>OX451736.1:469573910-470931085 GCA_948472305.1 Vicia faba
CCAAAATCCATTCCAACACCAATTTTTCACCAATTAAGTGTATTATAACTTATATCTAACATATATAATCAAATACAAACATCAAAACATGATTTTCCAACATCAGTTTCATGATTCTATATTCAAACCCTAACATGTCAAAATCTAGAAATTAAAGAACAAACCCCTATTTCATGTTACTACCTATCACATACCATTACATACACCTATAATAAAAGAATATCCATTATTACCTTAGATGTAGATACTTCTAGGGTTCTTCTTCTTCTCTTCCTCTTTTCTCCTCTTCTCTTTTGTTCTCTTCTCTTCTCTTGTTTTTACAATTCTCTCTCTCTCTCTCTCCTCTCTCTCTCTTCTCTCTCTCCTCTCTCTCTCTCTCTCTCTCTCTCTCTCTCTCTCTCTCTCTCTCTCTCTCTCTCTCTCTCTCTCTCCTCCTCTCTCTCTCTCTCTCTCTCTCTCTCTCTCTCTCTCTCTCTCTCTCTCTCTCTCTCTCTCTCTGTTTTATAAAACTCCTTACTAACTCTTGTTTTATTAATTGGACTTAAATCACTCTCACACTAAAACCATCACCAAGGCTTAATTAACTAATATTTCTATTCTCACACTTACTAGCCCAATACATATAATACACACATATTACTCCAATAAATCAATTATTCGCATAATCACACAAAATCAAATAATTAAATAATTTTCAAATCAAATAATAATTAATATGGTAAATAAATGATAAAATGATTTAATAAAGAAAATCAGGGTGTTACAGTACCCAATTATCATTGGGTTCCTTGAAAGTGACTTAAATAATTGTTGTATTTGGACAACCAATGGAAATTCCCTTTAGGAACCAAGAAGCACATAAATTTTCATTTTTCAATAGTATGACCTTTTTCTAAACAATAGTGATAAAATAACCTATGATGAGAATCGCTTATGCTATTAGATTTTTTCTTAATCAAGTTATAACTTTTATGAGGCTTTTCAAACTTAGAACATCTAATAGAAATAGTATGAATAAGATGATGTATTTTGTCTAATTTGGTTTCAAGATTACTCACTTCTTGTTTCCAAATTTAACATGTTTCACATCCAAATTTACAAGATTGTTCATCCTCCTTTACACAATTTGAACTATCTAAAATGATTTTCTTTAATGCCTCAAATTTTTCATTTATTTCTTCAACCTTGGCCTCCAAATATGTAAATATTTTTTTTGGAAGGCCAACTTTTTGTTAGCATATAAAGTCTCTTTTTATAGATTTTCAAATTGATTATGTAACTCATTAAAAGACAACTTTGCAATATTAGAGTATTTAGAATGACTTACATCCTTTTTCTTTCCTTGACGATGATTTGGCATGAAACAATTGTTTGTTTCTTCATCGCTCTCGCTTGAGCTTTCATTTCTTGAGACATCACTATCACTATCCCAAGCAACATTTGTCTAGAATTTCTAGAGTTATTTCGTTGGCCCTGTCCTTTCTTCTTATCAAGAGATGGATAATCTGGTCTATAATGACCCAGTTTTCCGTATTCGTAACAAATACTGTTTTCCTTGTCCTTTTTTGTTTCCTTCATCTTTAGATGAGGAATATTGTCTTCTAAGTTTTGCAAGATTATTATCGGAGTGTTTGACACCTTTCTTCCGAATGTATCGATTATATTTTCTTACAAATATACCCATTTCTTCATCATTCAAATTCTCTTCATTGCTAGAGTCACTATCATTAGTGAGCTCATCCCTTGAGACCTTTGAGCTTGAAACCTTGAGAGCTTTAGAATTCAACATTTCCTCCTTAATAGCCCCTTTTTCATTTTTCTTTTTCTCAAGCTTCTTTTCATGTTTCTCCAAGCAATTGAGTTCTTGCTCATGTTCTTCTAACTTTCCAAACAAGGCGATGAGATCGAGGGTTGCAAGATTGTTGGCTTCCTTGATCGCAGTGACTTTTGGTTTCCAATTCCTAGTAAGACATCTCAACGCCTTGTTAGTAGTAATAACATTGGAAATAGGATTACCTAGTAAATTTAAACGATTAATAAGATCTGAGAACCGCTCTTGCATTTGAGCAATGGTTTCCCCTTGCTTCATGCGAAAGAGTTCAAACTCTTGATTAAGTTTATTAATTCTAACTTGTTTGACCTCATTAGTTCCTCATAGGTAACTTGTAAAGCATCCACGTAGCTTTAGCGATTTGACAATGGAAATGCGATAGAACTCATCAACACCAAGAGCGGATACAATGATGTTATTTGCTTTCCAATCGTGTTACCACTTCTTATTATCATTCTCATCCCATAAGTTTTTCCGGCTTAGGTACGATAGCACCACCAACAACATATGTAACCAGTGTTAGACCATTATGAGTGGCTTATGAACCCCCTTTGTCATTAGAGTTGACATGAATTTTCATACAAGCTTTCTAATAACTATAATTTTCTCCCGTGAAAATTAGGGCTCTTTTCTAATCCCCTTTAGGTTCGTAAGCCATTTTCTAAAAGTGTCAAATCTAGAAGCAACCAGGTTCTTGAAGCCACTTGTTAGACGATGAAAACATATCTAGAGAGGGGGTGAATAGATACCCATTTAAAAAATTTATATAAAAATCTTATTTTGAAAAAGTTGTTTTATCAAAGAGCGACGCAAAAGCTTTTTCAAAATGTCGTCTATACGAACGTTATTGGAAACTTGGATATGCAAACTTGGATATGCAAACTGTAACAACAAATTTAATATGAAATGATAATAACAAATTGAATTAATTAACTTGAATAAGTTGAAAGCTTATCTTAACGTTTATCACAAGTTACTAGTAAAGCTATTTCCAATGACAAATTTAAAAGAACTAGTTGAATCAATTTATCAAACACTTGGTGTGCAAGTGAATTTTCAGAATTTTTCCTTTGATTGTGTTGACACACAAAACACTTATAATCAAAAGTGATTATAAGTTATATCAACACTTGATTACAATAAAAAATAGTTCGGAAAATTCTTACAATTCAATTGATAACGGAATGCTATTTGATAAATTGATCTATGAAAAACAAAGCAAGTAAAACCATAAATAAAAGAGACATAAGGAATTTGTCTTCACAGTTCCCCATTGTCGTCCTCGAGTGTGGGTACGTCTTCACCTAATTCCAATGGAATTAGGATAATTCTTACTATGCAAAATTGTTGATACAAGAGAAGTGTTTAAGAGAAACTCCACAAACCCTAAGCTTGTTGTTGATTAAACCCCTTCTCCTCTTTTGATCTTGACAAAGTCCAAGACACATTAGATGCAAATTGACTATCTAGATCTTGCTACTCCTTTGCATTATTTATATCCAAAGATTTCGCGCACCGTCAATTTCAACTATTGCAAAACAATACTTTAATTGTAATTCACCATTCTCGCGCTACTTCCTTTGCATTCTTTATCTCCAAAAGGTCCCTTGCATTCTTTATCTCTAAAGGAATTCACTTAGCTGCAATTACCTCTCGAACGTATAGCACGAAAACCCCAAAATCAACCAATGATATTCGAGGATCAACCCATGGTTTTTGCTGGATGAAAATCCCTACAAAGGTCAACCGAATATGCAATTGGATACTAACAATCCTCGTCTAGATGGCACCCCAACAGAACATCGTTACAATGTAATGTCAATGTGTATGCATAGGTTAGAGGTTGAAAATGAAGAGAGAAGTAGGCTAATTTTATGGTTTCACCAAGTTATGAATGATGCATGAAAGAGTATTTATAGTTTTGGAACTTTTAGGATAAAAAGGACAAATTCAAAATTAAAAAGATTTGGAAATTTTGACCAAACAAGCAGGATGTGTCGACCTATATATCGCATGTTTCAACATATACATAAGTTTTAAACTGTATATGTCGACGTGTATAAGGTTATGTGTCGATCGAAACAAGTCAGAGGCTACAAGATTTAAAAGATAGTAAATGTGTCGACCTTAAAAATGGATACGTCGACACATAAAATAGGAAGTTCTGCAATTTCAGAAATGCTTCAGTATGTGTCGACCTGAGTCTTCCAGAGGCTACAGGCTTCAAAAATGAGTTGCATGTGTCAACCTAAAAAGTGGATGTGTCGACACATGCAATAAAAAAATATGTAGAAAATTGTTTTTAATGACTTCGATCAATTTCAAAATGCTTTTTAATGATTCCTAAGACCTCTAATGCAGAGGAGTGCCACAATAAATAAGGATACCATTCAATGCACAGAAGTGCAAGCTTTTCACTTTTGACATCATTCAAAACCTTTGATGATGAAGTTGTACTCACAACCCTACCTAAAGGTAAGAAAGCTATAGGGTGTAAATGTGTCTATAAGACAAAGTTTAATTCTAATGGCACTATTGTTGTACCCCAATTTTTTCCCCTAAGATCCCTTCATCATACCATATTGATTCAATCACAACAAAATCACATCAGGGTTCTTGATTCTCCTACCTACCTTTAGCTTTGCTCTTTGAGGAATCACCAAGCACCTTGACTTGTTTCCTTTTGTGGTCATGAATATTTTGTCTAGATTTTTTCTTTTTAATTAATAAAATGCAATGTTGGTTTGTCTTTCTTGTTACTAATGTAGGTAAAGGAAATGAGATTTAGCAAGTTGCTCCATGGGTTCATGAGTTTATTTCCATGCCCTAGTCAATAAAGCTGGAGAAGTTTAAACCTCGCCATTGGATTTATTTTGGAAGAAATTGCATGGCAAGGTTATTTTGGTTCACCATATTTCAAGGTTATCAAATTTGATTCAAAAGTACAAGAGGTTGATTGAAGAAGTTGTCATGCTTGGACAAGACTTTGTTCCCATTGGTCACAAGTGCATATTTCTCTCAATTCTCAAGATATGGAAGTAGTTTTGGTGGCTATGGGATCTCATTTTCATCCTCAACAACTTATATTTACAAAGCATTTGTGTTGGTACAATAAGTTTTTTCAAAATTGTCAAAGTTCCTCAAAGCATTTTCTTGATCTAGGAGCTAGGGTTTTGAACTTCAAAGAAGCATATCTTGCTCATATTTTGGTATTTTTGAGTGATTCTAAATACATCCTTCTCTTCAAAGGGTTATCAACAAATAATTTCAAAAGTTTCAAGGAGTTTCCATGTGGAAGAAGCTTGTGATGAAGAAAGATTACAAGTCCTCCAGATGAACCCCCAATTTCTCATGTGTGACTTCAAATGATCATAGCTTGGTCAATTTTTATCACCTTGAGCCTATTATTTTACAAAATGATCTTGAGGGTGTGAACTTTATGCCTTCTTTTATGTGAACAGTGAGAAAATGGATGGAAGATTCCCTAAGGATACAAAAGATTATAGGTCATTTCATGATTTTTTTTTTAACTTCAACAATTCATAACTCTCTCAATTTTTGGAGATTTTGAACAGTTCAAGTTTCAAAATGTCATTCAAGAGGTCTATTTCATGCCATCTTTTTTGGTCAAGAGCAAATTTCAAGTGGAAGGCCATGTTTGGATGCAAAACATTATAGGTCACTTTTGAAGAAAAACTTGAAATATTTCTAAGTATGGAAAGTCAACTTCTTTTTCCCAACTTTGACTCAATACAACTTTCAGCTCAAACATCCATTTGATTCCATTCTTTTTCCATTGCAAAGCTTGTAACCTCATCTTTCTAAAGCATCAAGAATCATGCCCCAAGACCCTTTGAGCTGAGAATGCCATTGATTTGAACTTGGTAATTGGAACTGAAGTTTCTTCAAAAGTCAGAATTTGAAATCATTGGTTTAACTTCTAAACACTTTTTTTCTACGTGTTTTTGCCTCTAAACATGTTTAGTGAACTTCCAGAAGTGATTAGTACAACAAAACGCGTATTTTGGATGAGTTTTGATCAAATTAGAAGTCACACTTTTCTTGTTTTCAACTTCACAAGATTTCCCTCCAAACTTCATCATTTCACACACTTGGATATTCCATTTGATTCCCTATAAATAGAGGTTCATCCCCCATTCATTTCCTCAAGCTTGGATAGCCAGAATCACCCTGCCAAACTTGTTCCATAACTCAAAATTCTGCAACTTCGAAATCTAATTTCAAGCCATTTTCAATCCAATTTTTCTGTCAATTTACCTTATTTGATCTCCCCTGAAGCTAACCATATAATTACATTCAAGAATCGTGCCCTATATTTCTCCATAGAAGTCCATTTTCAGAGCTCTGCAACTCAACTTCAATAGGTAGATTTCTTCATCAATTCTTCAAAACTTTGATATCATTATGATGCTCTCATTTCCATGGTTCTAGTCACAACACTTACTTTCATCTGGAAACTTGTTTTGCCATGAAATTTCAAATTCCTTTTCAAAACTTTCTTCCCAAATTGCTTGAGCTACAGTTTATATAAATTTTTCACGAAGGTGTGGTTGTCTTTGTCTTGAAGAGACAAAGCGAATGGCATAGGTCTCATGCTCTAATTTTACAGATTGAGCAACCTGGTTTTGGGATTGGCTGGAGGTTGAAGATGACTAATGTGTCATCCTTCAACCAATGAAACAGCGCCATTTGAATTTTTTGAATTTCTGATTTACATTTGATTCAGTATTGTATTCATTAATGACCATGATATGCACAGCGCGCCAGATCCCTTGGATTTGATTACTAACGCATTTTGACTCTCATCTAATGGTCCACATATTTTTTACTTTATTTTTCTTTTCTGATTTTTATATTTAATTGTTTTAAATTTCAAAAATCATAGAAAATTCATTTTTAGCCAAAAAAATCTGAAAAAATTATGAAAAATATTTTTGATTTTTCTCTTTCTGATTTTCATTTTTTCACAATTTTATTTTGTGTTTTGATATTTTTTTTAAATTTCAACTTTATTTGAATTGTTTTAAATGTTTAAAAATACTTTTATGCATTTTTAAATTTTGGAAAAATTATGGAATGATCCAATGATATTGTGACAAATATTGGTTACCTCGTTTATTTTTTATTTCTGAATTTGTTATTTTTTATTATTTTTGGTTTATTTTACTCATTTCTTTTAATTTTAAAAATAGTTTCTGACTTTAAAAAATTACCAAAAATTTTATAAAATCATTTTAGTTTATTTCTAATTTTTCTATGGTCTTACTTTTTATTTCTTGATTAATTTGAATATAGTTGATATTTTTCTCTTTTATTTCTATTTTAAAACCCTTTCTAAAACTTTTTTTAATGTATATATTAAATGCAATATTATTTTGTGATTATTTTCTGGTTGATCTTGGATTGAATTTTTGGTCATGAACTTTGTTAACATCATTGGATCCATAGTGTTGAGTCTAACTCCACAAAAATGGATGAATGATTTTAATAATAATTTGATTTAAATTTAATTCAAATGTGGTTTGTATATTCTCTCTCACCCCTCTTCATCTTGTCCATTTCTCATTGCACCAAGTGTTATTGGAGCATGATCTCTATATCATGTCTTAAAACAAATGCTGCATAGATTACTATTGACCGGCCTCAAAATAGGTGCGACTTCTATATAAATTCACTTACGATTGCTTAACATAGCGCTAAATTTTGTCCCAATTCGAATAAATGATTATTCGTGGCCCAAACCTATGTTTGCAAGCCCAAGTATGTTAATTTGATCTCTTTGATCCAATAACCTTGAGATTCATTGTGTGGAGGCTTTGGTTCTACTAATCCTTTAATGGATCTACAACACTTTTGGTCAACGCGGATCACTTAAACATCGTTGATCATTAAATAGTACTTTTGAGGATTCCAAATGGATGATGTACTTGACAAAAAGCAAATTCAACTTGTTGTGTGGAGGCTTTTGTTCTACCATTCCTCTAATAAGTTCCAAATGCAAGTTTCAAGATGGTCACCCAACTAACCACTAATTATTAAATTGTTTTTACTTTATGCCCTTTTATTTTTTATGCTTTATGTACCATTTACTTTAAGCATTACATTTCATGTAATTTTTATTTTGCTCACTTGAGCCTTTTCTTTTCTCTTCTAAGACACCTAATAATCAACATGAACCATAAAAAACTTTAATGATACTTGGACTACTTGGTTACTATCCTTGGAATTATGGAGCATTGGACTTAAACTTAGGATTAGAAACCTTGGCCTATGTTGGAGACCTTGATAGATATTTTGTCTGGAAGTTCTTGAGGTTTACCTCAAGACATTGGGTTGTTTGATTATTTTGTATGCAGGTTATTGTGATTACATCCTTTGTTTGTAATCTGGAATTCACTCGTATACAGTCGTTACTCTGCCCAATTTTGTGAAGACTTAATACACTTGAAGTTTGGTTCTCACAAGATGTCTAGTATCTTTGCTTGCTTGGTTTTAATCCAAAGAATGGGAATTCTATCTTGGCTCATAATGTCAAGTATTGACTTCTTGTTGGTTAGATGGTTCTTATCCCTAACTTTTACCTTATGATTTAGGATAGCCTCTTCTTCTCCTCCCGTCTTCTTAAATTTAAAAAAATCTTCTCCCTCCTTTTGAAAACTCTTCTTATTTTTAAAATTGAACTACATTCATAATAAACTTGGACTTAGGTCCATGCATTTTCAAAAAATCTTTCACAAATAAACTTCAATCAACATTAATAAAACCTTGATATTTTTTTTGTGAGAAGACTAAAAACCAATCAATCTCATTCAAACCATTTTTCCATCTTGGCTTTCATCTTAAACTTTTCTAAAAGATTCGACTCTTGTCAATCCTTATAGTGATGCAAACAACTATACTTCTATGATATGTAGTGAAGTGAGATATTTTACACTTGGGTGTTGAGTGAGGAATTGTTGATTTTAAAATCCAAGCCATATCCTCCACTTTGAGATGATGTAAATTCTCCTTTCTCATGATTGTGGGTGGTAAGTATGTTTTCCACACGGACAATGACGATGATGTCTTATCTCATAAAATTAACCAACACACTTGTGTTTTAAAAATTTTAAAAGGTGAACTACGTGTACCATGATCCCTTATTGCAAGAAAGGTGGTACATAGGCACTAAAGTTTCGCAACCGCGGCGGATGCAAAAATCATAAAAAAATATATTTCTTCTCACATCTCCACCATCTATTTTACATACAACATTTTATAGCCAAAATATACAGATTTTACAAAGAGGTTCCTGTGGAGTACCGTAGATGTTTAGGGTTCTAATACCTTCCCTTTGCATAACTAACCCCCTCACCTTGAATATTTCCCCCTCTTTTTGGGTTACTCGCTCTTTTCCCATTCCTTTGGAAACAATAAAGCGCGGTGGCGATTTTTATTTTTGATATGTATAAGTCTAGTCAATCCAATGGCTTAGTATTAAATATTTCTACCGCTACAACTATAGAACGACACAAAGCAAGGTTAGTTGCTCAAGGCTTTAAACAAATTCAAGGTATTGATTACTTTGATACCTTCTCTCCTGTTTCCAAAAATGACTACTGTAAGATTAATATTTGCCCTTGATTCTTCCTTAAATTTGCATATTTTTTAACTTGATGTTCATAACGCTTTCCTACATGGAGATTTGGATGAGGAAATGTATATGTCTCTGCCTATAGGAATCACACTGTGAAATAAAGCTTTCCAAGTGTTTTGATGAAGAAAAACTAGCATGCAAAAATGAATGGATCAAGATAGAAGATTTATCTCAAGCAAGATTCATTGATCAAGATCAACATTTCAAGACTTATGGCTTTAGGTATATGAAATTTTTGATCTTATGCTCTTAGTGCTCAAAACTATTTTTAATCATGTATTTACTTTATTAAAATAATATTTTGAGTATATACTATGTATGATTGAAGAAGGATGTTTTAAATTGCTTAAAATATTTAAAAATTAATGATTTTTCAATTTTTGTACACAAGCAATCAATTGTCATGCTAGGACAATCGGTTGCAGTCAAAAAACAAAATTTTCTATTTCGACAACAATCGATTGTCATCTAGCAGCAATCGATTGTCATGTGTTTTTGTTTTCAAATTTTTTGAACGTTGGCCTATGAGCAACCGATTGCTCCTCAATAACAATCGGTTGTCATAGTTATATTTTTCAAAATTTTTAAACGTTGTTGTGCTACAATTGATTGTTGCTTTAGTGCAATCGGTTGTTGTGCTTCAGCTTTTGAAAATTTTCATTTTTCCAGTAACTTTTTGTAACACCTTTTCATGGCAATCTTTGTATCTTTTCAAATACTTTTTTCCAGTAAAAATGGTTTAAACATTGCTATGATTCATTGAAGAGGTATTACTACACTATAAATTATTTTTTGTTTTGAATTTTGAAAAAAAAAACAATCACCAAAAATAACAATTACTTTCTATTCTTTGAATCATACTCTCTATACTCAAGATTTCTGTTTATCATTTTCATATGCATACTGAAAATTGTTCTTGAGCACTTAGAAGAGTATTCCATCTTAAATTTCATATTGAATAGAAAAGATCAATCAAATGATTGACATTGCTCTTTCATCTTTCAAACTCTTATGCAAATCAAACAAACTATTGTATCCTTGTTTTCAGGATTGTTGGGAACAAGAAAGACACTTAGGGAGGATTGTTCTCTTTGTGGTCTTAGTGAAAATCCAAGAGGATTGTTCTTGGTTGTTTGGTAGTCTTTATACAAATTACCAACTATAAGAAAATCTCTTTCGTATGAAAGGGGACTAGAGGTACCCTCGGAGTGTGAGGGGAACTAGTATAAATCCTGGTGTTCTTTACTTTTCGCATTTACTGCTTTCATCACTTATCAGAAAAAGAAAGGAAAGAAACTCGTGCAAAAATATTCATACAAACCAGAAAAAGTTTTTAGAACCTAATTCACCCCCCCCCCCCCCTCTTAGGCGCATCTGAACTTAAAATTGGCATCAGAGCAGGTTATAGGTAACATGTTCCTACTAGATCCAGAATGGCTTCCGCAAACAACAATTTTGTGTTCAGAGATGGTGGCAGTAGCAACAAGCCTCCTATATTCTGTGGTGAATACTTTGATTTCTGGAAGATCCGTATGAAGGCTCATCTAGAAGCACAAGGAGAAGAAATATGGGATGTTGTCCAAAATGGCCCTATTGTTCTGGTAACTGTAGTAAACGGCGTTGGCTCATCAAAGCCTAAAACTACATGGGATGATGATGATAAGAAAAAGGTATTGTATGACAAAAATGCAATAAACATCCTTCAAAGCGCACTTAGTATGGATGAATTCTTCCGTATCTCAGCATGCACAACGGCAAAAGAAATTTGGGATACACTGGTTGAAACACATGAAGGAACAACTGAAGTTAAGAGATCGAGACTTAATACGTTAAGTGAAGAATATGAATTGTTCGGCATGCAACCCGAAGAATCCATTCTTGACTTACAAAAGAGATTTGTGCATCTAACAAATCATCTAAGGGCACTTGGCAAAACATTGACTAATGATGAATTGAACCTAAAAGTGCTCAGATCCTTGACTAGAGAATGGTAACCAAAGGTAACGACAATCTCAGAAAAGAAGAGTCTCGCTACTATGACATCCGCAACCTTGTTCGGAAAACTTCAAGAATACGAGATAGAACTTGGTAGATTGGAAAAGCGTGAAAATTAAGAAAAGAAGTCTAAGAACATTGCCTCGAAGATTGACTCCAAGGAAGACGAAAAGAAAGATAATCATGATGAAGATGAAAACTTCATTCTTCTCGTTAAAAGACTTGGAAAATTATTTGGTAAAAATGACAAAGCCTTCTCGCACTCAAAGAAGAAGAAACACTTCAAGAAGAAGGAAGGATCCTCATCAACACAAGAAGTTACTTGCTATTAATGTGGTAAACAAGGTCACATCAAACCGGACTGTCCAAAACTTTCAAAGAAAAGTGGCTACAAAGGCAAGAAGGAATCAAAAGATAAGAAAGCATATGTTTCATGGGAAGATGTTGAACTGAGTTCGTCATCCGACTCTGATAGCGACGAAAGTGCCAATCTTGCATTAATGGCCTCACACCACTTCGAAAGCGAAGATGATGAGGTTAGTAACGTATTCTCTCTTTTTGATAGTGATGCACAAGTTGCTATAAATGAACTGTTAAATGAATGCAAAATTTTGTACAAAACTATCTCATCACAAAAGAAACAAATTTCATCGTTGGAAGAAAAATGTGGATCTATTGAAAAAGATCTCAAAGTGTGAATCTCTCTCTTTCCAAATTGTCCAATTGAAAAGGGTTCTTGAAAGGTATGAAAAAGGACAAATTGGATTGGAATGTGTTCTTAGCCAACAAAGATACTCAAATGACAAAAGTGGTCTTGGATACTCAAAATTTTCAAAACCAAGTACCAACAAAACCATCTTTGTCAAGGCTAGCGATCAACCAACCAAAGAGAAAGAAATCACTCCCAAAATAGTTCATCACTATCCTAAAAAGAAAATACCCTCTAAGAAGAAATCTTATCCTTCTAGATATAGAAGTAAATTTGAACCTACTTGTTTTTATTGTGGTATTCAAGGACACACACCTAATGCTTGTTATGTTAGAAACTTTGGCATGGCAAATGGGCATTATGTGTGGGTTAAGAAAGGAACTAATTATGAAGGACCCAAAGCAACTTGGGTACCTAACAAAACCTAATCTTGTTTTGTAGGTAAGCTTGACGACCACTTCAAATCTATGGTATCTCGATAGTGGTTGTTCCAAGCATATGACGGGAGATATCGACAATTTTTCACATCTAACGCTTAAGGCCAAGGGTTATGTGACGTATGGAGATAACAATAAAGGAAAGATTCTTGGCATAGGCAAAGTCGGTGGCCCACCTTTCACATCAATTGAAGATGTTCTTTATGTAAAAGGACTAAAGCATAATCTTCTAAGTATTAGCCAACTATGTGACAAAGGCTTCAAGATCAAGTTCACTAAAGATGAATGTTTGATAGAAGATGAAGTCACACATGAGGCTAAACTTAAAGGTAAAAGAGTAAATAATATTTTTATGATTTCCCTTAACGATTTGTCTTTGAAGGTTAAATGTCTAATGGCAAACAACAACGACTCATGGCTATGGCACAAGAGGATCGCTCATATTCATATGGAGCACCTAAACAAATTGATTAAGCATGACCTTGTTGTTGGACTGCCTAAGATAAAGTTCATCAAAGATAGACTTTGCGATGCATTTCAAAAGGGAAAGCAAACAAAATAAACTTTCAAATCCAAGAATGTGGTATCCACTACTAGGCCACTACAACTGCTTCATATGAACTTGTTTGGCCCTTCAAGAACAAGAAGCTTCGGAGGTAATGTATACGCTCTAGTTATTGTTGATGACTTTTCTAGATATACTTGGACACTCTTTTTAGTGCAGAAAAATGATGCATTCAAGGCATTCAAGAAATATTGCAAGGAACTTTTGAAAAAGTTTGATATGGATAATTGCAAATCAATGCACACGCCAATGGGCTCCGGTACTTATGTTGATCAAGATGAAACCAGTATTTCCATTGATATTACTAAATATCGAGGCATGATTGGATCACTGCTATACTTGACGGTAAGTCGTCCTGACATCATGTTCAGTTTATGTCCGTGTGCAAGATTTCAAGCAAACCCAAAGGAATCTCACCTCATGGCGGTAAAAAGAATCATGAAATATCTCAAAGGAACAACAAATGTCGGCCTATGGTACCCAAAAGGTAATATATGCAATTTAATTGGTTATTCTGATGTTGATTATACAGGATGTAAAACAGATAGAAAAAGCACAAGTGGCACTTGTCACATTTTGGGAAATGCATTAGTCTCTTGGGCATGCAAGAAACAAGCTTGTGTGGCTCTTAGTACGGCCGAGGCGGAATATATTGCAGCGGGTAGTTGTTGTGCGCAAATTCTATGGCTCAAGCAACAACTCTGTGACTACGGACTCGACCTTGGATGCATTCCACTCCGATGTGACAACACAAGTGCAATCAACATTACAAAGAATCCTGTGAAGCATTATAGAACAAAGCATATCGACATTCGACATCACTTTCTTCGTGATCATGTACTTCAAGGAGATGTTGAAGTCACCTTCGTGGATACGCATAATCAACTAGCAGATATCTTCACTAAACCGTTGGCAAGAGAACCATTCTTCAAGATCCGAAGAGAGCTAGGTATCTTGGACGAAAATGACATTATCTAAGTAAGGTACATGGTTATGATCTTAATCTTAACTTTAAGGTAATAATTCATGATCCATGTTTTTATTACTAAATTTTTGATATATGACCATGAAATCCCCAAATTAAGTATTTTTTTCACTTTTTCACTAATGGAAATCGGTTGTCATAGAGTGACAATCGGTTGTTGCTAAAAAAATTTAGTTTCTGTTTTCACAACAATCAGTTGTCACTCCACGACAACCGGTTGCTCTCTCAATTTTTTCGCTCCTGTTTGAGTTTTTCATGAAGTGGTGAAAAACACAAGAAGGGGGGGTTGAATTGTAAAACTGAAATCTAATGCAATGAACAAGATATTTTTATCCTGGTTCGTTTGATCTCAAACTACTCCAGTCCACCCGTCAAGGTGATTTCGCCTCTCTCCAACGAGGTCTTAATCCACTATATTCAACTGAATATTACAGACTGCTTTAACAACTGCTAAAGCCTTCTTGATTTAAACCACAACCCGGTTTGTCAAGGTAACACTTTCTTACAAAGAGATAAAACTAAGTGTGTGAATATTTTCTACAAAACTTTATCACAACTGTGATGTATACACAAATTGAAGCTTAGAAACTAGATTGCTAAACAATGATATAATATCAGAGTGTGTGGTTTAGCAAAACTGAGAGAAAGAAGATTATAATTAGCTCTTGTGCGTGTAGAGATTTGGAGAGCATTAGCCATTTCAATCTTCAAAGCCTTGTTTATATAGCACTGAGATGATGAACGTTGGATGCAATATTCTTGATTCAATGCTAATAACAAGCTTTCCTTATTGAGCAGATCTTGTCTGGAATGAGGCCGTTGGAATTAATTTGCTTTCAATGCACAGTACCGTTGCTTACTTAATGCAAGTTCTGGCTTGGCTCATTCTGACTCTGCTTCGCTGCTGATGAACTGTTGTGTTTCTTTATCAGAGTGTTGGGCGCAGTCTTGTTCATCAGGCTTCAGCATGTACGTGAGTTGATCATCTGATTTTGACATTCTGATATGGCAACTTCTGATGCTGGTGTCTGAAATCAAGTTCTGATGCTGAATAGATGTGATCTTGCTTATATCAATCAGAGTATCTGCAAGTCAGAACATAATAATTTTAGGCAGCAGATAGTTCATACATGAAACTTATAAATACTATATCTTTTCACTTTGTTATCATCAAAACTTAAATATAGGGTAGTAGATTCAAACTTTGTTCTAACAATCTCCCCCTTTTTGATGATGACAAAAACTAGATATTTTAAATGAAAATAACGTGAAAAGGTATCTGGAATATGTATCAGAATAAGAAGTAAAAGGATAAGGAGTAAAGAGATATCAGAGTTGAGAGATACTCCCCCTGAGTTTATTACTTCCCTTTGATTACACATGTTCTTCAGGATCAGATCTTTTTACCTTTCTTTGAACATCAGAGTATCAGAGTCTTTGACTTATCAGAAGCTTTATGTCAGAGCAGAGCTTCAGAGTTTTTCTTGTCAGATCTTTGCTTTGGATCAGAATATCAGAGCGGATCAGAACTTCATAGTGATCAGAGCTTCAGAGTGTCCAGGAGCTTCCTTGTACCTGTAGACTTTAAGAAAAACAGAAAAACATTTTCAAGTAATAGAGTTAGAATGTTTGAGAATTTCTGTCTAGTTAGCCGTTATTGATTAAAATATCATTCTTGTTCTCCCCCTTTTTGTCAGCAATCAAAAAGTGTAGGTGATGTGCTAAAACAATTAAGATCAGAAAAAAAACTAATCATATTGAGAGAGTTCAGAATCAAAACAAGAAAATAGTACAAAACATATTCGAACGGTACATCAGAAAATCAAGGAAAACATGAAAAAGAACATGAATGAAAAAAGAGACTAAGGTTGAGGAGGCAAGCGTGTGAACAGGTTCTCCAGCATGGCTTGGATCTTTTCAGCAGTCTCATTCTGCTTGTGCACCATGCTGACAAAAGTGTCAATCTTGCTATCCTGCACATCCATTCTCTCTTTCATCTTCTGATCGCTTTCATCCATCCGCTGTTGCAGACGCATGTCATTCAGCCTTAGTTCTTCCAGAGTCTGCCTGTCCAAGGCAGCTTGAGAAGCATCAGAAGCAGGAGGCTTCTGAGAACTTTCAGCAACATCCTCTGCTTGACTTTCTTCAGCTTGAATGGTCTTGTCTTCTTCTGATTGCACCTTTGCAGCTTGCTGTTTCTCAGACCAAGGTTCACTGTCCAGAGGGAGCACGTCCTCTTTCAGAAGCTGACTTCCAACTTCATTCAGAAGCTTGCTGAAATTTTGTTGTGCCTGCTCATAGTTGATATCCTGCAACTTGAGGGCTTCAGCACGTACCCAAAGTCTGAATTGTGACCAGAGCTGATCAGAAGCAGTTGGGTCAATCATTCCAGGACAGACTTGCTTCAAAGAAGCAATCCATTGCAGCACACCTGTTTCAAAATTCATAATACCAGAGCCAACATCTGGTTGTTTTGGTTTTGGGATGGCAATTTTGTGTTTCAGATCAGCAAGACGGTCAAGACTGGTTAAGTCTATGAAAGTCCTGCTGGGGTTTTCGGAGGTTTTCTGAGCAACTGTTTGTTTTGGAGATGGAGTATCAGTATCAGAAATTATGATTGGACTGGGTGGTGTTTTGGGAGTATTTGGTGGTGTAGATTCTGGTGAGGATGGTAACTGGGGCATGATAACAGTTGTTCCACATGGCAGCTGGATTGCCAGAGGTGATGGTTGAGGTGAATGAGGTTCAGATGGTTGAGGAGAAGGAGTTTCAGAGTGATGAAACTCTGTTTGAGGTGATGGTGGATTAATTTCTGGTTGGGGAGAGGGAGACGGAATTTCTGATTGTTCAGGGATAAGGGGTTCTTCTGGAATTGATGAGAGAGGTTGTTGTTGTTCTGGTTCTTCAGCAGATTGCTGTTGTTCTTGTTGTGGAGGAGGAACAGTTTGTGGTTCAGAGATTGGTTGATCAGAAGTGTGTTGATCAATGTCAGACAGCACTTGGTCAATTGATGATGTTGTTGAGATTGTTGGTTGTTTGGGATGTTTGGTTCTGGGTCTTCTGAGTTTTAATGCCTCAGAAGGGTCCTCTTCTTGTACAGTTTCATCTATGGTAGGGATGGGGATTGAGATTCTATGAGAGGTTTGAGGAGGAATAGATGCTGGAATAGTAGAAGAATTTAAAACAGGAGCAGCAGATGAATTACCTCTTTTCCTGGGTGTCTGCTGGGATGATCCTTCTGATGGTGCCTTCCTCTTCTTCGTCTTCTTCAGAGTCACTTCTGGTTGAGGTTGATGCAGATCTTTGATATTCAGATTTGGATCTGTACCATCTGCCTTGCACGCATCTAAGTACTTGAGAATCACCTCTGGTTTGGATTCAATTTCAGAAAATAACGGAAAGTCACTCAGAGGCACTCTTCTGCTGGAGATATCAGCAATAGGAGTAGCTCTGGGTTCCTTCTGAATATTCTCTATCAGCTTCATCTTTTTCAAGTTATTTGCATTCAGAGGTTTCCCAATTGTTGGTTCAATAGTGCTTAGCTCTTGAGCTTCTATCAGATGCTCAATCAGCCTATTCTATGTCAGAATATCTGATATCAACCTTCCAAAAGGTATCCAATCCCTCTTGGTTCTTTCTTCTTCCCTAGTTTCCTTCACACTTGTTCTGAGGTGGTTGAAAAGGAAGTGAGCCAGATTGATCTTTACCTTCTGATCAATAAAGTAGATCAGAAACTGCTGATCCACATTTATGTAATCAGGAGAACTGGTTGGTTTCCTGTGGTTGAAGCACCCCAGAATTATCTTAGCCCACACTCTGTAATGATCCTTCAGATCTTTAATCTTGCTGCTGGGCACCCCAAGAGTGAAAATCCTTGCAGCTATCACACCCACATCAGCACATCTTTCAGCCATGTCCACACAACGGACGCCACCGCCACTGTGACCGATTAGCCTTGCAATGTGATCCTCAGTGATCACAATCTTCTTCCCCATAACAAAGGAGGTGACTAGATGTGTTGAAGCCTTGGCGTGAATCCAGAATTCCTTGACTAGCATTGGGAATGTTGGTCCAACCAACCTGTCGAAATACCTTTCCCACTTCTGAGCCCTAACTTCTTCAGTTAGGTCAAAACCGTTCTCCTTCAAGCTTTCAAAATCAATGATTAATTCAGAAAGCACTTCAAGATTCTTCATAGGAGTGAGGAGAGTTCTGAATGGCACTTGATATTGCTCAGATGATGCTTTCTTCTGAGGACCTGCAGAAGTGCTGCTGGAGGTTGCCATGTTCACACTAAAAGGGTTTTGAGAATAAACTAAGGAAAATAGGTTGCAAGAGATGAACACAGAAATATGCAGAAAATGCTTGAGTATTAGTGAGAAAACGTAAAGAATGAGAATGAGAGATTAATGTGCTTAAATAGAGTTTTCAAAACTGTTTTGAAAAGATAAACGTTTTTTAAGAGAGAGAAAAATCATGATTGCATTTTAAAAGCATGATTACTTTTCATTAAATGCTTGCTGATTTTGGGGGATTTGAGAAAGATACTTAAAAACGGTTACCAGACATGTGTCTCAATGCACCCAATCAGCGCTTTGCCTTCTCAGAAGCGTGCACGCGTTCTGCTTCAGAGATATGCTGATGATTGGATGACACTTGTTTGATGTAGTGATCAGCACGTCTGTCTTTGAGCTTAGACTCTCAGATCTTTAGACTTGCATCTGATACAATCTGCATGTTCTATCTTTCTGAAAGGAGATTGATCAGAAGTTCACAGTAAAACAATTACATTCTGAAGGTAAATATATGGAATTAAAACATTTTCACTCTGGACACACTTTCATGCTGAGATGTTTCAGAATGAAATTAAACTTATCTTCTGAAAGGGGTTTAGTAAAGATATCAGCCCATTGATGGTCTGTATCTATAAATTTTAAGTTCAAAATACCTTTCTGAATATAGTCCCTAATGAAGTGATGTTTTATTTCTATATGCTTAGCTCTAGAATGTAAAATGGGATTCTTACTTAAGCAAATAGCAGAAGTATTATCACAAAGTATAGGAATGTTACTCTCAAAAATCTGGAAGTCTTCAAGCTGACTTTTCATCCAGAGCATTTGTGTGCTACATCCTGCTGCTGCTATGTACTCAACTTCTGCTGTTGACAGAGCAATTGTTGATTGCCTTTTGCTGGACCAAGAGATCAGATTTTCTCCCAGAAACTGGCAGCTTCCAGAAGTACTTTTACGTTCCACTCTGTCTCCAGCAAAATCAGCATCACAGTAGCCTACTAAGCTGTAATCACTAGATTTTCTATAAAACAAACCCAGATTAGTAGTACCTTTCAGATATTTGAAAATTCGCTTAACAGTTGTTAAGTGAGATTCTCTAGGATCTGATTGGAATCTAGCACAGATACAAACACTGAATAATATGTCAGGTCTTGAAGCAGTCAGATAGAGGAGAGAACCAATCATACCTCTGTAGACTTTCTGTTCTACATTTTTGCTCACCTCTTCTCTTTCCAGAATGCACGTGGGATGCATTGGAATCTTTGATGGCTTACATTCTGAGAGATCAAATTTCTTCAGAAGATCTCTGATGTATTTGCTCTGATGAATGTAAGTTCCTTCTGGAGTTTGATTGATCTGAATTCCTAGAAAGAATTTCAGTTCCCCCATGAGGCTCATCTCAAATTCTGCCTGCATACACTTAGCAAATTTTCTTCCAAGAGAAGGATTAGTAGAACCAAAAATAATATCATCAACATAAATTTGACAGACTAAGATGTCACTCTTAACTGATTTACAGAATAGAGTAGTGTCCACCTTCCCTCTGGTGAATTCATTTTCCAGCAGAAAGTTACTTAGCCTTTCATACCAAGCTCTGGGAGCTTGTTTCAGACCATACAGTGACTTCTTTAGTTTGAAAACATGTTCTGGATGTTTTGTATTTTCAAAACCTGGGGGTTGGTGTACATACACTTCTTCTTCTATATAACCATTTAAGAATGCACTTTTGACATCCATCTGATACAGAGTGATGCCTCTATTAACAGCAAATGAAATTAAAAGTCTGATAGATTCTAACCTGGCGACTGGGGCAAAGGTTTCTGTATAGTCTATCCCCTCTTGCTGACTATAACCTTGTGCAACCAGTCGTGCCTTGTTTCTGATGACTTCACCTTGTTCATTTAGCTTGTTTCTGAACACCCATCTTGTTCCAATGACGTTGAATCCTTTTGGTCTGGGAACGAGATCCCATACGTCGTTTCTGGTGAATTGATTCAGCTCTTCTTGCATTGCCAGAATCCATTCATTATCCAGAAGTGCTTCATCAATAGAAGAAGGTTCAATCAGAGACACAAGTCCCATAAGTGTTTCTTCAGAGTTTCTGAAGCTTGCTCTTGTTCTGATTGGATCTTCCTTTCTTCCTAGGATAGTCTCTTCTGGGTGATCCAAGCTGCTTCTAGGTAATCTCTTCTGAGGTTGATCAGCAGCTGTTGTAGGATTGCTAGCAGTTCTCCTTTCAGACGTTGAAGGAGTGTCTGTGTTGAGAGCTTCTGATGACTTGTCTTCAGAACCTGCAAATTCAATTTCTATACCTGCAAAAACTTCATTCTGCTTTGACTTTTCAGAGTCAAGCTTATCATCAAAACGAACACTGATTGATTCTTCCACAATCTGTGTTTCTGTATTGTATACTCTGTACCCTCTTGAGCGTTCAGAGTGTCCTAACATAATACACTTTTGTGCTTTAGAGTCAAACTTGTTCAAATAATTCTTTGTATTTAATATAAAGCAAGTACATCCAAATGGATGAAAATATGAAATGTTGGGCTTTCTGTTCTTCCACAATTCATATGGAGTCTTTTCCAGAATAGGTCTTATTGAGATTCTATTCTGAATGTAGCACGCTGTGTTTATTGCCTCTGCCCAGAAAGTCTTAGCAACGTTTGTCTCATTGATCATGGTTCTGGCCATTTCTTGCAATGTTCTGTTCTTTCGTTCTACAACTCCATTTTGTTGGGGAGTTCTAGGACAAGAGAAATCATGCAGAATGCCTCTGTCATTAAAGAATGACTCAAAATCTTTGTTTTCAAATTCTCCACCATGATCACTTCTGACTTTAACGATTCTAAGATCCTTTTCATTCTGAACTTGGTTACAGAAGGTAACAAACACAGAGTGTGACTCGTCCTTGTGTCTTAAGAACTTTACCCACGTCCATCTGCTATAGTCATCTACGATTACTAACCCATACTTCTTACCACTGACTGAAGCAGTTTTAACTGGTCCAAATAAGTCAATGTGCAGAAGTTCTAATGGCTTAGAGGTAGAAACAACATTTTTGGATTTAAAAGAATGTTTTGCAAATTTGCCTTTCTGACATGCTTCACACAGAGCATCTGAATTGAACTTCAAATTAGGAAGTCCTCTGACCAGATTGAGTTTGTTAATCTGAGATATTCTTCTCATACTAACATGTCCCAATCTTCTGTGCCAGATCCACTGCTCGTTGTTAACAGACATAAGACATTTTACATTCTGACTCTTTAGTTCAGAAAGTTTGATTTTGTAAATGTTGTTTTTCCTCTTACCATTAAACAGGATAGTCCCATCTTTCTGACTAACAGCTTTACATGATTTTTGATTAAAGATTATATCATAACCGTTATCACTTAATTGACTTATGGATAACAGATTATGCATCAATCCATCTACTAGCAGAACATTATTAATAGAGGGAAGATTTCCATTACCTACAGTTCCAGAGCCAATTATCTTTCCCCTCTGATTGCCTCCAAAGCCAATGTGGCCTCCAGGCTTAAGTTCCAGGCTTTGGAACATATGCCTTCTTCCCGTCATGTGTCGTGAGCAGCCAGAGTCCAGGTACCATGACTGGTGTTTCTGACTTGCTGCTAAAGATATCTGCAACATGTATTATTTTATCCTTAGGTACCCAGATTTTCTTGGGTCCTGATTTGTTAGTTTTACCAAAACTCTGGTTGAATTTTGGTTTCACAGAGTGCTTACTGCTAGTGTATTTGATATCATGTGTGTGACCATATACAAAATGTGAATTCAGAGGAGTGTGTTTAATGGTTAAGTCCATGACATTCTTTGGTGTAGGAACCTTACCTTGGTATCCTATTCCTTTCCTGCCGTTTCTGCTAACTCCATAGATCATTGAAGCCATTCTGCTTCTATCTATGCTTTTAGCTAGGAACTTCTGGAAACTGTGATCATACTCCTTGATGATCTCATCAGTGTTGCTAGGAGTTTCAGAAATTGGTTCCTTCTGAGAGTTTTGTAAAGTGTTTTCTAATTTTGAAATCTTATTTCTCAGCTCAGAATTTTCCAATTTGAGACTCTCAGTCTTATTAGAGTCAGATTCAAGATTCCTTTTCAGGTCTCTGAATTTAGCTCTAATTTGCTGATAACGTTCCAGAATCTCATTAAGGCTTTCAGCAAGTTCAGCCTTTGTAAAGTTAACAGCAAAGTTAGGAAATACCTCTTGAGTGTCTGATTCTGAGTCTGATTCAGAAGCTTCACTATCTTCTGAAATGTTAGCCATGAGAGCTATGTTTGCCCTTTCATCATCTGATTCTGAGTCAGCTTCAGACGAGTCAGAGTCATCCCATGTAGCCATGAGACTTTTCTTCTTCTCTCTTCCAAACTTCTTTTTGGGCTTTTCCCTCTGAAGCTTTGGGCAGTCACTCTTATAGTGTCCTTGCTCATTGCACTCATAGCAGATGATGTCTTTGGTGTTTGGCTTTTTGCTACTGGAGGAGCCTTCAGATCTTCTGTATCCAGAGGAAGAATCTGTCCTTCTGTATCTGGAAGAAGACTCGTTCTGATCAGATCTTCTGGGATTCCTGAACTTCCTTTGTCTTTGCTTCCACAGTTGATTTACTCTTCTGGAGAGAAGGGATAGTTCGTCTTCTTCTGATGAGGATCCATCAGATGTTTCTTCAACTGCCTGCAAAACTTTAGACTCAAATTTTCTGTTAGATTTTAATGCTAAAGGCTTACCTTGCTTCTGAGGCTCATCAGCTTCTAGCTCTATCTCATGACTTCTGAGGGAGCTGATAAGTTCCTCCAGAGTGATTTTGTTGAGATCTTTAGCTAGCTTCAGAGCTGTAACCATAGGTCTCCACTGCTTGGGTAAACTTCTGATGATTTTCTTGACATGGTCAGCAGTAGAGTATCCTTTGTCCAGAACTTTGAGACCAGCTACCAGAATCTGGAATCTAGAGAACATGGTTTCAATGGATTCAGATTCTTCCATTTTGAACGCCTCATACTTCTGAATGAGCGCCAGAGCTTTTGTTTCTTTGACCTGAACGTTGCCCTCATGCGTCATTCTGAGAGAGTCAAAAATATTCTCTGCTGTGTCTCTGTTGGAGATCTTTTCATACTCAGTATAGGAGATGGCGCTGAGGAGGATGGTTCTGGCCTTGTGGTGATTCTTGAAGTCACGCTTTTGTTGATCAGACATTGTTTTTCTATCAATCTTCTGACCACTTGCATTCACAGGGTGCGTGTATCCATCTGTCACCATATCCCACAGATCAGCATCATATGCCAGAAAGAAGCTTTCAATTCTGTCTTTCCAGTAATCAAAGTTTTCTCCATCAAATACTAGAGGTTTGCCACTGAATCTGTCTCTGTCCTCATTGTTGTCATTGCTGATGTGAGAATTGTTTCCTGCCATTGTGTTTTTCTGACGCTGGATCTTGTACTGACACGGTTAAGTGTTTTAGCTCAGAACCAGGCGCTCTGATGCCAATTGAAGTGGTGAAAAACACAAGAAGGGGGGGTTGAATTGTAAAACTGAAATCTAATGCAATGAACAAGATATTTTTATCCTGGTTCGTTTGATCTCAAACTACTCCAGTCCACCCGTCAAGGTGATTTCGCCTCTCTCCAACGAGGTCTTAATCCACTATATTCAACTGAATATTACAGACTGCTTTAACAACTGCTAAAGCCTTCTTGATTCAAACCACAACCCGGTTTGTCAAGGTAACACTTTCTTACAAAGAGATAAAACTAAGTGTGTGAATGTTTTCTACAAAACTTTATCACAACTGTGATGTATACACAAATTGAAGCTTAGAAACTAGATTGCTAAACAATGATATAATATCAGAGTGTGTGGTTTAGCAAAACTGAGAGAAAGAAGATTATAATTAGCTCTTGTGCGTGTAGAGATTTGGAGAGCATTAGCCATTTCAATCTTCAAAGCCTTGTTTATATAGCACTGAGATGATGAACGTTGGATGCAATATTCTTGATTCAATGCTAATAACAAACTTTCCTTATTGAGCAGATCTTGTCTGGAATGAGGCCGTTGGAATTAATTTGCTTTCAATGCACAATACCGTTGCTTACTTAATGCAAGTTCTGGCTTGGCTCATTCTGACTCTGCTTCGCTGCTGATGAACTGTTGTGTTTCTTTATCAGAGTGTTGGGCGTAGTCTTGTTCATCAGGCTTCAGCATGTACGTAAGTTGATCATCTGATTTTGACATTCTGATATGGCAAATTCTGATGCTGGTGTCTGAAATCAAGTTCTGATGCTGAATAGATGTGATCTTGCTTATATCAATCAGAGTATCTGCAAGTCAGAACATAATAATTTTAGGCAGCAGATAGTTCATACATGAAACTTATAAATACTATATCTTTTCACTTTGTTATCATCAAAACTTAAATATAGGGTAGTAGATTCAAACTTTGTTCTAACATTTCAAAGGGTGCAATCGGTTGTCATAAAACAACAATCGATTGCACAGTTAAAAAAAATTTAATTTTTTAATTTTTTCTGTTACACTCTTTTTTATTCTTTCTCTTCCATTACCATTACTATTATTTATTTTGTACCATATTTTTATTCCTTGTTCATGAATGTTTTAAGTGTTTGGTCAACAACTTTTTAATACTTAGTCTTTTCCTATGACACAATTTTTTGGATAGTCACACACTCAAGAATCTCTATGCTACAAGTCTTTATTGTCTTGACTAAACCATTGAATGCCTTACCTATCCATTGAATGCCTATCCATCTATAAAAGCCCAACCAAAACCTAAAAACTTCATATTTCCTCTTTTGTCTCAAGAAACCCTAAAAACACCAAATACCCTTTCCCCTTCCCATTCTCTCATTCCTCACCATGTCAACATCAAAGAAAGGCAAGGGAAAATCTTCTTCCTCATATAAAGGTGATGATGTCTCAAAACTCATTCCATCAAGAATCCAAAGGGAAAGATTTGTGTCTCTCTTTCAGAAGAAGACGGTTCTTCTACCAAGGTTCTGTCATCTTGACAACTTCTATTCTGAATGCTTCAATTTTCCAGCATTATTTAGATCTCATGGGATAGACAAGTTAATTGGTGTTAATGGACCCATTTACCCCACTTTGGTTAGGATTTTCTACAGCAATCTAACCATTAGTAGAGGATGCATGATTTCAAATGTCAAAGGGGTTCCTATAGAACTCACAGTGCAGAATTTTGGTGAAGCTTTGGGTATTCCACATGATGGTGCTTGCATTAAACTTCTCTCAAATGCAAATCTGCCTGGCTACAGCAAAAGAGACTTCTACTATGGAATTGCAAGAATTCCCGAGCGTGATTTTATTCAGAAAAGGAAAAGGCTTATTGGTGGAACTCCAGAGAGGAACTCTTGGTCTGCAGGAATTCTCACTATTGATGATCGTTTGATCCACTACTTTTTGGCTTATGTTGTTATGCCAAAGTTTTCAAACATTTCCAACATTAACGATTGTGAGATGCAGATTTTGTATGCGATGAAGAATGGGATTCAAATCAACTGGTCTTATGTGATTCTACATCATTTGGCACTACATAATGAAAATGCTTATGCTCTTCCTTATGGCTCCTGGCTTACCCTTGTGTTTGAGAAGTTCAATATTCCCTTGTCTGGTGAATACATGGTGCCTATGACTAACCCCAAACATGAAATCACTCCGAAGAAAGTATGTAATACCAAAACCGGCGTCAAATTTGATCCGATTAATAGAACCATCACATACATTCATACTCCTCCACAAAACCAACCTCCACAAGAACAACCACTTCAAAACCAACCTCCACAACCAATGGAAAACTCTTTCAATCAAGTTTTTGACTACCTTCAATACATGAACAACAACATGAACAATCAATTTTCTCATCTCTATGCCCATACAAATGTCCCTCCTTATGAATTTCAACCCTATCATTACCCTTTCATTCAACCTCAAACCAATGAAGGCAATGATGGTGAAGATCAAGATGATGAAGATTTTGTTGAAGGCATGGATGATTAGTTTTTAAGTTATTATATTTCTTAGTACTTTATGTTCTTATGTTTTATGTCGTTTTTCTAGTTTTGTTTAAGAAACTTCATGTATTGTGATCCCTTTCGTTTTGTGCACTTTGTTTCTGTTATATCTATGTATGCAAACTTTATTTATGCTATGTTGTTTTTATGTGCAAAATTTTTATGATCTTCTTTCCCATTCCTTTTTGCTAATGACAAAGGGGGAGAAGACTTTGTAGTTTCTTTTGTGTTTCTCTAACCCAAATTGCAGCAAGCAAGCAATCTTCAAAACCCTCATGCAATAGATCAAGGGGGAGTCTTTGACTTAGGGGGAGTTTTTAAACAACTTGATTAGAGAAAACCAAGATGCACTCCAAACTTCAAGCAATGGTTGTCATCATCAAAAAGGGGGAGACTGTGAAATCAAGCTTTCCAAGTCTTTTGATGAAGACAAACTAGCATGCAAAAATGAATGGATCAAGATAGAAGATTTATCTCAAGCAAGATTCATTGATCAAGATCAAAATTTCAAGACTTATGGCTTTAGGTATATGAAATTTTTGATCTTATGCTCTTAGTGCTCAAAACTATTTTTAATCATGCATTTACTTTATTAAAATAATATTTTGAGTATATACTATGTATGATTGAAGAAGGATGTTTTAAATTGCTTAAAATATTTAAAAAATAATGATTTTTCAATTTTTGTACACAAGCAATCGATTGTCATGCTAGGACAATCGGTTGCAGTCAAAAAACAAAAGTTTCTGTTTTGACAACAATCGATTGTCATCTAGCAGCAATCGATTGTCATGTGTTTTGTTTTCAAATTTTTTGAACGTTGGCCTATGAGCAACCGATTGTCCTCAATAACAATGGGTTGTCATAGTTATATTTTTCAAATTCTTTTAACGTTGTTGTGCTGCAATCGATTGTTACTTTATTGCAATCGATTGTTGTGCTTCAGCTTTTGAAAAATTGCATTTTTCCAGCAACTTTTTGTAACACCTTTTCATGGCAATCTTTGTATCTTTTCAAATACTTTTTTCCAGTAAAAATGGTTTAAACATTGTTATGATTCATTGAAGAGGTATTACTACACTATAAATTATTTTTTGTTTTGAATTTTGAAAAAAAAAACAATCACCAAAAATAATAATTACTTTCTATTCTTTGGATCATACTCTCTATACTCAAGATTTTTCAAATCTTTTTAACGTTGTTGTGCTGCAATCGATTGTTGCTTTAGTGCAATCGGTTGTTGTGCTTCAGCTTTTGAAAAATTTCATTTTTCCAGCAAATTTTTGTAACACCTTTTCATGGCAATCTTTGTATCTTTTCAAATACTTTTTTCCAGTAAAAATGGTTTAAACATTGCTATGATTCATTGAAGAGGTATTACTACACTATAAATTATTTTTTGTTTTGAATTTTGAAAAAAAACAATCACCAAAAATAACAATTACTTTCTATTCTTTGAATCATACTCTCTATACTCAAGATTTCTGTTTATCATTTTCACATGCATACTGAAAATTGTTCTTAAGCACTTAGAAGAGTATTCCATCTTAAATTTCATATTGAATAGAAAAGATCAATCGAGTGATTGACATTGCTCTTTCATCTTTCAAACTCTTATGCAAATCAAACAAACTATTGTATCCTTGTTTTCAGGATTGTTGGAAACAAGAAAGACACTTAGGTAGGATTGTTCTCTTTGTGGTCTTAGTGAAAATCCAAGAGGATTGTTCTTGGTCCAAGAGGATTGTTCTTGGTTGTTTGGTAGTCTTTGTACAAATTACCAACTATAAGAAAATCTCTTTCGTGTGAAAGGGGACTAGACGTATCCTCGGAGTGTGAGGGGAACTAGTATAAATCTTGGTGTTCTTTACTTTTCGCATTTACTGCTTTCATCACTTATCAGAAAAAGAAAGGAAAGAAACTCGTGCAAAAATATTCATACAAACCAGAAAAAGTTTTTAGAACCTAATTCACCCCCCCCCCTCTTAGGCGCATCTGAACTTACAACCTTATCATCTAAATCAAGTGTGTGAACTTCTTAAATATATTTATAGTTTAAAATAATCAAGCAGACAATGGTTTGAGAAAATTTCCACAGTTTTATTTACTAATTATTTTACACAACATGCTTCTGATCACTACTTGTTCATACTCACATCCAAAAATCATTTCACATTCATTCTTATATACGTTGATGATATTCTGCTTGCATGAAATGATTTAGACATCATCAATCATATAAAACACAATTTTCAAACTCATTTTCACATCAAAGACCTTGGACCAATGAAGTATTTCTTAGGTTTGGAGAGGGCACGCTGCAACAATGGCATCAACATCTATCAAAGGAAGTAGACTCTTAATTTCCTTGCAACTGTTGGCTTACTTGGTTGCAAACCCGCCTCTACTCCCATGGCTCGTGAAACCAGACTTCAATCTACAAATGGCACACCAATATCAGATCCTACCAAGTACAGAAGATTTGTAGGCCAACTCATTTATCTGCTTAACACCAGGCCAAACATATCATATTCAGTTCAACAACTTAGTCAACACATGAGTAAACCTACTGATGTCCATTACAATGTTGCCTTACTTGTACTGCATTACCTAAAATTATCACCAGGTCAAGGGCTTCTTTTTCCAAGAAATTCTTCCCTGCAACTCAAGGCATTTTCTGATTCTAACTGGGCCATATGTCCTGAAACTAACAAATCTCTCAATGGCTATTGCATTTATCTTGGAGACTCGCTCATTTCCTGAAAATCTAAGAAGCAAGCAACTGTGTCCAAAGTTCCACTGAAGCGGAATATCGATCAATGACATTCATAGTTTGTGAGATACAATGGCTGACCAATATTCTCAAAGAACTCCTCATTCCTTTAAAGACACCAACTCTGCTCTATTGTGATAATGCCTTTGCAATACATGTAGCCAATAACACATCCTTCCATGAACATACTAAGCACATTGACTTGGATTGTACTCTCAAGCGTGAAAAGCTCCAACTGCATCTTTTTCATCTTCTTCCTATGCCTTCTTCGTAGCAGCTTCACTACTAGAAAATTCGTTTTTAGTGTCCAAATTAGAGACCGGAAAAGCTTAAAATCGTTCACTAAAATATTTTTGATCGATTTAGCGACCATCATTTTTCGGTTGAAAAAGTGCCAGTCGCTAAGCTTTTGCGACGAATTTAGTGACAAAAATTTAGCGACCAAATTTGTGACAGAATTTAGTGATAAATTTTAGTGCTTTTTTTCATAAAATAAAATTAAAAAGTTGTCAAACTTAGGAGTTGAAATCGCAACCTCTGTGATTTTTAATAAGGCCTTACCACTACACCATTTGATATCTTTTATTTTATTCTATACTTTCATATATATATAACAAAGAAATAAAAATCTGTAAATAACACTTAAAAAATCATTATATAAATTTGATTTTTTATCATGCAATTTCATTTTGCACATATAAAAATTATATAATGAAAATAAAATTCACTTTATACAAATATAAATACAAAATGATATATTTTTTTTATATAAATATATGTTTTATTTGTCAAAACAACAAAAAGGTGAAACTTTAAAAAAAATTAAAATCTTAAAAAGAAATTAGAAGAAAATAAAAGATAAAAAAATAGAAAAAAAATCAAAAAAATATTAGTGACCGAAACTTCGATCTCTAATTTTTTTATATAAATTAAATTTTATATAAAATACTTTTTGTGATCAAAAAGTCGATCGGAAAAATTTTAATCGTTAAATCAATGACTGATTTATTTTAGTAATCTTTTAAAAGTGACTCATGAATATCAAATTTCGATTGCTATAGTGATCGAAATTTTTCAGTCACTAAATCAATGACTAAAAATAAATTTTTTTTTTAGTAATGTTTACTAATATTTTTACCAAACCATTGAACTTCAAACCTTTTTCTTCCATTGAACTTCAAACCTTTTTCTTCCAACGTTTCTAAACTTGGTTTACGCTCCATATACCTAAAGTTTAAGGAGGAATATTAGATAGTGTATTGGATTGTATTAGATAGTTTAATCTTTTCTTTATTAGACTCTCTTTATTCTTATTTGGGCTGATTGCCTCATATTGTATATATAATTCAACTAACTAATGAAATGGCTCTCAAACTTTTACTTTTCAAATAACTTTTGCCACCAATGGCTTCTCTTTTGGTTTTCACATTGGTGTTAGAGACAATGGCTATGGATCAATACTTTTCAAATATTACTTTGAATATTATTTCAATCAATACTTTCAATATTACTTACAATAACTAACTAATTAATTTTTTTTAGGTTATGGATCAAATTTAAACAGAAGATATTATTTCAATATTACTTTCACTAGTATACAGACAATGGCTAATAGTTTTGTGTTAGAGACCGTGGTTGACAAGCAAGCTGCCGAGGATCTATATTCGACTTTTAACTGCCAGAATAAATTTTCAGTTTGGTAACTCACAAGATAACATGGAAAACAAAATCAAAGTTTACGGGAGTCTTTTAAAAGAGGATTAAATTCCACAATCACACCAAAATATTATAATTAATGACAATATCAAATTCTAAACACATACTCCCTCCGGTCTCATTTATAAGAAAAAATTAACTTTTTATATACATTGAATAAGTAATGTATTTGGACAATATATTGTCCAAATATATTACTTATTTAATGTATCTAAAAAGTTAACTTTTTCTTATAAATGAGACCAGAGGGAGTATTTTGGAAGATTATATGTCATTTATGCTACTTAATTATAGAATTTTTTTATTAATAACCATGTATTAAAATAATATTTCACAAATAACCGGGTTTCGGAAAAAATTACGCAAATAACTATGTTTCAGATGACTCCCCAAAGGAGGAGCCATCTGAAATGGCGCATGCACCTAGCATTTTTCCCTAGACGCCATCTCACTTGGCGCCTCCCTTGGCTTTTAGCCAAGTGAGATGGCGCATGCTCCTTAAAAGTGAGAGGAGGTGCCATCTCACTTGGCTCCTAGGGCAAAACTAGGGCAAAATGCTGTTTTATAAATAATTCGTCCGTTTCTCCGAAATTTCTCACACTTTCTCGCACTGTATTTTTATTTTGTACTTTGTTATTTGCGTAATGACGTCACCTATGATTTTTAGCAGAGATGGTTACGTTATCTTCTCTGCCACGAAACATGCGATGAAAATGAAATTCTGACACATTCACTCCATGGAGCGTCTGAAGCGGGAGTTGATGCGATGGCTAGATGGAGACATTGCGGAGGGGGAAAAATTGGAAGGATCCAGCGAAAACGAACAACAACCTCACATGCGACAGGAAGACCTAATGTGTGGTTGGAGGAAGTCAAAACAGACAGCGATGTAATGTTGATGATGCATGGGTCAGATGAAATTGTGTTAACAGTTGTAATTTCCTAGATGGAATATCGTTAATTATTCTTGTACGCGTTTTATTAATTGTAGCAAAATCTGTTAACGGAAAACCCAAATGTTTACAACACAATTATGAAAAGATTTTATGTATTACAATATTTATGTGATCGAGGAAGACGCCCGATTCAGACAGTTTTTGCGATTGTGTCCGACCTGACGGCATAAACTACACTTTCTTTCCAACCTATCAAGATCGTCCATTTCTGTTGTGATGCGCTTACTTTTGGGACGATCCTTCTTGTTCCTTCACATTTGGTCATTGTGACATACTATTTCGTCGTCGTATTCAGGCCAATAATCTGGTTTTGCTACCAAAGGAAAGTTGTTGTTGTAAACGTTGAGCAACGTTTCAGATTTGTAAATGTTCGACAGAAGTTGCAGCGCGTCTTGATGGGTATGAGCACAAGCGGCAATGACATGAGAGTAAGGCATATGAAATGCTTGAAACCGGCCACAATCGCACCATTGAGAAGGTAGCATGACTCTATATTCTTGTCTTGGGAGGCCTTCATTGTGGTCGATTGTCTCTTTTACAATGAAGTTGTGGCTGTGTCGGTCAAACCGTATAACCATGTGAGTGTTGGCTTTAGCACTTTCAGCCTTAATGTATTTCATGCAACTTTCACTCCATAGTTGTCCAGATTGCAACACCGCATTCCACATTTCACCTCTTTTGGAAAATAACGCAGCCATCCTAAAATACGTAGATTTTACCAAGGCAGTGATTGGGAGGTTTCGTATGCCTTTGAATACCCCATTCATTGATTCAATAAGATTCGTTGTCATATGCCCCCATCTTTGGCCATTGTTGTATGACCTAGTCCATTTTTCCACCAGAATATTGTCGATCCACCTACCGGCTTCCGAATTAGACAAACGGATCTCGTTGCGGTAATATTTGAATGTGGGTTGTGTTAATGCATATCCCGCATTCATAACCGCTTTCCTCAATGTTTTGTCCTTGATCTCCCTCGAGAAATTCTGGACGATATGCCTAACGCAATAGACAAGCGTAGAAGGAGGGTCATGCCAACCATTTGCTGGATTATTGTAGGCACTTTCAATGGAGGCATGTCTGTCCGAGATCAAACAGAGATCTGGTTGAGGAGCCACGTGTGTCCGCAGATTTTTCAGGAAAAAGCTCCAAGCACCACAGGTGTCCCCCTCGACAAGGGCAAAGGCAATGGGGAAAATATTGTTGTTGCCATCTTATGCAACTTCCATCAATAGCGTGCCTTTGTACTTCCCATACAACCAAGTCCCATCAATTTGTATAATTGGTTTGCATGATGCAAACCCTGTGATGCATGGTTGAAATGCCCAAAACACGCGACTGAATATTCAGTTTCCATTTAGTAGACTACCATCTTGGGCGTATGCTCGCACTGTTTCCAGAACGTAAATACTACCTGGAGAATACGTCTTGAGTGCATTCAGGTAGCGGGGAAATTCTTGGTATGACTCCTCCCAGTTTCCGTACACCCTTTCAATCGCCTTAGTCTTTGCTAACCACGCCTTACGGTAAGACAGAGTGTAGTTAAAAACCATGGTGATGTGGGAGATGATTGTTTTCACCTTCAAAGATGGATCGTTGCTGACCAGGGGTAGGATTTCTTGACAGATTAGATCATAGTTGAGTTTTCGGTGGTCCTGTGATTGAGTGGAACTTACACAAGTGTGGGTAGTCATGGAACCTATGACCCAACAGTCACCCCTTAATCTATATGATGCGGTCAGCTTGAACATACAGTCAGGGTGGACACACTTGATCTTGTACCTTTCTGGGTTGACACGATCCACCTTAAAATCAACCGAGTTGAGCATGTGGAATTTTTTAATGGCCCTGATGCATTCCTCTATGTTACGAAACTTGTCCTTCTCTTTTAAATTTTCATCCGACTGCATATACGGATTGAAAAATAAGTCAGTAGAAGGTTCATCTCCGCCCATGTTGAAGTTTGTCATGTGCGGAGGTGGTGTGTAGATTTTGTTTGCAGGAATACTTGGGATGCCATCATCGTCAGAATCATCATTCACCATTTCGTCAAACTCTAACTCGTTATCTTCTTCTTCATCATCAACTGCATCTACCTCACCTTGTTCATTCTCCAAAGGATCAACCTCCTGTGTCACCTGAGGCTGAGGCTTTCACAGCATAACGTACAACTCAATAGAGTCGTACCCAGAATAGACATGGCTGGAAAACATATTCTGGAGATCCTCGTCATCTTGAACTTCAACCTTATAAAAAATTACTTGGTTGTTTCCAAAGAAAACTGGATTCTGATAAAATATCTGGGACACCGGGCCTCGTTCAAGTTTTGCCTCCAATCTTTTTTTGAAGTACGAGAAATTGGCTTTCCCATTTAAGAGAAATCAGATGTTGTCTGTGTCTCTAAACAAAAACCCAGCGGTGGGACAAATGTATGTCTCACCGTTGAAATGTGCTTTGACGACAAATTGTTGTGCGGAGGCCATTGCGTAGAATTATTTTAAGGTTTGAAGGTTGGAATGTTTGAATTTTATGCGTGATTCAAAGGTTGGAATGTTTGAGGTTTATTGATTGTATGAAGGTTTGAATGCTGTAATGTTTGAAGGTTGGAATGTTTGAATTTTATGAGTGATTCAAAGGTTGAAATGTTTGAGGTTTATTGATTGTATGAAGGTTTGAATGCTGTAATGTTTGAAGGTTGGAATGTTTGAACTTTACGAGTGATTCAAAAGTTTATATGTTTGTTTGCTTGCAGGTTTGAAGGTTTGGTTGTAAGAACGTTTGAAGGTTGGAAGATTTGACAGATTATGTGAATCAATATTATGATAAACGTAAGGCTAAAAATTTCAATTAAGTAAGGATGCAACCCCCCAAGGCTGCCAATAATGTTACATGCAAGGAATCCCAAAGGCTGTCACGTAGCCTGAGCCTAGGCTGCAACAAAGGACACCTCTTATTCTCCAATTGGGGTGGCGACACCATTCAATTTTGTACTCTTTCGCCAAGTCCAATGGCGCCTCCCTTACTGTCCAATTGTGATACATGCATGCAAATATGTAATCCCATAGGCTGCCACCTAGCCTGCCCATAGTCTGCACCTATACATGTATGTTGTAAGTCTCCTCCCATCACCTCCAATGGGATTACATGCATTCAGGCAAGGAATCCCAAAGGCTGTCACGTAGCCTGAGCCTAGGCTGCAACAAAGGACACCTCTTATTCGCCAATTGGGGTGGCGATACCATTCATTTTTGTACTCTTTCGCCAAGTCCAATGGCGCCTCCCTTACTGTCCAATCGTGATACATGCATGCAGATATGTAACCCCCTAGGCTGCCACCTAGCCTGCCCATAGTCTGCACCTATACATGTATATTGTAAGTCTCCTCCCATCACCTCCAATGGGCTTACATGCATTCAGGCAAGGAATCCCAAAGGCTGTCACGTAGCCTGAGCCTAGGCTGCAATAAAGGACACCTCTTATTCGTCAATTGGGGTGGCGACACCATTCATTTTTGTACTCTTTCGCCAAGTCCAATGGCGCCTCCCTTACTGTCTAATCGTGATACATGCATGCAGATATGTAACCCCCTAGGCTTCCACCTAGCCTGCCCATAGTCTGCACCTATACATGTATGTTGTAAGTCTCCTCCCATCACCTCCAATGGGCTTAGATGAATTCAGGCAAGGAATCCCAAAGGCTGTCACGTAGCCTGAGCCTAGGCTGCAACAAAGGACACCTCTTATTCGCCAATTGGGGTGGCGACACCATTCATTTTTGTACTCTTCCGCCAAGTCCAATGGCGCCTCCCTTACTGTCCAATTGTGATACATCCTTAGGCTGCCACCTAGCCTGCAAGAGTGACACCTTTCATTTTTTGTACATGCATGCATTCATATATGTAATCCCCCAGCCTGCCACCTAGCCTGCAAGAGTGACACTTCGCTTGCATGCAAGCACCAGCAACCACTATATGAAATTTATTTGGCTATAAATACATACCATATCATACATCTCTCACATCCACATAAGTCTCACTCTCTGCTACGAAATCTTTCATAATCTCTTAAACTTTCTAAGTCTATCATACTCTTTATCTCTTCCTAAGTCTTTCATAATCTTAAGCATTTTAAACAATGGCTCTTCTAACAATGGGCGATACTCACAGAGGCACAAGGGAAAACATTGCCGCATTTATAAGTTTCTTTTTTGGTTATACATTTTTCATACTTCAGATAATGCGTTGTTCTTCTTACTTAATCTTACACATGTTAGATTATGAAATCAGGACACAAAAAGATTCAGAATCCGTTCTCACAACTACCTGGCTCCCGACCCATTTATCGTACCATATCTGGAATACGCAGGTTTTGGACATGTCATAAAGATCTCCAACTGCACCATTGACTCGAAGTTCATTCTTGCAATGTTAGAAAGGTGGAGACCAGAGACCCATACATTTCACCTATCAATAGGTGAATGTACCATCACGCTAGAGGATGTGTACATGCTACTAGGTCTCCCTGACGACGGTAAGGCTGTGAGTGGGTCGGTTCAACAACCCAACTCTCAGTGTGAAGAACTGTTGGGCAGGGATATGGTAGAAGGTGGTGGTGCGAGAGGTCAGGGAATACTACTCACTGAGCTGAAAAGTCATTATGCAAGTTTGGAATTAAATGAAAATTCCTCCGAGAATGACATGGTAGTAAAAGCCAGAACTTATCTTATGATACTTTTTGGTACATTTTTATTTCCCGAAAGTACGGGAAATAGTGTAAATTTTATGTATTTACATTTACTAAGAAATTTTGAAAAAACAAGAAAATATAGTTGGGGTTCTGCAGTTTTAGCTCACCTATACAGTTCCTTGTGCAAAAATGCAGTCAAGGAAAAATGTACATTTTATGGGTGCGCTTTTTTACTACAAGCCTGGGGTTGGTGGAGGATGGAGTCCTTAAACCCCGTCAACAACAACATTTTAGGTTTCCCGTACGCAACAAAGTAAGTCATCAAGTTATAACATTTATAACTATTCATCTCTTCCCCAAATATATGCTAAGAATAAAATGTTTCTCATTTCCTTTAGGTACTGCGTGAGGGGTATGGATTACGGCAAGAATCCAAGATTCAATGTCGCACTCTACCGTAATCTGTTGGATCACTTAGGCCCGGATGACGTACGTCGTAGCTTTTAACTTTTGTTCATTTAAATTATTTATACATTACTTTTGCGTTAACCTGATTTAAATTTTATCGCAGTTCGTTTGGAGACCATATTTGGGTTTGGGCCATGATCCAAACCCGGAGGATGCAGCAACTTGGACTGCGAAGACTGCAATCATTCGGTTCAACATTATGGAGATGCACCACAGCGACCGTGTGAAGATGCAGTTCGGAATGCATCAGGAGATACCAAGTGATCCAACTTGTTTATCCCCATGGCATCTTAAAAGGGTCGACGCCCAGTGGGGTCTTACAAACTGGAAAGACTTCGCTCCGGAATGGTGTAATATGTGGCAGAGGCGTCACCGCTACGTCTTGCAATTCACGGTTTTCCTTAATCAAGGTAATATGCGACACACAGATCAATATTTGTCTTGGTACAGGTCGGTTAGTAACCCTGAGATGCATGTGTCTCATCCAAGGTACTTGGTTGACCCACGCACACAATGGGCACAACCTTCGTTTCCACATCAACAAACCCAAAACCCATCAACCTCCCACCAACCCCCAAGAAGAAACAGACCCACAAACACCCAACCACAGTCCCCACCACAACACAACTACACTCAAATGCCACACAACCAACCACAATCACCACCACACTACCAATACCCCGATATGCCTCACACCCAACCACAATACCAATCCCAATACCAGCACACCCGCATACCCCACACACAATTTCAGTCTTCCGCATATCCCAATATGGGCCCCTCAACATCCAGCCTTAGCCCTGATATGGGAATGTTAGAAGATTACGAACAAACCGACCCAACCTACCATCAACCACAATATCACCAAACCACCCAACATCCTCAATACCAAACACCCCAAGATCCATTTCCTTTCTACCCACCGTACTCAGACAACCAATGCTACCGACCCACTATAGAACCCCACCCACCGCCAACACGATCAAACTTTGAGGGTATGGGTAACCGACTGTACCAAAGCGGATCTTCTAGATATGGATATCTGACTGATTTTATAGATCCGAACCGCATTGACTTCGCTGGGCCACCGACCTTGCCGCAGCAGAAAACACGACGACACCCAGCACGAGAAAGGCGAGGACGGGGATGCGGAACCGGGGGTCATTACCGGGTTCCGGGGGATCACTGATTTATCAATTTTTTTTTCCTGTATTTTTTTATTCGTTTTTTTTTTCTCTGTTTTTTTATCTGTTATTTTAATGTAATACAGTTGGATGTAATTATTTTTTTTAATAAAAAGTCCATTTTATTGATCCTCTATCGAACACGCAACGCACCGGACAAAAAAAAATCACATTTTGCCCTAAATTAACACCTAGGCGCCATCTCACTTGGCTTAGGGCATGCCCTAAGCACATAGGCGCCAAGTGAGATGGCGCATCCCCTTAAAATATAGGTGCATGCGCCATTTCAGATGGCTCCTCCTTTGGGGAGTCATCTGAAACATGGTTATTTGCGTATTTTTTTCTGAAACGCGGTTATTTGCGAAATATTATTTTAATGCATGATTATTAATAAAAAAAATTCCTTAATTATACTCTATGCATAACATAACCATACATTAAAAAATGCATTAATATTTCATAACTGCAAATAAAAAGAACTGAACATCACATTTAGACCAAAATGGTTTTGATCCTTCCCTAAATTAAAGTGGTATTCTCTCCATCTCACAATATATGTGTTATTTTTCTTATTTTTATTTATTTTAAATTATTTATCTATTTAGAATATCAAAGTGATATTTATTAATTTTTTTCTGATAATTTATCTTTATTTATTGTATTTTAATTTATATAACCATTCTCTTACTTATTATTAATAAGATTATTTTAATAAATAAAATTTATTTTATTATTAAAATCAATATAATTAATTATTATTTTAAAAAATACAAAAATATATAAAAAAATGAGACAGAGGGAGTAACTTAATATCAAGTCCCACTATATTAATATTTCTTATATACGTTATGCTGAAAAGAACAGGTGAAGTAAGACTCATATCTGGCCTGAGTCAGAAATTTGACTTGAAAAATTAATTATTATTAAGAATAAGAGACACATCATTCATCCATTTAAAACTTTAAGATAATAGATGTGTGAATTTTCTCACTTATATATATTCATGTCTCTATATTTTTATCTAATATGAAATTATTTTTTCTCACTTACTTACACTTGTATTATTATTCTAACACTTATAAAATAAATTTTTAAATTTTATATTATTATTCTAACACTTATAAAATAACTTTTTAACTATTTAAAATTATTAGTACTTAAGTTATTGTATTTCGTTGACAATAAATTCATAAGTATTTTTAATCAGTATTTTAGTTCATAAAGACTATTAACCACAACATTTTTCAAAACTTAATTATTTCTCATTTTGCGTATAGAGCAAAAGCAAATTATAAGTAATAACTAATGAGATATTCATGCATTCGTACGGATATTGCTATAATGTGTATATTTATTTTTAAAATATTATAAAATTGTTATTGTTATTATTATTGTTTTAAATTAACTATCTTTTGTTATTGTTTTTAAAAATTGTTTTTATAAAACTGTTTTTATTTTTAAATTATATATTTTTGTTATTGTTTTAAATTTTTTTTTCTATTTTTAAAATATATTATTAAAATATATTTATAAAATTGTTTTAATATATTTTTTATTATATTATATAATCGTTTTTATTAAATATATATAACTGTTTTTATTTTTAAAATATATTGTTAAAAATATTTACTACATTACATATATTTTTTATATTCTGTTTTAAAAAATATATATTTATAAAGTTATTTTTCTATATTCTTTATTATATTTAATATATTGTCAAAAATTAATATTTTATTATTATTATTATTATTATTATTATTATTATTATTATTATTATTATTATTATTACTATTTTAAATAATATATTTCTGTTTTAAATAAATATATTCAATTTTTTTTCTTGTTACACTATATATACATAACATAAATATTTAACCAATTCTTCAAACTCCTTCAACTCCTTGTACAACTTTTTTGTTGAATCTTTCTTTTATTCTCTTTAATTTCTTGACACAAAAAAAAAATTCAGTCAATCAGAAAACATAATTAACCTAAAACGAAAATATTAAAAATAAATTAAATAAATATTATACCTTTGTTACAAAATAAATTTGGAATTGATGATGGAATTGAGATTTGAATATGGAAGAAAGAAAGAATAGAGATGAGGGAAAGAAGAAAACAGAAGAGAGAAAGAAGAAAAGAAAGAGGAAGAGAAGAAACACAATGGTTTTTGAAAACTGAGCGTGGAAGTATAATAGCCAATCAGCGATGTGAATATCACGTCGCAACTTTGCCACGTGATATTCACGTCGCAACTCCAACGTTATAATTTTAAAATAAACCAATCAGCGACGTGAATATCACGTCACAACCTTGCCACGTGATATCCATATTGCAACTTCTCCAACGATTATATTTTTATATTTAATCTGCACATTTCAGAATGGTTCAGAGTGGAATCTTGTCAAAATTCCCTCTAAATTAGTTGTGACGTGCTTAACACATCACAACATATTTTTTTAAAATATTTAAACTTCCCTCTTCAAAATGCCTGCAGCTTTAAAAAAATTTATTCAACTTTTTATGTTGTGACGTGTTTCCCACGTCGCAACTTTTATTTACAAAAAAAACAGTCTGGCGCAGACTATGCTTTAATTTTATTATTTAATTTATAAAATATTGTAGTGACGTGATTATCACGTCGCAACTACTAAATTTTAGTGACATGATAATCACGTCACTAAATCACATTGTTGGGGAGTGTATTTCTTGTAGTGATAGTTTGATTAATAACTTCATGTTACCATTAATATTTAATATTTTGATCAGTAACTTTATGTTTTCGTTAATATTTAATAGTTTGATCAATAACTTCATGTTTTCGTTATTATTTAATATTTTGATCAATTACTTCATGTTTTCGTTATTATTCAATATTTTGATCAGTAAATTGACATTCCTGTTATTATTTAATATTTTGATAAGTAATTTCATATTTTCATTATTATTCAATACTTTGATCAATAAATTCATATTTTCGTTACTCGTGCGTTCAGCGTTCACATGGTACTGCCGTATTATCCGTACGCACGCACGGTTACTAATATGGTACGCATATTTATTTTTTAAATGTAGTAAAAATAATATAATAGAAAGACAAAAAATTTAACTAACAAAATTCATTATTTAAAAAAAAATTTGATATCTATAATTTTTATTTATAAAAATATTTGAATCAACAATATTATTTTTCTACGGTCATTATTCACAAAAATATTGTAATCAATAGTAAATTTGTTTTCATTATTATTGAATATTTTAATCAATAATTTTGTGTTTCTGTTACTATTTAATATTTTGATCAGTAACTTTGTATTTCTGTTTAAAAATGTAGTGGTCGTGAGCCCGTCCCGCTCCAACTTCATTTTATTTGCGAGGCATATCAATTTTTTTGCCCACGCCATACACAATATCTGTCATATTCTATTTTTTACATATTTTTGTAGGACTGACCTAAATAAGATGTGCATTCTCTTTTGCGACTCCTATTGAAATATATATATATTTTTCTCGTATTTTGTAATAATAATTCACTTTTTCATGTCAATGTTTAATATTTCATTAAATAAATAATTAAATTTTTTAATATTATAGAACTCACGGTAGAGAAAAAAAGAGTATCGAAGCCATCTAATAATAGCCATCTTTAAAGTGTTATTAAATTTATTTTCTTGAAAAGTTTCCTATTGACATTAAAAATACTGATAAAATAACATGCTATCATTTTAAAATTAAGAATTATTTTGAAGATTTCTTTTAACCCCTTATCCTCTTTTAACCCTTTTTACTTATTAAAAAAGAGTGAAATTTTCTTCAACAAATATTAAAATTCTTTTGAAATTTCAACTTTGATATCTTTACAAAATTTTGCAATTAGTTGAATTACATGTATAAAAAAATTTGTAATTATAATATAAACAAAAGGGATATTATGTTTTCTTTTTACAAAGTGAGATAATGTGTATTGATAATATAAAATAATTTATTCCTAAAATTAAGAAAATATATTTAATGATTGTATTTGTAGAAATTTATTTTTATTTATTTTGTTGCTTCCTCCTAAAAAAAATTCTACATCAATATGCTTAATGAGTAATAATGAAGATGCAATATTTATTAGATGAAGTGGTTAAGGAAGATGCATCATGCATGGGAAAATCTCAGGGAAACAAGCCTAGAAAGAAAGGAGATCTTCTCTATCTACTTTCTCTCTTTAGGTGAATAAATAGGATAGTATAGCTAGCAAGTAAAGTGAGCTGATTTATCGAAATATTTATTTTAAAAAACCTATTTTTGAATGGGTAATTTATTGTGAGATATATAATATCCTTATTTAAAAAACAATACTGTCTGTGCTTTATTATATGTCAAACGCATTACCATGATTATTAAATTAACTATATATGGGAAAAAATTATAAATTATTTATATAATTTATTATGGTATGGTAAAGATAAGTAATTTTATTTGATAAAAGAATATAAAGTAAGAAATATATGATATGTGATATTGTCAAATAAATTAAAATTTAAAAGAAATTATTTTATTTTTAAATATTATAATTTGAAATAGATGTAGTATGTATTATAAACAAAAGAAAATTCATGTGTTTGGTCCATATTCACATGAGATACATGGACTTAAAAAATATTTAAACGAAATAAACGTCTATTGACATAAAAACAAATTCAAATGGTAGTTTTTGTCCTGACGAAGCAGTTACTGCTATCAATGAAGAGGTCCAAAATTTGTCATATGGGTTGTCCTTTGTTGACCTTGATAGAAATGTCCGAAATGAACATTACAACGTATTGATAAACTCATAAATGTGATAAATACAAATGCAGTTAATAAAGCCTCTATATCAGATAGTGAGGTCTGTAAATCAAAAGAACAATATGATTTAGAATTGGATTCTCAATCTGAGCTAGCATCTGGTTATGCTGAAGTAGAAGATGATGTGACATCTTTTGATAGTCAGAGACTTAAGGATCCATAAGTCTTTAGGCATTCTTATTTGCCTAGGTCTTGTTTCACTCACGTCGCAAATCATAATAATCCTTATCCTCTGCAGCATGGTGAACCTTGTACTATTGTTAATGCTGGTTCTTTAGCTACAGTTAATCACTATGCCATATAAGAGAATAGACAATACTTTTTTGTCATAGACAGCGCTTAAAAGAGCTGTCTATTCCTGCACTGTTGTAAGTAAAGACAGCATTTTTTGTCTGTGTGAAAGTGCTGCTTAATGTAGCCTTTCGACAGCGTTTTATTTAGTAAGCGCTTTCTAAAGTCTCCTTTAGGCATCGCTTTTTACATTACAAGCGCTTTCTAAAGTGTGTCTATAACAACGCTTTCACTTTAGACAGTGTTTCTAAAAGTGCTTCGTAATATTTTTTTTGTTCGCTTTTTATATTTTAGGCAGCACTTTCTCTAAAAGCGCTTTCTAAAGTCCCTTTTAGGCAACGTTTTGTATGTCACAAGCCCTTTTGTATGCATCCCTTTAGGCAGCGATTCCTTTAAAATTGCTTTCTATTCCCAAATATAGGCAACACTTTTTTGTTTAAAGCGATGTCTAATGTTCACAGATTTTTTAATATATTCAGCTTATATTTTAAGCGTCCTGTACAAATAATTACTTAAAGTTTAAGCGTTGTCTTTCAAATTTGCAGCTTCAATGCACCAAATTTACATATTTATATATATATACAACTTTAATCCAATAATTTATATATACGTAAATGAGATACAGCTTGAAGAATTCAATAATTTATATATACATAAATTTACATATTTATATATACAATTTTATAATCCAATATTACTATCTTCTAGAGCTGCTATCTTCTCCACTATCTTCTCTACAAACAACATCAATGAAGAATCCTAAATGAACTTGTTATCTATATATCTTTTACAATGCACCTACCCGAAACAAAACGAACAAAGGCATATATATCGGAACCAAGCTATATAACACTTAAATCTTATAACTATTATAAGTTAATACAAATCAATGTAACAAAAAAAATCAAGAATCAGTTATAATCCACCATTAAAAATTCCCCGATTCATACCATGATACAAACAAAACTTTATTTAAATTTAAATCCAATATCATCCTAACTAACCTTCCACATAACAACAAGAACATTGCAACACAATTTACCACACTAATGACGACATTGTATCTCATCAAAACTCACTTATATATACTCAAAATTCTCATCAATTAAAGTGTCATAATATCTGTTGTACCCCAAAATTTGCCCTCCCTTTTTCATAAGAAACCACAACCCTAGGGTTTTTCTCTGATTTTTAAGATTGACTCAAGAATCGATCAAATAGACTTTTCTTTAGCAGTCAATCCAGAATTAGGATTTTCTCTCGAATTTCTCAGAAGAAATTGAATCCTCAGAAATTCAGTTAACTGTTACATTTATTTTCACGCTTGTTCAAATTTATTGGTTGTTCTCAAGGCTTGATTAATCTGGGATAAGAGATAGGAGCTGAAATTATCTAATCCGGATTAACCAGATAATGTGTGTCTGTTAAAATATCTGCTTGTTATTGGAATAAAAGGTTTGCCGGTTAATGGAATACTTGTTTGTTTTTTATACAAAGCGTATTGTGGTTGGAATACTGATGTGAGATTACGAGACTGCAAAGTTTTTGCTTATTTGGAATTTAAGTTATCTGGATTAGAATTATTGAAACGTAATTTCAATTATTTTGATTTAAGAGTCTTAAATAATTAAGTGAACATGCAAGGAAGAATTGAAAGATAGCTGACAGTAGAGATAATTCTTTTGGATAAAGATTTTTTATTCATTCCAAATGCTGTTACAAAATTATTTGAAAATTGTAAGTTTACAACTTATAATATTTACAATAATAATTGTTTACAACAAATGAAAAAGTCTATCTATTTCTAAGCCTAAATCTCCTAAGCTTCAAGTGCTCTCATGCTCAAGATCTTTGGCTTCTACTGCTTCCTCTACCGTCCAAGTTGCATTCATCTGAAAAAAGAAGAAAGAAAAAAAATTAGTACAGTTAATTTTTTCAAGCAAAAAAGAAAAAAAGAAGGTCATCATTAAAGTTCGTCGGCCGGAATCAGAATGCTATTTGATTCATCATGTTTTTATTTTTTCTCTTTGCAAATCACAAGAAGATTTCTATTCTTGGTTCACAAAGAGAAAAGTAAAAAATAAAATGCAAGCATACACTTGGTTCAAATGCAAAAACATGGGCCATGATATTGTTGGCTCTTAAATTCGACACCCTTGTTTCATTAATGTCAGCCATTAAAGCTGAAGGTTGTTTTCGATCAGCTGGGTCTATCGAAATGCCCATCGAAAGATGACACTGCGCTTAGAAGATTTCTTCCAAGGGAGAAGTTGGTTGCCTTCGACGTCGAAGGTGTTTCTCGTCGAAGATGCTTCTCGACGAAGGTGTTCGATGGTTCAGAGTGGAACGGTTTGAAATTCAAGCATTTGGAGGGAAAACGGTTTCCAGCGGTTACCAAGTGCAACGTGCAAAGATCTGGAGCGTCGAACGTTGAGAACGTGCCAAGTGGGATCATCTCGAAGCAGTGTAACTGCCCGACGGTTACTTGGGATGTTTTAGTATAAATAGTAGTAGTTCACGCAGTTTCTCGCGTGTGTTCACAATTATATACAAAGTCACTCAGATAGATTCGAGTACCCAGCGTGTGAGAAAGAATTGTTGAGAATGTATGTGTGAAACACCAACTTTATTAATCAAAGTCATTTACTTTTCCAGAAACTTTACTTGCTTTCTTCTTTACTTTTCTGTCGAAGCCCCTTTATTTAAAGCTTTCATTTATTTTACCAAACCTATTTCTTCATGCAATTTACTTGAAGCTCCTTTGTTTTATTGTCATTTAATCATTATCCAATTCAATCAAAACCTCAAAATTAACCTATGTCATAGGATCAATCTGATCGATCCTGCGAGTAACTAAATAAGTAACCATTTGGAGGATCAGCGGTTGTTTACCAATAACCACGGTAAACAAATTGGCACACCTGGTGGGACTGTGTGTTGATTTTTGAAAATAATCTCATCTTTTCGAGGAGTGTTGCATGTTATTGAGAAGTGGTAGAATATACACTAACGATAACAATACTGCTAGAAGAAGGGAAGAGATGGCGAATCCGCCAAACAATAACGAAATCCCACAAACCAATGTGGGAGCAACGGTTATCCCGACCGTAAGCGAAGCGATAACCGCTGGTTCGACACCAGCAGTGACGATCACAGCAACGGGGCCATTACCTCCGTTCACAGGCCCCAGAGTGCCTTTGGGAACTCCCCCACCAAGGGGAAATTTAGGCACAAGGCCTTTTGTTCCCCCAGGATTTATGACAGGCGGTCATAATCGAGAACCACTATATGGCATGCCAACTTCTGACTTGGCTAGCCTGACGAATGTTGCGTCCACTTTTTCAGACCCTTTAGTGAGTGCCTCTTCGCCACTCCAAGGTTCTGGAGTAGGTATGGCGAATAGAAATAGGACCCAACTCTTAGGAGGAACGTCCCAAGTAGCCCATGGCCTTACAAATGCCTCGACAGCAGTCTTGAGGCAACAAATGGACGAAAGCAACCATGATATGGTGCAAATGTTGGCACAAACTTTAAGTACAGTGTTGAACCCTCTAATACAAAACACTACTCAATCGAATCAGCAGATGACAGCGCAAATGACGCGTTTGGCGGATTTCTTTGGAGTACCCCAACCTATTCGACAGCCCCAAAGGGCGCAAATAAGGGGAAACCAGGGTGTATTCTTAGAGGAAGAAACCACCATCAACCAAGTCCAACAGCCTGTCGAAGAAAACCTTAGGGCACGATTGGAGCAACCTGTCGAGGAACCTAGGGTAATAACCCCAGAGGTAAGGTTAGTTAACAGAAACCAAAATGCTGACGAAGTAGTTCAGCATATCCAATACCAAAACATGGGTTTAGAAAATAATCTGGCAACTATGATCGAAAGGATCATGACTCAAAACAGGATGAACATGGGCTTTCGAAGGCCCAACTTTACATCCCCATTGTCAGAATACGTGTTACAAACAGACTTACCTCCTAGATGCAAAGTCCCCAAATTCACTAAGTTCTCTGGGGACACGACATAATCTACTGTCGAACATGTGGCGAGATACTTGATCGAAGCAGGAGATATTTCGAATAACGAAAACCTGAGAATTAAGTACTTCCCAAGTTCTTTAACAAAGAACGCTTTTACTTGGTTTACAACTCTCCCCCCCAATTCGATCCATCACTGGACCCAGTTGGAAAGATTGTTCCATGAACAATTCTACATGGGGCAAACCAAGATAAGCCTGAAAGAATTGGCCAGTGTAAAGAGACGTTTCACTGAACCTAGAGACGAATATCTAAATAGGTTTAGGTTGCTCAAGGCGAGATGTTTTACACAAGTGCCGGAACATGAGTTAGTCGAAATAGCCGCAGGCGGTTTAGATTATTCCATTAGGAAGAAGTTAGACACCCAATACCTGAGAGACATGGCCCAACTGGCCGATAGAGTTCGACAGGTAGAACGCCTCAAAGCTGAAAAAGCAAAGGCAACGAAAGCTCATAAGAGAGAGAGGATAGCGTATGTTGAGATGGATGACGAAGATCCAGAATCCTTCGACGATACTATAACTGCCGAAGAAGGAGAAGTCGATTTAGCGGAACTAAAACAAGGGCCACCATACTCTTGCAAACTGTTAGTCCCCTCAAGTGGGAAAAATCCCATTGGTCCAGAAAGGACCAACGATAGGTTCCCCAAAAAGACTTATAGTTTTGACATCACAAAATGTGATGAAATATTTGACTTGCTTGTAAAAGATGGCCAAATGATAGTACCCCCAGGGGTAAAAGTGCCTCCTCTTGATCAAAGAAAGAAGAGAGGCTTTTGCAAATATCATAATTTTTTGGGCCATAAAACTTCTCAATGTTTTCTTTTCAGGAATCTTGTGCAAGACGCTATCGAAGAAGGGAGGTTGAAGTTTGCTGACAAGACCCCCATGGCTGTCGACTCAAATCCGTTGCAGGCTGAAGCCCACTATGCTGAGCCTTCTGAGGTGAACGTGATCGAGGCATCCAGGAGCCAGTCGAAGAGGCCAGGAATCACAATGGTCGAAGTCTCAAAGGACCATATCAACATGCCAATCTTTGGCAGTTTTTCTGGGAATTTATCCAGAAAGACAATTGAAGCAGTTCAGAAAGCGGTCAAAAGCCCAAAGCTGGAGACCGTTGAAGCACAAAAAACTGGACCAAAACCCAGTTCTCACTTGGCCACAGTTCAAGGCCAGACGAAGAATTTGGAGATACAAATGAAGCAGTTAACTCTTGCCAACAAAGATACAATGAATATCAACATGGTCGAACTCTCTGACCCAAAAGCATCAGAAGAGGCCATGAGGCAAGAACAAGCTAACAAGACTGCTTTCCCTCGGGAAAATGAAAATCTGGCAGATTTCCTGCAAAGATTCCAGGAAAAGAAGTCAGAGGTAATGTTGTGTCCAAGATGCAGTTCGATCTTTGACAAAAAAGCTGCTGAGCATATTCAAGGCGTAAGAGCAGCAAATAAGAGAAGGGAAAATGTTGATCTTCGACATGACCCCAGAAGAGCCTCCCAAAGAGGTTCAAACCAAGAAAAGAGGCCATTGACTTTCAGGCCTCCAACAAATGTGCCGGTAGATACCTGGTACAAAACATCTGGTCGAAAGAGGCCAAGCGAGGAGAGATGGCACTCTTTCGACGTGCCAAGGGGTTCATCTTTAACACAAAAGAAAGAGCCTCAAGTTGCTGCACCTAAAGTTGCACAAGTGTCAAGCAACTACAAAGGGAAAAATCCCATGTCTCGATCTCAATGGAGGAGATACCAAAGGAGACGAAAAGCTGAGAGGGAGGCTACCAATGAACCAAAGGCAGAGACCAGTTCAAATGTTCCTCTAAGGAAGCAAAGGAAACCTCTAGAAAGAGAGCCAGTAACCAACAGGCTAGTTTGGCCTAACCAAGGTGAAATTGAAGACGAAGATGGTTCTGAGTCTGATGATACTTTGGACATAATGGTGAATATAGTCTCAGTGCTGCCCAGAGAATTCAACCGACAGGTGGAGGTCGAAGCAAGTGACTGGGAAGTGGAGCAAGAAATGGCCAAACATAGGCCAGTGTGCTATTTCGTCATGGACAATGGCACCACTGAGGAACAAAACGGATTCTTCGAACCACCTACAGAGGCGATGAAAAATCACCTCAAGCCTTTATTTATAAGGGCTAAACTCGAAGAAACTACAGTGAATAAAATATTGGTGGATTGTGGGGCAACCATCAACATTATTCCTCACTCTATGCTAAGGAAAATTGGCAAAAGAGATGAGGACATTAAGCCTCACAACATGGTCCTGTCGAACTATGAGGGCGGCATAGGGACCACTATGGGAGTGATCCAACTGGATATCAAAGTAGGATCTATCCTTCGACCAACAATGTTTATGGTCATATCGGCCAAACCTAACTACAATCTTTTGTTGGGCCGTGAATGGATTCATGGTGTTGGTGATGTGCCATCATCGATGCACCAGAGGCTGCTGCTATGGCGTCCAGATGGGATGGTCGAAAACATAGAGGCAGATCAAAGCTATTACCTGGGCGAAGTGAATCACCTGGGGCTGGCAGATTTCGACAAGAACTTGGCTCACATAGGGCCATGTCCAACACCTGACTTCGACTTGGCGCCAGCGCCAAATACTTTTTGTTCCCTATACCTGCACCCTGAGCATGGTTTTCAATGGGACAGAGAAGACTTGTCCCACATAGACTTCAGTGGGTTAACTGATATCCAACCAACTGGTTGGGGAAGTGAATTCAGTGATAATGACTGAGTCACTGTCATTGAAGCGAATTTCGGCTTATGTAGCCGAAACAAAGATGATAACGGCTCTCGAAGCCGAAGTAAAGTACATGGCCACACAGGCCAATGATCAACAGTTATCTGCTGCAGGTCCAGGAAAGGATTTCGATCCAGAGCCCCCTGATATCATGCCAGAAGGAATGCAGGAATAGAGGCTCGACGCCATCTATGACGATGAGCCTTTGGGCTTCGAAAAGGACCCCTTGGCGAACAACATTAAAATGTTAGCGCAAGATCCTTTAGAAGAAATCAACTTAGGCGAAGGGTCAGAGAAAAAGCCAACTTACATCAGCGCCAAAAATGACCCAGAACTTAGGTTGGAAGTAATCCAATTGTTGAAAGAGTTCAAGGACTGTTTTGCATGGGATTACGACGAAATGCCTGGTCTCGACAGAGGATTGGTAGAACTTCAGTTGCCAATCAAACCTGGGAAGAAGCCAATCAAGCAAAGTCCAAGACGCTTCGCTCCAGAAATACTGTCGAAGATCAAAACGGAAGTCGAAAGACTGCTGAAGTGCGAATTCATACGCGTTACAAGGTATGTCGAATGGATTGCAAACATTGTGCCAGTAATTAAGAAAAATGGTACATTAAGGGTGTGCATAGATTTCAGAGATTTGAATGCTGCTACACCCAAAGATGAATATCCTATGCCTGTGGCGGAAATGCTAGTCGATTCTGCCGCTGGCTATGAATACCTGAGTATGCTCAATGGTTATTCAGGATATAATCAAATATTCATTGCTGAAGAGGATGTGTCGAAAACAGCCTTTCGATGCCCTGGGGCCCTAGGCACTTACGAATGGGTAGTGATGCCTTTTGGCCTAAAGAACGATGGGGCAACATACCAGCGAGCGATGAATTCTATCTTCCATGATTTTATTAACACGTTTATGCAAGTATATATTGATGACATTGTTATAAAATCTGTTTCCAGGAAGAATCATATTGACCACCTTCGACAATCATTCGAAAGAATGAGAGAACATGGTCTGAAGATGAACCCTTTGAAGTGTGCATTCTGTGTGAAAGCTGGAGATTTCTTGGGTTTCGTTGTCCACAAGAAAGGAATCGAAATCAACCAGAACAAGACGAAGGCAATTCTGGAAGCGAAAGCGCCATCGAATAAGAAGGAACTGCAATCTCTGTTAGGAAAGATAAATTTCTTAAGGAGATTCATATCTAACCTAAGTGGGAAAGCTCAAGCCTTTTCACCCTTACTTCGACTGAATAAAGAGGGGTTCGAATGGGGGCAAGAGCAACAAGAAGCCTTCGACAAAATCAAAGGGTACCTCACTAAGCCACCTATTTTGGTGCCTCCTTGTAGCAATAGGAGTATGAGATTGTACATAGCTGCATCCGACAAAACTTTGGGAAGCATGTTAGCCCAAGAAGATGAGAATGGAGTCGAAAGACCCATTTACTATCTTAGTAGAGTTTTGAACGATGCAGAAACTAGATATAGCGAAGTTGAAAAATTGTGTCTATGTCTGTATTTCTCTTGTACAAAACTCAAGCAATATATAAAACCAGTTGATGTGTATGTTTCGTCTCATTTTGATGTTTTCAAGTACATGTTGTCGAAACCTATCTTGCACAGTCGAATTGGCAAGTGGGCACTAGCATTAACTGAATACTCCTTGACCTTTATGCCTCTTAAGGCAGTGAAAGGACAAGTGGTTGCAGACTTTATAGTCGACCACTCAATTCAAGTTGAGGATATTAATTATATGGAGATAGAACCTTGGAAATTCTACTTCGATGGTTCCAGCCATAAAGATGGAACAGGGGTAGGAGTCTTGATCATTTCTCCAGAAAAAATTCCAACAACATTCAAGTACAAGATATCAGGTTCTTGTTCGAACAATGAGGCTGAGTATGAAGCTCTAATTACTGGCCTTGAAATATTGTTGGAATTGGGGGCAACTCGAGTCGAAATAATGGGAGACTCAGAGTTAGTCATTAAGCAAGTCACAAAAGAATATAAATGCATAAGAGAGAATCTCATTATGTACTTTGTGATAGCAAATCGTTTATTGAAAAAATTTGAAATGGTCAATATTCGACACATACCCAGATTGGAAAATCAAATAGCCAACGACTTAGCACAAATTGCATCTGGGTACAAGATTTCAAAAACGAGATTACAAAGAGCAATCGAAGTTCGAGAAAAGATAAAAGCAACTTGTCTATCACCAACAGACTTGGAATCGACAAGACTAGGATATGCTGATCAAAGTAACTTCGAAATTTCGTTCATAGATAATTTGTCAGAGCAAGATTGGAGGAAGCCCATTGTGGATTATCTTCAAAATCCAGGAGTTTCGACATAACGAAAAACAAAGTACAGGGCGTTGAGTTATGTACTCATGGGAAATGAGTTGTTCAAGAAGACGCCTGAAGGGGTATTGCTAAAATGTTTGAGTGAAACTGAGGCATACATAGCCCTTTCGACTACGCACGCTGGAACATGTGGGGCTCACCAAGTAGGCCATAAGATGAAATGGTTGTTGTTTCGACAAGGACTATACTGGCCCACTATGCTGAAAGATTGTGTCGAGTTCGCTAAAGGTTGCCAAGAATGTCAAGTCCATACAGGCATCCAACATGTACCAGCAAGCGAACTTCACTCGATAGTGAAACCTTGGCCCTTTAGAGGATGGGAGTTGGACCTCATTGGAGAGATTCGACCAGCATCATCAAAGAGTCAGAAGTATATATTGGTAGGCATTGATTATTTTACTAAGTGGATCGAAGCTATCCCTTTAGTCAATGTAGACCAAGAAAATGTCATTGAATTTATTCAAAAGAGCATTATCTTTAGGTATGGAATCCCTGAGACTATAACTACTGATCAAGGATCAGTTTTCACTGGTCGAAAGATGCAGGAATTCGCTCAGGAAACAGGTTTCAAACTCCTAACATCAACGCCTTATTACGCACAGGCAAATGGTCAAGTCGAAGCAGCGAACAAAGTAGTGATTGGCTTGATAAAAAAGCATGTTGGGAAGAAACCAAAAAATTGGCATAAGACGTTAGACCAGATTTTATGGGCTTGTCGAACATCCCCAAAAGAAGCCATAGGTACAACACCATATAGGCTAACTTTTGGCCATGACGCAGTGTTGCCAGCAGAAATTTGTCTTCAATCTGCAAGGGTTCAGAGACATTATGATATTCCCTCTGAAATTTATTGGGATATGATGTTAGACGAACTAGTGGATTTAGATGAAGAAAGATTGCGCGCTCTTGACCTACTCAGGCTTCAGAAGAAAAGAGTAGAAGACTCTTATAATAAAAAGGTGAAACCTAAAGTATTTTCGCCTGAAGAACTAGTTTGGAAGGTGATTCTTCCCATGGATCGAAGGGATCGAAGCATGGGAAAATGGTCACCCAAATGGGAAGGACCATTCAGAGTTATCCATACTTTTTCTGGTGGAGCCTATGAAGTCGAAGAGCTAGGTGAAGATAAAAGGCTCTTGAGAGTAAATGGTAAATATTTGAAAAAGTACAAACCTACACTCCAAGAGATAAAAATAAAATAACAAGTAATGACTAAATTAACCATAAAAAAGCCAAAATGGAAAATTTTTATAATTTAGCCAAAATGACAATGTTGTCGAATACATATTACAAAATATGGTTAAAAAGCTGAATCAATCAGAAGGGAATGGAGTCCTTGAGTCGAAGGTATTTGGTTTGCTGCAGCTCCAATCTTTTGTTGCACAAGGCATTCGCTTGCACAAGCTTGGCAATCTGATCGTCGAAGCCTTGAGCTTTCTCAGCAAATTCTAGGCCCTGTGTGATTTCAGTTTGACTTTCGGTGTCTGGAACAGTCGAGAGAAGTTCCTCCTTGCGCTTAGTATTGGCATTTATCTTAGCCTCTATTTCTTCGATTTGCGCCTGGAGGGAAGCATTCTCTCAATCGATGGCATCCACTTCTTCTTGTTTAGATGCTTTTTGCTTCGACAACTCCGCAATTCGAGAAGTTGTCTCTGCTACAACAGTCCATGCAGAAGAGCTTTTGCCATATAACACTTCAAGCTGGCTATTAAAGCCCCTTTGTCGCCGATAATCTGCTGAGACTTGATCAATAATGGAGTGTAACTCCATGATAAAGCCTGAGACTTCTGGAGGCACAGCTAACAAGTCTACGACATTCAAAACAGCCCCCAAATATGATGGAGCAGTAGGGTCCCCCTCCAAAGCTTTCATCAAGTCCTTCTTGAAAAACTGAGCCTTAACCTTCGTCAAAGCCTCATCGAGAGGAGAAGTTTCAGTGGACTTCCCCGACAGAGTAGGAACCTCCTGGCTAGCGTCAGACGAACTTTTGCTCTCGATGATGGCGTTCAGATAGCTAACAGGATCAGTTTGCTTCAAGAGTTCTAAGTCCTCTTTCGACCTATGCTTTGTTGAGGTAACAGCCTTTGCAACAACATTGTCTTGGGTTTGAGGCTGTTGAGTAGCATTTGCCTCGACTTGACTTTCTTCGACTCGGACTGCGGCAGTACCAGCGTCATCATGGTTCCCTTCGCCAGCGTCATCTTGGTTCCCTTCGCCAGCGGCACCTTGATCCTCTTCGCCAGCGTTGCCGTGGTCCCCTTCGTCACGATTCTCTTCCGACAGATCCACCACCTGAATCTCTTTTGGCTGTTGCTCTTCTGTTTGTGGATCTTCTGCTGGTTTTTCCGCTGTCTCAGCATTGGCTTCATTTATTTCAGTATTGGCTTCATCGTTCGCCAAGTCTTTTTCTTGTGGCCTGCTGAGTTTAGCAGACTCCAATGTTTCAGAAGTCCTTGGCGCTGAGCTTTCAGTGGTGTCCTGAAAAGAGAAGAAGAATCTTCTAAATTCGAAAGAGACATAGTCGAATGTAGGTATCGACACCTGGGTTACAAAGGGATCAAAGAGATTACCTGCAAAGTAGTTTCAGCCCCAGGGCTGGAATTGTCGCTTTCGACAGGCTTATTGAGAAGAACGTTTAATTCCTCCTCCGTTGGCTCCTCAATGATGACTGGAGGTGGCCTGGGCTTTCTCCCAGCAACCTTTATTCTAATTGTTCGACCCTCAGGAAGAGGAACGTCCTTCTTCAGCTTTCGCCTTTTTAGAGGAGCAGGGGGAGAATCATCTTCTTCGTCGCTCCCAGATTCGACCGTCAGTGCTGGCCGTTTCTTGGGCGAAGGTGCCTAAAAAACCAATGGGAGTTCGATTTAGCAGTTGCATCGAAAGTCAAAAAATTAAAGCCAGAAGAAAATAATGAAAGTCTGGTTACTGATGCAAAAGGCTTTTTCGAAGGGCCTTCCCCCTGTTGGTTTGTTGTGGTCTTCGTCGGCGCTATAGTCTTCGCCGGTGGTGGAGGTTTTGTTAAGGGGCCTCCTCCCTGTTGGCCTTTTGCAGCCTTCTTGGCTGCAGGCTTTCGAACAACTGAAAGTAGATAAAATAATTAACAGGCTAGCAGTCGAAAGAGAAAGACAAAGTAATTTGAAAGGATGAACTTACATTTCTTTATTTTGTCCAAGACAAGGACAAAAGATTTCTGAAGCTCATCCACGAAGTCCTTCTCGTCGAAAAACTCCTCAGCGTAGTAACTTTTCCACCACTCCTCGAAGGATGGTGAGCAAAGAAAGTTAAGCTGGTAGTCAAACAACGAAAGAACTGTTCGACCAGCATATCTGCTGATATGCTTAGTGGCAGCTTCTTCAGTGTAGTCGTTGCAGAAGTATAACATAGACTTCTCCCTTGGAAAAATTGGAGAAGGTAGTGTTTGAATAATACCAAACTGGCGAGACACCAGGTTTGGTTGATATGCAATCAGACTCAAGTGAGTCTTAGAGCTCCTGAATCGAAGGGGCATTATTCTTGGTGTGAGGAATGCCTCCCACATTGTTGTATGTTCGTCAACCTGAGGACCACTCGACGTCCTAGGATGTGGCCTTGTGAACCACTCTGGGCCAACCCTCCGTCGAGCAAACGGAGCCATAGTCGAAGCAAACTCTTTCCTTCTAGCAAACATCAGAACGAAGTTTGTAAAAGTTTGTTGAAGCTCCAGCCCATCTTCCGTTGGAGTCAACAAGGCCAATCTGGTGCCTTCGACGCGTCTGTTTGCTATTTCTGGAGCCTGCTCATTTATTTGAATCTTCTTAGGCAAGAAAGACTCGAAGGTGGCATTGAGCCACAGTTGAAGCAGCCAAAAAGGTCCAGCAAGCAGCAGGCTGGCTCTGTTCTCGATAATCTTCAGAAGAGTCGCTCCGTTGCTAATCGACTCATACAGACTAGCCAAAATCAATTCTGCCAAACAGATATTTTGGCCATGATGGAGTTGAGTGGCGAGAGTGACCATCTTCTTGGTCACCTGTAAGGACTTGGAACAAAACACGAAGCATGTCAGCCATAAGGCTAGAAACGCAATATGTTCGACATCCGACACAGCATCTGTCGACCTATCGTGGTAGTGATTGATGAAGGTGGTGTAGGTTGGTTTTGTGGAAGAGAATCCAATTTGATCCTCCGACATTTCCTCCGGGTCGAAGTAGTCCCCAGTGGGTCGAAGGCCAGTGATGGCGGCCACGTCGAAGAGCGTCGGAGTCAGCATTCCACAGGGAAGATGGAAGGTGAAATGGGTGTAGTCCCAGAAGAGTAAAGAAGCTATCAACATCTCTGGGGAATAGTTAAGACCTGTCTTCGACAGCATAACCAGGTCGAAAATCCCCATGTCTTTCCAGATCGAAGCCTGGCGTTTCTCCATTTTTTCCAGCCAAGCACTATAATCAGGAGTAAGGCTAGGGCCAGACCTGAAAGCCCTAACACCTTTGTTGAAGAAACGGAGGTCGATTTTCTCTTTAGCAGGATCTTCATTATCCTCTGCATCTTTCTTGGAGCATCCCACCGGTTTGAGTCTCTCAAGTACCGGAAAGTAACTTTTGATCTTCATGGCCTCAGCAATGCTTGGGTACAATGGGCCAGACATAGCAAAGATTTGGTTGGAATATCCAACCGGAATCATAAGGTGGCGTGAGTAAGCATCACGTACAGCAATGTCCAAGGGCTCAGGGACCCTTCGTTGGCCCGTGGGAGTCACTACAGGAGCGGTCGAGAAAACCCTAGGTTTAACGTTTCCAGATGGTGCGTTGGCGCTAGGAGCGTTGGAAGAACCAGATGCCATTGTTGGTATTGAGGTTGAAGACGAAGTGAAGAAAAAGAGGTTTGCAAAGTTGACAAGAGTTTGTATGCAAATGAGGAATTCTGAAAGCAAGGTAGCGTAAAAAGTCCCACAATGGGTACTTACTGCTATTTATAGTAGTGGGGGAAATCCCCAAATTCGAGGACATTAAATGCCATTTAATGTTGCAGAAGGTAGTGGGACACGTGACGTCTCCCTGTTGTTTTAGCCGTTCTGCAGAAATGGAAGGGTGCAGCGTGCGCCCTCGTTTTTGGGAATTGTCATGATGACAATTTGTGAAATGACGTTTGGCACACTGCACGCCGTACTGAAGTGACGTCTTAGGTACGAATGAATGATGGCTTTTCCTTGGGATTGTCAGTGGTTGGTAGAAGACAACAAAAAGTGCACAATTTAATATTGTGACTAAGAATGAAAAGACAGGTGTCGAATGGCATTTCAAAGAATGCCTTTTTTCTTTCAGAGTCGAAATAAGGCATTCTTGGGGGGCAATTTGTTGGCTCTTAAATTCGACACCCTTGTTTCATTAATGTCAGCCATTAAAGCTGAAGGTTGTTTTCGATCAGCTGGGTCTGTCGAAATGCCCATCGAAAGATGACACTGCGCTTAGAAGATTTCTTCCAAGGGAGAAGTTGGTTGCCTTCGACGTCGAAGGTGTTTCTCGTCGAAGATGCTTCTCGACGAAGGTGTTCGATGGTTCAGAGTGGAACGGTTTGAAATTCAAGCATTTGGAGGGAAAACGATTTCCAGCGGTTACCAAGTGCAACGTGCAAAGATCTGGAGCGTCGAACGTTGAGAACGTGCCAAGTGGGATCATCTCGAAGCAGTGTAACTGCCCGACGGTTACTTGGGATGTTTTAGTATAAATAGTAGTAGTTCACGCAGTTTCTCGCGTGTGTTCACAATTATATACAAAGTCACTCATATAGATTCGAGTACCCAACGTGTGAGAAAGAATTGTTGAGAATGTATGTGTGAAACACCAACTTTATTAATCAAAGTCATTTACTTTTCCAGAAACTTTACTTGCTTTCTTCTTTACTTTTCTGTCGAAGCCCCTTTATTTAAAGCCTTCATTTATTTTACCAAGCCTATTTCTTCATGCAATTTACTTGAAGCTCCTTTGTTTTATTGTCATTTAATCATTATCCAATTCAATCAAAACCTCAAAATCAACCTATGTCCTAGGATCAATCTGATCGATCCTGCGAGTAACCAAATAAGTAACCATTTGGAGGATCAGCGGTTGTTTACCAATAACCACGGTAAACAGATATACAAGGCTGCATTACAAAGCAAACTGTACTGCAAACTAAACCAAACTACAGTAATCAAACCAAATGCAACAAGGGGCCAAGCATGTTAAACTGAGTTACAAAACAAGTCAAGAAGCATAGCAACTAAAGCAACCAAGTACAATGCAGAAAGTATGCAAACTGTCAAGGCAAAAGTACACAGTACAGAAAATACAGCAGGTAACACAATGCAGAGGAAAACCAAATTACAAGCCAAAGAGGCTTGTCATAGCAGTCATCATATTCCAAGGCCTAGGTAACTTTTCAGAATTTAAAAATAATAAGCAAAAGGGCTTATTGGAGAGAGGGAAAAAGAGAGGACATTTTTAGTGAAAAAGTTTGCAGTTTGGCTAAGGCAGGCTGGCATAAACAAGTCAAAATAACAAAAAAGATATATAACAGTCTAACATTAGACATAGAAGGAGAGAGAAATACTTGCCCATAAAAAAACTGCACAAGCTGCTATCAAACTTAAAAACCTGCAGTCCAAAAACTGCAAATTAAACACAGCAAGCCAAACTTGCCAAACCTGCAGTCTAAAACTGCACATTAAACCTGCTAAATAACCTGCATAAACCTAAGCAAACCAGAAGCTTGCCGAAACCTGTAAAACCAAACTCCAAACCTGTTTGGCCAAAACCGCAAGTCAAACAAAACACAAGCAAATCAAACCTGCTAAACAAGACCTGCTTGCAAAAACCTGTACCATTTGCAAACTTACCAAGTGGCCAAAGAAACTTGCAAACCTGTCAAACTACAAACCACAAGCGTGCGAGTCTGCCAAGCCAAGCTAACAACCAACCAAAGCTACAACAACTCAAACCTGTCAAAATACAAACTCAATAAGCCTGCATTTCAAACTGCAAAGCTGCAAGCTCAACCATCAGCCATCAACATTCAGAAAGAGAAGAGAGATTCATAAGACACAGTTTCAGAATCGAGTTCATCATTAACACATTCAAAAGCAAACAAGTTTCAGATTTTGTTCATCATCATTAACAAAGAAACATAGTTTCAGAAGTACAACAAACATCAACAAAAGTTTCAAAACATTGTTTCAGAATCAAGATCATCATCAACATCAAAACAAGGAGAAAGGAAGAGGTTCAGAGAATCACATTCATCATCAACACAATCAGAAGCAAAACATTGTTTCAGAGTCAAGAATCAACAGGTTTTTCAGAATCAAGATCATCATCAACATCAAAACAAGGAGAAAGGAAGAGGTTCAGAGTTTCAGAAAATACATCATCAGCATCAATAACCAACAAATCAAGGAACAAGACAAAGATACCAGAAGCCAAAGTGTAGCCATCATCTTCCTCCACCCTTATCCTCCAAGGAGCGCCTCCGTCTCATCACATCTCTCTCCCTCCATTTTCTGCCCAGAAAAACGCCAAGGTACAATTTCTTTTCCTCAAACTTTCGCTGCATCTCACACATAAACACCAAAGGATTAAAACAAAGTAACATGCAAGCAAGAATCAAGCTAAACGAACAACGAAACTGTGAAACCCTAAAAAGATAACGAATCGTACCATGATAAAACCACAACCGTGGGCCACTGTGAGAAGGAAGAGAGTGAGAGAGGGCGGCGCTCCGGCGGCTTAAGGCTAGATAGGTTCAAAAGCGTGCTTGAGAAAGATGAAGAAACAGAGAAAAAGAGCAAGAGCGGCGCCGCTGTAGCCCTAACGTACAAACCCTAAAACTGAACGAACCCCTAAGCCAAATATTGTACAAGTTTTCATTTGGGCCGCCCCACGCTTTTGCAATAGCCCACAATGTTCTTGCTAAACACGCACCCCCCCTTCTTCATTTCTGACTTGCTAAATTGTTCTTCTTCATTTTTTATTTGGGCCACAAACTCCTAAGCCCATCTTCTCTTCTTTTTTTTTAATCTCTTCAAAACTAATACTTTTTTTAATTTGCTTTCTTTCTTTTAATTAATAAAATTACTAAATTAATTTTGTTTTATTTTCTTTTTAGTTAAAGTTATTTTTTTCTTATTAATCTTGTTTAAATGAAAATACAAAAAAAAGAATATTTAGTTTAATTTAAATAATTTTTGGTTTTCTCTAACCCTAGTTATCAATTAGTAAAAATATGTAAATAATAGAAGCTTTAATTTAAATAATCTTTCTTTCTTTAAAACTTTTCTTTACATAATTCATAAAAAACACAAAATAATAATAATACTTAATCTTTATTAGGTTAAATTTTATTTGTTTATTTGTAAATAAATACATGCATCTCATAATTTACTGATTTTCCTTAATTTGTTATAATTTTACATTGAATTGCGACAGTTCGATTTGGTTGTAACACATAATATTTGGACATTATTATTCTTATGAGACTCATCCCCATTTGTAAATAATTGTACCCCCTTCCCCGGATACTTTTTGTAATAACTTAGACTTTAAATTCCCGCAATTTATTGCTTTCAATATACTATATAGTAATTAGGGTTTGTATGCGAAGATCTAAAATCAATCGCTAGATAACCTAATGCAAGACAAATGCATGAAAATGACAAACACAATGCACACTTGCACCCCTAGGGTTACAATCCACTTGTTGCCTTCAAAATGGGCCATGGTATGCATGTTGGGTACTTTGGCAAAACAAAAACAAAAACAAAAGATCATAGTCCCTCGATGATGCTATCTGAGTTGCCTAAACAAAATGATCAAGTCCCTCAAGAAAATTTCCAAAGATACTTGACACAATTGCTATCATGGTCTATACGATGACCCACGCCTGTCCCGTTTAACATCCTAACACAAGGTTGTTCACCAAATACAATGGTGAAATGACACTATTAAAAGGGTTGAAAACACAAGAAAGATCTTTGAGTAAAATAGGGTAGACAACTCTTAGTTACTTGATCAAAAGCTTGCAAATATCCTTGCTACTTTCAAACACACCTCACAATACAATTTCAAAATCCAACTTTCAAACATTGAAAAATTTTCAAAAAGACACACACCTTTGTATATATCCAAACAAGAATCATTACAAAGGTTGCCTATACAAGGCCTCTTTTTCAAATCATTTTCAAAAACCATACACAAAGCACCATTTTGAAAAGCAAAAGCAAGTGATCTAAAACAAGTGACTAAGAGCCCATGGATAACCATGGATGAAAAGGGTGCTTGCACCTTCCCTTTTCATAATCTACTCCCCGAACCCAAGAAAACATCTCAAAGGTCTTTCCTGTGCTTTTTGACCTTTCCTTAGGATAAAATAAAAAGTCGGTGGCGACTCTTGCTAAACCGAACAAATGCGAACACAAACGCAAAACCTCAAGTCAGTTCTCCCACGGTATCACAATATCTTATAAAATTCTCATCTCAATAATGTATTGACACTAATCCTCCATAATTTCGTCCAATTGAACTTTCAAATAAGTAGAAGACTTGTATTCATCAAAGTACTACATAATATAATATAATATGATTTAGTTAAAACTAATTAATTAGATAAAATGTGTTAAATATATTAAAATAAATCATAAGTTAGAAACTCATATCGTGGTTGGAATCTCTATTTGATTCAAAAGAATAATTTCTTTCATAAACCTCAACGTGAAATAACCGCAATCTATACCATTACGCTGACGAGGACACTCCACATGGAAAAAATATGAATATATATATATATATATATATATATATATATATATATATATATATATATATATATATATATATATATATATATATATATATATATATATATATATATATATATATATATAGTTTAAACTTGTTTTATCAAGTAGCATCACTAATATAATCAAAATTGTGAAAATATACCTGCACTCTGATCTATGTGATGTTGTTTGCTTTACTTTTTGGTACTTGAGTATCTCTTTGTGATTGAAATTTTTTTATAACTCTAACAAAAATAAACGAGTATTTAGAACAATCTTATATAAAAAAATTAATAAGTATACAAACGAAAAGATTTAGAAAAATCTAACTTACGCATCAACCATCTCCTTCTAAATAAGTTTGTGATGTATTGCATAAACATAATAGAAAATGCATGATCACATGCTAAACTTGTCACACAAAAATTAGTTCCAACCACTTGTATCCTTAAAAATACAAATGTAAATTATAAAGAAACATGTAAATTATTATAACCTCCATTATACTTACAAACACACGGCCCTAAATACGAACCAAATTCGACCGATATTATTGTTAATAACAAAACCCCACAACTCTTTTGAACTGCCAATGTTGAACAGAGATGTTTCACCCAATCGTTCTCTCTTCCATTTCTGGTTCCATGATAACAACAACAACAACAAATAACAAAATATCACCTCTGTTTCTCTCTCGGTTCAGTGGCTAACAACAAAATTTCACTTATGTCATGCTCGCGGTTATGACTCGACACATAAATAATGATAAGCAACAATAACAACAAACTCTTATGGCAACCCTATTTTGATTATCACGATTTCAACAATAACAACCACAACAATATATTTGAGGAAAAGAAAAGATAACTTACAAGGTTATGAATCATTGTTGCATAGAAATCACATTAAAGGTTCGACGGTTAATGAACGAAGGTTGTAGAGAAATTTGAGAGAAATCGTGTTGAAGGTTCGAAATAGAGATTCATGTTGCAGAGAAATCTATTTTGAGAGAATAATGAAAACCTTTGAGTTTTAGGGTTTTCATTTTTTTTTTAATTCAGAAATAAGACATTAATGACCTTAGGCAGCACTTTGTAGAAAGTGCTTTCTGATGTATTACCTTTAGCAGCGCTTTCTCATTAAAAAGCATTTTTTGATGTATGCCCTATAATGGCGCTTATATGATGCGCTTCCTAAACACATCCTTTAGCAGTGCTTTGTGGGTGTGTATGGCCTTAAGCAGCGCTTCTTAAAAGCGCTTTCTAAAGTAGGACTTTAACAGTGCTTTTTCTCAAAGTTCTTTTAAAGCTATAAATGTGCTTTCTAAAGTAAGCCTTTAGCAGCGCTTTTGACCTATGAAAGTGCTTTCTACTATTGGGCCTATACCAGCACTTTGAGTTTAGGCAGCGTTTTCTAGAAATTATTTTTGTCTTATTTAATCCTGAAGTCCCGTAACTTAATTTCATATTTCAGTTTGGTCCCTTATGTAATAAATGTTACAAATAAGTCCCTTAACAATACTTTCATTAACTAACTTGGTCCATTCTCTTAATTTGGTTGTGTAAACGTTAAGTTGGCTGATGTGGTATGACAACAAGGATTGATATTTATTTATGACTCAACATATGTATTAAAAACAAGTATTTTATTTAAATTGCAGGGGTTTTGTTTTCAGAGGTTAAAAATCACCGCAAATTGTTAAAAATGTGTAAAATATATATATATATATATATATATATATATATATATATATATATATATATATATATATATATATATATATATATATATATATATATATATATATATATATATATATATCAATTGTTTTGTCGTAAGCTTCTAAAAAAAGTATTAAAACTTTTGTAAATCCTGCACATAAGCAACACAAAGAATCCAACAAATAAGTTATACAACAACTTCATTTTCGTATCACGTTAACCAAAAAAGTATAGAAAATATCATTCCAAATTCACCCTAAAACATTCTTAACAACACATCAAATTTGAACAGTATATAGAAACAAGAATCTCCAGCATCATCAAAATTATATTCCTCACAGATAATTACAACAAACACATTATTCATTCTTCCAATAAAAGTAGCAACGTCCACTTTCACTTTCATTCTTTTAAATTTCGAATAACTGGAACCAGTATAACTGCATTGTCCATCTGAAGAGAGGTTGACAGAGAACTGGATAATGATATTTATGCACAAAATGTTTTTGCACAAAGATTTTACTCTAAATATTCCATTTTTAATGTTAATATTAACAATTCTACTCCACCACACATTGATAATTCTACTTCTCTATTTGACCCACTGAGCATGTTCCATCAGTCCCTGTTACCTTTTCTTTTGGCCTTCTTACTGCACTTTAGACTTGCTTGAAGATAGTGGCATTCTTACTGCCAAACCTGCTACTGCTCCCTGTAATTTATCTACTAAACATTCTGGTGAGGCAACAGTCCTTATTCTAATCACTTTGCTAACAGAAGACTTGTTGGAAGAATTCTCTATCTCAATAATCCAGGACCAGATCAATCGAACTTAAAGTTTATCAATGCGTTGAATATTAGAAAATTAAATTGAAAGTTAATCAAAAGATACATTTAGTTAAAAAAGAAATTAAAAGTTTATAAACTATAAATTGTAACGCACCATATCAATTCCAAGGAACATAATTAGGCTTTAAATTTAGTGTCTGGAGTGGAGATTTTTTAGGTCAGTAGAAAAAGCAACACTCAATTAGGGAAGAACATATTTTATACAAAAATAAATAGCATATTTTATACACTTGAAATTGGGAATAATCTCAACATCTACAAACATATGAAGACATGAAAAGTAAAATAAAATACATTAAAATTACTGCTTAATCATGATTCATTCCAGTACTTACCTGAAGAATAAATAACTTACTTTCTCAGTTCTTGCTTCCTACTTCCTATTCCAAACCCAAAAAAAAAACATTAGAAACTATAAATGGAAATAAAAATTATTCCAAACTGAAACAGAGAATGGAAATCTCAGCCGCCAAAAATTATGATACGGTGGTTGATTTCATGCCATAATAACCTCCCATTAAGAGCACCACACGTTTTGAGCACATCAAGAACTTGAGAATAAGCTTGTTGAATACGGAAATGATTGTTGAGAATGATGGATCAGTAGAAAAATGGATTAGAGATTGAAAAACATGTTCGAGGGATGGTGAAAATAAGAGGTTTTCACGTAGAGAAAGAAAGGGAAGAGAGAAACAGAGAAATGGATAAGAGAGTGGTGTGTTGCAGCTAGGGTTATTTTTTATAGGAGAGAACAAGATTGCTACATACATTATAATAAAATATTTAATTAAAAATAATTCCAAGTTAGCTAAGTTATTATCAATTTGAGTGCCACATTGTTGTACCCTAAAATTTACCCTCTCATATTTTTCCAAGATTTCCTCTTGCATAGGTGGTTATAAACCTTTGCATAAAGAAAAGGAAATTTGTTGAATGATGGTTAAGTATCCTTCGATTTGCATCTACAAAGTGCCCTTCGATTGGCATATGCAAAAGGTCCTTCGATTGGCATCTGCAAAAGGTCCTTCGATTGGCATATGCAAAAGGTCCTTCGATTGGCATCTGCAAAAGGTCCTTCGATTGGTATAGGGCCTTTCGATGGGCATTTACAACAAGGAAGCTTCGACGGGCATCTTAAATAAGATTGTTTTTCATTAGAGCGTACAAAGTGCCTTTCGACATGCATGTTAACCAAGTGATGTTTCGATTGGCATATCAACAGGGCGGTATTCTGATTGTCCAAGTTAGAGAAAATGAGATAAAAAAGAGAAAGAACTGAAAGGGTTCCAGAAGCTCTGATGATGGGCATTCGAATTCATGCAGATTGGAGAGGATAACTCTGAGCCTTTCTGCAGGCTATGGTTCAAACGTAGAAGCTCTGATGTTGAGAATATGAGCAATTCGAATCAAGATGCAGATCCATCAAAGGGAGCAAGGCTTAAGATTTAATCGAAGGAGCCGTGATAACGAAGTTGGTGCAATTTGAATTCAGAGCCTTCGAAGGAAAACAAATTTTCTAATGAGGGAAGTTCTGGGAAATTCGAATCGGGACTTAGAGCCATCAATGAGTGTAGAAAAACACTTCGATTAGTCAATAAGATAACACTTCAATTATACCAAGTTCAAAGCCATCGAAGAGAGCAAAACTTGAGACTTAATCGAAGGAACCATAATGAAAGCCTTAAATTAAATTCAAACAAAACACCTATCCTAACCTGTCCAGGTTCACCCAAAGTTCAAAATGGCATGTTCTCCTTGCAAATATGGCAAGAATTCAATGTTGGTCATGGATTCAATTCCTGAGTTAAAGTCCAGATTCTTGCCTTGTTTGTTCCTAACTCCACAAGAGATGATTTGACCAGGGTGATTCTCTTCAAATCAAGCAATTGAAGCAGAGGGTGGATCAATCGAAGGGGCCATGACATCGAAGCTGGTGCAATTCGAATTAGAGTTCAGAGCCTTCAAAGAGAACAAATTCAAAGGGAAATAGATCTGCAGGGGCATGTCAGCTTTCGATTTCCATCATATTTGAGGCCTAAACAACTCATAACAGGCTGGCAGTAACGCATGAAAATAGATTGGCACCTGATTGAATCAAATATAGCAAGTTTTTATGAAGAAATCAAATCAAATCTCTTCATCATAATGGACCAAGATTTGATACATAAATGTTGACCTAAAATCCCTTGTCTATATAAACCTCATGATCTCAGAGAAAAAAAGGACGGAGACACACATATATTGCTTCGCAAAAAACGTAGCCTGCCCCACGAAGGTCCAGAAAATAGCATCAAATTCCAAAGTTGTCAAAACTCCATTGCAGGAACCTTCCATCCAGATTAACACTCTGATCATGTTCTTCAAGTTCACACAGACGTACACTCGTTCGTGCCCCAACCATCTCACACCCAGGACTACAGATCCAGGCGACTCCAATGGTAAATATGTTCAATCCCACTTAATCTTAAATTAGACTCATGATTACATGTTCATAGTTTTTGTTGTTATTTGTGAGCGATTTAACAAAATATATGCAAGTTGCAGTGTCCATACGTTCGAACACCATGGATAGAGTTTTTCGAAGCTGGTTACCTTTGAAACCCATGATATCGGTTATGGCAAACCGAAACAAACCCAGATCCGGGTTCAGGGATTGATTTCGAATGGGATGTTTTATGTTTTTTTTAGTTTCGAACTAACTAATTTGTAGGACCAAAAACAGGTGTCATGTATTTCGAATGAGCAAGCAGCTCAGGTGGTGAAAGGGAATTCATGCGATCGAAGGGACCAGGGTTCGAATCCCATGCCTTGCATTTTCAATTTCTAACAAATTTCCTTGCAGATCCAATATCCCAGATCGAAGGATAACACATCCAAATCAAACACCCCCAGGCGTGCAGTCTCTAAGGCTCCTTCGATCAAGATCCTTCATTGGATCGAAAGGCAACCCAAGCCTCTTCGATCCAGGCCTTACTTCCAAGAACGCACTTTTTTTCATTTACTTTTTTTGTCTTTCGATTTCATTCTTTCTTTTGATTGTTTATCCTTACTTCTTCTAAGCTTTAATTAACATTAAAAAAACACAAAAACATTAGGCTTAGTTTTTTATATTAAATTAATTTTGTCAACTAATTAATTAATTATTTTAATATTTTCTTAAAAAAATTAAAATTGAATAGACTTGGGATTTTTAATTCAATTTCTTTTCATAACAAAAACAAACAAAAAAATTCCTTTCACTTAGGATTTTAGACGTATTTAATTCATGCGCGCGTTTATTTACTTTTCATATTTTTTTATTATTGTAATTGTGCCCGGTTTGTAATAACTTAATTAGGGTTTTATTTTCCGCAATTTACATTTTCAGTCAGATATAATTGTAATTACCCCCGAAGCCTTGTAATAGCTGTAGGTTTTACTTTCTGCACTATATTATATGCTTGTATATAAACTGCTAGTAAATTAAGCGTGTATGGCAAGAACTAAATAATCATTCTTAGATCACTAACATCAAGATAATATATCTGAAAAAAGCACACTATTGCACACTTGCACCCCTAGGGTATCTCCCACTTTGGTTGCCTTTGGAAATGGTCATGTCCCTCGAACATAGGGATACTCTTAGAAAAGACCCTCAGTTTAAAGTCATCATAAAGATCATAGTCCCTCAATGTCCCTCGAGTTTCCTACAAGAAATGATCTTGTCCCTCGATGTTGCCTACGAATATACAATGACAGTCCCTTAGAAATGTTAAGGTATCTCTACATGTTGCCTTAAATGACCATAAACGTCCCTTACGATAGTCCCTCAACATTCAACAATAGGGCTACCTACTCACTAATAGTAGGATAGAACTATCTAAAGGAAAGGAGGAAAAGAATGCCCTTTTTTCGAGTAGGTAGATAGTTCTTAAGTACTTGCTCAAATTTAATTCATTTTTACACATTACTTTCAAAAAACACTTTATCACACTCTTGAGAACTGATACAAGAGTTATCATAAAGCAAACAAAAACCTTTTCAAAATACACAAACACGAAAGAAATTTTCTAAAATGAGCAAGTATCTAAGAGCCAGTGGAAAACCACTGATGGAAAGGGTGCTAACACCTTCCCTTTCCATAATCTACCCCCTTACTAAAAAAATCTCGAAAAAGGTCTTTTTATGTTCTTTTCACCCTTTCCTTTTGTTGGATAAAAGAAAATCCGGTGGCGACTCTTGCTTACCGCAACATTTGCAAATAAAAAATACAAACCAGTATAAGCAGTCAGTTCTGCCACTGCATCACACACATCTAGTCAACTTAACAGATTTTGATAAAATTTAACGGAAAGGACCAATTTGACTAACAGAACATGATTTAAGGGACTTAAAACGAATATTTATTAAATAAGAGATGAAATTGAAACCTGAAATTAAATTAAGGGACCAAAGGATGCATTAAGCCTTTATTTTTTATTTCAATTTTAATTGACCTTAGGCAGCGCTTTCATAAATCGTTGCCTAAAGTGTGAGTTAGGCAACGCTTTTTATTAACTTTAGGCAGCGCTTTTTTCCAAAGCGCTGTCTAATGTATATAGTTTTAAAATTTAAAATTTTATCGGGACATATAACAGCGCTTTAGTATAGAAGCGCAGTCTAAAGTGTGCTGCCTAAAATTTGTTTTGACGTAGTGAATGAAGTTGGGTATGAACCAAAATTATATGGATCTAAATCATTATTAAATGGATATTCTAATAAATTGGATAACACCAGCTCTTTGCTGCATAATGAATGGAACGATCATCACATTGGAAAATTAATGAGTAAAACCGTTAATATTGGAAATGATTCTGCTACAACAGATAATGGTGGGGGTAGTATAGTTTCAAATATATTGTCCATGGAGTTTGATGCCTGGGATGATTTGGCGAAGCTGTTAAGTGACAGCACAGAAAATCAGAATGGTCCTTTAAAGAAATCCAGTTCTTGGAATGTTCATACCAATGAAGTTGCCAATCACGGCAGGAAGGCCTCTCTCAAGAGAAAATTGAACTTGGTTGCCAGTTGCCTCATATCCCGTAACACAAACCGCCATAATGTTAAGTGACAACAAATGAGCGCCAAAGCAACCAAATTCATAGTTAATATCTATTGTTGTTCGAACCTGTTATATTATGAGCCAAATAGATCAGTCACAAATATTATGCAACATAAAAACCACAGTCCTCGATGAGAATCAAGAAGAGGATATAGGTGGCTTAATAGCAAAATCTTATTTAATGTACTCTATTATGCACACACCATGTCCTCGTAAAACACTATGAATAAAAAAAACAATTAGTCAAATATGGTGAATGGAAGAGTTACACCAGCTTGATGGAGCTCTATATCACTTCCTAGCCCTATCATCTCTGCAATTTAACGAATTTAAAATGAGATTCAAGGAATGATATTAGAGAACAATATAAATACAAAAATTACACTATTCACTTACACTGTCAAATCCTCATCGAGGATTAAGATTAGGTGTATAAAACCTTGAACGTTTTGAGGAGTTTTTAAAGGAATCAAGGTCATCAAAAGAAAACTCAAATTCAAATTCAAATTTAAAAAATATATCAAGAACAATAACTTAACGTCACAAAACTCACCATAACGACGAACTTGTTATTAGGAGTCATCCTCTTCATCATTGACTTCAACTTGGACTTGTCAGATCCCTCTTCCTCAGATGCAACTTTTCCTTCAGCCTAATACATAAAATTTATTTCAATCAATCACAACATATAACACAAATAAAAGTAAACTTTGACCAATAATTAAACAAAGAATTTACATGTTATAGGCACGTATAGCTTTCTCATACTCCTTCTTCTTCTCTGCAGTAGCAACATAAGGAGCCTTCTCCTGAAATAAATGTAAAAAATAAAACGATGCATTACAAACTCAAAACATTAAGGAATCTGTAAATCTAGGTAGCGGTCAGTTTGTTGCTTCTTCCAATAAGCTTTATGCTAACTCAAAACCACAAATTTCAGCACCCTCTAGATTTTCAATTCCAAGCAGGCCACCACCTCCTAGTTTTTCTTCTCATGAGAGAATGGGGCAGACTTTTAACTCAATTTATGGGAATTCCTTGTTTTACCCTTTCTCATGGAGAAATTCTTATCAGACACCATTGTGATACCCCAATTGTTTCCTCTAATATCTCTCATCATATCATATCATCAATACATTAAGATCAAACATTAGGGTTGGTTCTCTCTTCCATTTCCTCCTATCTTTAAGTTTGCTCTTGAGGGATCACCAAACACCTTGAATTATGTATCTTTTACATGTGTATCTTATGTTGATTAACCCTTAACTAACATATATATATATATATATATATATATATATATATATATATATATATATATATATATATATATATATATATATATATATATATATATATATATATATATATATATATATATATATATATATATATATATATATATATATATATATATATATATATATATATATATATGTGTGTGTGTGTGTGTGTTTCTTTGGATGTTGATATGGTAGGTGATGACACAATTGCACCCATCTCACCATTGAACCTATGGTTTTGAGGGATAGTCCTCAGTCAAATGGTTGCTCAATGAAGTAAAAGAGTTTGAGCTTCAAAGCTATGTTTATGACATCAAAATTCTCTGGTTTAAATAAATCTCTCAATTTCATTTAAAGTCAAGCTTGCTTCAAAGAGAATGACATTCATCCAGAAGACTCGTAGGTTCATGTGTTTATTTTCATGCCTTCTTCAATGAGTTTCATTGATACTTAAGTTTCGTCTTTGAGAGTGCTTTAAGATAAAATCATTTAAAGGTATAAATATGATCCATCATACTCTATTTTTTTTTTAAAGTTTAAAAAATTCAAGGTTGATTCGATAAGTTTGACCTAATTGAACAAGTACTTGATTCAGTGATCACATGTGCATAAATCTCTCAATTTTCAACATTTTGAGTCGTATCTTTTTGCAATGTATTCTTATTATCATCTAAAATAACTTCTTTTTACATTTCAAGATCCATTTGTGCTTTGAAAGTCATCAAAAGTTGAAAAGGGTTACAAGTTAGTTTGTACTCTTTAAGTGAGGTTGGGTTGACTTCCAAAGACCATATCTTGCTCATTTTTTTGAGATTTAAGGTTGATTCCAAAACCATGATTCTCTTTGAAGAATCCTTAGTAACTGCTCTTCAAGTATCTAAGGCTAATTTTGAATGGAAGACCATTTAAGTTTGAAGAAGATTACAAGTCCTTTGGAAAAGCTATGAAATTCTCTTGTGTGACTTCAAAGGATCATAACTTGGTCATCTTTTATTTCCTTGAACTCATTATTTTTTCACAATAAACTTGAGGATGTCTACTAAAAATTTGTTTCAAGGTGCAAGGCTTGAAAAGATATGGAGAGTCTATAAAGAATTGAACAGATTATAGGTCGTTTGTGGATTTCTTCAAATTTGTTCATCATCTTCCAAAGGCCTTAACTCTTTCAATTTTTATGATTTTTGAATGATCTCAATTCCAAAATTCAATTGGAAGAGTCTACTTCATTTCATCTTCAAGGATCAAGATCAAATTTTGAGTGGAAGGCCTTGTAAGTTTGCAAGACATTATAGGTCATTTTAAAGCTCAACACTTAGAAATATTTCTAAGTACAAAAGACAATTTGTTTTTCACGATTTCAAGAGGACATAACTTCCAGCTCAATTATCCAAATGGAGTCTTTCTTGTAACATTGTAAATATTGTAACCTTGTATTTCAAATGCTTCAATAATTATGTCATAAAGCCTCCTAAGTTGTGTGCACCATGGATTCAAAGTTGGTACCTTGGAACTGAAGTTTCTCATGGCAGTCAGATTGTAATTTCCATAATGTGACTTCTAATCATCAAATTTGTGCATTTTTTCCACTTTAACATGATTGGATGAGATGTTTGGATCATTTAGAGTGTCAAAACACATCATGTGGATGTGTTTTGATGCACATACAATCACACTTTCTTTATGACCAGGGTGTGCATGATTTCACTCGAATTGTATCATTCACCCCTCCTCTTGATTCCATTAACTTCTCCTGTAAATACATACCATATTCCACTCATTTTTCCAAGCATGAACAACCAAAATCACCCTACAAAACTCTCTCCATAACTCACATTTATGAGTTTTCGAATTCACTGTTTGCTTTTTTTTAATCCAATTTCTTTGTTCATTCTTTATCCTTGAACTTACCTGAAGCAAACACAACAAGAATCAAGCCTTGAAGTGTCCTAAATCATGCTAGCTATGTTCAATTTCAGAGCTAACCAATTAGACTTCGTTCAGGTAGAATTCTCAACTAAATCAATCCAAATAAATTGTGAAGATATAGTCTCTTCTTCTCTGAAGCTCATGCTTCTTCTGGTTTGCATTTTCATGGCGATTTGAGCATTTAATTTAGAAACACATTTTCACTTTTTCTTCTGATTTTTTTCCAAAATGAATAAGCTATGGTTAATATAAATTTTTCGCGAGGGTACGGTTGTGATCATCTTGAAGAGATGAATCCATTAGTACCGGTTTGAGCTCCTAATTTTTCCATTTGAAGAACCACGAATTCTCTAGTTTTTCTAAAGGATGGAGGTTAAAGACGATGACATATTTCGTCTCAACCAATTAGAGTGTGCCAATTGTGTTATTTTGAATGGCTCGGTTTAAACTGAATCCAGTGTGTTTTCATTAAGTTTTATGTCATGCATAGCGCGTCGGGTCCTTAACGCATTTTGACATTGATCCAATGGTCCACATCTTTTAGTTTTAATTTTTATTTTCTGATTTTTATTAAAGACTTGGCATGTTATTAAATGAAGACCATATCATGCACAACGCGTCAGATCCCTTGGATCTTCTTACTAACGCATTTTGACACTGATCTAATTGTCCAGACCTTTTTGGTTTATTATTTTATTTTCTGATTTTTATTTTATTTGTTTTAAACTTCAAAAATTCATAAAAAATCATTTCTAACTTGAAAATTATGAAAAAATTACTAAAAATATTTTTGAATATTATCTTTTTGATTTTTATTTTTTCATTATTTTATTTCGTGATTTGATATTTTTTATAATTTTTCTCTTTATTTGTTTTGTTATAATTATTTAAAAATATTGTTAGACCTTTTAAAATTCTGAAAAAAATATGGAAGGATCCAATGACCTTTTGACAAATATTGATGACCTGATTTTATTTTAATTTTTGGTTTTACTATTTTTTTTACTAATTCTGGTTTATTTTTTCTCATTTCTTTATATTTGAAAATAGTTCCTGAATTTTATAAATTCTAAAACTTTTTTTCAATATTTGTTGACTCATGTTTGACCTTTGATATTTTCTTGAGATTTTTTTTGGTGTTTCAATATACTTTGTGTATTTTACCAATTATTACTTTTTATTAATCATTTAAATATTATTTTTATTAATTATATTTTATTATTTTTGCGATTGACTCTGATTTGGAGACATTTGAGTGTTACTTTGGGACAAGTTCCTCAACCTTATTGGATCTTGGATGTTAATAGGTTGAAAAACTAAATCCACTAAAATGGATGAATGGTGTCTATGATATTTGAAATCCTAATTTCAATTCATCTGAGACATTGGTTACACTGTGATTTCCATTTTCCCTTCATCTTATCCCCTTTCTTCCTTCCTATTGATTGGTTCTTAGTGGCCCAAACTTTATGTTTTTCAAGCCCAAGTATGGTTAAATTTTGAACAATGGTCAAATACCTTGATGGCTCATTGTTAGGAGGCTTTGATTCTATCAATCTTCTAATGAGTCTTCACTAACTTTGATCTATGTTCAAGAATCAAACCATTATGGATCATATCATTTTAAATCCCTCCTTTTTTTCATCTTTTATTTGATTGGTTCTTAGTGGTTCAAACCTTGTGTTTGTAAGCCCAAGTATGATTAAATATTGAGCTATGGAAATAATCTTGAAAGCTTGTTGTTAGGAGACTTTGATTCTATCAATTCTCTAATGAGTCTTCATCAACTTTGACCTAGGCTCAATATTCAAATCATTATGGACCACTCATCTAAAAATCATTCAACCTTCAACTATTAACCACTAACTTCTAACATTTACTATTAACCATTGACTTTACTTTATGCTTTTACTTTATGCATTTATTTTATGTATTTACTTTATGTCATTTACCTTTAAGCATTGACATCTCATTCTATTTTCCTTTTGCTCACTTGAGTATTTACTTTATGTATGTTTATCTTTGCTCAGTTGAGCTTTATTTTCTTTTGTAAATTTACTTAATAATCAACTTGGACATTAAAAAATGTTAAAGTTATGTGGACTATCTGATTACTATCCCTGGAACTTTGGAGTTATGGATTCCAGAGACTTAGGATTAGAAACCATGTGGCTTTGAAACTCTATAATCTTTACTGTGATATTTTTGTGAAGCTGCTCTGAAGTCAAACCCAAAGGAATTGGTTTGAAATATTTCTGTGTGCGGGTTATTCTGATTTTCATGCTTTGTCTGTGATTGAGAATTCCTCTGTATACAATTGTTACTCTGGACAATTTTTTATCAATGAAGACTTTGCTTGGTTCTAAATTCATCTAAATCTTGGTATTCATCTGAGGTTTAGTATTATCCTTACTTGGTTTTAATCCAACAAATGAGAATTCTATATTGACTTCTTTATGTCAAGTGTTGGTTAGACCGTTCTTCTCCTCAACTTTTACATTATGTACATTGGATAGCCTCTTCATCTCCTCATATCTTCTTTAATTTCAAAATCTTCTCCCCCATTTTTAAAAATCTTCTTGTTATTTTTAAAACTTTGAACCGCTTTCATAATAAACTTGGACTTAGGTCCATGCATTTTCAAAATCTTTTTTCTTAATTAAGCCTTTAATCAATTTAGTCATACTTTGACATTTTTTCAAGACTAAAAGTTAATAACATCACTCAAACCATTTTTCTACCTTGGGTTTTTACTTTAAAACTTTTCTCAAAATATTATACTCTTATTGATTCTTGTAGTGATGCAAGCTACTATACTTCTACGATATATAGTAAAGTGAGCCATTTTCCACTTGGGTATTGAGTGATGTCTTGTTGATTTTTAAATCCAAGACTATATCCTCCACTTTGAGATGATGTAAATGCTTCTTTCTCATAATTATGGGTAGTAAGTATGTTTTACACTCAGATATGATGAGATGTCTTTTCTCTTAAAATTAACCAACACATATGTGTTTTAAAATTTTTGAGGTGAACCACGAGTACCCCGATCCCTATTACACGAAAGGTGGTACATAGACACTAAAAATTCGCAACTGCAGCAGGTGAAAAAATTGTCAAAACCACTTCTTCTCTCATCTCCCCAATCTTATTTTTTGTATATACCTTTTATAGCAAAAATATAGAGATTTTAAAAGAGGTTCCTGCAGAGTACCTAGATTTTTAGGATGCTAATACCTTCCCTTTGCATAACCAACCCCCGTACCTAGATTCTCTCCCTCTTACTTTTTGAGTTTATTCGCTCTTTTCTCATTTCCTTTGGAAACAATAAAGTGCGATGGCGGTTTTTATTTGATATGTACGAGTTAAGTCAATCTAATAGCTTAGTCTTAATATTTCTACCGCTACAACCATCAATTAGAAATTTTGGTGGTGCAAGAGACATTGAGTTTATGGATTCGGCTATTTTAACAGTTGATAAGGGGAGGCTTCAAGGTGTGCTAAACAATATCCAACATATCACAATAATCAAATTAACTTCGATAGCATGAGACAATGCTTTCCACTCTTTTTCTCCAGCCTTACCAGCCTTTTCAAAATTCAAAGTAAATTGCATAAAAATATTCAAATTCAAATTTTAAAACTATATCAAGAATAATAACTTAACGTCACAAAACTCACCACAGCGACATGCTTGTTGTTGGGATTCTCCTTCTTGAAAGTATCTCTGAGTTCAGACCTAAAACCATATCAAAATACTGAGAATAGAAATCAGAAACTAATTTACCTTGAAAACTAGATAAACTGAATCTAAAGCGATATCAACAAAAACAAAGTAAATCGAATGATTTTTAGCATGGAAACATACATGAAAATGAAGAAAGCACTTAGAGGTTTCTTAGGCTTGTTAGGATCCTTTGTGACTCTCTTCGATTTCTTAGTTCCAACACCAGTGCCCTTGCACTTCAACCTAACAAACAAAAATGAACACGAGATCGGAAACATTAGATCGGAAAAACAAAAAACAAATAAACTCAAATGGAGAGAACTCAAAGGTTTATTAGGCTTATTAGGATCCTTCAAAGCTCTCTTAGATTGCTTAGTTCCAACACCAGCGCCCTTGCGCTTCAACCTAACAAACAAAAATGAACACGATATCAGAAACATTAGATCGGAAAAATGAAAAACTAATAGATTCAAATCTCGAAATTGGATCAACGGAACCAGGAGAAGAAACTCACAAGTTATCAGAAAGTTTTGTGGTGGATAGGAAGAGTTCAAATTTAGGAGAAAAACAAAAAATAATGGCATAATTTTAGTCAAGAACAAGCATCGAGTTGATTGTAAGTTTGTAATAGCAAAAAAAAATAATGACAATGAAACAACTGGACGAACCATCATTGGATGATAAAATCAATGAAGTCACCATCGAACGTCTTTTATCCCGCCTAAAGGGAAAGGTAAACATCGAGAAAACCTGAAGGGGTGAAATCACGGTCTTTCGACCGAGAGATCGGGTAAGGGAGTATGTTACGCCAGGAGAAGGTATTAGCATCCCACACGCTCGTAGTACTCTATGGTATCCACTCTTGTTGTTCTAATCTAAAGGTGTATAAATTCTATGTCTAAAGCTTAAAGCTGAAAAGGGAATGCATGCAAAGAAAAGGAAAAGAATGTGTGGGGAAAAGAAAGGAATATTTACAAAGATATGCTTGATTAGGCCCCACAAAAGCCTCCACCTATGTATCCCTTTTAAGGAATCAGAGAAGCCGTAGTTTGACTCACAAATTTTGGTTGGTTTGTGTTTTTTAGTTAAAAAGACATAAGCGACAATCAAGATGGAAAAACATCATATAAAACGACAAAACATCAACAACGATGATAAATCAACAAAAAAAGGGCGATAAGACACCACATGGAAACACAAACTCAGATAAGATGATAAAACGTCTGCATGATAACAAAATATCAGACAAGACGATAAAACATTATGCCTAACAATGATATCGAAAATCAAAGTAGGATAACAAACATATGCGATGGTGAAGCATCGGCAAAAAGATAGAAAGATAACATGGAAAGGATGGCGAGACATCAACAATTCAGATGATAAAATATCACACCTAAAAATGATATTGATAATCAAAGTAGGATAACAAGCATATGCGATGGTGAAACATCGGAAAAAAGATAGCAAGATAACATAACAAAGATGACGAGACATCAACAATTCAGATGATAAAACATCACACCTAACAATGATATTGAGAATCAAAGTAGGATAACAAACATGCACGATGGCGAAACATCGACAAAAAGATAATAAAATATCATGGCAAAGATGGAAAATCATCAACTTGACAAGGTTTAAAACAAAGCCAAAAGGCGCACAAACAATTAATATTGGTTTGTATTTTTTACCTTGAAGAAGAATTTAAGTTTATTAGAGATATTTTATGATTTTCCAAGAAGAAGGTTTTTGTTTTAAGATGCAAGAATGCAAAAGAAAGAAAACAACTAAGGGATACTATCTTAATCTCTAGCCGTAATGTTATCATACAATGAATGACCCTAAGGTTGAGTTGAAAAGGGAAATTTCTACCCTATGTTAGCATGCATGGATATCTATCCTAATGTCTAGCTCGAAAGCTACTCTAACGAGCGATCCTAAGGGAAGTGTGGTATAGAAAGAAAGAAAAAAGCAAACAAGTGATTTGGCAAAAGCATACAAACATGAGTAGAAAACAAGGCACATATGTGGAATTTACTTAAACATGTCTTTAAATAAACCAAAGGGATTCCTGACAAATATCAGCAATGGAGGTCTTTTTCGTGCATCTCTATTCCTGCTTGACATGATCTCTAGAAAGCATTAAAATGCGGAAATAAATTCTCTATGGTACCTAAAGGAGTAGGTCCGTTTCCTCTTCAAAGTGAATGAGATAAGATAACTCTATAGAACACCTTCTTGAATCTCCACAGTCAACCGTCGAATAGGCATATTCAGGCTGCATCAACAATTGGTCGCGAAAATCATAGCACGAGTATCCACAAGATAAATAGAATGCTTGGTGTATGGGAGTTGAATAGGGTTATGATTAGCCAAGGGGTGTGCTTGATTAATCTCGTGAGAGTAGGTGCTCATACCCTCAACCATGAGACACTTTGTGCATGGAAACACTTCGTATACGGACCAAAGTGGTTTGATTCAGGTTATGATTAATCAGGGGCAAAACTTGATTAATCTCGTGAGAATAACCATGCCCAAACTCAAATATGATATACTTTAAGAAAATTCTTGGTATGTGGACCAAGGGGAGAGAAGAGAGTTGCTGCAATACATAAGATAAAAATCAAAAGCCCATACAAGGTGACTATACGCATGCTCATAGAAAGTGGAACTAGCGTGACACTAGTATTCTAAACGACCCATTGGAACAATTGATCGAGTAGTTGTCGTTGTAGAAAAGCTCAGGACCAAACTATGAAATGTATGCAAGTGTGCATTTGTAGATGGATACCTTTTCATTGATGATGAGCCCAAGAGGAGGCCAAGTGTTCCACTTTGAACAAAGTATGCATAATAACAATTTTTAAACATATAAAGAAAATAGCAAAGAAATAAAGTTCTAAAATATTATAAACCATATGGGAATGGCGGTACAAGTTTACGAATGGGGATGAGTCGAATCGAAAATACTATTAAAAGTCTAAATAAACAATCAATACAACCCAATCGAATTAAAAAATAAACAATTAATTAAACTAAAATAATCTATTAAATAAAATTAATTAACAAAATAATTAATAATATAAAAATAATAACATTTTTTAGTTTAATTATTTATTTAGGATAAGAAAATATATTTTTTATTTTGTATTTTTTAATTTGATAAAAATCAGAACAAACAACAAAACAAAAATAAAAAACTATAGAGAAGGAAAACAAAATGGGCCTGCATTGAGTAATGTTGGGGGTGCAAAGGGCAATCCGTTGGGCCCACGAGGAACAAGAACATGCGCTAGGATGTCATACTGGATCTAGTGAGGTGCGCTCCAGGGGAAGCACCGTGTGTATTCAAATCTGATTCGCCGAATCTGAATGAAGAAAATCCAATGATGGTGATACGTGAGGCAGTATGGTATGACCGACAAGGCACCTGCACAGAATTAGCAAAATGGCCACAAAGACGGTGACAATTGTCACCGCCTGATTAGCATTTTGATTAGAATTTATTTAAAGAAAACAAAATGTTAATCATAAATAATTAACATAATATCTCTCTCTTCTTTTCACGCTTTCGTTTACTCTATCTTCTCTCTCTATTTTTTCAACAATGAACACTTAAGTTAACGAAAAAAGAAAGAAAATAAGTTATGGCATGGTGGTTCATGAAGAACAAGGCGGTGGTGATGATGAGCACCACGACGAATCTGATGAAGATCGATTGTGGCGCTGTCGTGGATGGCTTTGATCATCAATTTTCGTTCATCGTTTGTTCCGTCTTGTTCTCCTCTTCACTAATATGATGCTTGATCTTGCAGGAGATGAATGATTTAGCGTAGATCTTGAAAGGGGAAATCGAAACCCTAGCTCTCGGATCCGACCTCCTTTGCTTCTTTTAGGGTGAGATCACTCCAAATCTTCTTCTAAACTCTCTTCTTCTTCCTCTTTTTGATCTAAGGGTTTTTGGTTTTAGGAAAATGATGATTGTTTTAGGTTTGACTTGCCACAGTTTCTGTGTATATGTGAACGATTGCCTCTGTTTCTTTTTTTTCCTGAAGGGGTTTGTACAAAGAGGAATATGATGATAACTTAGGGCTTTCTGGGTTTTGTGAGACACATAGCTTTTGATTGATTTTTTTTATGAACTGTCCCCCCTGATTTTGGTGCCCATTGATTGCTTTTATACTCATAAGATTAAATTAGGGTTTCTGCTTATGAACTGGGATATTAACAGGCCTTGAGGAATTCTCCCTTTGGGCTATGCGAATATGATATGTTTATTTTTCTGACTTTTCTTGTTTGTTTCTTCGGCTAAAATTGTGATTCGGATTTGTGATTTTTTCTGAGCTGTACCTAGGCTGAAACCGGTGATTTTGTAGTTGCCAGACTGTGATTTTTTTTTAACTGTACTTGGGTATGATAATTCTGTTTATTATTATTGGTTGGTGAATATGTTCGCTGAAGTGATTTGCTTGCTTGCTGGGCTTGGGCTTACGATTCTGACTTGCTTGAGAACCGTTTGCTGAGTTGTGAAATTCTTCTGATATCTTACTGCAATTTTTGTTATCTTGGGCTTGAGATGCGATTTTGTCTTTGTTACTGCAATGACTTTCTTTTTCCTTCTATTGTGAACAAAAAAATAAACTTTTTGTGATTTGCGGTAGAGAATTAGGCCCATGATTGAACATTTGAATCTGATTTTGTGAAACAAAACTATTTATGAGGCTTTGGTGTTGCTTGAACATGATTCGAAAACCACCCTTAAACTGATTCCTATTGCAAAAACCCTCATGATGATACTTGAAGAGAAACTTGTTCTTTTTGTAAAAGCTTTTTTTTGTTTAAATTTCAATGCTCATTCTTTTGCTAACCAATTTCCTTTTATTTGTTTAATGAACAAATGATGACGACGAGGGAACAAGTTGGTCACAATATGGAAAGACTCGGAAAAGCTTGAAGCGCTCAACGAACCTTGAAGTTCAAAAGAAAATCCATGTAGTTTAAAACAACTTCTATTAACTAGGAGTATATTGTAATTCAAACTTGTTTGCATTTTTTATAATTAAAAACTTGTAATTGGTAGTGAAATTAGAGATAGGTACATTCAAACTTTGTACTTTGTAAACTTGAACATCAATGAATCTTTGAGGAACTTGTGGCTTGTACAAATCAAAGCTTTCAAAAGTAACAAAATTAAACTTCATACTCTCTTTAGTTCTTGCCAAAATTTGGAGGTTAACTTATGCAAAATATATTTTTGAAGTGGATTTGATTCAAATATTAACTAACATACTTCTTCGAGTTTTAATTAATGAATGTAACTTGAAAAAAAACTCAAAAGATCTCTCATGACTTTTAATTTGGTTTCGTAAACCTTGCAATTCGCGCCTCACGAACTTTAATTCCATGATTTCTTGTGTGAACGTACCTTACTCCAATTATTAATAAAATCTAAACTTGAAATTCCAAACCAACTTTCTTGGTAAGCAACAATAGGGGATCCCTTGAAAATGAACATGAAATTTCAAATAGATGAGCATCTTGATATGAAATCCACCAAACCTCAGTTGAATGCCAGATTAACAAGTCCAATCATTACAAACTCAAAAACCTTAATTCTCATTGAAAAATATAGGAGATAGATGGTCAACCTCCAACCTCGGGTATACCTAAATCATCCGATGAAAAAGTGAACACCTTCAGAAGTCTTAAGGCCCAAGAAGTATTAGTAGCCTGAATGATCAAAATAATAAGGATATGAGACCCTCCTCACGCTGATTGGCAATACAACCAAAATCCATAGCTTGTAGAGAACTTGAGCAACAAAACAATCTTGATCCCATCACAATGCATGAATGTGATGTAATATGATGATTATGACGAAACATGAGCCTAAATCAAGAGGGTAAGTTTTGGGGTGCAACAGACAAACATAGGTTCGATCAAGAGTTATCATAAAATAAATTATCATTATGAATTTGAGGAAAGTTAAACTTGCAAAAGATAGCTACATGGCCTGATTTACTTTTGACCTTAAATTTCATCGGAATATCTACTTACCCTTATATTCTCGGCAGAGTCATTTTCATCAGCATCACATATTACTTAAACTTCAACTACAAGAATGGGTAACATTAGATCGATTTTCTCATATAATATTTAAGTTGTCCTCCTTCTCCTTCTTCTTCTCTCCCTTGCGCTTCAACCTAACAAACAAAAATGAACACGAGATCGGAAACATTAGATCAGAAAAAGGAAAAACAAATAGATTCAAATTGTGAAATTGAATCGAACAATGTGACGCAACCGGGAGAAGAAACTCACAAATTATCAACAGGTTTCATGGTGGATGAATATTGAATTGAAGGAAAAAAGAAACCCTAAATGGATCGTAGAGTAGTAAGAGGGGTGGTTTATAAAGATGGAGGTGGAACAGTTTTCATCAAAAGTGCGTTGAATGGGGACACTTGTAGGAGAATGGTGAGAAGAGGAAAAAACGGAAATTTTCGGTCGTGTGGAAATTGGAATTGATTTATGTAACGAAAAGAAGGGATAGGTTTGGAAAAAAATTTCTCATCCCTCATGAAGCAACATGTTGGCTTTGGAAGATTGGAATGAAAAAAGATTTGATTTTCTTATGTTGTTTATTTTTATTTTTATTTGTCTATTATTTATCGGTAAATAAAATTTCAAGACTTTTAAATAAGACAAAATTTCAAATTGATTAAAAAATAGAACAAAAACTAAAATTGCTATGAATTGTTGGAACATACACAAAAACTAAATTGGTTAATCAATGGTAAAAGTGGATAATTGGAGAAGATGAATTTTAGAGAGGAATTGGAGATTATAAGAGAGAGAGAAAGAGGGAGAGAGAGTAATTGAAGAGAGAATATCAAAATAACATTAATTTCATACACATTACATGAGGATTTATATAAGATACAATTAAAACACCCTTAGAATCAAATAGACCCAACAAAACAGCAAAAACTAAAAATATCGTGCCATAAATAAGTTTCCTAAAACTGAGAAATCGGTTTCTCCAACAGAAAAATACACAGGAAGTCAAAAACATGTGACAGAAATCAGTGTCCTAAAATTGGGAAATCGGTTTCTCCTTCGAAACACAGAATCTTTACGGCTTCTAGAAGTACTTTTTTTCGAATAAGATGTTTTGTACGAAACAAACTTAGAAGCTTCCAAAATGCGTTTGAATTAATCTAAACTTACAATATAAATATTTAAATAGTACTTATCAATTAAATAAATATGAATAGTACTCAACAAAACTCATATAAACTTTTTCTCTAAGATATTTTATATTTTGAAATTATTGAATAATCAATTCATTATCCACATTTTAGATAGATGATGATATAAAGTGTTGACCATTACAAAAACTTATTTATTTTATTATGATAATCTTTTTGTATCTTGTCTAATATAAATAAATAAGTTACATATTAACATGAAAATATATATCCTAACTTTAACAATATAATGAGTAATTTATTCATATTTTAATTTAAAAACACGATTGATTTTACTATTCAAAAAGAAATAACGGCATATCTTATTATCCGCTTGTCTTCCATTTCTGTATTAACTAAAATTTATATATATATATATATATATATATATATATATATATATATATATATATATATATATATATATATATATATATATATATATATATATATATATATATATATATATATATATATATGAAATAGCTTTAGTACCACTAAAGCTATAATGAGGGTGTGTGATCCATTTAAACTATTTCTATTTGGTGAGTATTTTAGCATATGGTGCAAAAAAGTAAAATTTATGGGGTTTAAGATGAAGGTGAGAAAATATATAAGAAATTGAGGTTGAACTGTGTATCTAATAACTTGTATTTTTTAAAAATAATAGCTTCTGAATCTAACTAAGTTCAGATTCTAAGTTAGAGTATGTAACAATGAAATATTTAAAGTGCGTAAGCAATAAGTAAATCACACACAAATATTATCATGGTTCCTCTATAATAAGAGTAGTTAAGTCCCCTTGCCATACAACAAATTTTCATTGTAATCAGAACTAGATTACAATTTGTTTAGGTACACCAGTTTAAGACTTCCTTCTCAATCTCATTAGAAAGACTTCTTTCCTAAACCAACTATCCAGGACTCTCTTGCTCAATTACACTAGAAAAAGACTTCCTTTTCTAAATCAACTATTCAGGACTTTCTTACTCAATCATCCTAGAAAGAGACTTCATTTCCTAAACCAATTGTTCAATACTTATTTGCTCAAACATTGAGTTTGAGATTTTTACAAATTCTAAATAAATTGTTTAAGATTACAATAAGTTGTACCTAATATTCAATCAGAGGTATAAATAGTACACACAAACAAATATCTTGATACTTGAGATTTATAAGATATAAAAGTGTAAGAAACTATCTAGTGTTTGTGCAATACAACAACTATAAACTATAACTTGGAGTATGAGACAATTCTTGCGATATTCTGATTTTTGGTGTTGTTCTTGTTGTATTATTTCTTGTTACTTTTTTTGAATTCTAGCTCCTTATATAGAGGAAACTAAAGAGACATTGGAAGCTTTCTTGCATAAATGTATTTGCTGAAGAAGCCGTTTCCAAGAGAGAGACATTGGAGTTGGTACGATGAGGATCTTCATCTTCTGAATAATTACTTTATCCATTGTGTCTTTTATAAGTAAGGCATCCATAAGCATGAAGTAGTAGACTGAAGAAATGGTATCATTTAGCCTTGAGCCTTGTGCTAAAACCTATGGTTGACTTTCTCCAATACTCTAACCGTTGACAAGATGGAGTTGCTTTTGCATAAAGTGCGAACGTAAGAGTTTTGTATTGTGTTTCCAGCAGAGCGTTTGAATTTTTGTTTGAATCAACAGAGGCAAAGTCAATTTAGCAACTAAGATTCTATTTGAACATTAGAAGCTGAAATTATATGGTGCTAAGGTCTTATTTGAAATTCAGATTCTGGTCCATTAGAATCTTGATTTACTTACTTCTTCTTTACAAGCTATTTAAATGGGTCAAAACCTAGTTAATTATAAGCTTAATGATCTTGCACACTTAACCCAACATTAGCATACCCTATTGATCTTTAAGTACTTTTGTTATTATCAAAAACCAAGGAGTATGAACAGATTTTGTTCCAACAATCTCCCCTTTTTTTATGATGATAAATATAAGTATTTATGAACAATTGATTGGTCATTTTTAATAATTTGACAATAATTGTAGAATTTATGATATTTGAATTGAAGACAAAAATTTGATATTGAAAAAATATCATGAATATTCACTTAGGTTGTTTATAATTATATATTTTAGGAGAATCTATCTCAAGCTTTAATGTAAAAAAACGTGCTTCCTAAAGATGGCTTGAGCCAACACTTATCAATAAAATTGCTTTCTAAATGTGACTTGAGCTAAACAAAATCATTGTGTAAAGAATATATAAGCAGAAAGTGTTGTCTATTGATAACTTACGCTAGTGATTTTATCATAAAGCGTTGCCTAATGATGACGTATGCCAACACTTTAAGCAGAAGGAGCTACCTAATGAGAGGTTATGCTAGAGCTTTTAATGAAAAGTGATGGCTAAAGAGGACTTACATCATTGTTTTTAATAGAAAGCATTGTCTAAAGTATACTTAAGCCAGTGCGATTAACAAAAAGTGTTGTCTTAAGTGAACTTAAGTCTACGCTATTAAGTAAAAGTGATTCCTAAACACTACAACAAATAATGTTTTTTATGAAAAAGTTTTCACGTCATCCAGGAAAAAACCGAGATTTTATTCCAAGGAGCGTCATATTTTATTTTATTTTTAAAAAAATAACTTGTTCCCTTAGTTATTTTAAAAACCGAGGTGATATAACAGCCCGGACGTGCTTTGAATCCCGACTACTAAACTTTATGTTTTTATTTGTTAACAAGTGTAAATAAATGATCTAACCCTTCAGTTTCTTTGAAAACCCGAGGGAGAAAATAATCATATTTTACTATAAAAACACTCGTTGAACATATTTTACCCCAATGCTATATTATTTGTAGCCGCCCCACCGTCGAATGTATCATTTTTTTGGATGAATTGCAAAACTGAAAAAATGTTCTTCTACCTTGAACAATTTTTTTTTCAACTTTTGCAATCCATCTCAAACAATGGTGTTGATGTTGTTGCTGCTGTTGTTGAAGATTTTGAACGATTATAATTTATTTCTAAAAGTCTTTACTGATGGATTGTAAGTGCATAAAAAACATTTTCCAATTTTTGAAACAAACATCTTATTAGAAGTTGGATGCTTTCAAAGCATGCACATTGTATATGCTAGTGAAGGTAGTGATAATAATAACATCAACAATCAATCTTGGATGCAAAGTTCTGACATTCAAGCATCAATACATATATGAAGAATTGCAAGTGCAGAAAAACTATTGAAGAGATTTATTGTAAACAATTTATTTTAATATTATGTGTAGACAATGTAATATTAAAAAAATAATAAATAAGAAATAATAATAACTATCACATTGGTTTTTAACCTTAACCGAGGTGATAGTTACAAAAAACTAATAATAACTGTCACCTCGGTTTTAAAACCTTAACCGAGGTGATAGTTAAAATAAATAATAATAATAATGTTACCTCAGTTTTATAAATAAACCGAGAGGTATAATATACAGATTTTACTATAAAAGCAATTGTTAGATTTTATCCTAATTCGTGCTAACATGAAGTCTCTCTAAACTCGCATCATTATTTAGGATAGATTGCAAGACAGGAAAAAATTTCAATGTTCTTCTATCTAGAACAAAACATTTTTCTGCCCTTGTAATCTATCTCACAAAATGATACTGTATTTTTTTTGAGAAATTTTGTTGTTGTATTTTTGCTCATTAGATAGATTGCAAGTGCATAAAATCATTCTTTCTTCAAGTTAAACAAAGAAGGGAGTGTAACTTTGCAGAAGATGAATATCAGCGAAAAATAAAAACTCTTATGGTGAAACAGATCTCTAGCATCTTGTATGGATCCGAGACATGCTGTATTTTTAATATTTTGGATAAACAATCTAGATATTCTGCTAAGATTTGTTGCATACAATGTATTTTTAAAATTTTGGATAAACAATGTAACCATTTTTGTAAAAAATTAATCTAACCCCGCAGTTTTATTCCGTAATCGAGAGGATAGTTAGGTGTTATTTTTCACTATTTTCAATAATTCGAACATTTGATATTCACCCAACATTTGATCTTCACCTAGATTCAATAATTCGAAGATATAAAGTTTACATCTTGAGGGAATTTTATTTTTATCTAGATCTCTAGGGAGTATGATTTTTATTTTTATTTTAATATTCTCGATAAACAATGTAATATTTTTGGTAAACTATGTAATATTTTGGATAAACAATGTAATATTCTTGGTAAATAATGTAACAATATTTATAAAAAAAAAATCATTCCCCTCGGTTATTTTGATAAACCGAGATAAAAGATATGCTAGCTTTGAAAATAATAAAATTTGATGTTGTTGGGGTTCGAACCCATGCACTAGTAAAATATTACCTCGGTGTTTTAAACATCAAGGTGATAAGTCTTTACTCTTTAGGAAGACCTTATTTACATTGCTTCATTTGCCGAGGTAAAATGCATTTCACATCCCAGGTTAGAAGCGTTATTTGTAGTAGTCAAAGTGCACTTAAGCCAGCGCTTTTAACAAAAAGTGCAGTATAAAGTGCACTTTTGCCAGCGCTTTTACACTAAAAAAAAGCATTGTCTATACCTATAGCAGAGCTATAATAGACAACGCTTAAAAGCGTTGCCTAAGGTCTTATTTAGCATAGTGTGGTGCTGCGGTCTTATTTGAAATTCAGATTCTGATCCATTAGAATATGAAATTATTTGCTTCTTCTTTACAACATATTTAACTGGGTCAGAACCTAGTTAATTATAAGCTTAATAATCCTGAAGTAGAAACATTGTACATTTTGCCAATTTCTTAATCTAAAATATTGTACCATAAATATTCATTGGTTACACCAAATATAAACCCAAAAATGCACACGCTTTATAATTTTACAACAAAACTAAAACAAATGATAAACCAGCAAAAGAAATAATCAAACTAGAGAGTTGTAAGTTGTCCAATAGGGTTTGTCACTAGTCGTTAAACACCTATAATTTGAACAATATTTGAAACCAATCAGGATAATCAACAATAACTTTAAATTTATAGTACAAAAAATAAAAAAGATTAAAATGAATAATTATAAATTACTAAGCGATATAAAATATTTACTTACTTGTTTTCTCATATCCCCTCTTCATGATCACGACGAATAACATGCACATCATCTGAATCATTTTCTTCAAATGATTTTCGTACATGTGTTGCTAAATAAGAAGTCTCATAGTTTAAATCTTGATTTTCATCATTACATTCAAGAAGATGTTTTCCTTGAAGAACAATTAACCATCTAGTGTTAGCAGAATCAATGACATAAAAAACTTATTTTTCTTGGATTGCCATGATGAATGGTTCGTTCTTATAAGTTTCCTTTCAAAGATCACCTGTGTGAATCCTAATTCATCGATTTCTACACCAATGTTAATGTCAATTAACTTTCGCTTAATTAAAGGATTTTTAATCAATACTGTAATTCCCCAAAATCTCCCCAATGACCCTAAAGTACGCTCTAGATACTAGAACATGTTTATTATCTTTGGAACTAGAAAAGTACAAGAATTTAGCCTCAAACATAACCTCACTATTTTTCATGATGCTACGATGATCCTTTGATTTTGTATAGAATGAATATTTAGTAATGTCGTATGTACTCCTAGTAATTATATTAAACTTAAACATACATGATAACTATTAAATTTTAACATATGTTGTACTCTCTTTAGAAACACTTTAATTAAACAAAGTTATGAAAGTATTGTTGTGCTTTATCAACAACTATCTTTTATCCATCTGGGGAAATTTTTCCTTTATAACACTTTTGTGAGCGCTCACGTAAGGTTGAACTTCACTAAGGTTATTCAATATATATACAAGTGTGCTTGAAGAACTACTTCTCGGTCAAATGTATTAACATTTAAACTTTGAATACCCCTATCATCATAACACCAATCATGACGAGACTCAATAATTCCTAGAATTTTCTTCTAACAAATAGTTTGTACAAAACTCAATAACTTCTTATGTGATGTACCTTTCAACAATAAAAGCTTTCAGATGGTGATGATTCTTTGTATACCCTTTAAAAATATTCATGTATTGCTCTACCACATACATTCACCGTAAATAAACTGGACCAAAAATTCTAATCTCCCTTACTAGATGAACAACTATCTGAACCATAATGCCAAAGAATGATGAAAGGAAAAACATCTCTAATTGGCACAAGATAATTGCAGCTTCATGTTTCAAGTCATCTAAGTTCCAGGATCAATAACTTTACTATATATAGCATTGAAGAATAAGCATAATTTGGTTATAGTTACCCTTACATTTCTTGGTAAAATGCAACAGATAGCCACTGATAGAAGTTGTTGCATCAAGACATGACAACCATGAAATTTTAAGCTAACAAACTTGAGATCATTCATTGACAGAAGTTTATTCACATTTGATAAGTACCCCTGGGGAACTTGGATACCCTGCAAGCATTCATAAAAACATTTTTCCTTTTTTAGCCAGAGTATGACATGCTAGGGAAAAATAAACTATATTTCCTATTTATTTTGGGGCTAACTCTTGTCGTATACCCATCACAATTATACCTTTGCGGGATTTTTTAGTATCTTTTGTCTTGCCTTTAAAGTTGATAAGTGTAACAATCAAACTATCATATGCCTTTTTCTGCACATGCATCACATCAAGACAATCTCTTACATCTAGACTAGACCAGTATGGATGATAAAAGAACACCGATCTCTTTTTCCAAATATTTTTTTCCACTGGCTTTTTTTGTTTCTTCCCAAAGACAATATTAATGTGTTGCTATATTTTATAAACTTCCTTCCTGGTTAAGGGCTTTGGAGTGATACCAAACCCCGACTCTACATTAAAAGTCTTCTACAATCTATGGTATGAATGATTATGTCTTAGAAATTTTGTATGTCCAAGATAAACTATTTTTTTCCTTTTTGTAATTGGAGATGATATGTATCAAATTTACATATAGGACACCCTTTTTATCCCTTGACGTTGTACTCAGAAAAATTACCATATATAGGAAAGTCATTGATTATGCAAAACAACATGGCACGCAGTTTAAAGTGATCACCTCTATACGCATCATCAACATCAAAACCTTCCTCCCACAAAATTTTTAAATCTTCAATCTACATAGTTAAATAAACATCTACGTTGTTCCCTGGATGTCTTGGTCGACCCGAAATATTGATTGATAACATCATATACTTGCACTTCATGTATAACCATAGAGATATGTTGTAAATTATGAGAAACATACCATAATGTATGGTTAGTACTCAAATCACCAAAAGGATTCATTTCGTTGGTGGCAGGTCCAAGCCTAAGGTTCCTAGGTTTAAGGTCAAAATCTAGAAACAAGGATTCAATTTTCTTCCATTGCAATAAATCAGCTACATGGCAAATTTTTCCATCGGACACTCTTTCATCTGCGTGCCATCTAGTATTCTTTACGTGATTAACATTATCAAACAATCTCGTGAACCTTGGAATTCACGGTAGGTATCACATCACCTTGAAAAGAACACCCTTCCCAGGTACACCATCATCATCATCAACAACATTTTCCTCCTGCTTGTAAAGTGACTCCCCACACCTGCCTGCTATGTCTGCTCCTACTGCAACACTGGGATTTCTGTGCAAACATGTTGCGACGTGATTTTCACGTCACAACATTGTGACAAGAAAATCACGTCGCAATAAAGTTGGCACACGCTCCCCTGCGATGTAATTAATCACGTCACAAAAACATGTTGTGACGTGATTTTGGAAATTGTGACGTGATAATCACGTCGCAAATAGACTTATTTTTTGTAGTGGTTGTTATAATCCCTTAATTTTTTTGTCTGATCTATGGTTATTGAATAATCAAAACTACTTTTATCATTTATGTGAACTCTGAGGTTTCAGAGTTACTTATCTTTCATGGTTAAATAATTTGAATAAATAATAAATATTTTATTTTAAAAATCAACATATTTAACTATTTTTCAGGGTTAAAAACAAATGGTACAAGAGTAACAACAATTTATTATTAAAAAAATTAAATCCCAAAGTTTAAGGCATTAAAATTTTAAGAATAAACTAGTAAGAAACTCGTGCTATCGTACGAGTCCAAACTGGATTTATATCTCTCACACACGCGCGCACACACACGCATGCACACACACATACACACGCACGCACACACACAAACATATATATATATATATATATATATATATATATATATATATATATATATATATATATATATATATATATATATATATATATATATATATATATATATATATATATATATATATATATATATATATATATATATATATATATATATATATATATATATCAAAGATAAGCTAATATAATTCAACCAAAATTAAATCTATTTTGAACCAAAATTCACATTACATGTTTTTCACTACCAACTTTTAAGCATTTATTCGTATTTATAATAGATTGTACAATCATTTTTATAACTTCAATTATATATAACAACAACAAAAGAAATAGTTAAAAGATGAACATTAAAATGACCACTTTATAGTTAATATCTCATAGATACGTTCACATCTACTCGTGAATCAATATGAGTTAATTTTAAAACTACAGATTTGAATAAATCATTTTTCCATTTCAAATAACATTACTTTTTAGATATTAGTCAATTTTTCCAAACCTAAATTTTATAACATCTTCCCGTCAAATATCAATTTTAAATCATTCTTATTATATCATATTTATAACTTTTATAAACGTACAATATATGACAGCTCCCCGTCAAATTTCAATTCTAAAGGAATATCTACACTCTATGATATCTTGAAATTTCAGTTCTAAATGAATATTTTCTCTATCTTTTTGTCTAGGAGAATTTCATATTAGAAGTTTAATTCTACAAAATTTATAAAATTTTAAAATTATTTCATATTTCATAGAATAATTTTAAATAAAAATGTAATAAAATTTTAAAAAAGTGTAACTAAATAATAATAATATTTAAAATTATGTCTAAATATGTTGTTACTTTTTTTTTTGGTATAAACAGAAGAATAAATGATGCATGAAACTGAATTGCTTACAAGATTGAGAAAAAATATTAAGTTAGAGGTGACAACACATTTAAAGGGTAACACATCTTATATGAAAAATGGAGTGAGAAAAATAATTGTTGTTGCTATGCAATTGTCCATCAAAATTGACATATCTACTATTAAAAACAGAAGGAATTGCTTATAAACTTTAGGGACAATGATCTTGTACAATTTTTATAAAAATATTGAATCCTATATAAATAAAAACAAATCAAACTCAACTAAAATAAATGATATTCATAGTATAAAATTTCCTCCACCACCAATTTATTTGATTAACAAATAGAAGTGTGAACTCTGGACAAGACAGTAAGAGTGCGTTGATATGATTTTTGGTTTGCCTGGAGGAGCTTTAATTCCCTTTTAAATATAAATTATGTCAAAGATGTTTTTGATATCAAGGAAAACTTGAAAATATCAAGCACCTATTCAAATCAGAGATTAACAAAAATATTTCCACTATTTAAAAAGTGAATTTTGCATTTAAAATAAAATAATCAGAATATAGGAGGTACCTCATTGTTGCTAGAGTTCTGCACTATACTCTATTCTATGCAAATCCATAATTGGCTTCTTTCATGTAAGTCTTCCCTGTAACATTGCATACTCAAACTAAGTAACATATAAGAATAGCATGAAGCATTTAATGTGATGTAAAATGAGTACCTTGCTCGATATTGAAAGATGATCCTCCAGAGCCACGAACATTGATAAGGATGCCATCAGGGAAAGGAAACTTCTTACCATTATCAAGTTGAGCCTTCCAATCCTATAAATACATAATAATAGAAACGATTTTAATTATGATCTATAGAAGAATTATATCTCGTGTACCAAAGTATAGAGCATGATATATAAAATGATTAGCTACGTAGAATGTGGTTGGATTTGTACCAATCTCCAATAAGGATATTGTAATCACCAGCAGGATCATCAAATGGAACAAGAATTCTTGGCCTACTAAGGATCCTTATACCACCAAAAACACCATCAACTTCATGGAATGCAAGAGATGGGAAATAATAGAAACTACCAAATTTGATCTTTGACTAAACGTATATATGTAAAGTTCTTTTCAGGAGGAATGGGACATGATGTTCCAAAAACACCATCTTCATATGAGTTTTGTCTCTGCTGGATTCCATTCTTGTATTATTTTTAACCAAAATTCGTTCATTATTACTACAATTAATTCAATAAATATTATAATAGTAAAATTTCAACAATTTGAGGGAGCATCCACACAATTGCAAGTGAATGAATTTGGAATAGAATATTAATGTCTTGTATCTAAAGGATTCTACCATCTATTTATTAAATAAAAAATTAAATAAATCAAATCTATCTGAGTCTGCGATGTTACATAAAAGACTTACAGGCTTAGAATATTGTTTCAACCCTGGTTAATGGAAACCTGAGATCAAGAGGCATCGAAAAACCAAGTTACTCCAAAAGTTCAAACATTGTCTAAGTGTTTGAGAACAACAATATCTGTCAAAACAACAAAGACAAGCATATATTTTTTGAAATAGGAAAAACTATCAGGTGAAAAATTTCAAGTTATAAAAAAGAAATAAAAAAAAAACAAAAACAAAACATACACTAAATCTTCCAATCTCCGCCAATGTCAAATTCAACGGAGAGAAAAATGAGCCGTTGACGAAGAGAAAAAGGAGTGATCGTGGTGAAATTGAATATGATTTTGATAAATAAATAGATCTATGGAACTCCAACTACCACTTGATGATGTTTTGAAGAAGAAATAGAGAGTGAATCTTGGGAAAGGTTAGGATTGAGTTTACGACTGTCTTTTGAGTTTTCAAGTGCAACCACCTATATTATAAATGCGGTGAATGATTATATGAAATTAATCATAGAATTAAAAAAAAAATGCAACACAATTTCTTGACATGTCACATCAGTATTATTAAATGTCAAATCAATATAAATCAAATTTTATGCAATTAATCAGTTTTACTCTTATAATTAGATTAGATTTAACTTTTAAACAAAGGTCTTAACCTTTAATTATCCTATACTTTACTTTTTAACATATTTATAATAGATGAACCTCAAAATAAGTAGGTCCTAATATAAAGTTCTCCAAAATTAAAATAGGTCTGAAGAGTTAAGACATCACATTTTTCACTCAAAATTTTAAATTTGATTTTTTTTTAAAACTTACTTAGTTTCTAAATTATTATTATTATTATTATTACTATTATTATTATTATTTTGTATTTTTTATCTACGAAAAATGTTTTATTTATTTATTTTCTAAAAGCTTCATTATGGAGTTTTTTTTTAAACTCTTTTGCTTGTTTTTTATTCAATGGATATAAAAATCTTCAAAATTCACTAATTGGATTTTCACATGTTATTTATTTTAATAGCCATTTTTATTTTGTCTATGAAAAGGCAACACTGCAATCATAGAAATATTTATAATTGCTTTGTTGAATGAAAACACATTGACTTTTTTGTTGAATGAAAGAGAATGACTTATAAGGTATAATATTTTTAATAAAAAGGATTGAAATAAAATAAACATTGACCAAAAATTAAGAAGGATTAAAATTGATATATGGTAGATTTAAACAAAAATTAATTATGCAAGGATTGAAATAAATGAACATTGACCAAAAAATAATGTTGAGAAAATATTAATTATGCAAGGACTTAAAATATTAATCTTTTTGAAAAAATATCAATATAATTGTTTTGAATTGGTCCAATGATTAGAATTAGTCCAATCTACTTCTATCTCAGCACGATCCAGACAATTTTGACCCACTAATTTTGATTCTCGGCCAATCACACTTGGTCGACCACTCCATGAGAATATCGAGGATAACGATACCCCGACCATGCGTCTGTCAACATCAACATCCAATTTCAGGTTTGCTCGCTACTCGTCGAGCAGACAACCAGGAAGGCGCTAACAATGTGTCTGCCTGTCATCTCATCCTTACTCGAAGCAACATCTAGTTACAGGCACGAATGACCGTTTTGACCAAGTCTGTGTAATTATCTATTTTTGCAGACTGAAATATCTAGGCTAAAAAATAGGGACCAATTGCTATGCACCAAGGACATTATATAAACCCTCACCCTTGTGAGGGCCAGGTATCAAATATTCATACTAAAAAATCCTAATCTTTTTCTTGTATCTCTTTTGCACTCTTTCTCAGTGGATCGTCGGAGTGTCTTGCAGGTACAACTTCTCATCTCCTCATATTTCCAGCCAAGCAGACGTCATCATCTCGATCCACTTTCAGGTTCTGATCAACTGTAAGATCAATAACAAATTTCCATATACATAGTAGGGGTGAATAGTTAGAGGTGGCAAACCGACATGTCTGTCTCGTTTAGTCCCGTTCTGCAAAAGCCCGTAAAAATGAGTTGGAGAAGGAGGACTTTATTGAGGTTGTGGACCTAAAACTTTGTCCTGCTCCGAAAAAATGAGTGTGGGACAAAGCGAGTCTACGGACATTACATTTTTTAGTCTAAAAATCGTAAACTTTCATGTTAATACCCGTGCCGACAAACACCCACAAATAAAATAAGGTGGGGTTGAACAAACATATTAAAGAGTGCGGACCTAAAATATTGGCCCACCCTGCAAAAAGGTGGGTATGTCCATCAAGCCGGACCCGTTTTACCACCCATATGGGCAACGGTTTGGTTCAGTTCTAGTTCGGGTCTAAATCTAATCCATTTGATAAATCAATTTTTTTCTTCAGTTACACACATTATTATAACATATCAAATTTTTTGATAAATCAGAAATTTTATTATCAAACAACAAACCGTCTATACTACTTGACCAACGGTCAAGAACATTACAAGGTATTAAACCATAAAGCATCAATATGACTAATTTTCTTAGGCAAAATACTTTGAATTTTAATTTTAACATTACTTTGAATCCTCTCAGTATCTCTTTGAGCTGATTCACCTATTTGATTCCACAACTTTCCATTTCTTGTGTGCCAAGTCTGATATACTATTGCTGCAACACAAGAAGATAGAACATTTTTCCTGAACTGTGTTATTCTAGCTCGACTGATCCACTTCAGGCTATTAAGAAGAATTATTGTATCCATCTTTCATCCTGACCAATCCTTTGTCTTCTGCCAGATTTTCCTACTGTACTCACATTCAAAAAACACACGTTGTTTGTCTCCTCCTGTTTTCCATACAGCAGACATGATGTATCATCAATAATGTTCATTTTCCTAAATCTCTGCTTAGTTTTTAATCTGTCCTGCACAGCCAGCCACAACATGATTCTTTTCCTCAAATCTAGCTTGATCATGTAGTTAGCCTTGGTATTTTTCCTCCCATAATTCCTTACTAGATCTTGGAAAATCATGATATTATCTTCTATATACCTACCTTTCACAAAGCCACCCTGATTCTGTAATATCAAATTAGGTAGGATTTCTCAAAGCCTAGTACAAATCATTTTTGTGGAAGTCTTATACAATATATTACAACAAGCTATAGGCCTATAGTCACTAATATCTTTAGGGAATTTTCTTTTAGGAATTAGAGTCAATACAGTGGTATTGATTACCTTTAATAACTGACCAGAATTAAGAAAAGAAACAATAGTTGTGCTAACCTCATCTCCAACTATGTCCCAATTTTCTTGGAAGAAATAGCTACTGAACCATCTGCTCCAGGTGCTTTAGTTCCAGGTATACTGAACATTGCAGCTTTTACATCACTCTTCATATAAGGTTTAATGAGCATTTCCTGTTGGTCATTTGTCAGCTTCTGTTTAAAGCCATCATGTTCCTGCCACATTCTATAATATTTAAAAGGTCTTTTCCATGGTTGATTATATGCCAAGTAGTCAGGATTGCTGGGGAGTGATCAAACAAACCTTCGTTTGGGAAGTGACCTTCAGCCTAATCATACATGTCCAGCCATTCTTGGTTTGCCATAATTCTATCAATCTTGAAGCAGATTTTGCCACCGTGATGTTATATCTCAAATTTGTATGCCCTTATTTCTACGGTCAAAATTATTTTTAAAATTGGATTTTATGAAATTTGTGGTTTATTTTTACTAACTTTTTTATATTAATTTATTTCGATTTACTTAAAATTAGTTATATAGCAAATATTTTCCCACCCTTCATATACTTTTAAGTGGCTTCTTATCACAAATAAATAAATCAGCACAATTGATAAATAGTTAAGGCTTTCAAGTATAAGGTCACAAATTTGAATGTCACTTGTTATATTTTTCCTTTCTTTTTCTTTTGATACTAACTTTATTTTCATTATTAAAATCATAAAATTTGAATTTTTTATTATTTTAATTTCAATTTTTGTTTTTAATTTTAATGCATTTTAAAAAAAACTAATTATTTATTTAATTTTATGTATTTTTTACCAAAATTGAGTGCAAAAATTATAATAAATATCAAAAATATTATTTTTTTTAAATAATTATTTTTTATTGGTCATATTCAGCTTCTGATTGGTCATCTTGTTGACCAAGATAGCATCAGAAATTTTAGACTTTTTATTTTGGATAATTTCCTTTTTTTGATATCTTAACCTAATTTCTCCCATTATAAAAAGGACTTTTGTCCATTCTAATTTTTCATCAACAATCACGAACAATTTCACAAATCACGCATTTACCTTCTCACTATTTTTAATCACTCTTTTGCAATTTCATTTTTTCAAAACTTTTTCAAAATCATTTATAATTTTTTTGCCAATGGTTAAACATGAGACCACTTTTTTTAATTTTATTTTTTTAATTGATTTATTGTTACAACTAGATGATGATCTTCCTGATGTTTCCTTTGTTAAAATTTTATTTTTATATTTTTCTCGTTAATACATTACTATATTTTCAGGAACTACTAATAAAATCTCCTTTTTAATTGTTAGTAATTTTCTTTTTCAACAATTTTCCAAACATTAATTCTACACCAATGATGATTATCTAATAGTATATTTCTTTTTGCTAACAATTATCATCATAAAACAATATTTTTCGGTCAAATAAAAAAAAACACTTTTAACTCATTAAGATTAAAAAATAATAGTTTTCTTTAAAATATATTTTTATGGTTAAAGTTAGAAACAAAGTTAACTATTTTATTTATGGATGGACTATTAAACTTTTCTTTCTATGTTGTCCAAGAGGTTATCACAGTGTAATTAACAGAAGCTGAAGGAGTGCACAGGGATGTTGATAGATGTCATTTGTTCTTATTATTGAAAGAGTCCAACAACTTTGATTTTTATATTTTATTTATCATCATCATTATTATATTTCTTATTATTATTAATTGGCTTTGTTTTGTTTTTTTCTTCTTCTTTAAATTCTATTTGAATTCAACTTGCAAGATGATTCCATAACCTTACCCTAGACATCTTTCACGTTAATGCTAGTTTTTTTTTGTTTTTTTTTTAATTTTATTTTTTTCCTTCTTATTTTTCTTGGAATTATTATTATTTACTTAATTCTTCTTTAATTTTTCTTCATGGATGATGGGCCTTTGAGTCCATTAGTGATATTTTTTATAGGAGGTTTATTCTTAATGATGGGCCTTCCGAATTTCTTTCTTTAGTTAATTTTATTTATTTGTGTTTTTTTTATTGCAAAAATTTAAACAAATTTAGATTTCTATTTAATAAAATAATTTATTTGTAAATACTTGTAAATTTCTAATCAAATTAACTTATATACCTGTACGTAAACTCCAAATATATTTTTTTAAATTAAATTAACTCAAATAATTTTTTACAAATAATAGAATACACATCCTCGAATAATTGATTGGTCGGCTTAACGTTTATCAATAATTACTCAAATCAAATAATTGAAATTCACCAACATATTAAACAAATTTTTTTGCCCCGCGCGGTTTAATTCTAATAAGGATCAACTCACTACTAAAAAAAAGACATTTGAGAAAAGGTTTTTACATCGGGTATCAAAATATATGATGTAAAAAATACAATTAACAAACTTTTTACATCAAGTATTTATTTGCAATGATATAAAAAATAAGAAAAAAATATATATTTCGCTACCTATTACATCGGGAAAACGCATGCACCGATGTAAAAAGTTTTCAGAAAAAATACGGTGACATTTTTGTAAATAAGAAACAAGATAGTAGAAATATTAATAAAAAACAAGCAACATATTACATCGGTTAACGAAAAACCGATGTAATATCTTCACAGCAGATATTAATATAAAAAATAAATTAAAGAATAAATTAAAACAATTACATCGGTGGAAGTTTAAACCGATGTAAAAAAGTCAGAAAAAGAAGCTTGCATCGGGTATTAGTATCCACCGATGTAATAGGTTCAAAACCCTTACATCGGTTATTAGGATCCACTGATGTAATAGCTTGTCCACTATGCAAACCCTTACATCGGGTATTCATTTCCACCGATGTAAAATGTCCAAAACCCTTATATCCCAAATTCACAATATTTCAATATTTCCACTGTACCAACTCTCCTTGCCGCCGTTTCACTATTTCCACTGTACGCATACGCCATTTCCGTTCAGAACCCTTACGACCGTCGTTTCACAAACGTTACGACAGTCGTTTCCCAGCCACCATCATCGTCGTTTCCCAGCCACCAACATCGACGTTTCCGTTCACGATTATTCGGTTCTTCTACCGCCATTTCTGGTCGTCGTCTTCGACCCCGGTGGTTCTGTTCGTTGGTCAGCGTATTCGACCGTTCGTTTCCGTTTGTGTTTCATCGTTTTCGACCGCCATTGATGATGATGTTTGTTGTGAATTTGCAGATTTGTTTGATGAACACAGATGATGCGGTTTGTTGAAATTTGATTACGTCTCCTTGCCGCCGTTTCACATATCCTTGCCGCAGTTTCACTTTGTTCACTCCATTCACGCCGTTCACCGACTTTTCACCGGCCGATTCACGCCCTTCCTCGCTCGCCGTTTCAACTGTAAGTCACATTCTTCACTTATTTGATCCATAATGTTAACACTAGGTAGAAATTCATTTCAAGCGCTTTAACTTGAACAATTTTCTTTGAGAAACTTTATTTGTTGAGTTAAAAAAGCAACAATATCTTTAAGAGAAGATAAGGTGTTATGCATTGTGAAACCATAATCGAAAATATTGGAAAACATACCTAGAGAATAGAGAAATCTTGTTCTTAGGGATGATTAACATGCTAGAGGAGATAATGCTACAGTACATTATGTACAAATTTTTTGTTTGAATTCATTTTAACTTATAATATTTTTAACGAGATAAGTTTTGTCACGTGATATTTAAATTGATTTTATCAAAACAATTTATAATATTTTTTGAAATTCTTCAAAATTATTTATAAAAACAATTTATAATCTATAACAATATATATAATACATGATTCATTGACATCAGGTGTTAGAATAGATATCTCAGAAAAAGTTTTCGCAATTGGTTATATATATATATATATATATATATATATATATATATATATATATATATATATATATATATATATATATATATATATATATATATATATATATATATATATATATATATATATATATATATATATATATATATATATATATATATATATATATATATATATATATATATATATATATATATATATATATTTTGTTGATAATGTAGATATAATACTGTATAGATAGAGATAGATAAGGAACGGCTTGAAGAATTTGTGGCCACCATTGAAATTTGATTCTATTTTTCTTTCTCCACGAAGCAGCGCAACTTGCAATCTCGGAATCTCCGTGAAGTAGCGCAGCCGCGGGCACACCGTTCGTCAGACCTTCCTCCGTGTGAACATAGTTATGGATCGTAGTTGGATGAGAGATAATCGATTAAGTGACGAGTACGAACATGGAGTGATGGAATTTCTACAGTTTGCTGAAAGTAATGCTGACAAAAGTCTTCTTACGCTTTTTCTCTGTCCATGTGTTCGTTGTGTAAATAAAGAACCAAAACGTAGTAAGAAAGAAATCATGGATCATCTAATTTGTGTAGGGATTTGTCAAATTTATACAAAATGTTTATGGCACGCTGAAGTAGTAGCAAAGTCAAACGTGTCTCAAAGAGATGATGTTAGTGTAGAAATGGATGATCGTCTAGAAGACATGATGCGTGATATTGGACAAGATTCGTTTAAGAGAGCACATGCGTATGATACTATATGCAATGACAAAGATAAACCATTGTACACGGGATGCAAAAAATTTACACGTCTGTCAGCCGTGTTAAAATTATTTAATCTGAAGGCAAAGAATGGGTGGACTGACAAAAGTTTTACCGAGTTGCTTGAATTGTTGACCGAAATGCTTCCAGAAGGTAATGTAATGCCAAGTCGTTATTACGAGGCGAAGAAAATATTGTGTCCGATGGGTTTGGAGTATGAAAAGATACATGTATGCCCTAATGATTGCATATTATACAGAAAAGAGTATGAAAAGTATAATCATTGTCCAAAGTGCAAGGCTTCACGCTACAAAAAGAAAGATGGTGAATCAATTGATGATGAGGTGGTCAAAAAGGGTCCTCCTGCGAAAGTGGTATGGTACCTACCAATAATTTCAAGGTTCAAGAGATTATTCGCCAATGCAGATGACGCAAAGAATCTTAGATGGCATGCAGAAGAAAGAAAATATGATGGACAAATTCGTCATGTAGCCGATTCTTTGCAATAGAAGAAAATAGATTCTTTGTTTCCAAAATTTGACAAAGAGTCGATAAACCTTAGACTTGGACTTGCTACTGATGGAATGAATTTGTTTGGTAATCTGAGTACTAACCATAGTTCTTGGCCTGTTCTCTTGATGATTTACAACCTATCTCCTAGGATGTGCATGAAGCGTAAATATATTATGTTATCGATTATGATAGTCCATCTCCACCATCACGCCATGAGTTATGGAAGAGAGCACGACAAAAGAAAGGAGGAGAATACACATCAAAATCTACACAAGAGGTTGCTGAAAAAATTGTAAGTAAACAACGAAAAATTATTCAAGTATCATTATATTTGTGATTGATTAATTGATGTTTTTGTATTTTGTAGGATTCTCTAGTTCAAGAAGCTGAAAAAGATGCAATTGTTTCGGATGGACGTAACTATATCTTATCATTAGCCATTGGAACATCTGAGCATGGAGGTCGTGTTTGTGGTGTTGGAAAACACCATAAACAAAGCACTTACTTTGGAAGATCACGTCAACATATCGATGTAAATGAACAACTTGTAATATTGGAAACAAAACTTAGAGCTGAACTTGAAAAAAAGTTGGTTGAAGAGCGTAAGATGTTTCAACAATCATTAATGGAGACACTTAAGTCTATGGGTTTATCACAAAGCACATGTGATAATAAATGCATTGAAAAATTGGAAATTATCGATGGAAGCGGAAAAGGAAGTTGTTCAGCTGCAAAGGGAAGCACAAAAGAGAGCACAAAAGACGTGGAAGTTGATGATGTTCAGAGATTGTTACTCATGGTTTTGAAAATGGATGATAACCATTTGGCAATACAATTAAGTCATTGTGCGAGTGTCTCTAATTTTCATGTTTCAGCTAAATGTATCAGAGAGTTATTGGTGGATTTAGGTCATTGGCTTGACGTGTCTATTCTGCAAATTTGGTGCACGTAAGTATATTTTATTGTTTTATTAAAGTCAATTTATATTAATATGTTATATCTCTCATCACTTTGATTCTAATGTTTATTTTAAAATTATTCAGGTATATTCATCGTGTTTGTCTTGAGAACTCCATTTCAAAATTATATGGATTTATGGACCCTGCTAGGTGTATTTATAATGATAATGTAGCGAAATCTCAAGAAGATGTTAAAAATTACGTACTAGAAAAGTTACGTGATGAAAACAGAGTGTTCCACTTACTACCATTAATTCATGGGTAAGAATTTTTATATAATTGTGTTTTATATTATTTAATTTTGATAACATATATATTTTATGTGACTTTTCTGTTTCCAAACACACGTACAGGAGACATTGGCAATTAATAGTCATGTGTCCAAGAGACAATTTAGTTGTCGTATTTTGTTCACTTCATCGGGAAGTTGACCATCACACGAAGAAAATTATTACAAAGTAAGTTTATCTTTCATGTGACTTTCATTGACAACTAATAGTTATGTCATTTTTCATTGGCGAGTAAATTTAGCTATGTGATGTTTATCTTTCTGTATTAGTTCTTTAGGATTCATCAAATGGCAAATGGAAATAGAAAAAAGGCTACATGGCTTCATCCCAATGTAAGTGTGATGTAAATTGTAATTCTATAGTTAAATTTATGATAAATATTCACTAATTATGTCATTCAATTGTAGACAAGGCAACAACATAACTCTAATGATTATGGATACTATGTGATGAAAATATGTTGGATATTGTCTCTGCTAATATAACCGAGAATTGGATGCAGGTACTAAAAATAACTTTACTTTGTTATTTACTTTTTGTTTTTCGACTTAATATGAATTTTTTAAAAATAACTCTATATTGTTATATTTATGTATTATAGGTATTTGATGACCCAACAGAATTAACACCAGATGATTTGTATGATTTGCGACTTCGTTGGGCAAAATGTTTCTTTGAGTTACATAAAAATTAAGTTTATCTTGGTGAGTTTTATAGAATTGTATAAGTTGTGGTTTTTGCACAATGCATATGGTTTTTGCACATTTATTGAGTTTCTTGATTTTTTTTTGCTGATGTTAATTGTTATTATTTATTGTCAGGCAATGTGATTTTGGTGTTGTCTACCGAAGATTTTATATTGGTAATTTAAGTTTGGAAACTTAGAAATAGTTGAATATTTTTGTATATTTTGTGAATAATATGTAATTGTAAGTTTTGAAAAAGACTTATAAATAGTTGAATATTGTTGTATATTTTGTGAAGAATTTGTAATTGTAAGTTTGTTTGTTGTAATACAATACAAGTTTGCAATACAATTGTTCAATTTGTAAGTTTGTTGTGAAAAATATGAAAACATCGACCTAGATGTGATATATGTGATGTTGGAAAGCTATGAAATCTATATATCGACATAAATATAGTCTGTATAATATTGGAAAAACATGAAAAAATGGGTACAAATTATATTTGTACAGGGAAACATCCAGAAAATAAATAATCTATTCCAAAAAAATTTCATACATTTTACATCGGTTATTACTCAAAACTGATGTAAAAACTTTCAAAAAGGGACTCTTTACATCGGTTGGGAATAATAACCGATGTAAAAAGTGGCGTCACTGGGGACTTTTTATATCCGGTATTACTTCCAACCGATGTAAAAAACTGAATCAATTTTTTAAAAAAATGTGCATAATAACTGTTTCTTACATCGGTTATAATATTATAACCGATGTAAAAAATGTACTTTTTACATCGGGTATTACTTCCAACCGATGTAAAAAATTGAATCAATTTTTTAAAAAAATGTGCATAATAACTGTTTCTTACATCGATTATAATATTATAACCGATGTAAAAAAGGTACTTTTTACATCGAGTATTACGTCCAACCGATGTAAAAAACTGATCAATTTTTAAAAAAATATGCATAATAACTGTTTCTTACATCGGTTCTTATATTATAACCGATGTAAAAAAGGGACTTTTTTACATTGGTCCCAGAACCGATGTAAAAAGTACCTGATTTACTATATCGCCTGACTTTACATCGGACCCAGAACCGATGTAAAAAGTCAGTTTCACCCGATGTAAAAAGTCATTTCTGCACTAGTGACTCCTTATAAAAATCAATTTCTCTGCCGAGTGCGATTTAATTACGATAAAGATCAACTCTTTATCAATATACCGAATCAAAACAGCTAACCAATCTGAAACTCGTTTTTCACTAACACAATCAAATTCAAGACTTTTTCAAAAAAGGATTGTCAAGTTACTTTCAAATCGAATATAAAGCTTCGTCTACCATCACTCAATTTTCAAACCCAGAGAAAGTTCAAAAATCATTTGAAATCAATTATACATAATCCTATAAAAAATACCAATCAAACACTATAAACTACGAACTGGACTCTGATTCTTCGCAGGAGGATACATAGACACTCGATTAAAACCAAGACGAGTCCCTTAATTAAAAAATTAAACATTTTCTTATACAATTGATAATAACACGCTTTTAAATAGAAAATTCCTTATCTACCCCGAAACATAAAATAGGACGCTCCTTGAGAACAAGGGAGACAAAGGGTGCCTAACACCTTCTCTTCGTCTAACCAACTCACGAATCTTGAATCTCTAAACCGAATTAGGGTTATCCGTTCTTTCCCGTCCTTAGGACAAAAAGTAATGGTGGCGAATCTCATAATTTTTGCCGGTTACGACACATGCTACTTGTTATTCCAAGTGTAGTAATTCTCTGTAAACTTGATATCCTTCAGTCTACAGTCCTGCACACACTGCTGGAAATCTACAAAATTTTAATCTTTTACTCTTTTACCAATTCTTTCTTCCTTGTTAAGGATATCATTGAAATCACCTAATGCTATCCAAGGAGTTCTACTGCTGATATTACACATATCTTTCCATAATTCCTCCTACCAACTACATCATTGAAAGCATACACAAATGTAACAAGGAAATCATCTATACCCTTAGGTTGAATCTTCAGATGTATCATTTGACTTGTACATTTTAATATGCTTACACTGAACATCAAAGGGTTCCAGCCTATAGCTATTCTCCCTCCTTTGTGCCATGCTATATTTGAAGTGAAACACCAATTTGAAAAAAGGTTTGTATATAAAGCTCCCAATTTCTGAGACTTAACCCTAATTTCAAGGAGACCAATTAATCCAATTATATTACTATGGATTAATCGTATTACCTCTGTTTAATTAGATTGATTATTGATCCCGCTGATGTTCCATGCAGTTATTCTATCCATTATTCTGAAGAGGTTCTCCCCCTCTTAATGTCTCATCATTTTCCTCTGAATTTTCTGCCATGTCCTCTAATTCTAGCACTTGGAATGAGTTTGTAACTTACATTACAAAAATTATTCTCCTTTGGGATATTTCTTCTTTTTTCTTTGCTCACGACTTGAAATTCATTTGGATTGCCTGCCTTCTCATTTTGTTTGTTGTTTGGTGGCTAATGTTCTTGTTTAATAACACGTTGCTGCTTGTTAACTTTGTGCTTCCTACAATTATCTGTTTTGTGCCCAATACCCTTAGAATTCACGCACACATATGGCCTTCATTCATAATGAACTTTAATTTCAACTTGCCTATCTTTTTCATCAACTAAGGATATTGTTTCTGGCAGCTGCTGAGTTAAGGCCCGTTCTTTGAGAACCATTGGGAAGTGTAATTTAGTTGTGTAAATCTCCCCAATTAAAACCGTCGTGTTGAGAGATTAAAGAAATCAAGAATTCGCCGTTTAGGTCTTCACTCCGCCACGCTAGAAACCGCTTTCGCCACGTCAGAGAACCGTTTGTAACCACCAGAAATTGCCCAAACGAGAGAGTTTCACCAAATCAACTTTTTCCTTTGCAAGGAAGATTGACTTGTATGACATTTCAAATATTAAGCTCAAACTTAAAATCAATTTTTTTTAAATTGTTTTTTAATTTTTTTCATAGGTTCAATCAATTATTGGACCAGTATAAATTATGACCCAACTTAAATCATTGACTTTTTTGGATTCATTTTAAAATTTAGAAATTGAATGTTTTTGCATTCATGTTTAATTACAAAACTTAGGCTATTTTGAGATTTTTTTTCTTCTTTCAATTTGATCAAACTCTAATATTTAATTTTTCCATTAAGAAACAAATATATCTTACCTTTTGTTACTTAAATTTGAACAATTATAATTTTTTGTTAAGTATATTTAAAAAAAAATTAAAATATGAATAAACACCATAATATATAACACATTATTTGTTCTGTCTATGTTTTTGTTCACTTGACGCTTCATCCAACTATAGTAATTTATATTCTATATTTTTGAATGTAATCTTTCTTGATTATAGTCTTTTCAATTTTATTTCTCTTCTAATTCTATTTTGATGTTTAGTCGATTTGAATGTGTCTTCTCTCAAAACAATTTTATTATGCTATAATTCAATCACAACAAGATTCTACATAAAAGAAGTAAAACCGAAAATAGAAAAATTAATAAAATGAAAAATAGTTTTATAAAATCTTAAATGGACAATAAGCCATTAGCAACATAAATCTAGTGAATTAGTTATATAGCAACAAAACTCTATTGAATTAGTATCATATTAGAAGCACCAGCCTATTCTGAGAACATAAATTCATTTGTTTTATAGAAAATGTCAATGCATTAGAAATTACTGATTTCTATAATAAAGAGAAGATTAAGCATAATTTACTAAATATGTATTAACTTATTTTAGTACATGAGTTTCTTATAAATAGAGAACTCATATTGTTGTTTATGCATCATCCTATAATCATTCAATTGTGTTTCTTCTCATTTCTATACTATTCTCTTATATTTTAGTTGTGTTATAATTATTTTATCTTATTCTGATACCCAACAGTGGTATCAGAGCATTTGGTATTGGTTCATATTTCGCTGCAAATATTATTCACGGTGAAATTGTGCAATCCGGTTTAATTGAAATTACCATGACGACAAAATTTGAGATTGAGAAGTTCAATGAGAGTAATTTCTCCCTGTGGAAATTGAAGATAAAGGCAATCCTGAGGAAGGATAATTGCTTAGCAGCAATTGAAGATATAATTGAGGGAATATGTGATGCGAAGTGAAATGAGATGGATAACAACGTTGTTGCCAACATGCACTTAGCATTGGCGGAATCAGTTTTTTGTAGCGTTGCCGAAAAGAAAACTGCAAAGGAGATTTGAGATGTTCTCATCAAATTGTACGAGGTCAAGTCACTTCACAACATAATTTTCTTAAAGAGAAGACTTTAAACTCTTCGAATGAGTGAATCTACACCCGTGACAAATCACATCAACACTCTTAATACGATGTTTGCGCAACTTACATCAATAAATTTCACCATAGAAGAAAATGAACGTGCATAACTTCTACTTCAGAGCTTACCAGATTCATATGATCCACTTGTCATCAACTTAACAAATAATAATGTTATAGACTGTCTATACTTTGATGATATTGTCGGAGCTATTCTTGAGGAAGAGTTAAGGCGTATAAATAAGGAAGACCGTCAAGAAAACTTAAAACAAGTAAAAGCTTTGACAATGACAAGAGGCAGATCAGTGGAACGTGGCCCTAGTGGGAGCCAAAATCATGGTAGATCAAAATCTCGAAGTAAGATGAATGTGAGATGCTACAATTGTGGCAAGAAAGGGAACTTGAAAAGAGATTGTTAGTTTAAGAAGAATGGTGAGAAGTCTTCTGAGGAAAGTTCATCTCAAGGATGTATTGTCAATACCTCTGATGATGGAGAGATTCTATATAGCGGAGCAACAACTAATTCCAAAGGTAGTAAACAACTCACTGATGTTTGGATAATTGATTCTGGAGCAACATGGCACATGACTCCTTGACGAGATTTTTTTACACTTATCAACCTATCTCAGAAGGATTAGTGTTCATAAAAAACGATTACGCCTTAGAAATTGATGGTGTTGGTACTGTGAAAATAAAAATGTATGATGGTACAGTTCGCACAATTCAAGAGGTGCGACATGTGAAAAGGTTGAAGAAGAATTTATTTTCTATTGGACAATTAGATGACCTTGGATGCAAGACCCATATTGAAGGTGGGATCTTGAAAGCTGTGAGAGGTGCTCCGGTAGTGATGAAGGCATACAAGTTATCTGCAAATTTATACATTCTTATGGGAGAGACATTGCAAGAAGGTGATGTGTCAATTGCATCAACTAGTCAAGAAAACTCAACGACAATGTGGTATCGCAGACTGGGCCACATGTCAGAACGAGGCTTGAAAGTTCTTGCGGAACGTGATATCTTACCCGGGCTCAAATTAGTAAGTCTACCTTTCTGTGAGCATTGTGTAGTAAGAAAACCAAATAGGTTGAAGTTTGATAGATCAACTACTAAGAGCAAACACATACTTGACTTGATTCATTTTGATGTGTGGGAGTTGCCGCAAATGTCCATAGGAGGAGAAAAATATTTTGTATCATTCATTGATGATTACTCCAGGAGATTGTGGGTATACCCAATCAAGAAGAAGTAAGATGTGTTTTCAATATTCAAGCAATTCAAAACACTAATTGAGCTTGAAATTGGAAAGAAGATTAAGTGCTTGAGGACAAACAATGGAGAAGAATATATAGACGGTGATTTTTTGGCATTTTGCAAGGAAGAGGGTATAATGAGACAATTTACAGTTGCTCATACGCCTCATTAGAATGGTGTAGTAGAGCGGATGAATAGAACTCTCCTAGAAATGACTAGAGCTATGTTGCGAACTGCAGGATTAGCTAAGTCATTCTGGGCAGAAGTCGTGAAAACTGCATGTTATGTGATAAATAGATCGCCATCAAGTGCAATTGGTTTAAAGACTCCGATGGAGATGTGGAAAGGAAAGACAACTGAGTATTCTACTCTACATGTGGTTGGATGTTCTGTGTACGTGATGTATAACTCCTAAGAAAGAACTAAGCAGGATCCAAAATCCAGGAAATACATATTCTTGGGCTATGCTGACGGTGTCAAGGGATATCGCCTGTGGGATCCCACTTCTCGCAAGGTTATTGTCAGCAGCGATGTAATCTTTGCAGAGAATGAACTGCAAAGGGAACATGAAAGTGATAGTACTTCTAAAGATATCACTACTTTTCATATAGATGTAAAGTCTGTAGAAGATGATTCTTTTGAAGCAGAACCAGAGCACGAGGTACAAGAACTAGAGGAACCTGATGGTTTTGAAGTTCGACGACCAACACGTCAGAAAAGGAAACCAAATTGACAGTCAGACTATGTTATGGCAAGCCATGATGCATATTGTCTTCTAACAGAAGATGGAGAACCATTAACCTTTCAAGAGGCTGTGAGTTGCTCAAGTGATTCTCTGTGGATGGCAACAATGCAGGAAGAAATGGAAGCCTTACATAGAAACAAGACATGGGATCTTGTTGTACTTCCAGAGGGCCGGAAAGCCATCATCAACAAATGGGTCTATAAGATTAAGTGTGATAGTAATGATCAAGTGGAAAGATATCGTGCAAGACTTGTGGTTAAAGGATATGCTCAAAAGGAAAGAATTGATTTCAATGAAATATTTTCTTCGGTGGTTAGACTTACCACTATCAGAGTAGTGTTAGCTATGTGTGCTGCTTATGATTTACATCTTGAACAATTGGATGTAAAGACTGCTTTTCTTCGTGGAGAACTTGAAGAAGAAATATATATGCTACAACCATAAGGTTTTGAAGAAAACGGAAAAGAAAACTTGGTTTACAGGTTGACCAAATCTCTGTACGGTTTAAAGCAGACGCCGAGGTGTTGGTATAAGAGATTTGATTTTTTTCATTATTAGCCTTGAATACAACAGGTTGAGCTCAAATTATTGTACATGTTACAAGAGGTTTGAGGAAAATGCTTTCATTATTTTGTTGTTGTATGTGGATGACATGTTGGTGGTAGGCTCCAACAAAGATCAAATCTAAGAATTGAAGGCACAATTGGCTAGGGAGTTCTATATGAAGGACTTGGGGCCAGCAAACAAGATTTTAGGGATGCAAATTCACCGAGATAGAAAAGATAGGAAGATTTGGCTTTCTCAAAGAAATTTTCTACGAAAAGTTTTACGGCGCTTCAACATGCAAGACTGTAAGCCAATATCTACCCCACTTCCTATCAATTATAAATTATCCTCAAGTATGAATCCTAGCAATGAAGCGGAGAGGATGGAAATGTCTCGAGTACCCTATGCATCAGCGGTGGGAAGCCTTATGTATGTCATGATATGTACAAGGCCAGACATTGCACAAGAAGTGGGAGCGGTCAGTCGGTTTATGGCAGATCCTGGTAAAGAGCAATGGAGTGTTGTGAAGAGGATCCTGAGATACATTAAAGGAACCTCGGATGTTGAATTATGTTTTGGGGATTGGAGTTTGGTGTCAGAGGATATGTTGATTCAGATTATGCAGGTGATCTTGACAAAAGAAAATCTACTACAGGCTATGTGTTTACAATTGCAGGAGGAGCGGTAAGTTGGTTATCCAAATTGCAGACTGTTGTAGCTCTATCTACTACAGAAACTGAGTATATGGCAACTATCCAAGCATGCAAGAAAGCTATATGGATTCAAAGGTTATTGGAAGAGCTTGAATACAAACAATAAAAAATTATTGTGTATTGTGACAATCAAAGTGCCTTGCACATTGCAAGAAATCCAGCTTTTCATTCCAAGACAAAGCACATAGGAGGTCAATACCATTTCGTTTGTGAAGTAGTAGAGGAAGGGAGTGTGGGCTTGCAGAAAATTCACACAAAAGACAACCTAGCCGATGTTATGACAAAGCCGATCAATGCTGACAAGTTTTATTGGTGCAATTCTTCTTATGGCCTATCTAAAACGTAGCAACATGAAATTAACAAGGGATATAAATTTTGGAAACAAACAAAATGACTTTAAGTGGGAGATTGTGAGAACATAAAGTCATTTGTTTTGTAGAAAATGTCAATATATTAGAAATCACAGATTTCTATGATAAAGAGGAGATTAAACATAATTTACTAAATATGTATCAACTTATTTTAGTACATGAGTCTCTTATATATAGAGAACTCATATTGTTGTTTATGTATCATTCTAAAATCATTCAATTGTGTTCCTTTTCATTTCTATATTATTCTCTTATATTTTAACCGTGTTATAATTATTTCATGTTATTCTGATACCTTAACAGAAAGTGTTTTGTTATCCAAGTTCATTATCTTTCAAGTTAAGATTATTCTCATATGCAACACCGTTTTCCATCTTTCAAATAATTGAGAATATGCTAAAGAAAGCATTGTAGTAAGATGCAAATACAAATAATTTTACGTGTCAGATGCAAATACAGTTGTTTAAATCAACAACCAATAATCCTCACAACTTTCTTATTTATAGAATTTATAAAGACATTAGTATATAGAATTTTCATATATTAATAATTAGCAATGTTTAATAATTTTAGAGACATGAATGAAAAATGAAAATACTTTAGTAAATTATGCTCCATTTAGTTTTTCTTATTAATACCTCTGAAAAAACTCTAAGACATGTATATATATTAAGGAGATTTTCTTTAAAGTAGAAAAATATTTGTGAAGTTAAAGTGGAGAAATGATAATTAAAAAATATATTGGAGACAAAATTTTCACATTTTTAATTTATAATTGATTTTCATCGTTTATTCATCCTCTTTGATTTTTTAGCGGAGTTTCTCTTCATATTAATTTATCTTAACCTTGATCAAATTAAAATCTTAATAAAGATCTCTTGATTTATATATATATATATATATATATATATATATATATATATATATATATATATATATATATATATATATATATATATATATATATATATATATATATATATATATATATATATATATATATATATATATATATATATATATATATATATATATATATATATATATATATATATATATATATATATATATATATAAGGTTTGTCAAGCCTACAATAGTACTAATTCTTATGATGTGGCATGAATGCAAACAGTACAGTAATCTCACTTGGGCAAATGAAAGTACTTTGTTTGTATGCTAAGAGAGTTCTATTATTTTTTATGAACTCTTTGGCTTATTTTCTCTCTTATTCACGTTTAACTTCATTTGATATTACTCAATATTGCAATGTTCTTTGAAGTTTAAGATTTGTTTTAGTTTGTTTTATAGTGTTGGAACAAATTTTGTTCGAAGTGCAAAAATATAAGTGTGAAACAATTTGATCATTGCATATTTACACACTTCTATAACATTTTACTAAATTTTTTATCACTCTCTATGCATAATATTGGCCTCCAAATTACTTGTTTATAAACTTTCGATCTAGATTGAGTTTTACCTTATTTCACTCTACATGTTATGTCTTAGACTGATTTTATTCGATTAGAGTGTGTGACCATTCACTAAAAAGCTAAGAACCAATTATACAACTTTTATGTTGAACCCAAACCTTAATTCAGACATAATAATTTTCAAAATTGTCAATCTCTAAAGTAGTGGATTTAACTACGGGTTTGGAACACTTATTTTTAATGGGATGAGTATTCGAAACTATAAGTTTGTAGGAAATTTCTTATCCCACTTTATCGTGGAAAAGCACTTTATAAAAATCTGAAAATATCCTTTAGATTCTAAAAATATATTTTCAGACGTATTTGAATCACACCAAAACACGTTTAAAATGAATCTCATCTTATAATGTTCTTAAAATTTAGTTCGGAGTTCGGAGATGTATTCCTGTATTCATCATATATAAACACCCAATACATTCTTAACCGATATACTCTCATTTGACACATTGAAATAGTTGGAAAATATACCTTCGGCAAAATTTAGTAAATACACTTCTGTAATTTGTACTCTCACTAATAATGTTTTGTCACGTTGTCTCGCTTTATACAAAGAGTATTGCTTATAAGACTTTCTCTTGCTCATTGTAGTATTCTTTTAATTTTAAATTTTTTGGTTTGCTATCTATTCATTTATTTTTGAGTAAATATTTATTTTTAAAATGTTTCATATTTTAATTTTTTATCCGTAAGATTTCGTATCATTTTACATTATTGCATATCATCAAGATCATAAATTTGGTTGCTTCTTAACTTTCATTTTTCTAAGTCTTGTCTTTCCAGAGATCATCAAGCACACTCTTGTGTATCTTTCTCTATTGTGTTTATATACTTTATGTTATACTAATCACTAATTAAAATATCAAAAAATAATCTAGTTTATTATGCAAGGTAGGTTTTAAATCAAAAGCATTATGTATGGTCCCCTCAGTTAGGATTTGCTACCTAAAAGTCTAAGTATGGACAACCATTGATTTTCAAGGGATTTTTCATCAAATCATGGCTTCTAATCTCAAACCATAAGGTCTCAAGCATCATTCAATCTTATTTTGATCAAGAGTATCTCAAGGATTGATAGATTATTTCTCAAGAAATTTCAAAGGTTCATGTGTTTATTTCCATGCCTTTTTCAACAAGTTATCGCAAGCCTTAACCAAGTTTAATCAAATGACATTAAAGGGAACATCATTTTGAGTTCATATAATCATTAATGTGTTTTCAAGTGCAAGAAAAGTCCAAGCTCACAAGTTAATTCAAAGTGGTTACACCAAAAAGTTAACAATTTAGGTCCAAGTTTAAATTATCATAACTCACTAATTTTTTAATATTTTTAGGTGATCCTTCGGGCATTTGACTATTCTTGACATCATATATAACTTCTCTTCAGAAGTCAAGGGCTAATTATGTTTGGAAGATCATCAAAATTTTGAAGACATTAGAGGTCACTTTGTGGACTTAGTGAAATTTGACATATTTTCAAGTGATTTTTGCTCAAATTTCAAGGATTATAATTCTCTCAATTTTCAACTTTTATGGATGGTTCTTTTTTATATTATTGTTGATTCTCTCTACAAGTTTATTTCAAGGATCAAAGGCCAATTATGCTTGGAAAGCCATGTAAAGTTTAAAGACATTATAGGTCGTTTTAGACTTAGAATTATTTTGACTTCCAAAGTCAGGTCATTATACCAACTTTATTTGGTCATAACTTTTTACTCAAACATCCAAATACAAAATTTCTTAGCATATTATATTTCTTAGCACATTGTAAAAGATGGCTCTAGAGCAGACTGTCAAGGAACTTCAAGCACAAAATGCCCAATTTCAAGAGACGCTCTTAAACTTAGCTCAGGGGCAGAAAGATATGATGGCGCTCATCGCCAAAAATAAGAAGACTCGTAAACTAATTGCTATCCTCAATATGGGGAGAAGATTCAAAGGTCCATCTAGACCGATTTAAACTGCTGATATCTCCTCTGATGAAGATAACAATCAAGAGAAAGACGGTAGAAGTGTTAAGGCTGAAGGTGGAAGCAATCAAGGTTCTGGAAAAATTCCTGAGAATGAAGACTATTATAATGAACAGTATCCTCCCGCAGATGATAGATACAAACAATTGGAGGATCGTCTTAAGGCCATGGAAATCTAGAAATTGCCTGGACTGGATTTTGAAGAGCTGGGTCATATTCCATAGGTAGTTATCCCTCATAGTTCAAGGTCCTCGCTTTTTCTAAATATGATGGTGTGTCTTGTCCGAAACTTCATCTAAGATCCTATGTTCGGAAGATCCAACCTTATACCGCTGACAGAAAGTTATGGGTTCACTTCTTTCAAGAAAGTTTGTCTGGTACACAACTCGAGTGGTTCTATCAGCTGGAGGGAACCAACATCCGTACTTGGGAGGACCTGGCTGCTTCTTTTTACAAGCAGTATCAATACAATGTTGACTTTGCACCAACTCGTGTGTAATTATTAAACATGACTATGGGTTCGAATAAAGGGTTCAAAGAATATGCTCAAAAATGGAGAGATCTAGCTGGACGAGTTCAACCTCCACTGTCTAATAGGGAGCTGGTAGATATGTTCATGGGCACTCTGACAGGTCCATTCTTTGGACATATGATTGGAAGTTCCTCATATGGTTTCACTGAGTTGATTCTAACTGGAGAATGTGTTGAAAGTCGTATCAAGAGTGGAAAATTCAAGTGGCCACATCTTCGAGTGTTGTGAAGAAGACATTCAGTGGTAAGAAGGAGACCAATGTTGTTTATCGCCAGAAGGGCTGTGTTAAAAATGACCACAATCAGTCTGTGGGAGCCGTATTAATTTCTAATTATGTGCATATTCAAAAACAACAACAACAACAACAACAACAGAGTAATCAGCGTAAGTCAGACGCTCCAAGAAGACAATTTACGAAGATCAGCATGCCGTTATCTCAGGAATTACAACATTTTACTGAAAGTAGAGTTAATAATAGTGAGGGAGCCTCCTCAGAATCCCAACACCTCATCTCCTTGCTACAATCCTGATGTGAAGTGTTCCTACCATTCCAACAGTCCTGGGCACGACACCAATAACTGCTGGGCCTTGAAAAACAAAATTCAGGACATGATTGACAACAAAGAGATTGAGTTTGATCCTCCGAAGACCTCGGATGTAATTATTGCACCCATGACGAAGCATTACAAAGGTATAATTGATATTGAAGATGTTTTTTATGTTGCTACTATAAGTGAATTGGTTACTCCCCTACCAATCATCAAGAAGAATCTATTGCAGGCCGATTTATTTTCGGGCTGTATTGAAAAATGTTACTGCTGCGTAGCCCAACCCAATGGCTGCAAGTGGTTGAAGGAAGGCGTTCGACGCCTAATGGACAATCATATAATTCTGATAAAAAAGATTTTGTCTGTTAAGAATCTATGTCAAGACTTATCTGTAATATCCGTCCCTCCTGTCAGGATCACCTCCAAAGGTCCTTTAAGGATTACTGCCAATCCAAAAGCCGCTCCTCTGATCATCACTACACCTGAACCTATCCCATATTCTTCGGATAAATCTATTCCTTGAAACTATGAATCTGACGTCTACTACCGTAGCGTCAAGCAAGAACTATCGACTGTTAAAGATGAAGTTACTGAAGTTGTTGATCCCGACATTGACAATATTGCTTGAACCAGTAAGGTTACTATAAGCAGAAGGGTTTTCTCCCTGAAAATCTCTCCAAAGAATGTCACTACACCTGTCAGAGTTACCGCTACCGAGTCAACTGTTGAGGCACGGGGCAGAGAGCAAATAATAGAGTCTGCCCAGACGGAGGCACCTAAAGAAGTTGCAGTTGAGGACACCTCTAGACAAGAGTTTGAAGAGGTATTGAAGATTATACGCAAGAGTGACTACAAGATTATTGAACATCTGGGGCATACCCCATCCAAGATCTCTATGTTATCCCTGTTACTATGTTCTGAAGCCCATGCATAGGCTTTAGTAAAATTCTTGAAGACTGCTCACGTGCCACAACAGATTTATGCCGATCAATTTGGAAGTTATGTTTCTAGCTTAAAGACTCACAATGGATTAGGTTTCTCTGATGCTAATATGACTCCGTAAGGGAGAAATAATAATAAGGCTCTATATGTCTCAATCGAATGCAGGGGAACTACTCTGGCTCATGTTTTGGTTGATATTGGTTCCTCGTTAAATGTTCTACCAAAGGTCTTTCTGGACAGACTTGATTGCGAAGGGGTTGTGCTGAAACCCAATGATATTATAGTTCAAGCCTTTAACGGGTCTAAGAGGATGGTACACGTAGAGGTGGATCTTCCTATCAAAGTGGGTTCTCAGGTCTTTGAATCTACCTTATATGTAATGGATATTTGACCAGCTTATTATTGCTTATTGGGGCGCCCCTAGATCCATGGGGAAGGATCTGTTACGTCGACCCTGCACCAGAAGTTAAAGTATCTCGTGAACGGAAAGGTTATTACTGTCTGCGGTGAAGAGGAGTATATGGTTAGCCACTTGAACTCTTTCCGGTATGTAGAGATGGATGGTAAATTCATCAAGATTCCCTGTCATACTTTTGAAGTGATTTCCCCTATCGTTACTGAAGACGTTTCTGCAATCCCCAAAGTTATCAGGGTTCCACACAAGATGGCTTCCTTGAAAGATGCTAAAGCTGCTGTAGAAGAAGGTGGTTGTATTATTTGGGGTCAACTTCCTGACATTCCCTATAAATCTGAAAAATTTGGTTTAGGTTTCACTACAGAGGGTCGAAGGTCTGTTTGTCGCGCTTGTGGTGGAAGACCCCCATTCTGTGTCAGCAACAACTAAGTTAATGCTATAGAAGATGCTAACAATGATTATGACCTTGACAGCTGAATCTTTCCTACCATTGGCAACAGGCTCAGCAACTGGAAGGCGAAAGACATTATCTCTATCTCCTTTAGTCAGGAATAATAGCTACATTTCTGTTTTTATTGCTTCCAAGTTTTGGCTTTGTAATATTTAAACAATGACTTTAAGCATTATGCCTTACCCGGGACACACCGGTTCGTTTGTTAAGGGTTGTCATTTCATAAGCATGTTTTCATTTAATAAAAGCATTGGACGTTTTGCATTCAAATTTTGCGCTCTCTGTCTTTCCTTTTACTTTTACCATTTTCAAATAGCTATGTGTTCTTACACACACTCACACAATACATTGCAGATCCACATCTACTCTGGATCTCATTGATAACGAATCTGCTATTGCCACTTATGACTTTGAAAATCCGATCTACCAAGCCGAGGAAGAAGGTGAGGAAGATTGTGAAATACCTGGAAAACTTTCCAGACTATTAATGCAATAGGAAAAGGCTATACAACCGCATAAAGAGCCGGTTGAAGTTATAAATCTGGGTACTGAGACAGACAGGAAGGAAATAAAGATATGGGCCAACCTACAGGACACTGTCAAGAGCAGGTTAATACAAATATTGCATGAATATGATATTTTCTTGGTCATACGAAGACATGCCAGGGCTTGATACTGATATTGTGGTTCACCGACTGCCGATGAAAGAGGGTTGTGCTCCGATAAATCAAAAGTTTTGTCACACGCGTCCCAAGATGTCAGAGAAGATCAAGGCTGAGGTTATGAAAAAATTCAACGCAGGGTTCTTAGTAGTGACATATTATCCTCAATGGGTTACAAATGTGGTTCCGGTACCAAAGAAAGACGACAAAGTATGCATGTGTATAAACTACATGGATCTGAACAGGGCAAGCCCCAAAGATGACTTCCCACTTCCATATATTGATGTTTTGGTCGACAACACTGCTCAACACAAGGTATTATCATTCATGGATGGTTTCTCAAGTTATAATTAGATCAAGATGGCACCTGAAGACATGGAGAAAACAACCTTTGTTACACAGTGGTGTGCTTTCTGCTACAAGGATATGCCTTTTGGGTTGAAGAACACCGGTGCAACTTATCAGCGTTCCATGGTAGCTTTGTTCCATGACATGAACCATCATGAGATAGAGGTCTATGTAAACGACATGATATCCAGATCCTAGACTGTGATCGGTGGATATGGAACTGACTGTTTTAAAGCTGGTTCGCAAAATGTCGCGGAAGCAAGAGTCGCCACCGTCTTTTATTTTCTCCAACATGGAAAGGACAAAAGCACAGAAAAATTCCTTATTGAGATTAGTTCTCGGTTCGGGAGGTAGATTTATAGAAAGGGAAGGTGTTAGCACCCTTTCTATCCATGGTTATCCATGGGCTCTTAGATACTTGCTCATTGTGTTTTCAAAATGTTTGTTTGCTTTTCAAGGTGAGTGGGTTTGAAAAAAGTTCCTTTGAAAGTTTCAGATCGACTCTTGTATCAGTCCTCAAGAGTGTTTGAAAAGTTGTTTTGAAAGCTTTTTGCAAAGTGTCGGTGTGAAAAGAAGTTTTTGATTTTTTTTGAATTAGAGCAAGTATCTACGAGTCATCTACCTACCCTAAGGAATTAGTCTGTGTAAATGTCCTTGAGGTAGTGCCATCCCACCATTGAGAGATAGGTAGCACCACCGTTGGAGGTGTTCGGGTCAATTCGAGGGTTCGGGACAGTGTGGTCACCAGAGCAATAGGAGGATACCTCAGAAGCTACCTCCATGCCATGTTCATGGACATGAGGACTTACTAAAACGTCCTCTACTCGACGACCACGTTTCGAGGGGCAAGGCAACAGTGAGGCGTACCCTAGGGGTGGTGTGTGAATTGTGTGTCGTTTTCAGTTTATGTTTTATCTTGATCAGGCATTTGGTGTTCTACGCTTTGATTTTATTTGAGCATACATTCTTCCATGTGATTATTAACAGTTAAAAGGTGCGGGAATTAAAATGCGGAAAATAAAGGTCCTACGTTATTACAAGGCGCGGGTCTACAACGCCAAATTAAACCAAGACCCGATTTGAATAAAAATACGGAAAGTAAATGTCCTAGTTATCTATTACAAAGCTTTGGGGCAATTACATGAAATTTAAAAAGGAAATAAAAAGCAAATGCGCGAAAAGAAATAAAAATCGAGAGTGCGAGGGCGTTGGACCCTTTAAGGAAATTAAATTGGAATTAATGATTAAATTATTAAATGAGAAAGGAACTTATTTTTGGAGTTTTTTGTATTTATGAAATTTAATGAGAAAATTAATTATTATAGGAAACCCTAATTCTAGTTTGTTTTTAATTATAAAAAATGTTCAAATTTTGACCTAACTTAACCTAATTATTTAATGATAAGTTTACTTTACAAAATAATTAAGAATTAATAATAATGAAAAAAAGAAAAAAAGAATAAAAGTATTAAAACCCTAATTTCTACACTTTTTAGTTTATTTAAAAAAAATTAGAATTAAACCTAAAATTAAACTAACTAATTATTAGAATTTTATTTACAAAATATTGATGAATTAAAAAATAAATAAACATATTTTTATTTTTTATAGTTTCTGATTTTTTTTGTATTTTTATATGAAAATTAATTATTTGAAGTAAATAAAATAAAATAAAAAAAGATCAAAAGAATTAAAAAATAGAAAAGAAAAGAAAAGAGATTAAAAGATATGCAAACATTGGGGGGTGTCTGCCCAATTTGGAGGCTTTTTGCAAGCAATCTGGCCCATGAAATGCAAGCCCACGTTGACTTTCCTGACTTGTGTGTGGAGGTGTTGAATGATGTCCATGGTGGACTGCACGTCCTGGCCATTGGATGGAGCTTCTGGGACATGTGGCGTGCCAAGACGTTGGGCTTCATGATAGTCATTAGAATAGATGCTGCACAGAAGCGCGTTATAACAAAATATATTGAATAAGTGGGGGGACCTGGGAATCGAACCCAGGTCCCAAGGCTTACCAAATATACATCCAACCATCTGAGCTATGCGCGCGTGTTGCATATGAATTACCAAACAAACAATATAAGGCACAGTAGCGCTGAGTGGTATCCAATGCGCAAAAATTCAAATGCGCCAGTCCCTGTGAGCCACGTCTCCTTTCTTCTTCGTTTTGCCTGTATTCATAAGACAGATAGCGGGGGTTTTAAACCCCCACTAACCCTAAACCTGGAAAATAGCGATTAGGCCATACATGAATATAAAAAAGGCGCGAATAGTGAGATTGATTCGTGTGTGTCTCCTGGTTTCAATGGTACAGGTTTGATTGGCTAATTTTGCCTTATGCGTAAAACCCCAATTCAAGGTTCCTGAAACCCTAAAAGATATCCATGGCAATTTCTTATACAAGCAAGATTAGTTCAAATTAATGGCACCATAGGCTTCAGTGAGTCCATGTTAGTATAAAACAATCATTAGAATGTATGAAAAATGCGTGCAAATCAAAATACGAATATGTAAAAGTTCATGAACAGGGCGACTTCGTTCTACCAGTTCTTGAGGTTAGGGGACTTGAAACGGATTGAGTCACGTTGAGGAAGGCTCCAGCAATCTTTTGGGATACTTTTTAGGCCTTGAAAAACACTGCAACTCTGTTTTCAGTTTTGAACTTTTTAAGAAAAATGCAAGTTTTTGTTTTTGATTCTGAGCGCAGCTAGCTTCTTCTTTTGATTAGGGTTGTGTTTGCATATGTACATGGAATGATTTAGGTCAACAATCCAAGCCCAAAGCCTTGTCTTTAATGATTTTCAAGTTTATGATTTTCCATGATTTTTTCAATCCTTTTTGCCATGAAAACTTGCTTATTTTGGAAGATTTGGTCCCCTTGAGCATATGCACGAAATCTTGAGTGAATAAAGAGCCTATTAGCTGCATAAAAAGATTTAAAACACATGCTTTGCTATTTTTGTCATATTTTATTTTAATTAAATGAATTAATGGTGATAAAAATTCAAATAATTAATAAAAAATGATGAAATAACTCCCCTTTGGGTCAATGGGTCGTGCATAGCTTTTGGGTGATGATTCTTGGAAGAAATTAAGGCCCATTAGCAATTTTGAGGCATTTGAAGCAAAGTTGACTTTTCAAAATTCCCAAAAATTTCCCAACTTCCACAAGGCATATCTTGCTCAATTTTTAAGCTTTGATCATGTTCTTGGACATTTTGGAAAGGTCTTGAAGTCCTCTAACCAATGCCTTTGGTCCCATGTCATTTTGATTTACCAATCTCAAGTTATGGTCTTTGACTTAAAGTGCCTTTTTGTTGACTTTTGAAAATGACCTATAATGTTGAGCTTGATAACTTTTTGTGAGAGCATCTCTTGGACTTGAAGTATGAAGATGAGTTGTAGGAAATCTCATTCTCTTCAAAATGAGCTTTGGATTGAATTTTTCTGATAAACCATGTGGAAGTTATGCCTTGGTCAAGTTACAGTTGACTTTTTCAGCTGTCCAAATATAGAAACTTTTGCATCTTGAGACTTTTTGAGCCATGCTTTGAGAATCATGATCAAGAATTGATCAAATGATGTTTGTGGCTTCAAAATAAGATGTTGACCAAAAATTTGGACTTTTGACTGTCAAATGACCATTTTGCCCCTGCAGTTGACTGTTGAGCAATTAGGGTTTTTGACTGTGCAATTTTGTGCTGTAAGTCTTGAAACTTGGCATAAGGATGCTTGACAATGTTTATAGGCATGTGGGACTTGTTTGGACCCTTGAAAACTTCAATTTCTTTGCCAGAACCAAAACCCTAATTTTTGACTGTTAGGAGGCCATTGAACTGTGCAACCCTTGGGGAGATTTTGAAGCATGCTCTTTGCAAATCTGGAAGAATATGGGAGGTCAAATTTTAGGGTACAACAGTTTCCCCTGTTCAATCTTCTTAGACCTGAGGATGTAGATTGGCTGACGTGCCTTTCGTAATCCGAAGGTGGAAGATGATTGAACACTAGAGTGCCCAGAAATTTGCGCTCACATAGTAGTGTAATGTGGGGAATGGGCTTACATATGCCATTTGGAGATTAGTGGATAGGAAGATGGGCTTACAGATGCCATGTTGAGAGGTGATGGATAGGTGGATGGGCTTATAGATGCCATCTGGATGTCGATCGCGTAAGAGATTCCTTAGCGAGAACTTGCGTACCTGAAAAAGAAAAATGAGTACCTGGCCTGTTACAGGAGTTGGTCTTCAAAATTTTTGTGTAGATGTGCCCTGACTGGTTACAGGAATTGAATCTGGCGCTTCAAATGGTGATGAATAAATCAGGGATGGTTACTACCTCAACGGAACAATGAGAGAACCTTGGGCGACTACTACCTCAACAGTAACAATGAGAGAACCTGGGGCGATTACTACCTCAACAGTAACGATGAGAGAACCTGGGGCGATTACTACCTCAACAGTAACGATGAGAGAATCTGGGATGTCTTCTACTGAGTCTTTATTAGGAAAATCTTTAGGAATCAATTTAACCGGACTAGAGAAGGCCTTTGGCGGGATAAGAATCAGGAAAATCTTTAGGAGTTAATCTAACTGAACCAGGCAAGGTCTTGGAATCTTCAACTGGAATAAGAATCAGAGAGATCTTAGGGTCGATCTGACTGAACCAGAGAAGGCCTTTGACGGGATAAGAATCAGGAAAATCTTTAGGAGTCGATTTAACTGAACCGGGCAAGGTCTTGGAATCTTCAACTAGATAAGAATCAGGGAGATCTTAGGGGCGATCTGACTGAACCAGAGAAGGCCTTTGACTAGATAAGAATCATAAAAATCTTTAGGAGTCGATTTAACTGAACCAGGCAAGGTCTTGGAATCTTCAACTGGATAAGAATCAGGGAGATCTTAGGGGCGATCTGACTGAACCAGAGAAGGCCTTTGACTAGATAAGAATCAGAAAAATCTTTAGGAGTCGATTTAATTGAACCAGGCAAGGTCTTGGAATCTTCAACTGGATAAGAATCAGGGAGATCTTAGGGTCGATCTGACTGAACCAGAGAAGGCCTTTGACTGGATAAGAATCAGAAAAATCTTTAGGAGTCGATTTAACTGAATCGGACAAGGTCTTGGAATCTTCAACTGGATAAGAATCAGGGAGATCTTAGGGTCGATCTGACTGAACCAGAGAAGGTCTTGGATTAACTTTGACTGGATAAGAATCAGAAAAATCTTAGAATCGATTTAACTGAACCAGACGAAAGTCTTGGAATCTTCAACTGGATAAGAATCAGGGAGATCTTAGGGCCGATCTGACTGAACCAGAGAAGGTACTGAGTTAACTTTGACTGGATAAGAATCAGAAAAATCTTAGAATCGATTTAACTGAACCAGACGAAAGTCTCGGAATATCTGAGAACTTAACTGGATCTTTCCTGAAAGGTAAAAATCAGTCATATGCAATGCATGATATGGATCAAGCAATGATGTTCTCAACATAGGCGAGATTTTAAGATATGATGCGTATATGCATGCTATAATGTATGGAAATGCGATGTTTATGAACGTATGTTTGTCGTCTAGGAAAGTAAATCCTTGACGGGTGCCGGAAGTCGCATCCTGGGCTGATGTTGGAGAATAGTGCTTTGTTGTCTCCGCTGGGGATGATAGTTGCAAGAATACCGGTAGGAGAAGATAACTCCGTTGGGGAATAAACTTGGCGAATAGATTACTCTGCGGGGAGAAAAATTTATTCTAACGATCTTGCTGGGGAACAATACTCTGTGGGGGAAGAGGTACTTTGCTGAGATGTTTGATGATGATTCCGCTGGGGATACCGTTGTTATGTTGGAAGTGTTAATAGACTTCGCTGGGGATAAGAAGACTTCGTCGGGGACGATCTTTCCGTGGCTTTTGGCTGAGGATAACCCAGTTATATCCTGGTAGGGAAATAACCTTTGAATAAAGCCGGGAGACGCGTTCGTGCTCTGCGAGGGATAAGCTTCCAGAATCTACTGGGGATGAGCTTCGTGCTGGGGAGATGGATTCCAACTTTCCTGGGGAAATCTTAAACTATACTGGACTCTCCTGGGGAAGTTTTTAGATACATTGGGGAAGTGGCTCCGCTGAATGTCTGTATACCGCCGGGGAACAATCTTAGATCAAGACTGCCGGGGATGCCTGTTAGGAATGTTGAGATCTGCTGGAGGATAATCCAACTTCCATAGGGCTGACTGCAGGCTAACTCTGCTTGGGGAGAGTATGTGTAAGGTTGCCTGATGATGAGCTCGTGTAAAACTGCATCTTTGGAGGGAGGAAACCTGTGTAGGGTTTACTGACAATGAATCCGTATAAGACTGTATCTAGAGCTGAGAAGGAAACCTGTGTAGGGTTTACTGATGACGAGTCCGTGTAAAACTGCATCCTTGAAAATAGAGAACCTGTGTAGGGTTTCTGGGTGACGAGTCCGTGTAAAACTACATCTGGAGTTTTGAGAAGGAAACCTGGGTAGGGTTTACTGATGACGAGTCCGTGTAAAACTACGTCTGGAAAGAGATAACCTGTGTAGGGTTACTTCGGGATAAGTTCGTGTAAGACTTCTGGAGGAAACCGGGTGAGGTTACTTCGGGATAAGTCCGTGTAAGACTTCTGGAGGAACCGGGGTAAGGTTACTGCAGGGTAAGTTCGTGTAAAACTTCTTGATGAACCGGGGTAAGGTTATCTTTGAGGTAAGTCCGTGTAAGACTTCTGGAGGAACCGGGGTAAGGTTACTTCGGGATAAGTCCGTGTAAGACTTCTGGAGGAACCGGGGCAAGGTTACTGCAGGGTAAGCTCGTATAAAACTTCTTGATGAACCGGGGTAAGGTTTCCTGTGGATGAGTCCGTGTAAGACTTTGTCCGAAAGTTGAGAAGGAACCGGTGTAGGGTTACTTTGATGATAAGTCAGTGTAAGACTTTTTCTGAAAGAAAAGGAACCGGTGTAGGGTTGCCTGATGATGATCAAGTGGATGATTGTCCTGTTTGGTTTCGGATGTTAACCCACGATCTGGAATTTGTAAAGGTAGATGGTAATCATCTTTGTATTAACCTTTCCTTGGTACTTTGGTTGACAGAGCAACTAGATCGCCTGGACGACTCATTATTGCCCCTGTTTCTGAGGTGGGAGAGGAAGACCTGTGAGGTGCTGATAGTTGTTGATGGATGAACCTTCTTCTGATAGGAAGGTGACGAGATGTCGGGACATAGTCGTACGCTTTGATCCCTAACTTTTGCCTGGACCGCCCTTTCGGGTTTTCAGTCCAACGGGATACCCATTTTTGCCCAAGCCGCCTTTTCAGGTTTTCGACTTGCCGGGTGTACAAATTTTTCTTTTTCATCCCTTATTTTTGCCCAAACCCTTTTGGTTTGCCGGGAAGCCCTTATTTTTGCCTAGGTATGTCAACCTAGTGGGTCTTTTATCGTGCGTAGTATTTTTTTGACTATGTCCACGCTCTCAGGATGTAGGGGGGTGCCCCTGTTGATAGTGTTGTGTTGCCCTGCTACCAGAAGATGTCTGATTAGGCAAGATTCGTTGCTGGAATGCCCCAAGTGATCCGGGCGGAGATTTGCCCCAAGCTGGTTGGCCTCGAGAGATTCCTCGAATCTTGACTGGACTGCCCCAGATGATAGACACTGATCATGCCATGCCCCTTGATTGGAAGTGTTTCTTCCACTTGAGGTGACCTCTTTGTTGAGAGGACTTTTGTTCATTAGATATTCGTCGTGCGAATTTCTCTGCTGTTCAAAAAAAGGTCATATGCAAACAAGGTTATTTTAAGAATGCAAAGGCTTATGTCTGTCTTGAAGTTTTTGAAAATGCATTTTTTCAGTAAAAACAATGTGATGTCAACTCAAGATTTTACAGCAAGCCTTCAGGAGTCAGGATACCTTCGTAAGAGTATGCTTTCGAACTAAACCATGCTTCAGCTAGGACTTTTTAGGGTTGTAACGTGGCCTGGTTCACGGTTTAAGAAACAAAGGATAAAGACTCAAACTTTATTTGTACCCACCCGTTCTTCGTGATGTTCTTCAATCCTAAACTCAGCTAATCGTGCGTTAGACCTTGTTGAGTCTTTGCTTTGATATTCCAGTGATGGTTCGGATGTTGACAATTTATTTTGAATAGGCAGTCATTTTTTGTCGAAGGTTTGTAAGACCTCCTTCTTTTTTTTTTGATTTTGTTATCCCTGAACTATTTCTTTTTGTATTTACAGTCAGCGGGATGCCCCAGTTTTGTAAGTCTCCTTCATAGTTTTTTGACTTATTAGGCTTTAGTTTTTTTTGTTTTGGTAATGACTGCCTGTCTTTATGATTGTTCGGAACCATCACTGTCTTTTTTTTTGTTTTGTAAGGACCTCTTTGGTGCCGTTTGTTATGCACTTGGATCTACTGAGAGAACTACCCTGCCCCAGGTTATGATTAAGGGTTTTAATTTTCGAAAAGAAAAACTCCTACTTCTTTGGCTCAGAGGGGTTGACGAGGGATTATCTTCCTTATAACTCCAGTGTTTAGGAATTGAAACAATGCATGTACCTCATCAGCGGGGTCTGTTCAAAAGCATACTGTAGATTGTGGTATCGTTTTCGTCATCCTCCATCAAGAGGCTTAGAATTATTAATCAAGAGTTGATCATCACAAAAAATATGAAAGCAGCTTTAAGTATAGTACGCATAATTAATTCAAGACAGACATGTGTAATGCATTCATGAAATAAAAGAGTTTAACATGACAATTGTTTGTTTGAACAAGAAAAGAAAAATACAACTTGAATTCAAATGAACAAAAATCTCTCAATCCTAGCCATGTTTTGGCGAGGGAGCAGTGGTCATATTGGGAGTCTCAGCAGGCTCGAATTCAATCTCCTTAGCGTCGATCATATTCTGGATCTTGTATTTCAGCGCCCAACAGTCCTCAGTATCGTGCCCCGGGCTATCCGAATGATAAGCACACCTCGCTTCTGGGTTATAGTTTGGAGAGGAGGTCTTGGGATTTGCAGGAGGGTTGATCACCACAATCAGGTCCATATTCAGCATGTGCTGCAATGCTTGTGACCATGGCATGTTGATGTTGGTGAATTGTCTTTTAGGCTCGTCTGGCCTTCGCTGATTTCCCTTTTGTGGTTGGCGGCATGGTGCAGAACCAGAGATCATGACCGCTCCTGCCTGTTGGTCACGACGACTCTTTTGACCGTATGCAGCATTAGACTCTTTCTTGCCCATGTAAGGCTTTTGGTGAGTATCCAAAGGTGTGGCCTCCTGAATCTTCCCACTTTTGATCCCAGCTTCAATTCTTTCCCCAGTCAGAATGAGGTCGGTAAACCCTGCAGATGAATTACCAATGAGATGGTTGAAGAACGGCCCGGATAGGGTCCCCAAGAACATATCAACGAGTTCCCGGTCAGTCAAAGGTGGTTGTACCCTCCCAGCAAGGTCTCTCCATCTTTGCGCATATTCTTTGAAACCTTCTCCCGATCCTAACGACATACCCTGGAGTTAGGTACGTGTATGAGCGAGGTCGGCATTATACTGATACTGCTTGTAAAAAGCAGTAGCCAACTCCTCCCAGTTATGAACCTTGGTTCCATCCAGCTGATAGAACCATTCGAGATGAGTCCCTGAAAGACTCTCCTGGAAGAAGTGGATCCACAAGTTCTTGTCCACAGTGTATGGTTGAATCTTCCGCACATAAGACCTGAGATGCAGCCTGGGACAGGATGCCCCATCATACTTAGCAAAAGAAGGAACCTTGAATTTGTGTGGGATCACCACACCAGAAGATAGACCCAGGTCTCCGAAATCTAACCCAGGCACTTGTTGAATTTCCATGGCATTCAGACGATCCTCTAGTTGCTTGTACCGGTTCTCAGTAGGGGGTACTGTTCATCATTGAAGTCTGTCTCAGTGTCAGAGACCACAGGGCTAGGAACCTCTCTCCCTTGGTGACTGCCTTCCCCCACAGATGGAGTAATCCTCTCAGCTTCAATTTGCAGTGTGTTCCCAGATCTGCGTCTAGGGTCGAACAAAACAGTCCTCTTCTTCTTCTTCTTCTGAATCAGAGTCTTCAATTCCTTTTGACCCTGGGCTAGGCTCACAATCAACTCCTGGAATTGGGCATTCTGGGCCTGGAGGGCCTTGATAGCTTGTCCATTGGATGATTCAGGATTCATGATGACTGCTGAAATAAACAGCGAAGAAGGTAAGTGACCTGCAACGAGTGTACCTGTAATGAAATGATATATATGATATGCATGCAATGTTTTCAAGGACCTCGCGGGATAAACAAAGAATCTTGTTAGAATCTGAATCCGGTGGCTTAATTGAAGGAACTGCATATTGTTGAGAGTTCTTCTTCAAGAGTCAAGGCTCACCATATCCAGTGGGTCATAGCCCCTGACAACCTTGGCTAGAGGAGAATAAATCCCCTTTGCCCCTTGCTGGACAGTTGGTTCATCATGACCTGCATCACAAGCCCTTGATATCCTTGAAACGGGTTAATCTTTATGCAGGATGCATGCAATGGTATGATGTTATGCTATGCATGGGGTAACGTAGGTAAACCCTGTTACGAGTCCCAATTAAGGACTGTAAGCAAAACCTGCAAGAAACTCAAGTGTCAGATAACAAGCATGCAAGTAGTCAAGTATGAAAGCACACAAGTCACACCACAACCCTTAGAGTTTAGGCCAGCATGGGGTCTAGGTATTACCCTCTTGAAGTTGATGGGCTCAACCTGTCCTATCAGAAGTAACCGGGTTCTAAGGGTCCCAATATCATTGGATTGCTTTCATTGTTCATCGTTTCGATTTAGCCACTGAACTGGCGACCGAAATATTCCAAGAAAACAACCCTCAATTGAGTGTAGTATCGAGTATCAACCAACCTCGGACTGTACCAAAGTCAGTTATCTCACTACCCTAAAGAGGCCAAGATGGTTCAATTAAGGTTCCTAAGGTCAGTTGATGCTTCATGACACCACGCGGAGGCCCCGTACTCTCCTTGACTGAACTCAAGGGTTACCGGTACACACCAAAGTGCCACATCAATGTAGCAGACTGCTTCAACCATGTCGGTATACCCCGCACAGTTCCCTCACAGCCTTGTTTCTACTTTCTAAGAAGGTATCCCCAGATCCGGGTTAGGATCTATAGAACTCCCAAGACAGTACCCACAATTTAAAGCAAACAATTCAGACAATTGAAAACACAGTTATGAACTATCCTAAGGTACACCTCACTTTAAAAGATTGTTCCCCAGTAGAGTCGCCAGTTCTGTGATTGGTGGATCTGGAACTGACTGTTTTAAAGCTGGTTCGCGAAATGTCGCGGAAGCAAGAGTCGCCACCGTCTTTTATTTTCTCCAACATGGAAAGGACAAAAGCACAGAAAAATTCCTTATTGAGATTAGTTCTCGGTTCGGGAGGTAGATTTATAGAAAGGGAAGGTGTTAGCACCCTTTCTATCCATGGTTATCCATGGGCTCTTAGATACTTGCTCATTGTGTTTTCAAAATGTTTGTTTGCTTTTCAAGGTGAGTGGGTTTGAAAAAAGTTCCTTTGAAAGTTTCAGATCGACTCTTGTATCAGTCCTCAAGAGTGTTTGAAAAGTTGTTTTGAAAGCTTTTTGCAAAGTGTCGGTGTGAAAAGAAGTTTTTGATTTGTTTTGAATTAGAGCAAGTATTTACGAGTCATCTACCTACCCTAAGGAATTAGTCTGTGTAAATGTCCTTGAGGTAGTGCCATCCCACCATTGAGAGATAGGTAGCACCACCGTTGGAGGTGTTCGGGTCAATTCGAGGGTTTGGGACAGTGTGGTCACCAGAGCAATAGGAGGATACCTCAGAAGCTACCCCCATGCCATGTTCATGGACATGAGGACTTACTAAAACGTCCTCTACTCGACGACCACGTTTCGAGGGGCAAGGCAACAGTGAGGCGTACCCTAGGGGTGGTGTGTGAATTGTGTGTCGTTTTCAGTTTATGTTTTATCTTGATCAGGCATTTGGTGTTCTACGCTTTGATTTTATTTGAGCATACATTCTTCCATGTGATTATTAACAGTTAAAAGGTGCGGGAATTAAAATGCGGAAAATAAAGGTCCTACGCTATTACAAGGCGCGGGTCTACAACGCCAAATTAAACCAAGACCCGATTTGAATAAAAATACGGAAAGTAAATGTCCTAGTTATCTATTACAAAGCTTTGGGGCAATTACATGAAATTTAAAAAGGAAATAAAAAGCAAATGCGCGAAAAGAAATAAAAATCGAGAGTGCGAGGGCGTTGGACCCTTTAAGGAAATTAAATTGGAATTAATGATTAAATTATTAAATGAGAAAGGAACTTATTTTTGGAGTTTTTTGTATTTATGAAATTTAATGAGAAAGTTAATTATTATAGGAAACCCTAATTCTAGTTTGTTTTTAATTATAAAAAATGTTCAAATTTTGACATAACTTAACCTAATTATTTAATGATAAGTTTACTTTACAAAATAATTAAGAATTAATAATAATGAAAAAAAGAAAAAAAGAATTAAAACCCTAATTTCTACACTTTTTAGTTTATTTAAAAAAAATTAGAATTAAACCTAAAATTAAACTAACTAATTATTAGAATTTTATTTACAAAATATTGATGAATTAAAAAATAAATAAACATATTTTTATTTTTTATAGTTTCTGATTTTTTTTGTATTTTTATAAGAAAATTAATTATTTGAAGTAAATTAAATAAAGTAAAAAAAGATCAAAAGAATTAAAAAAATAGAAAAGAAAAGAAAAGAGATTAAAAGATATGCAAACATTGGGGGGTGTCTGCCCAATTTGGAGGCTTTTTGCAAGCAATCTGGCCCATGAAATGCAAGCCCACGTTGACTTTCCTGACTTGTGTGTGGAGGTGTTGACTGATGTCTATGGTGGACTGCACGTCCTGGCCATTGGATGGAGCTTCTGGGACATGTGGCGTGCCAAGACGTTGGGCTTCATGATAGTCATTAGAATAGATGCTGCACAGAAGCGCGTTATAACAAAATATATTGAATAAGTGGGGGGACCTGGGAATCGAACCCAGGTCCCAAGGCTTACCAAATACACATCCAACCATCTGAGCTATGCGCGCGTGTTGCATATGAATTACCAAACAAACAATATAAGGCAAAGCAGCGCTGAGTGGTATCCAACGCGCCAAAATTCAAATGCGCCAGTCTCTGTGAGCCACGTCTCCTTTCTTCTTCGTTTTGCCTGCATTCATAAGACAGATAGCGGGGGTTTTAAACCCCCACTAACCCTAAACCTGGAAAATAGCGATTAGGCCATACATGAATATAAAAAAGGCGCGGATAGTGAGATTGATTCGTGTGTGTCTCCTGGTTCCAATGGTACAGGTTTGATTGGCTAATTTTGCCTTATGCGTAAAACCCCAATTCAAGGTTCCTGAAACCCTAAAGATATCCATGGCGATTTCTTATACAAGCAAGATTAGTTCAAATTAATGGCACCATAGGCTTCAGTGAGTCCATGTTAGTATAAAACAATCATTAGAATGTATGAAAAATGCGTGCAAATCAAAATACGAATATGTAAAAGTTCATGAACAGGGCGACTTCGTTCTACCAGTTCTTGAGGTTAGGGGACTTGAAACGGATTGAGTCACGTTGAGGAAGGCTCCAGCAATCTTTTGGGATACTTTTTAGGCCTTGAAAAACACTGCAACTCTGTTTTCAGTTTTGAACTTTTTAAGAAAAATGCAAGTTTTTGTTTTTGATTCTGAGCGCAGCTAGCTTCTTCTTTTGATTAGGGTTGTGTTTGCATATGTACATGGAATGATTTAGGTCAACAATCCAAGCCCAAAGCCTTGTCTTTAATGATTTTCAAGTTTATGATTTTCCATGATTTTTTCAATCCTTTTTGCCATGAAAACTTGCTTATTTTGGAAGATTTGGTCCCCTTGAGCATATGCACGAAATCTTGAGTGAATAAAGAGCCTATTAGCTGCATAAAAAGATTTAAAACACATGCTTTGCTATTTTTGTCATATTTTATTTTAATTAAATGAATTAATGGTGATAAAAATTCAAATAATTAATAAAAAATGATGAAATAACTCCCCTTTGGGTCAATGGGTCGTGCATAGCTTTTGGGTGATGATTCTTGGAAGAAATTAAGGCCCATTAGCAATTTTGAGGCATTTGAAGCAAAGTTGACTTTTCAAAATTCCCAAAAATTTCCCAACTTCCACAAGGCATATCTTGATCAATTTTTAATCTTTGATCATGTTCTTGGACATTTTGGAAAGGTCTTGAAGTCCTCTAACCAATGCCTTTGGTCCCATGTCATTTTGATTTACCAATATCAAGTTATGGTCTTTTACTTAAAGTGCCTTTTTGTTGACTTTTGAAAATGACCTATAATGTTGAGCTTGATAACTTTTTGTGAGAGCATCTCTTGGACTTGAAGTGTGAAGATGAATTGTAGGAAATGTCATTCTCTTCAAAATGAGCTTTGGATGGAATTTTTCTGATAAACCATGTGGAAGTTATGCCTTGGTCAAGTTACAGTTGACTTTTTCAACTGTCCAAATATAGAAACTTTTGCATCTTGAGACTTTTTGAGCCATGCTTTGAGAATCATGATCAAGAATTGATCAAATGATGTTTGTGGCTTCAAAATAAGATGTTGACCAAAAATTTGGACTTTTGACTGTCAAATGACCATTTTGCCCCTGCAGTTGACTGTTGAGCAATTAGGGTTTTTGACTGTGCAATTTTGTGCTGTAAGTCTTGAAACTTGGCATAAGGATGATTGACAATGTTTATAGGCATGTGGGACTTGTTTGGACCCTTGAAAACTTCAATTTCTTTGCCAGAACCAAAACCCTAATTTTTGACTGTTAGGAGGCCATTAAATTGTGCAACCCTTGGGGAGATTTTGAAGCATGCTCTTTGCAAATCTGGAAGAATATGGGAGGGAAAATTTTGGGGTACAACATAGACCAAAGAGAAACATCTTGACCATCTACACAAGTTATTTGAGAGACTGAAGAAGTACAAGCTGAGATTGAATCCGAACAAGTGCACCTTTGGGGTGAGATTCGGTAAACTCCTGGGTTTCATCGTCAACGGTAAAGGTATTGAGGTTGATCCCGCTAAAGTCAAAGCTATTCAAAAAATGCCCACTCCCCGTACTGAGAAGGAAGTGATAGGTTTCTTGGGAAGACTGAATTACATTGCTCGATTCATTTCTCATTTGACTGCTACTTGTGAGCCAATCTTCAAGCTGCTAAAGAAAGATCAGGTAGTAAAATGGAACGAGATTGTCAAATAGGTTTGGACAAAATCAAGGAATACCTACAAGAACCTCTGATTCTAATGCCACTAGTTGAAGGAAGACCTCTAATCATGTACCTAACAGTACTAGAGAATTCAACAGGGTGTGTATTGGGCCAGCATGACGAGTCTGGTCGAAAAGAGTATGCAATATACTAACTTAGCAAAAAAATTATCGATTACGAAACAAGATACTCACTGCTCGAGAAAACTTGCTGCACTTTGGCATGGGCTGATCGTCGACTAAGACAATATATGTTGACTCATACTACTCTATTGATTTCTAAAATGGATCCTATAAAATACATATTCGAGAAGCCTGCGCTCTCCAGAAGAATAGCCAGATGGAAAATGGTCTTGACAGAATATGAAATTCAGTACACCACTCAAAAAGAAATCAAAAGAAGTGTACTAGAAGACCATTTGGCTCATCAAGCCGTAGATGACTACAAATAGAGTAGTATGATTCAACAGATACTACTCTATCGTATGGGAATCATACTACTCTATTGGTTGAATCATATGGTAGTTACATATTGTGATAAACCTGGACCGTATGAAGGACCTAAGCCAAGATCCTGATGGACTATGGTTTTCAACGAAGCTTCTAATGCACTTGGAAACGGAATCGGTGTTGTAATTATCTCTCGTCAGGGTTTCCATACGCCCTTCACCGCCAGATTATGATTTTACTGTACCAACAACATGGGTGAATACAAAGCGTGCATCATGGGTATTAAAGCTGCTATTGACTTAAGGATTAAGTTCTTGAGTGTATACGGGGACTCAGCCATGGTATTCAATCAGATTAAAGGAGAATGGGGTACGAAGCACCCGGATCTCATTCATTATAGAGAGCACGTGCTTACCTTAATCCCGTACTTCGAGGAGATCACTATTGAGCACATCCCAAGAGAAGAGAATCAGTTTGCAAACGCATTAGCAACCATGTCGCCTATGTTTAAATTCAGATGGGACAACGAGGCTCCCAGAATTACCATTGAGAGGCTATACAAACCTACACATTGCTATGAAGTTGACACTGGAGAAGTAGAAGAGAAACATTGGCTTTACGAAGTAAAGAGATATCTTGAGGCTCAAGAATACCCTGAGAGGGCATCTATCAATAACAAGAAATTCCTACAAAGGTTCTCTTCTAAGTTCTTCTTGAGTAACAGAATTATGTACAAGCGTAACCATGATTTAACTCTGCTTCGTTGTATGGATAAGAAAGAAGCAGAGAAGATTATGGAAGATATGCACGAAGATATCTTTGGTACTCATTCCAGTGGACATACTATGGCTAAGAAGATTCTGAGAGCGGGTTATTATTGGTTGACTATGGAAACTGAATGCCATCACCATCAAGAACTTGTCGTAAGTGCCAGATCTATGCTGAAAAAGTACATGTGCCTCCAGTACCTCTGAATGTCTTGAGTGCTCCTTGGCCGTTTGCAATGTGGTGCATTGATATGATTGGAGAAATTAAGCCCACTACTTCTAACGGGCATCGCTTCATCCTCGTCGCCACTGATTATTTCACCAAATGGGTTGAATCAGCCTCATTTGCCTTTTTTACTAAGAATGTGGTCTCCCAGTTCATTAAGCACAATCTTATTTGTCGGTATGGCATCCCTGAAAGGATTATCATAGACAATGGTACCAATCTCAATAACACTATGATCACAGAACTCTGCATGCAGTACAAGATCAAGCACCATAATTCTTCTCTGTATCGACCAAAGATGAATGGCGTAGTGGAATCCGCCAACAAGAACATCAAGATGATTATACATAAGATTACGATGACATATAAAGATTGGCATGCAATGTTACCATTTGCTCTTCATGGCTATCACACGTCGGCTCGGACATCAACTAGGACAACTCCATTCTCTCTGGTATATGGTATGGAGGTTGTCCTACCTGTCGAAGTTCAGGTTCCTTCTCTGAGAATTATGAAATATGTAGACTTAGACGAAGACGAATGGATTCATAATAGGCTAGACCAATTGAATTTGATTGACGAAAAGAGGCTTGGGGCTATTTGTCACGTTCAGATGTATCAGAAGTTTATGATCAAAGAATTTAATAAGAAAATCAAGCATCGGGTATATTAGAATGGTGACTTGGTAATAAAGTGCATCATCCTGCCGCAAGGTGACCCCAGGGGAAAATAGACTCCCACCTATGAAGGGCCATTTGTAATCAAGAAGATATTTTCAGGCGGTGCAATGATACTTACCACCATGGACGGTGAAGATCTTCCACACCCTTTAAACACGAACATAGTTAAAAGATACTACGCATAAAAAACGACCCGATAGGTTGACTGGCCTAGGAAAAAATAAGGGCATCCCAGCAAACCAAAAGGGTTCGGGCAAAAATCAGGGATATATATAAAAGACTGTACACCCGACAAGTTGAAAACCTGAAAAGGAGGCTTGCGAAAAAAAGGGTATCCCGGTGGACTGAAAACCTGAAAGGGTAGTCCAGGAAATAATTAGGGATTAAAGCGTATGACTATGTCCCGTGGGATCACTTATAGTCATCTTTATTACCAACGTCAAGTTCGAATGGTGTCGGTCAATTTAATCAACTTCTTCCGATAGCAAGGGACACTACGCCAAAAATAAGATTAGACAACATACCTTAGGCAGCTCTTCTTATCAAAAATGCTGTTAAAAGTCCATTTTAAAAACACGGGAATTTTGTCCCATACCTTAGACAACACTTTCTAAAAAAGCGTTGCATAAGGGGGTGAAAGTGGTTTGATAAAGCGCTACTAAAGGGGGGATTTTAGAAAGCGCTTTGAATAAACACTGCTAAATGGGGTAGGTAATGTAGCACTTTGGAAAAGTGTTGCCTAAAGGGTGGGCTTACAAAGCACTTTTTAAAAGCGCTGCCTAAAGGGTGGGCTTACGCAGCGCTTTGTAGAAGCGTTGCCTAAAGGGGGGATTACGCAGCACTTTCTACTAGAAGCGTTGGTTAAGGGTGGGCTTACGCACCGCTTTTAAAAAGCGATGTCTAAAGTCTTATTATAAAAAAATAAAACATGCCCAGCAAACAGAAATATTATTATTTTCAGAACCACATTATCACGAACCCTGTTCTCACGCCCAACACAGTACGAACCCTCTCACACAGCGCTTAAGTTCCGTTTTTTTGGTTTAATTCTAAATGAAAATCGATTCTATTTGTTCCACATTATTCAAGGTTCTCATTCTTCTTCCATTCAAGACCGTTTCATCCTTTCTTCCATTCACAACCAAGGTTCTCTTCTCCTTTAGGTATGATTTTTTTTATATATTTAATAATTTTGATATATAATGTTGCATTTGGTTTAGTTGATAGTGTTGATTTAGTGTTTATAATGTTGTATTATGTTGTGTTTTGTGTGTCATGTGGTTTTTGCATGTAAGGTATTTGTGAAAATATCACAATGAGTTTTGCATGTAAGGTGTTTGTGTAAATGTCACAATGAGTATTGCATGTATTGATTGAGAGAAAATATGTTGCTATACAATTAATCGAGCTATAAATTTTGGTTTGTGAGGTTGTCGTAATAACACTTATAGTGTTGAAATTGAAAGCACGTCACATAGAGTTGAAATTGAAATTGAAAGAACTCATATAGTTGATGGTGTAAAATTGATAATATAAGTTGTTATTTGATAATAATATAAAGTTGAAACGATAATATAGAATAGAAACGATAATATATATTCTTGATGTTGTATAAATATTAGTGATAATATATATATATATATATATATATATATATATATATATATATATATATATATATATATATATATATATATATATATATATATATATATATATATATATATATATATATATATATATATATATATATATATTAGTGATGATTTTTGACGGTCATCGATAATATAAATACTTTTGATGCATGGTATATAAATATTAGTGATTATTTAATGTTGTTTTATTAGTTTAATATTGTTTTATTAGTAAAATATATGTTAAAAGGAATATACAAGATACCCCGGTTCTTACATGCGTCAAACTAAATTACTTTATGATTTCACTTTTTTTAAAATTGTATTAAAACATATGATAAATTTTAGAGTTAGTTCTAAATATTAATTGCTAAATATTTAATATACATTTTTAGAAAAATAAAATTTGATTTTTTTTGAAATAATTAAGAATAATATAATATTATTATATTATTATATTATTATTATATTATTATATTATTATATATTAAAAAGGGTAGTTATAGTATTTATATTCTAATGTAACTCTTATTCTATAGATTTTTTTTATTATAATAAAATTAATTGATCATTTATATAGGTTACTTGTGAAGAGTGGAGTTTCTGAGCGTTTCCAAGAATATTACATTGTGTAGTTTCAGAAGTTGTTGACTTCTCTACAGGTATTAAACTTTTCCTATGATTTTCTATGAATATGCCTAACTGGTATTAAGCTTTTTAGTCTCTGTCCTTTTTTTTTAGTATTGTTTTTGTTAAACTTAATAGTAAGACCATGGATAAAAAATGGATGTCTGTCAATCGATTGTCCAAAGACGCCAATCGAATGAAATGTCCTTGCTTAAGTTGTTGTTTTGTGGGTCGGGTTGACGTTGTTGGGTTGCAATCACATTTATTGAGGTGTGGAATTGATCGATGTTACACATGTTGGATATTCCATGGTGAGAAAAGTAACGAGAATGTTGAACCGTGGGATAGTACCACATATGCTTCAGACGACAATGGCACAGATACATACGATTGTGATCCAGTCGAAGAGATTGCAGAAGCACTTGAAGAAGATCATCAGGATTGTCCCAAAATGTTTGAGAGGTTGGTAAGCGATGCAGAGAAACCATTGTATAAAGGTTGCACTAAATTCACAAGACTGTTTGCGGTATTAAAGTTGTACAACTTAAGGGCGAGCAATGGATGGTCAGATAAAAGTTTCACAGAGTTATTAGCCATTATGAGAGATATGCTTCAGGAGGATAATGTTCTTTCTAATCGAACTTATGAGGCCAAAAAAATGTTGTGCTCTATTGGAATGAGCTATGATAATATACATGCTTGTCCAAATGATTTCATTTTGTTTGGAAACCAATATGCATAGTTAAATGAGTGCCCTAAATACGATTTATCTCGATATAATAAAAAATTGTCTCCAGCAAAAGTATTATGGTATTTTCCTATAATTCTGAGATTTAGACACATGTTTCATAGTAAAATTGAGGGTAATGTTGTTTGGGACAATTAATGATTTTCCAGCATTTGGGAATCTATCAGGGTATAACATTAAAGATCAAAAAGTGTGTCCTGTTTGTGAAGATGGAACCGATATGATGCAATTGGAACTTTGTCAGAAGAATGTCTTTCTCGGTCATCGTAGATTCTTAAATTCTAAACATCACTACTGTGGGTGGAAAAAAGCATTCAATGGAGACACCGAACAATGTAAAGTTCCACCAGCATTGTCATGTGACAAAATTTTTGAAAAGGAGAAAATGTCTATACTCAGTTTGGCAAGCCTTTTGCATATACGGTTGTCAAAGGTGGGTGGAAGAAGAGGTCGATTTTTTTTTTGAATTTCCATATTGGAAGTCTTTGTATGTGAGATATTCTCACGATGTTATGTATATTGGAAAAAATGTATTTAAAAGTGTTATTAGTACGTTACTCAATATAAAAGGAAAGTCTAAGGATGACCTTAAAGTAAAGGGAAGATATGGTAAAGATGGGAATAAGAACTAAATTAGAACTGGTGAAAAAAGGAAGACGAATATATCTACCACCTGCTGCTCATACTCTATCTAAAAAGGAGAAAAAACTATTATATGAGTTTCTAAGTGAAGTTAAAGTTCCTGAAGGATACTCTTCAGATATCAGAAGACTTGTGTCTATGAAAGACCTCAAGTTAAAGAGTTTAAAGACACATGATTGCCATGTCATAATGGAATAGTTTCTACCAATAGGTATACGTTCTATTTTGCCAGAAAAAGTAAGAAGCGCAATAACTAAATTATGTTTTTTTTCCAGGTCAATTTGTAGTAAGGTGATCAATCCTGAGATGTTACCGACATTTCAAAAAGAAATAGTTATTACTTTGTGTGAGCTTGAATGTTTTTTCCTCCCTCATTTTTTGACATAATGGTACATCTAGTTGTTCATCTTGTAAAAGAGACATAGTTATGTGGACCAGCTTATATGAGATGGATGTATCCTGCTAAACGTTATATGAAAATATTAAAAGGGTACATGAAAAACTGAAGTCGTCCAGAGGGTTGTATTATTGAACGATGCATTATTAAAGAAGCGGTTGAGTTTTATATTGAATATTTGTCCAATGTTCAATCCATTGGACTCCCCAAATCTCATATTTTCGAGAGAAAAAAAAGAAGGTAAAAAATTAACTGGAAATGAAATTATGACAGTATCTAGGGTTGAACGGGATTAAGTGCATTTGTATGTTCTGCACAATGACAATGAGGTTGAGCCATATGTTGAAATGCACAAGGATGTACTCCGAGGTGAGAATTAGAATAGAAATGAAAATTGGATAGTACGAGAGCACAATCAAAGTTTTATACAATGGTTTAAGGATCATATTTATTCAAAGTTTTATTCGGATTGCACTTCAATAACAGAAAGGTTGAGATGTTTGGCATATGGTCCAAGTTTCCATGTGTTTTCTCATAGCGCATACGCAATTAATGGATGCACATTTTATTCCAAAGAACAGATGATAAAAGTACTATGAAAAATAGTGGTGTCACCGTGGTAGCTGAAGCAATGCACATTTCAAGTATGAAGAACTTAAACCCCAAATATGAAAATCTGTCATATTTTGGGGTTATCGATCGCATTTGGATGTTTGATTACGAGAAGTTTCAGATTCCTATCTTTGGTTTCAAGTGGATACATAATAGTGGCATACGAATGGATAAGTCAGGATTTTTGCAAGTGGATCTTAATAAGATGGGGTACAAAGATGAGCCTTTTATTCTAGCCTCTCAAGCTAAACAAGTGTTCTACGTCACTGACCCGAAGAGTACGAAATGGTATATAGTTCTTTTATCTAATGAAGTGATTTATGATAAAAGTGTAGATCAAGGTGATATTGATGTTGAGAATGAGTCATATATTAGAAACGATCGAGATGAGAATATTATAGCGATGAATCATATATCATAAAGGATCATAATGAGGGAATTTGGATCAATCCGTCCGTCCGCGTTCTTAAAAGACAAGTAATTCACAACCCAACCAAGAAACGAAAAAGATGTTAGAGAAAGAGGTAATATAGTAAAATGTTATATATTCTGTCATTCAATAAACTTATATATTTATCTATTTATATACTCAATTGATTATGGAATTAGATATTTTGAATTATATATTTGTAATTATATATTTGTCATTAGATACTTATGTTTTTATTTATTACAGGTTAGATGGCTAGTAACGAGGATCACCCACATGATGATTCTATTAATGATGGAAAGAAATCCGTTAATGCATGGGAAAGGGAAATTTGAAGAGGAATAACTATAATAAAGAAAATCATTTATGATAGAAATAGAGGAATAAAATATGATGTGCATTAGAATTCAAATGAGCAACTAATTAAAACTAACAGTTCTAAATTGACAAGTTACATTGGTTCACTTGTAAGGAGAGAAGTTCCAATTACTTGTGATAATTGGAGAAACGAGCAGTTGCATACTGCTAAAGACAAAATCTAGAGTGAGATACAAGTACCATATGTGATGTTATTTGTTTTTGATTATGATTATGTCTTTAAATTACTTATACTAACACACTCTTTGTATGTTTTTCGTAGAGGTCTTTCAACATTGATGATACCAGAAGAGCTTATTGTCTTCAATTGTCCGGAAAAAGACATAGAGGGTTTAGATCTTTTTTATAAAACAAGTATCTAAGAGATATCAAAAAAATTTGTTGATGCCGAGCATCCAAGTATATATGCAGACTTGATTTCACCAGAAGAATGAGACACTTTTAAAGACAAACGAAGAACCAAAAAATTACAGAATACGAGTGTTGTAAATCGCCAACGAGCATCAGGTCCCGCGTATCCATACAGAAAAGGGCGTATGTGATATGCACGTTTACAACAAAAAATAGTAAGTATCTATAAATTGCAATGATATACTTTTTCATCATGAGTTATAATTGATCTTATTTTTTGTCTTAATATGTAGTTAAAAGAGGAGAATAGTTCTGAAACATCTATTCTGGAACATGTTTTGTGGAAGGCTGCCCATGTGGGTAAGGATGAAGTTGTTAAAGAAGAGGTTCAACAAATTTTTGAGAAATGTGTAAGTATAACATTAATTGTTTAATTAAATCAAAAGTTTATTAGCATATAATATTCATGATTTTTCGATATTCATATGAATTTTAGGAGAATATGTCTCAGCCTATATCTCCAGATGACGACAATGATTGTAAGAGCATACTCAATCGAGCATTAGATGTTCGTGAGTATTTCGGTCGAGTGAGGGGTATGGGACATGGGGTCACTCAAACATCCTTGAAAAAGAAAAATCCAAAGACAAAATCTCCTAGCAATAAAGAACTGCAGGCAAAGTTGCTAGCATTAGAAGCTGAAGTTCGTGAATTGAGAAAGGAAAGAGAAAGAGATCAATTAGAAAGGGAAGCTTCAGGTTTTAAAGATACTAGTGACAAAGCTTGCGTCAATTGTAATGTTCAACTGAATATTCCCGAGGTAATCATATATATATATATATATATATATATATATATATATCATTATGAAATTAAATTAGTGTAATTTATTTAATTGACACACACACACACACACACACAAAAATTAACAATATCATATTTATTATTGGTTTTAGGGCATTTCACCATGTCAACTCTATTTATCGTCACGGACTTATCGGATGGTTGGCAAGGGGAAATTGCATAATACTTTGGGAGAAGTACTTAACCATACACCGCTCCCCACTGGATATTTGAACGTATCAATTGATATTGATTTGGAGGGGGTGCATTATTACCAATACCAGACGATGTTTCAGATGCAACATTGGTGGGAGAGGCAGTAGGTGTGTACGTTGTATGGCCGTCAAGCCTCATTCGCGTAAATGATAAGGTATGCTTAAAACCATTATGAACCTTTGAGTATTCAAAGATTTTACGAGCATTTTACATACATTTTTTTACATGGTAATGTTAGACTCCTACAAAAACCAAATCAAAAGATAAGGGGATGATGCGGCAAACCGAGTCAGTTGCATCAAAAAAAGAGGTATAACACAATTATATGATATTTATGCATAGAATGATCTTATACTTCACCTAACTAATTATATTATTTAGATGCATACTAAAGAGATTGAACAAGTCAGTAGGGGTAAGAAGACCGCAGCTAGCAAAAAACCTACTTTTCAGTATAGGTCGTGCCTTCGGACATATATAGGAATAACATATATTCCAATTGGTGGTGCACGTCTTATACCTATGTCGACAGAAATTTTTTGTTATGAATACATGGAAGCAATTGATAGAGAAGATATGGATCAATTTTTTCAACATTTTACTTTAGGCCTCGTTGTTATCGATACATACATCAGGTATACTGCGGTCAACTTTGTTTAATTAAATAAACAATTTATTTACTCATTTCAACGAATATAGTCTAATTTTAATGATGTTTTTATTTAAGGTTTCTGTATGACAAAGTGATGCGCCCGCGTGGATTAGAAGAAATATTTGCTTTCTTAGCTGCCAACACCATTAACGTAGGGTTAATCCTAACAAAACTAGATGATGTCATATCGTGTGTACTCGGTTTATTTGTGGCCAACAAAGATACAGAAAATTTGTTCTTTTTACCATATAATACTGGCCACGGGTTAGATTTTCATCCTAACTTCATCTATTATAATTATCCTTTTTTGACATTGTGTAAAAACTTTCCATCTAACATTTGTTTAATCTTACCGTGGATATTGGTTGTTGCTTACGATTAATCCTATAGCAGAGATTGTATACTATCTGGATTCGTTATACAATGATTGGACAACATACCCAAATTTGAAGAAGATGATTGATACGTGAGTGAGATTGTTGTAAATATTCGTGTGTATATTTATTTATCTATGTGAGATTGTTCTAAATAGTCGTTTATATTTTATTATAGCCTTCTACAAGCTTTTCAATCACAAAGAGGTATTCAAGTACCAAAGAGTAGAGCCAACAACATTACGTGGATCAGAGTGCATGTATATTTTCACAATTTTGATTACATTAATGATGATACTTGATAAAAAAAGTTAAAGGGTATATCCTGATATATATATATCTGTATTTCTTTCCATGTGTAGTGTCCTCGTAAATGTAATGGTATAGATTGCGTTTATTTCATATTGCGGTTTATGAAAGAAACGCTTCTTTTGGAACAAATAGAGTTTCCATCCACGGTATAGATTTCTAACTTAGGAGTTATATTAAAATTTCTCATAAAATGGCATAGTGTTTTAACTAAATCACATACTATGTTATATTAGTATGTAGTACTTTGACGAATTCAATTATGCTCATTACTCAAAAGATGAATTCGATGAACTTTTGGAGGAATGGTGTCAATTTATTGTGGAGTTGAGAATTTTATAAGGTATATTATCTTTATTTCATTGATGAGCATTTTGAGTATAACTTTCGAGTTTTGAGTATAAATTCGAATAAAGTTTTGTTTTATCATGGTATGAATTTCGATCTTTTGGTTTTGTTTCAGGTTATAGGTGCAGATGTAAAAGATAGAGCTAACAAGTTCATTGTTGTTATTTTTTAGAAATTCTCGAAGATAGTAATATGTAGATTAAACATCAATTTCAAATTTTAGAATTTTAGAATTTTCAAGTTGTATCATCAATTATGTTGTTGTTGTATATATCATAAATTTTATATATATGTAGATTTTTTGTATATGCAAATTTAGTGCATTTATATTGGATTGAAGCTACCAAATATGGTGCAAAATATGGTGAAAACCCAGTGCAAAATATGGTGAAAATTTATTGTAGATATTAGACAGCGCTTTCTGTAAGTGAAAGTAAGTCTAATATTTTAAAAAAATTGTGAACATTAGACAATGCTTAATGAGAAAGCGCTGTCTAAAGTGGGGAAAAGCGCTGCCTAAAGTAATGCGTAAAAGATAACCAAAAGCATTGTCTAAAGCGATACGTAAAAGATAACCAAAAGCGCTGTCTAAAGAGAAAGCATTGCTAAAGGGGTACATAAGAAAGTGCTTCAAAAGAGAAAGCGCTGCTAAAGGGGTTCATAAGAAAGCGCTTTTAAAATAAAAGTGATGCCTAAAGGGGACATATAGCAGCGCTTTTACATTAATCTAAAGCGCTGCATTTACTTATAGCAGCACTAGTTTAGGAAGCGCTTTAAAGCGGTGTCTATGGCCAAAAAGAAGCGCTGCCTATGTGCTTGTTTGGCATAGTGGGATGAGATGCTCGAAGACATAGGGGCAATAGCAGGGGTGAAACCTGACAAGATCATTTACAAATAGCTATATATTTTGTTTTACTGTGTACTCTTTTCATTTCACGACGATTTCCTCTAACTAGGATTTTTGTCTCTTTGTACAACAATCGTCTGTTTATAGGCAAGCTATCAATATAAAAACAATTTCAAAATTCAAAATTTGTTTTACTTTTTCTGTTTTATTTGCAAAAACGTCCAATGACTAAATTGAGTGAACATATGCATATGAATTCGATTACTGTTAACAAATATATGCATTAAAATAGAAATAAGCATTTACTCAAGACTTTAGGAGTTGGGATAACATTCAAGTCGTCCACAAATCCCCACGGAACAATCTCCATGGAATAGTCCCCACAGAGCAGTTTCCATATAATTATCCCCACAGAGTCATCTTCACAAATTCGACACATTACCCACAAGTCTGAAATGCCTTAAGACGAGAATCAGGAAATTTTATGACGATTAACCCAATCATACTCACCAACAGGCCCCCTAGCATACAAATGAGTATGATCTTCTTCCCGGTAATATCACCAACCTACGGAGTCCCAATCCTCATTAAAGATTAAGTCATCAACACGACTCACATGAATTCTCTTCCCCAGTTGAGTTTATTTCTCTAACACTGTAAAATTCCTCAGTAGAGCATATTCCTCAGTAGAGCATTTCCTCAGTAGAGTATTTCTTCAGCAGGGTATAAACCCTAGCAGGGTTTATTTCCCTAACAGATCCAGTCTCCCCATCTTGGGTCTATTCCTTTGACTACTGCAAATCACCGACAAAATTTCTCTCTCCAATAAAGGGCAGTCCAGGCTACTATCCCCAGAGAGTTGCTATTAAATTGGAAACCAGACCAGATATCAGTTAATCTTATCCTCCCCAGATGAGTCGTCATCCATATCAGAAACCCGGTCGGGCATCACCTCGGAAGGATATCCATCTCTTTTATCCCTAGTCAGGTTATATAAGATTTAAATTCCCCAGTAGACCGTTGAATGACCAGTGTTCCTGGACTCTTCTCCCTAAACAGAAATCAAATTCCCTAGTGGAGTTTCCTCAAACAAAAAGCATGAATCCCCAGCGGAGAAATTCTAGACAAGATTGAAGATTACACGTCTTCTTCATCCACAACAACAGTCAAGGATTTATTTTCCCCAGTCATAGATGTTATATGAAGCTACCAATACGTTTCAATGACATTTCACATTCATACATCATTTACAAATACCATGGAATATTCATACGAAACACATATAACACACTCTCATTTACTTTGAGAACATCACTGCGCAATGCATTTCATACATCATGACAATGCATACAACTAACTCTATCTTTTCAGGTAAAGTCTACAAACAGACAAATATCATCAACAATTTTCAAATAGAACACAAATTAATTCCTGAAACAAGACAGGGAAACTATCTGTATGACCAGACACAGATTAATTGCTTAAACAAGACAGGGCAACTATCTGTGAAAAAATTGTAGATCAATTCATGAAATAAGACGGGGCGACTATCTACATGAACAGGTTGAAGATTAACTACCGAAATAGGACAGGGGAAACTATCTATACAACCGAGCAAAGATTAACTCCCGAAATAGGACGGGGAAACTATCCTTCCATATTTATGGCAAAATGAAGATCAATTTATGAAATAGGACGGGGCGACTATCTTTATCACCAGATGGTATGAACTCCCGAAACAAGTCTGGTTTACCAATAAACACAGATTGTAGATCAATTCCCGAAACAGGACATGGCGACTATTTGCATGGCAAATCATTTCCTTCATAGATTTATTTTGAAAAGTATTTCCTTCAGAGATTCATTCTGAAAAGCATTTCCCTCAGATAAGATTGGATAGATTCATTCTGAAAAGCATTCCTCAGATATAGTCAAGCGTAGACTCATTCTGATACTTCTATCAATAGTTACTTTAGATGGCATCTATAAGCCCATCTTTGTCGACTCTCTGTAACCTCTTCGAATGGCATCCTTAAGCTCATTCAAGCAATATTATCAATAAACAGTGTTACCGCCTGCACATGCAAATGCAAATTCCTGGACACTTAAGTGTTAAATCATCTTCTACCTTCAAGTCACGAACGCGGACATGCCAATCTAACTCTTCAGGTTTAAGAATATTTAACAGGGGAAACTATTGTACCCCAAAACTTTCCCTCCCATTTTTATTTAATACATTCTTTCAAGTCTCTTCAAATGGTCAAGGCACCCAAGGGTTGACTAGTCAAGATGCACCTCCTAAACCAAAAGCCTACAACTAGGGTTTGGAGTTTCTCAAGGAAATTTGGTCTGTAAAACTCTCAAGTGGCTCCCATTTTTACTAAAAGGTCCTCAAAAAGGCTCATGTTAAGTTTCAAGCCCTACATCACAAGTTTGCTCAGTCAATGACTCAGATGCTTGAAAATCAACTATATTGATCAAAAAGTCAACTATGGTTAACATACAGTCAAACTTCAAGATTTTTGGTCAACATCAATATTTTTAAGTGATATTCACCATTTTATCAAGGGTTGATCATGATTCCCCAAGGAAAGTCCTCAGATCATCAAAAGTCAAGAATTTGCCAAATTAGGGTTTTCCTTTGGAGAAGTCAACTGAACTTTGACCAGGCATAATTTTCACATGCTTCATTAAATTTTCCCCAACCAAATCCCATTTTAAATAAAATTCAATTCTCTATAAATTTTCTTTTATTCTCAAGGCCAAAAGATGCTTCATTTAGAAGATATGATCTCATACATTATAGGTCATTTTCAAAAAGTCAACAAAAGACACTTTTTGTCAAGGCAACTTATATCAAGATAATGTCTCCAAATTCAAAAATTATTAAAGATGAAAGTATAGAGGATATCTTGGGCTTTCCAAAAAGTTCAAGATCATCTCTAAAAGGTGAAAATTGGGCAAGTTATGAGTTGCACAAGTTGGGAAATTTTAAAGGAATTCATGAATTTCAAGTTGGGAAATTTTGAACTTTTAGAATAATGGACCTAATTTTTGAGACTCATACATTTTCATGTTATGTTAGAGGTCCCCTAAAACAATTCCCTTATTTTTCATGATTTCTATTTAGTTTATTTGAATTTTTTTCATTCAAAACAAATTAAATCAAGAACAAAGTGTAAAGAAAATGGGCTTAGGTGTATGATTGGACTTATGGGTCAAGATTGAAGCCTAAATTTTATGCAAAGGTCAGCAAGGAAGTCCAGGTTCAATGCATGTCAAGAATGACAAGGATTTCACAAGTTTGGAAACATTTTAATGTGTTTTATCTTGTTTTGAAAAATGCCTTAATGCCTTGATTCTTACCTTACTTGTTTGCTCTCCTCTCACTCCTCTATATATACCACACTATACAATCTACAAAGAGACGAAAAAAATCATTGCCTAAGAGCAGGAAAAAATCATTGCCTAAGAGAGAGCTCGAAATTCATAAAAAAAACTCCAAGATATGGTAAAACTCATAACCAAAGTTCCAGCTTCTCTCACTCAAAACCAATGACTCCCTCATCCTTTTGAGACCCCTAGGAGGCGATCCACATAATTATACAACCCCACGCATCTCAGAATCCCTTCATACCATCCCTCCAATTTGATAAAATTTTGATTTCGAATCTCTTTGATTTCGTAATTTAAATAATTTTTATGCGTATATTCTTGTTACTATTGATGTTTTAATCAAGTATAACGTTTTACATGCAAGCATGAAGGCATAAATAACGTGATTCCATTGTTAGGGCATCAAGAATGTTTGGTTTCAGATCTCAGGATATAGGATGATCCAGACAAAAATAAGCTCATATTCGAAATCAAGACATTTTCTTTTTTTAATATTTATGTTGTCTTATTAACTTTTTTTTTAGATAATTAACTCAATCATAAAAATCTCATAAAATCAAAAACTAAAAAAAAAAAAAAAAGATTTAATTTTAATTAATACTCACTTCTTTTTTTTTAATTAAAATCAATTAGACATTAGATTTTTTTATTATCATTAACTTAATTTTCTTAAATCAATTAAAAATAATAATAAACAAAAAACCATAAAATTGAAATCACAAAAAAATAGATTTAGGTTTTTTTTTTAGATTAAAATTAATTTTTGTCAAATTAATTTTAATCCCATTTTAATGTTTATTTCATAATTAATTTGTAATTAATTTAGACTTTTTTTTAAATATTAAGATCAAATCACAAAAAAACCAAAAATATTTTGGCTTTTCTTTTTAGGATATTTAATTTTCTTTCTAAATAATTTTTTCTATTATTTTCTATTTATTTACCATTTTAGAAATAAATGTATAGGTCGGACATATGATTTTGTAATAGTTAGTTTATCTTTTTCGTATTTTATTTCTAAATATTGTAACTCCTAATGGGATGTAATAGTTTAGGATTTACTTTTTTGCACTTTTACTTTCCGCACCTCTGTATATACATGTATATTACTGTTAGTAATTAGGTCGTGTGTGGCAAGATAAAAGCAAACGTTAGCAAACTTAACACTCAAGATAAATAACTAAAACACAACACACTCGCACACACGCACCTGTAAGGTACCTCCACTTGTTGCCTTCAGATGAATAAACAGTAACGACTCTCGAACATAAGAGATTTTAGTGGTAACCCTTTGGTTTAAAGATCATAAGTCCCTCAATGACCCTTTCGACATTGCCTCGGTATATGATCTTAAAACCTTAGGGTAACTACTAAAGTATCTTACTAGTTGCTTTTGTGACTGTACGATGACCCTCGCCCGTCCCTCAAAAATCCAATGATAGGGATACCTACTCACTAATAGTAGGATATCACTGTCTAAAGGAAAAGAGGGAAAAAACAAATCTTTCGAGTAGGTAGATAGCTCCTAGTTGCTTGCTCATAAAAACAATAAAAAAAACAATTTTTTCACACATACACAAACTCTTTTCTAAATATTTTCAAAGACAAAAAAACTTTGTATATGTTCTCTCCGAAACGAGAAACATTACAAAGTTCGCCGCACTAAGGCGTATTTTCAAAATATCTTCAAAACACACTTACACAAAAAAAAACATTTTCAAAGCGAGCTAGCAACTAAGAGCCCGTAGATAACTACGGATGGAAAGGGTGCTAACACCTTCCCTTTTCATAACCTACCCCCTTACTCAAAATAATCTCGAAAGGTCTTTCCTGTTCTTTTCACCCTTTCCTTTGTTAGATAAAAGAAAAGTCGGTGGGGACTCTTGCTAACCGCAACAATTACAATAAAACGCAAAAAATAGTAAAGTCATTTCTCCCACCGTATTACACAAGCAAACAAATATCATCAGCAATTTTTAAACAGGTCGGAGATTAAATCCTGAAACATGACGGGGTAACTATCTATTTGACCAGGCGGTATGAATTCCCGAAACAGGACGGGTTTACCAACAAAAAAAATAGGTTGCTGATTAATTCCTAAAACAAGACGGGGCAACTATCTATATGACCAGGCGGTATGAATTCCCGAAATAGGACATGTTTACCAACAAAAAATAGGTCGCAGATTAATTCCCGAAACGGGACAGGGCAACTATCTATATGATCAGGCGGTATGAATTCTTGAAACGGGACATGTTTACCAATGAAAAACATGTCACAGATTAATTCCCGAAACAAAACAGGGCAACTATCTATATGACCAGGCAGTATGAATTCCCGAAACAGGACAGGTTTACCAATGAAAAATAGATTGTATATCAATTCCCGAAACAGGACAGGGAGACTATCTATATGACCAAGCGGTATGAATTCCCGAAATAGGACATGTTTACCAATAAAAAAAAAGATTATAGATTAATTCCTGAAACAAGACGAGGCAACTATCTATATGACCAAGCAGTATGAATTCCTGAAACAGGATGAGTTTACCAATAAAAAACAGGTGAGAGATTAATTCCTGAAACTGGACAGGGAAACTATCTATATGACCAGGCGATATGAATTCTTAAAACAGGACGGGTTTACCAATGAAAAACAGATTGTAGACCAATTCTCAAAATAGGATGGGGAGACTATCTGCAAGACCAAATGATTTCCTTCATAGACTGAATTCCGACGAGCACCCCCCTCAGAGACTCAATTATGGAAAGCAGTTCCTTGAGAGGTTTATTCTGAAAAGCATTTCCTTTAGGGACTTCATTCTGAAAACCATTCTCCTCCATAGGTTTATTCTGAAAAGCATTCCCCCCAGAGACTGAATTCTGGCAAGCATTTCCTTCATAGTTTTATTATGAAAAACATCTCCTTCAGGGCTTCGTTCTTAAAAGCATCTCCTTCAGAAGTTTATTCTGGAAAGCATTCCCCCCAGAGACTGAATTCTGGTGAGCATTTTCCTTCTGAAAAGCATCCTTCGGATACAGTCAGGCGTAGACTCATTCTGATACTTCAATCAACAGTTACTTTGAACGGCATCTGTAAGCCCATCTCTGACGATACTCTATCACCTCTCTGAATGGAATCTTTAATCCCATTCAAGCAGTATAATCAACCAACAGTGTCACTTCGTGCACATGTGAGTGCAAATTTCAGGGCACTTAAGTGTTCAATCCTCTTCCACCTTCAGATCACGAATGATGGACAACCAATCTAAATCTTCAAGTTTAAGAAGATTAAACAGGGGTAATTGTTGTACCCCAAAATTTTCCCTCCCATTTTTGAAGACAATTGATTCAAGACACCTCCTTATGCTCCTAGGGTTCTCAATTTCTCAAGAATACTCAAGGGTTTAAGCATACAAGCACCTATCCTAAGCAATTGACCTACAACTAGGTTTTGTGTTTTCCAAAGACAATTGAGCTTATAATTTCTCAAGTGGATTCCATTATTTCTCATATGCTTCAAAGTTCCCTCATGACAATTTTCAAGCCTAGCATCACAAGTTTGCTCAGTCAATTGCTCAGATGATTGAAAATCAATTATATTAGACAAAAAAGTCAACATTGGTTAACATACAGTCAAACTTCAATATTTTTGGTTAATATCAAGATTTTAAGGTCACATTCATCATTTGATCAAGGGTTGGTCATGATTCATCATGAAAAGTCAAGATTCATCAAAAGTCAAAAATTGTTAAATTAGAGTTTTCTTTAGGAGAAGTCAACTCAATTTTGATCAAGCATAACTTTCACATGCTTCATCATAAAATTATCAACTAAAGCCCATTTTGATGGAAATTCAATTCTCTACAACTTTGCCTCTCTAAGCTCAAGTCCAAAAAATGATTCATTTAAGAGATATGAGCCAAAATACTACATGTCATTTTGAAAGTCAACAAAAAGACATTTTTTGTCAAAGCAATTTACATCAGGTTAAAGAATTAAAATGAAAAAATGACCAACATAAGATTTGTAGCGTACATTTGAGCTTTCCAAAAAGTTCAAGATCACCTTCATATGATAAAATCTGTGAAAGTAATGATTGAGGCAAGTTGAGAAATTTTTTAGAAATGCATGAAACCTCAATTGAGCAGTTTTGAAATTTTGGACTAGTGGACCTATCTTCTAAGGTATAAACATGTTCATGAACTTATAGAGGACTCCTAAACTCAATCATACCTTACCACATTTTTTTTTATTTATTTGTATTTATTTTGATTTTTATTCAATTAAATACAAAATAAATTAAATAAAATAACAAATGATGGACCAAGGCATGTGAGCTTGGTTTTGGATCAGATTTGAGGCCCAAGAACACATATCCAAATTTCCAAAACCGTGTTTCCTCAATATGGGAAGAGTTTCACTTGTTTTGAAAGGTTTTTAATTGGTTTTGGCAAGAATCTTCAAATTTGGAAGCTTGAAAACATGCTTTATCATATTTGATTCACACTTAACTCCTCATGATTGCCATTCATTTTTGTTGATTTACTATGATGCTTATAAATAGAGGACATCATCAGTGAATAGAGCACACAAATTTCTACCTCCAAAGCAAGTCTCAAAAAATCACAAAAATATCAAGATTTAGGGCAAAGTCGAAATCCTATTTCCAGGCTTTTTCCATCAAAAACAAGCATCCAAACATACTCCTGAAGATCCCAGGAGTCATTTCCAGTCTTTCAACAAGCTCGAGGTATCCCAAAAGATGCTCTCTCAAGAATACTAGTTGGGTAACTTTTCCAAAACTTTAAACTTCTATTTTTCGCATTGTTAATTAATCTTGTGTGTTCAAGTGTGTTTAGGATGATGTTTAGAACATGTCATTATGATCACATGTAAAAGTTCAAGCCCCGACGCCTGCAACCCTTTTTCTTATTTATTTTTAACCCTTTTTATTTTTTTCTTTCTTAATTAATTTTCCATTAATTAATTTCTTTAACTATTTTTTTTAGTTCAATGAAAAATCATAAAAAAACTTATAAAATCAAAAATTAGGTATAGTCTTTTTTTATCAATTAATTTAATTAATTTAAAATTAGGTTTTTACAATTAAATTAATTAATTTGTAATTAAAATTAGACATTAGGTTTTTTATTATTAACATATAAAATCAAACAAAAAATACACAAAAAATTGATTTATGATATTTTAGGACTTTAGGATAATCTTTCTTTCATTTTTTATTTATTTTTCTTTCGCATTTAAATTCCTAGAAACAATTGTATAGGCCGCACATTTTTTTTGTAATAACCTAGTTTAAATTCCCGCACAATTTCTTTATCATGTAACTTCCCCCAAGGCCCTATAATAGCGTAGGACTTTACTTTTCTGCACTTATACTTTATGTCTTGTATATATACAACTGTGTAATAATAGGCTTGCATGGCAAGATAAAATTAATCGGTAGATAATCTTAAATAATTCCAAGATAACATAACTGTAATTGAATCACTTTGCACACATACACCTCTAGGGTAATTCCTTCTGTTGCCTTCAGAAAACAATGATCATGTCCCTCGAACGTATGGATACTTTAGCAAAAGACCCTCGATTCATCAATATCATCACGGGCCCTTTCGAATAAAGATCATAATCCCTCGATGACCCTTTGAGTTGCCTACAAAATGATCTAGTCCCTTCGATAACCATACGAGAAAAATTATGATAGTCCCTTCGATACAATTGCTAAAGTATCCTTACATGTTGCCTTCTATGACCATTCGACGACCTTACGCTTGTCCCTTTATATCCAATAGATAAGGCTATCTACCAACTAATGGTAAGGATATTAATATATCTAACGGAGAAGGAAAATAACAAGAACGCCCTTTAGTGGGTAAGACACAACAAATTGCTTGCTCATAACCTTTTTCAAAACAAATAAAACATTTTACACATCACATTTCAAATAGATATTTTCAAACAAACACTTTGTACGCATTCTTGAGGACTAATACAAGAATCATTATAAAGTCTGCCTCACAATTGGCTTTCAAAATATTTTCAAACAATCACACACACAAAGCAAATTTTTTCAAAGTGAGCTAAGCATTTAAGAGCCTTTAGATAACTACGGATGAAAAGAGTTCTAACACCTTTCCTTTTCATAACTTACCCCCCGAATTCAAAATCTATCAAAGGTCTTTCACGTTCTTTTTACCTTTCCTTATTGGATAAAAGAAAAGCCGATGGAGACTCTTGCTAACCGCAACATTTGTGTTAAAATGCTAAACAAGTCAGTTCTCCCACCGTATTACATCTTGATAGAATAAGTTGGGGGTAAAAGCTGTCAATAGGTTGGGGATAAGCATGTTCAAAAATCTTAGATCAGATTGTATTAAGGTTAGTGGGCATAAACTTTAAAACCTCACAATTCTTTAGTGAAAAATTCTCAAGAAGACCTCTTGGAAACATGACTAGGTCAACGTTCGGTCAAATATGGATAACTCTCTAGTACAATCTTTCATATCCTTACTCTCTTTATTTTTCCATAATTTATTTTTCGTTACTTTATTTCAGCTTTACTCAATAAAACTTCACTAACACGATATTAATCAAGATAGGTAAAATTAAACATATGTTTTTCGAATACTATAATTTACCCCCTTATTCTTGAGGTCACTTGTCCAATAAATGATATATTACTATAATTTAATATTGACCTAACCATATCTATGAGAGTAAGATTTCGTCTCTTAGCCACACCACTTTGTTATGGTGTATTGTGCAGGTATAACGTGGCTTTCGAGATACTTTGCAAATGAATATGTACATTTTTGTTTCTCATTATATTTTCATAATACGCACCACATCAATATATTTACTTTTCTATCTAACTCCCTTTCTATCTCATAGATTCTTTAGATGATATCTCACCTTTCATTAACCCCGCTAATCTTTCTTTGGATGTGTGACCTAACCTTTAATTCTAAAAACAAGCATAGCTCTCATTATATGTACTTTTCATACTTACAACAAGATATTCAATATTAAAACTTTAAAATTATCATCAAGATTAAAATATTTCAAACCATCAACTCAACTACCAAAACCATAATAATACAAATCTTTAAATAAAGAAAATACACTATTTTCAATCCTAAAATTAAATTTTAGTACATCCAACTTTGCAACCTAAACTAAATTCCAACAACAATCAGGTACGTAAAGACAATTTTTCAAATCTATATGACATGCAATATTCAAGATCAATCTATACATTCCAATTTCTTCTATTTGTGTCATCATTATGTTTCCCGTATAAAGAAACTTTTTACTCCTTTTTATGAATTGATGGAAAGGAATCCCTCTCTAATACGTGACACGCGAGTAGTTGTATTCAAATCAAGCCACTAAGTATTATTTGGTATTTAAATAAAATTTGATTTGAAATTTATGGAAATATAAAACATACTTTCTTTTCGAACCACATCTTCCTTTTACGATAATTCTTTTTTAAGTGTTCGTTCTTCTTGTAGAAATAATAATTATTTTCCTTTTGAACTCGACCCACATAAACATTTAGTGAAGCTTTACCCTTATTTTTGTTCTTCTTATCAGGTTTGGTTTTACTGCTACTGGGTCCATCATGACTCGAGAGATAAACAAAATGATCTTTAATCTTATTTCACCTTCATTGTTCTTGAGCCAACATGACATTAATTTCTTGAAACTTCAATTTTTCTTTGATGGTTTTGTAATTCACTTGGAACATGCCAAAACCAAGAAGAATCAAATTAATGATAAAATGTACAAGAAAGTATTCATTCAAATCCATAGCAAAGAACTTCAACTTTGCTGCCATATTTCCATTTGAGTCACATGATCATGAATGAATTAGACCATCCAAAAATTTTAATCGTCAATTCACTTATCAAAATCCCCATATTAGATTTCCTTGTAATTTCAAATTTTGAGTACTCTTTGACATTTTTCATAAATTTCCTTGCATTTTCAGAAAAATTTTGAGTACTCTTTGACACAGCTTAATAAATCGAAAGGGGTGTGTTAAAATAAAGTTTTGGTTCATTGATCTATTATGTTCAGGCCCATTTTAAGCGAACAGAGGTGCACTTTACAATATAGAGGTGTGGTGCTTTGGACCATCAAAATCTGATGGGCCATTAAGGGTTAGCTTGGTTTTAGTGGGGGAAGGGGGTGTGATTGTTTTTTGGTCTGATCATTTGGGCTTCTCAAAGAAATTATAGGTGCATTTTTTTAAGAGGCCCATATTTCATTTTTTGGAAGTCCATTTTGTTGGTTGAAGACAATATTTATTCAAAATTATATGTATTTTTATTATTATTTTTTATTATTATTTTTTATTAAACCTAATTAACTAATTATACCTTTGTTAATTATTAATTTTATTATTATATTTTTGAAACTCATTGACTGAAGTCAACCAAATCCAAACTAGAGTTTCAACCCCCAATACTGCTCAGCGGCTCATCTTTATCGTTCTTCTTCATCAAGCTAACAAGGCCCAAACAACCAGCAAGAACATACACTGTACAAATAAATCAAAATTTTATCAAATCTTAAATAAACTAACATAATAAAATAAAAAGCGTTTTATTTATGAATACAGACACAAAATCGTCCAATTTTTCCAAACAATTTGTAAACAAAATCAAATCGAATCTTATTTCAATCAAATTACAAATAAATCCGTTATAGAATCAATTACAATATTTTCTAGTTTAAATTATCCCTAATCTTCTATAATTTCTAAATCAATCTAAGTTTGTAATGAATAAATCAATAAAATTTCCTAAATCAATCTAATTTTAAAAGCTATATAAAGAACCCTAATTCTAAGAATAAGGGGTGACGAAAGGATTTTACAGAGACAGAAGGAAGAAGTAGAAGATTAGATGAATCCACCTTCTCAAAGAGAGATATGGGTTTCAACTTCTAAAACCCTAGATCTACTCGTTGTAGTCACCGCCGCCGCCCTCAAACCCAATCTTCATCAGCCGCGCCTCTATCCTCATCATCGTCTTCCTCCTTTACACCTGTAAATTTAAAGAGAAGAGAGGCCAGAAAGCTAATTGAAAAACCAGAACGAGTACGAAATCGCAAGGAGGTAATCGACGCTTAACTTTTCTTTTTTTTGCAATTATGGATTTTGGTTAATGGTTGGGTTTTTTGGTGTTAGAGATGTCGCTGATTGGGCCGCCGTCGATTTAGGGTTTCGACGATGGTTGGTTTTGTTCTTATTCTACGAGAGAAGAGGGTAAGAACCAAAAGAGAGAGAGAGAGAGAGAGAGAGAGAGAGAGAGAGAGAGAGAGAGAGAGAGAGATAGAGAGAGAGAGAGACAAAATGAGAGAATGAGAAGAAATGAAAAGAAAAGAGAAAATATACTCCCTCGCGATCTCGTGTGTTCTGTGTATCATGCACCCTCATGTTCCCACCACCTGATCTTGATCCCAGGTCCTCAAGACTGCAAAACTACGGTAACACCATAGGCCGCCTACGTAAGATCCCAACATGCCTCTATCCAATTCAATTTTGGGCCAAGCTAAATTTCTAGCCACACATCCCTATTTACTGCGTAATTAGACAAATGCACCCCCTTCTTCACTGATGGGCTAAGTCCAACATCTGGACTTGGACCCTTATTGTTTATGCCCCTAGTATTTTCTACTACGTTCAAATCCGTACCCCCTGCATTTTGGGCCTAAATCATATATCTAGATTTAGAGCCCTGATATTCACGCCCCCAGGTTTTGCTGCCCAAACTAAATTTACACCCCCTCGTTTATTCTATTAATTAATTTTTATAATTAATTAACTTATATATTTATTATTTATTTATTTTCAATTTATCATTTTTTGTTTTAAATTACATTTTTTTCCATTTTATTTTTCAAATTTTTAACAAATGATATTGGATTAATAATAAAAAATTAATATATTTTTAATAAATTATGATAGTTATTTATTAGTTCAAATATTAATATTTCTTTAATTGCATTAAATATTTTTCTCATGCATTAAATCTATTTTCTCATATTACATGATATATTTGGAAACATCTAACCAATCAAATACTAAACTTTTTTTTTACTAACTCAATAAACTCAAGATATTATTTTCAAAAAGGATTATGGAAATATCTTCTACCAACTGTGAACTTCGTCTACAAATTCAGCTATTCACACACCTAGATTTGGTTCAAGGATAATTCAAGATGTTTTCATAGTTCATAAAAAAAACTAACCAGACAACTGTGAACTAGAATCGAGACTCTGATTTCTCATAAGAGGATACATAGGCATACGACTTAAAATCGTGGTGAGCTCCCTTAATTAAAATTAAAACCCTATTCATAAACTGTAAACCTTAACCCTAGTATCCTTGTGAACAAGGAAGATTATGGGTGCCTAACACCTTCTCTTCGTCTAAAACGAGTCAACAACTTAGAATCTCTGATCAAATTAGGATTATCCATTATATTCTCTTCCATGGGATAATTTAATGGTGGTGACTCTATATTTTTAAACCAGTTATTACATTTGAAACTTCAATTTTTCTTTAATGGTTTGGTATTTCACTTGGAACGTGCCAAAATCAAGAAGAATCAAATTAATGATAAAATGTACAAGAAAATATTCATTCACATCCATAGCAAAGAACTTCAACTTTGCTGCCATATTTTCCATTTGAGTCACATGATCATTGTTGTACCCCAATTTTTGCCCCTAAGATCCCTTCATCATCCCATATTGAGTCAATCACAATAAGATCATATTAGGGCTTTTGGTTCTCCTCCCTGTCTTTAGCTTTACTCTTTGAGGAATCACCAAGAAACTTGACTTGTTTTTATTTTGTGACCATGCATGTTTTTTTTACTTTCCTTTTAATTAATAAAATTCAATGTTGGTTTGTCTTACTTGTTAATAATGTAGGTAAAGGCAATGTGGCTTAGCAAGTTGATCCAGGTGTTCATGAGTTTATTTCCATTACCTAGTCAATAAAGCTTGAGAAATTCAAACCTCACTATTGAAGTTGTTTTGTAAGAAATGGCATGGCAAGGTTTATTTTGGTTCACCATATTTCAAAGTTATCAAGATTGATTCAAAAGTACAAGGGGTTGATTGAAGAAGTTGTCATGGTTGGAAAAGGCATTGTTCCCATTGGTCACAAGTGCATATTTCTCTTAATTCTCAAGATATGGAAGTGGTTTTGGTTGCTATGAGTTCTTATTATCATCCTTAACAACTTCTATCTACAAATCAAAAGTGTTGGTACAAGAAGGTTGTTTAAAATTGTCAAAGTTCCTCAAAGCATTTTCTTGATCTAGGAGCTAGGGTTTTGAACTTCAAAGAAGTATATATTGCTCATATTTTGGTATTTTTGAGTGATTCCAAAAACATCCTTCTCTTCAAAGAGTTATTAAAAAATCAACTCAAAAGTTTCAAGGAGTTTTCATGTGGAAGAAACTTGATGATGAAGAAATATTACAAGTCCTCCAGATGAACCCCCTACTTCCCATATGTGACTTCAAATGATCATAACTTGGTCCATTTTTATCACCTTGAGCCCACTCTTTTTCCACAATGATCTTGAGTATGTGAAATTTATTCCTTATTTTATGTGCAAAGTGATAAAATGGATGGAAGATGCCCTAAGGATACAAAAGATTATAGGTCATTTCATGATTTTTTGCGAACTTCAACAATTAATAACTCTCTCAATTTTTGGATACTTTGAATGGTTCAAGTTTCAAAATATCATTCAAGAGGTCTATTCCATGCCTTCTTTTTTGGTCAAGAGCAAATTCCAAGAGGAAGGTCATGTTTGGATGTAAAACGTTATAGGTCACTTTTGAAGAAAAACATGAAATATTTCTAAGTATGGAAAGTCAACCTCTTTTTCCCAACTTTGACTCATTGCAAATTTCATCTCAAACATCCATTTGATTCCATTCTTTTCCCATTATAAAGCTTGTAATCTTATCTCTCTAAAGCATCAAGAACCATGCTTTAAGACCGCTTGAGCTGAGAATGCCATTGTTTCAAAAGTGGTAACTTGGAATTGAAGTTTCATCACAAGTCAGAATTTGAATTTCATGTTACAACTTCTAATCCTCAAGTTAGCACATGTTTTGGGTATAAACATGATTATCCAACTTTCCCAAGTGGATTAGTGCATTAAAACGAGCGTTTTGGATGAGTTTTGACAAAAGAGAAGTCACACTTTCTTCATGATGCAGACCCACACGAATTCCCTCCAAATTGCATCATTCACCCTTACTTTTGATCCCATTTGCTTCTCTTATAAATAGATGAGCTATCCCATTTGTTTCTCAAGCTTGAACAGCCAAAATCACCCTGCCAAACTTTCTCCATAACTCACTTTTCTGCAACTTTGAAATCATTGTTCAAGTTTTTTTCAATCCATTTTTCTATCAATTCACCTTCCTTGATCTTACCTGAAGCTAACAGAAGAAGAATTGAGCCTTGAAACCTCCCGAATTGATCTGACCAAGTCCATTTATAGAGCTCTACAACTGAACTTCAATAGGTAGATTTCTCCATCAATTCTTTCAAACTTTGATATCTTTGTGAAGCTCTCATTACCCTGGTTCTAGTTGCAACACTTGCTTTTAACTGGAAACACATTTTGGCCATGGAATTTCAAATCCCTTTTCAAAACTTCTTTTCCATATTGCTTGAGTTACAGTTTATATAAATTTTTCGCGAAAGTATGTTTGTCTTCGTCTTGATGAGACAAAGTGAATGACATAGGCCTGAGCTTCTGATTTTACAGTTTAAGGGAAATGTGTTTCACGTTGGCTGGAGTTGAAGATGACCAGCCTGTCATCTTCCAACCAATGATGGCGTGTCATTTGTATTTTTTGAAAATATGATTTTTATGTGATTCAGTGCTTTATTCAGTAATGACCATGATATGCACAGCGCGCCAGATCCCTTGGATTTGATTACTAACGAGTTTTGACTCTCATCCATTGGTCCACATTTTTTTGACTTTATTTTATTTTCTAATTTTTATATTTAAATTGTTTTAAACTTCAAAAAATCATAAAAAATTCATTTTAAGTCCAAAAAAAATGAAAAAATTATGAAAAATATTTTTTATTTTTCTCTTTCTGATTTTTATTTTTTTACAATTTTATTTTGTGTTTTGATATTTTTTTATAAATTTTCACTTTATTTGAATTGTTTTAAATGTTTAAAAATACTTTTATGTATTTTTAAATTCAAAAAAAAAATGGAATGATCCAATGATATTGTGACAAATATTGGTGACCTCATTTATCTTTTATTTCTGACTTTGTTATTTTTTTATCATTTTTGGTTTATTTTACTCATTTCTTTTAATTTTAAAAATAGTTTCTGACTTAAAAAATTACCAAAAATTTTATAAAAATATTTGAGTTCATTTTTTATTTTTCTATGGTCTTACTTAATTTTTCTTGATTAATTTGAACATAGTTGATATTTTCCTCTATTATTTCTATTTTAAAATATTTTAAAACCCTTTTTAATGCATATATTAAATGTAATATTATTTTGTGATTATTTTCTGGATGATCTTGAGTTGAATTTTTGATCATGAACTTTGTTAACATCATTGGATCCATGGTATTGAGTCTAACTCCATAAAAATGGATGAATGATTTTAAAAATAGTTTGATTAAAATTTAATTAAAATGTGGTTTGTATATTCTTTCTCACCATTTCTTCATCTCATCCCTTTCTTATTGCACTAAGTGTTATTGGAGCATGATCTCTATATCATGTCTCAAAACAAATGGTGCATAGATTACTATTGACCGACCTCAAAATAGGTGCGACTTCTATATAAGTCCACTTACGATTGTTTAACATAACGCTAAATTTTATCCTGATTTGAATAAATGATCATTCGTGGCTCAAACCTATGTTTGCAAGCCCGAGTATGTTAATTTGATCTCTTTGATCCAATAACCTTGAGATTCATTGTGTGGAGGTTTTGGTTCTACCAATCCTCTAATGGATCTTTATCAATTTTGGTTAATGCGGATCACTTAAACATTGTTGATCATTAAATTTTACTTTTTGAGGATTCCAAAATGGATGATATACTTGACAAAAAGCAAATGCAACTTGTTATGTGGAGGCTTTGGTTCTACCAATCCTCTAATGAGTTCCAAATGCAAGTTTCAAGATGGTCATCCAACTAACCACTAATTACTAATAATTGATTTTATTTTGTGCTTTTATTTTATGCTCTTTACTTTATGCACCATTTACTTTAGCATTTACATTTCATGCTATTTTTCATCTTTGCTCACTTGATCCCCTTTATATTCTTGTCATTTTTATCTTGGTCACTTGAGTTTTTTTTCTTCTTTTTTAAGATACTTAGTAATCAACATGAACCATGAAAAACTTTAATGATACTTGGACTATTTAGTTACTATCCTTGGCATTATGGAGTATTGGACTTCTTGGACTTAGGATTAGAAACCTTGGCCTACATTGGAGACCTTGTGACCTTAATTGATATTTTGTCTGGAGTTCTTGAGGTTTACCTTAAGACATTGGGTTGTTTGTTTATTTTATGTGTAGGTTATTGTGATTACATTCTTTGTTTGTAATCTGGAATTTACCCGAATACAATCGTTGTTCTATCAAATTTTTGTAAAGACTTAATACACTTAAAGTTTAATTCTCTCAAGAGGTCTAGTATCTTTGCTTGCTTGGTTTCAATCCAAATAATGGGAATTCTATCTTGACTCATAATTTCAAGAGTTGGCTTCTTGTTGGTTAGATGGTTCTTATCCCTATCTTTTATCTTATGCTTTAGGATAGTCTCTTCTTCTCCTCCCATCTTCTTTAATTTCAAAAATCTTCTTCCTCCTTTTGAAAACTCTTCTTATTTTGAAACTTGAACCATTTTCATAATAAACTTGGACTTATGTCCATGCATTTTCAAAACATTTTCATAAATAAACTCCAATCAACTTAATAATACCTTGACATTTTTTGTGAGAAGACTAAAAGTCTATCAGTGTCATTTCAAACCATTTTTCCACTTTGACTTTTTATTTTTAAACCTTTCTCAAAATATTAGACTCTTGTCAATCCTTGTAGTGATGCAAACAACTAAACTTCTACAATATATAGTGAAGTGATATATTTTCCACTTGGGTGTTGAGTGAGGCATTGTTGATTTTAAAATCCAAGCCATATCCTCCACTTTGAGATGATGCAAATTCTCCTTTCTTATGATTGTGGGTAGTAAGTATATTTCCCACATGGATAATGAGGATGATGTCTTATCTCATAAAATTAACCAACACACTTGTGTTTTAAAATTTTCAAAAGGTGAGCTACGTGTACCCTGATCCCCTATTGCACGAAAGGTGGTATGTAGGCACTAAATGTTCGCAACCGCGGCGGGTGCAAAAATCATAAAAAATACTTATTTTCTCACCTCCACCATCTATTTTTTATACAACATATTATAGCCAAAATATACAGATTTTTTCAAAGAGGTTCCTGCAGAGTACCGTAGATGTTTAGGGTGCTAATACCTTCCCTTTGCATAACCAACCCCCTTACCTTGAATATTTCCCCCCTCTTTTTGGTTACTCGCTCTTTTCCCATTCCTTTGGAAATAATAAAGCATGGTGGCGATTTTTATTTTGATTTGTATAAGTCTAGTCAATCCAATGGCTTAGTCTTAAACATTTCTACCTCTACAGAAAAAAATGATGACTTCATTGGGGAAAGATTGACCTCTTACTGGTCTATCCCTAAGTGGGTTAAACCTATCTTTGTCTATATCTGTATATGTGTTATTGTTGTTTATGTGTTGTATGTTATATATATATATATGTTTATCTGGATTTTCCTGGTTTTCAGGGTGCTTGGTGATTACTTATAAGTCCTATACCCGGACTTGGGCAAACTTTAAGATAGAACGGATGGTATAGTCATGTTAACTTTGAGGGAGTAATCCCAAAAAAAGAGGCATGAGATCCCCCACTCAGTGGAGGCCCCTTTGACTGTAGTGTCGTTTACAGAGTAATCGGGAAGACGTGCTGCTCTCGACCTGGGAGCCTGCTGAAGCTGAGGACCATAGAATACCTAACCCATCTTGGCCTTTTAGGTGTAGTGCGGAAGCTATGACGGAGTAATCTGGAAATAGTTGTCACGCGATACTACGCTCAGACGAGTTTTTCTTGAGAATATTACTAATTACCGAGTTAATCGGGAAGTTGGTAATATCCGAAGAAAGGATGTAGACTCTGGGAACCTCTAGAACCTTGTTCGGCAGGTGATAACTTTTAGACCATACCTTATGGGTAGTACCTTCGACCTCATACTCGTGACGTTGAACCTATGAACCCTGTGTTTGTGATCTTGTGTGTGATTATTGCATCATACATACATGCACTCACAAGCATCTTTTGAAGAAATTTTATTTCAAGGGACTTGAAAGTTGACCATTTGTGAATATCTCAGGTACCTTTTGACCATGGATTCTGGAAAAAGAAATATCGGAAAATACAGTTTCAAAGATCCCAAGATAGATGAGTTGATCAGTCTAATTCCCGAGATTGAGTGTTCTGCAGATTTTCGGAAGAAGTATGGATCCATCATTCCTCTCATGAAGCTTAGGATGAAGGATGGTATTCTCTCGACCTTGGTCCAGTTCTATGATCTGATGTATCTATGCTTTACTTTCCCTGACTATCAGTTGATGCCTACACTAGAGGAGTATTCTTATTTGTTGGATTTGCCTATTACCGATCTTGTTCCTTTTACTGGTTTGGAGGGTGAGCCAAAATAAAAGGAGATTTATGCTTTGATCCATCTGGGGGAGTTTGAGGTTGAAGCCCATATGACTACTAAAGGAGGGATTAGAGGATTATCATCTCAATTCTTATTGGAGAAAGCTCGTTACTTTTCCAGGATGAAGAGTACAATCGTTTTTGAGGCCATCTTTACTCTACTTGCTTACGGGTTGTTCTTATTTCCTAATGTGGACAAGTTTGTTGACATTAATGCTATCAGAATCTTCATGATTGGAAACCCAGTTCCTACATTGTTGGGTGATGCTTATTACTCTATTCATCTTCGGAATTCTTATCATGGGAGGATGATTATCTGTTGCACGCCTCTTTTGTACCGGTGGTTTGTTTCTCATATGCCTCAGTCTGATGCCTTCTGAGATGTCAGGAAGGAACCCCGTTGGGCTCCTAATATCATAGAACTTACTCACTCAGATATTGATTGGTATCATCAGGCTTACCATGATGTATAGATTGTCGATAATTGTGGTAGTTTCCCCAATGTACCTCTTCTTGGTACAAAGGAAGGAATTAACTACAACCCTGTTCTTGCACGACGACAGCTTGGTTATCCGATGAGGGATAAACCAAACAGTATTCATTTGAGTAGTTTCTTCCTTAAGGAGGGAAAAGACCATAAGGAAGCTAGGGAGCAGATTGTGAAGGCCTGTCGTCACATTCATAGGAAGAGTAGGAAATACTTGGGACCTAGGGGACTGTTTCTTTGGAGCCTTATCTTCAGTGGGTCCAAACGAGAGCTATTCAGTTGAAGATTCTGTATTCTCGGGAAGCACCTATGTCTGATTTGTTTGTGAAGACCAATCCTCCCTTATTGGATGATGTGGAAGATCTACGACTTGCTTTGGTCAGGATGCAACGGGAAAAGGATGCTTGGAAGAATAAGTGCCAAACTTTAGAGATTTCCTATAAAGAAGACTTGAAGGAGAAAGACGACTTGATTGAGATTCTTGAGAGTCAGGCTATAGAGATGATGAAGAGGTAAGGGGATTTATTTTCTCCTAAGCCTCAATAAGATGCTAGTTTCTCACTTCCTGATTCAGGTGATTGGAAGGAGGTTGCCACCAGATATGCGGAAGAAAACCAGAGGTTGAAGGCTCAGATTTCCAGGCTTACAGGGAAGCACCAGCGTATAGAGTGATCTCCATCAGCTTTACTTCTTAGGGTTTTAGAATTTATTTTCATCTTGTACTTGGGATTATTGAAACTTGTAATCCATTTTGAAGTTATTATAATAAAAAATTTCAGTATTTCAAATGTGTTATTACTTTGATATTTGCAATGTGTCTATAAATCTTTAAGTCCCTTGAAATATTAATAAAATAAATCATGTGCATTGTATATCATGCATCATATTGCACATTTTCTTGCATTTGTTATACATGTCCAGGTGTCTTACCAAGCTTCTTTACTTCATTCAGCAAGTTGTCTCACCACTACAATACTCGAGCTAATTTCAGAAGAAAGATGGATAACTTAGAACAAGAGAATCGCGAGCTGCACGAGGATGTTTCTGCTCTGAAGGCCGGCATGGCCAATCTCACTGCTCTGATGGAATCTCTGGTGGATGCTCAGAATCAGCCACCGAGTGTTCAACCTCAACAGACAATGGTTACTACTAAAGCTCCGACTGTTCCTGTCTTCCATTCCAGCTGTTGTTCAGAATCACATGCCTCAAGGTTTTCCATGGGGAATTCCAGAGAACTTTGTGTCTAAAGGTTTCAATCTTGGTCCTCAAGTTACTCCAGTTTTTCAGACTACTGTTACTCCTGCACCTCCTGTGGTGCATGCTACTCCTGCTTCACCTCCTTCGGTGAATATGGTCCCATTTTCTAATGATGATATGTATCATCCTTTTCCACCACCAAGTGAAGACTTGGGTCTCTATGATAGAATGGATGATTTTCAAGATCAGTTTGACAAGATGCAGAGGGAGATGAAGGCCCTCAGGGGAAAAGAATTGTTCGGGCAGAATGTGAGTGATTTATGCTTGGTCCTGAATGTCAAGATACGTGCGAAGTTTAAAGTCCAGGAATTCGAGAAGTACAAGGGCAACACTTGTCCTCGTGCTCATCTTATGATGTATATAAGAAGAATGTCTACCCACACTGATGATCAACGTCTGTTGATTCACTTTTTTCAGGATAGTTTGACTGGTGCTATATTGAAGTGTATATGAGTTTGGACAATGTCAATATCCATACTTTCAACGACTTGGGAGAATAATTTATCAAACAATACAAATACAACATGGACATGGTGCCTGACCGTGATCAACTCAGGGCCATGGTCCAGAAGGACAGGGAATCATTCAAGTAATATTCACAGAGATGGCATGAGGTAGCCGCCCAGGTGATTCCTCCCATGGAAGAAAAGGAGATGACAAAGATTTTCCTGAAGACTCTGGGTGCTTCTACTACGAGAGGATGGTAGCAAGTGCGCCAAATGACTTTACTGAAATGGTGGGCATGGGTATCTGTTTGGAAGAGGCTGTAAGAGAGGGTCGTTTAACAAAAAGTGAAAGTTCGGAAATACGAAGAAGCCATCCTATGGGTTTGCCAAAAATAAGGAAGGAGATACAAATTCTGCCATGCAAGAGAGGAGGGTTAATCCTCCTAGAAGAAATTATCAGCTTCATCAACAAGTCACCTCAGTAACTCTAGTTGTTGGTGTAGCTTCAACCATTATTGCATATCAGAGACCGTCCCATCAGGGGAATGAAGGGTATAATCAGAGAAGGGAGAGTTATGACCTTATCCCTATGAGCTATACAGAATTACTCCTAGCGTTAATTAAGAAGAAGTTAGTTCATACCAGACCACCTCTCGCTATACCATCACCATTACCTTGGTATTACAAGGCAGACCAAACATGCGCTTTTCATCAGGGAGAACCAGGGCACAATGTTGAGAACTGCTATCCTTTGAAAACTGAAGTACAAAAATTGGTGAAGTCTGGTATCTTGTCCTTCAAAGATGTTGGCCCTAATGTGAAATACAATCCTTTGCCAAAGCATGGAGGAGCAAATGTTGTGAACATGGTGGTTGGTTGTCTAGGCGACTTCCAGATTTTTGATATTAAATTGGTTAGTGGAGATTTGGTAAAAATGCATGCATATCTCTGAATTTAGATATTATACGCATGACCATGCTGGTTGTGCTATTTGTAGTACGAATATACAGGGTTGTGACAAGATAGAGGCTGATTTGCAAGAGATGATGGATGAGGGCCTCATCCACATAATCAGGCCTAGGGCAGAGTATGAAGAGGAAGTAAACATGGTTTCTGGATGCCCTGGAGACTTCAGAATCTTTGATGTGGAACATATGAATGAGGATCTTGTACAACTGCATGCTACTTTCTGCCACGTGGCTGGTCAGGTAGAACATCAGTATGGATCTTGCCGAATTTGCTGTCGGGACTCTCGAGGATGTTTAATTGTAAGGAAAGGTATTCAGTTGTTATTGGATAATGGAACTATCAAGGTTGCAGGCCAAAGGGATGATTACCATAAGTTTAATGAGATTGAGGTTTGTTTGGCTGAAGAAGAGTCAGATGATGAGTATGCCTCTGCAGATGAGTTCTTCTCCTCAGATCAAGATATGTTTTCCAGAGATAACTCTGTAATGATTGAATGTGTAAAAGAAGGATTAAATGTTATTGTGCCTTGTTTTGGTGCATCCACCCCTTTTAGAGTTGAATATCATAGCAAGCCAACTATTAATCTATTGGTGATTAGTTTTTCGGGTCTTGTCCCCTACAAGTCAGACAAGGTTGTACCCTATAAATATAATGCTACAATTTCGGAGGATGGTGTGGAAGTTCCCATCCAGCCAATGCCTAATGTTGGAAATATTGCTGAGACTAGCAGAGTGACCCGCAACGGTCGTGTATTTGCACCGGTTGTTCGTGGAGATGTTAGTACTGGAAAGAAAGTTGTTGAAGATGTCGAACCCAAGAAGGCAGCAGGTGAATCTAGTGGAGCTACGCTAGAAAAAGTGGTGGATGATATTTTAAAGATAATCAAGATGAGAGACTACAGAATTGTAGATCAACTACTGCAAACTCCTTCAAAAATATCTATCTTGGCTTTATTGATGAACTCCTCTTCCTACAGAGAATCTTTGATGAGGGTATTGGACCAAGCTTTCGTGGAAAGTGATATGCCTGTAGACCAATTCAGCAGTGTGGTAGGAAACATTACATCATGTAATAACCTGAGTTTCTGCGACGATGAATTACCCGATGAAGGAAGAAATCACAACCTGGCTCTCCACATCTCTATGAACTGCAAGAATAATTCATTATCCAATGTGCTGATTGATAATGGATCCACATTGAAAATTATACCAAGGAGCACACTTATGAAGTTGAAATATCAAGGAACGACCATGCGCCCAAGTGGCATTATTGTGAAAGCGTTTGATGGATCAAGGAAATCTGTTACTGGTAAAGTGGACTTGCATATTCATATAGGACCGCATTTGTTTCAGATTACTTTCCAAGTCATGGATATTATACCCGCTTACAACTGTTTGTTGGGACGGCCGTGGATACATGAGGCAGGGGCTGTCACTTCGACTTTACACCAAAAGTTGAAGTTTGTGCGTGAAGGAAAAGTGGTAATTATAAATGGAGAACAGACATTATTGATATCACATTTGTCCTCTTTCAGCATTGTGGAGGCGGATAAAGCTGCTGTTGGAACCCAGTTCCAAGCTTTATCCATTGATAATATAAGAGGAAATTAGAATTCTATGGCTTCGTTTAAGGATGCTCAGTAGGTTGTGCGTAATGGCCATAGTGAAGTATGGGGACAAATTGTTGATCCACCTGTAAACAAGAATAAAGCTGGCTTGGGGTTCTTTGTGAAGAATGATAAAGGCAAGATCATGAAGCCGAAGTCTGCTGCATGCAAGTATCAGGATATCTTTCATAGCGGGGGTTATTGATCCGCTGTCGTGCGCGGATCAAAAACGAGTGTTTTTACGCAACAGTTTCAAAACTGTAGTATTTTGTAAAACGGTAATATAACGACAAATGGCTCGAATATCGTTGTCAAGGATTCTTGAAATATTATTAACTAACTGAAATCGATTTAAAGGGGGGGGGGGGGGGGGGGTTGGTTTGATTTTAGGCAAATAAGCTGATTATGAAAGAACTTTGTACACACAACGTAGGAGAGTCCAAGTTAACACTAGTCCACCACCCACAATTGAGTTTGAGTCTGAGTCTGAGTCTGATTCTGATTACTTGCACTATCTGTTTGATTCTGATTCTGAAGTTGTTATTGATATGGATGACCAAAGAACCTTAAGGCAATTGGCTGCCCCTGATGTAAATTATAATGGCATGTGTATTGATTATGATGATGTTGATGCTCCTTTTGAATTAAAATCGGGTTTAATACACTTGTTGCCCAAGTTTAGTGGTCTTGCAGGTGAGGATCCGCAGAAACATTTGAAAGAGTTTCAGGTTATATGCTCTACACCATCGAAGCCTGAAGGTATCACTGAAGATCACATCAAACTTTGAGCTTTTCCTTTTTCATTGCAGGGTGCAGCAAAGGATTGGTTGTACTACCTCGAGCCAAATTCAATTGCAAGCTGGAATGCGCTGAAAAAGGTGTTTTTGGAGCGATATTTTCCTGCCTCTAGAGCTGCCTTAATAAGAAAGGAAATTTGCGGTATCAGACAAGGTAATGAGTCACTCACTGAGTATTGGGAGAGGTTCAAGCACTTGGTATCCAGTTGTCCTCAACATCAGATCACCGAGCAATTACTCATCCAGTACTTTTATGAGGGGTTGATACCGATTGACCGAAACATTCTTGATTCCGTTAGTGATGGAGCACTTGTTGATAAAACTCCAGCTGCTGCCAAAGCTCTAATAGAGAATATGTCTCTTAATTCTCAGCAATTTACCACTAGAGACAATTCTGCACAAAGCAAAGGAGTGAATCAAATTCAAGCTTCTTCTTCCAACAAAGCTTTAGAGACCAGAATTGATGAGCTCACGGCATTAGTCAAACAACTAGCAGTAGCAAAAACTCAAACATCAACTATGTATGGTATTTGTACTTCCCCTGAGCACCCGACTGATACATGTCCCATTCTGAGAGATGAATCTATCACTGAGCTGCCCCAAGCTTATGCAGCCAACCTTTACAACTAAAATAGGTACAACAACATTCCTGACCTGTCCACTAACAAAAATCATCCGAATTGGAGGAATCATCCCAACCTTCGATATGGAAATCCACAAACCAGCCAACAACAGAACTCACCTCAACCGGCTGCCCCTGCACCTTCCGGACCATCCCTAGAGGATCTTGTTAAACAAATGGCTGTCAACAACCTTCAGTTCCAACAAAGGACCGATTCTAGCATTCAGATATTGAACACGCAAATGAGACAACTTGCTACTCAAATAAATAACATGCAAGCCCAAGGTTCGAACCAACTTCCAGCCCAAATGGTTGTCAATCCGAACGGTCCAAATGCCAATGTAAGTTCAATTTCTTTGCGATCTGGTAAGGTTACAAGATTAGCCCCTGAGGTAACATCTGAACCTTCTCTTTCTTTTCCTCCTTCTCCATCTTCTGTCCCTTCTTCTGTTGTTATGAATGAAACTGAAAAAAATAAAGAAAGAGAGTATGTTCCACCAGTCCCCTTCCCACATAGAGTTTTGAAAAATAAAAAAGTTGATGAGGGGGACAACGAGATTTTAGATGTATTTAGAAAGGTTGCTGTGAATATTCCTCTTCTTGATGTGATTAAGCAGGTACCAAAGTATGCAAAGTTTCTGAAAGACTTGTGTACAAACAAGAGGCGGATGAAAGGAAGTGAGCGAGTAAACTTGGGATGGAATATTTCTGCATTTATTCATCCCAAGCCTTCATCCGAAAAGGTTGTAGGCGAGCAAAATGTTTTAGCCCTCACTACTCAGCTGTTGCCACAAAAGCAGAAGGATCCAGGAGCATTTGCTATCCCTTGTACCATTGGGGATAAGCAATTTGATAATTGTATGCTTGATTTAGGAGCGGGCATTAATGTGATGCCCACTTATATTTATAATAACCTTTGTCTTGGTCCTTTGTAGCATACAGGTATAATCATTCAGTTAGCGAACAGGAGTAACGCCCGCCCTGCCGGTGTAGTCGAAGATGTCCTTGTTCAAGTTAACGATTTGATTTTTCCTGCAGATTTTTATATTCTGGACATGGAAGGAGAAACAAAGTCCAGCAAATCTCCCATCATTTTAGGCAGACCATTTATGAAAACGACAAAAACAAATATTGATGTTGACGATGGAACCATGTCCATGGAATTTGGTGACATTGTCGTAAAATTTAACATTTTTGATGCCATGAAACATCCATTGGAGGAGCATTCTGTTTTTCATATTGAATTAATCTCTGATTTGGTGGATGAAACTTGTTTTGAATTGTTTTCATTAGATTTTCCATCTTTATCTGCATTTGATGATGTTTATTCGTATTCTGATTGTACTGACACTAACATATGTGTTGTATGCGCTGAGATTGATGCTGCCTTGCAGGCTGATGTGTTTTCTACAGATGATGTTGCTGTCAATGAAGTTAATTATGTAGCGGAAGCTCTTGACATCCCGACTTCCCCAATCACTCCATCCATTGAGCAACCCCCATCCTTAGAGCTGAAACAACTCCCGGATAATCTGAAATACGCTTATTTGGAGAGTGATAAAAAATTACCTGTCATTATTTCTTCTAACCTTGATTTCGAACAGGAAAATAAGCTTTTGCAGGTTCTGAAGAAACACAAGAAGGCAATCGGATGGACATTAGCCGACCTCCCTGGTATTAGTCCATCGATGTGCATGCACAGGATTTTACTTGAGGATGGAGCAAAAACAGTAAGGCATCCCCAAAGGAGGCTTAATCCTTTGATTCTTGATGTTGTGAAGAAAGAGGTAACCAAACTCTTGCAAGCAGGTATCATTTATCCTATCTCTGACAGTAAATGGGTAAGTCCAGTGCAGGTTGTGCCTAAAAAGTCTGGACTCACAGTGGTGAAAAATGAGAAGAATGAACTTGTTCCCACTAGAGTTCAGAACAGTTGGAGAGTTTGTATTGATTACAGGAGATTGAACCAAGCGACTAGAAAGGATCACTTTCCTTTGTCGTTCATTGACCAAATTCTTGAACGGCTAGCTGGTAAATCACATTACTGTTTTCTTGATGGTTTTTCAGGTTACTTTCAGATCCATATTGCACCGGAAGATCAAGAGAAGACCACTTTCACTTGTCCCTTCGGTACTTTTGCTTACAGGAGGATGCCCTTTGGTCTTTTCAACGCTCCTGGCACTTTCCAGCGATGCATGATTAGTATTTTCTCTGAATTTATCGAAAATTGCATGGAAGTGTTTATGGATGATTTCACTGTTTATGGTTCTTCTTTTGATGCATGTTTGAATAGTTTGAACTTAGTTTTGCAGAGATGCATCGAGACTAACCTTGTTTTAAATTATGAAAAATTCCATTTTATGGTTGAGAAGAGAATTGTTCTTGGTCACATAATTTCTGAAAAAGGAATTTCTGTTGAACCTGCTAAGATTGATGTTATTTCCACACTGTCTTACCCTTCTTGCGTTCGCGAGATTCGTTCTTTTCTTGGTCATGCAGGTTTTTACATGCATTTCATCAAGGATTTCAGCAAGATAACTCTTCCGCTCTCAAACTTGTTGAAGAATGACGTCACTTTCAGCTTTGATGACAAATGCAAACAAGCGTTTGATTTCTTGAAGAAAGCATTGACCTCCGCTCCCATCATCCAGCCTCCTGACTGGACCCTCCCTTTTGAGATCATGTGTGATGCCTCTAATTATGCTGTTGGGGCTGTCCTTGCACAAAGAGTTGGCAAGGCTGCCCATGTTATTTACTATGCTTCTAGGACTTTAGATTCTGCACAGTCAAATTACACTACCACTGAAAAAGAACTTCTAGCTATTGTTTTTGCTCTTGATAAATTCAGATCATATTTGATAGGTTCCAAGGTTGTTGTTTTTACTGACCATGCAGCTTTGAAGTACTTGTTGAAGAAGCCGGATGCAAAATCGAGATTGATTCGGTGGATGTTGTTGCTCCAAGAGTTTAGTGTAGAGATTAAAGACAAAAGTGGAGCTGAGAACTTAGTAGCTGATCACTTGAGTAGAATAGAGCGAGATAAAGATCCTTTTCCCATCTAGGATGACTTTCCTGATGAACAACTTTTACTTGTGCATTGTATTACTCCTTGGTTTGCTGATATTGTTAATTATCTTGTTGCTGGTGTTTTTCCTACAGGTGCATCCAGGTCACGGATTCACAAACTCAAGAGTGATGCCAAATATTATGTTTGGGATGATCCATATCTTGGGAAGTTTGGTAGTGATCAGGTAATTAGGAGATGTGTCCCTGACTATGAGATTGAATCTATTTTGAATTTTGCTCATTCATCTCAAGTCGGGGGGCACTTTGGCCCTCAAAGGACTGCAAGGAAGGTCCTAGACTCAGGTTTCTTTTGGCCCATTATTTTTAAGGATGCTTTTGAGACTTTCCGCACTCGTAAAGAGTGCCAGATAGCAGGTACAAACATTACTCGAAAGAGTGAAATGCCTCAGCAACCGATGCTTTTCTGTGAAGTATTTGATGTATGGGGAATCGACTTCATGGGTACCTTCCCTGTATCATTTGGTTTTCTATATATTTTACTTGTTGTTGATTATGTTTCAAAGTGGGTGGAAGCTATCCCCACTAGGACTAATGATTCTAGAGTTGTTGCAGACTTTGTCAGGTCTAATATCTTTTGCACGTTTGGGATCCCGCGAGCTATCATAAGTGACCAAGGCACTCATTTATGTAACCGCACCATGGAAGCTTTGCTCCAAAAGTATGGAGTTGCACACAGGGTCTCTACTGCATATCACCCACAAATAAATGGGCAAGCTGAAATCTCAAACAGAGAGATCAAACAGGTTTTAGAGAAAATGGTGCAACCAAACAGGAAGGACTGGAGTCGCCGTCTAGAAGACGCACTTTGGGCTCAAAGAACAGCTTTCAAGACACCCATTGGGATGTCTCCTTATCGACTTGTTTTTGGTAAGGCATGTCATCTTCCTGTAGAGATAGAACACCGTGCTTACTGGGCGGTGAAAAGTTGTAATTTGGAGATGCAACAAGCAGGTATTGAAAGAAAACTCCAATTACAACAGCTTGAAGAGCTTAGACTAGAGGCTTATGAGAGCTCTAGGATTTATAAAGAAAAAACTAAGCACTTCCATGATAAGATGATTTCTAGAAAGGAATTCTCTGTAGGGCAACAGGTTTTATTGTATAATTCTCGCCTTAAGCTTATGGCTGGGAAACTTCGATCCAAATGGATTGGTCCTTTTGTTGTCACTAATGTTTTTCCTCATGGTGCAGTAGAAATTAAAAGGACAGGTACTGACAAAGTTTTCAAGGTCAATGGGCAGCGCCTAAAGCTTTTTCATCAAAGTGCAGTACCTGAAGATTTAAGCATAGAGGAACTTTCTTTGGAAGCGCCTAACTACACTGCAACTTAATCAGGGAGTTCTTATTCCTTTCTCAACTTTAATAACTGCGTCCTTTCATTAAGGACAATGCTTGTTTTAAATGCGGGGGAGGGAATCATTTTGTTTCTTTGCTTTTATTTTAATTTCAGTTGTTTTTGTTAAAAAATTAAATAAAATGCATCTATTTGAAAGTTTTGGGTTGCAGACTAATTTGAGGTTATGTTTGTGGAGACTTAGGAAAAGCTCATAAGATCGGTATCGTCTTAACACTATCTCCTGCATATGGAAATTGATTTGAATTCTTATTATGTATTAGCCTTGAATTCTCACTCTCTAATAGCTCTTGAGTAGTTTATTTCAGCAATCAGCACCATCTCACACACTCTATGCAAGGAAGCCGATGAATATAAGTGAGTGTTCCGAAGAAAAAAAAGTGTTTTAAAAAGAAAAAGAAAAAAACGAATGCACCTTCTAAGTTTGGTGACCCTAACCCGGTCACTTAACCCAACGATCGTAGTGCCTACAAATTTTTTTTTTCGAGAATAAGACTCGTTGTTAGTTGGTTCAGCGGTTTCTGGTGTTGAACTTGGTAGGGCGGATTACGGTCCGATCCCCCGCAGCTGCAACTGAGTAAGCAAAGGGTTATGCCATGTAAGTACCAGAATCCTGTGAAAAAAAAGGATCAAAGTCACTAACCGGTCGCTTTGCTATGAGTGTGTGGAGATAACGGGCTTAATATGATTGCGCCTGAATGAAAAAGAGCAAAAAGGAGGATGAGTAAGTTAGGCTTTTGCATAATAATATGATTCATATTGGTTTGTATATTCAGGAGGCAAGACTAGTGTTCCTACGATATCCTTAGTGTACGAGACTAGTACCTGTTGATGCAATCTTGACCGAAGATGAATTTGTAGCCTAGGATGAGTAATTGATGATGCTTTTGCGTTTCTTTTGATTGCATTTTGCTCGGAGTGCAAAAGTTTAAGTGTGGGGGAATTTGATCAGTTCATTTTGATGCACATCCTTCCACGATTGTACTAATGCATTTCTTTAGTTTATTATGTTTATTTTTATGTTTTAATATGTTTTGCTAATTTATATTATTTTTGCATTTAATTAATTTCCGTATTTTATTTTCAGCAACTGCAGCTTTCGCGGAAAAATTCATAATTGGAGCTACGAGAATCGGATTGAGGCGTTCTAATATTGGTTGGAAAGCTAAGAAAAGACCTACAACTTTATAGTTGTGGACAGATGCTGGTTCTGGCTGTAGCAAGGTTGAAAAAGTCATTGAAGTTGCAACATTTTATATTTAAGTTTGGGTCATTTGTTTTGGGCCTGAGTTTTGTATCCGACCCAGTTGGGTTGTTTATTTTTAGTTTTTACCTAGATGCTACAGTAATTTTTGGATCCCATTCACTGTTCACGAAAAAGAGAAAGCTTTGTACGAATCAATGGAGAACTAAAACCTTTCTGACGTATTTACTGTACTCAGGTTCCAACTTTGAGATTGTTATAGCATTTGCAATTTAATTTCGATTCCTTTCAACTATGTTATGAGATTATTGTTTGCTTAATTCGATTTTTATATAACATTGTTGATTTAATTTGATTGATAAATGTTCCCCAATTTTAATCGCGATTGACTTTGCTTAATTGTTAATTTGCGTCACTTTTCACCGTATGCTTAATCCGGCCATAGGAACATGTATCTCATAGTGTCAATCGCGCTTGTTAATTGATACTGTAATCAAATAGGATAGAAACTTCGCTTAGGAGATTGTAATGTTAGCGGTCGATGATAGGTATGAACCGAGGCAGTGAATCCGTTTGTTATAATCACTAAGAGAAGTTTCTATCCTATTTGATTACAGTATCAATTAACAAGCGCGATTGACACTAACGTGAACTCAAGAAAGATCATGGAGGTAAGGATCTTTGCAGCTGTACCATCAAAAAGGCCTGAACGCATGAAAGATCATGGAGGTAAGGATAATGGTAACACATCCATTGCTTCAAATGATTTTGAATCATCTGATGTTCTTGTAGTTTCAAGCATCAACTCAAGAAAAGAGTGGATTACGGATTCAGATTGCACTTGGCACATGACTCCAAACAAAGACTTGTTTGAGGAACTATATGATCAAGATGGTGAATTTGTATTGCTGGGAAAGAACAAAGCTTACAAGATTACAGGTGTTGGATCTGTGAGATTCAAGCTACATGATGAGTCAATAAGGTTATTGACTGAAGTGAGGTATGTACCCTATTTGAAGATAAATTTGATTTCTCTTGGTGAATTCGACAAGAAATGATGTGTTTTCCAAGGAGAGAAAAGTATCCTACGAGTCATGAAGGGGTCATAGGAAGTCTTGAGAGGCGTGAAGAAGAAAGGCTTGTATACCCTTGAGGCTGAATTTGTAAGTGGTTCGACAAATGTTGCATCCACGAAACCTTTATCGAAGACAGAAATTTAGCACATGAGATGGGGCCATGTCAGTGAAAGGGGTCTAGTCGAACCGGGGAAACAAAATTTGCTTGGTGGAGACAAAGTCGAAAAGCTGAAGTTTTGTGAACCATATGTTCTTGGAAAATATTGCAGAGTGAAGTTCAACAAAGGAAAACGAAGAGCGCATGGATCCCTTGATTACATCCATGTTGATCTTTGGGAGCCTGCAACATGTCCATCACATTCAGGGGCAAGGTATTTTCTATCCATAGTAGATGATTATTCCAGAAAGTTATAGATATTCATCCAGAAGACTAAGGATGAAACTTTTGAGAATTTCAAAATGTGGAAGACTCTGGTGGAAAATAAAACTGGCATAAAGGTCAAGAGGCTGAGAACCGACAATGGCCTTGAATTTTGCAATGAGGTTTTCAACAACTTTTGTGTTGTCTCTGGTATTGCAAGGCACAGAACTACTGCAGGTACTCCATATCAAAATGGTTTGACTTAAAGGTTTAATCAAATTATTTTAGAGAGACTTAGATGCATGTTGAGTATTGCTGGGTTAAAGAAGGTGTTTAGGGCTGAGGCTGTTTCGACAACAACATATCTGATAAACAGATGTTCTTCGACTGCATTAGATATGAAGACACCAGAAGAATTTTGGTCGAGACATCCACTAGATCTCGACAAACTGAGAGTATTTGGTTGTGTAGCTTATGCTCATATTAGGTAATACAAGGTCCAAACTAGAGCTCTGAAATGCATGTTCATGGGATACCCTGAAGGAGTCAAAGCTTATAGGCTATGGTTCCTAGAGCTAGGTCACTGGAGGAGTATCACTAGTCGAGATATAGTTTTCAATGAAGCTGAAATGGATTTCAAGAAAACTGATGATGTTGGTCGAAGTGCAGAAATATATGACAAAGAGATGGAACATGTAGAGATTCATGTTGAGATGGAGCATGTTGATTTTGAACTGCATATCCCAAATGAAGTCAAAGAAGAAGCAGAAGATGTTGAGAAAGTTGAGGAAACTGTCGATGACTACCTATTGGTAATAGATAATACGAGAAGAGTCATCAAACCACCTTAGAGACTTGGGTATGAATATCTTATAGCTTATGCCTTAATCTCTGCAAGTGAGGTTCTAGACAAAGAATCCAGAGACCATAAGGAAGTTATGAGGAGTCGAAATAAGACTGAATGACCGAAGGCCATGGATTAAGAGATGAAATCTCTTTATGATAATAACACTTGTGAACTGATTAAGAAACCTGCTGGAGCCAGGTTAGTCAGTTGTATATAGATTTTCAAAGTTAAGGAAGGAATCTAAGGAGTGGCGTGGAAAAGATACAAGGCATGATTGGTTTCAAGGGGTTTCACTCAGAAAGAAGGTGCCGACTTCAATGATGTGTTATCTCCTGTTGTGAAGCACATGTGCATTCGAATGTTTCTTGCCATGGTGGCACAATTCAACCTTGAACTGGAACAAATGGATGTGAAGACTATGTTCTTGTATGATGATCTAGAAGAAACAATCATGATGAGGCAACCTGAAGAGTATATCAAAAATGGAAAGAAATATTATGTGTGCAAGTTGAATAGATTTTTATATGGTCTGAAACAATCTCCTCGGCAGTGGAATAGGAGATTCGACAAGTTCATGGCAAGCATAAGTTTCATTAGAAGCTAGTTCGACTACTACGTTTACTTCATATTTCAACCTGGTAATTCATTTGTTATTTTGTTACTTTATGTTGATGATATTCTCATAGCAAGCAACAATTTCGAAGATGTAATGAGGGTGAAGGATAGACTTAATAAGGAGTTCGGCATGAAGGATCTGGGAGCTACGTCCAAGATTCCTGAGATTGACATCCAAAGAGATAAAAATTAGTCGAAATTATTCTTTTCTCAAGAGGCATACCTACATAAGATTCTCGACAAGTTCAGTATGTCAAACTCAAAGCCTGTTGTATCTCAAACAAACCCTCAATTCAAGTTGAGTATAAAGCAGTGTCCAAGTACTGAGGTAGAAAGAACTTATATGAATAGCATTCCATATGATAACATAGTGGCTTCTTTGATGTATCATATGGTTTATACTAGACCTGACATATCATATGCAGTATGTCTTGTAAACAGGTACATGGCAAATCCTGGAAAGGCTCACTGGCAAGAATTGAAGTGGATTCTAAGGTACATAAATGGGTCTCTGAAAAAAGTCCTAATTTATGGTGGAGCCTTAGGTGAAGATAGTAAAGAAGTAATCAAAAGATATGTCGACTCTGATAATGGTAGTTGTATGGATTCCATAAAATCTATTTTGTGATATGTTTTCACTATGTTTGATAAATCAATTAGTTGGAAAGTGACACTTCAGAAGGTTGTTGCCTAATCAACTATTGAAGCATAATATTTTGCCCTCACTGAAGCTGTGAAAGAAGCATTGTGGCTTGAAGGTTTTTCTAAAGAGATGAAACTTCAAGGTCAAGTTATCACTGTTAAATGTGATAGTCAAAGTGTAATACACCTGTCAAAGAACTAAGCCTATCATGAGCGAACCAATCACATCGATGTGAGGCTGTATTTTGTCAAAGGGATAATCGAGCGTTGAGAATTGAAATTCTGGTATCAGATATGTGGTTTCGAATGAGATGTCACGACACAAATATCTGTTTACAAGTAAAGAGCAGTAATAACAAAAGTAGTAAAAACACAAGAGATTGTTCACCCAGTTCAATATACAATAACACCTACTCTGGGGGCTACCAAGCCAGGGACAAGTCCACTAAATAGTATCAATTCATAGACCCTCAGTAAACTACCAATTTATGATCTAATCACTTAATCACTACTCGTGCTATACTTCTACCTAAGACTCACCTAGGTATGAGGCCCTCCTCAAATCCCTGCAATCACTTACAGTGAAGAAACAACAGAATTCATAAGTTTAAAAACTTCAATCATTCAATACTTAAAAGCTTATGAATGATACACAATTAATAAACTAAATAACAACACAAGTATTCAATCAATACTAGAGTGTTTCACAATTAAAAGACTTAGACTTTTTAAAACTGAAAGAAAGTATTCTTCTTCAAAAGTTGCAGTCGTTTGAATAAGGAAGCAAGTCCTTATATATGCGCAGTTGTGGGCTTGGGCTTAAAACCAAATATTTAATTCTTTTGAATATTTCCATAAAAACAGGTAAAGATAAAATCCATGCATTTTGAAAAATATTCCCCTATATTTTTCGCAGCCTGTGAGTCACAAATCTTGAATTATGGTGCACAAAAAATCAGGAAATAGAAAAATATGAACTGATGTTGACTGAGTTCAGTTCAGGAGGCAGATGTCAAGACATCTGCTTTGACATTATTCAAAACAGTTTGCTACAAATGTCAATATATTTAGCAAAACATTGACAACACATTATTTTACCAAAATTGCTGCCAACAAATACTTACAAGAAGTCCAAGTGCTGAAGGTTTTGACAGATCACAATGTTGTTGATATAATCACCAAGATATTGCCCAGTTGCAAGTTTTTCCACTGTATGCAGCTGATAAAGCTGCATGAAGAAAGCTAGTTTATTCTTTGATATTAGAGTTTGTTCTAAGGTGGATATTTGTGAGATATTTGATCGAACTCTATTGGGTCAAAGAGTAGCATCTGCTTCGACATGATTTATGCATGTTATTGAAGTATGTTCACACACTGGTGCCGAAGACCTACATATTGTAGTTGAACTATGTTCTAGTATATGGGTGTCGAAATTCTAGTGTTGTTAGTATTTCAAATTGAGCATGTTTGTTATGTCCAATTGTTTAAGTTAGCTTGTAATGGGTATTTATGAAAAAACCCGTTATTTTAGTATGATAGGTTTATTACAAATAGCATACTAGTCTCTCATCATTGCAGACAGCAAATCCTAATTTAGAATGAGAGGATTATTTGTTATTCTTGTGTACTTGTAATATTGGTTAAAGAAAAAGTAAAGAATAATAGTTAATAACCAAATCATTTTTCTTTTTCGTGTTTTTCCATCCTTTCTACCTTTGTGTGTTTCTTGATCATATAGAAACAATTTATACTTTATTTCTAAGGCATTGTTTTCAAAATAAATACTATTATATTTAACATGAGATTAACCATTCACGAAAATCTTCTATACTTCAATAAGTGATTTTTTAAATCTATATACAAATATCTTAAATAGAAGTTTGAAACCGGAGGAAGTAGGATGTTGGTAATGGTAGGTAAGATGTAACTTTAATAAGTCACAAGTCAGAACATGATTAGGAAGGAACAAAATGATAACAACCATCTTCATTGTTGAAATATTAAATCTAATCAAATTTAATTTAATCTAATTTAATATTTCAACACTCCCCCATAATCCAAGTTGTCGAACATCCTAAAAAATAGTCAATCTGAAATATTCTTAATTTCTTTCTCAAATTCAAGAATCTGTCGATCTTCTATCCTTTAGTGAAAATGTCGGTCAATTGTGCTTCACTTGAGCAATGCCTAACTTCAAGTTCGCCTTGATTTACTTTTTCTCTCAAGAAGTGAAACCTTGCTTCAATATGTTTACTTGTTCCATGCAGAACTATATTCTTCACCAGATTTATGGTTAACTTGTTGTCGATTTGCAATACTAGAGGTTTCTTCACTTCGACAATCATCTCTTCAAGTACAGATCTGATCCAAATTACTTGACATGCAGCATAGGATCCTGCTATATATTCAGCTTCACACGATGACAATGCCACCACAGGTTGCTTCTTCGAACACCATGAGATTGGGGCACCAAATACTTGAAAAAATATTCAGTTGTGCTTCTTCGATCTTCCTTATCTCCACACCAATCAGCATCTGAAAAACAATTAACTATTGCTTCTTTGCCTTCAGAATCTCGTCGAAATAGTACTCCACAATTTATTGAACCCTTCAAATATCTCAGGATTCTTGCAACCTTCATATGTGACACTCTTGGTTTTCCCACTTATATATGCTTAAGTCAATATAATCCAAGTTGATTAGATTAGATTTGATTAGATTTAATATTTAAATATAATCTAATTTGTGTTAATCCAAACCCAATTAGAATTGTATATAAATAGTCATAATGTGTATCATTATTTATACAATTCAATAATACAAATCCTTATTTCCTTTATTATTTTCTCTTTCTCTCCTCACTAATAGTGCCTCACACACTAATAAATTGGTATGAGAGTCTTTGGTTCGAAAAAGGGACTAGAAGAGACTTGTATCGAAATGTGCCCAAGAAGTGGTGTTCCGTTGCAAGATGTCAATTGCGGTACAAGTGGGAGAGCATTGTGGACTCACACTTGAGGGGAAGTGTTGAAATAATATAGCAAGTGTGAGTAAGTGGAGAAATAGTCTCACATTGGATAGGAATGTGGAGACTTAAACATATATAAGTGGGAGAACCCACTCACATATTACAAAATTTTAGGTCAATAAGTGGTATGTCTCTCACAAAGATGTCTAATCTTATACTATATATCAATGCTCCTAGTAATCTCCCCCGAACATCCACTACACTGAAATGGATGCAAGATCACTCATTTTACTAATTCTATTCATACTTGTGCATGCATCATGCATGGAACAATTTGAAAGTGACGTGAAGTTGGTTTTTCTTTTCTATTCTCTTTTCCACTGTTACATAAATTTTGTGAAATTATTTAAAAGGACTTATAAAAATAACTAACGATATTGTTTATAAATTATTTTCAACTTGATATATTATAAAAACAACCCATTGCTTATGCAAAATTATTTAATTTAATTTAATATTTTATTGTAAGAAAAGTTCTTACAACGTTTATCATGATAAATATTTATGCTTTAAATTGTAAATAATGGGTTTGTTCAAATGATTTAGTTTCATTAATTACCTATATTATATACTTAAAGAATTCTATAAAATAATTCCCTTTTCTAGTTATATATATTTTTCAAGTATAAATCAAATATTTTATACATGCAACTGTAAATATTAGTACCTCGAATCCAAAATCTAAGAAGATCATAATTGATGGCAATATTCTTCCTCAAAAGATTTAAAATTGTGTGTCTATAAATGAATTCAATCTATAATCTCTAATATTCTGGATTATCTCTGTATTTACTTTTCAAATGTAATTTATTGAACTGAAATTATAAATAATCTCGTTTTTAATCCAACAAATTCGATGTAGTAAACCATATAAAAATATATGAACAACCTTATGTCCATTTAATAGAGAATGAGTGGTACTGTGACTTCAATCAGAAATGGCTAAAATGAAAGAAAAAAAAATCAAATGCAAATAATTTTGGAGAAATCATTTTATAATTAGTAGTGTTATATGATTATGTTTGGTTGAGCCATACATAAAAAGATCATTTTCAATGTTCAAAGATGCAAGACCAATTATTAAAGTCATTATCTTAGTAATGCAATGTTTCCATATTTGACATAAACAATCATTCGTGGGAATTAAGTTATTGATAAACAAAATGAATTATAGAAAGTGATGATGATCCACTTCTCCTAACAAACTTATTGCATTACCACTATACCATCAAAATTTTGGCTTTCAGCCTATAGCCCCTAAGAAAGAAACCAATTATATATTGTCTCTAAGCAAAGGGATGGTATATCTATTGAAAGATTGAGTGGAATGAGTGATACTGAAGATAATGTCAAATGGGTCCCTTAACACCAATGATATGAGTGGAGCAAAATATGGAAGCTGCTTTGTCAAGCAATCCAAATAACAAAAGAGGTGTAAGTAGTCATTTTTGTCTTTGTGCATTTTGTCCATTGTTATTATAGTCCTTAAAATTTAATAAAAGTGTGTGTGTCAAACAATTCATAAAAGTGTCAAAAGTTAATGTTTTCAAAAATATAAATATCTTATTTTATAATAAAATCTAACAAAAAATTAAGTATACGTTTGCTTTAAAAACAATAAGTTATTAAATATATTAGAATTTTTTTTTGAATAACCAAGTGTTGTACCCCAAAATTTGCCCTCCCATTTCCTCAACATTTTCTCATCACCAGACCTTTGAAGATCAAGATCCAGTTAGGGTTTCCTCTGCTCAAGACTTCTCCTTGCACTGTTGACCCAAATTAGGGTTTGTGTTTGCACAAAGAGATTTTGACCTAAAATGCCTAATATGATTTTCATGCTTCATGATGGACTCCCAAGTTCACCCATACCAAGTTTCAAGTCTTGATTCCAAGTTTTACCCAGTCAATTGGACAGTTAACCTAGAAATCAGCTGTATTGGGGAAAAAGTCAACTGTGGCCAATTGACAGTCAAATCTCATGAAAATTGACCCACATCAACATTATGAACTCACATGGACCATTTGATCAAGTTTGGATCACAATTCCACAAGAAATTTGATCAGATCACCAAAAGGGCAAAATGGTCATTTTTAGGGTTTTGACTGCACAAAGGCAATTTTTGACTGTTTGACCTAGCCAATGGCAAACCAAGCTCACAAATGGACTCAAGGACCCCATGGAATTGTCTTGACATGTTCAACAAACTCAAAAGATCCCAAGTACACAAGATTGACAGTTGAATTTCCCAGTCAATTGATCAATTTTGACTGTATACTGAAAAGTCAAACTTTAACTTTTTGGTCAAAATCAAGAGTCAAGATTCATTTTTCATCAAAACATGCCAAATCATGAAACTTCTTCACCAAGAAACCAAGAAATGCAAATTAGGGTTTGAAATGGAATTTTTCATAACTTAGAATTTTTCTAAGTTATGGAAAACCCTAATTTTTTTTCAACTTTTCTCCACTTTTTCACCAAGATTCATTTGGATTCAAACAAAAGTCAAAACATGAAAGTTGTAGCTTGTTGCATAATCTACAACTTTTATTCACAAAGTTTTCCCAAATGAGGCTTGTATCTCAAGTTACAAATTTTTGAATAAGGGCACTAAACCATTCATAACTTAGTGAAAATTTGACCTATTTTGACAAGGTTTTCTACCTAACTTCAAGGCCATTTTCCATACACTTCCACTTGGAATTTCAATTTTCATTTCAAATATGGATTGTAGTACACATTACAAGCTTTCCAAAATGTCCAAGAACTTCTCAAACAACCTCATGGTTAGGGAGAATCGAATTTCACAATATGACAAAAACTCACTTTGTTCATGACCAAGTTACATGTCCATAACCTTGCAATTTGAACTCAGCATGCCTTAAGCTAGATTACAGGTCCTTAAACCATCCAACACTCATAAATTTAATGCATATTCTTTGTGCCAAGACCATGTTCTTTGAGTTCAAGCATTGTCTAAAGGTTTAATCCCAAAGTAGATAAAGCAAATTGGCCATTTTTGTAAAAGGTAGCTTTATGTCAAATTGAAAATCCAACAAGTACATTGCAAATCTGATTGGCACAAGATTATGAGCATAACACACTGATCAAGGAGGGATTATGCAGCACATTAGGGGGTCCTCTACATGCCTAGAAACACAAGTTGGCTTTTGTTGCTTAAGAAAGAAGAAAAGTGTCATAACATCACACAACTCTGATATCAGTGAACTAGAGCTTAGAGAAAGTTATCAAACACCTTTCAAACATTGATCTTAAGCAAAAGCACAAGCCTTTTCCCTTCCAATACCTTCAAGAACTCAGAACCACCATCAAACTGCCAAAACAGAGTGACCTCTGCAGTTTGAGTGTCATCTTCCATTTCTCTCAAGCATTCTTGCCCAAACCAGTTCACATACATTCCCTAACATCTATGCAAGCTAACCAAAAGCAAAAACACGACCTGTAATCCCTCTAACTGGTTCCACCATTTTCACATTTCTGACTTGCAGGTGAAGTTCTCTAGCTCGATTCAGAAGCTTTCAAGACAAAGTAAACATTGGAATAGCATCCCTGGACCTCAAGGAAGCCTTTCCAATCATCACTTTGCACTGAAAGTTCCTACATTTCCAGATAGAACTTCAACTGAACAGGTAAGTTTTTGAATTCGTATCTCTCTTATTAGGCATCATTAGCTTTAAGTTTGTGAATAAACAATGTTCTACTCATGCCACTGAACATGTACATGTTTTTACTTTTCATTTCTTTTGCTTGAGCTGTGAGAATTTAAGGTTTGAAAATGGCAGAAAATCTAGGTTAGAATTTGGGGAAGAAGAAATTCTCCCTCATCTTAGAGAGTTAGATCAAGTTCTGCATATGGTTGGATTCGTCTCTTCATGATGAACATTTTTTATGTTATGAGTTTTCATTGAAAAGCCAGGAATCAAGAGTTAGAAGTTTGAGAAGAATGGCGCACGTTTTTGAACGTTTCTGGCTGAAGGTTGAAGACAATGTCTTCCTGGGCTGGGCCTGAACCATTTGCTTATTCACACCACTTTTCTTGTTTTGCACCCCCTGAGCCCATTTCATTTATTTTTAATGATTTCTGACTTTTTCTTTTTTTGATTGATTCATTTATTTTTTCTCATGTTATTAAAAATATAAAAATCTTTTTTCTCACCATTTTTTAATTTATTAGGTATTTATATGATTTTCTTTTGACTAATACCTAAATAAATAAATATATACATTTCATTAAAATATTGAGAAATATGTAAAAATACTTTTATTTTTATTTTTATTTTATTATACCTTCTGAAAATATGTTACATAAAAAATATCTTTTTTGCAAATATTAAAAATTATTATTATTTATATATATAACATATATTTAAAATAATACATATATATACATATATTTATTAATATATTTAGGGTAAATATAAAATATATACACTTTTGTTTTTTTTTATTATTATTATTATTAATATTTAATATAAAAATACATTTTTGACAAATACTTCACTTTATTTTATTTTGTATATAATAAATAAATACTTGTATTAAATCAAATAATAATACATTTTGTTTAATAGAATTAGGGTTTTGCCCTAAATATGAAAAACTCCAAAAAATAATATCTTTTTATTTTCTTTTTATTTTACATAAATAATACTTTTTTCATACATATAAAAAACCTTTTTTTGCATTCTTGCATGTTTGTTCTATTTCTATTTTATTTATGCAATTAAATTATCTTGTAAATAATTCAAATCTTGATGTAATAGTTTTAGGTTTAAATTCCTTGTCAAAATCCCCATTTGAAACATTGTACCCCTCTCCCCATATTATTGTGTTGTAATAGCGTAGGAGTTTAAATTTCGCATTTTATCGCTTTCTAAATATACAATGCTAGAATTAGGGTTTATGTGCGAATAAAATGAACAAAATAGTTATGACCTAATCTCAAGACAAACAAGCATGAAAATGGACACACAAATCACACTTGCACCCCCTAGGGTATTCCACTTTGTTGCCTTCAAATAAATGGGTCATATTGCATGTTAGGTCTCTTTGGGCAAAACAAACAAATCAAATGATCATAGTCCCTCGATGACGCTTTCAAAATGTTGCCTAAACAAATGATCAAGTCCCTTAAAGGAAATGCCCAAAGATACTTGGCACCATTGCAATTATGGTCTAAACGATGACCCGCGCCCGTCCCTTTCACATCCTAACATGAGATTGTCCACCAAATACAATGGTGGAACAAACTTATTAAAAGGGTTAAAACATAGCAATAATCTTTGAGAAATTTAGGAGTAGATAAACCTCTTAGTTACTTGAATCAAACTTGCAAAACAAAACACTTGCCTATTTTCTAAAACCACACCTCACAACACTTTCCAAACAAAAACAAATGAAAACCTTTTCAAAAGACATACATCTTTGTATACATCCCCACATGGATCATTACAAAGGTTGCCACCACATTGGCTTCTTTTCAAAACATTTTTCAAACCCCCACACACACAAGAGTACCATTTCAAATAATTGAAAACAAAAGGCAAGTGATCTAAGCAAGTAACTAAGAGCCCATGGATAACCATGGATAGAAAGGGTGCTAATACCTTCCCTTTCTATAATCTACTCCCCGAACCCAAGAAAAATCTCAAAGGTTTTTGCTGTGCTTTTTAAACCTTTCCTTAGGATAAAATAAAAAGTCGGTGGCGACTCTTGCTCAACCGAAACATTTGCGAAAACAAACGCAAAATCATAGTCAGTTCTCCCACCGTATCACACCAAGTACTAAATTTTTTTTCCGCAAATAACCGCGTTTCGGAAAAAATTACGCAAATAACCATGTTTCAGATGACTCCCCAAAGGAGGAGTCATCTCACTTAGCGCCTACTCCCATTTTTTAAGGGGATGCGCCATCTCACTTGGCGCCTATGTGCTTAGGGCATGCCCTAAGCCAAGTGAGATGGCGCCTAGGTGTATCTTTAGGGTAAAATTTGAATTTTTTTTTGTTTGGTGCGTTGCGTATTGGATACAGGATCAACAAAATAGACTTTTTATTAAAAAAAAAAAATTACATCCAACTGTATTACATTAAAAAAACAGATAAAAAAACAGATAAAAAAAACAGGAAAAAAAAACAGATAAATCAGTGATCCCACGGAACCCGGTAATGACCCACGGTTCCGCATCCCCGTCCTCGCCTTTCCCGTGCTGGGTGTCGTCGCGTTTCCTGTTGCGGCAGTGTTGATGGCCCAGCGAAGTCAATGCGGTCTGGATCCATAAAATCAGTCAGATCTCCATATCTAGAAGATCCGCTTTGGTACAGTCGGTTACCCATACCCTCAAAGTTTGGTCGTGTTGGCGGTGGGTGGGGTTCCATGGTGGATCTGTAGCATTGATCGTATGAGTACGGTGGGTAGAAAGGAAATGGATCTTGGGGTGTTTGGTATTGAGGATGTTGGGTGGTTTGGTGATATTGTGGTTGATGGTAGGCTGGGTCGGTTTGTTCGTAATCTTCCGACATTCCCATATCAGGGCTAAGGCTGGATGTTGAGGGGCCCATATTGGGATATACGGAAGACTGAAATTGTGTGTGGGGTATGTGGGTGTGTTGGTATTGTGATTGGTATTGTGGTTGGGTGTGAGGCATATCGGGGTATTGGTAGTGAGGTGGTGATTGTGGTTGGTAGTGGGGTATTTGAGTGTAATTGTGTTGTGGTGGGGACTGTGGTTGGGTGTTTGTGGTTCTGTTTCTTCTTGGGGGTTGGTGGGAGGTTGATGGGGTTTGGGTTTGTTGTTGGGGAAACGAGAGTTGTGCCCATTGTGTGCGTGGGTCAACCAAGTACCTTGGATGAGACACGTTCATTTCAGGGTTACTAAACGACTTGTACCAAGATAAATATTGATCTGTGTGTCACATATTACCATGATTAAGGAAAACCGGGAATTGCAAGACATAGCGGTGATGCCTCTGCCACATCTTACACCATTACGGAGCGAAGTCTTTCCAGTTGGTAAGACCCCACTGGGCGTCGACCCTTTTAAGATGCCATGGGGACAAACAAGTTGGATCACTTGGTATCTCTTGATGCATTCCGAACTGCATCTTCACACGGTCGCTGTGGTGCATCTCCACAATGTTGAACCGAATGATTGCAGTCTTCGCGGTCCAAATTGCTGCATCCTCCGGGTTTGGATCATAGCCCAAACCCAAATATGGTCTCCAGAAGAACTCGATAAAATTTAAATCAGGTTAACGAAAACGTAATGTATAAATAATTTAAATGAAGAAAAGTTTAAAGCTACGACGTACATCATCCGGGCCTAAGTGATCCAACAAATTGCGGTATAGTGCGACATTGAATCTTGGATTCTTGCCGTAATCCATACCCCTCATGCAATACCTAAAGGAAATGAAAAACATTATATTCTTAGCATATATTTGGTGAAGAGATGAATAGTAATAAATGATATAACTTGATGACTTACTTTGTTGCGTACGGGAAAACGAAAGTGTTGTTGTTGACGGGGTTTAAGGACTCCATCCTCCACCAACCCCAGGCTTGTAGTAAAAAAGCGCACCCATAAAATGTACATTTTTCCTTGACTGCATTTTTGCACAAGGAACTGTATAGGTGGGCTAAAACTGCAGAACCCTAACTATATTTTCTTGTTTTTTCAAAATTTCTTAGTAAATGTAAATACATAAAATTTACACTATTTCCCATACTTTCGGGAAATAAAAAGGTACCAAATAATATTATAAGATAAGTTCTGGCTTTTACTACCCTGTCTTGCTCGAAGGAATTTTCGTTTAATTCCAAACTTGCATAATGACTTTTAAGCTCAGTGAGTAGTATTCACTGACCTCTCGCACCACCACCTTCAACCATATCCCTTCCCAACAATTCTTCACACTGAGAGTTGGGTTGTTGAACCGACCCGTTCACGGCCTTACCGTCGACAGGGAGACCTAGTAGCATGTACACATCCTCTAGCGTGATGGTACATTCACCTATTGGTAGGTGAAATGTATGGGTCTCTGGTCTCCACCTTTCCAATATTGCAAGAATGAACTTCGAATCAATTGTGCAGTTGGAGATCTTTATGACATGTCCAAAACCTGCGTATTCCAGAAATGGTACGATAAATGGGTCGGGAGCCAGGTAGTTGTGAGAACGGATTCTGAATCTTTTGGTGTCCTGAGTTCATAATGTAAAAGGTGTAAGATTAAGTAAGATGAACAAAGCATTATCTGAAGTATGAAAAATGTATAACCAAAATAGAAACTCACAAATGCAATGTTTTCCCTTGTGCCTCTGTGAGAATCGCCCATTGTTAGAAGAGCCATTGTTTAAAATGCTTGAGATTATGAAAGACTTAGAAAGTGTAAGAGAGTATGAAAGACTTAGAACGTGTAAGAGATTATGAAATATTTCGTAGCAGAGAGTGAGACTTGTGTGGGTGTGAGAGATGTATGATATGGTATGTATTTATAGGCAAAAAAAATTCATAGAGTGGTTGTTGGTGCTTGCATGCATGCGAAGTGTCACTCTTGCAGGCTAGGTGGCAGCCTAGGGGGTTACATATCTGCATGCATGTACAAAAATGAAAGGTGTCACTCTTGCAGGCTAGGTGGCAGCCTAAGGATGTATCACGATTGGACAGTAAGGGATGCGCCATTGGACTTGGCGAAAGAGTACAAAAATGAAAGGTGTCACCATCCCAATTGGCGAATAAGAGGTGTCCTTGGTTGCAGGCTAGGCTCAGGCTACGTGACAGCCTTTGGGATGCCATGCCTGAATGCATGTAACCCTATTAGAGGTGATGGGAGGAGACTTACAACATACAGTATAGGTGCAGAGTAGGCGCAGGCTAGGTGGCAGCCTAGGGGGTTACATACCTGCATGCATGTATCACGATTGGACAGTAAGGGAGGCGCCATTGGACTTGGCGAAAGAGTACAAAAATGAAAGGTGTCGCCATCCCAATTGGCGAATAAGAGGTGTCCTTGGTTGCAGGCTAGGCTCAGGCTACGTGACAGCCTTTGGGATGCCATGCCTGAATGCATGTAACCCTATTGGAGGTGATGGGAGGATACTTACAACATACAGTATAGGTGCAGAGTAGGCGCAGGCTAGGTGGCAGCCTAGGGGGTTACATATCTGCATGCATGTATCACGATTGGACAATAAGGGAGGCGCCATTGGACTTGGCGAAAGAGTACAAAAATGAATGGTGTCGCCATCCCAATTGGCGAATCAGAGGTGTCCTTGGTTGCAGGCTAGGCTCAGGCTACGTGACAGCCTTTGGGATGCCATGCATGTAACACTATTGGCAGCCTTGGGGGTTACATCCTTACTTAATTGAAATTTTTGTCTTACGTTTATCATAACATTGATTCACTTAATCTGTCAAATCTTCCAACCTTCAAACGTTCTTACAATCAAACCTTCAAACCTTCAAACAATCAAACATACAAATCTTCGAATAACTCATAAAGTTCAAACATTCCAACCTTCAAACCTTACAACATTCAAACCTTCATACAATCAATAAACTTCAAACATTCCAACCTTCGAATAACTCATAAAATTTAAACATTCCAAGCTTCAAACCTTCAAACAACCCTACGCAATGGCCTCTGCACCATAATTTGTCGTCAAAGCACATTTCAACGGTGAGACATACATCTGTCCCACCGCTGAGTTTTTGTTTAGAGACACAGACAACATCCGATTTCTCTTAAACGGGAAAGCCAATTTCTCGTACTTCAAAAAACGATTGGAGGCCAAACTTGGACGAGGCCCGGTGACCCAGATATTTTATCAGAATCCAGTTTTTTTTGGAAACAACCAAGTAATTTTTTATAAGGTTGAAGTTCAAGATGACGAGGATCTCCAGAATATGTTTTCCAGCCATGTGTATTCTGGGTACGACTCTATTGAGTTGTACATTATGCTGCGAGAGCCTCAGGTGACACAAGTGGTTGATCCTTTGGAGAATGAACAAGCTGAGGTAGATGCAGTTGATGAAGAAGAAGAATATGACGAGTTAGAGTTTAATGAAATGGTGAATGATGATTCCGACGATGATGGCATACCTAGTATTCCTGCAAACGAAATCTACACACCACCTCCGCACATGACAAACTTCAACATGGGCGGAGATGAACCTTCTACTGACTTATTTTTCAATCCGTATATGCAGTCGGATGAAAATTTAAAAGAGAAGGACAAGTTTCGTAATAGAGAGGAATGCATCAGAGCCATAAAAAAATTCCACATGCTCAACTCTGTTGATTTTAAGGTGGACCGTGTCAACCTGGAAAGGTACAAGATCAAGTGTGTCCACCCTGACTGTATGTTCAAGCTGACCGCATCAAACAGATTAAGAGGTGACTGTTGGGTCATAGGTTCCATGACTACCCACACTTGTGTAAGTTCCACTCAATCACAGGACCACCGAAAACTTAACTACGATCTCATCTGTCAAGAAATCCTACCCCTGGTCAGCAACGACCCATCTTTGAAGGTGAAAACAATCATCTCCCACATCACCATGGTTTTTAACTACACTCTGTCTTACCGTAAGGCGTGGTTAGCAAAGACTAAGGCGATTGAAAAGGTGTACGGAAACTGGGAGGAGTCATACCAAGAACTTCCTCGCTACCTGAATGCACTCAAGACGTATTCTCCGGGTAGTGTTTACGTTCTGGAAACAATGCCAGCATACGCCCAAGATGGTAGTCTACTAAACAACAACAGAATATTCAGTCGAGTGTTTTGGGCATTTCAACCTTGCATCACAGGGTTTGCATCATGCAAACCAATTATACAAATTGATGGGACTTGGTTGTATGGGAAGTACAAAGGCACGCTACTGATGGCAGTTGCACAAGATGGCAACAACAACATATTCCCCATTGCCTTTTCCCTTGTCGAGGGGGAGACCAGTGGTGTTTGGAGCTTTTTTCTGAAAAATCTGTGGACACACGTGGTTCCTCAACCAGGTCTTTGTTTAATCTCGGACAGACATGCCTCCATTGAAAGTGCCTACAATAATCCTGCAAACGGTTGGCATGACCCTCCTTCTACGCATGTCTATTACGTTAGGCATATCGTCCAGAATTTCACGAGGGAGATCAAGGACAAAACATTAAGGAAAGCGGTTATGAATGCGGGATATGCATTGACACAACCCACATTCAAATATTACCGCAAAGAGACCCGTTTGTAAAATCCAGAAGCCGGTAGGTGGATCGACAATATTCCGGTGGAAAAATGGACTAGGTCATACGACAATGGCCAAAGATAGGGGCACATGACAACAAATCTTATTGAATCAATGAATGGGGTATTCAAAGGCATAAGAAACCTCCTGATCACTGCTTTGGTAAAATCTACGTATTTTAGGATGGCTGTGTTATTTGCCAAAAGAGGTGAAATGTGGAATGTGGCGTTGCAATCTGGATAACTATGGAGTGAAAGCTGCATGAAATACATTAAGGCTGAAAGTGTTAAAGCCAACACTCATATGGTTATATGGTTTGACCGACACAGCCACAACTTCATTGTGAAAGAGTTAATCGACCACAACGAAGGCCTGCCAAGACAAGAATATAGGGTCATGCTACCTTCTCGTTGGTGCGATTGTGGCAGGTTTCAAGCATTTCGTATGCCTTGCTCTCATGTCATTGCCGCTTGTGCTCATACCCATCAAGACGCGCTGCAACTTCTGTCAAACATTTACAAATCTGAAACGTTGCTCAACGTTTACAACAACAACTTTCCTTTGGTAGCAAAACCAGATTATTGGCCTGCATACGACGGCGAAATAGTGTGGCACAATGACCAAATGCGAAGGAACAAGAAGGGTCGTCCCAAAAGTAAGCGCATCACAACAGAAATGGATAATCTTGACAAGTTGGAAAGAAAGTGTGGTTTATGCCGTCAGGTTGGACACAATCGTAAAAATTGTCCGAATCGGGCGTCTGCCTCGACCACATAAAAATTGTAATACATAAAATCTTTCCTTAATTATGTTGTAAACATTAGGGTTTTCCTTTAACAGATTTTGCTACAATAAATATTGCGCGTACAAGAAAAATTATCGATATTTCGTCTACGAAATTATAACTGTTAACACAATTTCATCTAACCCATGCATCATCAACATTACATCGCTGTCTGTTTTGACTTCCTCCAACCATACATTAGGTCTTCCTGTCGCATGTGAGGTTGTTGTTCGTTTTCGCTGGATCCTTCGAATTTTCCCCCCCTCCGCAATGTCTCCATCTAGCCATCGCATCAACTCCCGCTTCAGACGCTCCATGGAGTGAATGTGCCAGAATTTCATTTTCATCGCAGGTTTCGTGGTGGAGAAGATAACGTAATCATCTCTGCTAAAAATCATGGGCGACGTCATGACGCAAATAACAGAGTAAAAAATAAAAATACAGTGCGAGAAAGTGTGCGAAATTTTGGAGAAACGGACGAATTATTTATAAAACAGCATTTTGCCCTAGTTTTGCCCTAGGAGCCAAGTGAGATGGCGCATCCTCTCACTTTTAAGGAGCATGCGCCATCTCACTTGACTAAAAATGAAGGGAGGCGCCAAGTGAGATGGCGCCTAGGGAAAAAGTAGGGGTGGAGGCGCCAAGTGAGATGGCTCCTCCTTTGGAGAGTCATCTGAAACATGGTTATTTGCGTAATTTTTTCCGAAACGCGGTTATTTGCGAAATATTATTTTAATACTTAGTTATTATAAAAAAAAATCAATATATTATATATATATATATATAAATTACATTTTTTATATATTAATATTTTATTTAATTGTAGTCAATGTATAACTTATCTACTCACATTTGAATTAAATAATTTGATATTTAGATGATATTTTCTGAAATTAATTTTATATTAGAAATACTAGATTAATCAATAATACTTTTAATATTTTGATAAAATTAGAGACTATTTATATTTATATTTAAATTGATATTAAAAGTGTCCCACATATAGTAACTAAAATTATGGTTTACTCAAAGAAAGAATAGCAACCAAGAGAAAATTGGCATACAAACAAACATGTACACAAAATCATACTCTTTCCCTATTCATTTTCATACTCCATGATTCTTTTTTTCACCTACTACCACAAGCTTCTTTGTCCCCCATTTTCATAAAGCAAACCATTTCTTTCAACTTCAAGTTTCTCCTTATACCTCCCTCTCTCTCTCTCTCTCTTTTTCTCACTTCTTATTCCTCAATTCATGTATTGATCTAACAAAAATCTTCAACATACTATTTAATCTAGTAGTGTACATAATGAATCATGTGATTCAACATCATGTTACCATTCATTCTACTAGGTGAGAATACTCTTTCATTTTCTTTCGTCCCTTTCAAACTTTCTTGAATTTTTTTTTTTGAGTCAAATTTGTAAAATAACAATTTAGTCCCTTAATTTCATCATTCAAGGCAAATCATTGGTTATAATGGATCCATTCAATCATAGTCATCAAAAGAACAACTTTAGGTACAACCCAAATTTGAACAAAACAACTCAATTAGATGATGATGAAGATCAAGATTTCACAGGACTTCTAGATATCTTTGTTCATCATGCTAGCAACATTCATAACATATGCATCTATGATAACCAAGATGTATATGCTAAATTCTCCCTCACTTACAACCCTGATGAGACTCTTTCAACAAGAATCATCAATAAAGGTGGCAAAAATCCAACATTCAATGAAAACTTGAGGATGAAGATAACTCAAATGGATGCTTTATTGAAATGTGAAATTTGGATGTTTAGTAGGTCAAGAACTCACATGGAGGATCAACTTTTAGGGTTTGCTTTGGTGCCAATTTCAAAAATTGTTGTAAAAGGAAAAGTAACTCAAGATTATAGTCTTTCTTCAACTGATCTTTTTCATTCTCCGGCCGGAATTGTCCGATTAACACTTTCTTTACACACATCTTTGGTATCTGAATCGGCAAATAGTTCGTCGATATCGTCGGAGGTTATTTTTCTTGACAGAAAAGTTTCTGAAGTTATGTTGGATGCAATTGAGTATTCGAGAATTGAGTTTCCTGATATAAGTGTTGTTAAGGAGAATCAAGAAATGGTTTCTGAGTATTTTAATCTTGCTTGGGACACAAGTAACAACAAAAACTCAAGAAAATTTCTACCTTTTCTTCATCTTGGTTCATCTTCTCAACTTGAAATGACGAACTTGAGTTCGCCAGACGCGAATCAAGTTGATTTGATATCCATCTCTCCGAATGAAAGCATTCAGAATTCGAGTTTCGTAAGCTCGACTATCACAAGCTTAAGTGATAATAGAAACTCAGCAGATTCAATTGAGAAAAAGAATCACTTAGGAGGTGATTCAACACCAACTTCACAGAAAGAAGTTGAATCAAGAGATGATGAGAAAGAGAAGAAATGCAAGAAAGATAGGAACACAGAAGCCATAAAACATGGACATGTTTTTTCTTCTTCTTTAGGGAAAATTAATCTTGAAGCTGAGGAATGTGCTATGCAGAAGCAAATAGTGGACATGTATATGAGGAGTATGCAACAATTTACCGAGTCCTTGGCGAAGATGAAGCTTCCGATGGACCTCGACAAATGTCAAAGAGAAGATCATGGTGGTGATGTAATTCAAAGTCACGAGAGCGAAAAATTAGAAAATGCTAAGAAAAAGGATGGATCGCGTGTGTTTTATGGTAGTCGGGCGTTTTTTTAATCATGATTTTAAATTGCGGTCTGCAATTTCAATTGCAACTGCAATTAAAGATTTCAAATCTTTGCGATTGTTGTTGCAACAATCATATTTTTTTTACGATATCAAAGATGGCAATGCGACTTTTATCTTTTATGACCATGTGTAGCCAAAAAAATAGGCTTACTGAGTATGTGCAATTTTTCTGTAATGTAATTGTGGCAAAGTTTTTATTAATTCACTATGCGATTGAAATTAAATAATGATTTTGCAGGGTTATTGTTGACATTGGTAGTATACAAAAATAGTCTCTAAATAAAGTGAAAAATTAACATATATTTTTGTTTTATTCTTTTTTTTGAAAAGTGTTCTTTTTCTAAGTCTTCTTCCACCTTATTTGTGTTTTGCTGATATTTGTGCTCATATAATTTTATGTATATGTTGCATTTAACATGTTTATAAGTTCGTTATTTTTTTATTCTATTCTTATAGACTTTTTGTGTGCCTTCTTCTCTAGCTATTTTACCTTATTTTCTTCTTTTTGGATTTGACATGGTTTTCCTTGTGCTTGTTGTTTGAGCTTAATATTAGAGGGTAATTTAGTATTTGCCATATATAGGATATTCCCTTTAGGCCTTATGTGGCATTCTTGTCTTTACTCTATTTGTGTATAAATAGGTGTACTAGGTTTAAATTTAATATAATCAATTTTCTTCAATCATTAGTGGCAGCTTTTAGCATTTATTCTTTTTCTCTTTTCTTCCTCAATTTCATCACCTTGCACTAACAAATTGGTATCTAGAGCTCTTGGTTTGTTCTGAAATTCTGGGAAACACGAGTGATAGTGAGCTGTGTGTTTGATTTCTGAATCTTGAACAAAAATCTGAAACAGAATCACACTGATTCTGTGGGTTTGGGAAACACTGAGTGAGAAATCTGAGATCTGAGTTTTTGTGCAAGATTTAAGATGAATGGAGGCAGTAGTTTGAACACTAAACTTCCAGTTTTTTATGGCAAAAACTGGAACAAATGGAAGATACAAATGCATGTGCTGTTTGGTGCTCAGGATGTTTTGGATCTTGTTTCTGAAGGTTATGTTCCAGTTGCAGCAGATGCTACTGAAGAACAAAAATCAGAAGAAAGAGCTGTGAGGAAGAGGGATCAGAAAGCTCTGTTCTTTATCCATCAGTGTGTGGATGAAAATGTGTTTGAGAAGATTGTTGATTCGACGACGTCGAAAGGGGAATGGGATATACTGACCAGATGTTATGGTGGTGACGTATCAGTAAAGAAGGTAAAGCTTCAGTCCCTGCGAAAACAATATGAAAATCTCAGCATGAAGAACAGTGAGAAAGTTTCTGAGTACATCTCCAGAATGATTCTGATCACTAATGAGATGAAGGCTTGTGGAGAAACACTTTCTGAACAGGTAATCATAGAAAAGATTCTGAGGTCACTTACTCCTCAGTTTGATTACATTATTGTTTCTATTGAACATTCTAAAAATCTGGAAACCATGAGAATAGAAGAGTTGTGAAGCAGTCTAGAAGCGCAAGAGTTGCGTCTGACTGAAAGAACTTCTGAGAGGGAAGTGGAGCAAGCTCTGAAAGCTTCTTTTGTCAAGAAGGACCAGAAGCAGAATAGACATGGTGATAAATTCCAGAAGTCAGAAACCTCAACTTCTGATGAAAAGAAATATCAGAAGGGAAAGGAAAGGTATGACAAGAATAAGGTTCAATGTTACTGTTGTAAACAGTTTGGCCACTTTTCCAGAGACTGTAGAAACAGAGGAAGAAAATCAGAAGAAGAAAATATAGCCAGATAAGATTCTGATGATGAACCTATGCTACTGATGGCTTCTGATTCTGATGGGAATTGTTCAGAAGATTGGTGGTATATGGACACTGGTTGTTCAAACCACTTGACTGGGAACAAACAATGGATGATAGACTTTGACTCCAGAAGGAGAACAAAGATCAGATGTGCTGATGATAAGTACCTTAATGCAGAAGGTATGGGAAATGTTAGAGTCAGAGTGAAGAATGGAAAAAACATTCTGATCAAAGATGTTTGGTATGTTCCTGGAATTAAAAGTAATCTGATGAGTGTGGGTCAGCTTATTGAGAACGGTTTTTCAGTGGTTATGAAGGACAACCTCTTGACGTTGTATGATTCTAATCAGAAGTTGATTATGAAGTCTGAGCAGGGAAGCAATAGAACATTCAAGGTGAATGTAGAAACTTCTGAAGCGGAGTGTCTTAGTGCAGAAGGCGCTGAAGTTGACAGTAAACTGTGGCACAAGAGGTTGGGGCACTTGAACTATAGAAGCTTAGGGCATCTAAGTTCTAAGAAGCTCGTACATGGAATTTTGAAGATTGTGAAGCCTCAGAAATCATGTGAGATATGCATGAAAGGCAAGCAACCCAGATTGCCATTTGTATCAGAAGTAGCCCCCAGAGCAAAGCATGCTCTGGGAGTAGTACATTCTGATGTGTGTGGACCATTTCCAGTACCTTCACTTGGAGGAAACAAATATTTTGTGTCTTTTGTGGATTAGTTCACCAGAATGACATGGGTAACACTCATCAAGTTCAAGCATGAAGTGTTTACTGAGTTCCAGAAGTTCAAGGTGAAGGCTGAGAAGCAGGGTGGTCAGAAGTTGAAGATTCTGAGAACAGATGGTGGAGGTGAGTATAACTCTACAGAGTTTCAGAAGTTCTGTGAGGAGAATGGAATAGAACATGAGGTTACTGCTCCATATACTCCTCAACACAACGGTCTTGCTGAAAGAAGAAACATAACTTTGCTTGATATGACCAGAAGTATGCTGAAAGAGAAGAAGTTACTTCACATGTTATGGGGAGAAGCTGTTGCCACATCAGTATATGTTCTGAATAGGTGTCCAACAAAGAAGCTGAAGGAAACTGTTCCTTTAGAAAAATGGACTGGAGACAAGCAAAGTGTTGGCCATCTGAAGGTGTTTGGTTATGTATGCTACAAACACGTTCCAGATGCTAGAAGACAAAAACTGGATGATAGAAGCAAAACAATGTTACTGGTGGGGTACCACAGTACAGGTGCCTATAAGCTTTATTGTCTAGAAACCAACAAAGTTGAAATCAGCAGAGACGTCATTGTGAAAGAGTCAAAAACATGGGATTGGAACAAGCTTCAATCAGATTCTGGTGTAATGCCAATACCAGGGTTAGTTTCTGAAGATCCTTCAGAAAGTTCTGAAGACGAGTCAGAGTCAGAAGATGAAGACTCTGAAGATGAGTCAGAATCTCAGGGAGATTCTGATAGTGGATCTGATTCTGATCCAGAATCTGGTGGTGATTATACTTCTGGAAGGGAAAACTCTAAAGACATGGGGTCTGGAGAACAAGTTTCCAGAAGTAACTCTGAAGGTGGTAATTCTGAAGGAAATAATTCTAGACAAAGTCCAGAAGCCAGCACAGTTCCGAGTTCTGGAGAAGCTTCAGAACAAGATCAGAGGCCACAGAGAATCAGACGAATACCAAGTAGGTTTGCAGATTTTAGCATGTTGCATGATACTGAAGTCTGAAGGAGAAATCGTTCAGTGTGCCATGCTAGTAGATTCTGAACCAGTGGGTATTGAAGAAGCGCTCAAGAAGAAAGTATGGCTGAATGCCATGAAAGAAGAACTTGAGGCTATTGAAAGAAACAAGACTTGGAAGCTGACAGAACTTCCAAAAGGCAAGAAAGCCATCAACTTCATATGGGTTTTCAAGCAGAAGCTAAAGCCAGATGGATCAATTGGCAAACACAGAGCGAGACTAGTGGCTAGAGGTTTTCTTCAGAAACCTGGACTAGATTACTTTGAGGTGTTTGCGCCTGTAGCTAGACACGAAACAATCAGATTGGTGATTGCTTTAGCTGCAAACATAAATTGGCCTTTGATACATCTGGATGTGAAGTCTGCATTTCTGAACGGTCCATTACAAGAAGAAGTTTATGTGTCACAACCTCCTGGATTTGTGAAAAAGAATCAGGAAGGGATGGTATACAGGTTAAATAAAGCTCTGTATGGATTGAAGCAAGCGCCCAGAGCTTGGAATTTCAAGATTGATTCGTTTTTCAAGGAACAAGGGTTTCAGAAGTGTGAGATGGAGTATGGTGTTTATGTTCAGCACACTTCAGAAGGTAATTGATTTTGGTCTGTTTATATGTTGATGACATATTACTCACAGGAAGTTCTGAACAAGAAACAGTTGAGTTTAAGAAAGTTCTGATGAATGCATTTGAGATGACAGATCTTGGAAAAATGAGTTTCTTTCTAGGGATGGAATTTATATACTCTGAGAAAGGAATCATCTTACGTCAGAAGAAGTATGAACTGGAGCTTCTGAAGAGATTTGAGCTAGCAAATTGCAAGGTTGCTATCACACCTGCTGATACGAATCAGAAGTTGGATTCTGATTCTGATGGAGAGGATGTGGATGCTACAACCTTCAAACAGATGGTTGGTTCTCTGAGGTATTTGTGTAATACCAGACCTGATATTTTCTATGCAGTTGGAATGGTCAGCAGATACATGAGCAAACCAAAGTGGTCTCATTACCGAGCTGCTGTCACGATTCTGAGGTATGTAAAAGGAACTCTGAAATATGGAGTGTTGTTTCCTTCTGGTAGAAAGATCAAATCAGAACTTCTGAGTTATTATGATTCCGATTGGTGTGGAGATAGAGTTGACAGAAGAAGTACTTCTGGGTACTTGTTCAAGTTTCTGGGAGGTCCAATTTCTTGGAGTTCCAAGAAACAGCCTGTTGTGGCTTTGTCAACATGTGAAGCTGAATACATTGTCGGTGTTGTAGCTACTTGTCAAGCAGTTTGGCTTCTAAATCTGATGCATGATCTGAAGGTTGAAGTTGAGGAACCTCTGAAGCTGATGATTGATAATAAGTCTGCAATTAATCTTGCGAAGAATCCAGTGCTACATGGAAGAAGCAAGCACATTGAGACGAAGTATCACTTTCTCAAAAGTCAAGTGCATAAAGGAGTGTTAGAAGTTCTGCACTGTAGCACTCAGAAGCAGCTAGCAGATGTTCTGACAAAGGCGATAAAAATAGACCAATTTCTTCGCTTGAGAGATGAAATTGGTGTTGTTAACTTCTGATAAGTTACTAAATTACGGGATGGTATTAGAGGGTAATTTAGTATTTGCCATATGTAGGATATTCCCTTTAGGCCCTATGTGGCATTCTTATCTTTACTCTATTTGTGTATAAATAGGTGTACTAGGTTTAAATTTAATATAATCAATTTCCTTCAATCATTAGTGGCAGCTTTTAGCATTTATTCCTTTTCTCTCTTCTTCCTCAATTTCATCACCTTGCACTAACACTTAAGTCTCTCCACTCCCTAACTCTATTTTATCTTTTTAAATGGAGAGAAGTTGTAATAGTCTATATCCATTTTATTTGTTTTATGAACTCCAATTTCAATAAGGATAGTTTTAGGATTCGACACAGTCAAACTAATATGTTGTAGTCAAAGTGTGTTCATGCATGTGGTGTCGAAGTTAAATTAATATCTTGTAGTCAAAGTGTGTTCATGTATGTAATTTGATGATGTAATATATATATATATATATATATATATATATATATATATATATATATATATATATATATATATATATATATATATATATATATATATATATATATATATATATATATATATGAGTGTGTGTCATATAGTTATCATCATACACTTAAATACATATGCTAGTAGTCTATAAATATGTTGCTCTCTCACTTTGTTATGAGAGAAGTTGATTGTTATTTTTCAATTGTAATCATTTAATGCTCATTGAAAAAGTTAATTGAATAATCGTTATAACCATCTCTCTCTCTCTCTCCTTGAATTGGAAGGTTTCTTGTCTTTATCAAGAAACTCTCTCTTTCTCTTAGATTTACTTTATTCTTGACAATGAGTTCTCTACGATTTCAAAGGGGCTTTGCTCGTGTTTACTCATTTACAATTCAAGTTGTCAAGCATAAAAAAAGGGAAGACTTAATTTCTCCTAGGGCGTCCCTATATTGTTAGATGTTTTATTGCCCGTCATTTTGTATTTTAATATTACCAGTTGAGTGTGCCTCGATAAGTTCATCTCACATCTCTTAGAAAATAGTTATTTTTCATGCATAAAATACTTTTAATGCATAAAATAATCCTTTAAAAAAGTCAATGCAACATGATTTGAATTGTAAAGTTTTTGATCGCAATCAATAAATTATAGCACACATTATTCAAATCATGCTAGTCTTTGATTCAAATAATAATTTTTTTCCCAGTAGTTAGCTTCGAGAAACATGATTCGAATCATGAAAATATTTGATCTGAATCATAGGCAAGATTGAAAATTTGGAAATTGGCTCTAGAAACTTGATTTGAGTCACTCCCTTGCTTGGTTGGAATTGTGAAGGATTTGATTCATATTATTGATTGGTTTGGTTCGAATCAAACTTTTAAAAGGTTTATAGAAACGTGAATTAGACCATGATTGAGTGTGATTCTAATCACATGACTCAAATCATAATTAACATAAAAGAACAAAAATCGGGATTCTTCAACTCTTGATTAAAATCATTCCCTCGCAAGATTTAAATCAATCCTTTTTTCTTTGACTCAAATAAAATGTACATTTATACACTATTTATGTTCCTTATCTTTATCACTTATATAAACTCTCTCTCTCTCTCTCTCTCTCTCTCTCTCTCTCTCTCTCTCTCTCTCTCTCTCTCTCATTTTCAAATAATGAAACAGTGATACATTAACCTTTGATAAACTTTAAGTGTTCATCGTTCACACAAAAATCTCTCTCAAATAAACCTTGAAGAAAAACCTTTTTAAGTGTTAATCTCTTGGGTGAGAAAAACTGTTTGTGTGAGATTTTCTAAAATTTTATCTTCAACCTCAAACTAAAACACCATTGATGAGTGTTACCCAACTCTAGGAAAGAGTGTGGATTCGTATTGTGAGGCGATTCAGTAGGTGTTCAAGTTTTTTTTTGTTAAATTTTTTCAAATAGTATAATCATGTTGTAATTTCTAGAGATTGAGTTTCAGTAAAGAAAAAGAAGAAGACTTCTCAAGAGTTTTTAGAGTTTCTATCTGTAGCGGTAAAAAGTTGAGACTAAATCATTGATTGACTTAACTCACAAAGTGAAAGTCACCACCATATTTTATTGTTTTTAAAGAGAAATTGGAAAAGAACGGATAAAACCCAAAATAAAATAGAGATCAAGGTAAGGGGTTTTGTTATTCAAAGGGAATGTATTATCTCCCTAAACATCTACGGTATTCCGCAGAAACCTCTTTGAAAATTTGTGTATTTTCCTATAAGAGTCGTTGTTTATAAAGATGTTTGGGAAGATTCAAGAAAAAGAAATATTTTTTTTATGATTTTTGATTTGACAAAGCTTCCAATGAGCTCTGCGTCTACATACCAACAATGTGCAATGTTGAAATCAAAACCCATGTAGTTCGGGTAAAAAAGACAAAAATTGGTTTGTAATGATTGGTCTTAATGTAAAAGACATTTTGTCTTATTTGAGTGGAAAACCAGTAAACTATGACAATTATGGTAAAAAGAGAACTTGCTTCATCTTTAACATAAATAACTTATAGCATGGATTAAGTCAATAGTGCAAGCCTCAACATATAAGTGAAAAGTTACTTCATTATTATCATATTTGTTAATGTGATGAGGTTTACAAACACTCAAAGAAAATACTAATATCTTAAACTTTTGAAAAAGGTTAAAAGAAAAAGTGCACCAAGGCACAAAAAGTTAAATGAGGTTAATGACTTTTAGTCTTTTAAAAGATGTCAAAGTATGATTAAATAGATAAGGTTTTGATTAAAGAAAAAAAGTTTTTGAAAATGCATGGACCTAAATCCAAGTTTATTATGAAAGTGCTTCAAGTTTGAAAACAAGAAGAGTTTTGAAAAGGAGGAAGACAATTTTAAAAGTAAAGAAGATGAGCAAAAGATAAAGGTACTATCCTAAAGCACAAAGTAAAAGCTAAAGTAGGAAAAGTATAACTAAACAAGAAGCCAACACTTGACATAATGAAGTCAATATTGTATTCCCGTCCTTTGTATTAAAGCCACATACAATGATGTAATAAGCATTAGATGAATAATAAATATCTCAGGTACAAGTTTGCATCAGATGAATCCAATAAAGCACAAATGATTTGACATGTATTAGATGAATTACTCTTGCATCAGATGAAATTTTAAAGTAACACATGCACACTGAAAATTTTCCAATACACAGACAAAATAACAATAAGGCAACACCTGATCCAAAAGGTCCTAAGATCTCAAGGTATGAAGGCTTCTAATACTAAGTCCAAGAAGTCAAAAACCACAATATGCCAAGAATGGTAATCAATAGTCCAAAGAGCCTTAAGTCTGCTAATGTTCAAAATTTATTATTAATGTTTTAAGAACAAAATAAAAAATCCAAATGGACAAAGGAAAAAAGAAGCATAAACATAAACAATGCCCAAGTGGGTAAAAGGCAAAGTGCGGAAACATAAAAAAGTTGCATGAAATGTAAATACTAAAGATAAAAGTACATAAAGATAAAGACATAAAATAAATGCATAAAGTAAAGTTAATAGTTAGTGAGTTAGAAGTTAATGGTCAAATGTATGATCAATGATGATTGAATGAGGATCTTGAACCAAAAAATAATGAAACCTCATTAGAGGATTAATAAAACCAAAGCCCCCTAACAACAAGTCTCATAAGTATTGGACTCAAGGATAACAAATCAACCATACTTGGACATGCAAACATAAAGTTTGAGCCACAAATGATCATTTTCTGATTTTGAACAAATTTAGTGCTATGTTAAGCAATCACACACGCACTTATGTAGAAGTCAATACTATATGAGGTTGGTTAATAACAATATATGTATCATACATGTTATACATATGGTAGAAACAATACTCCTAAAACATTTAACACACGTAAAAATAAAAGGTGATCAAGACCTAAGTCATGGAGAATAGTTTATCAACTATCCATAAGCTTATATAAACCCAAAGTTCAAATACCTTATCCAAATTGATCAAAAAAGAAAAATAAGAAGGGGATGAAGTAGAGATGAAAGTAAAAAAAAAAACACATTTGAATCAAAGGATTAATTAAGTTATCATCAAAATTACTCATCCATTTTGATGGAGTTTAAACTCAACATCCATGATCCAATGAGTTTGATGAAACTTATGACTCAATTCAATATGATCCAAGATCAGCCAGAATATATACAAAAATAAAATTGCAATAAAAATAAGAAAATAGTATTTTAAAAATGATGCTAAATGGAAATGAAAGCAAAAATATGAAACTATAATCAAACCTTCAAATAAACTGTAACTAAGGTCATAGAAAAATCAGAAGTACTTCAAAAAATATTCATAAATTATTTCATAATTTTTAGAAGTCAGAAACTAATTTTAAAAATACCAAAATCAAGTAAAATAAACCAAAAATCATAAAAAAATAGAAAAATAGAAAATAAAAATCAAACAAGGTCACTATAAGATATCAAACTATCATTGGATCATTTCATAATTTTTTTTTGAAATTTTTAAAGACTTGAATATATTTTTAAACAATTAAAAACAACTCAAATAATGAGAAAATTATAAAAAAAATTATCAAAACATAAATAAAAATTGGAAAAAATAAAAATAAGAAAGAGAATATTCAAAAATATTTTTGGTAATTTTTTCATAATTTTTGGACTAAAAATGAAGTTTCTATGATTTTTTAAAAGTTTTAAACAATAAAAAAATGAAGAAGAAAAAATAAATGAGAAAATATGTGGCACGTTGGATTTGAGTTGACTAAGAGAAGTAATCACATCAAACGATCCAGAACATGCGTGCACCATAGAAATTAGTAAAATAATAACACTGAATCCAATTCAATCGCATCCAGTAGCATTAAAACAAATGAAAGGCTCTCATTGCTTGGACGAGACATGTCATCGTCTTTAATTTCTAGCCTTCAAAAATTAGGGCAAAACGTGAATCAATGAGTGGAAACCATAGAGGCTGAGACATACATTATTAGGTTCTTCTCTTCATCACCATTCCAACCATATCAACCATTAAAATTTATTCAAAGTGTGTGATGTGTAATTTGAAAAAAAAACAGAAGATCACCAAACTTAAAATAACAATGAAGAGAAATTTGAGAAAAGGTGAAAGAATATACATGTCAAAGTATGGTTTAAAGATTCTGAAACTTGAGTTGGAGAGCTTCAAAGGAGGCACGATTTAGCTTGCTTAAGACTTGAGAAGCTTCACTGAAGTTCAAGGATGCTTCAGAGATGCTGGATTTGGCTAGTGGTAGGGTGTTGATATGAAAATGAAAGTTACAAACTAAGAGTTCGAATGGATCACAACAGTGTGAAATTGGCTCTGAAAAGTGTAGGAATTGAGTGAGGGAGGGTCCTTATTTATAGGTGAAGTGAGTGGTGATGAGAAATGGAGGAATTTGTGAGAGAATCGTGCAAAGAAAGCTAACCCGATGATTACAGAATGTGTGACTCCATGTGCATCAAAACTAACTCTAATGCTGCATTTTGTGAGTCTAACAACTTCTGGAACCTTGAAAATGATGATTAGAATCAAAACCATACACTTAAAGGACCTATACGTTGGATCATGTGGATTTTCAAATCTAAACAAAACTTGTATTTTAATTTCATGATTCCTTATTCAAAAATGCATAACTCAAAATGTAGGAGGCTTTAAGACATGATTCTTTTTGTGATGGATAAACAAAATTACAAGCTTCACAATGTGCTAAAAAAGTTTGGATTTGACATCTTGAGCACAAAGTTATGATACTTCAAAGGTGGATGAAAATGAGCTCTTTTAACTTAGAAAAAAGTATAAGTTATGAAGGACCAAAAATGACCTATAATGTATCCTTTAATTCCATGGTCTTCCAAGCATTTTTAGGTCTTGTATAAACATCTTCAAGATTATGGAAGAAAAAGAATGAGCCTCAAATGATAAAAATTACCAAGCTATGACCCTTTAAAGTTGGAAAAATTGAAAAGAAGTTAAAGATGACTCTTTGTAGAGAAATGTGGCATTGAGATCATCTCTAAATCACAAAAATTGAGCAAGTTATGATCTTGGGAAGTTAGGTCAAGAATTTCACTGATTTCTTAAAAGACCTATAATCTTTCCAAACTTTTGATGATTTTCCAAGCATAATTGGCTCTTGTCATGTAAACATAAGTTGTTGGAGATGATGAGAAGAGTCCAATGCAAAAATAATCACTTCAAAATGTTGAAAATTAAGTGAGTTATGCACTTGTGACTATAAAATCAAGAATTTTCCAAATTAGGTCAAACAACTTGAATCAACTTTGAATATCTTGAGACGTACTTGCAATATAAGGCATGATAAAGCACATAAGAACTTGAAATAATGTTATCTTGAAGCATACCTGATGATGAAGCTTATAGTTTGGTGAAACTTATTGAAGAAGGCATGGAAATAAACACATGAACCTATGAAGTTTCTTGATGACTCCAATCAAATTCCTTGAGATAAACTTGATAAAATGAAGTTGAGAGAGGCTCAAGACATGGAACTTTGATAATAGAAGCATATCTTTTTAAGTTTAAGCTTTTGGTGTTCAACGAATTATCAATTGACTGAGGATCAATTCTCAAAACCTTAGCTTAAGAGATGAGATAGATACTCTTAGCTCAATATCTAAAATGTACAAAAGAGGAAAAACATATTTTTTTTAGTTAGAGGTTAATAATTATAAAATATATATGTACAAGATGCATAATTAGGATGATTGGTGATCCCCCAAGGACAAACTTAAGCAGAGATAACACAAGGTAAGAGGCAACCCAAAGATTGTGATCTTGAAGTATTGCAAATATATGTAGTGATGAGGGATCTAAGGATAAAAATTAGGGTATAACACTATCATCTATCAAAATATCAAGACTCAGACAAGGAAATCATAGTAGAATCGAGTGAAGATTCTCGCGGACGCGATCTTGAAGTAATTGAAGATTTGTGATAAGTTGTATCGACTCAATATCATGTATTTAGAGTTGTAGAAACTCTATGATATGTGTTTAGCTAATTAAGAAAAATCAAGATATATAAGTGTTAAATTATAGTAATTTCTAATTATTTGAGTTTTTATATGGATTATTATCTGTACAAAAGAAAATTGTATTAAAATTTATAGTGGAAGACAACAACAATTTATGATGGTTTGCCATTGTTAAGGGAGAATATGAATAACAAAAGTCTAGAAGGTGTCGGGGTTTGAATAGTTCTTATCCTTAAAATATTTTTCAAAAATGGGTTTTCTCATAATCAGAGCTTTTCACAAAATTTATCTATAGATATAATTTGTGTATGAATTGGGTAGACAATAAAAGAGCCTCTATGTTTAGAAGATAGAATGAAATATGAGCAATAAGAATCTTGGTCAATCAATGACTCAATTACACTTTACGCATATATTTAATTGCAAGAAATCTTATCCATAAGACTAAATCAACTCTTGACATAAAGTTATACAAATAATTACTATATGGGGAATAAGCATAACAACATTCAATTTCTTAGAAAGCGGTCAATATCAAAAAATACAATTCTATACAAAAATTTAAAATGAGATAGGGCAAGAGAAGAGTGCACTACTTTTTATACTACTTCAACACACACGTCATTGCTTTGTGCCTAAACAATTTTCCAATAAAAATTTGTAATCTTCCATTATTTGACAAATTTTTACAAAGTGTGGTTTATACAATCAAGGAACTAGATGTTAAAATTAAAACAAAAATAACAGCTTCAAACTGATCCAAGATCTGCTCCGAGCATTCGTTTCACAACAATCTTCACTAGATCCTACTAGTAACGTGTCTAAGCTCTTAGCCTATCTAACGATATAGAACTTCCAAATTTGTCCCGCAACTACCTTCTCTTGGCACTAAAAAAGTCTTCAATGGAGAATAAATCATTTATTTTTTTCTTCTATTGGATTTTTCATTCCCTACAACACTACACAACATGAATCTTAATTTGGAACTCAAAAGCTTCACAAATATTAGCAATGAATGAACCTCATATAAGATAAATCTCACACTATATAAGAATTTAGAAGCAATCAACCAGTGGCAGATCCAGGAATTTTCTATAGTGGACGTTAAAAAATAATGGATATATTTTGACTAAAGAAAAATATTTCAAACTGTTCCAAAAGACATAGTATAACGACAAAAAAAGTTAAAATACAAAAAGAGCTTACAATTGTCCTCTATGGGTTTTCATATTTTGAAAATGTTCAATGATTTTTTCATTATCCACTTCATCAAATACGTCACTATATATATATATATATATATATATATATATATATATATATATATATATATATATATATATATATATATATATATATATATATATATATATATATATATAACTAAACAATCATTCAACCACTCATCTCTCATACAATTGCATAAACCATTCTTCACAAAGTTCATGGCAGAGAAAGATCTTTCAACAATTGTAGTTGCCACAGTTAAAATTAAAGATAACCTCACAAGTAAGTATATCATTGGATACATAATATGCTTTTTAGTTTTCACCAACATTTCAGAAAGCTCGGTGATTCCATTTAACTTTGAAAATTTATCGTCAGACCGAAGATCTATGATAAAAGTCTCAAGTTGACTATCAAGCACCATAAACTCCACATGAGAAAATTATGGTGGATAAAACTTAGTCAAATAAATCAACTTCTCCTTATCAAATGCAAAAAATGTATCTCTTTGATTTAAGCTTGCTACACAAAGAAGCAACTCAGTGTTCACCTTGGTAAATCTATTGTTAAGCTCTTGAATTTGTCTATCAATCACTTCATAAAATAACTCAACTTGAAAATAATGTAGATTTCAAATTATTTGAGCTTTTACGCTTCAATCTTCCTTGTGTAATGAGTGCATCATACATATTTGGAATGCTAATATTTAGCTTCTCACAAAATAATGATACTTCATTTAGTAAAGTATGCCAACCATTATCTCTAGACTTTGTAACATGCCCTTGCAAACTCTAACTAATGATATAGCATTAACAATATCCTGATCACTTCTTTGAAATGCTTGAGATAAATCATTAATAATTCCCAATATAGTTTTCATTAAGTGCAAGTTAAAAATAAATTCAAAAGATTGTATACATTTCTATAAATGACAAGCTTCAATTTATTGATCTGATGATGAACCATTTTCCTCATCAAATTCAAAAACATCAATTACTGAAATAAACAAAGAGATCAAACTAAGTATTGTACCATAATGTGAACTCTGTCTTGTATCTCCGACACATTTCAATGTAGCTTCTTGATTTACGCTAGAACTGCTAGAAATTTCACCGATCAATAAAACTTCTTGAACTTTAAACATTTGACTTTCTCTAACAATCTCTTGACATTTACATGAACCTCCAATAATATTAGATACATTGTTAACCAAACTAAAAAAAACCAACATCAACTTGCTTTTTGGCAACAACAACAAGTGCTAATTGAAATTGGTGAGCAAAACAATGATCATAAAATATTTTTCCATTTCTAGCACACTAAAAAATATAGAAATTTATATCAAAAAATGAAAATGAAAATAAATTAATCTTAATTCAAATACTCTTTGTTGACAAGATTCTTCTTAATAAACTTCTAATAAAAAACTATGAATTATAATATAATTTTACAATGTTAAAGAGAAATAAATGACAAAAATAAAATCATTAAAGAAAAAACATACCTCTATATATTAGTTGCAAATGACTCAATTAGTAGTGGTAGATAAAATTACCAAATTATATTGATATTGAACTTGAACTCTTTAAAGAAAATAAAGGAAGAGGAAGAAACAAACAAAAAAAAATTATGTCAAAATGTGAGAGTAACCGTAAGAATTGTGAGAGAAAATGAATAAAGTTAAGAGAGAGAATGAGTGGAGATTTTAATTGAATTTGAAAAGTTAAAACAATTAAAATATAGAAAAAATAAATGGTAATAATTAAAAATAAATTGAGGAGTTAAAGTTGTATTGAGTGGATAATATTGGGTGGATAAATATATGTTAGTGGAGTAATTAGAATGACATGGGGGCTGAACAAAAGATTAATACTAGTTATTAAAAGATTTTTTGTTTTGTTTTGTGGGGTCATGGGCCCCCACTACCATCAATGTATATCTATCCTGCAACCAACTCATTGTAATCTTGATAGAGGGTGAAGATGAATTCAAATGTAGTTGAAAATTGTGATTTAGTATACTTTGAAATCTAAAGCACAGTTTTGAACAACTTTCAAAGGTATGATCGTGGATCTATGTGCCTGTAGGTAGGAGTGGCAAACGGACATGTCCGTTCCGTTTAGACCTGTCTCGCAAAAATCCGTAAAAAAACGGGACGGGACGGTGCAGGTATAATTGAGAATGATGACCTAAAACATAGGCCCGCCCCGCAAAAAAGTGAGTGCGAGGCGGGAAAAGTCTGTGAGCACTGCATCTTTTAGGCCTAAAAATAGAAAATTGTATACTAATAATCATGTCTGTAAAAGCCTGCGAAGAAAATGGGGCGGGACGAGGCGGTCACATTAGAGGGTGAGAGTCTAAATTCTTTGCCCTTTTGCCACCCCTAGTTGCAGGTATGAAGTTGATGATCATGTTGACAACCTTCCTAAGTGTTTTGATGATAACAACACTACTTATTGCTGAAGTTCGTGGTAATATATTTCCAACTCTCTAATGATGATAATTAACTTGAAGACGTCTTAAGCATCATCAAGTAGAAAACTTAATGTTCCATTGAAGTGATTCTTGTATGATTAATGTATCCCACAAAAAAACTTGAAAGTCTCAGAGCTATGAAAGAGAGGAAGTGTCAAAGTTTACCTAGTCGTGTTTGTCTGAGGTGACCAAAGTTTTGTGAAAGTAGGAGAGTAACTCCTAAGATACGAAGGCAATTCACACATAATTAAAGTATATTTTAAAAATACCTTTTTACCTATCAAAACACATAAAATGTTTTAAGACCTATCTAGTTGATTAGGAGACTATCAGTTTTATTAGAAGAAACTTTGAGCTACCTAATCGATTAGTTGAAGAAAAATTGACTATATAATCAATCATGATAGTGTCTTAATGATTGGTAATGGATCTCAATAAAAACTTTACAAATTTAGCTCAAATAATCAATTATTTATGGTATCTTATTGCTTGGGCCCAGGACCTAATTGATCAGAGGGGTTAATTGGCCCATGGGTCATTTCCTTTTAAGCCAATTCTTCTCCTAAATAAATTAGGTGCAGATGCTCTTATTTTTACACTAGAATTCGATATTTCTCTAATTCTTAACAATTTTTCTATCTTCTCTCTCTTTAAATATTTTTCTTTTCACCAAAGTTTCCTTAGCGCCCTATGAATGAAAAATACTTGTGAGGAAAGAGTTGTGCCATTTTTTATACTTTCAAGAGTGTGATAATCTTGACTAATATAGTTTTTTTCTTACGACTAACTAGTCTTAAAATCTTTGTTCATTTCTACTACTTATCCTGAAATATTTTTGTTTGGTTATTGAGATCACCATGTAAAATCTCTAATTAGTTTGTTAGCTCAGCCTGTGAAAAAGATTTATTTTGGTTGAAGATAAGCCATTGTAATATCTTATGACTTGCTTATAATAAAGATTCATAGGTATAGTCTATAAAATATCAATATTATAGTCAAATATCAAAAAGATCTCTTAAGGATAGGAGTAGGTCAACGTTCTGCTGAACCTAGATAAATCACTGGTGCCATATTTCTAACCTTTATCTTTTACTTTCTATCATTTATCACTACTACAAAAAGATCATTTTACAACATTTGGGAGAAGTATTCCACCACGGATGGTGGTTCGTGGTAAATAAGGGAATGGTTGTATGTGCCATATTTACCACCACGGGCGACTAGTCGCAATAAAAACATATAGTAGCATGTAACATATACCACTACGTTTGTATAAAAAGTTGTGGTAAAAGTTTGAGGTCAGGGGTTCGTTACCCAGCGCCAGGGTTTTGGTAGATTTCTAAATATTTCCCCACGGTTCAAGATTTTAATCATAATTAAAGACTTAGCGCACAACATTTAACCACCGTCTTAGATTCCAACCGTCGTGATATGCTTACATATAACCTTTCAATATAATTTAGAAATCAATAATATGATAAATTAAGTTATATTAGAAGAACATGTTACATTAATCAATGTTGTACAAGCTTTATACAACCCATTATCCATATTTTTCTCTTTAATGGTAAGAACTTGTTTCAATGTTTCTAATTCTTCTACTAACAATTCTTTCACCTCTAGTTTATTTTAAAAAATATTATTCTTTTTAGACAAAATTAAAGGTGAAGGAAGTGATAGAAGAAGAACTAGAAGCACTGAACGAAGTTCTAACAGTTAAAGAGCAAGATATGATTAACAGGCTCCAATAAGCTCTTAAACATAGATAAGTGTAATTTATTTCTAATATAACTTAATATCTCATATTATAATTTTCTAATTCAATTTGAAATGTTAAATACTCAGTAAGTGGCTGGAAAAATACTCAAACCACATATGATATAATAAACGCATCTTATATGACATGTTGACTGAACATAATGAAAGATGCAATGTGCAAGATATAACATTAACAATAACAAAATTATTTACAATATACCTCAACAAAAATTTCAACAATAACACAAACATTTAGAAAAATACTTCAAAAAAAAGATCAACAATAACACAAATATTTTAAAATACCTCAACAAAAACATCAACATACTTCTACAAAAAGCTTTAGAATAGCACAAACAACAATATTTATCAACAAAAATGAAAACTTTCCTTACAATGAATACAAGATACACTACATAAAAATCGCGTAAATTGTGGCGGTTATTTTTGGATGATTGTGGCGGTTTCAACCGCCTCAGTTTACTATAACGGTGTTTTAGAAAACGACATAGAATTGGCTGCCGCTAGGTAAATTATGGTTCTTACAAAATAAAAAGCCCTCTATTGGATTGAAACTTTATAAATAATAAGCAAATAAGGACGGTCAAAACCGCCAGTTTATGACTAACATTTTGTTGGTTAATGAAATTGCCGTAATCCACTATTAATTGTGGCAGTTTTTGATAACCACCATAATTTAACCGCCACAATTTACACGATTTTTTTTTAGTGATACTACAACAAAAAGATCAACATACTTCAAAAAATATATATATAGAATAACAAAAACAACAATATTTATCAACAAAAACAAAACATCACCTTAATAAAATCAACAACAGACATCAACAAAAACATCAACAAACTTAAATAGTAACATATGTGATAACACAAACAACAACATATGAGATAAACAAAAATATAAATATACCTAAATAATAATATTCACAATAACACAAACAACAAAAAACAATTTATACAAAAGTCACAACATACATCAACAAAAATATTAAGATACCGCAACAAAAATATCAAAAATATCACAACTCATAACATAAAAGGTGTAAAAATCTCACGTATCTGAAATGTGAAGAGGAAGTCAAAGAAATGAGTTTGGTATTTCTACCTTGCATGTTGTGTAACACCTTTTCTTTATCCATGCGAGTTAGAGAAGATATGTTGAAGTTTTGTGAAGAAATTGTGTGCAAACGTTAATGGAGATTAGGATAAGGTGTGAGAGAGAAGTTAAGATTTTGTTTTATGAGAGAGACATTTATTTTATATTGAAATGAGAGAACTTTCGCTTATATATAGGTAATATTTTCACCATGATTGATAATAACGACCTTGATGAAATTTTGATATGTTTCACAATAATTTCTATTTTAGACCACGGTAAAAAATTATTTAATTTTAATATAAATATAAGATTATAAGTGAAACGCACATTTTGTAACGAAAAAACGGAAATTTTCTAGTGTTGGAATTCGAAGCCTGCCACTCCCGGAACTTTTCACTACTGTTGTTAGGTTTGATCGGGATGAAATGTCTTTTAGTAAATAAAAAAAGAGGTGTCTAAAATGAGTTTTTATTACGGTTGACTAAACGCCCATAATAAGATGTTATTACAAAATGTATATTTTGTAGTAGTGTATCTTACAGACCTTATTAATGTTATTTTTTCATTATGATCTCAATATTAGTGCAATTTGCATTTAAGTAACAAAAACTTTAATTTAATTGCGAATTTTGAATACCACAATTCATCCCCTCCCTTCTTGTGTTTGAAGTCACTTTTCCAACAACGAGTTATGATGATATATTTTGAGACAAATTAATGAAAAAAGTATTTATTTATGTGCTTGAGATAGAGCACAAAAATGAGTAAACGATCCCCTTAATTCGAGCCTAGCGCAATGAGTATGATTCGAATGAAATGTTGAAATGATGCCGATCAATAACTTAAAACCCATAATTTGAAATTTTGATTTGAATAAGGTATTTAAGTTTAAGTTAAGAAAATCTCTGATTCAAATCATGTTGATAGAACTGAAATTCCAATTTTAAAATAAATTTTTTATTTGAATCATCCTTTATCTTGATTCAAATCAAGTTTACTTTTAATTCGAGTCCCAAAAGTTTGTGATTTGAATCACACTGAAAGTGGCTAATCTTGTTTTTCACATTCATTTATTGATTCAAATAATACATAACTTTGATTCGAATCACGTTTCAAAAAATCTTTATTTTAAGAAAATAAAGTGTTTGATTGAATCTAAAGCTATTATAATAGGAACCAATCATTAAGGTGTTTCTTGACTCAAATAATCGACTATTTGCCCAGACTTTTACCTAACCGTTCAACTTAATGCATGCAAAACACCATTTAATCCATTGCATTAAATTCTAATATATGTGTGAAATCTAATTTAGAGGAGACACAAATAGTAAAATAATAAACAATAAACAAGACAAACAGACCAACAAAAATCCTAGGAAACATAGCAACTTCAAGCATTGAAAATACAAGTGTATTCTACGCAAGAACTAATATAAATCTTGGTATACAATTTATCTTACTATTTCTTTGTTCTTCTCCTTAGATTTGGATGCTTTAGGTTTAGTGCTTTTTAGTAATTCTCATGTTGTTAGGCTTGATTTCCTATTATTCAATTTCATCATCAGTATAGATGCTTAAACTCTATTAAATTCTTGTAGTTTTATTTTTTAAAATTTTTCAATCTACATGGAAGACATCTCATTGAATGTGTTTGGTGATGTTGATGGCGTTGACGTGAAGAAACCATATTATGAAGTGTTTCCTTCTTCTATTTAAATAGTGTATTATGATACTAAATTTATCTCTTTTTTATTTATTTTTTTACTTTTAGAAAAATTTTGATCAATGGAATTTGGACCCATTTATTTATATATTAAGCTTATAAGTCATTTTAGAGATAGCTAAAGGCTTCTCAGCTGAAACAAGTTCAAACGAGTAAAAATACATTTGAACTTGAGTCAACTAAATATTTTTCTAGTCTACTAAGATATTCATGCTTTCTAAAACTCTAGACTTAGTCACAAGATAGAATAACTCAATAAGTGGATTTTATGATCACATTCATTGTTAATAGAGTTATTAATAGATGATATATGGTGCCTGATTACTACATTTATGTGACTAGGTTAGTCCCAAAAAAGTTGAATCATCACATATAATTTAGATGATAAATGTTAGTGATATGCGTTTTTAGTCAATTAATGTTAGTTTGAAGTTAATCAAAATAAGTGCTTTGTCTATGGATTTCACTTGGTTTTGTTTTGTGTGATTAACTCTTATGGTGAGAGGTATCATGATAATATTTCAATGTTGATTCCTAGAAGACTTGAGTGTTAGAAAATGTTGGTTGACACCGTCACACTTGAGAAATGATTGAATTAATAAGGATGACAAGTTGTAAGAAGAATTAAAAATGTCACCCATGTGTAGTGTAATATCATACTACTACCTCTAAAAATGAAATATTATTTATTCTTGAACCAATGCTATTGAATAAAAAGGAAAGCCTACATTAAAGTAATCTTTTAGATCATGAAAATATCTGCAAAAAGAAATAAAAAGGACAAACCACATAAGCTAATATCATCTCTCCTTCATAACCACTTTCGAGAAATATAACGCTTAAATGTGTGACATCGGAGATGGGTCGTGTTTTAGGACCGAATTTGATCTTTAGGGTTTTGGCAGTTATACATATGATTCTCTTTTCGTTAGTACAAGTTGTATAAGGTGTATAAATTCTAGTGTGATTAATTTGAACTTTGAACTTTTTAAAGTGAGAAATTTAATTTCACAGAAAATCACAAATTATTAAGAAATTCCATACATAAAAAAATGATGAAAAAAGATTTTATATATGTTCGAGTTTAAGCACAAAAATGAGTGATAAAAATTGGTTAGATTCAAATCAAGAGTAATGTATGTAATGAGTCAAGTGAGCAAGTGAATGGAATAAAAACAACTCATATTTTTTACCCATTTTTCGGTTGATTCGAATCAGATGCAACATGTAATTCAAATTAGGGACCCCATGATTCGAATCATGTGTAAATTCCGATTCAAAACAAATTCTATATGCCTTTAGAAAAATGCTGAAAAATTGTGTGATTAGAACCATGTGCAAAGTGTGATTCAAATCTAATTGGGAAGAGGTGATAGAAAATTGTCTGATTCGAATCATGTGTAAATCCTGATTCGAATCAAATAGTTTTGAAATGTTTTGATCACCTCTGTTGGGTTTGATTCGAATCAAATTCAGTGTGTATTTGATTGATCACCTCAATTTTGCATGATTTTAAAGGTACTTTGAGATTGTTCTTTGCACCTAACTTAAATCAAATACACATAATTTTTATTCCACAAACTCATGCAATTGACTAAAGACATCTTTCTCAAATTAAAATGTAACCATGATTTTATGCATGTTAAAATGATAATGAATGAATTTCAAACTTGATTCAAAAGATGTGCAATCATGAGAGAGACTCAATAAACTATAATAAAAAAATCGATAAGACAAACAACAAAATAACTGTATCGGAGATACTCCCCATGCATATGATAAGGACATGCAACCAACTTCCCTTAGGTATGTGCAACTACAATCTCCTTTTTTTTTATGCTTGGAAAGCTTTCACTTGTAATTGTCTCATTAACCTTTCTCCCCCTTTGACAATATCAAAAAGAGATACCAATTGTTATGGATCTAAAAACTAAGCAACCAAACACAAAAAATAATTCTATATGAATAGCTAAGAAGAATATACAACAACTAAGATCAAATACAGAATAAGAAGATAACATGCTACATGCAAAAAATGAAAAGTAGACATGCAACACAAATGTTTAACAACATATAACAAGTGATCAAAACTATCATGAAATAGAATGCACTAACAACTTAAATAATACATGAATAAATAAACTGATGCTCGAATGGACATATTTAACAATACGCATTTAAAAGACTTAAATACCAAAAAGAATAACCAAATCATGCTAGAGATGAATGAAAAAATTTAAAGATGGTAGTAAGCAAACCAATGAACATATCTAGAACAAATACACAAGAAAAGATACAACTCTAATACTATAGTTATAGAGACATACCAATATAATCGGCAAGAGAATGAATTACTACAAAATAGTGTTAGTGAAAACAAAATTTAACACGAGGAATCCAATATTCTCAAATCCCTACAGATCTTGTGAAAAGGGTCCGATGATAATGATTTAGAAAAAAATGTCAATAAACTAACTTTTAGTGTCAACGTGTTCAAAAACAACATCTCTTTTTTCAAAATGGTGTCAAGCCTCTATGTATTTAGTTTGTGAATGAAGTACCATAATCTTAGTGAGGCTAGTTGAACTAGTACTATCACACTTAATATAAACTCAATCAAGTTTTAAATCATAGTATAGCAATTATTGCTTAAGCCATAAGACTTGTGCACAACAACTACCATCTGCTACGTATTCAACCTCAGCGGTAGAAAATGCAACATTATGCTAGTTCTTACTCCAAGAAACTAAAATCTTACAAATAAGTGAGAGGTACCACTAGTACTTTTCCTATCAAACTTGCACCCTGCAAAATCAAAATCAGAATAACCTACTAAGCTAAAAGCACTACATCTAGGATAACAAAGACCATGATGCGAGGTTCTGTTATGATACCTCAAAATAAATTTTACGATCTTAAAATGTGATTCCTTATGTGATGCTTAATATCTGACACATGTGCGCACAATAAACATCATATGTGGCCCGATGAAAGTTAAATAGAGTAAGGATCTGATCATACCTCTAAACTTGGTAATGTCGATGTCCACTTCTCTTTCGTCTTTGTCAATAAGCACATTAGATGCCATAGGTACTGATATACTTTTTGAGTCTTTCATTTCGAACTTCTTAGAAGCTCTAAGCAGTATTTCGTGTGACTTGTGAAAGTTCCTTCTTCGGCTTGCTTGATTTACAATCCCAAGAAATATGTCAACTCTCCCATAAGAGACATCTCAAATTCACCTGACACTAGCAAACATCTTAACAAAGAGATTTAATAGTAGAACCGAAAATAATGTCATCGATAAATATTTCAACTAAAACAATATGCTTTTCATATGAAAAAAAATTAATCCAACAATCGATTAATACAGGGTGAATTTGATGAAAAACGTTTTAATGCAAATAAAACATTATTTTGATGCAAACGAAAATTAGTTTTTATGCATGAAAGACCATGATGCAAATGAAACAAGTAAAAGAAAATAAGATAAACTAAGTGCAACTATACAAAGATAAAGGAGAATGAAACGGTCATACCAATTACGATGATCTAGCACTTAACATGCTGCAAAAGTAACATTAGCAAATGATAACAATAGTACAACAAAAATAATACAATACGGTCAAAAATATGTTTGGATACATATTCTTTCACTTGCCTTAAGAATCCATAAATATTCATAGACACTCATGCACAAAACATCAATAGATAGAACTGGGTACCCAATTTTAGTTTAGTCATTTTGGGTTAGTTGAGGTACACCTAGGAACCCATATCATTTTACCATTTGGAACTTGGAAGTTCCTAATGTGGCATTGACGTATAATGTATCCCTTATCACTATAATAATAGAAAACCAATTTAGATGAAATGCTTCTTCTATTTCTCCTAGTGACACGAGGTTTTTTTTCTTCTGAAAATGTCCCTCTATCAATTGAAGAACTAGAAAAATAAAAATATAGTGAAGTAGCATGAGTTAATTGTCCTTTGAGATTTTCAATTTCAAGTTTTAAAATTGGGCATTCAACATCTTTTACTTTTTCCATCTATTCAACTAAAATATTAGAAATATTATAACGCTCATCAACTAGAGATGTATATGTGTCTTTAAGACAACATAAAGAATGATTAAAATTATTTATCTCATGTTCAAGTGTCATAATAATTTCTTTTTGGAGAGAAATCTTCTTAAATTCCTTTATACAATCAGCATATATGCCATTAAAGGCTTGCAATAATTCTCTATAAGAGTATTCATTATCAGAATCAGAAATATATACCTTTGACGTTTCACCTTTCTTACTTGCCATGAAACATAGGTTCTACGACCTTTGGAATTTTTTCCTTTCATCTTGTAGACTTCCTTTTCTTTATTCTTATGATGTTTGGTGAAACTTGGACATATAGTTTTATAGTGTCCTGATTTACCACACTCATAATACATAACATTATCATCCTTTTCTTGTGTTCCTTTTTGAGCGGGTGAGTATTTTTGAAATGTATAAATCCTTTGTTAGAATGTTTGAGCCTGTTTCTATTAAGATATCTATTGTAGCATTTGACGAATAAACTCATCTCCTCTTTCTTAAGAGCTTCTTCATCAGAGTCATCACTTTCTTCTTTTGATTGACCAACTTTTGATGACGAAGCGTTCAAATAAATATCTAATTTCTCTTCTTTTAGTTTATCTTTGTTTTTCTAATTTACTTCACTATCGACAAGTCATTTGAGTTCATTTTCATGCTCGACAAACTTTCCAAACAGATTTGTGATATTCAAAGTATCGAAATTGTTTGATTCTTGTATAGTGGTAACCTTCAGACGCCACTCTCTGCACATATATCTCAATATCTCGTTAGCACAATCTTTGTTGGAATAGGTCTTACCCAAGTTGCTTAATTTGATGATTAAATGGAGGAATCTAGTTTGCATTGAATTCACAGGTTCTTCGGATTCCATATGAAACAATTCAAACTCCTCTTTAAACATGTTGATTTTAGATTCCTTGACATCTTCCGTTCCTTCATAGAGGGTTTGGAGAGTGTCCCACATACCTTTTGCACTTATATGATGTGATATAGCATATAATACTTTTACTCTTATAGCAAAGATAAGTATGTTTCTCGCTTTCAAATCATATGAGGCATTTTTGGTTGCATAATCATTCCAACCCTTTAGGTGTTTTACAAACTTCATCATCACCCACGGGAATAAAAGGTCCCTCGTTGATGACACACCGTCGATTTTTTTTCCACTGATAACAAGGGCACATTCATGATTAATTCCAATAAGTATAATTTTCACCATATAAAGTCGTCACTCTACTGTACGTTCCTTTTGGGTGAGAATATGGTGTGAGAAAACAATCTAGATGGGGGGTGATTAGACTTTTTAAAATCAAATCAACGAATTTTTCGAAAACAAAATATTAGAAGTTTTTCGAAGTATTCGTGCAGAAGTTTTTGAGAGAAATAGAGTGAATTGTACTCGAATAAAAATTAATACAAACAAGCATGTAATCAATGTACAACAATAACAAATTGAATTAATGATGATACACTAGGTATTCTATCAATACCACTAGTATAATTCACGAGAGATAATTATACTATGATTCAATTAGTGAACTCTAAACTCAATAAGTTTCTCTGATTTTAATCACCACTAAAAATCGACCAGGTCCCTATTCCAACAAAACCTAATCTTAAGCAATAAATCGCTAAATGCAATAAATGATAAACTAATTTATTAATTGAATAACGTAGGCATGCAATGTACTACGAAATGTAAATGTAAGAGTAAAGGTAGAGATATGATATAGGGATTTATAGTGCTTCGACTCTTTCGTCCTCATGTGAGTCTACATGCACTTTACAAAGAACCAACATAACTTCATTAGCTTGACAAATATTCAAAGAGTTTATACAATGACTTAACCTTAACAATTTTGAAGAAAATAAATATCTAATTCTGAATCTTGACTTGTATACAGCTTCACGTCAAACTCTTTTATGCAATCTTTACTCGATCGACGTTTCAAGAGTATTCCAATATCACCAATTTTGCTCCAAGCCTTTGTCTGTAGCAATCAACCCTTTGATTCTATCGATTCCTTGAGTGATGAATTATTTTAAGATTTGAGAAGAACTCCACCTTATCCGTAGCCTTCCAGACAGTCACTACTAAGGAAATCTGGAGAGAAGAGTCTCCTTTTCATCAGAATTTGTCAGAACTGATGACAACTTCGCAATCCTGCAACAACCTAAACAATATTTAAACAATCTAAGAACAATTAGTTTTAAGATAGTATCTCCCTCAATCAATCATAAATCTCTCAAGATCAATATCTGAAACAAAAACAGAGGTTGAAAAAGAAAGCGATTCAAGAGCAAGTACTTTATACTTTTCAGAGTGAGATAGTTGATTTCACAGAAAATCAAAAATTATTATGAAATTCCACACATAAAAATGTGTTGATAAAAGGGTTTATATGTGCTCGAGTTAGGCACAAAAATGAGTGATAAAAGTTGGTTTGATTCGAATAAAGAGAAATTCATATAATGAATCAAGTGAGCAAGTGAATAGAATTAAAACAGTTCATATTTTGGACTAATTTTTCAGATGATTCGAATAAGGTGTGATGTGTGATTCGAATCAAGGACCCCGTGATTCAAATCATATGAAAATATGATTCTAATCAAATGCTCCAGGCCCTTAGAAAAAAACTTAAAAACTATGTGATTTGAATCATGTGCAAAGTGTGATTCGAATCAAATTGCGCAGAGAAGACATGAAATTGTTTAATTTGAATCATGTGTAAATCCTGATTCAAATCAAATGGTTTTGAAAAGTTTTGTTCACCTCTGTTGGGTTTGATTCCAATCAAATCGAATGTGTATTTGATTGATTCAATTGAAACACTTAAATATTCATGATTTTAAAGGAACTTTGAGATTTTTCTTTACACCTAACTTGAATCAAACACCGATAGTTTTTATTCCACAAACTCATGCAATTGATTAAAGACATCTTGATCAAATTCAAATGTAACCATTTTATGCATGCTAAAATAATAATGAATCATTTTTGATACTTGATTTTAAAGAATTGTAATCATGAGGGAGACTCAATAAATTGTAATAAATGAAATCCAGAAGACAGGCAACAAAATAATTGTATCTCAGATACTCTCAATGCATATGATAAGGACATACAACTAACTCCCTTTAGGGATGTGCAACTAAACTATTTTCTTATTTATTTGGTTTCGAATATGATGATCAAATGGTAAAGTGTGGAAAAATAAATTAAACAAGAAATAATACTAATTCCTCTCACAGTCCGAGTATACTTTTATTCCCCTTACACACCGTAACATATTTCTACTATGTTAGAATCTTTTTTACAAGTCTTACACCAAGACCTATCCTACAATCTTTCTAACCCAACAAAGAAGCACACCACTTCCTTGGTTTTACAAGCACCAAAACAATGGTAGATTTTGAATCACCCTGATTCAAATGACCTTTTCTAACAAACAGAAAGAACAACACTTCCTACTTGCGAACACCTGTAGAAATTTCAAACCCCTTTCTTACAGACAAAGAATATCACCACACTTGGTGAAAAATTAAAATGTTTGACTATTGATAATCTACACCCAAATTTGAAAGATCTTTGAATAACTTGACTATTTTGATCTTCTCTTTTAATGAATTAATTAAAGAAATATATAAACCACAAGAGCTCAAGATTTTAGAAAAAATTATTAAAGAATGATATTTATGCACAAAAATTTTATGTCCAAATGTTATGAACACATTGAAAAACAGTAGATGAATTGATTGAAAAATTTGATTTCAAAGAGGTTTGGATTATTGGTGTGTTCTCTAATTTACATCAGTTTTATACATCCTAGAACACTGCTTGAGAAATATGTAATCATTCACATTCAAAATTTGAATTTTGCATTGATCTGAAATAGTTCCAGCAGTGAAAATATGCACTGGTTCAAATTTGTATTCGACTATAAGATGTATGTAGTCGAATATAGTCCTTCCACCATTATTAAATTTTTAACTTCCAAGACCTGTATTTGAATACATATCTTTTATAGTTGAATATAGAAATACTTGTATTCAAATACAAATATTCGTAGCTGAATACAGATTGCACAATTTTGCCTCTGTTTGTCATCTGTATTCGGCTACACTTTGTTGTAGTCGAATACAACCTAAATAATAGGAAAAAGTTAAGGTTTCATGAACTTCGAAACTTTTATAAAAGTATATGCACATGCTATAGGTTATAGATTAAGAGATCTTTTAGTACCTATTGCTTATATACACATGAATTACCATTGTACCTTAATCTTCATATTTAATCCATTGATTTCAATATTTTTCTATTTTGATATTTCTTCTAATATAATCATTTTTGTCTTCATCAAAACAAATGATAAGATGATGATGAATATATTCTTCACAATCTCCCTCTTTTTGATGATGACAAAATCCATGAATGGGAAGTATTTTGATTGATACTTTATTTCTCCCCATATCTTTGATATTTCCCCTTACCTTGCACATTTCCCCATTCTTGTTGCAATATATGCTAATCTATATTTTTGGATCCTGAAAAATACAATAAAAAAAACAACCATCTATTTGCCCCCATTTTGACATTTTCAAAAAGAAAAAGAGTAAAATTCAAAGGAGTATAATAGTATAAGAGAAATGATAAGTTATATAAATAGATACTCATATTCTTTACAATAATATCATATGAAGTCAAAGTTGATACTCATGATGATACTTCTTCAAAACATCTTTCATCCAATGAAACTTATTTCATTATCTTCCCATCCTACATATAATTTCTTTGGCATTTTGTCCTTGATTTTGAATTTATTCTTCTTTTCAAGTGTAGGGAATTCACTATTGACATGTCCTATTTTTTCACATTCAAAGCATATAACCTTCCTTATTGGTGCGTCTTTCTGAATGGTCTCTTTTTTCCTTTCTCTTCTGAAGAACTTTTTAAATATTTTGATGATATCATCAACTTCATCATTAGTGGACTCATCCTCTTGATTATTGTCACGATTTTTTACTCTAGTCTTTAAGGAAATACTTTTTAAATTATTTCTTTCATCTACATGCCTTTCTAGTTTTTCAAGTTCTATCTCATATTCTTAAAGTTTACTGATCAATGCAGCAAAATTCATTTTGGATAATCTCTTCTTTTATAATATCACTGTCACTTTAGATTCCCATTCCCTAATTAAATATCTAAGAATTTTAAGATTGAGATCATCATTAGTAAAATTATTTCCAAGCACCATTAAGTGGTTAGTCAACTGTGCAAATCTTTTATGCAAGTCAATAATTAAATCTTGGGGTTGCATCCTGAACATTTTGTATTCTTGAGATAATTTGTTCAGTTTTGATATTATCACTTTCACGGTTCCTTTATAAGTGACTTCTAATGTATCTCATATTTCTTTCGATGTTTTGCATTGAGAGACACAAAAGAATTCATCCATGCTTATGGCTGCTTGAAGCAAGTTCTTCGCTTTCTTGTCGTGGAAAACTTTTTTTTAATCATCATCATTCCAAGAACTTTTGATCTTTGGTGTACCAACGCCATTAACATCACTTATGGGAACGAATAAACTATTTTCATTAGCATCCCAAAATTTTTCTCTTTGTACTTCAAGATCTGCTTGCATACAAATACTCCAAAAATCATAATAATCCCCGCAAAAAAGGCTTGTTGTTACTACCATCATCAAGGAGAAATTTACCTTAACCAACTTTTATGCCAATTATAAGTATAATATTGGGCTTAAGAGATAGGGGTGGATTAGGTGATTAAAAAATTTATGGTTTTTGAGACAATATTGGCTTATTTTTTCTGGTTTAGAATATGATGATCAAAGTGGTAAAGTGCAGAAAAATAAATGACACAAGAAATTATACTAGTTCCTCTCACAATTCGAGAGTATATATATTCCCTTTACACATTGAAAGATATTTCCACTATATTAGAATCTTTTTACAAGTCTTACACCAACATCTATCCTACAATCTTTCTAACACAACAAAGAAGCAAACCACTTTCTTGATTTCAAAAGCACCAAAACAATTATGGATTTTGAATCACCCTGATTAAAGGGACATTTTCTAAAAAATAGAAAGAACACCACTAACTACTTACAAACACATACGTAAAGTAAATACCTCTTTCCTACAGACAGAATACCACCAGACTCGGTGAAAAAGTACAAATTTAGACAATTGATAATTTACAAGAAATTTGAAAGATATTTCAAAATCTTGACAATTTTGATATTCTCTTCCAATGAATCAATTCAATAAATATACAAACAATAAATGCTCAAGAGATTAGAAACTTTTTCAAAATGAATGAAATTTATGCAAAAAAAATTACAGTCAAAATGTTATGAACATGTTAAAAAACAATAGATGAATTGATTGAAAAAAATGATTTGAAAGAGGTTCAAATTCTTGGTGTGTTCTATGATGTACGACAATTTTTATACATCCTAGTATACCTCTTGATAAATATGAAATCATTCACAATTAATCTTTCAACTTTTCACTGATCTGAAATAGTTCTAGTAGTGAAAAGATACACTTATTCGAATCTGTAATTGACTATAGGATGTGTGTATTAGAATACAGTCCTTCCAACATTCTAAAATTTTAAACTTCCAGGACTTGTATTCAAATACATATCTTCATAGTTGAATGAAACTAGGCTTGTATTCAAATACAACACTACGCCAAAACAGCTCTTAGGCAGCGTAGTTTAGACATCCTTGTAAATCAAAGTGCTACTATATGTCATGATAAAATTTTAAATTTTAAATTATATATATTAGACAGCGCTTTTGAAAAAAGCGCTTCCTAAAGTTAAGAAAAAGCGTTGCCTAAGCCTCACTTTAGGCAGCGCTTTATGGAAGCGCTGCTAAATATCAGGATAAAATTTTAAAATTTAAATTTTAAATATTAGACATCACTTTGAAATAAGTGTTGCCTAAAGTTAAGAAAAAGCGCTTCCTAATCCTCACTTTAGTCGGCACTTTATAAAAAGCGTTGCCTAAAGTCAATTAAAATTGAAATAAAAAAAATAAATTCTAGAAGCGTTGTTATAGCCTAAAGCGTTGCTATAGGCCCAACAGTGGGAAACACTGTTATAGGTCCAAAGCGCTGCTAAAGGCTTATTTTAGAAAGCACTGCTATATCCTAATAAAAAATTTGAGAAAAAGCGATGCTAAAAGGCCTACTTTATAAAGCGCTTTTAAGAAGCGCTGCTCAAGGCCATGAGCGCTGCTATAGGGCATACATCAGAAAGCCTTTTATTTAGAAAGTGCTGATAAAGGTAATACATCAGAAAACGCTTTATAAAAAGCATTACCTAAGGTAATTATTTCTAAATTAAAAAAACTAAAACCCTAAAACACAATTTTTGTTCTCATAACAGGACGAATCTCCAAGGACGCTCTGCAACTGATTTCAGACTTCTTTTTATATGTGATTCTCAAACTATTATCCAACAATGATTATCCGCGATTCTGTTTTGTTTTCAACGCGATTCTGTTTTGTTCTCAACGTGATTCTATTTTCTTTTCTCTGCGATTCTGTTTTGTTTTGCTATATTCTGTAATTTCTTCAACGCCATTCTATTTTCTTCTCTACAATTCTGATTTCTCATGCATGTTTTTGGACTGTGTTGTTGACAAAAAAATTGTGCTGAATGTTTCAGGAAGTTGCTCGTTGTTGTTGATTGTGATACTGAGATTTTGAGGTAATAAAGTTTTAGTTGTTGCTGCTCATATATAATGCATTGATAATGAATAGAATTCTAGAATGAGGCATAAGAGGTTTTTCATGAAAATGCTCATATATAATGCATTGTGTTAGAGGCTATTTTACTACTGTAATGCTCATATATAAGGCATAAGAGGGTTTTCATATAATGCTCATATATAAGGCATAAGAGGCTATTTTACTACTATAATGTTATTTTCTTGTCTTAGTTTTTGAACAAGTTAGATCTCTTTCTCTCAACTTTATTCTTTGTGGTTTAATATTTGCTTGTCTTAGTTGTTATGGACAAGAATGATGAGTGAGGACTTCATAGTATAATTTTCTAGTCCCACACTGCTAATGAGAGAAATTAGATGACTTTGAAGTTATATATAAAATAAAGTTTATTCTATGCTAAAGTTATTCAACATGATTTTGTTTTTCTTTTGTTATTAGGCTAGAGATAAAGTTGTGAGTTGTGATATTCAATAGCTCAGCTCTCTAAAAGATCATCATCTCAGGTAAGGAGTTTACAAAGTTAGGTTCATTAATATATTACAAGATACACTTAAAACCCGTTTTGTTTTAAACATGTTTAAAATTGAAGTAGTGAATCTAATTGTTTATGTGTGGTTGCTGCCCGATTTCATAGCCGCTTTCACAATCTTACGCTGTGTGGTTCCAGAATTTGCTGACTAATCTACAGGTAATAAGTTATTCTTTTGTTATAGGTACGTGGTTAATTATAGTGTTTTGTTTAGGCTACTTAGTAGTAAAACCATGGATAAAAAGTGGATGTCTTCCAATTGATTGTCAAAAGAGTACGAGAATGGGGTATTAGAATTCGTTAAGTTTGTTGTTGAACATGCCGAAAACCCCAGTTGAATGAAATGTCCTTGCTTGGGTTGTTGTTATGGGGGTCGGGTTGACGCAGTTGGATTGGAATCTCATTTACTGAGGAATGGAATTGATCAAAGTTATACATGTTGGATATTTCATGGTGAGAAAAGTAATGGGAATGTTGAACCGATGGATAGTACGACATATGCTTCAGACGATAATGGCAGAGATACAAACGATTGTGATCGTGTCGAAGAGATTGCAGAAGCACTTGAAGAAGATCTTCAGGATTGTCCCAAAATGTTTGAGAGGTTGGTAAGCGATGTAGAGAAACTGTTGTATAAAGGTTGCACTAAATTCACAAGATTGTCTGCAGTATCAAAGTTGTACAACTTAAAGGAGGGCAACAAATGGTCATATAAAAGTTTCAGAGTTATTAGTCCTTATGAAAGATATGCTTCCAGAGGATAATGTTCTTCTTGATCGAACATATGCGGCCAAAAAAATGTTGTTCTCTATTGGCATGAGCTATGATAAGATACATTCTTGTATAAACGATTTCATTTTGTTTCGAAACAAATATGCATCGTTAAATGAGTGTCCTAAATGCGGTTTATCTCGATATAAGAAAAAATTGTCTCCAGCAAAAGTCTTATGGTATTTTCCTATAATTCCGAGATTTAGACGCATGTTTCATAGTGAAACTGGTGCAAGACACTTGACTTGGCATGCAGATGAAATAATTATTGATGGAAAGTTTCGACATCCGGCAGATTCACCACAGTGGTCAAAAATTGATAATGGTTATCCTGATTTTGTAGGAGAAGCAAGAAACCTTCGCTTGACATTATCTACAAATGGAATGAACCTGCATGGTATTCAAAGTATCTCGCATTCCACATGGCATGTGATTATGATGATTTATAACCTACCTCCATGGCTATGTATGAAGCGCAAGTACATGGTGTTATCTATGTTAATTTCTGGACCTAAACAACCAGGAATGACATAGACGTATACTTGACACCGTTAATCGGAGATTTAAAGATTTTGTGGGAGAACGGTGTGGAGGTTTATGATGGATATAGGAAAGAAAGTTTCAATTTGAGAGTGATGTTGTTTGGCATAATTAATGATTTTACAGCATACGGAAATCTATCAGGGTATAACATTAAAGGTCAAAAAGCGTGTCCTATTTGTGAAGAACACACAAATTGGAAGCGATTGGAATTTTGTCAAAAGAATGTATTGCTCGGTCATTGTAGATTCTTAAATTCTAATCATCACTACCGTGGATGGAGAAAGACATTCAATGGAAATCCAGAACATGATAGAGATCCACCTATGTTGACAGGTGACCAAGTTTTTGAGAAGGCGAAAGATATGAGTACTCAGTTTGGTAAGCCTTTTGCAAATACACTTGTCAAAGGTGGGTGGAAGAAGAGGTCAATTTTTTTTGAATTTCCATATTGGAAGTCGTTGTATGTAAGAAATTTCTTTATGTTATTCATATTGAAAAAAAAGTATTTGAAAGTATGATTGGTACATTACTCAATATACAAGGAAAGTCTACGTATGGACTTAAAGCAAGAAAGGACTTGATACAAATGGGAATAAGAATTGAATTAGGACCCATGAAGAAAGGAACACGAACATATATGTCGTCTGCTGCTTATACTTTATCTAGAAAGGAGAAAAATATTGTGTAAGTTTCTTAGTGAAGTTAAAGTTCCAGAAGGTTACTCTTAAGATATTATAAGACTTGTGTCTATGAAAGACCTCAAATTAAAAAGTTTAAAGATACATTGTCGTACCCTAAATTTGCCCTACCTTGACGATCATATTTTTCAAGATTTAAAATAGAATAAATGTTTAGTTAGGGATTGTTCAGCAATATCCGATGGTCCATTCTAAAATCCAAGATAAACAGGGGGGTGTATTTTAATTGAAGAGAATAGGGCTTTCTAAATCAGAAAGACTCATGTATCCGTAAACCCATTCGTGAAGCATGTTGGCCTATGGCCCATGAGATTCAAAAATGGAAAACTATTTCGATAATAAATTGAGTTTTAATTGTATAGCTAAGCCCATTTAAGAATTAGTTTCCTTAAGTAAAAGGGGAGGTGGAAATCCAATTTGGTTTGGTCCAATTCTGTTTTGGAGGGTGTGTTCGCAAGCTATAGGCCCGTTATGCTTTGAGTCCATGAGATGTTGTGTTGTTGTTTTGTTTGGAAAAAGAGAGCATTATTTTATTTTTTAAAAAAATTGTTTGCTATTTATTTTACTTAAAAGAATATTATTAAGAGATTGATATATTATTGCTGTCAAACTTTAAAGGGATATATTATGATTATGTTTTAATCTATTATTAAAAATATATTATAGTAAAAATTATTTTTTATTTTTAAAATTTTTTTGTTTGGGAAGAAAATCTGTTGGATCTTTTCTTAAGAAAGTTTAGGCCCAAAATCGTTTGTGCAGTTGTTAGGCTGAACGAGAGTACTAAGCGCAGGGTCCATATTTGAAACAGATAATGTGTAGATTAACTAAGGATTCACAGACGTTTTTGCAAATAACCCTTACTGTAGAAATTAAAAACTAAATCAAATATCAATCTTCAGTAGAATCAAATCTTCATTAAAGTTCATACAAAAATTATGCAGAGTCCAAGCCCATAATCAATTACAGTTAAAACACCAAATCAATTAAGTCTCTATTACATAATCAAATCTAAAATTACAACACAAAATCAAATCTGACGAATTAACTAAATCAATTTGCATCAATTACAATAATGAATCTAATTCCTAATCGAGCTAAAAGTCCTAAATCTAAGCAAGCTTAAATTATAACCAAAAATCCCTAATCTGAAACCTATAAATGCAGAAGAAAAATTAACAACGGGGGGGGGGGGGGGGGGGGAGAGAGAAAAAGTTGGAATCGCGAAGGAAAAGATTTAACAGAAGGGAAGCAACTTGATTACAAAATAATAATTTGGAAGAAGAACACAAAGAGGAACGAAGCACCAAACACTTTGTTGTTGAAGACCGGACGAAAGGGTGATTAGGGTTTCAATATCTGAAACCCTAATCACATTGTCACACCACCACCAAGCCATCTTCCACCGCCACTCTCTTCGAGCATCGCTGGGACCTGTGAAAAGAGATAGAAGAAGATTATCTTCAAGCAGAAAACTCGAGATCCAGAATACCAAGACGAAAAAAGGGTAAATCAGCTTATCTTTGGTTCTGTCCTAACATTAATTTGGGGTTATTGGGTTTGATTGTGCGATAAGGGAAGGGTTTGCTATTGCACCGCAACAGTTGTTAAAAACTAGGGTTGGGAGGGATCAAAAGCTTGTTGTGTTGAGAGAGAGAACGAAGAGGATAATGGTTGGAGATAATGAAAACAAATTGTAAAACAAATTTTATGTTCAGTAATTATTGCATACGCTCGTGTGTATCATAATTATCATACACCTTCGATCTCATCTGCCTAATCCTCGTTGGATGGACGATAGGCCAAGTCTCCACTGTAACTCTGTACTCCGCGCCACACACAATCCATTTGGACCACTCTTACTGCGTTTGGGGCCTAGTCCATCTGCTGTCTGCCCCCTCCTTGTCAATAATTACTAAAACACAAAGCAAGATACACCCCCCTTTAGAATTTATATTTGGGCCTAGCCCAGTCTACTTTTAGCACCCCCTCATTTTTACTCTATAACTAAAATTGCACCCCCTGGTTAATTAATTTACTTTCTATATTTTTTTATTTATAATTCTTATATTTTCTTCTATTTTCTCTTTATATTATTTATTTCTTTATTTAATAATTATTATTATTGATAATATTAATTTTATATCATATTATTATTAATATTAATTTTTATGTTATTCATCAATTGTAAATATTATTTATATTACCATAAATAAATTATTTTCTCAAAAAACTCATGTACATATATTATTTTCTCATATATTGCATTAAATCTTTTTTAATCATGCATTAATCAAGATTTTCGCAACTAATACAATTAAAAAACACAAATAAATCTCAAACTATTTTCGCGAACAAATTAAGCTAATCAACAGTCTTTTTTGAAAATGGGTTTCAAACTGATTTTGACTTACTGCGTTCTCAGTCAAAATCTCCGCAATCACTACTCCCGACTGAGTGCAAAGTGATTCAAAATATGCTTGCAAACCCCTAAAAGACCCTAACACATACGAACTACGAATTGGGACTCTGATTCCTCATAAGAGGATATGTAGGCACGCGATCTAAAATTGTGGCGAGTCTTGCTAATTAAAACATAAAACCCTGTTTTCCCAAACCTAAACCTAGAGCTTAATATCCTTGAGAATAAGGTTGATGAAAGGTGCCTAACACCTTCCTTTCGTCTAATTGAGTCCGAAACCTAGAATCTCTTTCCGCGAATTAGGGTTTTCTGTTAGGTTCCCTTCCCTAGGATAAAAACTAATAGTTGCGTCTCTTGATTAAAAAACCGGTTGCTACAGCTGGCGACTCTGCTGGGGACTCTCCTTAACCATAGGTTTTAGGTTTTACTTTGGGGGTTTTCTATTTTATTTATTCATCGCATTTATCTATTTTATTGCGTTTATTTACTCGTTATCAATTTTTCTTATCATCATATGCTTACTGCGTGGAGGGATATTTTATTTCTCAAAATGTTTTCAATAATCCTTAGAGAGAAGGTTCGTCTATTAGCTTAGTGGGTACATCATCCCTGTGAGTTTATGTGACGACTTCGTCTAGAGTCGGTGAACTTCCGAAAAAGTAATACTTATCGAGAGATATCCTCTCGACGAGTAGGACTTTGGAAGGTCACCCATGACTCTTTGTAATGACCTTAACCCAAAATCTCATGATGAGACCTTTCACGACTTTGAGACGGACGTCTCGGTCCGCAAAGAGGCTCCACCTAAGGGAGGACCTTGTGCCTTTTCCCTCTGGTGTTATTCATGATACCCTTAAGGAAACCACCTTCTGGGAGGGTAGATCAACTGTAGGTAAAAATTAAGGAACCTACCTTCTCAGGATACTTATCACAAAAACCCCGTCACTAAACCATACATCCCTACCTTATAGGGGTGCTTATCATAAAACCCCGTCATTCAACCCTACACCTATGCATTCATATATTTCATGTATTCGTCATACATTTCATCATATATTCGTCACCCGTTTCTTTGTCTTATTCACGGGGTACCAAAAAAATAAAATTAAGATCTCAGTGAATGTCTTTAAAACTGGATACTGAAGGAAACAACCTGCCCGCGTCAACACGCCAAACATGTCTGAAATCAAAGCCACGAAAAGGAAATAATGTGCTAAATATTTTCCCAAGCTTTGTTAGGTCAAGGTGGATGACTTCCAGATCAGATATCTACAGGCGCACCTAGAAGACTTATTTCCTTTTGCTTGATTTCACGCAAATAAAGTTTTGGTTTAAGATGGTAATATTTTTCAATATTTGAATTATGTTACCTTCAATAAAGGAATTTTGTTTCCACATCCCGTTTGCGTATCTATTTTAAAGATAGTCGTGAATTAAAATAATAAAGGTCAAGTACATACCCAAATGGATAAGACATCCCAAACAATTAACCATTTCATATTCGTACACATTCATTCACACACATGCATTCACGAACACCTGCATATCATATCGAAACTCATTTTTCAAAAACATCTCTCCAGTTGAACCATTGGTAAAAGAAGATATCCACCTCCTTGGCCTCTGTATCAAAAAAAGGCTTATCAACACAAAAGTAATAGAGAAAATCGAGGAAACTCAGGCTGCATTCAGAGAGGATCTTGACTAAGTTAACGGTGACGTCACTTCAATGAAAGGAGATCTGAGTCAAGTTATCCTAGCTTTGAAGAACATTATTGACTGAAAATATCAGATTCCCAGGGCAGCTTTCGAAGAAGTAGCCTAGCCTATTGGTGCATCAAGCGGTCACTAACTAAGGAAAGAGTCAGAGGCAGGACCCCAAAAATCCGTCATGGTCCAACAAGAAGCCGAAACTGAAGGGTTTGTCCCACTGCCGCCAAAAGCAGGGGCATCTCATACCCTACAAATTCTAACCAATAATGCGGACTCCCGCTAGGACACAATGAAGCTTTCGAAAGCGCTCTAGAAAGGATAGGAGATCAGGGGATAGTCCAGTTCAGACAATACCCTAAGGAAGAATATAAAGCTGCTTTGAAGGGCAGAGCACATTTTCCTCTGATCCAAGAGACTTTTGTCAACAATGGAGTAGTGCATGGAAGACATGGGGCAAAAATATCCAACAAGGCCAACGCCAAAGGGGCAACTGAATTCATCCGAGAATGCTCCCCAGGAGAAAAAAAAGATGGACGATCGTGGAGATTCCTGAGATCTTTTTCTGTCTTAAATAATTTGTCTTGTTTTCAAAAGAACCTATGTCAAGCCCGAGGCATAGGGGTTGCTTGTAGGGGTTCCCCCATTTTGTTTCAGACAATATTTACGATTAATAAAAGTGATGTTTTGTTTTCAATTAAGATCCATGTATTTCTTTTGCATTCATGTCTTAATTTTAAAAAATGACAACACTTTCTCTGCATATGCATTTTCAAATATTCAAATACTAAAGTTGCGCCAAAACATGATAAAGGTGCAAATTCATACCCAAAACTACTGATTATGCTATAGCTGCGATCTGATATAATTTTGGTGCTCCTATAAACCAAGCTAAAGAGGAAGATGATAAAGATCTTGAACTCTCTGAGAAAAGGGGGAAGGAAAAGCTAACAATACGCAACCATGTCAAGAGGCTATTAAGACCAATAATATGAGCACATGGGAAGACCCGAAAGAAACCGAGCTAAGGGGAAATGTAAAGAGCGGAGCCACGAAGAAGCTGGTTAAGTTATTATGCATATCTATCGAAACAGGCCAAAGTCGAATACAAACAGTGCCGTAAAAATAAACAACTACGAAATACCAAGATCTGACGAAGAACCCGAGCCAGGGGCACGTCGAGTATCCACGTTCAACGAAGCTTCAAATACACTGGGTGCACGATATAGGGGCAGTATTAACTCCCCCAAAGAATGATCACAAGCCATATACCAATTTAATGGTGAACGGGATACTAAACATTCAAAACTGATTCCCTATCAATATCATGTTTTAAAACCGACTGCAGAGGTCGCAAAAAATCATTTTCAATCACGTCCCCACGAAAACGAAATCAAATGACGGGCGCCCTGGCAACTATATCGTCTATATTTAAAGTAACTTGGTCAAACCAAGAATCGCGCACCACAAACAGACGCTTCGAAGAGCTCGCACAATGCCTTGCTATATAACAGGCCTTGGTTTCACGATATCCGGAAAATGCCTCTAGCATTGGCAAACAAACCTTACGAGAATTATACGTGGAATTATTTCAAAGTAATGGTATACTGTACAAGATGAACCACGACATGGTTTAGTAATCAAGAAGATTATGCTACCTCGCCTCGACTCACGTGGTAAACGGACCCCCAATTACGAAAGTCCATACGTAGTCAAAACAATATTCTCTGGTGGTGGTCTTATCTACACAATAATGGATGGGGAAGAACTACCACATCTGGCAAATTCAGACGTAGTCAAAAACACTATGTATAAGAAGCTCGCTAAGCTCAAGCCTTAAACAGGAGACTTAGGCAAAAAGGAGCGCCTCGGTGGATCGAAAAACCTAAAGGGAAATCCAAGAAAAAATTAGGGGGCATATAACAAAAAATCATCCCGGTGGATTGAAAACCCGAAAGGGAAATCCAGGCAAAAGTTAGGGACTTCATATAAAAGAAATAAAGAACAAAAAGACTACGATCTAAGAACTGCGACTACGAACCATGAAAGGAGAGATAGATATGAGTCATACAACTCAGAAGCAAAGGAGATAAGATCATTAAAAGGATATTGGAGAACAGCAGTAGCAATTATCATTTTTCATTGCCGTTTACAGTTTTAAAACTTTATGTAATTACCTATTTCTAGGAATTGCATCTTGTATTCTTTCCTATTCAGAGGCGTATTAATAAAACATTTGCTTTCTTTGCATCTTTCAAACTGCGTTTTTATTTTCAAACTTTTTTACAAAATACTACGATCATTACTTGTGAATATTGTCTTGAAATCATTTCGGGGGACTAACAAAATAAAAGCATTTGATGAAACATCGAAAAACATTTTGGGTTAGAAAAATATCGAAAGAAAATCCACATCTACGTCCATGCACATGACTGCTCCTACGTCTTGCCATACAAAAATCTATACACATGTCTATGCCTGTATCTATGCACATATACACATCCGTACACGAAGTCTACGTCTATACACATGTATGCGCCTATGCTTGCACTCAACAATACCAAATATATGCTTACATCTACGCGTTTGCACATAAATCCTACGCCCATGTCAGCACCTATGCCTAACTTGCAACACAAGGTCTACGTCCGCACATGTATCCATGCACATGTGTACTCCTACCAATTCTATACCTACGTCTATGCTTACGCTTGCGCCTACGACATACGAATCGACATACGTCTACGCCTACGCCCGTGCCTACGACATACGAATATACGCATAGGCTATTACCTACGTCTATGTCTACATCTATGCCTGCATACAAATCTACGCATAGGCTATTATCTACATCTACATCTACGCCCGCAATACAAAATCAATGCTCAAATTTTGCTAACATTGTCCACTGTGTTCAAGTTAAACAATACTATGACGACACAACATACAACGCCAGGAGTTGGTAACTCTGAGCCAATGGTTTAAAGGAGAGAATGCCAGAAATAGTCTTCATAACATTTCAAGGCATACGCGCATCTTACACACATTTCATACATGCACATATTTTGCATATCTCAAGCATACATACGCTATGAATTCCTGCATACAATACGCATATAGTCAGGGTTCCTGTTGTACCCCAAAATTTTCCCTCCCATATTCTTCAAAGTTTTGACAAGCATCATCTCAATTTGCTCAAGTCTACTCAAGGGTTGCACAGTACAAACACCCTCCCAAGCTAGTCAAATTAGGGTTTTGGTTCTTGCAAGGAAGTTGAGGTTTTCAAGGGCTCAATAAAGTCACATATGCCTATACACATTGTCAAGCATCTACATGCCAAGTTTCAAGGCTCACAAGGTCAAGTTGCACAATCAAAAACCCTAATTGCTTCACAATCAACTGTAGGGGTAAAATGGTCATTTGGCAGTCAAAAGTCAAAATTTTTGGTCAACATATTATTTTGAAGCCACAATCATCATTTGATCAAGTCTTGATCATGATTCTACAAGAATGGCTCAAAAATCATCAAGATGCAAAAGTTTCCATTTTTTGACAGCTGAAAAGTCAACTGTAACTTGACCAAAGCATAACTTTTTCATGGTTCATCAGAAAAATCCCATCCAATGCTCACTTTGAACGGTAGGACATTTCCTACAACTCATCTTCACATTCCAAGTCCAAGAAATTCTCTCACAAAAAGTTACCAATTTCAACATTATAGGTCATTTTCAAAAGTCAACAAAAAGGCATTTTAAGTCAAAGACCATAACTTGAGATTGGTAAATTCAAATGACATGGAACCAAAGGCATTGGTTAGAGGACTTCAAGACCTTTCCAAAATGTCCAAGAACATGTTCATATGATCAAAATTGAGCAAGATATGCATTGGAGAAGTTGGGAGATTTTTGTGAAATGGCAAAAGTCAACTATCCTTGAAACTTCAATTTTTGACAAAAGGGCCCACTTTTTCCCACTTGATTCAGCCTTGTAATGCCACCCACGTGTCCCATGATCAATTTCAAGATTAAACATTAATTTTTCTATTTTTATTTAATTTTATTTGATTTAATTCATTTTAAATCCATAAAATTCAAATAAAATCAAAAAAATTAATTAAATAACATCTTTTGATTTGAATGCCTTTTATGTGTCATGAACAACCTACCAATTTAGTGCTAGGGCCATTTTATGCATAAAAATTCAAAATTTGAACAAACTTGGAATGTTTCTTTAATGGTGGTTATGAAGAATCCAAAAACTTAATTGCAAGGGATCATTAGCTCATAATGTGACCTATTCTCATTCATTACTACATATGCAAGTGTAACAAAGCCTCATTCACGACCTAGAGTGTGCACAAACGGCCAGAGCAAAAATCCAAAAAGTGTTAAAAAAAGTGTGAGATCAAAAGGAGTGTTGCAAGCATTTTCAGGCCAAAAGGAGAACGTGACTCTCTTCTTTGGCATACTCTAAAGCTAAAGTAACCCTTGCCACGTCCTAAGGTCCATCATACCGCGCTGTAAGTTTTCCCAGGTCCCCCCAAGTCTCAATATTATTTTTTCTAACAAATTCCCATGCAGCTTCCTAGACGCGTTCCACCATAGGCCTCATACAGATGCGCGCCAAGTGTCTCAAAAGATCAATCCAAAGGCCAAAGGGTGATCCACACCATGCTCCCTGGTCAACGCGCCTCTGGACGATTCAAAAGTCAAAAAGGCTTGAGACAATGGGCCTAAATTCCTGATTCACCTCCCTAAGGGTCCAACACCCCCTGGGTTCTTATTTTCTTTTCTTTTTTCTCTTTTTATTTTCTTTTCTTTTATAATTTCCCTTTTATTAATTATTAGTTTTATTAATTGTTTAATTAACCCAAACTAATTTTTCTCATAAAATTCAGAAAAACCAAAAAAAAAACATTTTATTATTTATTAACTTATTTTGTAAATAAATGTAAATTAAATTAAATTAGCTTAATTAATTAACTTTATTACTTTTTACAATAAATAAAAACAATTTAGAATTAGATTTTTGCTAACTTTTAATTTCTATTTATTTTCTCTTTATTTTCATTAAAAACACAAAAATACAAAAAACATTTTCTTAATTAATTAATTAATTAGTTATTAGTTTTAATTTCATTAATTACAAAAAAAGACAAAATTTAATTCTTTCTTAAAAACGGGTCAACACCCTTAGGATATCCCGATTCATTCTTTCGCGCGCATTTTAGTTTTATTTCTTTATTTTGATTATTTATGTAATTGTCTCCGGATATGTATTAGTTAATTAGGGTTTATCGCTTTATTTAAATTCTCGTACTTTATTTTTCAAAACGGGTTTTTGTTTTTGGCGATGTATAGACCCGCGCCTTGTAATAGCTAGATTTACATTTCCGCAATTTATTTTCCGCACCCCTAACTGCTAATATGCCTGCAAGAATGTATGTAAATAAAACCAATCCGTAGGTCACAAATAACATGTACAAAGACATTAACTGAAAAACAACACACATGCACATACCACTCTTAGGGTACGCCTCACTGGTTGCCTCGAACGTGGTCATCAAGTATAGGACGTCTTAGAGGTCGCCCTTTGTCTAAAGATCCAGTTGCCTCGAAACGGTTCCCTCGGATAAAAGGATCTAGGACATTAGGGTTACTTCTAAGGTGTCCTACCATTGCTTCGGTGACCACACATGTCCCTAATCATCGAATTGACCCGAATACCTCCAACGATGGTGCTACCTACCTCTCAATGGTGGGATAGCACTATCTAAAGGACTCTTACACAGCCTAATTCCTTAGAGTAGGTAGATTCTCATGGGTACTTGCTCTTTCTCAAAATAAACAAAAATACTTTCCACACCTCACACTTTCTAAAAGTTTTCAAACAAATTTTTCATACACTCTTGAGGACTGATACAAGAGTTACTTAGAAATTTTTCAAACGAAACTTCTTCAAAACCCACACACACTTGAAAAGCAAACAAATTTTGAAAACATAAGAGCAAGTACCTAAGAGCCCGTGGATAACCACGGATAGAAAGGGTGCTAACACCTTCCCTTTCTATAAATCTACCTCCCGAACCGAGAAACATTCTCGAATAAGGAATTTTGTTGTGCTTTTGTCCTTTCCATGTTGGAGAACATAAAAGACGGTGGTGACTCTTGCTTACCGCGACATTTCATGAAACCAGCTTAAAAACAGTCAGTTCTCATTCCCACCGATCACAGAACTGGCGACTCTGCTGGGGAAAATAAAAGTGAGGTGTACCTTAGGATTAGACCACTCTTATGTTTTCAATTGCTTGTTTTGTTTGCTTTAAAATTGTGGGCCTGTCTTGGAGTTTCATAGATCCTAACCCGGATCTGGGGGATACCTTTTAGAAAGTAGCAACAAATTGTGAGGGAACTGTGCGGGGTATACCGACACGGTTGAAGCAGTTTGCTACGTTGATGTGGCACTTTGGTGAGTACCGGTAACCCTTGAGTCAAGTCAAGGAGAGTACGGGGCCGCCGCGTGGTGTCGTGAAGCATCAACTGACCTTAGGAACCTTACTTGACCATCCTGGCCTCTTTAGGGGTAGTGAGATGACCGACTTTGGTGCAGTCCGAAGTTGGTAGATACTCGATACTACACTCATTGAGGGTTGTTTTCTTGGAATATTTTGATCGCCAGTCCAGTGGCTAAATCAAAACAATGAACATAGAAAATAACCCAATGATATTGAGCTCCTTAGAACCCGGTTACTTTTGATAGGACAGGTTTTGAGCCCACCAACTTCAAGAGGGTAGTACCCCAAACTTCATGCTGGCCTAAACTCTAAGGGCTATCTTGTGTGACTTGTGTGCTTTCAAACTTGACTACTTGCATGCTTGTTATCTAACACATGAGTTTCATGCAGGGTTTGTTTACAGTCCTTAACCTGGACTCATAACAGGGTTTACTTACATCACTCCACGCATAGCATAACATCATGCCATCATACCATTGCATACATCCTACATAAGGACTAACCCATTTCAAGGATCTCAAGGGATTGTGATACAGGTCATGATGAACCAATAGCAAGGGGCAAAGGGGATTTATTTTCCTCTAGCCAAGGTTAATGACTTGAGTCAGGGGCTATGACCCACTCGATATGGTGAGCCTTGACTCTTGAAGAAGGACTCTCAGCAACATGAAGTTCCTTCAATCAAGCTACCCAAATTCAAATTCTAACAAGTTTCTCTGTTTACCCCGCGAGATCCTTGAAAACATTGCATGCATACATACATATCATTGCATTACAGGTACTCTGTTCTACATGTCACTTACCTTCTTCGCTGTTTATTTCAGCAGTCATCATGAATCCTGAATCATCCAATGAACAAGCTATCAAGGCCCTCCAGGCCCAGAACGCCCAGTTCCAAGAGCTGGTCATGAGCTTAGCCCAAGGACAACAGGAACTGAAGACTTTTATTTTGAAGAAGAAGAAGAAAAGGACTGTTTTGTTCAACCCTAGACGCAGATCTGGGAATGGATCACAAAATGAGGCTGAGCTAACCACCCCATCTGCTGGGAGAGACAGCCCACAGGGGAGAGAGGTTCCTAGTCTCGTGGTCTCCGACAACGAGACAGATTTCAATGATAAACAGTACCCTCCTTCTGAGGATAGGTACAAGCAACTAGAGGACCGTCTAAATGCCATGGAGATTCAACAGGTGCCCGGGTTGGACTTTGGAGACCTAGGCTTATCTTCTGGGGTGGTGATCCCTCACAAGTTCAAGGCACCTGCCTTTGCAAAATACGACGGGGCTTCCTGTCCTAGATTGCACCTCCGTTCATACGCAAGGAAGATCCAGCACTACACGGCAGACAAGAATCTATGGATCCATTTCTTCCAGGAAAGTCTTTCAGGGACTCAGCTCGAATGGTTCTATCAGCTGGATGGAACCAGTATTCGTAACTGGGAGGACTTGGCAACTGCTTTTTATAAGCAGTATCAATACAATGCCGACCTCGCTCCTACGCGTACCCAACTCCAGGGTATGTCACTGGGGACGGGTGAAGGTTTTAAGGAGTACGCGCAAAGGTGGAGAGACCTGGCTGGAAGGGTGTAGCCGCCTTTGATTGACCGTGAACTCGTCGACATGTTCTTGGGGACCCTGTGTGGTCCTTTCTTCAACCATCTGATTGGGAATTCTTCTGCTGGGTTCACAGATCTGATCTTAACTGGTGAAAGGATAGAAGCTGGTATCAAGTCCGGGAAGATACGAAAGGGTGACTCCTCGAACACTGAGAAGAAACCATTCAAGAAAGAGTCCAATGCTGTGTACAGTCAGGAGGATCGTCGTGACCAACACGTAGGGGCAGTCATAATCTCAGGTTCTGCGTCACACCGACAACCGCCAAAGGGAAATTAGCGAAGGCCAGACGAGCCTAAAAGACAATTCACCAACATCAACATGCCATTGTCACAGGCGTTGCAGCACATGTTGGAAATGAATCTGATTGCGGTGATCAACCCTCCTGCGAATCCTAAGACTTCTTCTCCAAGCTACAACCCAGATGCGAGGTGTGCTTATCATTCTGGTAGCCCGGGGCATGATACTGAGGATTATTGGGTGCTGAAATACAAGATTCAGAACATGATTGACGCCAAGGAGATCGAATTCGAGCCTGCTGAGACTCTCGATGTGATCACTGCTCCCTTGCCAAAACATGGCTAGGATTGAGAGACTCTTGTTCATTTAAATTCTGATATTGTATTTTTCTATGCTTATTCAAACAATTATCATGTCAAACTCTATTATTTCATTAATGTATTACACGTGTCTGTTTTGAAGTAATTGTGTTCTCTATATTCAAAATTGCTTTTATTTTTTTTCTTGATGTTCAACTCTCGATCTAAAATTCTAAGCCTCTTGAGGGAGGATGACGAAAACGATACCACGATCTTTACAGTATGCTTTTGAACAGACCCCGCTGATGAGGTACAGGCATTATTTCAATTCCTAAACACCGGAGTTATAAGGAAGATAATCCCTCGTCAACCCCTCTAAGCCAAAGAAGTAGGAGTTTTTCTTTTCAAAAATCAAAACCCTTAATCATAACATGGGGCAGGGTAGTTCTCTCAGTTTGATCCAGATGCACAACGAGTGGCACCAAAGAAGTCCTTACAAAACAAAAGACAGTGATGGTCCTGAATAATCATAAAGACGGACAGTCATTATCCCTCAAAATAAACGCCTAATAAGTCAAAACCTATGAAGGAGACTTACAAAACTGGGGCATCCCGCTGACTGTAATCACAAAAGAAACAGTTCAGGCAAAAAACAGGGATAACGAAATCAAAAAAGAAAGAGGTCCTACAAACCCTCAACCAAAAAAGGAATGACTGCCTATTCCAAATAAATTGTCGACGTCCGAACCATCACCGGTATATCAGGACGAAGACTCAAACAAGGTCTAACGCACGATCAGCTGAGTTTAGGTTTGAAGAACATCACGAAGAACGGGTGGGTACAAATAAAAGTTGAGCCTTTATCCTTTGTTTCTTGAACCGTGAACCAGGCCACGTTATAACACGTAAAAGTCCTAGCTGAAGCATGGGTTAGTTCGAAAGCATAATGTTACCAAAGGTATCCTGACTCCTTAAGGCTTGCGGTAAAATAACGAGTTGACATCACAGTTCAAAAAAAAAATTTCACTTGTTTTTATGAAAAAATGCATTTTCAAAAAAAACATAAGCTTTGCATTCTTGATATAACACTGTTTGCATATGACTATTTGTTCGAACAGCAGAGAAATTCGCACGACGAATATCTAAGTGAACAAAAGTACTTCCAACCAAGGGGTAGACATGATCATGGTCTATTATCTGGGGCAGTTAAGTCAAGATTCGGAGAATCTCTCAAAAGGCCAACCAACTTGGGGCAAATCTCCATCTGGATCACTTGGGGCATTGGAAGATCTTCTGGTAGTAGGGCAACGCAACACTACTGACAGGGGCACCTCCCTACATCCTGAGAGCACGAACATAGTCAAAAAAATACTGCGCATAATCAAAGACCCTCTAGGTTGACACACCTAGGCAAAAATAAGGGCTTCCCAGCGAACCAAAAGGGTTCGGGAAAAAATAAGGGATGAAATAAAAAAAAATCTGTACACCCAGCAAGTCGAAAACCTGAAAAGGCGGCTTGGGCAAAAATGGGTATCCCGGTGGACTGAAAACCCGAAAAGGCGGTCCAGGCAAAAGTTAGGGATCAAAGCGTACGACTATGTCCTGGTATCTCGTCACTTGCCTACTAGAAGAAGGTTCATCAATCAGCAGTTATCAAGCACCTCCTAGGTCTTTTTTATCCCGCAGAAACAGGGGCAATAATGAGTTGTCCGAGCGATCTAGTTGCTCTGTCCGCCAAGGTACCAAGGCAGGTTCAACTGAAGAACATAACCAAGAGGCCTCCACTCCCCGGGAGTAAGACAAGGTTCAACAATACTCTCCCCCGAGCAGAGTTGGTCTCCCGTCAGCCCTGACAAGGCACAGTATCTCCAGCAAGTCAACAACGCTCTCCCCAAGCAGAGTTAATCTACTGTCAGCCTTAAGGAAGTTGGATATCCCCAGAAAATCTCAATATTCCCCAGCGGAGCATACAGATATTCCTAAGCAAGCATCCCCGGCCGTCTTAATATAAGATTGTTCCCCGGCGGAATTCAGATACCCCAGTGGAGCACTTCCCCAATACAGTCCTCAAAAGTTTCCCCAGGAAAGTTGAACCATCTCCCCAGTAGAGTCTTGAAGCTTATCCCCAGTAGATTCTGGAAGCTTATCACCTGCAGAGTATATACGTCTCTCCCCGGCTTTTATTCAGAGGTTATTCCCCACTAGAACTTATAACTGGGTTATCCTCAGCTAATTATCACGGAAAGATCGTCCTCGGCGAAGCTCTTCCTCTCCCCCAGCGGAGTTCATCAAATCCTCACCATAACATATCAACGGAATCCCAGCAGAGTTATCATCAAAACCTCAGCAAGGTATCTCTTCCCACAGAGTAATTCCCCACAGAGTAATCTCCTCAACAAGTTTATTCCCCAACAGAGTCATCTTCTCCTATCGGTTTATTCTTACAACCATCATCCCCAGCGGAAACGAAGAACTCTACTCTTCAACATCAGCCCAAGATTCAACAAACTCCCGGCATTCGTCAAGGATTTATTTTCCCAGACGAGAATACATTCATAAACATCACATCTTCATACATTATAGCATGCATACGCATTATACAACACAAATCTTATTTATTTTTGAGAACATCTTAAAATCATGCAGTTCATGCATCATGACATTGCATATGACTAATACTTTGCCTTTTCAGAAAAAAAAAGTCAATCAAAAGATGATTACTGTGATCGGTGGATCTGGAACTGACTGTTTAACGCTGGTTCGCGAAATGTCGCGGAAGCAAGAGTCGCCACCGTCTTTTATTTTCTCCAAATGGAAAGGACAAAAGCACAGAAAAATTCCTTATAGAGATTGCTCTCGGTTCGGGAGGTAGATTATAGAAAGGGAAGGTGTTAGCACCCTTTCTATCCATGGTTATCCATGGGCTCTTAGATACTTGCTCATTTGTGTTTTCAAAATGGTTTGTTTGCTTTTCAACTGTGGGTTTAAAAAAAGTTTCTTTGAAAATTTCAGTTCGACTCTTGTATCAGTCCTCAAGAGTGTTTGAAAAGTTGCTTTCGAAAGCTTTTTGAAAAGGTGTCGGTGTGAAAAGTATTTTTTGATTTGTTTTTTGAAATTAGAGCAAGTATCTAGAGTCGTCTACCTACCCTAAGGAATTCGTCTGTGTAGATGTCCTTAAAGTAGTGCCATCCCACCATTGAGAGGTAGGTAGCACCACCGTTGGAGGTGTTCGGGTCAATTCGAGGTTCGGGACATGGTGATCACCAGAGTAATGGGAAGACACCTTAGAAGCTACCCTCATGCCAGGTTCCCGGATCATGAGGACTTACTAAAACATCCTCTACTCGACGATCACCTTTCGAGGCAAGGCAACAGTGAGGCGTACCCTAGGGGTGGTGTGTGATTTGTGTGTCAGATTCATTTATTTTTGTCTTGTCAGGTTATGGGTGATCTATGCGTTTGTTTTTATTTTTTGTCCATACATTCTTTCATGCCATTATTTAACAGTTAAAAATTTGCGGAAAGTAAAATTTCTAAGCTATTACAAAAGGCGCGGGTCCACATCGCCAAATTTAATCCAGGACCCGATTTGACAGAAAATAAAGAAGTAAAGTGCGAGAAATAAAATGTCCGAGTTTACAAGGCTTTGGGAGAATTACATTAATATTAAACGAAATAAAATAAATATGCGAATAAGGATTAAAAACGAGGGCGTTGGACCCTTTTTGCAAAATTAAATTAAATGATGGAATTAATTAATTAAGAGAGAAAAGAAATTGTTTTTTTTTTAATATTTTTTAGTATTTTATGTTTTTAATGGAAAAAGAATTAATTGAAATTAAATGCTAACCCTAATTCTATTTGTTTTTTTAGTTTATTAAGAAAACATGTTAAAATTAAACCTAAATTAACCTAATTAATTACATGGTAATTTAATTACAAAAATAATATTTAATAATTAATTATTGTGAAAGAAAAGAAAAAAGGATAAAAATTGATTAAAACCTAATTCTACCAATTTTAAGTTTATTAAGAAAAATGTTTGAATTAAACCTAATTTTACAAAGCTAAAATTAATTAGTGATATTTATTTACAAAAAATATTAATTAAATAAATATATTTTGATTTTTATAACTTTTCTGTTTTTTACTATTTTTTATATTTTATGAAAATAAGTTAAATTAAAGGAATTAATTAAAAAAAGAAATAATTGAAATAAATAAAATAAGGAAAAGAAAGAAAATACAATACCTTGGGGGGTTTCTGTCCCCTTTTTGGAGGTGAATTGGAGTGGTTTGGCCATTTGTGTTCTGGCCTCATCATACATAAGTTGTTCTACTTTGGCCATTTGGCTTTTGGCTTTTGGCCATTTGCGTTTTGGCTTTTGGCCATTTGTGTTCTGGCTTCAACATTCCTTAATGTCTGGCTTAATGTCTGTCTCGCCATGTATTGGTGTCATGCATAAAATGTTCTGTTTTGGCCATTTGGCTTTTGGCCTTTTGGCCTCAACGTTCCTTAATGAACCTAGGATCCTGTCTAAATCTGCAGTGTTGAACCTCATGAACACATTAAATAAAATCATAAAAATTCAAATAAAACCAACATATGAAGAAATTTCATGTTTAGGCACAATATGGCATGTATGAATGATTATACCCTTTTGATCATGGAGATCAAATCAATCTTACCCTTACTGGAAGATTAGAGACCTTAATGCTTTTATGCCTTACTGGAAAATTAGGATCATGGAGATCAAGTCAGCCTTATCCTTACTGAAGAAGTAGTGAGGTATTGGTTTATAACTGTGATGACTTGTTTGTAGTGAGAGAGGGATTTGTAATAAGGATTTCAAGGTTTTAGGGTTCTTGAAAGAGTTTGATATTCCAACAGTGTTGTGGCAAGGTTTTTTCTCTCTTTTTCTCTTCTTTTTTTCTCCTCCTTGGTTTGTGTGAAAAGAAGGTGATTATATAATGGAAATTAGGGTAAAGCAAATGGGCTTTGAATGTGCAATTGGGCCTCCAATATTCACTTGAATTCGTCACTTTCCAGGCTAAATCGCAGGGAATTAAGTGCATTTTTTGAAGTTGAAATGTGAAACAAAATGTAGCCGACTTCGAGAACTAACTCCTGTCCGAAAATCGACTCAATCGGATAAGCGGTGAATTAGTTATGAATTTTTGAAGTTTCAGCTCAGACAAACTTATTTTGGGCTTCAGTGTCGACTCTGACACGTTCTTCAATAAAAAACTGGTATTGATCGGTGCATAATTTGGTCTCGACTTTTGAAGCAAAGTTGTAGATCTACAAGTCAGGGACCTTGTGTAAAAATATGAGTCCAATCCGATAAAAATTGACCGAGTTATGAATTTTCGAAGTTTCGGCCCAGATGAAATAATATTCAGCATTCAGGATTTTCATCGTGTCACGCACTCTGAGCAAAAAACGAAGGCCTTTTGAATACCGTTTGAACTCAATACCTTCTGTGAAAATGTAGCCAACTCAATTTGTGAAATTTTGGCGCCAGAACCAGCTCGATACGATGAAAATCGACCAAGTTATGATTTTTTGAACATGACGCAAATAAACTTCTGTCACAAATTTTCTGCACGAAAATACTTGATAAATCCACATTTTTGAAGACCTTCTGATCGAAATTGGCTTCCAGCCGTGAGAGATGAAAACGTAGATAATGTCAAGACGGAATTTTGGCCACCGGAACGGGTTCAAAATGAGTCACGATCTTCAAGTTATGAATTTTTTTAGCGCGTAAAAACTGCACTTTCAGCACACTTTTTTCACTATATTTCTTCAAGAAAACTCACACATTCGGATACCTTCTTTAAAGAATTGACTCTTGAGCCGAACCTGAATTTGAGAATATGTTATCAGAGATATCTTGGCGAAAGAACACCTGAATATAACGCGCCAGGTTGGACTTGTGAATTTTCTTGAAATGTTTTGAGAAATATGGGAGGGCAAATTTTAGGGTACAACAGTTGCCCCTGTTCAATCTTCTTAGACCTGAGGATGCAGATTGGCTGACGTGCCTTTCGTAATCCGAGGGTAGAAGATGATTGAACACCAGAGTGCCCAGAAATTTGCGCTCACATAGTGGAAATGGGCTTATAGATGCCATTTGGAGATTGATGGGGGATGATGGGCTTATAGATGCCATCTGGATGTTGATCACGTAAGAGATTCCTTAGCGGGAACCTGCGTACCTGCAAAACAGAAAATGATTACCTGACATGTTGCAGGAGCTGGTTTTCAGATGCTTGGTATAGATATATCCTGACTGGTTACAGGAGCTGGATCTGGAGCTTCAAACGGTGATGAATGAACCAGGGATGGTTACTACCTTAGCCTGAACGGTAAGAGAACCTTGGGTGACTTTAACTTCAACAACGCTCGTTGAGAAAATCTTGGTGGGAATTACCATCTTCGCAGTATCGGGAAGAGAACCAATATGAAATTACAATCTCAAAGGCGGACGTTTGAGAAAAACCTGAGTTGGAATTATCATCTCACTCACCGTCGGGGAGAGAACCAATAGGAAATTATAACCTGAAATGGAATTATCACCTCACGCACCGTCGGGGAGGGAACCATAGGAAATTATAACCTGAAATGGAATTATATCTCACGCGCCGTCGGGGAGAGAACCATAGGAAATTATAACCTAAAATGGAATTATATCTCACGCACCGTCGGGGAGAGAACCATAGGAAATTATAACCTAAAATGGAATTATATCTCACGCACCGTCGGGGAGAGAACCATAGGAAATTATAACCTGAAAGGGAATTACATCTCACGCACCGTCGGGGAGAGAACCATAGGAAATTATAACCTGAAAGAGAATTACATCTCACGCACCGTCGGGGAGAGAACCAAAGGAAATTATAATCTGAAAGGGAATTACATCTCACGCACCGTCGGGGAGAGAACCAAAGGAAATTATAATCTGAAAGGGAATTACATCTCACGCACCGTCGGGGAGGGGACCATAGGAAATTATAACCTAAAAGGGAATTACATCTCACGCACCGTCGGGGAGAGAACCATAGGAAATTATAACCTGAAAGGAATTATCACCTCACGCACCGTCGGGGAGGGAACCATAGGAAATTATAACTTGAAATAACTTTTACTGAGTCTTTATCAGAAAAATCTGTTGGGAGTCGATTTAGCTGGACTAGAGAAGGCCTTTGACTGGATAAGAAATCTTTGGGGTCGATTAACTGAATCGGTCTAGGTCTTTAAAAGATGATTGAGAATTTAGCTGAATCCTTCCTGAAAGGTAAAGGTCAGTCATATGCAATGCATGATATGAACCAAGCAATGATGTTCTCAACATAAATGAGATTTGTATGATATGACGCGTCTAGGCATGCTATAATGATGTATGGAAGTGCGATGTTTATGAATGTATCTTGTTTTTGTCTAGGAAAGTAAATCCTTGACGGGTGCCGGGAAGTCACTCCTGGGCTGACGTTGGAGAATAGATTTTGCTTCCGCTGGGGATGATAACTGCAAGAATACCGGTAGGAGAAGATGACTCCGTTGAGGAATAAACTTGGCAAATGGAAGATTCTGCGGGGAGAAAAATACTCTAGCGACCATGCTGGGGAGCGATACTCTGTGGGGAGCAAGATACTTTGTTGAATTGTCGATAATAACTTGCTGGGGATAAGAGAATTTTGTCGAGGACGCTCTTTCCATGGCTTTTGGCTGAGGATAACCCAGTTATATCCTGTTAAGGAAATAACTCTTTGAATAAAGCCGGACGACGCGTTCGTGCTCTGCGAGGGATAAGCTTCCAGAATCTACTGGGGATAAGCTTACTGCTTGGGGGAGATGAATTCCAATTTTCCTGGGGGAATTGGATTTTCCTGGGGAAGTTTTGTTATGCTGGGGAAGTGATTCCTTTGAATGTTGATACCGCCGGGGAACAATCTTTAGACCAAGACTGTCGGGGATGCTTGTTATGAGTATGTAAGCTGCTGGGGAGATGTTGAGATCTGCTGGAGGATACTCAACTTCCTTAAGATTTGATAGTATAGCTTTGCTTGAGGAATGGTGCACTGACTGCTGACTTACTCTCTGGGGAATTAAGATGTCTGGTTATGTTCTTTAGCTGAACCTACCTTGGTATCTTTGGAGGACAGAACAATTAGATTGCTTAGACCATTCTTTTATTGCCCCTGTTTCTATGGGGGAGGCACATGTGGGATGCTGATAATTGTTGAGGGTCAAACCTTCTTCTGGTAGGCAGGTGACAAGATGACAGGACATAGTCGTACGCTTTGATCCCTAACTTTTGCCTGGACCGCCCTTTCGGGTTTTCAGTCCACCGGGATACCCATTTTTGCCCAAGCCGCCTTTTCAGGTTTTCGACTTGCCGGGTGTACAGATTTTTTTTCATTTCATCCCTCATTTTTGCCTGAACCCTTTTGGTTCGCCGGGAAGCCCTTATTTTTGCCTAGGTGTGTCAACCTAGCGGGTCTTTGATTTTGTGTAGTATTTTTTCGACTATGTCCACGTTCTCAGAATGTAGGGAGGTGCCCCTGTTGTTTTGTTGCCATGCCACCAGAAGATCTTTGTTTGATCGTCCAATGCCCCAAGTGACTTAGACGGAGATTTGCCCCAGGCTATTTGGCCTTTGAGAGATTCTCCGAATCTTGACTGGACTGCCCCAGATAACGGACCATGATCATGCCATGCCCCTTGATTGGAAGTACTTCTGTTCATTAGGCATTCGTCGTGCGAATTTCTATGCTGTTCAAACAAAAAGTCATATGCAAACAAAGTTATGTTAAAAATGCAAAGCCTATGTCTGTCTTGAAGATTTTGAAAGTGCATTCTTTTTCATAAAACAAATGAATGTTTGTAAAACGTGATGTCAACTTCGTCTTTACCGTAGGCCTTCAGGAGTCAGGATACCTTTCGTAACAGTATGCTTTCGAACTAACCCATGCTTCAGCTAGGACTTTTAAGGGTTATAACGTGGCTTGGTTCACGGTTTAAGAAACAAAGGATAAAGGCTCAAATTTATTTGTACCCACCCGCTCTTCGTGATGTTCTCCAAACCTAAACTCAGTTGATCATACGTTAGACCTTGTTTGAGTCTTTGCTCTGATTTTCCGGTGATGATTCGGATGTTGATAACTTATTTTGAATAGGCAGTCATCTCCTTTTTTGCTGAGGGTTTGTAAGACCTCTTTCTTGATTTTTGTTATCCCTTTCTTTTTTTGCCTGAACTGTTTCTTTTGTGATTACAGTCAGCGGGATGCCCCAGCTTTGTAAGTCTCCTTCATAGGTTTTGACTTATTGGGTTTTTTATTTTTGAGTTAATGACTGCCTTTCTTTATTGATTATTCGGAACCATCACTGTCTTTCTTTGTTTTGTAAGGATCTTTTTGGTGCCATTCGTTATGCACTTGGATCAACTGAGTGAACTACCCTGTCCCAGGTTATGATGAAGGGTTTTGAATTTCGAAAAGAAAAACTCCTACTTCTTTGGCTCAGAGGGGTTGACGAGGGATTATCTTCCTTATAACTCCAGTGTTTAGGGATTGAAACAATGCCTGTACCTCATCAGCGGGGTCTGTTCAAAAGCATATTGTAAAGATCGTGGTATCGTTTTCGTCATCCTCCCTCAAGAGGCTTAGAGTTAGATCAAGAGCTGACATCGGAAAAAATATGAAGATAATTTCATTTAGTGAATACGAATATATTGTTTCAAAACAGACATATGCGATGCATTAATGAAATAACAATGTTTAACATGAGTAAATGTTTGAACAAAAGAAAACTGCAACTTGAACATTCGAATGAACAAAAGTTTTCCAGTCTCAGGATTTGTCACTTCAAATGGCGAGTCTTGCAGGGGTAGTAGAAGAACTCGGCCTGACCATCTTGTGTGAACTCTAATGCCCCTTCGTCAATCAGGTCCTGGATCTTGTTCTTCAGAGCCCAACATTCATTTGTATCATGCCCCGGGCTATCAGAATGATAAGCTCAACGAGCGTTGGGGTTATACTTTGGTGACGTTGTATTTTGAAACTTCGGAGCCTCTTTTAGGGTTACCAGCTTGGTCTCCAGCAACTGTGGCAATATCTGGGATAAGGTCATGCTGAGCCGAGTGAACTGCCTCCTCTCACTCTTTTGTTGGTTGTGATGTTGAATTTGTGACACTGGAGTCATCTGAGGAGCTCTCCCCTTGCCTCTTTGTCTCAAAGATGGTCGAACGATGACTGGCTTTTTGCCCTTAGACTTTTGCCCCAGTTGGTTACCCTGAAGCAGTTGGTTGACGAGAAACCAGAGCTCATCTTGTCTTTGAGCTAACCCTTGAATGGCAGTCACTTGCCCCAGCATCTGGACCTTCAATGCATCCACCTCAGCTTGTAGGTGTTTCAGCCTTTCATCCTCAGCACTGTTCCTGACAAAAGTCTCCATGAGAAGTGTCCTTAGCTCTTCCTGCCCCTTGGATAGATTCAGGAGGATTTCCCTGAACTGAGTCTCTTGAGCGAGAAGGTCCTGGTTATCTGGTTGTGAAGCCATTGCTGAAATAAACAGCGAGAAAGGTAAGTGACCTGCAACAAGGATACCTGTTATGCAATGATGAGTATGACATGCATGTAATGTTTTCAAGGACCTCGCAGGGTAAACAAGAAAATTGGTTAGAATTTGGGTCCGGTAGCTTGATTGAAGGAACCTCATATTTGTTGAGAGTCCTTTTTCAAGGGTCAAAGGCTCACCATATCCAGTGGGTCATAGCCCCTGACTTTAGTCATCATGTCTGGTTTTGATTTCCAAACAACCTTGGTTAAGGGAACCTTCTTCAAGAGTCAAAGCTCACCATATCAAGTGGGTCATAGCCCCTGACAACCTTAGCTAGAGGAAAATAAATCCTCTTTGCCCCTTGCTGGATGTTTGATTTATCATGACCTGCATCACAAGCCCTTGAGATCCTTGAAATGGGTTAGGATGTATGCAATGGTATGATGTTATGCTATGCATGGGGTAATGCAGGTAACCCTGTTATGAGTCCCAATTAAGGACTGCAAACCAAAACCTGCAAGAAACTCAAGTAAAACCTGTCATGAGTCCCAATTAAGGACTATTAACAAAACCTGCAAGAAACTTAGCAAACCCTGTTATGAGTCCCAATTAAGGACTATGAACAAAACCTGCAAGTAGTCCATGTGTCAGATAGCAAGCATGCCAGTAATCAAGTTGGAAGGCACACAAGTCACACAAGAGAAGCCCTTAGAGTTTAGGCCAGCATGAGGTCTAGGTATTACCCTCTTTCAGTTTGTTGGTTCATACCTGTCCTATCAAAGTAACCGGGTTCTTAGAGGATCCCAATATCATTGACTACCCTCAATCGGTCATAACTCCAGCATCGCAATCTTTTCTTGCAGCCAGAACCATCACGAGAGTTTAGCCTCAATGGGCGTAGCATACTGCTATTGTTCTAAAGGCCAAGTTGTGTCAATTAAGGTTCTAAGGTTGTTGGTGCTTATTGACTCCTTAGAAGACCCATATTCTCCTCGTTGCGACACAAGGGATATCGGTACAGACCAAGGTGCCACACCAACGTAGCCACTGCTTCACCTGTGTCGGTCTACGCCGGACAGGTCCCTCACAGCTTATGCTACCTAAACAGGGTATCCCCACATCCGGGTTAGGATCTATGTAAATCCCATGCAACCCACAATAATAAAGCACACAAATCAATACAATTGAAAACACAGTTATGAACTAGCCCTAAGGTACACCTCACTTTAAGTTTGATCCCCAGCAGAGTCGCCAGTTCTGTGATCGGTGGATCTGGAACTGACTGTTTAACGCTGGTTCTCGAAATGTCGCGGAAGCAAGAGTCGCCACCGTCTTTTATTTTCTCCAAATGGAAAGGACAAAAGCACAGAAAAATTCCTTATAGAGATTGCTCTCGGTTCGGGAGGTAGATTATAGAAAGGGAAGGTGTTAGCACCCTTTCTATCCATGGTTATCCATGGGCTCTTAGATACTTGCTCATTTGTGTTTTCAAAATGGTTTGTTTGCTTTTCAACTGTGGGTTTAAAAAAAGTTTCTTTGAAAATTTCAGTTCGACTCTTGTATCAGTCCTCAAGAGTGTTTGAAAAGTTGCTTTCGAAAGCTTTTTGAAAAGGTGTCGGTGTGAAAAGTATTTTTTGATTTGTTTTTTGAAATTAGAGCAAGTATCTAGAGTCGTCTACCTACCCTAAGGAATTCGTCTGTGTAGATGTCCTTAAAGTAGTGCCATCCCACCATTGAGAGGTAGGTAGCACCACCGTTGGAGGTGTTCGGGTCAATTCGAGGTTCGGGACATGGTGATCACCAGAGTAATGGGAAGACACCTTAGAAGCTACCCTCATGCCAGGTTCCCGGATCATGAGGACTTACTAAAACATCCTCTACTCGACGATCACCTTTCGAGGCAAGGCAACAGTGAGGCGTACCCTAGGGGTGGTGTGTGATTTGTGTGTCAGATTCATTTATTTTTGTCTTGTCAGGTTATGGGTGATCTATGCGTTTGTTTTTATTTTTTGTCCATACATTCTTTCATGCCATTATTTAACAGTTAAAAATTTGCGGAAAGTAAAATTTCTAAGCTATTACAAAAGGCGCGGGTCCACATCGCCAAATTTAATCCAGGACCCGATTTGACAGAAAATAAAGAAGTAAAGTGCGAGAAATAAAATGTCCGAGTTTACAAGGCTTTGGGAGAATTACATTAATATTAAACGAAATAAAATAAATATGCGAATAAGGATTAAAAACGAGGGCGTTGGACCCTTTTTGCAAAATTAAATTAAATGATGGAATTAATTAATTAAGAGAGAAAAGAAATTGTTTTTTTTATATATTTTTTAGTATTTTATGTTTTTAATGGAAAAAGAATTAATTGAAATTAAATGCTAACCCTAATTCTATTTGTTGTTTTAGTTTATTACGAAAACATCTTAAAATTAAACCTAAATTAACCTAATTAATTACATGGTAATTTAATTACAAAAATAATATTTAATAATTAATTATTGTGAAAGAAAAGAAAAAAGGATAAAAATTGATTAAAACCTAATTCTACCAATTTTAAGTTTATTAAGAAAAATGTTTGAATTAAACCTAATTTTACAAAGCTAAAATTAATTAGTGATATTTATTTACAAAAAATATTAATTAAATAAATATATTTTGATTTTTATGACTTTTCTGTTTTTTACTATTTTTTATATTTTATGAAAATAAGTTAAATTAAAGGAATTAATTAAAAAAAGAAATAATTGAAATAAATAAAATAAGGAAAAGAAAGAAAATACAATACCTTGGGGGGTTTCTGTCCCCTTTTTGGAGGTGAATTGGAGTGGTTTGGCCATTTGTGTTCTGGCCTCATCATACATAAGTTGTTCTACTTTGGCCATTTGGCTTTTAGCTTTTGGCCATTTGCGTTTTGGCTTTTGGCCATTTGTGTTCTGGCTTCAACATTCCTTAATGTCTGGCTTAATGTCTGTCTCGCCATGTATTGGTGTCATGCATAAAATGTTCTGTTTTGGCCATTTGGCTTTTGGCCTTTTGGCCTCAACGTTCCTTAATGAACCTGGGATCCTGTCTAAATCTGCAGTGTTGAACCTCATGAACACATTAAATAAAATCATAAAAATTCAAATAAAACCAACATATGAAGAAATTTAATGTTTAGGCACAATATGGCATGTATGAATGATTATACCCTTTTGATCATGGAGATCAAATCAATCTTACCCTTACTGGAAGATTAGAGACCTGAATGCTTTTATGCCTTACTGGAAAATTAGGATCATGGAGATCAAGTCAGCATTATCCTTACTGAATAAGTAGTGAGGTATTGGTTTATAACTGTGATGGCTTGTTTGTAGTGAGAGAGGGATTTGTAATAAGGATTTCAAGGTTTTAGGGTTCTTGAAAGAGTTTGATATTCCAACAGTGTTGTGGCAAGGTTTTTCTCTCTTTTTCTCTTCTTTTTTTCTCCTCCCTGGTTTGTGTGAAAAGAAGGTGATTATATAATGGAAATTAGGGTAAAGCAAATGGGCTTTGAATGTGCAATTGGGCCTCCAATATTCACTTGAATTCGTCACTTTCCAGGCTAAATCGCAGGGACTTAAGTGCATTTTTTGAAGTTGAAATGTGAAAACAAAATGTAGCCGACATCGAGAACTAAATCCTGTCCGAAAATCGACTCAATCGGATAAGCGGTGAATTAGTTATGAATTTTTGAAGTTTCAGCTCAGACAAACTTATTTTGGGCTTCAGTGTCGACTCTGACACGTTCTTCAATAAAAAACTGGTATTGATCGGTGCATAATTTGGTCTCGACTTTTGAAGCAAAGTTGTAGATCTACAAGTCAGGGACCTTGTGTAAAAATATGAGTCCAATCCGATAAAAATTGACCGAGTTATGAATTTTCGAAGTTTCGGCCCAGATGAAATAATATTCAGCATTCAGGATTTTCATCGTGTCATGCACTCTGAGCAAAAAACGAAGACCTTTTGAATATCGTTTGAACTCAATACCTTCTGTGAAAATGTAGCCAACTCAATTTGTGAAATTTTGGCGCTAGAACCAGCTCGATACGATGAAAATCGACCAAGTTATGATTTTTTGAACATGACGCAAATAAACTTCTGTCACAAATTTTCTGCACGAAAATACTTGATAAATCCACATTTTTGAAGACCTTCTGATCGAAATTGGCTTCCAGCCGTGAGAGATGAAAACATAGATAATGTCAAGACGGAATTTTGGCCACCGGAACGGGTTCAAAATGAGTCACGATCTTCAAGTTATGAATTTTTTTAGCGCGTAAAAACTGCACTTTCAGCACACTTTTTTCACTATATTTCTTCAAGAAAACTCACACATTCGGATACCTTCTTTAAAGAATTGACTCTTGAGCCGAACCTGAATTTGAGAATATGTTATCAGAGATATCTTGGCGAAAGAACACCTGAATATAACGCGCCAGGTTGGACTTGTGAATTTTCTTGAAATGTTTTGAGAAATATGGGAGGACAAATTTTGGGGTACAACAATTACCATCTACCTTTACAGTTCCAGATCAACACCGGTAACAAGCCAGGAAAATTCTGTGGACGAATGATCATGGGTTAATATCCGAAACCAAACAGGACAATTATCTACTTGATCATCCTCAGGCAACCCTACACCGGTTCCTTTTCTTTCAGAAGAAGTCTTACACGGGCTCATCAACAGGCAACCCTACACCGGTTCCTTCTCAACCTCAGATGTAGTTTTACACGAACTCATCATCAGGCAACCCTACACCGGTTCCTTCTCAATTTTCAGACGAAGTCTTACACGGGCTTATCATCAAAGTAACCCTACGCCGGTTCCTTTTCTTTCAGAAGAAGTCTTACACGGACTTATCTCAAGATGACCTTACCCCGGTTCATCAAGACGTTTTACACGAACTTACCCTGCAGTAACCTTACCCTGGTTCCTCCAAAAGTCTTACACGGACTTATCTCAAGATGACCTTACCCCGGTTCATCAAGAAGTTTTACACGAACTTACCCTGCAATAACCTTACCCCGGTTCCTCCAAAAGTCTTACACGGACTTATCTCAAGATAAACTTACCCCGGTTCATCAAGAAGTTTTACACGAACTTACCCTGCAGTAACCTTACCCCGGTTCCTCCAGAAGTCTTACACGGACTTATCTCAAGATGACCTTACCCCGGTTCATCAAGAAGTTTTACACGAACTTACCCTGCAGTAACCTTACCCCGGTTCCTCCAAAAGTCTTACACGGACTTATCTCAAGATGACCTTACCCCGGTTCATCAAGAAGTTTTACACGAACTTACCCTGCAGTAACCTTACCCCGGTTCCTCCAAAAGTCTTACACGGACTTATCTCAAGATAACCTTACCCCGGTTCATCAAGAAGTTTTACACGAACTTACCCTGCAGTAACCTTACCCCGGTTTCTCCAGAAGTCTTACACGGACTTATCTCAAGATGACCTTACCCCGGTTCATCAAGAAGTTTTACACGAACTTATCCTGCAGTAACCTTACCCCGGTTCCTCCAGAAGTCTTACACGGACTTATCTCAAGATGACCTTACCCCGGTCCATCAAGAAGTTTTACACGAACTTACCCTGCAGTAACCTGACCCCGGTTCCTCCAGAAGTCTTACACGGACGTATCTCAAGGTAACCCTACACTGGTTCCTCCCAAAGTCTTACACGGATTTATCCCAAGGTGACCTTACCCCGGTTCCTCAAGAAGTTTTACACGAACTTATCCCAAAAAAACCCTACACAGGTTCTCTCTTTCCAAAAGATGAAGTTTTACACGGACTAGTCACCCAGAAACCCTACACAGGTTCTCCATTTCCAAGGATGCTGTTTTACACGGACTCGTCATCAGTAAACCCTACACAGATGCATCTTCACACGGGCTCATCATCAGTCAACCCTACACAGGTTTCCTTCTTTCCAAGATGCAGTTTTACACGAGCTCATCATCACGCAACCCTACACAGGTTCCCTCTTTCAACTCACAAAATTACAACTCAACAGACAGTCTCCAAATGGCATCTATAAGCCCATTCTCGACAAGGTTCTATCACATATCTAGATGGCATCTATAAGCCCATCCTCCCATCCATCACATTTCCAAATGGCATCTATAAGCCCATTCCCGACAAGGTTCTGTCACGCCTCCAAATGGCATCTATAAGCCCATCCTCCTATCCATCATCTCTCCAAATGGCATCTGTAAGCCCATTCCCGATATCACACTGCTGATATTCTACTATGTGAGTGCAAATTTCTGGACACTCTAGTGTTCAATCATCTTCCACCTTCGAATCACGAAAGGCACGCAAGCCAATCTACGTCCTCAGGTATAAGAAGATTGAACAGGGGCAACTGTTGTACCCCAAAATTTTCCCTCCCATATTCTTCAAAGTTTTGACAAGCATCATCTCAATTTGCTCAAGTCTACTCAAGGGTTGCACAGTTCAAACACCCTCCTAAGCCAGTCAAATTAGGGTTTTGGTTCTTGCAAGGAAGTTGAGGTTTTCAAGGGCTCGATCAAGTCACATATGCCTATACACATTGTCAAGCATCTACATGCCAAGTTTCAAGGCTCACAAGGTCAAGTTGCACAGTCAAAAACCCCAATTGCTTCACAATCAACTATAGGGGTAAAATGGTCATTTGGCAGTCAAAAGTCAAAAAATTTGGTCAACATATTATTTTGAAGCCACAATCATCATTTGATCAAGTCTTGATCATGATTCTACAAGAATGGCTCAAAAATCATCAAGATGCAAAAGTTTCCATTTTTGGACAGCTGAAAAGTCAACTGTAACTTGACCAAAGCATAACTTTTTCATGGTTCATCAGAAAAATCCCATCCAATGCTCATTTTGAAGGGGAGGACATTTCCTACAACTCATCTTTACATTCCAAGTCCAAGAAATGCTCTCACAAAAAGTTACCAATTTCAACATTATAGGTCATTTTCAAAAGTCAACAAAAAGGCATTTTAAGTCAAAGACCATAACTTGATATTGGTAAATTCAAATGACATGGGACCAAAGTCATTGGTTAGAGGACTTCAAGACCTTTCCAAAATGTCCAAGAACATGTTCATATGATCAAAATGGAGCAAGATATGCATTGGAGAAGTTGGGAAATTTGTGTGAAATGGCAAAAGTCAACTATCCTTGAAACTTCAATTTTTGACAAAAGGGCCCACTTTTTTCCACTTGATTCAGCCTTGTCATGCCACCCACGTGTCCCATGATCAATTTCAAGATTAAACATTAAATTTTCTATTTTTATTTAATTTTATTTGATTTAATTCATTTTAAATCCATAAAATTCAAATAAAATCAAAAAAATTAATTAAATAACATCTTTTGATTTGAATGACTTTTATGTGTCATGAACAACCTACCAATTTCATGCTAGGGCCATTTTATGCATAAAAAATCAAAATTTGAACAAACTTGGAATGTTTCTTTAATGGTGGTTATGAAGAATCCAAAAACTTAATTGCAAGGGATCATTAGCTCATAATGTGACCTATTCTCATTCATTACTATATATGCAAGTGTAACAAAGCCTCATTCACGACCTAGAGTGTGCACAAACGGTCAGAGCAAAAATCTAAAAAGTGTCTAAAAAAAGTGTGAGATCAAAAGGAGTGTTGCAAGCATTTTCAGGACAAAAGGAGAACGTGACTCTCTTCTTTGCCATACTCTGAAGCTAAAGCAACCCTTGCCACGTCCTAAGGTCCATCATACCGTGCTGTAAGTTTTCCCAGGTCCCCCCAAGTCTCAATATTATTTTTTCTAACAAATTCCCATGCAGCTTCCTAGACGCGTTCCACCATAGGCCTCATACAGATGTGTGCCAAGTGTCTCAAAAGATCAATCCAAAGGCCAAAGGGTGCTCTACACAATGCTCCCTGGTCAACGCGCCTCTGGACGATTCAAAAGTAAAAAAGGCTTGAGACAATGGGCCTAAATTCCTGATTCACCTCCCTAAGGGTCCAACACCCTCTGGGTTCTTATTTTCTTTTCTTTTTTCTCTTTTTATTTTCTTTTCTTTTATAATTTCCCTTTTATTAATTATTAGTTTTATTAATTGTTTAATTAACCCAAACTAATTTTTCCCATAAAATTCAGAAAAACCAAAAAAAAAACATTTTATTATTTACTAACTTATTTTGTAAATAAATGTAAATTAAATTAAATTATCTTAATTAATTAACTTTAATACTTTTTACAATAAATAAAAACAATTTAGAATTAGGTTTTTGCTAACTTTTAATTTCTATTTATTTTCTCTTTATTTTCATTAAAAACACAAAAATACAAAAAACATTTTCTTAATTAATTAATTAATTAATTAGTTATTAGTTTTAATTTCATTAATTACAAAAAAAGACAAAAAATTTAATTCTTTCTTAAAAAAGGGTCAACACCCTTAGGACATCCCGATTCATTCTTTCGCGCGCATTTTAGTTTTATTTCTTTATTTTGATTATTTATGTAATTGTCTCCGGATATGTATTAGTTAATTAGGGTTTATCGCGTTATTTAAATTCTCGTACTTTATTTTTCAAAACGGGTTTTTATTTTTGGCGATGTATAGACTCGCGCCTTGTAATAGCTAGATTTACATTTCCGCAATTTACTTTCCGCACCCCTAACTGCTAATATGCCTGCAAGAATGTATGTAAATAAAACCAATCTGTAGCTCACAAATAACATGTACAAAGACATTAACTGAAAAATAACACACATGCACATACCACTCTTAGGGTACGCCTCACTGGTTGCCTCGAACGTGGTCATCAAGTATAGGACGTCTTAGAGGTCGCCCTTTGTCTAAAGATCCAGTTGCCTCGAAACGGTTGCCTCGGATAAAAGGATCTAGGATATTAGGGTTACTTCTAAGGTGTCCTACCATTGCTTCGGTGACCACACATGTCCCTAATCATCAAATTGACCCGAATACCTCCAACGATGGTGCTACCTACCTCTCAATGGTGGGATAGCACTATCTAAAGGACTCTTACACAGCCTAATTCCTTAGAGTAGGTAGATTCTCATGGGTACTTGCTCTTTCTCAAAACAAACAAAAATACTTTCCACACCTCACACTTTCTTAAAGTTTTCAAATAAATTTTTCATACACTCTTGAGGACTGATACAAGAGTTACTTAGAAATTTTTCAAACGAAACTTCTTCAAAACCCACACACACTTGAAAAGCAAACAAATTTTGAAAACATAAGAGCAAGTACCTAAGAGCCCGTGGATAACCACGGATAGAAAGGGTGCTAACACCTTCCCTTTCTATAAATCTACCTCCCGAACCGAGAAACATTCTCGAATAAGGAATTTTGCTGTGCTTTTGTCCTTTCCATGTTGGAGAACATAAAAGACGGTGGCGACTCTTGCTTACCGCGACATTTCGCGAAACCAGCTTAAAAACAGTCAGTTCTCATTCCCACCGATCACAGTTCCATATCAATGTCAAACATTATACATTTTGCATACATACAACATTCAATATGCATGCACACACATGTATCACATATCAAACAGACAAATAATTTCACCCTTGATTCAACTATCTAAGGGTCAACCTACGCAATACTTCTCCTACGATTCAACCCGTCACCTCAGTCTTCATGCCGTGACACATTCATCCCATCACCTATGTCTTCCCACAATGATGAGTTCCTTACAATCCCAGTACATTGCCTCTAAGCCGCAATGTATTCGCGAAACTCCGTATATTTCCTCTAAGCCGCAATGTATTTACAAAACTCGACACATTGCCTCTAAGCCGCAATGTATCTTTCCATATCACTATATTTCCTCTAAGTCGCAATATATCGTTCGACTCAAACACATTGCCTCTAAGCCGTAATGTATTTTCAAAACTCAACACATTGCCTCTAAGCCGTGATGTATATTTCCAGATCAACATATTGCCTCTAAGCTGCAATATAATATCCAAACCAACATATTTCCTCTAAGCCGCAATGCATTACCCAAACTCAGACCATCGCTTCAAAATTCAAGCAGCGATGTTCGACAAAATTTAACTTATCACATCAGACTTCACGCAGTGATTCACAAACCTAACCCATTGCCTCTGACTTCATGCAACATTGTGTTCCAAACTCCAGACCATTGTCTCAGACTTCATGCAGAGATGTTCGACAACACATTTAGCTTATCACATCAGAATTCACGCAGTGATTTGCAAGCCTAACCCATTGCCTCAGACTTCATGCAACAATGTGTTTCTTATTCTGTGACACGAATCATTGCCTCAAACTTCATGCAATAATATATTCCAAACTCCTAACCATCGTCTCAGACTTCATGCAACGATGTTCAAAACAACCAATTTTAGCTTATCAAATCAGGTTTCACACAGTGATTTGCAAACCTAACCCACTGCCTCAGTCTTCATGCAGTAGTATGTTCCCTTATTCTGCGACACAGATCATTGCCTCAGACTTCATGCAGCAGTGTGTTCCAAACTCCAGACCATCGTCTCAGACTTCATGCAACGATGTTCGAAAACCAAAGTTAGCTTATCATATCAGACTTCACGCAGTGATTTATAAATCTAACCCATTGCTCAGTCTTCATACAACAGTGCATTCCCTTATTCTATGACGTTGATCATTGCCTCAGAGTTCATGCAACAATGTGTTCCGAACTCCAGACCATCATCTCAGACTTCATGCAACGATATTCAAAACCAAATTTAGCTTATCACATCAGACTTCATGCATTGATTTGCGAACCTAATCCATTGCCTCAGACTTCATGCAACAATGTATTTCGTTATGCCAAGTTCCGGACCATCGTCTTAGACTTTATACAACGATGTTTGAAACAACAGACCTAGCTTATCGCCTCAGACTTCACATAGCAATTTGCGAACCTAATCTATTTCCTCAGACTTCATGCAGCAATGTATTTCATTACCCAAACTCAGACCATCATCTCAGACTTCAGGAAGCGATGGTCGAAACCAGATTAGCTTATCACATCAGACTTCACGCAGTAATTCACGGACCTAACCCATTGCCTCAGACTTCATGCAGCAATGTGTTCCAAACTCCAGACCATTGCCTTAGACTTCATACAGTGATGTTTGAAACCAAATTTAACTTATCACATCAGACTTCATGCAGTGATTTGCGAACCTAACCCATTACATCAGACTTCATGCAGCAATGTGTTTCTTTATTCCACAAAATCCAGCCTATCACATCAGACTTCACGCAGTAATTTGCAAACATAAACCATCGCCTCAGACTTCATGCTGCGATGTCCGAAAACCAAATCTAGCTTATCATCTCAGACTTCACACAACGATTTGCAAAGAAAACTGTAACCCAATGCGTCATGCTTTAAGCAGCAATACCTTCCTTTATTCCATAAACACCGATCATCGTCTCAGACTTCATGCTACGATGAAAAATAAAACTTTTACCCATTTCTTCCGACTTCATGCAGAAATACATTTCGTTATTCCATAAACACCGATCATCGCCTCAGACTTCATGATGCGATGCTCAAAAGAAAACAAAACTCAACACATTTCCTCTAAGCTGCAATGTATTCGCAAACTCAACACATTGCCTCTAAGCCGCAATGTATTTGCAAACTCAACACATTGCCTCTAAGCCACAATGTATTCGCAAACTCAACACATTGCCTCTAAGCCTCAATGTATTCATAAACTCAACACATTGCCTCTAAGCCGCAATGTATCCTCAAAACTCAGCGTATTTCCTCTAAGCCGCAATGTACTATCCAAACTCAACACATTGCCTCTAAGTCGCAATGTACTATCCAAACTCAACACATTGACTCTAAGCCGAAATGTACTATCCAAACTCAACACATTGCCTCTAAGTCACAATGTATTATCCAAACTCAAACACATTGCCTCTAAGTCGCAATGCATTCTTCAAACTCAAACACATAGCCTCTGAGCTGAAGTGTATTCATGCTCAGAACATTGCCTCAGACGTCATGCAGCGATTCACAAACATAACCCATGGCCTCAGTCTTCAAGCAGTCATGCATCACCAATCATTCCTATACGCACCCTCCAAATGGGTGAATAAGCCAAGACATACAAAATTTGAACAAACTTGGAATGTTTCTTTAATGGTGGTTATGAAGAATCCAAAAACTTAATTGCAAGGGATCATTAGCTCATAATGTGACCTATTCTCATTCATTACTATATATGCAAGTGTAACAAAGCCTCATTCACGACCTAGAGTGTGCACAAACGGTCAGAGCAAAAATCCAAAAAGTGTCTAAAAAAAGTGTGAGATCAAAAGGAGTGTTGCAAGCATTTTCAGGACAAAAGGAGAACGTGACTCTCTTCTTTGCCATACTCTGAAGCTAAAGCAACCCTTGCCACGTCCTAAGGTCCATCATACCGTGCTGTAAGTTTTCCCAGGTCCCCCCAAGTCTCAATATTATTTTTTCTAACAAATTCCCATGCAGCTTCCTAGACGCGTTCCACCATAGGCCTCATACAGATGTGTGCCAAGTGTCTCAAAAGATCAATCCAAAGGCCAAAGGGTGCTCTACACAATGCTCCCTGGTCAACGCGCCTCTGGACGATTCAAAAGTAAAAAAGGCTTGAGACAATGGGCCTAAATTCCTGATTCACCTCCCTAAGGGTCCAACACCCTCTGGGTTCTTATTTTCTTTTCTTTTTTCTCTTTTTATTTTCTTTTCTTTTATAATTTCCCTTTTATTAATTATTAGTTTTATTAATTGTTTAATTAACCCAAACTAATTTTTCCCATAAAATTCAGAAAAACCAAAAAAAAAACATTTTATTATTTACTAACTTATTTTGTAAATAAATGTAAATTAAATTAAATTATCTTAATTAATTAACTTTAATACTTTTTACAATAAATAAAAACAATTTAGAATTAGGTTTTTGCTAACTTTTAATTTCTATTTATTTTCTCTTTATTTTCATTAAAAACACAAAAATACAAAAAACATTTTCTTAATTAATTAATTAATTAATTAGTTATTAGTTTTAATTTCATCAATTACAAAAAAAGACAAAAAATTTAATTCTTTCTTAAAAAAGGGTCAACACCCTTAGGACATCCCGATTCATTCTTTCGCGCGCATTTTAGTTTTATTTCTTTATTTTGATTATTTATGTAATTGTCTCCGGATATGTATTAGTTAATTAGGGTTTATCGCTTTATTTAAATTCTCGTACTTTATTTTTCAAAACGGGTTTTTATTTTTGGCGATGTATAGACTCGCGCCTTGTAATAGCTAGATTTACATTTCCGCAATTTACTTTCCGCACCCCTAACTGCTAATATGCCTGCAAGAATGTATGTAAATAAAACCAATCTGTAGCTCACAAATAACATGTACAAAGACATTAACTGAAAAACAACACACATGCACATACCACTCTTAGGGTACGCCTCACTGGTTGCCTCGAACGTGGTCATCAAGTATAGGACGTCTTAGAGGTCGCCCTTTGTCTAAAGATCCAGTTGCCTCGAAACGGTTGCCTCGGATAAAAGGATCTAGGATATTAGGGTTACTTCTAAGGTGTCCTACCATTGCTTCGGTGACCACACATGTCCCTAATCATCAAATTGACCCGAATACCTCCAACGATGGTGCTACCTACCTCTCAATGGTGGGATAGCACTATCTAAAGGACTCTTACACAGCCTAATTCCTTAGAGTAGGTAGATTCTCATGGGTACTTGCTCTTTCTCAAAACAAACAAAAATACTTTCCACACCTCACACTTTCTTAAAGTTTTCAAATAAATTTTTCATACACTCTTGAGGACTGATACAAGAGTTACTTAGAAATTTTTCAAACGAAACTTCTTCAAAACCCACACACACTTGAAAAGCAAACAAATTTTGAAAACATAAGAGCAAGTACCTAAGAGCCCGTGGATAACCACGGATAGAAAGGGTGCTAACACCTTCCCTTTCTATAAATCTACCTCCCGAACCGAGAAACATTCTCGAATAAGGAATTTTGCTGTGCTTTTGTCCTTTCCATGTTGGAGAACATAAAAGACGGTGGCGACTCTTGCTTACCGCGACATTTCGCGAAACCAGCTTAAAAACAGTCAGTTCTCATTCCCACCGATCACAGTTCCATATCAATGTCAAACATTATACATTTTGCATACATACAACATTCAATATGCATGCACACACATGTATCACATATCAAACAGACAAATAATTTCACCCTTGATTCAACTATCTAAGGGTCAACCTACGCAATACTTCTCCTACGATTCAACCCGTCACCTCAGTCTTCATGCCGTGACACATTCATCCCATCACCTATGTCTTCCCACAATGATGAGTTCCTTACAATCCCAGTACATTGCCTCTAAGCCGCAATGTATTCGCGAAACTCCGTATATTTCCTCTAAGCCGCAATGTATTTACAAAACTCGACACATTGCCTCTAAGCCGCAATGTATCTTTCCATATCACTATATTTCCTCTAAGTCGCAATATATCGTTCGACTCAAACACATTGCCTCTAAGCCGTAATGTATTTTCAAAACTCAACACATTGCCTCTAAGCCGTGATGTATATTTCCAGATCAACATATTGCCTCTAAGCTGCAATATAATATCCAAACCAACATATTTCCTCTAAGCCGCAATGCATTACCCAAACTCAGACCATCGCTTCAAAATTCAAGCAGCGATGTTCGACAAAATTTAACTTATCACATCAGACTTCACGCAGTGATTCACAAACCTAACCCATTGCCTCTGACTTCATGCAACATTGTGTTCCAAACTCCAGACCATTGTCTCAGACTTCATGCAGAGATGTTCGACAACACATTTAGCTTATCACATCAGAATTCACGCAGTGATTTGCAAGCCTAACCCATTGCCTCAGACTTCATGCAACAATGTGTTTCTTATTCTGTGACACGAATCATTGCCTCAAACTTCATGCAATAATATATTCCAAACTCCTAACCATCGTCTCAGACTTCATGCAACGATGTTCAAAACAACCAATTTTAGCTTATCAAATCAGGTTTCACACAGTGATTTGCAAACCTAACCCACTGCCTCAGTCTTCATGCAGTAGTATGTTCCCTTATTCTGCGACACAGATCATTGCCTCAGACTTCATGCAGCAGTGTGTTCCAAACTCCAGACCATCGTCTCAGACTTCATGCAACGATGTTCGAAAACCAAAGTTAGCTTATCATATCAGACTTCACGCAGTGATTTATAAATCTAACCCATTGCTCAGTCTTCATACAACAGTGCATTCCCTTATTCTATGACGTTGATCATTGCCTCAGAGTTCATGCAACAATGTGTTCCGAACTCCAGACCATCATCTCAGACTTCATGCAACGATATTCAAAACCAAATTTAGCTTATCACATCAGACTTCATGCATTGATTTGCGAACCTAATCCATTGCCTCAGACTTCATGCAACAATGTATTTCGTTATGCCAAGTTCCGGACCATCGTCTTAGACTTTATACAATGATGTTTGAAACAACAGACCTAGCTTATCGCCTCAGACTTCACATAGCAATTTGCGAACCTAATCTATTTCCTCAGACTTCATGCAGCAATGTATTTCATTACCCAAACTCAGACCATCATCTCAGACTTCAGGAAGCGATGGTCGAAACCAGATTAGCTTATCACATCAGACTTCACGCAGTAATTCACGGACCTAACCCATTGCCTCAGACTTCATGCAGCAATGTGTTCCAAACTCCAGACCATTGCCTTAGACTTCATACAGTGATGTTTGAAACCAAATTTAACTTATCACATCAGACTTCATGCAGTGATTTGCGAACCTAACCCATTACATCAGACTTCATGCAGCAATGTGTTTCTTTATTCCACAAAATCCAGCCTATCACATCAGACTTCACGCAGTAATTTGCAAACATAAACCATCGCCTCAGACTTCATGCTGCGATGTCCGAAAACCAAATCTAGCTTATCATCTCAGACTTCACACAGCGATTTGCAAAGAAAACTGTAACCCAATGCGTCATGCTTTAAGCAGCAATACCTTCCTTTATTCCATAAACACCGATCATCGTCTCAGACTTCATGCTACGATGAAAAATAAAACTTTTACCCATTTCTTCCGACTTCATGCAGAAATACATTTCGTTATTCCATAAACACCGATCATCGCCTCAGACTTCATGATGCGATGCTCAAAAGAAAACAAAACTCAACACATTTCCTCTAAGCTGCAATGTATTCGCAAACTCAACACATTGCCTCTAAGCCGCAATGTATTTGCAAACTCAACACATTGCCTCTAAGCCACAATGTATTCGCAAACTCAACACATTGCCTCTAAGCCTCAATGTATTCATAAACTCAACACATTGCCTCTAAGCCGCAATGTATCCTCAAAACTCAGCGTATTTCCTCTAAGCCGCAATGTACTATCCAAACTCAACACATTGCCTCTAAGTCGCAATGTACTATCCAAACTCAACACATTGACTCTAAGCCGAAATGTACTATCCAAACTCAACACATTGCCTCTAAGTCACAATGTATTATCCAAACTCAAACACATTGCCTCTAAGTCGCAATGCATTCTTCAAACTCAAACACATAGCCTCTGAGCTGAAGTGTATTCATGCTCAGAACATTGCCTCAGACGTCATGCAGCGATTCACAAACATAACCCATGGCCTCAGTCTTCAAGCAGTCATGCATCACCAATCATTCCTATACGCACCCTCCAAATGGGTGAATAAGCCAAGACATACAAAATTTCACTCAGAGATTATCTGCCTCGTTAACAAACCCGGGTAAGCAATATATCATCAGCTTTTCCTACTTCCTTGAGACTCATAAGGGTATACTACATCAGTATAACCTTATGTTTGTCGGACAAATTTTGGGATACATCAAGTATTAAATAAACTTTCAATCAAAATGCGCAAGACTCGAGTTTTCTCACGTTATTCAATTGGAAGATAATTGAATAGGGGCAACTGTCGTACCCTAAATTTGCCCTACCTCGATGATCATATTTTTCAAGATTTGAAATAGAAGAAATGTTTAGTTAGGGATGGTTCAGCAATATCCAATGGTCCATTCTTAAATCCAAGACAATCAGGGGGTGTATTTTAATTGAAGAGAATGGGGCTTTCTAAATCAGAAAGACCCATGTATCCGTAAACCCATTTGTGAAGCGTGTTGGCCTATGGCCCATGAGATTCGAAAATGGAAAACTATTTCGATAATAAATTAAGTTTTAATTGTATAGCTAAGCCCATTTAAGAATTAGTTTCCTTAAGTAAAATGGGAGGTGGAAATCCAATTTGGTTTGGTCCATTTCTGTTTTGGAGGGTGTGTTCGCAAGCTATAAGCCCATTATGCTTTGAGCCCATGAGATGTTGTGTTGTTGTTTTGTTTGGAAAAAGAGAGAATTATTTTTATTTAAAAAAATGTTTGCTATTTATTTTACTTAAAAGAATATTATTAAGAGATTGATATACTATTACTGTCAAACTTTAAAGGGATATATTATGATTATGTCTTAATCTAATATTAAAAAGATAATATAGTAAAAATTATTTTTTATTTTTAAAGATTTTTTGTTTGGGAAGAAAATCTGTTGGATCTTTTCTTAAGAAAGTTTAGGCCCAAAATTGTTTGTGCAATTGTTGGGCTGAACGAGAGTAGTAAGCGCAGGGTCCATATTTGAAACAGATACTGTGTAGATTAACCAAGGATTCACGCACATTTTTGCAAATAACCCTTACTGTAGAAATTAAAAACTAAATCAAATATCAATCTTCAGTAGAATCAAATCTTCATTAAAGTTCATACAAAAATTATGTAGAGTCCAAGCCCAGAACCAATTACAGTTAAAACACCAAATTAATTAAGTCTCTATTACATAATCAAATCTATAATTACAACACAAAATCAAATCTGACGACTCAACTAAATCAATTTGCATCAATTACAATAATGAATCTAATCCCTAATCGAGCTAAAAGTCCTAAATCTAAGCATACCCAAATTATAACCAAAAATCCCTAATTTGAAACCTATAAATACAAAAGAAAAATTAATAACGGGGTGGGGGGAGAAAAAAAGCTGGAATCATGAAGGAGAAGAATTAATAGAAGGGAAGAAGCTTGATTACAAAAGAAGAATTTGGAAGAAGAACACAAAGAGGAACGAGGCACCAAACCCTTTGTTGTTGAAAACCGGACGAAAGGGTGATTAGGGTTTCAATATCTGAAATCCGAATCACATTGTCACACCACCGCCAAGCCATCTTCCACCGCCACTCTCTTCAAGCATCGCCGGGACCTGTGAAAAGAAATAGAAGAAGATTATCTTCAAGTAGAAAACTCGAGATCCAGAATACCAAGACACAAAAGGGTAAATCAGCTTCGCTTTGGTTCTGTCCTAACATTAATTTGGGGTTATTAGGTCTGATTGTATGATAAGGGAAAGATTTGCTGTTGCACCGCCGCGGTGGTTGAAAACTAGGGTTGGGAGGGATCAAAATCTTGTTGTGTTGAGAGAGAGAGAACGAATGGGATAATGGTTGGAGATAATGAAAATAAATTGTAAAAAAAATTTTATGTTCAGTAATAATTGAATACGCTCGCGTGTATCATAATTATCATACACTTTCGATCTCATCCGACTGATCCTCATTGGACGACCGATAGGCCAAGTCTCCACCGTAACTCCGTACTCCACGCCACACACAATCCATCTAGACCCCTCTTACTGCGTTTGGGCCTAGTCCATCTGCTGTATGCACCCTCCTTGTCAATAATTACTAAAACACATAGAAAGATACACCTCCCTTTAGAATTTATATTTGGGCCTAGTCCAGTCTACTTTTAGCACCCCATCAGTTTTACTCTATAACTAAAATTGCACCCCCCTGGTTAATTAATTTACTTTATATATATTTTTTTTTTATAATTCTTATATTTTCTTCTATTTTCTATTTATATTATTTATTTCTTTATTTAGTAATAATTATTATTGGTCATATTAATTTTATATAATATTATTATTAATATTAATTTTTATGTTATTCATCAATTGTAAATATTATCTATATCATCATAAATAAATTATTTTCTCAAAAAACTCATGTACATATATTATTTTCTCATATATTGCATTAAATCTATTTTAATCATGCATTAATCAAGATCTTCGCAACTAATACAAGTAAAAAACACAAACAAATCTCAAACTATTTTTGCGAACAAATTAAGCTAATCAACAGTCTTTTTTGCAAATGGGTTTCAAACTGATTTTGACTTACTGCGTTCTCAGTCAAAATCTCCGCAATCACTACTCCCGACCGAGTGCGAAGTGATTCAAAATATGCTTGCAAACCCCTAAAAGACACCAACCCATACGAACTACGATTTGGGACTCTGATTCCTCATAAGAGGATACGTAGGCACGCGATCTAAAATCATGGAGAGTCTTGCTAATTAAAACTTAAAACCCTGTTGTTCCCAAACCTAAACCTAGAGCTTAATATCCTTGTGAACAAGGTGGATGAAAGGTGCCTAACACCTTCCTTTCATCTAATTGAGTCTGAAACCTAGAATCTTTGTCCATGAATTAAGGTTTTCTGTTAGGTTCCCTTCCCTAGGATAAAAACTAATAGTGGCGACTCTTGATTAAAAAACTGGTTGCTACACACATGATTGCCATGTTATAATGGAGCATTTTCTACCAATAGGTATACGTTCTATTTTTCCAGAAAAAGTAAGAAGCGTCGTAACTAAATTGTGTTTTTTCTTCCGGTCAATTTGTAATAAGGTGATCGATTCTGAGATTTACCAATATTGCAAAAAGAAATAGTTATTACTTTGTGTGAGCTTGAAATATATTTTCCTCCCTCATTTTTTGACATTATGGTACTTCTTGTTATTCATCTTGTGAAAGAGATACAATTGTGTGGACCGGCTTATATGAGATGGATGTACCCTGTTGAGCGTTATATGAAAATATTAAAAGGGTACGTGAAAAATCAAAGTTGGCCAGAAGGTTGTAAGGTTGAACGATACATTGTTGAAGAAGCGGTCGAGTTTTGTACTGAATATTTGACTAATGTTCAATTCATTGGACTACCCAAATCTGATATTTTAGAGAAGAAGGAAGGAATGAATTTAATCGGAAATAAAATTGTGACAATATCAAGGGTTGAACGGGATCAAGTGCATTTATATGTTCAGCACAATGACAATGAGGTTAAGCTGTATGTTGAAATTCACAAGGATGTACTTCAGGGTTTAAATCCGAATAAAAATGAAAATTGGATTGTATGAGAGCACAACCAAAGTTTTATACAATGGTTCAAATATCATATTTATTCAAAGTTTGATTTAGATCCCGCTTCAATAATAGAAAGGTTGAGATGTTTAGCATATGGTCTGAGTTTGCTCGTGTTTTCTTATAGCGCATACGCAATTAATGGATACACGTTTTATATCAAAGAACAAGATGATAAAAGCACTATGCAGAATAGTGGTGTCACTGTTGTAGCTGAAGCAATGCACATTTCAAGTATGAATGACTTAAACCCCAGATATGCAAATCTGTCATATTTTGGGGTTATCAAGCATATTTGGGTGTTTGATTATGAGAAGTTTCAGATTCCTATCTTTGGTTGCAAGTGGGTACATAATAGTGGCATATGAATGGATAAGTCGTGATTTTTACAAGTGGATCTTAATAGGGTGGGGTACAAAGATGAGCCTTTTGTTCTAGCCTCTCAAGCTAAACAAATGTTCTATGTCACTGATCCGACAAGTACGAAATGGTCTATAGTGCTTTTATCTAACAAAGTGATTGATGATAACAGTGTAAATCAAAGTGATGTTGATGTTGAGAATGAGTCATATGTTAGAGGGAATCAATCGTATGTACGAAATGATCAAGATGAGAATATTATAGCGGATGGAACATATATTAGAAATGATCATAATGAGGGAATTCGGATAAATCCATCCGACTGAGTTGTTAAGAGCCAAGTAATTCATATTCCAACCAAGAAACGAAAGAGATGTTAGTGAAAAAGGTTCTAGTAATTCATATTGTGTTTATGTTTTTATATTGTGTTTATTAATTCAATGCTACTTGAATTTTATATGGTGTTTATGTTTTTATATTGTATTTATTAATTCAATGCTACTTGAATTTTATATGGTTTTTATGTTTTTCTTTAATATTACAGGTCAAATGGCTATCAATGAGGAAAAATCACATCCCGCTTCTAATAATGATGGAAACGAAAGAGATGTTAGTGAAAAAGGTACTAGTAATTCATATTGTGTTTATGTTTTTATATTGTGTTTATGTTACTTGAATTTTATATGGTGTTTATGTTCTTTAATATTGCAGGTCAAATGGCTTCTAATAATGATGGAAATGAATCAGCTCGTGATGTGGAGGATGATATTAGACGAGGAATAATAATTATGAAGTCAATCATTCATGCAAGAGATAAAGGTATCAAATTTGACGTACACTGGAATGAAGAAAAACAACTAATTGAGCCTAACGGTTCAATGTTAACAAGTTACATTGGTTCCATTGTGAGGAGAGAAGTTCCAATCACTTATGATGATTGGAGAAGGCATGAGTTGAAACCCGTTAAAGAAAAATTATGGACTGAAATACAGGTTCCATATGTGATGTCTTTCGTTTTTGTTGACGCTTATGTCTTTAAATTACTAATGCTTTTTATATTGTGTTTTTTGTAGAGGTCTTTTAATATTGATGATGATAGAAAATCATATTGTCTTCCATTGGCCGGAAAAAGACTAAGAGGGTTTCGATCTTTTTTGACAAACAAGTTTCTCAGGGATGCCGATAACAATTTTATCGATGCAGAGCGTCCAAAATCATATGTAGGATTGGTTTCGCTTAAAGAATGGGCAATCTTCAAATAAAAAAGAAGAACCTCGGATTTCCAGGATGTGAGTGGCGTGAATCTCCAACGAGCATCAAGTCCCTCATATCCATACAAAAAAGGGCGTATGGGATATGCACGCTTACAGCAAAGATTAGTAAGTATATATAAATGCTATAATATAATTGTCCATCATCTGTTATTATTGATTTTATTATTTTTATTAATGTGTAGTTAGAAGAGGAGAAAAGTCAAGAAACATCTCTTCCAGAACATGTTCTATGGAAGGCTGCCTGGGTGGGTAAGGATGGAGTTGTTAAGGAAGATGTGCTTCAAATTTATGAGCAATGTGTAAGTATATCAATATTCCTTTAATTAAATCAAAAGCTTATTAAAATAAAGAAATTATGAGTTTAATCACCACTAATTTCTTTCGCTATGCATATGAGTTTTAGGAGAGTCTATCTCAATCTTTAACTCAAGCTGAAGACCATGATTGCAGGAGCATACTTAGTCGGGTATTAAATGTTCCTGAGCATACCGTTTGTGTGAGGGGTAAGGGATTCGGAGTGACTCAGACATCTTTTGGTAACTATCAAAAGAGGAAAGGTCATAGCAATAAAGAAGTGATGGAAGAGTTAGAAAATTTAAAATCTAAAGTTCGTGAGTTGGAAAAGGACAAAGAAAAATACATGTCAGAAAGGCAAGGTCCAAGGTTCAAGGATACTAGTGAGAGAGATAGTATCAATTGTGATTTCCAACAGAAAATTCCCGAGGTAATATATATTATCATGAATTATCACAATTTTTTTAATTGACATATATACACATTAACAATTTCATATTTATTATTGGTTTAGGGCATTTCACCTTGTCAGCTATATTTATCGTCACTGACTTATCGCATGGTTGGCAAGGGAAAAGTGCATAACACCTTGGGAGAAGTACTTCACCATAAACCGCTCTCTGCTGGATTTATGAAAGTATCAATTGATATTTCTTTAGAGAGGGATGTGCCATTACCTTTTCCTGACGATATTTCAGATGCAACATTGGTGGGAGAGGCAATAGGATCGTATGTTACATGGTCGTCAAACCTCATTTGCATAGATGATGAGGTATGTTTTAAACCATTATGAAACTTTGAGTATTCAAATTTTTTACGACCATTTAACGTACATTTTTTTCATGGTAATGTTAGACTCCCACAAAATCCAAATCAAAAGATAAGGGGATTAAGCATCAAACCGAGTCAGTTGCATCAAAAAAAGAGGTATAACACAATTATATGGTATTTATGCATAGAATGATCTTATACTTTACCTAACTAATTAAATGATATTTAGATGCATTCTAAAGAGATTGAGTAAGTCAGTAGGGGTAAGAAGACTGCGGGTAGCAAAAAACCTACTTCTCAGTATAGGTCATGCCTTCGGATATATATAGGAATAATAACAAATATTCCAATTGGTGGTACTCGTCTTATACCTATGAAGGCATAAATTTTTTGGTATGAATACATGGAAGCAATTGGTAGAGAAGATATTGATCAAGTTTTACAACATTCTACTTTAGACCTCGCTGTTATCGATACGTACATCAAGTATACTCTGATCAACTTTGTTTAATTAAATGAACAATTTATTTACTCATTTCAATGAATATAGTCTAACATTAATGATGTTTTTCTTTAAGGTTTTTGTATGACAAAGTGATGCGCCCGCGTGGATTGGAAGAAAGATTATCTTTCTTAGCTTCCAACACCGTCAACGCAGGGTTAATTGTAACAAAACCAGATGATGTCATATTGTATGTACTCGGTTTATTTATAGTCAACAAAGATATAAAAAAGTTGTTATTTTTACCATATAATACTGGCAACGGGTTAGATTTTCATCATAATTTCATCTATTATAATTTTTCGATTTTTGACGTTGTGTAGAAACTTTCCATCTAACATTTGTTTAATTTTACAGTGGACATTGGTTGTTGCTTGCGATTAATCCTGTTAGAGAGATTATATAATATCTGGATTCGTTATACAATGATTGGACAACATACCCAGATTTGAAGAAGATGATTGATACGTAAGTGAGATTGTTCTAAATATTCGTGTGCATATTTATTTATCTATGTGAGATTGTTCTAAAAAGTAGTTTATATTTTATTATAGCGTTCTACAATCTTTTTTATCACAAAGAAGTATTCAAGTACCAAAGAGTAGAGCCAACAATATTACGTGGATCAAAGTGCATGTATATTTTCATAATTTTGATTATATTAGTGATGATACTTTATAAAACAAGTTAATGGGTATATCCTGATATATATCTGTATTTTCTTCTCATGTGTAGTATCCTCGTCAACATAATGGTATAGGTTGCGGTTATTTCATCTTGAGGTTTATGAAAGAAACGCTACTTTTGGGCCGAATAGAGATTCCATCCACGGTATGAATTCCTAACTTAGGAATTATTTTAATATTTCTCATAAAATGGCATAGTGTTTTAACTAAATCACATACTATGTTATATAACTATGTAGTACTTTAACGAATTCAATTATGCTCATTACTCAAAAGATCAATTGGATGAACTTATGGAGGAATGGTGTAAAATCATTATGGAGTTGAGAATTTCATAAGGTATATTGTCTTTCTTTCATTAATGAGAATTTTGAGTACAACTTTTGAGTTTTTAGTATAAATTGGAATAAAGTTTTGTTTTATCATGGTATGAATTTAGATCTTTTGGTTTTGTTTCAGGTTATAGGTGCGGATGTAGAAGATAGAGCTAACAAGTTCTTTGTTGTTGTTTTTTAGAAATTCTCGAAGATAATAATATGTAGATTAAACATCAATTTATAATTTTTATAATTTTCAAGTTGTATCATCAATTTTCAAGTTGTTGTTGTATATCATCATTTATATATATATATATATATATATATATATATATATATATATATATATATATATATATATATATATATATATATATATATATATATATATATATATATATATATATATATATATATATATATATATATATATATATATATATATATATATATATATATATATATATATATATATATATATATATATATATATTTTTTTTTTTTTTTTTGTATATGCAAATTTGATGCATATATATTGGATTGAAGCTACCAAATCTGGTGCAAAATATGGTGAAAACCTGGTGTAAAATATGGAGAAAATCTGGTCAAAATTTATTGTAGATATTGGACAGCGCTTCTGTAAGTGAAAATATGTCTAATATTTAAAATATTTTGTTAACATTAGACAGCGCTTCTGTAAGTGAAAATATGTCTAATATTTAAAATATTTTTGTTAACATTAGACAATGCTTAATGAGAAAAGCGTTGTCTAAAGTAGGGAAAAAGTGTTGCCTAAGGTGGGGAATAGACAGTGCTTTTAAGAAAAGCGATGTCTAAAGTATGTTGAAAGCACTACCTAAAATGGGAAAGCGCTTCCTAAGGCGGGGAACAGACAGCATTTTTAAAGAAAAGAGTTGTCTAAAGCGATGCAAAAAGCGCTGTTGTTGTAACCCAAAATTTGCCCTTCCATTTTCCACTTAGGATGTTATCCCAGGGTTCCTCAAACACTCAATTTGGCTCAAAAGTCGATCAAGCAAATTCTCCTCCTAGGCAAACCATCAGCAATTAGGGTTTGGCGCTTCTAAAAAAAAAGTTGAGCCCTCAAGGTTTCATTTGATTTTTTCATAAGTCTTCATATCTCCTCAGAATTGTTTAAACCAGTTTTTAGACCTTGCAGTACAAGTTTGCTCAACCAATGGTCCAGATAACTGAAAACAACTACAACAACCCCAAAATCAACCCTTTTGCGAGAACAATTTAAATTGCTTGTAAACTTCTTCATTATTCGATATTTTTGAGTGGTTTTTCTTGCGTACGATTCTCCTTGATGATATCTCCATTTTCTCTTCACAAATCAAGAATTAATTACGCGTAGAAAATCACCAACGTTCGAGTGCGTCAGAAGTCGTATCGTGAAGTTTGACCTAATTTCAAGTAGTCGTCGTCTGATTTCTAAGAATTGTAATTTCTTCAAATTACAAGACCTTGAGATGATTATTCTTGTTTATGGTCATAAATGATGTCACACATGAGTTTATTGTGTTCGAAGACTTTTTGAATCGTCGCAAGACTTTAGTTGATTTCTAAGTGTTCTTAACCGCAATTTGTTGAAGTTTGTTAATTCTACAAGATTAACAGATATTCTCCAAAACATGTTTGTTTGGCAATAAAGTTTCATTCTAATCAGGCATAGCAGACGAGGTCATTTTGAATGAATTTGATTCAAAGTTTGAAAGATGAGGCGCTTTGGTTTTACTTGAAATACAAACTACAAAAGCTTTGGATTTTCTTGAGGTTCAAGTTATCGAGCAAGACATATATTCAAGTCACACAAATAGGGGTTTCATATTTCATCAAGATTCAAGTCTCATTCTTTTCTCAAAATGCTTTTTTTTAAAGTTCATGGGCCACTGAAAAGAATCCAATTTGTGCTCGTAATTTAAATTATGTCAAAGAATATTCCGATTTTTTGCAAGTCTTAGAAACAAATTCAAATTGAATCAAGAATAAAGGATTACAACAAGAATGCATTGTTTGAATTTTACAAAATAAAGCGGAATTCATCGTTTAAATTTACAAGAGAATTGGAATGCACTTTACAAGTTTCTAAACTACGTAATTCAAATTACAAGGTTCGTGACATTCCTAACAATTCACTAAGCTACAAGGGAGCTTCTTCATCTTCATGTCATTCCTCACCAATTATCCCTTTGCTAAAACTGCTCATACATGAAACAAAAAACAAAAATCAGTGAGCATATGAAAATTCAAGAAGACTTTTGTTTAGAACAAGTTTTTCTCATCATGAGGGTTATGCTTGGAATCAGAAAAGTTAAGAGGTCATTTAATCATGCGATGAAACTCAAAGCCTCATATAAATAAATTTCAATCATGGGCTTTATTTTTCGATTGCAAATCGCAAAGGTAAACCTTGGTTCACAAAAGAAAAAAGAGGTGGTGTAATCACAATAGGCAAATACAAAATTCATATTTAACAGCATCACAAATCAAAGAGTTAAGTCCAACAAAAGACTCAAATTTGTCCTATCATTGGCCCAAATAAATATGTTTATTACAAAACATAAAACATGTTTCTGATTCACAAGTACAACAAAGATCATGCCTTGCTACCCTAAAAAAACTGCTAACAAACAGACCAGCAGTTGCATAAAATAGGCAACAAAAATCTGCAGCAGAAAAAAGATAACAGCAGTATGCCTCAAATGTTCAAATTGGCCAAACTTTCCCCCCAAATATTATCACACTGATATGATAAAAGGGACAACAATATCAAAAGAACAGGGGCGGAGAACAACAGAAACATCATCACAAAAAATCGAAAACAGGACCAACATCACCAAAAAAACAGAAACAACAGCAACATCACTAAAAACACCCTCATCATCATCATTTTCCTCACAAGAACCCTTCAGAAAGAAGAATACATTATATAAAAGTCAGCAAAGAGGCATAGAAGTTGGACTCCCCTGTCAAAAAGGCGTGGAGTCACCATAAGCTACGATCTCTGTAAGCATCCTTCTTGACCTCATGCACATAAACTTCTGTTTGCTTGCTTTTTTTTTTATCATCAAAAGATTTTCTGTAAAAGAAATGAAATACGCAAGTAAGCCCTTTTATTTTTATATTGTAAATTAAAACTTACCCAAATAAACAAGAGCAGTAAAATCACCCATCTCTAAAAAAACGATATAGAACATCCTTTTCCGAAATGCCAAGCCGGTACAGTTTAGCACACGAAAAACCTAAGCACCGCCGAAAACAACAACTCGAAACCAATCACCATAACCTTTCTCTTATCCGCGATAAAACCCATTTCGCTTCTCAAAATGACACCCATTCCCGATTGCAAATCGGATTAAAGGGAAAAAGGTTTTTTGCATGTTAGCATCGCTGGTTCAGATTCAAAAGAGGAAGAGATTCGTTGGTACTGAGAGGAAGAAAACAGTTTGAAGAAGAGAGATAGAGTTGCGTTTTTGTTTTCAGATTTTAAGTTTTGGATGAAAAAGAGAGGAAGAGATTCGTTGGTACTGAGAGGAAGAAAGAGTTGCGTTTTTGTTTTACAATAACATATTAAAAAAAAATCTTAATAATCATTTTGTATTCTTTACCTTTCCTAGTAAAAATATTAATTTAATCAAATATCTCTTCCCCATAAAATCAGCCGGCGGCGCTTCCCACTTTACCTTAGGGTTACAACTAACCCTTGTCCCTTCTTATGCCAAACCGGGTCGGCCCCCTTTGGGCCTGTTAGCCCAATCCGTTATATTTTTCCTCTTTTATTATATTTGAAATGTAGATATGGCAAGTAAATAGCATGGTTCAATTGGTAAAACTTGTTTGTTGCAATTGAGAGGACCCGGGTTCAAATAGTGTCGGGGCCTTTTTTATGTTTTTCTTGATTCTTTTAGATATTTGATAACAAAATTAGTTTAGAACTTAATTTTAGAATTCAATTAATTAAAAAATATGTAATTAGTTAATTAGGTTAGTATTTCGTGATTAATTTTGTTAACACTTTTATATATAGTTTAATAAACTTTTTTTAAAAATATTTAGTTTATGCATAATAAAATTCGAATAATAATAATAATAGAATAGTTTTTTTTGTTATTTTCATTCTTTCCTCACAAACAAAATACCGAGATCTTTATTTCTATACTTTGTTATTTTTACTTCGTAAATTATTGTAGTATCATTTAATTTGTTCGATTTGGTTGTATTGATTGACTTTTAATCGCATTGATTCATCCCTATTCGTTAATTTGTACCCCCATTCCCGAAAGCTTTGTAATAGCGTAAAATTTCAATTTCCGCAATTTACTTGTTTTTCTTATACTGTATAGTAAATAGGCGTGTATGGCAAGATTCAAAATCAATCGCTAGATCACTAATCAAAGAGCAACTTAACTTGAAACGAACACACTTTTCTTTTTCACACGCGCACCTCTAGGGTAACCTCGCTCGTCGCCTCGGAAACAAAGTCATGTCCCTCGAACATGAGACGTTTTAGCAATGAACCTTCGATAAAAATATTGTAGTCCCTCGATGACCCTCGACGTTGCCTTCGATAAAACGATCTCGTCCCTTACGAAAATTGCTAAAAACGTCTCATAAGTTGCTTTCGATGACTGTAAAATTGACCCGCGCCTGCCCAAAACATCCAACGATGGGGATTCTTACCAAATAAATGGTAAGATAGAAACATTAAAAGGAGGAAGAAAAGAACCTTGAGACCTTTCGAGTAGGTAGATTCGCTTCTAGTTGCTCGCTTGCTCATGATAAAAACATTTTTACACCAACACTTTCATCTCAAAACATTTCAAAAAAAGACAAAACATTTTGTATACGTTCTTATAGAGACGAGAATCATTGCAAAACATCTTTTCAAAACCACTTTCAAAAACACAATCCACAAACACATCTTTGAACTACCTTTCGAAACAAAACTTTGTATGCGTTCTTATAGAAACGAGAACCATTGCAAAGAGATTTTTCAAAACACTTTCAAAGCCCACACCACAAGCACAGTGTCAAAATAAAAGCAAGTGATCTAAGAGAGTAACTAAGAGCCCATGGAAAACCATGGATGAAAAGGATGCTAATACCTTCCCTTTTCATAATCTACCCCCCGAACCTGAGAAATAATCTCGAAAGGTCTTTCCTGTGCTTTTTTACCTTTCCTTTTGGATAAAAGAAAAGTCAGTGGCGACTCTTGCTATCCGCACAAATGCGATCAAAACGCAAAACATCAAAGTCAGTTCTCCCACTGTATCACAGAACTGGCGACTCTGCTGGGGAATAAAAAAAAATTCTAAAAAAAAAGTGGGGTTACCTTAGGGTTAGATCACCTTTACTCACTTTCATTATTTGATTTGTGTGCTTTATATTTAGTTCTTTGTATTGGGCTTACTTTGATCCTCCACCCGGATCTGGGACATCTTTTGAGGTAAATAGCAATAGATTGTGGAGACTGTACAGCGTAGACCGATATGGTTGAAACAATGGCTATGTTAGTGTGACGCATTTGTGGGTACCGGTATCCCTCGTGGTGAATCGAGGAGAATACGGGGCCGCTGAGTGGCGTCATGAAGCGCTAATTGACCTTAGAACCCTAATTGAACAAACTTGGCCATTAGAACGTAGTGAGGTAGCCGGTTTCGGTGTAGAGCTGAAAATTGGTTGATACTCGATACTACACTCATTGAGGATAGACTTTTGGGATATCTCGGCCGCAAGAAAAGATTGTTGTGCTGAGACAATTCCTAAGAGAAAGGTCGGTGATATTGATATCCTTTAGAACCCGATCATTATTTCTAGGATAGGTTGAGCCAACTAGACTTCAAGAGGGTACTTACCTACAAAACTTATGCAAGCCTAAAACATAGGGATTTGTTTGTTGTGTGTGTATATATTTGCTTGTACATAAACATCATAAACATCATCAACATTATATGTGTGCTCACTAACCATTTCAAGGATTTAGAAATTTATATTTGTTTTTGTTTTGTAGGACATGAATTCTCTCCGAAGAAACACCATCCGAATCAGCTTTATAAAAGCACATCCTCAACTTCAAGAGCTAGCCTCAAGAGTTCCCGGGGATTCTCCTTTTACCAAGAAATATGGTTGACTCCTCAGTTTGGGTACATCCAACTTCCAAGAAGAGATGATGTGTGTACTATTCCAACTCTTTGATCCCGTACATCATTGTTTCACTTTACCGAACTATCAGTTGGTACCTACACTGGAAGAGTTCTCTCTACTTTTAGGGGTGACCGTGCTTAATTAGATATCGTTCACCGGTCTAGAAGGGATTCCAAAACCTGAAGTCATCGCTGAAGCTTTACATGTGAAGAGGGCCGACGTCATAGCCAATTGGGAGACAAGAAGTGCGGTTAAAGGCTTTCTATCTAAGTTTCACTTTTGAAGATATGCTAGCTCTCCTCATTTATGGTTTGGTTCTGTTTCCCAATTTGGACCAATTCATAGACGTTAATGCCATGAAAGTATTTCTCTCTCGCAATCTTATACCTACCTTAATAGGAGACATCTTGCATTGCCTTCATACCCGCACCATGAAGAAAAGAGGTTCCCTTTTGTGTTGTATCCCCCTACTCGCTAAGTGGTTCACTTCACACCTGCCTCATTCAGCATTGAAGAACGAGCAAAGACTGACTTGGTCTCAAAGGATGATGTCTCTCACCCACTCTGATATTCGTTGGTGCTCGAGATCCTTGGAAGATATCTCTATCATTGACCGCTATGGGGAGTTCCCTAATGTACCTCTGCTTGGTATTAGGGGAGGTATCACCTACAATCCATGCTTGGATCTTCGACAGTTTGGGTATGCCCGAAGAGACGGACCTCACGAGATGCTCATCCAAGGTCTGGTGTTCGACTACGACAAAGAAGGCCAAGGTTACCGCCAGAGGTTTACACGTGCTTGGGGAATGGTGAACAAGGTGGATAGTAGGACTTTAGGACATAAAAACTCTATCCCTCTCGAGCCTTACCTTAGGTGGGTACGGGCTCGTGCTCAGAGTCTCTTGATGCCTTACCCTTCCATCCTTCCTGTCATCATTGAGCCTGTTATCGAAGGAGACACCGTTCTTCATCCTGACATGCCAACCTCTCTCGAAGACCTGCAGAAATCTTGGGTTCAGTTGAAGGAAGAGCGAGACACCTTTGAAACCCAGTATTACGCCAGTGAGAAGAAGGTTCTGGAGCTCACCAAACTTCTTCATGAAGAGAAAAACCTGAATTCCTACATTGCTCCAAAGAGGATGCGTTCGGTCTTTTTGTCTTAGGAGCTTTGTTGTATTTTGTTTCTTTCATTGTAAGCCCAAAGAGGCATGATGTATTCAAACTTGGTTTTATTTAATATAACATGTGTTCCTTTTTTGGTTTGAATAAGTTTAAATCTCTAAATTCCCTTGAAATCATTTGCATATTGCATCCTCATCCATCATAACATCATACATATCACCTTATCCTTCTACTGTTTATTTTAGTGAGATGGATGTTGAACAGACTGTGAAAGATCTTCAGGCGCAGAACGCCCAATTTCAACAAATGCTCATGGCTCTGACAAAAGGACAAGAGAAGTTGAAGACTCTGTTGGCCAAAGAGAAGAAGAAGAAAACGAAGAAACCAACCGGTGTTGTAATCATGGGAAGAAGGTTTAAAGGACAAATCAGGCGAACTTTAGACTTTGCAACATCGTCAGGCGAAAGAGATAATCAAACCCAGGAAGTGAACAACGACCCAGCATCCGAAGGAGAGGAAGAGCCTGATTACTCTGAGTAACAATATCCTCCTGCTGATGTTAAATACAAACAGCTAGAGGATCGTTTGAATGCTATGGAAATTCAGAGGTACCCGGTTTGGATTTTGAAGAATTAGGACTCATCTCAGGGGTTGTCATCCCACAAAAATTCAAGGTCCCCACTTTCGCCAAGTACGACGGTGTCTCTTGCCCGAAGCTACATCTAAGGTCATATGTCAGAAAGATTCAACCCCACACGGCTGACAAGAATCTGTGGGTGCATTTCTTCTAGGAGAGTTTATCTGGGACGCAGTTGGATTGGTTCTACAAATTAGAAGGGACCAATGTTCGCAACTGGGAAGAGTTGGTCGCTGCTTTCTACAAACAATATCAGTATAATGCTAATTTGGCTCCGACTAGGACGCAATTATAAAGCATGTCTGTTGTACCCCAAAATTTGCCCTCCCATTTCCTCAACATTTTCTCATCACAAGACCTTTGAAGATCAAGATCCAATTAGGGTTTCCTCTGCTCAAGACTTCTCCTTGCACTGTGGACTCAAATTAGGGTTTGTGTTTGCCTAAAGATGTTTTGACCTAAAATGCCTAAGATGACTTTCATGCTTCATATTGGACTCCCAAGTTTACCCATACCAAGTTTCAAGTCTTGATTCCAAGTTTTTCCCTGTCAATTGGACAGTTGACCTAGAAATCAGCTGTATTGGGGAAAAAGTCAACTGTGGCCAATTGACAGTCAAACCTCATGAAATTTGATCCACATCAACATTTTGAATTCATATGAACCATTTGATCAAGTTTGAATCACAATTCCACAAGAAATTTGATCAGATCACCAAAAGGGCAAAATGGTCATTTTTAGGGTTTTGACTGCACAAAGGCAATTTTTGACTGTTTGACCTAGCCAATGGCAAACCAAGCTCACATATGGACTCAAGGACCCCATGGAATTATCTTGACATGTTCATCAAGCTCAAAAGATCCCAAGTACACAAGATTGACAGTTGAATTTCCCAATCAATTGATCAATTTTGACTGTATACTGAAAAGTCAAACTTTGACTTTTTGGTCAAAATCAAGAGTCAAGATTCATTTTTCATCAAAACATGCCAAATTATGAAACTTGTTCACCAAGAAATGTCAAAATGCAAATTAGGGTTTGAAAATGGAATTTTTCATAACTTAGAATTTTTCTAAGTTATGGAAAACCCTAATTTTTTTCCCAACTTTGCCCCATCTTTTCACCATGATCCATTTGGATTCAAACAAAAGTCAAAACATGAAAGTTGTAGCTTGTTGCAAAATCTACAACTTTGATTCACAAAGTTTTCTCATTTGAAGCTTGTATCTCAAGTTATGATTTTTTGAATAAGGGCACTAAACCATCTTTTAACTTAGTGAAATTTGACCTATTTTGACAAGGTTTTCTACCCTACTTCAAGGCCACTTTTCATACCCTTCCACTTGGAATTTCAAATTGCATTTCAAAGATGGATTGTAGTACACATTACAAGCTTTCCAAAATGTCCAAGAACTCATCAAACAACCTCATAACTTGAGAGATTCGAATTTCACAAGTTGGCAAAAATTCACTTTTGTTCTTCATCAAAGCATGTTCATAAACTTGGCAAATTTGAATTCAGCATGCTTAAGCTACATTGCAGGCCTCTAATCCCATTCTCACTCAATAATTCAATGCATATCCTTTGTGTTCTAACATTATTTTGCTCATTTGGATAATACACACAAAATCAAGCCTAAACTAGAAAAAGCATGTTATCCATTCTTGTAAAGTGATACTTTATGGCAACTTTGCAAATCTATGAGGTACAATGCAGATCTTTGAAGCAAAAAAGCATAGGCATATCCCACTGATCAAGACTCAAAGGTGCAGCATAGATTGAGGCATTGTACTGGCCTAGAAACCAAGTTGACATTTGCTTGCTTCACCTAGAAGTAACATCCATAACTTATGCTATCTCTCATATCAGTCAAGAAACACAGCACAAAAGATATCAAACACATTCCATAGACCACATTGAAGCTTTTGCTCGAGCCATTTGCCTTTCAAACCCTCTCCATCTCAGAATCATCCTCAAACTGCACAAACAGGGGTGCCCCTGCAGTTTGAGTGCAATCTCTCATTCCCTTCAAACATTTCTGTCCAAACCTGTTCCTCTACCTTCCTTACAACATATACAAGCTATCCAGAAGCTAAGGCACGATCTGTAGTTGCTCTAACCACTTCCACCATTTTCACATCTTTGACTTGCAGGTGAAGTTCTATAGCTTGATACAAGAAGTTTCAAGACAAAGTGAGCATTGAAAAAGCATCCCTGGACTTCAAGGAAGCTTTTCCAATCATTACATTGCATTGAAAGTCTCTCATTCTCCACATAGAAGTTCAACTGCACAGGTAAAAGTTTGAATTCGTATCTCTCTTATTAGGCATATTTAGTCTTAAGTTTGTGAAGAAACAAAGTCCTACTCATAGCCCTGAACATGTACATAGCTTTACTTTTCATTTCTTTTGTCTGAGTGAAGAGAATTTGAGCTCTGAAAATGGTAGAAAAACTAGGTCAGAAAAGAGGGGGAGAGAAATTCTCTCTCATCTTGGAGAGATAGGTCATGTTCTTTATATGGTTGAAACCGTCTCTTAATGCTCTACACTTTTCATGTTATGAGTTTTGCTTGAAAGTCCAGGAATCCAGAGTTAGAAAACGCGTGTTCTGTGAGAAGAAAGATGTACAGAGGTTGAAGAAGAAGTGATCTGGGCTGGGCCTGGATTTGTTTCCTTTTCACACCCCATTTTTGTTGTTTACACCCCCTGAGCCCATTTGTTTATTTTTCAACATTTTTGACTTTTTCTTTTTGGGTTGACTTTGTTTATTTTTTCTCATGCCATTAAAATTTTTAAAATATTTTTTCCATCATTTTTTGTATTTATGGCATATTTGTTTGTTTATTTCTTTTATTTATATACAAATATATATATACACTATTATTAAAATAAATAGAAAATAATGTAGATACATTTTTATTTTTATTTTTTACCTTCTGAAAATATTTCACACAAAAAAAATACTTTTATTTATTTTATTAAAATATTAAATAAATATTTATTTTGTATAATACTCATTTAGGGTTTAATATATATATATATATACATGTTTATTAATATATTTAAGATAAAAATATAAAATACTTGATTTTCTTCATTTTTATTAATATTTGATACAAAAATACTTTTTTTCACAAAAATACTTCATTTTATTTTATTTTTTTTTATAATAAATAAATAGTAGAATTAAATTAGATAATAATACTTTTTTATATAAAAATTAGGGTTTTTCACTTTAAGTCCAAAATACTAAAAAATAAATACATTTTTATTTTCTTTTTTCCTTTTACATAAAATAATATTTTCTCATATACATAAAAACTTCCCCTTTTTACATTTTACATATTTATTTTATTTACATTTAAATTATGCAATTTATTTACTATGCAAATATCCAATTGTTGTAATAATCTAGATTTAAATTCTTGTCTATATCCCCATTTAAACATTTGTACCCCCTTTCCCATATTTGGTTGTGTAATAGCTTAGTAATTTTAATTTCGCACTTTATTGCTTTCTAAATAATAACATGCTAGAATTAGGGTTTGTATGCGAAAAAACGATAAAAAATAGTTTGACCTAATACAAGACAAACAAGCATGAAAATGGACACACAAATCACACTTGCACCCCCTAGGGTATTCCACTTGTTGCCTTCAAATAAATGGGCCATATTGTATGTTGAACATCTTTGGGCAAAGCAAACAGTTTGAATGATCATAGTCCCTCGATAAAACTTTTCAAAACAAACAAAACAAATGATCAAGTCCCTTAGAGAAATTGCCCAAAGACATTTAATGTCGTTACAATTATGGTCTAAACGATGACCCGCGCCTGTCCCTTTCACATCCTAACACAAGGTTGCCCACCAAATACAATGATGGAGCAAACTTGCTAAAAGGGTTAAAGTATAGCAATGATCTTTTGAGAAATTTAGGAGTAGATAACCTCTTAGTTACTTGAATCAACTTGCAAAACACTTGCCTAAATTCAAAATCACACCTCACAACACTTTCAAAACAACTTTCAAAAACAAATGAAAACCTTTTCAAAAGACATACATCTTTGTATACATCCCCACATGGATCATTGCAAAGGTTGCCACCACATTGGCCTCTTTTCAAAACATTTTCAAAACCCACACACTCAAGCACCATTTAAAACAATTGAAAACAAAAGGCAAGTGATCTAAGCAAGTAACTAAGAGCCCATGGATAACCATGGATAGAAAGGGTGCTAATACCTTCCCTTTCTATAATCTACTCCCCGAACCCAAGAAAACATCTCAAAAGGTTTTTTGCTGTGCTTTTTAACCTTTCCTTAGGATAAAATAAAAAGTCGGTGGCGACTCTTGCTAACCGCAACATTTGCGAATACAAACGCAAACCTCAAGTCAGTTCTCCCACCGTACCACAGAACTGGCGACTCTGCTGGGGAATAACTTTTAAAGTGGAGTAACCTTAGGGTTTAGATCACCTTTGTTTTCAATTGCTTGCTTTGTTTGCTTTTACATATTGTGGGCTTTGTATCGGAGTTTTATGGATCCTAACCCGGATCTGGGGAAACCCTTTTAGGTAGCAACAAGGCTGTGAGGGAACTGTGCGGGGTATACCGACATGGTTGAAGCAGTCTGCTACGTTGATGTGGCACTTTGGTGTGTACCGGTAACCCTTGAGTTCAGTCAAGGAGAGTACGGGGCCGCCGCGTGGTGTCATGAAGCATCAACTGACCTTAGGAACCTTAATTGGACCATCTTGGCCTTCTTAGGGTAGTGAGATAACTGACTTTGGTGCAGTCCGAGGTTGGTTGATACTCGATACTACACTCAATTGAGGGTTGCTTTCCTGGAATATTTCGGTCGCCAGTTCAGTGGCTAAATCGAAACGATGAACAATGAAAGCAATCCAGTGATATTGGGACCTTTAGAACCCGGTTACTTTCGATAGGACAGGTTGAGCCCACAAAACTTCAAGAGGGTAATACCCAGACCCCATGCAGGCCTAAACTCTAAGGGTTTGTGTGACTTGTATGCCTTACCATGTTTGCCTTTGTGAATGTTTATAGTGCATCACATCATTACATCATACAAACATCATGAGCATTGACTAACCGTTTCAAGGGTTTCGAATCTTCATCTTTGTTCTTGTTTTATAGGACATGGAAACTGTTCGCAGAAAGACAATTCCGATTAGCCTTGTAAAGATCCCTCCTCAGCTTAAGGAGCTTCTGTCCAGAATTCCCGAGAGTTCTTCATTCAGTGAGAGGCATGGAAGACTCATCAACTTGGTTAACACCAACATTGAGGAGGACTTGATAAAGGTCCTGTTCCAATTCTTTGACCCTCTGCATCACTGTTTCACCTTCCCGGATTATCAGTTGGTGCCTACATTAGAAGAATTCTCCCGACTTCTGAAGGTCCCTATCCTCGATCAACTACCCTACAACGGTACGGAAAAGGAACCCAGACTTGAAGAGATTGCTAAAGCCTTGCACCTACAGACATCCGACCTCAAAGGACATTGGGAAGCGAGAAGTGGTATCAAAGGGTTCTTAGCTAGGTTTCTGTTTGATAAGGCCCAAGAATGTTGGAATTCTCTTGACCTACGAGCTTTTGAAGAAGTTGTAGCCCTCCTTGTCTATGGTTTGGTGTTGTTCCCTAACCCAGATCAGCTTATCGATGTCAGTGCTGTCCAGATCTTTATGACCAGGAATCCTATACCTACACTGTTGGGGGACATCCTTCACTCATGTTACACTCGAACCATGAGAAGAAGGGGTGTCCTTTTGTGCTGCACTCCTCTCTTGGGAAGGTGGTTTATTTCGCATCTTCCACAAACAGTTTTGAAGAACGAGCGGGGTTTGAGATGGTCACAACGGTTAATGACTCTCACGCATGCAGATATACATTGGTGTCCTAGGTCCCGGGAAGACGTCACTATCATTGATCGTTGTGGGGAATACCCTAATGTTCCTTTATTTGGAATCAAAGGAGGTATAACCTACAACCCATGCCTGGCTTGGAGACAGTTTGGTTATGCTCGGAAGGATGGCCCTCATGACATGTTAATTCCTGACATAGTCTTCGACTTCGACAACGATACTCAAGGGCTTCGTCAGAGATTTATCAGAGCTTGGAGGATGCCAAGTAGGATAGACAGCAAAACACTGGGGCACCGGAACTCCATCCCGTTGGAGCCTTACCTCAAGTGGGTACGGGCCCGCTCTCAGAAGTTAGTAATGCCTTACCCTCACGTGCTACCTGTAATCAAAGAGCCAATCTTGGAAGGAGAAGCATCCTACACCATTCAACATCCTGACATGCCCACCTCCTGGGAAGAGATGCAGAAGAGCTGGATCCAACTTAAGGAAGAACGGAATTCTCTTGAGACCAGTCTACATGCTAGTGAAAAGAAGGTCCTGGAACTCACCCGCCTGCTGCACGAGGAAAGGAATCTCAACACCTACATCGCGCCAAAAAGGATGCGCAATGTCTTTTTACCTTAAGGGGTTATTTTGTAATATTTGGCCCATGAGGCATTTATGTACTAACGAATTTCTCCTTATTAATATGATGTGCGTTCCTTTTTGTCTACAACAAAGTTTGAATGTTCTAAATCCTTGAATGCATTGCATACATACGCATTCCATTGCACCATATGCATAGCAGGTACCCTAATTCACAGGTTGCTTAATTTTCTTCGCTGTTTGTGTGCACAGTCATCATGAATTCGGAGTCATCCAGTGAGCAAGCAATCAAGGCCCTTCAGGCCCAAAGTGCACAGTTTCAAGAGATGGTCCTAAGCCTAGCCCAGGGTCAGCAAGAGTTGAAAACTCTACTCCTGAAGAAGAAGAAGAAAAAGAGGACGGCAATGTTCAACACCGGACGCAGATTTGGGAACACACTCCACAATGAAGCAGATCCAACCACTTCTTCTGCTGAGAAAAACAGTCCCCAAGGGGGAGAAGCACCTAGTCCCGCAGTCTCCGACAACGAGACGGACTATAACGAGGAACAATACCCACCTGCTGCTGACAGATATAAACAATTGGAAGACCGCTTGAGCGCTATGGAAATTCAGAACGTGCCAGGACTGGATTTCGGAGATTTGGGATTATCTTCCGGAGTAGTAATTCCACACAAGTTTAAGGCGCCTGCCTTCGCCAAGTATGATGGGGTCTCCTGCCCAAAGCTGCATCTGAGGTCGTATGTAAGGAAAATCCAACCTTACACGGCGGATAAAAACCTCTGGATTCACTTCTTCCAAGACAGCCTCTCAGGGTCACAACTTGAATGGTTCTACCAATTAGACGGAGCTAGCATCCGGCACTGGGAGGATTTGGCGACTGCTTTCTACAGACAATACCAATATAATTCTGATCTCGCTCCTACGCGTACCCAACTTCAGGGTATGTCTCTAGGGACGGGTGAAGGATTCAAAGAGTACGCTCAAAAATGGAGAGACTTGGCTGGCAGGGTGCAGCCTCCATTAACTGATCGAGAGCTGGTTGATATGTTTCTGGGAACGTTGTCTGGTCCGTTTTTCAATCATTTGGTTGGAAACTCCTCCGCTGGGTTCACAGATCTGATATTAACAGGAGAAAGAATTGAGGCTGGTATCAGGTCAGGCAAGATACAGAAAGCTGCCTCTACAAGTGCCGAGAAGAGGCCATTTAAGAAAGAAGCAAGCGCCGTCTATGGCCCTAGAAGACAAGTCAAGCCCGAAAGTCGCCAAGCCGTTAATGCTTTGGTCATCTCTAAACCTGTTGCTGCTCCTCAGCAGTACAATCAGCAAAGAAGTGAAAGGCCCAAGAGGCAGTATACCCGATTAAGTATGACATTATCTCAAATTTTACCCCAACTGTTATCCACCAACCTGGTGACCCTCAAAGAAGCTCCTAAGGTCGTCAACACTGCGTCCCCTAAATACAACCCGAATGCCCGGTGTGCTTATCATTCTGATAGTCCCGGGCACACTACTGATGATTGTTGGGCCTTGAGAAACAAAGTGCAAGATCTAATTGACGCAAAAGAAATTCAGTTTGAAGCGCCGGAAAGACCGAATGTTGTAACGGCTCCTATGCCCCAGCATAGGGTGAATGCCATTGAGGAAGAAGTGTACGCTGTTTCGGTGGATGAAGTTGTTACCCCTTTGAAGTCTGTTAAGAAGAACCTACTGCGGGCCGGTTTATTTCCGGGTTGCGGCGAAGGTTGCCCATTCTGTGCTATTTCCCTATCTGATTGTCCCTTGCTAAGGTTAGGCATCCAAGGCCTAATGGATAGCAAGGAGATTCTATTCAAAAAGACTGCTGTTCATTTGGTTCCAATGAAAGAAGTGTCCGTGATTACCATCTTCAAAAATCCAATCAAGGCTCCCCCAAAGAAGCCTATTCAAATCTTGACAGTTGCGCCTGTGATCATTACTGTTCCAGGACCCCTCTCCTACGTGTCTGATAGAGCTGTCCCCTGGCATTATGGGGCAGACGTGTATGTAAATGGAATCAAGCAAGAATTTGATGCTAGTGCCAGTATCTGCGATATCACCGGTCCAGCTAAAGTCACCCGCAGTGGCAGGCTCTTCTCGCCTGACATTGCGCCACCCGCTATTCGAAAACCCCTCCTCATAAAACCTGCAAGTTTACCAAGTCCTGTTGCTGATCAAATTGTGTCCCCTGCTGCCGAGTCATCAAATGCTCGGGGCAAAGGGATTGAAGAAGAGCCTGCCCGGATGGAGGCACCAATACCCGTGAATGCTGAGGCCTCCCAACAAGAAATGGAGGAGATTCTGAAAATAATAAAGAAAAGTGATTTTAATGTTGTTGAGCAGTTAGGGCATACACCCTCCAAGATCTCCCTGCTCTCCCTATTGCTATGTTCCGAGGCTCACGCTAAGGCATTAATCTCATTTCTCAAGACGGCCCATGTGCCGCAGGAGACGTCTGCAGTTCAGTTCACTGACTGCATAGCAAATCTGACGGCGGACAACGGCTTGGGCTTTTCAGATGCTGACCTAACCGCAAAAGGGAGAAACCATAATGATGCCCTGCATGTCTCTATTGAATGCAGGGGCACTACTCTGGCACATGTATTGGTGGACACTGGTTCTTCCTTGAATGTTCTTCCGAAGAAGGCTTTGGATCGTCTGGATTATGAAGGCCTGGAGTTGAAACCCAGCAATATCATCGTCAGAGCCTTTGACGGTTCCAAGAGGATGGTTCATGGAGAGGTTAACATCCCTATTCGTGTGGGCTCTCAAGTGTTTGACTCTACCTTTTACGTGATGGATATACGTCCATCGTACTCCTGTCTGTTGGGTAGACCTTGGATCCACAAAGCTGGGGCAGTGACCTCCACCTTACACCAAAAGCTGAAGTATCCCGTCAGGGGGAAAATTGTCACTGTGCAAGGAGAAGAGGAGTATATGGTGAGCCATTTGAATTCCTTCAGGTACATCGAGATGGACGGAGAATTTATTGAAACTCCCTTCCAACATTTCGAGGAGGTACATCCAATTTCAGCAGCTGCGGAGACAATGGCCGAAGAGAATGATTCCTTGAAGATGGTTTCCCTGAGGGATGCCCGGGCTGTGGTTCAGAAAGGCAATGGTGCACACTGGGGTCAGCTCCCTGACTTCACTCAGAAGAACGACAAGTTTGGGCTAGGCTTTACTGCAGAGGCTCAGAAGGCAATCCGCAAAGAGAGGATTGGAAAGGCTTCGGTGTTTATTTCCAGCTCAAGGGTGAACGCTATCGAGGAGGATGTGGAGGAAGCTGAGTTTGATAATTGGATCTACCCGACTGCCAGCGACGGACCAAGCAACTGGACAGCAAAGGATTTTACCCCTATCACATTTGTCACGCAGTAATTGATTTCTTTTGATTTCCAAATTTGTAACAAACAATATGTTAAAACTCTGTTGGCTCGGTGTCCTGCCCGGGGCATCGTAGCTCCATTTGTGAGGGCTTTTTGTATGACATTTTCATATATCATCAATCAAAACATTGGACGTTTGTTGCATTTCAAATCTTGTGCTCCTTTTTCTTTCTGTGTTATACATATTGCAAAACAGCTATATTTACACACACTCACTTATACAGGTTTCAATCCACTCTGGATCTCACTGGCAACAGCTCTGCTACCGCCAGTTATGACTTCGAAAATCCGATCAACTTGGCCGAAGACGAAGGTGAAGATGATTGCGAAGTGCCTGGTGAACTCGCAAGACTGCTACTGCAGGAAGAGAGGGCTATTCAACCACATGAAGAGCCTGTGGAGACAGTTAACTTGGGTACTGAGACAGAAAGGAAAGAGGTCAAGATTGGTGCCAATCTAGAGCTCAGCGTGAAGCAACGATTGATCCAGATGCTACAAGACTACATGGAGATCTTTGCCTGGTCTTATGAAGATATGCCTGGTTTGGATGCCGACATTGTAGTTCACCATTTGCCAACCAAGGAAGATTGCCCTCCAGTAAAGCAAAAAGTTCGACGAATGCGTCCAGAGATGTCTGAGAAGATTAAAGCTGAGGTGATGAAACAGTTTGATGCGGGTTTCCTTGCAGTAACTTCTTACCCTCAGTGGGTTGCCAATGTTGTGCCAGTGCCGAAGAAGGACGGTAAAGTCAGAATGTGTGTCGACTACAGGGATCTGAACAGGGCCATCCCCAAGGATGATTTCCCCCTACCTCACATCGATGTCCTTGTTGATAATACAGCTCAACACAAGGTGTTCTCCTTCATGGATGGCTTCTCAGGGTATAACCAGATCAAGATGGCTCCGGAAGATATGGAGAAGACTACATTTGTAACTCAGTGGGGGACCTTCTGTTATAAGGTCATGCCATTCGGATTGAAAAATGCTGGGGCAACCTATCAGCGTGCCATGGTTGCTTTATTCCATGATATGATCCATCATGAGATTGAAGTATATGTTGATGACATGATTGCAAGGTCTCAAACTGAGGGGGAACACCTTGATCATCTGAGGAAGCTGTTTGACCGACTCAAATTATACAAGCTGAGGTTGAATCCCAACAAATGCACCTTTGGGGTAAGATCCGGAAAGTTGCTAGGTTTCATTGTAAGTGATAAAGGTATTCAGGTGGATCCTGCCAAGGTTAAAGCTATTCAAGAGATGCCGACTCCAAAAACAGAGAAAGAAGTCAGAGGTTTCCTAGGACGACTGAATTACATTGCCCGATTCATCTCACATCTGACTGCTACTTGTGAGCCGATCTTCAAATTACTGAAGAAAGATCAAGTGGTACGCTGGAATGATGAATGTCAGGCCGCCTTTGAAAGAATAAAGGAATACCTCCAAGAGCCACCCATTCTTATGCCACCGGTGGAAGGAAGACCTCTGATACTATACTTGACAGTGCTTGATAATTCAATGGGGTGTGTGCTGGGGCAGCATGACGAGTCTGGCCGAAAAGAGCACGCTATTTATTACTTGAGCAAAAAGTTTACCGACTGTGAGTCTCGTTACTCACTGCTTGAGAAAACTTGCTGCGCTCTTGTATGGGCTGCTCGCCGGCTGAGACAGTATATGCTGACTCACACTACCTTATTGATTTCAAAAATGGATCCCATCAAGTACATATTTGAAAAGCCCGCTCTGTCCGGGAGAATAGCGAGATGGCAAATGATCTTAACAGAATATGATATCCAGTATACAACTCAGAAAGCAATTAAAGGAAGTGTACTGGCTGATCATTTGGCACACCAACCTGTGGACGACTATCAATCATTGAACTTTGATTTTCCGGACGAAGACATCATGGTGGTAACTGACTGTGAAATACCTGGACCGGATGAAGGACCTGAGGAAGGATCCCGATGGTCTATGCATTTTGATGGAGCCTCCAATGCTTTGGGTAACGGCGTCGGCGCTGTGATCATATCTCCCAAGGGGACTCATACTCCACTCACCGCCCGATTATGTTTCAGCTGCACCAACAACATGGCAGAATATGAGGCATGTATCATGGGTTTACAGGCTGCAATCGACCTGAGGATCAAGTTTCTAAGTGTCTTCGGAGATTCCGCTCTCGTGATCAATCAGATCAAAGGCGAGTGGGATACGAAACACCCGAATCTCATTCCTTACAAGGAGTATGTGTCGACCTTGCTCCCTCACTTTGAAGAGATAACTTTTGAGCACTTCCCTAGAGAGGAGAATCAGCTAGCGGACGCACTAGCCACGATGTCGTCAATGTTCAAAGTTAAATGGGACAATGAGGCTCCTCAAATCACAATCTGGAAGTTGGATGAACCGGCTTACTGCTGCGAACTCGAGGCTGAGAAGGTGACTGAAAAACCCTGGTATCACGAGGTGAAGAGGTACTTGGAAGCCCAGGAATACCCTGAAGGTGCATCTGTCAATGATAAGAAGTTCATGAGGAGATTTGCTGCGAAATTCTTCCTCAGCAACGGCATTCTCTACAAACGGAATCATGATTCAACTTTGTTACGTTGTGTGGATAAGGCTGAAGCAGAGAAAATTATGATGGAACTGCATGAAGGAACATTTGGAACCCATTCCAGTGGACACACCATGGCTAAGAAAATCCTTCGGGCAGGATATTTCTGGTCCACGATGGAAGCCGATTGTTACCAGCACTCCCGAACTTGTCATAAATGTCAGATCTATGCTGACAAAGTGCATATCCCTCCGGTTCCTTTGAATGTCCTGACGGCACCTTGGCCTTTCGCAATGTGGGGCATTGATATGATCGGTGAGATCCGACCAACGGCATCCAACGGGCATCGCTTCATCCTGGTGGCAATTGACTATTTCACAAAATGGGTCGAGGCAGCTTCCTATGCCACGGTAACCAAGAGCGTCGTGGCGCGATTCATCCGGCATAATCTGATTTGTCGGTACGGAGTCCCAGAAAGAATCATTACGGACAACGGTACCAATCTCAATAACAAAATGATCACTGAACTCTGTGAACAATTCAAGATACAGCACCACAATTCTTCCCCCTATCGGCCGAAGATGAATGGGGCTGTAGAGGCAGCCAATAAAAATATCAAGAAAATTGTGCAGAAGATGACAGTGACCTATAAAGATTGGCACGAGATGTTACCGTTCGCTCTTCATGGGTACCGCACCTCAGCAAGGACGTCAACCGGGGCAACTCCTTTCTCCTTGGTCTACGGCATGGAGGCAGTCTTGCCAATTGAAATCCAGATACCCTCTCTCCGAATAATGAAGGATGCAGACTTGAATGAAGATGATTGGATCCAAACTCGACTTGATCAACTAAATCTAATTGACGAAAAAAGGCTCACTGCTATCTGTCATGGTCAAACGTATCAAAAACGGATGATCAGGGCATTTAACAAGAAAGTCAGACCGCAAGAGTATCAAGTTGGGGACCTGGTAATCAAACGCATCATCCTTCCTCAAAGTGATCCCCGGGGCAAATGGACCCCTACGTACGAAGGGCCATTTGTGGTTAAGCGTGTGTTCTCTGGAGGAGCCATGATCCTAACCACCATGGACGGTGACGACCTTCCTCACCCCGCCAATGCGGACATAGTGAAAAAATACTACGCATGAATAAAAGACCCGCTAGGTTGACATACCTAGGCAAAAATAAGGGCTTCCCGGCGAACCAAAAGGGTTCGGGCAAAAATAAGGGATGAAATGAAAAAAATCTGTACACCCGGCAAGTCGAAAACCTGAAAGGGCGGCTTGGGCAAAAATGGGTATCCCGGTGGACCGAAAACCCGAAAGGGCGGTCCAGGCAAAAGTTAGGGATAAAAGCGTAACACTATGTCTCATGGGATCACTTCGCGTCCGAAATTCGGCATCAACTATCTGGCTCCAGATTTCGGCATTGACCAATCGGCTTCATCTTCAACTAAGCAGCAAAGCGATGAGACATTCGAAGACATAAAGGCAGTAGCAGAGTTGGAACCCAGTGGGATTGTTCACATAGCTGTTTTGTTTTCTTTTTCAAATTGTAAACTCTATACTTTTTGGCGATGTCCTCTTACTAGGATATCAGCCTCTTGTACAAAAACGCCTATTCACAGGCAAAAATTTAAATCAATACAAATTCACTTGTCCATACAAATTGCCATTGTTTTTCTTTTTCTGTTTTGTCTTGCGAAGAACGTCCAATGTTCATTTTTGATATATGCATTTGACATTAAACTGCTGATTCATAAATGTTTGCATATGAAAAAAAAAAAGATTAATTACAAGTGACATCAAAGACAGGGGCAATGTGGAGTTGTCTAATGCGGTCTAGTTGTTTTGTCCACCAAAGCACCAAGGCAGGTTCAACTGAAGAATGTGGCCAAACTATCTTAACTCCCCGCAGAGTAAAGCAAAATTCAGCAGCACTTTCCCCAAGCAGGAGTCGATTCCCCGTCGATCCTGAAAAAGGCACAACATCCCCCGGCAGGTCTTAAAAGCTCATCCCCAGTAGATTCTGCGAGCTTATCCCCGGCGAAGTACGAACGTCTCGCCCAAGTTTTATTTAGAGTTATTTCCTCACAAGGACTTATAACTGGGTTATCCTCAGCTAAAAGCCACGGAAAACCGTTCTCGGCAAAAGTTCCTTCAATCCCCAGCGAAGTCTATCTTTGGTTTTCCCAAGCAGAGTTTATCTTTGGTTTTCCCCAGCGGAGTTTATCATCATTATCCTCAGCGGAATCCATTGTTAAAGTCCTCAGTAGGCCTCTCATCAAAGCTTCGGTCAAAGCATCTCTTCCGCAGAACAGCTTCCCGGTCATTCGTCAAGGATTTATCTTCCTAAGATGAAATTACACTCATAAACATTTCACATTTTCATACATCTTGCTTACATACATGATGAGACACATACAACATCAAATGTTGAACATCATGACATCATGCATATCATGCATCATGACATTGCATACAGCTTACGTCTTTGCCTTTTCAGGAAAAAGACAATCTCAAAAAAGACTACTTTCAACTGTCACAATTCCAGATTTGATACCTGTATCTAGCCAGGGCACATCTGAGAGTGATCAGTTTCCAGACTCGATTCCTGTATCTAGCCAGGGCACGTCTGCAGAGTTCAAAGATTCGACTCCTGTATCCAGCCAGGGCACATCTATCAACTACAACATTTCCAGATTCGATTCCTGTATCCAGCCAGGGCATATCTGTTGACCACATTTCCAGACTCGATTCCTGTATCTAGCCAGGGCACGTCTGCAGAGTTCAAAGATTCGACTCCTGTATCCAGCCAGGGCACATCTGTGAGCAACCGATTGAAGATTCGATACCTGTATCCAGCCAGGGCATATCTGCATAAGGAGACTGAAGATCAAACACCTGTAACAAGCCAGGAAAACATCTGTCTTTCTTAAACACACAAGTTCTCGCTAAGGAACCTCTTATGCGATCAACACTTCCGAATGGCGTCTATAAGCCCATTCCCGACAAAGTTCTGTCACTTTTCCAGATGGCATCTACAAAGCCCATCTCCCTATCCACCATCTCTCCAAATGGCATCTATAAGCCCATTCCCGACACCACATTGTTGAGACTCCAGCATGCGAGTGCAAATTTCCGGGCACTCTAGTGTCCAATCTTCTTTTACCCTCGAGTCGCGAAAGGCAAACTTGCCAATCTAACTCTTCAGGTCCAAGAAGATTGAACAGGGGCAACTGTTGTACCCCAAAATTTGCCCTCCCATTTCCTCAACATTTTCTCATCACAAGACCTTTGAAGATCAAGATCCAATTAGGGTTTCCTCTGCTCAAGACTTCTCCTTGCACTGTGGACTCAAATTAGGGTTTGTGTTTGCCTAAAGATGTTTTGACCTAAAATGCCTAAGATGACTTTCATGCTTCATATTGGACTCCCAAGTTTACCCATACCAAGTTTCAAGTCTTGATTCCAAGTTTTTCCCTGTCAATTGGACAGTTGACCTAGAAATCAGCTGTATTGGGGAAAAAGTCAACTGTGGCCAATTGACAGTCAAACCTCATGAAATTTGATCCACATCAACATTTTGAATTCATATGAACCATTTGATCAAGTTTGAATCACAATTCCACAAGAAATTTGATCAGATCACCAAAAGGGCAAAATGGTCATTTTTAGGGTTTTGACTGCACAAAGGCAATTTTTGACTGTTTGACCTAGCCAATGGCAAACCAAGCTCACATATGGACTCAAGGACCCCATGGAATTATCTTGACATGTTCATCAAGCTCAAAAGATCCCAAGTACACAAGATTGACAGTTGAATTTCCCAGTCAATTGATCAATTTTGACTGTATACTGAAAAGTCAAACTTTGACTTTTTGGTCAAAATCAAGAGTCAAGATTCATTTTTCATCAAAACATGCCAAATTATGAAACTTGTTCACCAAGAAATGTCAAAATGCAAATTAGGGTTTGAAAATGGAATTTTTCATAACTTAGAATTTTTCTAAGTTATGGAAAACCCTAATTTTTTTCCCAACTTTGCCCCATCTTTTCACCATGATCCATTTGGATTCAAACAAAAGTCAAAACATGAAAGTTGTAGCTTGTTGCAAAATCTACAACTTTGATTCACAAAGTTTTCTCATTTGAAGCTTGTATCTCAAGTTATGATTTTTTGAATAAGGGCACTAAACCATCTTTTAACTTAGTGAAATTTGACCTATTTTGACAAGGTTTTCTACCCTACTTCAAGGCCACTTTTCATACCCTTCCACTTGGAATTTCAAATTGCATTTCAAAGATGGATTGTAGTACACATTACAAGCTTTCCAAAATGTCCAAGAACTCATCAAACAACCTCATAACTTGAGAGATTCGAATTTCACAAGTTGGCAAAAATTCACTTTTGTTCTTCATCAAAGCATGTTCATAAACTTGGCAAATTTGAATTCAGCATGCTTAAGCTACATTGCAGGCCTCTAATCCCATTCTCACTCAATAATTCAATGCATATCCTTTGTGTTCTAACATTATTTTGCTCATTTGGATAATACACACAAAATCAAGCCTAAACTAGAAAAAGCATGTTATCCATTCTTGTAAAGTGATACTTTATGGCAACTTTGCAAATCTATGAGGTACAATGCAGATCTTTGAAGCAAAAAAGCATAGGCATATCCCACTGATCAAGACTCAAAGGTGCAGCATAGATTGAGGCATTGTACTGGCCTAGAAACCAAGTTGACATTTGCTTGCTTCACCTAGAAGTAACATCCATAACTTATGCTATCTCTCATATCAGTCAAGAAACACAGCACAAAAGATATCAAACACATTCCATAGACCACATTGAAGCTTTTGCTCGAGCCATTTGCCTTTCAAACCCTCTCCATCTCAGAATCATCCTCAAACTGCACAAACAGGGGTGCCCCTGCAGTTTGAGTGCAATCTCTCATTCCCTTCAAACATTTCTGTCCAAACCTGTTCCTCTACCTTCCTTACAACATATACAAGCTATCCAGAAGCTAAGGCACGATCTGTAGTTGCTCTAACCACTTCCACCATTTTCACATCTTTGACTTGCAGGTGAAGTTCTATAGCTTGATACAAGAAGTTTCAAGACAAAGTGAGCATTGAAAAAGCATCCCTGGACTTCAAGGAAGCTTTTCCAATCATTACATTGCATTGAAAGTCTCTCATTCTCCACATAGAAGTTCAACTGCACAGGTAAAAGTTTGAATTCGTATCTCTCTTATTAGGCATATTTAGTCTTAAGTTTGTGAAGAAACAAAGTCCTACTCATAGCCCTGAACATGTACATAGCTTTACTTTTCATTTCTTTTGTCTGAGTGAAGAGAATTTGAGCTCTGAAAATGGTAGAAAAACTAGGTCAGAAAAGAGGGGGAGAGAAATTCTCTCTCATCTTGGAGAGATAGGTCATGTTCTTTATATGGTTGAAACCGTCTCTTAATGCTCTACACTTTTCATGTTATGAGTTTTGCTTGAAAGTCCAGGAATCCAGAGTTAGAAAACGCGTGTTCTGTGAGAAGAAAGATGTACAGAGGTTGAAGAAGAAGTGATCTGGGCTGGGCCTGGATTTGTTTCCTTTTCACACCCCATTTTTGTTGTTTACACCCCCTGAGCCCATTTGTTTATTTTTCAACATTTTTGACTTTTTCTTTTTGGGTTGACTTTGTTTATTTTTTCTCATGCCATTAAAATTTTTAAAATATTTTTTCCATCATTTTTTGTATTTATGGCATATTTGTTTGTTTATTTCTTTTATTTATATACAAATATATATATACACTATTATTAAAATAAATAGAAAATAATGTAGATACATTTTTATTTTTATTTTTTACCTTCTGAAAATATTTCACACAAAAAAAATACTTTTATTTATTTTATTAAAATATTAAATAAATATTTATTTTGTATAATACTCATTTAGGGTTTAATATATATATATATACATGTTTATTAATATATTTAAGATAAAAATATAAAATACTTGATTTTCTTCATTTTTATTAATATTTGATACAAAAATACTTTTTTTCACAAAAATACTTCATTTTATTTTATTTTTTTTTATAATAAATAAATAGTAGAATTAAATTAGATAATAATACTTTTTTATATAAAAATTAGGGTTTTTCACTTTAAGTCCAAAATACTAAAAAATAAATACATTTTTATTTTCTTTTTTCCTTTTACATAAAATAATATTTTCTCATATACATAAAAACTTCCCCTTTTTACATTTTACATATTTATTTTATTTACATTTAAATTATGCAATTTATTTACTATGCAAATATCCAATTGTTGTAATAATCTAGATTTAAATTCTTGTCTATATCCCCATTTAAACATTTGTACCCCCTTTCCCATATTTGGTTGTGTAATAGCTTAGTAATTTTAATTTCGCACTTTATTGCTTTCTAAATAATAACATGCTAGAATTAGGGTTTGTATGCGAAAAAACGATAAAAAATAGTTTGACCTAATACAAGACAAACAAGCATGAAAATGGACACACAAATCACACTTGCACCCCCTAGGGTATTCCACTTGTTGCCTTCAAATAAATGGGCCATATTGTATGTTGAACATCTTTGGGCAAAGCAAACAGTTTGAATGATCATAGTCCCTCGATAAAACTTTTCAAAACAAACAAAACAAATGATCAAGTCCCTTAGAGAAATTGCCCAAAGACATTTAATGTCGTTACAATTATGGTCTAAACGATGACCCGCGCCTGTCCCTTTCACATCCTAACACAAGGTTGCCCACCAAATACAATGATGGAGCAAACTTGCTAAAAGGGTTAAAGTATAGCAATGATCTTTTGAGAAATTTAGGAGTAGATAACCTCTTAGTTACTTGAATCAACTTGCAAAACACTTGCCTAAATTCAAAATCACACCTCACAACACTTTCAAAACAACTTTCAAAAACAAATGAAAACCTTTTCAAAAGACATACATCTTTGTATACATCCCCACATGGATCATTGCAAAGGTTGCCACCACATTGGCCTCTTTTCAAAACATTTTCAAAACCCACACACTCAAGCACCATTTAAAACAATTGAAAACAAAAGGCAAGTGATCTAAGCAAGTAACTAAGAGCCCATGGATAACCATGGATAGAAAGGGTGCTAATACCTTCCCTTTCTATAATCTACTCCCCGAACCCAAGAAAACATCTCAAAAGGTTTTTTGCTGTGCTTTTTAACCTTTCCTTAGGATAAAATAAAAAGTCGGTGGCGACTCTTGCTAACCGCAACATTTGCGAATACAAACGCAAACCTCAAGTCAGTTCTCCCACCGTACCACAATGTCTATGGGAACGGGTGAAGGTTTCAAAACCCATGCTCAAAAATGGAGGGATCTCGCAGGCAGGGTCCAGCCCCCTCAATCCGACAAAGAATTAGTGGATATGTTCCTAGGCACCTTGTCAGGACCTTTTTTCAAGCACCTGATTAGGAGTTCCTCAACTGGGTTTACAAAATTAATTATGACTGGTGAGCGGGTTGAGGCCGGTATAAAAAGCGAAAAAATTCAAAGAGATGCATCCTCGAGTATGGTGAAGAAGCCCTTTGTTATAAAGAAGGAGGTCAGTGTTGCATATGACTATAGAAATCAAAACAAAACTGACCATCATCCGGAAGTAGGGGTTGTCATGATTTCCAACCCTGCGCCAAATCAGCAGCAGAATTATCAGCGCAAACTAGAAGCGCCCATGAGACGGTTTACCCGGATTAACATGACCATGTCTCAAGTTTTGCCACACCTTCTAAAGACCAATCTGGAAACTTTAAAGGAAGCTCCCAAGAACCCCAATACTGCTTCTCCTCGCTACAACCCGAACGCCCGATGTGCCTATCATTCTGAAAGCCCGAGGCACGATACAAATGACGGTTGGGCCTTAAAGAATAAGGTGCAAGACCTTATCGATGCGAAAGAGATTAAATTTGATCCCCCAGAAATGCCTAATGTAATAACGGCGCCAATGCCCAGACATGGCCAAGGTATCAACGCCATTGATGATGATCGTTTTTCTCCTCCGTGAATGACTTAGTTACTCCTCTGTTGACCATTAAACAGAATCTACTGCAAGCCGGCTTGTTCCCAGGCTGCGATGAAGATTGTCACTTATGCAAGTCTCTACCGAACGGCTGCTTGTTACTAAAGCTAGGCGTCTAACGCCTGATGACTAGCAAAGAAATCCTATTTGAAAAGCTACCTCTTATTAAAAGTTCTTATCAAGATGTTTCGATAATCACCATTTCCAACAATCCTCCCAGGGTCTCCACCAAAAGACCCTTCAGGATTACATCTGTTCCAAGATCTGCACCTTTAATCATCATTATGCCAAGACCAATATCATACTCCTCGGATAAAGTTGTTCCCTGGAGTTATAGGGCAGACGTTTATTACTATGGCGTCAAGCAAGATCAGTTGGCTGTCAAAGACGAAGTTGCGAGAGATATTGATCCTGATATCAGTAACATCACTGGGACCAGCAAAATAACAAGAAGTGGAAGAGTCTTCTCACCTGAGATTTCTCCAAAGACCGTTGCTACTCCTGTGATCATTCCTATTGCCACTCCTATTGACACCCCTAATGATACTCCTACTGTTATCCCTGCTACTGATACAAGGGGCAAAGAGACTTTGATTGAGCCTGCCCAAGCAAGAGAACGTCCTGAGGTCATCCTTGAAGCTTCTAGAAAAGAAATAGAAGAAATCCTGAAGATAATCAAGAAAAGTGACTACAACATTGTAGAACAATTGGGGCAGACCCCCTCGAAGATATCATTGTTGTCCTTACTTTTGTGTTCTGAAACCCACGCCAAAGCCTTGGTAAAGTTTCTTAAGACCGCTCACGTGCCCCAAGAGACCTCCATCGACCAATTTGAAAACTGTGTGGCCAGTCTAACTGTTGATAACAGATTGGGATTTTTCGATGCTGATTTAACCTCTAAGGGAAGGAAGCACAACGATGCCTTGCATATTTCCGTTGAATGCAGGGGCACCACACTTGCCCACGTTCTGGTGGATACTGGCTCATCATTGAATGTCTTGCCCAAAAATGCTCTCGACCGACTGGATTACGAGGGGCTCATCTTGAAACCTAGCAAAATCATAGTAAGGGCCTTTGATGGCTCCAAGAGGACAGTACACGGAGAAGTTAGTATCCCCATAAAAATTGGGACTCAGACTTTTGACTCAATTTTCTATGTGACGGACATCTGCCCTTTATACTCTTGTTTGTTGGGTCGACCCTGGATCCATGGTGTTGGTGCCATCACTTCCACCCTACACCAAATGCTAAAATACCCGATCAGAGGAAAGATTGTCACAGTGCACAGAGAGGAGGAGTACATGGTTAGCCATCTGAACTCTTTCAAGTATGTTGAGATGGATGGTGAATTCATAGAGACTCCCTGTTAGAAATTTGATGAAGTTCCAGCAACGGTCGTAGAAACCAAGTCTACTCCAAAGGTGCCGAAGATTACTAGACCTCCACTGAAGATGGCCTCGTTGAAAGATGCTCGAGCAGTAGTTGAAGAGGGAGGATGTACTATCTGGGGTCAGCTTTCGGATATTCTGTACAAGTCCAGAAAATTTGGGTTGGGGTTCACTTCAAAGGCCCAAAGAGTTGTTCGACGTTCTCGCGCTGGGGGACCACCTCTGCGTATCAGCAATCAAGGAGTCAATGCAATAGAAGACAGTGATGGCAGCTGTGACATGGACAATTAGATTTTTCCAACCATCGGCGGAGGGCTCAACAATTGGGAGGCCAAAGATTTCATTCCTATTACTTTTATTCAAGAGTAATTGTCTTTTAATATTTTCAAGCTTGTAATATTTAAACAATTTAGACTTTTTAAAACCTTGTGTCTTACCCGAGGCACAACCGTCCATTTGTGAGGGTTGTCACTTCATTCTCATATGTCATTAATGAATCATGGACATTTTTGCATCAAATTTTGTTTTTCTCTGTCTTTTATTTCTTACATTTTATTTCTTTCAAATGTAGCTATGCTCTTACACACACTCACATATTAAAAATGCATATCTATATCCACTCAGGATCCCATGGGTAACAGTTCTGCTATGGCCAATTGTGACTTTGAAAATATGATCTACCAAGCCGACGACGAAAGTGAGGAAGATTATGAGGTGCCGGGGGAGTTGGCCAGGTTGTTGCAATAGGAAGAAAGGACCATTCAGCCACACGAAGAGCCGGTCGAAACAGTTAACTTGGGAACCGAGGAAGATAGGAAGGAGGTCAAGGTGGGTGCCAATTTGGAACCCAATGTCAAGGAGCGCCTGATTCAGTTATTACACGACTATGTTGAGATCTTTTCCTGGTCGTACAAAGACATGCAGGGACTTGATGCAGACATTGTGGTACATCGTCTGCCTACAAAGGAAGATAGTCCCCCAGTAAAGAAAAAGGTTCGTCGCGTGAGGCCCGATATGTCGGAAAAGATCAAAGCAGAAGTCATGAAGCAATTCAATGCCGGATTTTTGGCTGTCATCTCTTATCCCCAATGGGTGGCCGATGTTGTTCCCGTGCCCAAGAAAGACGGTAAAGTATGAATGTGTGTGGATTACAGAGATTTGAATAGGGCAAGCCCCAAAGATGATTTCCCACTCCCCCACATCGACATCCTAGTCGATAATACGGTATAACACAAAGTGTTTTCCTTCATGGACGGTTTCTCAGGCTACAACCAAATCAAAATGGCGCCTGAAGATATGGAGAAAACGACCTTTTTTACACAGTGAGGCACATTCTGCTATAAGGTCATGTCATTCGGACTGAAGAATGCTGGGGCAACTTATCAATGCGCCATGGTAGCTTTATTTCATGACATGATACATCATGAGATAGAGGTCTACGTAGACGATATGATATCCAGATTGGAGACGGAACAAGAGCACCTTGGTCACTTACAAAAGCTGTTTGAGAGGCTGAAGAAGTACAAGTTGAGATTGAATCCAAACAAGTGCACGTTCGGAGTCCGGTCTGGTAAGCTCTTAGGTTATGTTGTCAGCAACAAGGGTATTGAGGTTGATCCTGCCAAGGTTAAAGCAATACAAGAGATGCCTTCTCCTCATACTGAGAAAGAAGTCAGAGGATTCTTGGGATGTATGAATTACATAGCCAGGTTTATTTCTCACCTGACAGCTACTTGTGAGCCAATCTTCAAGCTCTTGAAGAAAGATCAAGTAGTCAAATGGAATGACGAATGCCAAGTTGCTTTTGATAAGATCAAGGAATATTTACAAGAGCCTCCGGTATTATTACCACCCGTCGAGGGGAGACCTTTAATCCTGTATTTGATTGTCTTAGAAAACTCAATGGGGTGTGTGTTGGGGAAGCATGATGAGTCTGGCCGAAAAGAGCATGCTATTTATTACCTGAGCAAAACGTTTATCGATTGTGAAACGAGATATTCACTGCTCGAGAAAACTTGCTGCGCTCTGGCATGGGCTGCTCGCCGGCTGAGACAGTATATGCTGACCCATACTACTTTGTTGATATCTAAAATGGATCCGATAAAATACATCTTCGAGAAGCCCGCTCTTTCTGGGAGAATAGCGAGATGGCAGATGATCCTGACAGAATATGACATACAGTATACTACCCAGAAAGCTATAAAGGGTAGTGTATTGGCTGATAACCTTGCTCACCAAGCTGTGGAAGACTATCAGTCCATGAAGTTTGAGTTCCCGGATGAAGACATCATGACATTAGACAACTGTGAAGAAATCAGGCCATATGACGGACCTGAACAAGGATCCCGATGGACCCTGTTCTTTGATGGGGCATCCAATGCACTTGGAAACGGTATCGGTGCTGTACTCATATCTCCGGAAGGATGTCATACTCCCTTTACTGCAATACTTTGCTTCAACTGTACAAACAACATGGCAGAATACGAAGCATGCATCTTCGGTCTCAAACCTGGGGATCAAATACTTGGATGTATTTGGAGATTCAACTTTGGTCATCAATCAGGTCAAAGGGGAATGGGACACCAAACACCCCAACCTTATCCCTACAAAGAACATGTGTTGACTTTGTTGGCGCATTTTGAGAAGATTACCTTCGAGCATTTCCCGCGAGAAGAAAATCAGCTAGCAGATGCACTAGCTACAATGTCATCTATGTTTAAACTTAATTGGGATAACGAGGCTCCTCAAATCACTATTGAGCGGATGGACGAACCATCCTACTGTCACGAGATCAGTACGGAAAAAGTAGTGGATCGACCTTGGTTCCATGAAGTTAAAAGGTATCTCGAGTCTCAGGAATATCCAAAAGGAGCTTCGGTGAATGACAAGAAGTTCCTAAGAAGATTCTCAGCTAAGTTCTTCCTTAGTAACAACATTTTGTACAAACGCATTCATGAATCTGTTTTACTTTGGTGCATAGACAAGGTTGAATCTGAAAAGATCATGGTTGAATTACACGAAGGCACTTTTGGTACCCATTCCAGTGGGCATACGATGGCAAAGAAAATCCTACGGGCAGGCTACTATTGGTCTACCATGGAGGAAGATTGTTACCATCACTCTCGGACTTGCCATAAGTGTCAGATTTATGCGGATAAAGTGCACGTACCTCCAGTTCCTCTAAACGTCTTGACGGCTCCTTGGCCCTTTTCTATATGGGGAATCGATATGATTGGGGAAATCAAGACAACGGCCTCCAATGGAAACCACTTCATCTTAGTGGCCATTGACTATTTTACAAAGTGGGTTGAGGCAGCTTCCTTCGCTTCCGTTATTAAGAATGTGGTCGCCCGGTTCATCAAACAGAATCTCATCTGTCGGTACGGTATCCCAGAGAGAATCCTCACTGATAATGGTACGAGTTTAAACAACACTATGATCACCGCCTTGTGTGAGCAATTCAAGATTCAGCATCACAATTCTTCCTCTTATCGGCCAAAGATGAATGGTGTTGTAGAAGCTGCTAACAAAAACATTAAAAAGATCATACAGAAAATGACGGTCACATACAAAGACTGGCATGAGATGCTACCGTTCGCTCTCCACGGGTATTGTACCACAGCTCGCACATCAACTGGGGCAACACCCTATTCTCTGGTATACGACATGGAGGTTGTGTTGCCTATTGAGGTCCAGATCCCCTCTCTAAGAATCATGAAGGATGCTGGTTTGAATGAAGAAGATTGGATCCAGACTCGGTTTGACCAACTAAACTTGATTGATGAGAAGAGGCTTACAGCTATCTGTCATGGTCAGATATATCAAAAACGCATGATCAAAGCTTTTAATAAAAAGGTCAAACGTCAGGTATATCGGGTCGGTGACTTGGTAATCAAGCGTATCATTTTTCCGCAAGGTGATCCCAGGGGAAAATGGACTCCTACATATGAAGGGCCGTTTGTAATCAAAAGCATATTCTCTAGTGGAGCGATGATCTTGAGCACTATGGATGGCGACGACCTCCCGCACCCTATAAATTTGGACATAGTTAAAAGATACTATGCATGATAAAAGACCCGCTAGGTTGACTGGCCTAGGCAAAAATAAGGGCTTCCCGACGAACCAAAAGGGTTCGGGCAAAAATAAGGGATGAAAATTAAAAAAAATATGTACACCCGGCAAGTCGAAAACCCGAAAGGGGGGCTAGGGCAAAAAAGGGTATCCCGGTGGACTGAAAACCCGAGAGGGCGGTCCAGGCAAAAGTTAGGGATTGAAGCGTATGACTATGTCCCATTGGATCATCTGGCAGACAATCTTCAGCGTCGACCAATCAACTCAAACGGCTCTAAATCAATCCAATCGACTTCGCCGAGGCGACAAGTGGACAAGACATTCAGAGACATGAAGACTATAGCAGAATGGGAACCCCATGGGATTATTTCACATAGCTATCTTTTCTTTGTATCAATTTTCATTTTTTACGACAACATTCTCTCGCTAGAATGCTCGTCTCTTTGTATAAAAATACTTATTCAAGTTAATACAAAGACATCCCTTTGGAAGTGCAAAACCATTTTGTTTTCTTTTTTTTCTTTGTTTCTGTGTCTTGCTTACAAAAACGTCCAATGATTTATTTTTGAGCATATGCATTTAAACGTGATTACTGTTACAAATAAACAAAAAAAAACAGAAAGACAATTACTAATGACTTTAAGAAATAGGATAATATCTATAAGTCATTCCATAAGATCCCCGCAGGCACCTTTTCCAATAGGAGCAAAAGAGAATACATCCTACTACATAATCGTTAACATATCCCCAGTATGCAGCCTGTTGGTATCAAGCGTTCTCATATTCCTGACAGAGAAAAACTTCCAACTATCGCTCCAGAGTATTCCCAGTAAATTTCCCAACTTCTCAGATTTCCCCAGTAGGATATCACGAAGACTAAAAGCAATGTTTGGCTTTTCCCTTCTACAACAAAGTTTATATTTGGAAACTCACCCATCAGTGCTTCATAGGGGATTTATTTTCCCTGCTTCCAGCAATGCTACGGCACAAAAAATCTTTAATTCCATACATTTGCATCCATACGTCATAGCATTGACAACTCAAGTACATACAGTGCAATCTCATTTATTTTGAGAAGCAAACATCACACCATGCATCACATACATCATATCATTGCATACAATTAACTCTTCACCTTTTGCAGGAAAGAGTCATTTGACAGGAGATTATCATCAACAAATTTCCAACAGACAAAGATTTTTAACAAGAAAAGACTGGTCGACCATCTACTTAACAAAATATTTCTTCCAGACTCTTACTAGTTCAGATAAATATCTCAACAATTTATTCTGTTTCGTTTCCAGATTTTCACTGGTTCAGATAAATCTCTCAATGATTTATTCTGATTCGTTTCCAGATTTTCACTGGTTCAGATAAATCTCTCAATGATTTATTCTGATTTGTCTCCAGATGTTCACTGGTTCAGATAGATATCTCAACGGTTTATTCTGATTCGTTTCTAGAGTTTCACTGGTTCAGGTAAATCTCTCAACGGTTTATTCTGATTCGTTTCCATATTTTCACTGGTTCAGATAAATCTCTCAATGATTTATTCTGATTCGTCTCCAGATTTTTACTGGTTTAGACAAACCTTTCAACGGTTTATTCTGATTCATTTCCAGATTTTCACTAGTTCAGATAAATCTTTCAACCGTTTATTCTGATTCATTTTAAGATTTTCACTGGTTCAGATAAATCTCTCAATGGTTTATTCTGATTCGTTTCGAAATTTTCACTAGTTCAGATAAATCTCTCAATGGTTCATTCTGATTCATTTTGAGATGTTCACTGGTTCAGATAAATCTCTCAATGGTTTATTCTGATTTGTTTCCAGATTTTCACTGGTTCAGATAAATCTCTCAACGGTTTATTTTGATTCTTTCCAGATTTTCACTAGTTCAGATAAATCTTTCAACGGTTTATTCTGATTCATTTCAAAATTTTCACTGGTTCAGATAAATCCCTCAACGGTTTATTTTGATTCGTTTCCAGATTTTCACTGATTCAGATAAATCTCTCAACGGTTTATTCTGATTCGTTTCCAGATTTTCAATGGTTCAGATAAATCTCTCAATGGTTTATTCTGATTCGTCTCCAGATTTTTACTGGTTTAGATAAACCTTTCAACGGTTTATTATGATTCATTTCCAGATTTTCACTAGTTCAGATAAATCTCTCAACGGTTTATTCTGATTCGTCTCCAAATTTTTACTGGTTTAGATAAACCTTTCAACGATTTATTCTGATTCATTTCCAGATTTTCACTAGTTCAGATAAATCTCTCAACGGTTTATTCTGATTCGTTTCTAGATTTTTACTGGTTCAGATAAATCTATCAACGGTTTATTCTGATTCATTTTCTGTTAAAAAAAAGATCGAGTTCAAACTTTCCGTCAACAATCGTCTTTGGATGGCATCTATAAGCCCATCTCCGACAATTCTCCTTTGCTTCTCTAAATGGCATCTTTAAGCCCATTTGCTTATGCAATCGACCAGCCATCATCAAGCGCAAATTTCTGGGCACTCTAGTGTTCAATCATCTTCTACTTTCAAGCCGCAAACGACAAACGCGTCGATCTCGCTTTTCAAGTTTAAGAAGATTGAACAGGGGCAGCTGTTGTACCCCCAAAATTTTCCCTCCCATTTTCCACTTAGGATGCTATCCCAGGGTTCCTCAAACACTCAATTTGGCTCAAAAGTCGATCAAGCAGATTCTCCTCCTAGGCAAACCATCAGCAATTAGGGTTTGGCGCTTCTAAAAAAAAAGTTGAGCCCTCAAGGTTTCATTTGATTTTTTCATAAGTCTTCATATCTCCTCGGAATTGTTTAAACCAGTTTTCAGACCTCGCACTACAAGTTTGCTCAACCAATGGTCCAAATAACTGAAAACAACTACAACAAACCCAAAATCAACCCTTTTGCGAGAATAATTTAAAGTGCTTGTAAACTTCTTCATTATTCGATATTTTTGAGTGGTTTTTCATGCGTACGGTTCTCCTTGATGATATCTCCATTTTCTCTTCACAAATCAAGAATTAATTACGCGTAGAAAATCACCAACGTTCGAGTGCGTCAAAATTCGTATCGTGAAGTTTGACCTAATTTCAAGTAGCCGTCGTCTGATTTCTAAGAATTGTAATTTCTTCAAATTACAAGACCTTGAGATGATTATTCATGTTTATGGTCATAAATGATGTCACACATGATTTAATTGTGTTCGAAGACTTTTTGAATCGTCGCAAGACTTTAGTTGATTTCTAAGTGTTCTTAACCGCAATTTGTTGAAGTTGGTTAATTCTACAAGATTGACAGATATTCTCCAAACCATGTTTGTTTGGCAATAAAGTTTCATTCTAATCAGGCATAGCAAACGAGGTCATTTTGAATGAATTTGATTCAAAGTTTGAAAGATGAGGCGCTTTGGTTTTACTTGAAATACAAACTACAAAAGCATTGGATTTTCTTGAGGTTCAAGTTATCGAGCAAGCATATATTCAAATCACACAAATAGGGGTTTCATATTTCATCAAGATTCAAGTCTCATTCTTTTCTCAAAAGGCACTTTTTTTAAGTTCATGGGCCACTGAAAAGAATCCATTTCGTGCTCGTAATTTAAATTATGTCAAAGAATATTCCGATTTTTTGCAAGTCTTAGAAAAAAATTCAAATTGAATCAAGAATGAAGGATTACAACAAGAATGCATTGTTTGAATTTTACAAAATAAAGCGGAATTCATCATTTAAATTTATAAGAGAATTGGAATGCGCTTTACAATTTTCTAAACTACGTAATTCAAATTACAAGGTTCGTGACATTCCTAACAATTCACTAAGCTACAAGGGAGATTCTTCATCTTCAAGTCATTCCTCACCAATTCTCCCTCTTGCCAAAACTGCTCATACATGAAACAAAAAACAAAAATCAGTAAGCATATGAAAATTCAAGAAGACTTTTGTTTAGAACAAGTTTTTCTCATCATGAGGGTTATGCTTGGAATCAGAAAAGTTAAGAGGTCATTTAATCATGCGATGAAACTCAAAGCCTCATATAAATCAATTTCAATCATGGGCTTTCTTTTTCTATTACAAATCACAAAGGTAAACCTTGGTTCACAAAAGAAAAAAGAGGTGGTGTAATCACAATAGGCAAATACAAAATTCATATTTAACAGCATCACAAATCAAAGAGTTAAGTCCAACAAAAGCCTCAAATTTGTCCTATCATTGGCCCAAATAAATATGTTTATTACAAAACATAAAATATGTTTCTGATTCACAAGTACAACAAAGATCATGCCTTGCTGCCCCAAAAAAACCTGCTAACAAAACAGACCAGCAGTTGCGTAAAATAGGCAACAAAAATCTACAGCAGAAAAAAGATAACAGCAGTATGCCTCAAATGTTCAAATTGGCCAAACTTCCCCCCCCCCCCCCCCCCAAATATTATCACACTGATATGATAAAAGGGACAGCAATATCAAAAGAACAAGGGCGGAGAACAACAGAAACATCATAAAAAAACGAAAACAGAACCAACATCACCAAAAAAAACAAAAACAACAAGAACATCACTAAAAACACCCTCATCATCATCATTTTCCTCACAAGAACCCTTCGGACAGAAGAATACATTACAGAAAAGTCAGCAAAGAGACATAGAAGTTGGACTCCCCTGTCAAAAAGGCGTGGAGTCACCATAAGCTACGATCTCTGTAAGCATCCTTCTTGACCTCATGCACATAAACTTATGTTTTCTTGCTTTTTTTTATCATCATAAGATTTTCTGTAAAAGAAACGAAATACGCAAGTAAGCCCTTTTATTGTTATACTGTAAATTAAAACTTACCCAAATAAACAAGAGCAGTAAAATCACCCATCTCTAAAATAAAATGATATAGAACATCCTTTTTCCGAAATGCCAAGCCGATACAAGTTAGCACACGAAAAACCTAAGCACCGACGAAAACAACAACTCGAAACCAATCACGATAACCTTTCTCTTCTCCATGATGAAACCCATTTCGCTTCTCAAAACAACACCCATTTCCGATTGCAAATCATATTAAAGGGCAAAAGGTTTTTTGCATGTTAGTGTCGCCGGTTCAGATTCAAAAGAGGAAGAGATTCGTTGGTACTGAGAGGAAGAAAACAGTTTGAAGAAGAGAGATAGAGTTGCATTTTTGTTTTCATATTTTAAGTTTTGGATGAAAAAGAGAGGAAGAGATTCGTTGGTACTGAGAGGAAGAAAGAGTTGCGTTTTTGTTTTACAGTAACATATTAAAAAAATTATTAATAATCATTCTGTATTCTTTACCTTTCCTAGTAAAAACATTAATTTAATCAAATATCTCTTCCCCATAAAATCAGCCGACGACGCTTCCCACTTCAACTTAGGGTTACAACTAACCCTTGTCCCTTCTTATGCCAAACCGGGTCGACCCCCTTTGGGCCTGTTGGCCCAATCCGTTATATTTTTCCTCTTTTATTATATTTGAAATGTAGATATGGCAAGTAAATAGCGTGGTTCAATTGGTAAAGCTTGTTTGTTGCAATTGAGAGGACCCGGGTTCAAACAGTGTCGGGGCCTTTTTCTATTTTTCTTGATTCTTTTAGATATTTGATAACAACATTAGTTTAGATTTTAATTTTAGAATTCAATTAATTAAAAAATATGTAATTAGTTAATTAGGTTAGTATTTCGTGATTAATTTTGTTAACACTTTTATATATAGTTTAATAAACTTTTTTTAAAAATATTTAGTTTATGCATAATAAAATTCGAATAATAATAATAGAATAGTTTTTTTTGTTATTTTCATTCCTTCCTCACAAACAAAATACCAAGATCTTTATTTCTATACTTTGTTATTTTTACTTCGTAAATTATTATAGTATCATTTAATTTGTTCGATTTGGTTGTATTGATTGACTTTTAATCGCATTGATTCATCCCTATTCGTTAATTTGTACCCCCATTCTCGAAAGCTCTGTAATAGCGTAAAATTTCAATTTCCGCAATTTACTTGTTTTCCTTATACTGTATAGTAAATAGGCATGCATGGCAATATTCAAAATCAATCGCTAGATCACCTAATCAAAGAGCAACTTAACTTGAAACGAACACACTTTTCTTTTTCACACGCGCACCTCTAGGGTAACCTCGCTCATCACCTCGGAAACACAGTCATGTCCCTCGAACATGATACATTTTAGCAATGACCCTTCGATAAAAAGATCGTAGTCCCTCGATGACCCTCGACGTTGCCTTCGATAAAATGATCTCGTCCCATACGAAAATTGCTAAAAACGTCTCATAAGTTGCTTTCGATGACTGTAAAATTGACCCGCGCCTGTCCCAAAACATCCAATGATGGGGCTTCTTACCAAATCAATGGTAAGATAGCAACATTAAAATGAGAAAGAAAAGAACCTTGAGACCTTTCAAGTAGGTAGATTTTCTTCTAGTTGCTCGCTTGCTCATGATAAAAACATTTTTACACCAACACTTTCATCTCAAAACATTTCAAAAAAAGACAAAACATTTTGCATACGTTCTTATAGAGACGATAACCATTGCAAAACGTCTTTTCAAAACCACTTTCAAAAACACAATCCACAAACACATCTTTGAACTATCTTTCGAAACAAAACTTTGTATGCATTCTTAAAGAAACGAGAACCATTGCAAAGAGATTTTTCAAAACACTTTCAAAGCCCACACCACAAGCACATTGTCAAAACAAAAGCAAGTGATCTAAGTGAGTAACTAAGAGCCCATGGAAAACCATGGATGAAAAGGGTGCTAATACCTTCCCTTTTCATAATCTACCCCCCAAACCTAAGAAATAATCTCGAAAGGTCTTTCCTGTGCTTTTTTACCTTTCCTTTTGGATAAAAGAAAAGTCGGTTGTGACTTTTGCTATCCGCACAAATGCGATCAAAATGCAAAACATCAAAGTCAGTTCTCCCACTGTATCACAGATGTCTAAAGAGCTGTCTAAAATGAGAAAGCGTCGCTAAAGGTGTACTTACCAAAGCGCTCTCTAAAGTGAAAGCGCTTCTAAAGTGGTGCATAAGAAAGCGCTTTTAAAGTTAAAGCGCTGCTAAAGGGGACATATAGCAACGCTTTTACATTAATCCAATGCGTTTCCTTTACTTATAGCAGTGCTGGTTTAGGTAGCGCTTTAAAGTGCTGTCTATGGCCAAAAAAGTGTTGCATATGCGCTTGTTTGGCATAGTGCAAATATTCGTAGTTGAATATAGATCACATTATTTCCCATATGCATTCCATCTGCATTCGACTACATTTTGTTGTAGTCGAATAAAACCCCAATAATTTGAAAAAATAAATGTTTGAAAAACTTTGAAACTTGTATGAAAGTATGTGCACATGCTATAGATTTTAGATGAAGATATTTTTTAGCACCTAATGCTTATATACACATGAATTAGCATTATACCTTAATCTTTATCTTTAATCCATTGATTATCAAAGCTTAACAATTCTTGAAAACTTGATTTCAATCTTTTTTTCTTTTTATCTTTCTTCTAGATAAGCCTTTTTACATTCATCATGAATAGAGTTCAAGAAACCTATAAAATTATGGTGTAGGAAATTGGTAGGCAATTTATATTTTCAAATTTTTGGAGCTAAAGTATTTTTACATATCAAGGAGGAAAAACTTGAAACTAGGGTTGTGAAATTTGTTTTCATTGGTTATCCTGAAGATGTTAAAGGTTATAAAATTTGGAAGATGGATCCTGGAGAATCAAAATTATTGTAAACATGGATGTTAATTTTGATGAGACTCGTATGTGGATGAAGGGAAAAGACATGGAGGATAAAAAAATCAGAAACTATGGTGAAGAAGATTCACTATGAGGTCGAGATTCCTACTTTAGAAACTAGAAAGAGGATATAGTTGAAAATATCATTTCGAGTATTATTAAAGGGTTACATATAGCGGCTCCTAATTATTATTTGGCTCGTGATAGAGTTAGGAGGTGTATTGGACCACCTTAGAGGTATAATTATGCTAATCTTAGTTGTTATGATTTCAATATGGGCAAAGCGTTATAGACATATATTCAAATACCTTTAGAGAAGTAGTCAACAAAAAATATAGTTTGAAATTCTGGAACTTTCAAGACATGTTAATACGGATGACTCAACATCAGAACACAATGTCAAGACATATGTTATGACATATGTTCCTCATACAGAACAATAACCTCAAACTGTAAAATATGCAAAAGGATAAATTGTAGAATTATAAATAACAAAGCTGGTTGTTAACCCAGTTCGGTGCAATGTCACACATTCTATGGGCTACCAAGCCAGGAAAGAAATTCACTATGATAGTACTAGTTTAAAGCTTAAACAGTCACAGTTTACAACTTCTTGCTTAATCACTACCTTGTGCAACTTCTATCTAGAAATCACCATCTAGATATGAGATCCGCCTCTCACTTCCTACCAATCACCTTACTGATAAAATATAGCCACAAACCTTGTGAATAGAATCAAAACCAAAAGATTAAACTTCCAATAAACAATACTCAACTCTTTTCTTAAAAGCTCATGAGTGAGAAAAATACTTAGTTTTTCTTAAAAGCATCAACCAAGAACAATAACTTGACAAATAATCAAGTAACAGTCTACCACATTGTATCAAAAGATACATGGGTTACTTACAAAAACACAAGAGATTTTTAAAACCTAAGACTTTAGACTTCCCCTAATTTTACAATTGTGAAAGTTAAATTACATTAGGTATATGTTTCTCTTTAAATACACCTCAGTAATCCATGGGCTTCGAAGTCTTCACCCAAATATTTCTTGATCCACAAGCTGAGGGCTGCACCAATTATGCAGAAAAATGTCCTTAAATCTTGGAACAAAAACATCAAGTTTCCTAAATTGTCTCAACATCCAATTTTAGAAACTTATGTACACCTGGAGATTAGATCACTTGTTCCAGATTAAATATTCTTTAGATGTGAGAATTATTGAGATATATCCAAAAGAAATATCACAAAATCACATCAAACCTGTCAACATTTAAAACAGCATGTACTGATGTTCTGGTTCAGGATGTCACAACATCTCTCAAAATATTTGTCTTCAATGCAACCTTCACATTCTGTTGTATCAGTTTAATCAAGATGTTATGACATCTTGCTCAGCATTTGTCACGAACCTTGTTTTCACAAAATTGCTTCCAATCCTAAAACCATGGATCTAACAATCTCCCCCTTTGGCGAATTTTGGCTAAAACAACTTTAGCACAGTTAAACTTAAGAGAAGAATAAAACTACAACACAAGTTACATGAAAACAAATAAACTTTATACAAACAGCAAAAATAAACTATATCAGAGATAACATATTATTTTAGATCTATCCAAGAATACTTCGTTTGTCACAAGGAACCAATTCTTGTCAAAGAGAACCAATTCTCCCCCTTAAGAGAAAAATCAAAATCACTTGAGGAAGAATAAAGTTTTCCCTAAGCACAAGAAAACCAATATTGAACTCAACATTGAACTATCCAAGGTTGCACATTAGAAGAACACGTAGCAGAAGTAGCACACATAACTCAGAGCACTAGAATCCTAGACTACCATAAGGTTGTAGCACATATAACTCAGAGAACTAGAATCCTATACTACCATAAGTTAACCAAGGTTCCCCAAAAAACACAAAACGCAAGATGTTAGAACATATGGTAAGACATCATTGAAGAAGTGAAAAACACAAGAAGGGGGGTTGAATTGTAAAACTTGAAATCAAATGCAGACAACATGTTATTTTTATCCTGGTTCATTTGATCTCAAACTACTCCAGTCCACCCGTCAAGGTGATTTCGCCTCTCTCCAACGAGGTCTTAATCCACTATATTCAACTGAATATTACAACTGCTTTAACAACTGCTAAAGCCTTCTTGAGTCAAAACCACAAATCGATTTCTCAAGGAAATACTTTCTTACAGATAAATGAAATCTAAGTGTGTTGAATGTTTTCTACAAAATTGTTTATCACAACTGTGATACTACACAAATTAAGCTTATGAGAACTGGAATGCTAAAACAATAGAGTAAGTAATTTGAGAGCTTTAGCAAACTGTGAATGAGGATGAAGATGAATCGCTTTAGGCGTGTAGAGAGTTGTAGAGCATTAGCCAATTAGTTCCTCACTTGCTTGTTTATATAGCATTGGAAATGGTACGTTGGAGTCAGTTATTCCGTTTCAATGCCAATTACATTCTTTCCATATTGAGCAGATCTTTGTCTGGAATAATGCCGTTGATAATAAAGTATCTTGAATGCACAGTATCGTTGCCAATAAAGCGTGTTCTGGCTTTGGCTTATTCTGACGCTGCTAGGTGCTGATGAATTGTTGTTGTCTTGATCAGAGTTTAGATTGTTACGCGCAAATCTGTTCATCAAGCTTCAGCGTAAGCACATGCTTTGATCTTCTGATTCTGGCATCTGATATAACATCCTCTGATGCTAATGAATTGTTGTTGATATTTCATCTTCTGATGCTGATGATGATATTCTTATGCTGATACTCATCAGAGTTTCTGTAAAACACAATATAATTTTTAGGTAGCATATATGTCTTACATGAATCATACAATTTATATATTCTTGCATTTTGTTATCATCAAAACTTTAAATTAGGGTAGTAGATTCAAACTTTGTTCTAACAATCTCCCCCTTTTTGATGATGACAAAAACTAGATTTTTTCAATTGAAAATTAACGAGAAAAGTATCAGAGATAACCAAATAATAAATTGTATTAGAATTAAATAGGAAGTTATCAAAGATAAGAAGATAAGGGATAAAGATGTATCAGAGTTTAGATCGGAAATACTCCCCCTGAGTTTATTACTTCCCTTTTAATTCCTTGAGTCCTTTAGCATCAAATCTTTCTTGAACTTTCTTTGAGCATCAGATCTTTCTGGAGAGAAGCTTCAGTGTATCAGAGCTAATTAAATTCTTGTACTTGTAAGCTTATGCAGAACAGAGAAACATTCAAGTATATCAGAGTGTTCGAATGTTTGAGACTTTTGTCTCAGTAATCCGTTATTGAAAAATATCATTTCTTTTTCTCCCCCTTTTTGTCAACAATCAAAAAGTGCAAGTAATTGAAGTTAAAACAATCAGTGCAGAAAAACTCTTGTATTTAGTTCAAAGCTTATAAGATAGTACATAAAACATGGAGAGAAAACAATGAAAAACAAAATCTAAGGTTGGGGTGGAAGGCGTGTGAACAGAGCTTCTAGCATGTTCTTAATCTGATCAGCAGTTTCCTTCTACTGATGCACCATGCTGACCACTGTATCAATCTTACTATCTTGCACATCTATCCTTTCCTTCATCCGTTGATCATTCTCATCCATTCGTTTCTGTAGACGAATATCATTTTGCTTCAGCTCTTCAAGAGTCTGCCTGTCCAAGGCAGCTTGAGAGATGTCAGAGTCAGGGTGCTTTTGAGAGCTTTCTGCAACGTCTTCTTCTTGACACACATCTTCTGCTGGTTGAACTGTTGATGCTGGACGCTTTTCAGACCATGGCTCACTATCCAAAAAGAGAACTTCCTCCTTCAGCAGCTGACTCATGACTGGGCCTTCAATGTCTTTCAGCAGCTTGTTGAAGTTCTGTTGAGCCTGTTCATAGTTTATGTCTTGCAGCTTGAAGGCTTCAGCGCGTACCCACTTTCTGAATTGTGTCCAGAGTTGGTCTGAAGCAGCAGGATCAATCATTCCAGGACAAACCTGCTTTAGAGAAGCAATCCAATTCTGCATTCCTGTTTCAAAATTAAAGATGCTAGAACCAACATCTAGTTGTTTGGGTTTGGGAATGGCGATTTTATTTTTAAGGTCAGCAAGGCGGTCAAGGACTGTTAGGTCAATCAAGGTCTTGCTGTGGTCGTTTGGATTTTGTTTGGGTGAGGGAGTAGGAGAGTCAGAAATGATTATTGGACTGTGTGGAGTGTTAGGTAGAGTGGTTTCTGGTGAGGATGGCAGTTGCGGTATGTTTACAGTTGTACCACAAGGCAGTTGAATTGCCAAGGGTTGTGGTTCAGAGGATTGAGGTGATTGAGGTTCAGGGGTTTGAGGTTCAGGTGATGGAGTTTCAGAGTGTTGAGACTCAGGTTGTGGAGATGATGGTTGAGGAGAAGGTGGATGAATTTCTGGTTGTGGAGAGGGAGGTGGAGTAGTTTCTGGTTCTGGTGAATGTGGATTTTCTGGTATTGGTGAGAGTGTATATTCTGGTTGAGGTGAGTGGGCAGTTTCTGGTTGAGTGTTTGGATTTTCTAAGAGGGGAGCGGAAGAACGTTGATCAATTTCAGAAAGAACTTTATCAAGTTCTGATTCTGTTGATGTTGTGGGTTTTGGATTTTGAGGTTTGGTGCGGGATCTCCTGAGAGTTAGTGACTCAGAAGGGTCAAACTCTGGTTCGGTGTCATCAATGGTTGGTATGGGAATTGGGAGTTCATATGAAGCTGGGGTTGGAATCAATGTTGGAACAACAGATGAATTTAAAACATTAACAACAGATAGATTACCTCTCTTCTTTGGGGTCTGCTGGGATGGTCCTTCTAAAGCAGCCTTTCTCTTCTTATTCTTCTTCAAAGTAACCTCTGGTGTTTGCTGGTGCAGATCTTTGATGTTCATATCAGGATCTGTGCCGTCAGCTTTACACGCATCCAAGTATCTGAGAACGATGACTGGTTTAGAGTCAATCTCAGAGAATATGGGAAAGTCGCTCAGAGGGACTCTTCTGCTGGTGATGTCAGCAAGAGGAGTGACGCTGGGCTCCTTTCTGATATTCTCTATCAGTTTCATCTTCTTCAGATTCTTGGCGTTCAGCTGCTTGCCAACAGCTGGTTCCAGAGAGCTTATTTCCTGAGCCTCTGTCAGGTGTTCTATCAGCCTATTCTCAGTTAGAATATATGATATTAATCTTCCGAAGGGTATCCAATCTGTTGTACCCCAAAATTTGCCCTCCCATATTCATCAAGAATTGCCAAGTCAAGGTCACAAAATTCCCCCAGGGTTGTGCAGCTCAACTGTCTCCTATACAGTCAAAACTAGGGTTTGAGTTCTGGTCAAGCAAGTGAACTTTTCCAAGGCCCAAGCAAGTCTCCTATGCCTACAAAGATGGTCAAGTATCCTCATGTCAAGTTTCAAGGCATTCAGCTCAAAATTGCACTGTCAAAACCCTAGATTGCACTACAGTCAACTGTAGGGGCAAAATGGTCATTTGACAGTCAAAAGTTCAAATTTTTGGTCAATATATCATTTTGAAGCCACAAACATCATTTGATCAATGCTTGGTCATGATTCTCAAAATTTGGCTCAGAAATCATCAAAGATGCAAAAGTTGCTATATTTGGACAGCTGAAAAAGTCAACTGAAATTGACCAGGGCATAACTTTCACATGGATTATCAGAAAAATTCCATCCAAAGCTCATTTTGAAGAGAAAGACATTTCCTACAATTCATCTTCATGTTCCAAGCTCAAGAAATGCTCTCACAAAAAGTTATCAATTTCAACATTATAGGTCATTTTCAAAAGTCAACAAAAAGTGACTTTAAGTCAAAGGCCATAACTTGAGATTGGTAAATCAAAATGACATGGGACCAAAGGCATTGGTTAAAGGACTCAAAGACCTTTCCAAAATGTCCAAGAACATGTGAAAAGCTTAAAAATTGACCAAGTTATGCCTTGTGGAAGTTGGGAAATTTTTGGAAATTTTTGAAAGTCAACATTGATGCAAAAGGCCTAAAAATGCAAATGGGCCCAATTATCTTCCAAATTTCTTCATGACAAGCCTATGCACGACCATTAGGCCCAAAGGGAAGTATTTTCATATTTTTCAATTATTTATTTGAATTAATATTAATTTATATTCATTTAAATGATTTTAATTCATGAAAAATATAAACCTTAACCTAAAAAATCTTTTTATGCACATTATAATGTCAATATTTCGTGCTTAATGGATTTTGGCAAGTTTTGATAAGTTTTGATCAGATTTGAACCAAGTTGCACATGAAAAGATATGAAAAAAGATTTTTCCAAATCAAATATATGAAATCATAATTGCAAGAGATTTTGGTTGAAATTGTTGACCTAATTGCTTCCTTACAAGTATTAGAACAAGACCTAATGATCCAAGACTAGAAAGCTGCGCATACTCAAGCTTTGGCAAATTGAAATTTTTACATAAAACTCATATACTGAAATCAAGGTTGGAGGCGGATTCAAGCTTCAATCTTTGTTCTATTAGCATTCTGAGATATCATTGAGTGTTTCTCAATCATTAACAACAAGAAAAGCACCCTGAAACGGTATCACAAAGTCCAACTGTACCAAGAACATTTTGAATTTGCATAGCATGAATTAAGCGTTATTTTGCATTTTTTTTCATGGATTCATGTTTATATTGATGTTTCTGAACTAACTGCCACGTTTAATTTCATTTTTGAGCAACATACGCGATTTTGCCATATGAGAACATTAGGGTTGCAGGCTTTCCAATTTGGGGATTTTGCGTAGAGGCAAAATCAGAGCTCCAAACGACCATGGTTGGCTTCAGTATCTCAGGACGAAAATATCTGGACCATCGCGCTCAATTTATATTTGGATTGGAGCTATTCGCTATTTTTTATTAGAGGCCCTAAAACAACGTTCAAAAACCGTTCCCATAGGATGCTATGTTACAGGGGTGGTGAAGAAGAAGAGGTCGTGGCAGCCAACGATTCGTCTATTTGAAATTACGTGCGTTTTCATTACCACGCGTTGTTTTTGCTTTTTAGTATTTTGTTTGTCATAATATAACAATTGATTCCTACAGCTCAGCTGGCAACGCACTATGCTTGTGACTTCAAAGACCTGGGTTCAAATCCCAGGTCTTGCAATATTCCATATTATTTTTCTCTTGGCAATCTCATACAGGTCTCACACAAAGACTCACCGTACACGCTATATCCAGGCCACCCACGCGTCCACAATGATCAAATCAATGTCCAGGCTTCATGGTACACCCTAGGCATGAGTCAGACGCGTAGCATGGGATTCAAAAAGTCAACCAAGTTCCAACGTTATTGGGCCAGGCCTCTCAAATTCACACCTCCATAAGGGGACAGCAAACCCCCCCCTGGTTCTATCTTTTTTTCTAATTTTTTATCTTTTATTATTTTTAATTGTTTATTTGTTTATTTATTTTCTGATTTAAATTAAATATCTTTTTTACAAAAAATACAGAAAAACATCATAAAAAATAAAATGTCCAAATAAAAATAGAATTCTTAATTTTAATTATTTTCATAATAAATACTTATAATTATTTAATTTAATTAGGTTTTCAATGTTAATTTCTTTTTTCATGAAAATCCAAAAACATGTAGAATTAGATTAATTGATAGTTTTAAGGTCTTTTTTTTTTAATTTTTATTTCTCACAATATTATTTATTTATTTTCCTATTTAAATTGTACATAAATTTTAGGTTAATTTAGGTCATATTTTAATTCTTTCTTAATAAATAAAAAATACTAGAATTAGGGTTTGCCATCTAATTTAATCTCAATTAATTTCCTTTTTTCATCAAAATCTAAAAAAACACAAAATACCAAAACATTTAATCATTTAATTTTTAAATCCTTATTAATTTTAATTATGTGCAAAAAGGGTCCAATGCCCTAGTTTCATCATCAATCATTTAATTGCGCATTTTTTTTATCGCTTACTATAATTTTGTAAATATCCCAAAGCCATGTAATTTAAATTTCTCGCACTTTTATTTATTCGCTTCTTTATTTTCCGCTAAATCGGGTCCGGTTTAATTTTGGCGATGTGGACCCGCGCCAGTTGTAATAGTTTAGCTTTATTTCCTCGCAATTTATAACTGTTAAATATACATGCAAGAATGAATGGACTTAAAATAAAATCAAGCGTAGAACACAATGACATGACAAGACAAATAACTGAAACATGACACACGATTCGCACACACCACCCTTAGGGTACGCCTCACTGTTGCCTTGCCTCGAAAGGTGATCGTCGAGTAGAAAACGTCTTAGCAAGTCCTCATGATCCGGGAACCTGGCATGAGGGTAGCTTCTAAGGTGTCTTCCTATTGCTCTGGTGATCACCATGTCCCGAACCTCGAATTGACCCGAAAACCTCCAACGGTGGTGCTACCTACCTCTCAATGGTGGGATGGCGCTACTTTAAAGGACATTTACACAGACGAATTCCTTAGGGTAGGTAGGTTCTCAAGGATACTTGCTCTAATTTCAAACAAATCAAAACATCTTTTCACCAACACTTTTCAAAAGCTTTCAAAGCAAATTTTTCAAACACTCTAACGTACGAGTCGAACTGAAATTTTTCAAAGAAACTTTTTTAAACCCACATTGAAAAGCAAGCAAACAATTTTGAAAACACATTGAGCAAGTATCTAAGAGCCCATGGATAACCATGGATAGAAAGGGTGCTAACACCTTCCCTTTCTATAACCTACCTCCCGAACCGAGAGCGATCTCTTTAAAGGAATTTTTCTGTACTTTTGTCCTTTCCAGTTGGAGAAAATAAAAGACGGTGGCGACTCTTGCTTCCGCGACATTTCGCGAACCAGCGTTAAACAGTCAGTTCCAGATCCACCGATCACAGAACTGGCGACTCTGCTGGGGAGTATTTATAAAGTGAGGTGTACCTTAGGATTAAGATCACTGTGTTTTCAATTGTCTTCTTTGCTTGCTTTATTATTGTGTGGGTTGCATCGGAGATACATAGATCCTAACCCGGATCTGGGGATACCCTGTTTAGGTAGCATAAGCTGTGAGGGACCTGTCCGGCGTAGACCGACACAGGTGAAGCAGTGGCTATGTTGGTGTGACACCTTAGTCTGTACCGATATCCCTTGTGTTGCAACGAGGAGAATATGGGTCTTCTAAGGAGTCATTAAGCACCAACAACCTTAGAACCTTAGTTGACGCAACTTGGCCTTTAGAACAGTAGCAGTATGCTACGCCCATTGAGGCTAAACTCTCGTGATGGTTCTGGCCGCAAGAAAAGATTGCGATGCTGGAGTTATGACCGATTGAGGGTAGTCAATGATATTGGGATCCTCTAAGAACCCGGTTACTTTGATAGGACAGGTATGAACCAACCAACTTCAAGAGGGTACTACCCAGACCCCATGCTGGCCTAAACCCTAAGGGTTTCTCTTGTGTGACTTGTGTGCCTTTGTACTTGCCTATTTGCATGCTTGTTACCTGACACTTGTTTCTTGCAGGTCTTGTTTATAGTCCTTAATTGGGGACTCATAACAGGGTACTAAATTTCTTGCAGGGTTGTTTATAGTCCTTAATTGGGACTCATAACAGGATATTAAGTTCTTGCAGGTCTTGTTTATAGTCCTTAATTGGGGACTCATAACAGGGTTACTAAGTCTTGCAGGTTTTGTTTATAGTCCTTAATTAGGGCTTATAACAGAATGTACTGAGTTTCTTGCAGACTAGTTTTTTGCAGGGTTTGTTTATAGTCCTTAATTGGGACTCATAACAGGGTTTACTCACATTACCCCATGCATACCATAACATCATACCATTGCATACCATTGCATACATCCTAACCCATTTCAAGGATCTCAAGGGCTTGTGATGCAGGTCATGATGAACAACTATCCCAGCAAGGAGCAAAGAGGATTTATTTTCCTCTAGCCAAGGTTGTCAGGGGCTATGACCCACTGGACATGGTGAGCCTTTGACCCTTGAAGAAGGGCTCTCTACAACAGGAAGTTCTTGCAATCAAGTTACCGGTTCTCCACTCTAACAAAGTTTCTCTGTTTACCCCGCGCGGTCCTGGAAATCATTGCATGCATATCATACATCTCATTGCATTGCAGGTATCCCTTTGACAGGTTGCTTACCCTTCTCCGCTGTTTATTTCAGCCGATCGCCATGAATCCTGAATCATCAGCCGAACAGACCATCAAGGACCTCCAGGCTCAGAACGCCCAGTTCCAAGAGCTGATTATGAATTTGACTCAGGGGCAACAAGACCTGAAGGCTCTCCTTTTGAAGAAGGACAAGAAAAAGAAGAGAACCGTTCTGTTCAGCCCTAGACGCAGATCTGGGAATACACCGCAAGCTGAAACTGAGAGGACAACCCCATCTGTGGGAAAAAGCAGTCATCATGAGAGAGAGGTTCCCAGTCCAGTGGTCTCCGACAATGAAACAGATTTCGACGACGAACAGTACCCTCCGGCTGAGGACAAGTACAAACAGTTGGAGGATAGGATGAAGGCTATGGAAGTTCAACAGGCACCTGGGTTGGATCTTGGAGATTTGGGTTTGTCAACTGGTGTGGTTATTCCCCGGAAGTTCAAAGCACCATCCTTCTCTAAGTATGACGGGGCGTCTTGTCCCAAGCTGCATCTAAGGTCCTATGTTCGGAAGATCCAACCATACACGGTGGACAAAAACTTGTGGATCCACTTCTTCCAGGAAAGTCTTTCAGGGACCCACCTCGAATGGTTCTATCAGCTGGATGGGACCAAAGTTCGTAACTGGGAGGAGTTGGCAACTGCTTTCTATAAGCAGTACCAGTACAATGCCGACCTTGCCCCTACGCGTACCCAACTCCAGGGTATGTCGTTAGGATCAAGTGAAGGTTTCAAAGAGTATGCGCAGAAATGGAGGGATCTTGTTGGAAGGGTACAGCCACCTCTGACTGATCGGGAACTTGTGGACATGTTCTTGGGGACCTTGTCTGGTCCATTTTATAACCACCTGATTGGAAATTCGTCTGCTGGATTCACAGATCTTATCTTGACTGGGGAGAGAATTGAAGCTGGCATCCGGTCTGGGAAAATTCAAGAGGCTATACCTTCTGATAAGAAGCCTCATCATGGGAAGAAAGAATCCAATGCTGTGCACGGTAAAAAGAGCAGTCATGAGGCAGGGGCAATCCAGATTTCCAATCCCGGACCTGCTCAACAAGGACAGGGGCAGCAGCGTAAGGAGAAACGACAATATACCAAACTCAACATGTCGTTGGATCAAGCACTACAACAAATGTTGAAGGCAGGGTTGATCACCTTAAGGGCTCCTCTCCGGAATCCGAACACTTCTGCACCCAACTATCACCCCAACGATAGGTGCGCGTATCATTCCGATAGCCCAGGGCATACTACAGACAACTGCTGGTCTCTCAAGAACAAAATTCAAGACATGATCGACGCTGGAGAGATTCAGTTTGAAGTGCCAGAAACTCCGAACATAATCTCTGCTCCATTGCCCAATCATTGAAGACCTTTTGTTCATTTGAATTTTGAGTTGTATTTTTCATTGCTTATACAAACAATTAATGTCATAGCAAACTCTTTTATTATATTAATGCATCGCATATGTCTGTTTCGAGGATTAATACAATCGTTTTCATTATATTCAAAATTCTTTTCATATTTTTTCTGATGATCAACTCTCGGTTAATAGTTCTGAGCCTCTTGAGGGAGGATGACGAAAACGATACCACAATCACTACAGTATGCTTTTGAACAGACCCCGCTTATGAGGTACAGGCATTGTTTCAATTCCTAAACACTGGAGTTATAAGGATGATAATCCCTCGTCAACCCATCAGAGCCAAAGAAGTAGGAGTTTTTATTTTCGAAAATCAAAACCCTTAATCATAACCTGGGGCAGGGTAGTTCTCTCAGTTGATCCAAGTGTATCTTTACAAAACGAACAAAGACAGTGATGGTTCAGAACAATCAAACGGACAGGCAGTCATCATCAAAATTCATAAATAAAAAGCCCAAAAGTCTAAACCTACCAAGGGGACTTATGAAACTGGGGCATCCCGCTGACTGTAATTCCGACAAGGAAACAGTTCAGGCAAAAAAAGAAAGGGATAACAAATAAAAAAAGAAAGAGGTCCTACAAAACCTCAACAAAAAAGGAGATGACTGCCTATTCAATATAAATTGTCAACATCCGAACCATCACCGGAAAATCAGAGCAAAAACTCAAACAAGGTCTAACGTGCGATCAATTAAGTTTAGGTTTGGAGAACATCACGAAGAGCGGGTGGGTACAAATAAAATTTGAGCCTTTATCCTTTGTTTCTTAAACCGTGAACCAAGCCACGTTATAACCCTTAAAAGTCCTAGCTGAAGCATGGGTTAGTTCGAAAGCATACTGTCACGAAAGGTATCCTGACTCCTGAAGGCTTACGGTAAATACGGAGTTGACATCACGTTTTACAAACATTCACTTGTTTTATGAAAAGAATGCGTTTTCGAAATCTTCAAGACAGACATGAGCTTTGCATTTTTAACATAACTTTGTTTGCATATGACTTTTTTGTTTGAACAGCAGGGAAATTCGCACGATGAATACCTAGTGAACAAAAGCACTCCCAATCAAGGGGCAGACGTGACTATTGTCCATCATCTGGGGCAGATAAGTCAAGATTCGGAGAATCTCTCAAAAGGCCAAAAAGCCTGGGGCAAATCTCTGCCTAAGTCACTTGGAGCATTCCAGCAACAAATCTTGCATGATCAGACATCTTCTGGTAATATGGCAACGTAAACAGCCAGGGGCACTTCCCTGCATTCTAAAAGCGTGGGCATAGTCGAAAAATACTACGCACAATCAAAGACCCGCTAGGTTGACATACCTAGGCAAAAATAAGGGCTTCCCGGCGAACCAAAAGGGTTCGGGCAAAATGAAGGGATGAAATGAAAAAAAACTGTACACCCGGCAAGTCGAAAACCTGAAAGGGCGGCTTGGGCAAAAATGGGTATCCCGGTGGACTGAAAACCAGAAAGGGCGGTCCAGGCAAAAGTTAGGGATTAAAGCGTACGACTATGTCCTGCCATCTGTCTACCAGAAGAAGGTGTCCATCAACAACTATCAGCACCCCACAAATGCCTCCACCTCAGAAACAGGGGCAATAAAAAGTGGTCTAAGCAATCGGGTTGTTCAATCCTCCAAGACACCAGGGTAAGTTGAAGAATATAACCAATGCAGTTCAAAACTTCCCCAGGAGAGTCCAATCCAGCTTCACCAGCAAAGTTGGAATACATACCCCCAGTAAGTTACGGAAGCTTACCCCTCTCTAAGCACGAACGCGTCGTCCGGCTTGATTTAAAGAGTTATTTCCTTAACAGGATATAACTGGGTTATCCTCAGCCAAAAGTCACGGAAAGAGCGTCGTCGACAGGATCTTCTTATCCCCAGCGAAGCCCATTCATACTTCCAATACAGCAAGATATCCTCAGCAAGTCATCCTCAACAATTCAGCAAAATCATTCCCCCACAGAGTATTTCTTCCCAGCATGGTCGCTAGAATATCTTTTTCTCCCCACAGGATCCTCCATTCGCCAAGTTTATTCCCCAACGGAGTCATCTTCTCCTACCGGTATACTTGCAACTATCATCCCTAGCGGAGGCAAAGGCTATTCTTCCACATCAGCCCAGGATGCGACTTCCCGGCACCCGTCAAGGATTTATTTTCCTACGACGAAAACATACATTCATAAAACGTCACATACATCATTATAGCATGCATATGCATCATATTACACGAATCTCATTGATCTTGAAAACATACAGTTCATGCATCATGATTTTGCATACAATTATGTTCTACCTTTTCAGGAAAACGATCAATACAAAAATGACTACTATCAACTAATCGCAATTCCTTCTAGATATAGTTTCAGATGTAAACCCAGCGATGGTGACGTTCTGATACTGCTTCCAGAATTCTTTCTCGATATAGTTTCGGATATGATCCAGCGATGGTGACGTTCTGATACTGCTTCCAGAATTCCTTCTCGATATAGTTTCAGATGTAAACCCAGCGATGGTGACGTTCTGATACTGCTTCCAGAATTCCTTCTAGATATAGTTTCAGATGTAAACCCAGCGATGGTGACGTTCTGATACTGCTTCCAGAATTCCTTCTAGATATAGTTTCAGATGTAAACCCAGCGATGGTGACGTTCTGATACTGCTTCAAGAATCCCTTCTCGATATAGTTTCGGATGTAAAACCCAGCGATAGTGACGTTCCGATACTGCTTCCAGAAGTCTTTTTGATATTCCCCTCTCCGGCATGAGCGTGAGGTGATATTCTCTTATGGTCCCCTCTCCAACGGCGTGTGAGGTGGTAATTCCTTCTTCAGATGTTTCTCTCTCCGGCATGAGCGTGAGGTGATATTTCCTTTCAGATTATAATTTCCTATAGTTCCCTCTCCAACGGTGAGTGAGGTGACTCCCTTCGAGATTATAATGTCCTTTGGTTCTCTTCCCGACACTACGAAGATGGTAATTCTCACCAAGGTTTTCTCAATGAGCGTTGTTGAGGTTGAAATCATTCGGGATTCTCTTACCATTCATGCTAAGGCAGTAACCATCCCTGGTTCATTCATCAGCGTTTGAAGCTCTAGACTCAGCTCCTGTAACCAATCAGGACACATCTATATCAAGCATCTAAAATCAGTTCCTGCGACGTGTCAGGTACTCATTTTTCTGTTTTGCAGGTATGCAGGTTCTCGCTAAGGAATCTCTTACGCAGTCAGCATCCAGATGGCATCTATAAGCCCATCACCCTATTCAGCAATCTCTAAATGGCATCTATAAGCCCATTCCCCATCACCGCTACTATGTGAGCGCAAATTTCTGGGCACTTTAGTGTTCAATCATCTTCTACCCTCGGATTACGAAAGGCACGTCAGCCAATCTGCATCCTCAGGTCTAAGAAGATTGAACAGGGGCAACTGTTGTACCCCAAAATTTGCCCTCCCATATTCATCAAGAATTGCCAAGTCAAGGTCACAAAATTCCCCCAGGGTTGTGCAGCTCAACTGTCTCCTATACAGTCAAAACTAGGGTTTGAGTTCTGGTCAAGCAAGTGAACTTTTCCAAGGCCCAAGCAAGTCTCCTATGCCTACAAAGATGGTCAAGTATCCTCATGTCAAGTTTCAAGGCATTCAGCTCAAAATTGCACTGTCAAAACCCTAGATTGCACTACAGTCAACTGTAGGGGCAAAATGGTCATTTGACAGTCAAAAGTTCAAATTTTTGGTCAATATATCATTTTGAAGCCACAAACATCATTTGATCAATGCTTGGTCATGATTCTCAAAATTTGGCTCAGAAATCATCAAAGATGCAAAAGTTGCTATATTTGGACAGCTGAAAAAGTCAACTGAAATTGACCAGGGCATAACTTTCACATGGATTATCAGAAAAATTCCATCCAAAGCTCATTTTGAAGAGAAAGACATTTCCTACAATTCATCTTCATGTTCCAAGCTCAAGAAATGCTCTCACAAAAAGTTATCAATTTCAACATTATAGGTCATTTTCAAAAGTCAACAAAAAGTGACTTTAAGTCAAAGGCCATAACTTGAGATTGGTAAATCAAAATGACATGGGACCAAAGGCATTGGTTAAAGGACTCAAAGACCTTTCCAAAATGTCCAAGAACATGTGAAAAGCTTAAAAATTGACCAAGTTATGCCTTGTGGAAGTTGGGAAATTTTTGGAAATTTTTGAAAGTCAACATTGATGCAAAAGGCCTAAAAATGCAAATGGGCCCAATTATCTTCCAAATTTCTTCATGACAAGCCTATGCACGACCATTAGGCCCAAAGGGAAGTATTTTCATATTTTTCAATTATTTATTTGAATTAATATTAATTTATATTCATTTAAATGATTTTAATTCATGAAAAATATAAACCTTAACCTAAAAAATCTTTTTATGCACATTATAATGTCAATATTTCGTGCTTAATGGATTTTGGCAAGTTTTGATAAGTTTTGATCAGATTTGAACCAAGTTGCACATGAAAAGATATGAAAAAAGATTTTTCCAAATCAAATATATGAAATCATAATTGCAAGAGATTTTGGTTGAAATTGTTGACCTAATTGCTTCCTTACAAGTATTAGAACAAGACCTAATGATCCAAGACTAGAAAGCTGCGCATACTCAAGCTTTGGCAAATTGAAATTTTTACATAAAACTCATATACTGAAATCAAGGTTGGAGGCGGATTCAAGCTTCAATCTTTGTTCTATTAGCATTCTGAGATATCATTGAGTGTTTCTCAATCATTAACAACAAGAAAAGCACCCTGAAACGGTATCACAAAGTCCAACTGTACCAAGAACATTTTGAATTTGCATAGCATGAATTAAGCGTTATTTTGCATTTTTTTTCATGGATTCATGTTTATATTGATGTTTCTGAACTAACTGCCACGTTTAATTTCATTTTTGAGCAACATACGCGATTTTGCCATATGAGAACATTAGGGTTGCAGGCTTTCCAATTTGGGGATTTTGCGTAGAGGCAAAATCAGAGCTCCAAACGACCATGGTTGGCTTCAGTATCTCAGGACGAAAATATCTGGACCATCGCGCTCAATTTATATTTGGATTGGAGCTATTCGCTATTTTTTATTAGAGGCCCTAAAACAACGTTCAAAAACCGTTCCCATAGGATGCTATGTTACAGGGGTGGTGAAGAAGAAGAGGTCGTGGCAGCCAACGATTCGTCTATTTGAAATTACGCGCGTTTTCATTACCACGCGTTGTTTTTGCTTTTTAGTATTTTGTTTGTCATAATATAACAATTGATTCCTACAGCTCAGCTGGCAACGCACTATGCTTGTGACTTCAAAGACCTGGGTTCAAATCCCAGGTCTTGCAATATTCCATATTATTTTTCTCTTGGCAATCTCATACAGGTCTCACACAAAGACTCACCGTACACGCTATATCCAGGCCACCCACGCGTCCACAATGATCAAATCAATGTCCAGGCTTCATGGTACACCCTAGGCATGAGTCAGACGCGTAGCATGGGATTCAAAAAGTCAACCAAGTTCCAACGTTATTGGGCCAGGCCTCTCAAATTCACACCTCCATAAGGGGACAGCAAACCCCCCCCTGGTTCTATCTTTTTTTCTAATTTTTTATCTTTTATTATTTTTAATTGTTTATTTGTTTATTTATTTTCTGATTTAAATTAAATATCTTTTTTACAAAAAATACAGAAAAACATCATAAAAAATAAAATGTCCAAATAAAAATAGAATTCTTAATTTTAATTATTTTCATAATAAATACTTATAATTATTTAATTTAATTAGGTTTTCAATGTTAATTTCTTTTTTCATGAAAATCCAAAAACATGTAGAATTAGATTAATTGATAGTTTTAAGGTCTTTTTTTTTTAATTTTTATTTCTCACAATATTATTTATTTATTTTCCTATTTAAATTGTACATAAATTTTAGGTTAATTTAGGTCATATTTTAATTCTTTCTTAATAAATAAAAAATACTAGAATTAGGGTTTGCCATCTAATTTAATCTCAATTAATTTCCTTTTTTCATCAAAATCTAAAAAAACACAAAATACCAAAACATTTAATCATTTAATTTTTAAATCCTTATTAATTTTAATTATGTGCAAAAAGGGTCCAATGCCCTAGTTTCATCATCAATCATTTAATTGCGCATTTTTTTTATCGCTTACTATAATTTTGTAAATATCCCAAAGCCATGTAATTTAAATTTCTCGCACTTTTATTTATTCGCTTCTTTATTTTCCGCTAAATCGGGTCCGGTTTAATTTTGGCGATGTGGACCCGCGCCAGTTGTAATAGTTTAGCTTTATTTCCTCGCAATTTATAACTGTTAAATATACATGCAAGAATGAATGGACTTAAAATAAAATCAAGCGTAGAACACAATGACATGACAAGACAAATAACTGAAACATGACACACGATTCGCACACACCACCCTTAGGGTACGCCTCACTGTTGCCTTGCCTCGAAAGGTGATCGTCGAGTAGAAAACGTCTTAGCAAGTCCTCATGATCCGGGAACCTGGCATGAGGGTAGCTTCTAAGGTGTCTTCCTATTGCTCTGGTGATCACCATGTCCCGAACCTCGAATTGACCCGAAAACCTCCAACGGTGGTGCTACCTACCTCTCAATGGTGGGATGGCGCTACTTTAAAGGACATTTACACAGACGAATTCCTTAGGGTAGGTAGGTTCTCAAGGATACTTGCTCTAATTTCAAACAAATCAAAACATCTTTTCACCAACACTTTTCAAAAGCTTTCAAAGCAAATTTTTCAAACACTCTAACGTACGAGTCGAACTGAAATTTTTCAAAGAAACTTTTTTAAACCCACATTGAAAAGCAAGCAAACAATTTTGAAAACACATTGAGCAAGTATCTAAGAGCCCATGGATAACCATGGATAGAAAGGGTGCTAACACCTTCCCTTTCTATAACCTACCTCCCGAACCGAGAGCGATCTCTTTAAAGGAATTTTTCTGTACTTTTGTCCTTTCCAGTTGGAGAAAATAAAAGACGGTGGCGACTCTTGCTTCCGCGACATTTCGCGAACCAGCGTTAAACAGTCAGTTCCAGATCCACCGATCACACAATCCCTTTTAGTCTTTTCTTCTTCTCTCGTCTCCTTGACGCTGGTCTTCAGATGATTGAACAGAAGATGAGTGAGGTTGATCTTGGTCTTCTTTGCAATGAAATAGAGCAGAAATTGCCGATCTATGTTGATGTAGTCAGGAGAGCTTGTGGGCTTCCTGTGGTTGAAGCAGCCCAAGATGATCTTTGCCCAGATTCTGTGCTGATCCTTCAAATCTCTTATTTTGCTGCTGGGAACCCCATGAGTGAAAATCGGTCTAGCAACTATGCCAGTGTTTCCAGCTCTTTCTTCCATGTCAATACAGCGGATGCCACCACCGTTGTATCCAATCAGTCTAGCAATGTGATCTTCAGTAATCACAATCTTCTTGCCCATGATATATGAAGTGACCTAATGAGTTGAGGCAGAAGCATGAATCCAGAACTCTTTAACCAGAATGGGGAATGTTGGACCCACCAACCTATCAAAGTACTTCTCCCATCCTTGTGCCCTAATTTCTTCAGTCAAATCGAAGCCATTTTCTTTCAGACTGTTGAAATCAACGATCAGTTCAGACAAAACCTCCAAGTTCTTCACCGGAGTAAGGAGCGTTCTGAATGGAATCTGATATTGTTCAGATGAAGCCTCTTTTTGGGAACCTGCAGAAACAGTGCTAGAAGTTGCCATGTTCACACTAGGGTTTCTTTGAGAAAAAGCTTGAGAGAGGGTTTCTTTGGAAAAAGATGAACACACAAGTAAGAATGCAGAAAATATTTAGATGATTGCAAGAGACGGTAAAAAGTTAATGAATGGAGTGATGGTGTTTAAATAAGTTTCAAAAAGTGTTTTGAAAACATAAATGTTTTTAAGAGAGAGAATTAACTCAAGATTATGGGCATTTAATGTTGGCTGATTTTGGGGGATTTGAGAAAGATACTTGGAACGGTTACCAGTGACATGTGTCTCAATGCGTCCAATCAACATTTTGCCTTCTCAGAAGCATGCACGCGTGTTCTGCTTCAGAGATTAGCTGATGACTGGATGACACTTATTTGATTTTGTGAACAGCACATCTATCCTTGAAATGAGACACTCAGATCTTTGTGGATAGACTCTGATACAATCTGCATGTCTAACTTTTTGAAAGAAGATTGATCAGAAGTTCACAGTAAAATAAAACACATTCTGATGGTTAATATATAAAATTAAAACATTTTCACTCTGGGCAGAGCTTCATGCTGAGATGTTTCAGAATGGTTGAACCTATCTTCAGAAAGTGGTTTAGTGAAGATATCAGCCCATTGATGGTCTATATCAATAAATTTTAAGTTCAAAATTCCTTTCTGAATATAGTCCCTAATGAAATGGTGTTTTATTTCTATATGCTTAGCCCTAGAATGCAAAATAGGATTTTTACTTAAGCAAATGGCAGAAGTATTGTCACAGAGTATAGGGATGTTACTCTCAAAAATCTGGAAGTCTTCAAGCTGAATTTTCATCCAGAGCATTTGTGTGCTGCATCCTACTGCTTCTATGTACTCAGCTTCTGCTGTTGATAGCGCAATTGTGGATTGCCTTTTGCTGGACCAAGAGATCAGATTTTCTCCCAGAAACTGGCAGCTTCCAGAAGTACTTTTACGCTCTACTCTGTCTCCAGCAAAGTCAGCATCGCAGTAACCTACTAAGCTGTAATCACTAGATTTTCTATAAAATAAACCCAAATTAGTAGTACCTTTCAGATACTTGAAAAATCGCTTAACAGCTGTTAAGTGAGATTCTCTAGGATCTGATTGGAATCTTGCACAAATACACACGCTGAATAAAATATCAGGCCTTGAAGCCGTCAGATAAAGAAGAGAACCAATCATACCTCTGTAGACCTTCTGTTCTACCTTTTTGCTTACCTCTTCTCTTTCCAGAATGCACGTGGGATGCATTGGAATCTTTGATGACTTACATTCTGAGAGGTCAAATTTCTTCAGAAGTTCTCTGACATATTTGCTCTGATGAATGTAAGATTCCTCTGGAGTTTGATTGATCTGAATTCCCAGAAAGAATTTCAGTTCCCCCATGAGGCTCATCTCAAATTCTGCCTGCATACACTTAGCAAATTTTCTTCCAAGAGAAGGATTAGTAGATCCAAAAATAATATCGTCAACATAAATTTGACAAACTAAGATGTCATTCTTAACTGACTTACAGAATAAGGTAGTGTCCACCTTCCCTCTGGTGAATTCTTTTTCTAACGGAAAGTTACTTATTCTTTCATACCAAGCTCTAGGAGCTTGTTTCAGACCATATAGTGACTTCTTTAGTTTGAAAACATATTTTGGATTTTTTGTACTTTCAAAACCAGGGGGTTGGTGCACATAAACCTCTTCTTCTATATATCCATTTAAGAATGCACTCTTGACATCCATCTGATGCAGAGTGATGCCTTTATTAACAGCAAACGAAATTAAAAGTCTGATAGATTCTAACCTGGCGACTGGAGCAAAGGTTTCTGCGTAGTCTATTCCCTCTTGCTGACTATAACCTTGTGCTACCAGTCGTGCCTTGTTTCTGATGACTTCACCTTGTCCGTTCAGCTTGTTTCTGAACACCCATTTTGTTCCAATAACGTTGAATCCTTTTGGTCTGGGAACTAGATCCCACACGTCATTTCTGGTGAATTGATTCATCTCTTCTTGCATTGCTAGAATCCAGTCGTTGTCCAGAAGTGCTTCATCAATTGAGGAAGGTTCAATCAGAGAAACAAGTCCCATGAGGGATTCTTCAGAGTTTCTGAAGCTGGCTCTTGTTCTGATTGGATCTTCCTTTCTTCCTAAGATAGTTTCTTCTGGGTGATCCAAGCTGCTTCTGGGTAGTCTTTTCTGAGGTTGGTCAACAGATGTTGCTGGATTACTAGCAGTGCCTCTTTCTGATGTTGAAGGAGTGTCTTTATTTAGAGCTTCTGATGACTTGTCTTCAGAACCTGTAAATTCAACTTCCATACCTGCAAAAACTTCATTATGCTTTGACTTTTCAGAGTCAAGCTTATCATCAAAACAAACACTGATTGATTCTTCCACAATCTGTGTTTTTGTATTGTATACTCTGTACCCTAACATAATACACTTCTGTGCTTTAGAGTCAAACTTGTTCAAATAATTTTTTGTATTTAACATAAAGCAAGTACATCCAAATGGATGAAAATATGAAATGTTGGGCTTTCTGTTCTTCCACAATTCATATGGAGTCTTTTGCAGAATAGGTCTTATGGAGATTCTATTATGAATGTAGCACGCTGTGTTTATTGCCTCTGCCCAGAAGATCTTAGCAACGTTTGTCTCATTGATCATGGTTCTGGCCATTTCTTGCAATGTTCTGTTCTTTTGTTCTACAACTCCATTTTGCTGGGGAGTTCTAGGACAAGAGAAATCATGCAGAATGCCTTTGTCATTAAAGAATGACTCAAAATCTTTGTTTTCAAACTCTCCACCATGATCACTTCTGACTTTAACTATTCTAAGATCCTTTTAATTCTGAACTTGGTTACAGAAGGTGACAAACACAGAGTGTGACTCGTCCTTGTGTCTTAAGAACTTTACCCATGTCCATCTGCTATAGTCATCTACGATTACTAACCCATACTTCTTGCCACTGATTGAAGCAGTTTTAACTGGTCCAAATAAGTCAATGTGCAGAAGTTCTAATGGCTTAGAGGTAGAAATAACATTTTTAGATTTGAAAGAAGGTTTTGCAAACTTTCCTTTCTGACATGCTTCACACAGAGCATCTGAATTGAACTTCAGATTAGGAAGTCCTCTGACCAAATTGAGTTTGTTGATCTGAGAGATTCTTCTCATACTAACATGCCCCAATCTTCTGTGCCAGATCCATTGCTCGTTGTTAACAGACAGAAGACACTTTACATTCTGACTTTTCAATTCAGAAAGTTTGATTTTATAAATGTTGTTTTTCCTCTTTCCATTAAATAGGATAGTCCCATCTTTCTGACTAACAGCTTTACATGATTTTTGATTAAAGATTATATCATAACCGTTATCACTTAATTGACTTATGGATAACAGATTATGCATTAATCCATCTACTAACAGAACATTGTTTATAGAGGGAAGATTTCCATTACCTACAGTTCCAGAGCCAATGATCTTTCCCCTCTGATTGCCTCCAAAGCCTACGTGGCCTCCAGGCTTAAGTTCTAGGCTTTGGAACATATGCCTTCTTCCCGTCATGTGTCGCGAGCAGCCAGAGTCCAGGTACCATGACTGGTGTTTTTGATTTGCTGCTAAAGATATCTGCCACATGTATTATTTTATCCTTAGGTACCCATATTTTCTTGGGTCCTGATTTGTTAGCTTTACCAAAATTCTGGTTGAATTTTGGTTTCACATAATAATTGCTACTAGTATATTTAATGTCATGTGTGTGGCCATACACAAAGTGTGAATTCAGAGGAGTGTGTTTAATAGTTAAATCCATGGCATTCTTTGGTGTAGGAACCTTACCTTGGTATCCTATTCCCTTTCTTCCGTTTCTGCTAACTCCATGGATCATTGAAGCCATTTTGGTTCTATCTATGCTTTTAGCCAGGAACTTCTGAAAGCTATGATCATACTCCTTGATGATCTCATCAGCGCTGCTGGGAGTTTCAGAAATTGTTTCCTTCTGAGAGTTTTGTAAAACATTTTCTAATTTTGAAATTTTATTTTTCAACTCAGAATTTTCCAATTTGAGACTCTCAGTTTTGTCAAAGTCAGAATCAAGATTCCTTTTCAGGTTTCTGAATTTAACTCTGATCTGCTGGTACCTTTCTAGAATTTCGTTAAGGCTTTCAGCAAGTTCAGCCTTAGTAAAATTAATTGCAAAGTCAGGAAATACCTCTTCGGTGTCTGATTCTGAGTCTGATTTAGAAGCTTCACTGTCTTCTGATATGTTGGCCATGAGAGCTATGTTTGCTCTCTCATCATCTGATTCTGAGTCAGCTTCATACGAGTCAGAGTCATCCCATGTAGCCATAAGACTTTTCTTCTTTTCTCTTCCAAACTTCTTTTTGGGCTTTTCCCTCTGAAGCTTTGGACAGTCACTCTTATAGTGTCCTTGCTCGTTGCATTCATAGCAAGTGATGTCCTTGGTGTTTGACTTCCTGCTTCCTGAAGAGCCTTCAGATCTTCTGTATCTAGAGGAAGAGTCTGACCTTCTGTATCTGGAAGAGGACTCATTCTGATCAGATCTTCTGGGATTCCTGAACTTCCTTTTCCTCTGCTTCCATAGTTGGTTCACTCTTCTGGAGAGGAGGGAAAGTTCGTCTTCTTCTGATGAGGACCCATCAGATGTTTCTTCAACTTCCTGCAAAACTTTAGAGTCAGATTTTCTGTTAGATTTTAATGCTAAAGGCTTACCTTGCTTCTGAGGTTCATCAGCTTCTAGCTTTATCTCGTGACTTCTGAGGGAGCTGATAAGTTCCTCCAGAGAAATTTTGTTGAGATCTTTAGCTAGCTTCAGCGCTGTAACCATTGGCCTCCACTGTTTTGGCAAGCTTCTGATGATCTTCTTGACATGATCAGCAATAGAGTATCCTTTGTCCAGAACCTTGAGACCAGCCACCAGAATTTGGAATATTGAGAACATTGTTTCAATGGATTCATTTTCATCCATTTTGAATGCCTCATACTTCTGAATGAGCGCAAGAGCTTTAGTTTCTTTGACCTGAATATTGCCTTCATGCGTCATTCTGAGTGAGTCAAACATGTTCTTTGCTGTGTCTCTGTTAGATATCTTTTCATATTCAGCGTAAGAGATGGCGCTGAGAAGAATGGTTCTGGCCTTGTGGTGATTTTTGAAGTCACGCTTTTGTTCATCAGACATTGCTTTCCTGTCAATCTTCTGACCGCTTGCATTCACTGGGTGCGTGTATCCATTTGTCCATGTCCCACAGATCAGCATCATGTGCCAGAAAGAAGCTTTCAATTCTGTCTTTCCAGTAATCAAAATTCTCTCCATCAAAGACTGGAGGTTTTCCGCTGAATCTGTCTCTGTCTTCATTGTTGTCATTGCTGGTGTGTTGATACGTTCCTGCCATTGTGTTTTTCTGACGCTGGATCTTGTACTGACACGGTTAAGTGTTTTAGCTCAGAACCAGGCGCTCTGATGCCAATTGAAGAACTGAAAAACACAAGAAGGGGGGTTGAATTGTAAAACTTGAAATCAAATGCAGACAACACGTTATTTTTATCCTGGTTCGTTTGATCTCAAACTACTCCAGTCCACCCGTCAAGGTGATTTCGCCTCTCTCCAACGAGGTCTTAATCCACTATATTCAACTGAATATTACAACTGCTTTAACAACTGCTAAAGCCTTCTTGAGTCAAAACCACAAATCGATTTCTCAAGGAAATACTTTCTTACAGATAAATGAAATCTAAGTATGTTGAATGTTTTCTACAAAACTGTTTATCACAACTGTGATACTACACAAATTAAGCTTATGAGAACTGGAATGCTAAAACAATAGAGTAAGTAATTTGAGAGCTTTAGCAAACTGTGAATGAGGATGAAGATGAATCGCTTTAGGCGTGTAGAGAGTTGTAGAGCATTAGCCAATTCGTTCCTCACTTGCTTGTTTATATAGCATTGGAAATGGTATGTTGGAGTCAGTTATTCCGTTTCAATGCCAATTACATTCTTTCCATATTGAGCAGATCTTTGTCTGGAATAATGCCGTTGATAATAAAGTATCTTGAATGCACAGTATCGTTGCCAATAAAGCGTGTTCTGGCTTTGGCTTATTCTGACGCTGCTAGGTGCTGATGAATTGTTGTTGTCTTGATCAGAGTTTAGATTGTTACACGCAGATCTGTTCATCAAGCTTCAGCGTAAGCACATGCTTTGATCTTCTGATTCTGGCATCTGATATAACATCCTCTGATGCTGATGAATAGTTATTGATATTTCATCTTCTGATGCTGATGATGATATTCTTATGCTGATACTCATCAGAGTTTCTGTAAAACACAATATAATTTTTAGGTAGCATATATGTCTTACATGAATCATACAATTTATATATTCTTGCATTTTGTTATCATCAAAACTTTAACTTAGGGTAGTAGATTCAAACTTTGTTCTAACAATCATGCACATAGCCACATCAATAGTAATAGTAGAAGTACAGACATAAGACACAAATATAAGAAACACATGATAGACTAAACTTTACGCCGTCTTTTTAGCCAAAAGTTCACAAAAATAGAGTAAAAGGAACAGAAACAGAAACTGAACACTTGAAACAAAAACTAAGAGAACAAATAGAAATAACAAAAGAAAGACATAAAGCTAATGGAAACAAAAACAAATGCAAAGGAAAATAACAGAACATCGGAAGACTCAACCTATCAAATGAAACAGAAAAACACCCTTTTTTATATAAAAAGAAAATAACAGAAACTACCCAGACCAACCACCCGAGTCAATAAAATTGACCAAATTTTCATCCCTGTTGTACCCCAAAATTTTCCCTCCCATATTTCTCAAAACATTTCAAGAAAGATCCTCAAATTGCTCAAGGAAGTCCAAGGGTTGACCAAACAAACTCTCTCATAAGGCAATCTACCTCAAATTAGGGTTTCATGTTGCATCAGGATACTTGAGTCCAAGGGATCCAAAATTATCACCATTGCCCTAATATGTTCTCAAGATCATCCATGTCAAGTTTCAAGCCTTGCAGAGGAAATTTGCTCAGTCAATTGCTCAAAGGTCTGAAAATCGACTGTGCTAGGGCAAAAGTCAACTGTGTCCCACATACAGTCAAATTTCAAGATTTTTGGTCAACATCCTCATTTTGAAGTATTATTCATCATTTGATCAAGGGTTGATCATGATTCATAAAGGATTGCTCACAATTCATCACAATCCAAAAGTTGCTAAATTAAGCTTTTGTAGGAAAAGTCAACTCAACTTTGACCAAGCATATATTTCTCATACTTTATGAGAAATGACCCACCCAAAGCTCATTTTGAAGAGGACTCAATTCCCTACAATTCATATTCATCTCCCAAGTTCAAAATATGCACTCACAAGAAGTTATGAATTTGGACATTATAGATCATTTTGAAAAGTCAACAAAAACACCTTTTGTGTCAAAGCTTCATACATGAACATGGAAGACTCAATTGAGATGAGACCAAAAGGGTTGCTTAGAGGATATATTGAGATTTCTAAAAAGTCTAAGAAAACCTTCAAAGATTCAAAATTGAAGAAGTTATGCATTGGTGAAGTTGACCTTTTTTGTAAAATTGTCAAAAGTCAAATATGCCTCAAATTGCAATTTTTGTCAAATGGGCCCAATCTTTTGCACTTGTCTTGAGTTTTTAACATGGTCCACGAGTCCTAGATCTTACCACTTTCCTTTATTTTATTTTTACCATTTATTTTGATTTTTTATTTTAATTAAATCAATTTAAATCAAAACAAATCACGGAAATATCAAAAGCATTTAAGTCTTAAGATTTGATGCATGTTTCAGGTCCCTTATACAGCTAGCAAGTGAATCAACTCGTGTAAGGCATGGGTGTGCATAAAAAGATTAGTTTTGGCCTATTTTTGGAAATATTTTCATGAAGATCAAATCATGATCAAAGACCATAATTGCCAAAGATTAAGAACACATTTGCAACCCTAATTTGTTCCTTGGTATATAGTGGACAAAGGCAGATAAAAAGGATAAGGTTTTGAGGCGTGGGAAGGAAGAACAAAACTTGAAAAATTCAAGAAAAAATGTTGATCTGACTTGATACTTCCAAGCATTTTCAAGACTCCCAAGCCATCCCATTCACTTCCTGGGAGTACAAGGAAGCTATACCAATCAAAAGCAGGCGTCCTCGTGCCCAGAATTCGTCTCCACGACCCTCACGGTTTGGCATCTTTTTTAAAATCATATCTCTTTATTCTTGCATCTTTATCATGTTTCAATAGCATATTTGTAATCCTGGTCATGTTTACAAGCTCATGGTAACCATTAATTGCATTTTCGCTAACTGTATTGGAATCCACCATTGCTAGGGTTTATTTGTGTGTTTTGGGTTTTTCTGTACAGGAAAAATTGGTCCATAAAAAGGGTGCCATGATGATCACAGGGTCAGGACGATTGGATCTACATCATTAGATTTCGTTTATCCTGCCTGTGTGAGGTTTTGAAACAAGCAGGGGTTATAGCGACGGACGTTTGTTCGTAGGTAAAAGTCTCTGGCTTTTACCAACGGAGAGAGGTTAAGGACGATGGTGTGGCACCATCCCATTAGCCCATTTGAAAATTCGCGCGCTGGGGTTAACATATTTGGTTTTTTTAATATAATCTTTGTTTTGTCCTTTGTATACAACAAACGCGTTTGGTTCAGTTGGTGTGAAGGCAAGTGAAAAGGCCATAGGGCCTGGGTTCGAATCCCAGGTCCCCCATATTCTTCAATATTATTTTGTCTTGTGTAATCAAGCGCTTGTACAGGCCAAGATCCCACCATGTGCCATCATCTTGCAGCCACTAGATCTGAAGCAGATTTAATCCAAAGGTCATCATGTGATGGTCCATCATGCATCCCAGTCAAAGTACAGCGCTGGATCCAGGAAGTCAACGTGGACCAAGATTTTTGGGCCTAAAAGCTTGCTATTAACACCTCTCCAATTTGATGATTATAGGCCCATTTTCTTTTTCTTTTCTTTTATATTTTCTTTATTTGATTTATTTAATTGTTTTTACTAACACAAAATTAATTCTTTTTTTATCAAAAAATCATAAAAATAATTTTTCATCCAATTGGATTTAGTTTATTTTTTATCAAAAATTAATTTAATTATTTTATTTAATTTATTAGGTAACTTTAATTCTTTTTATAAATAAATTAAAATAAATTAGAAGAATTAGGGTTTTTTTTGTCTAATTTAATTTTTATTTCTCTTTTCTTAAAAAGTCACAAAAATACAAAAATAGGTCAAATTTAATTAGTTTTATTTAATTTAATTTAATTAAGTAATTAGGTTTTTGCATATTTAATTTAAACCATTATTTTCCTAAAATAATCAAAAACAACCAAAAAATGATTTTTCTTGTAATTAGGTTAGACGGGGTCAAAACTCTAATTTCCTTTCGTTCTCCATTTGTCACGTGTTTATTTATTTTTTACAATATTGATGTAATTGCTCATGGGATGTAATAGATTAATTAGGGCTTTTTCGTTTATTTATCGTTTTAGCGGGTTTTTTGGCTATGTAATTAATACCTGAAGCCTTGTAATAGCGTAGCTTTATTTTCTCGTACTTTAATTCTCGTAAACATAAACTGTTAGATGTGTGATAATAGGGTTGCATGACAAGACTGTATGTAAATTTTAAAACGGTTAGCAAACCCTAAATGTGCAAAGATAATAACTTGAAATTGAATCACTCGCACATGCACACTCCTAGGGTGTACTCTCACTTCGGTTGCCTTCGGTAAATGATCATTAAGCATAGGATATTTCAGTGGTTGCTCTCTTGTCTAAATAAAAGATCAAAGTCCCATTCAGAAGTGTTGCCTCGGAAAGGTTGCCTCGGAAATGTTGCCTCGAATATTGATCTTAAGACATTAGGGTTATTACTAAGACGTTCTAACATTGCTTCAGTGATCGCACGTCCCTTTCGAATTGACCCTTAAAACTCCAACGATGGTGCTACCTACTCACTAATAGTGGGATAGCACTGTCTAAAGGAAACAAAAACAGAAACATTCTTTTTTTCGAGTAGGTAGATGCTAGTAGGTACTTGCTCAAAAACAAACAAATCTTTTTCATACAAACACTTTTCAAACAAAGTTTTCAAAACAACTTCGTAACACTCTTGAAGACAGAAGCAAGGGTTAAATCGAAGTAAAAGAAAAACTTTTTTTCAAATCAAACACACAAAAGAAATTTTGAAAATGATGAGCAAGTACCTAAGAGCCCGTGGAAAACCACAGATAGAAAGGGTGCTAATAACTTCCCTTTCTATAATCTACCCCCCGTACTCAAAATCTCAAAAAAAAAATGAATTTTTCTGTGCTTTTTTCCTTTCCAGTTGGATAAAAATAAAAGTCGGTGGCGACTCTTGCTTACTGCGACATTTTGCAAACACAAACCAACATTTAAACAGTCCGGTTCTGGCCACCGTATCACAGAACTGGCGACTCTGCTGGGGAACTAATAAGTGGGGTATACCTTAGGATTAGTTCATCATATTTTGCTTCTATTGTTTGATTTGTTTTCTTTACCTTTGAGGGCTTTGCATCGGGAGTTACTATATATCCTAACCCAGATCTGGGGGACACCTTTTGGGTAAGTAGCAATAAACTGTGAGGGAATTGTACGGTGTAGACCGATACGGTTGAAGAAGTAGCTACGTTGATGTGGCACATTGGTTGGTACCGGTATCCCTTGTGGAGAAACGAGGAGAATACATGGCTGCTATATGGATCATTAAGCATCAACTGACCTTAGAACCTATAATTGACCAACTTGGCCATAGGAAGTAGTGAGATAGCCGGTCTCGATGTAAAGCTAGGAACTGGTTGATACTCGATGCTACACTCATTGAGACCATACTCTCGAGATAGTTCCGGCCGCAAGAAAAGATTGTGTGAGATGAAACCATGACCGATGGAGGATGGTAAATGATATTAAGAACCTCTAGAACCCGATTACTATTATTAAGACAGGTTGAAACCAACTGAACTTCAAGAGGGTAATACCTAGACCCCATGCAAGCCTTAAACTTAAGGGATATTGTGTGACTTGTTTGCCTTTACCATGTCTGCTATCTGCTATACCTGTTGTGTGTTTTATCATGACATCATGCATCATAATATAACATGCATATTTCATTAGACTAACCATTTCAAAGATCGAGGGGATTTATCTTTGTTCTGTTTTGCAGATTATGGCTTCCATGCGCAGAAACACCATCCGAGTTAACTTTGTGCAAATACCTGCTCAACTCAAAGATTTAGCCTCGAGAGTTTCTGATACTTCCTCATTCATTATAAGACATGGTCAACTTCTTAGTTTGGTTACCTCCAGGTTTGATGAGAAAATGATGAGTGTGCTTTTCCAGTTCTTCGATCTAGTGCATCATTGTTTCACCTTCCCGGATTATCATCTAGTTCCCACTTTGGAAGAGTTTTCTCATTTGTTGGGTATATCCATCCTTGAGAAGATGCCTTTCACGGGTTTGGAAGAGACTCCTAGGCTAGAAGACATTGCTTCAGCTTTACACTTGAAAAAGGCTGATGTAGTGTCTAATTGGGAGACACAAAGCGGGGTTAAAGGTTTCTTAGCCAAGTTTCTAATGTATCAAGCTCAACTATTTTGGGACAACTTGGACTTCCAGGCTTTCGAAGACATCTTGGCTCTCCTTATCTACGGTTTGGTTCTTTTCCCGAATCCAGATTCCTTCATAGATGTGAACGCGGTTAAGATCTTCTTGTCTCACAATCCTGTACCTACCCTCTTGGGTGATATTTTGCATGCTCTCTACACTCGTACGACGCGTAGAAGAGGGACCCTCATGTGTTGCATGCCGCTGTTGGCGAGGTGGTTTACTTTGCACCTCCCCAAGTCTGTGCTGAAAAATGAAGAAGGTTTAGGATGGTCTTACAAGATAATGTCCCTTGCCCATGCAGACTTTCTTTGGAGTTCTAAGGATATGGAGGGTGTTGCTGTCATTGACCGATGTGGGGAATACCCTAATGTCCCATTGCTTGGAATTAGAGGGGGAATAACTTACAGTCCTTGTTTGAATTTACGACAGTTTGGTCGCGCTCGGAGAGACGATCCTCATGAGCTACTTCTTGCAGATATTGTCTTTGACTATAAGGAAGACGTTGAAGAGCATCGCCGAAGGTTTATACGAGCTTGGGGCATGGTGAACAGGTATGACCCTCAAGAGCTAGCACTAAAGACTTCTCTCCCTATGCAACCTTACTTCCAGTGGGTCCGATCTCGGGCTCAGAAGCTTGGGATGCCTTATGAAGCTGTGTTGCCAGTGATTATGGAGCATACTAATGAAGAAGGTGTTCCTTATACAGTCCTTTATCCCTACATGCCTACTGATCTTGGGGCATTAAAGAGATCATGGATTCAGCTAAAAGAGGAGAGGGATACCTACAGGGATAAGTATCATGAGCAAGAGAGGAAGATCTTGAAGCTCACGAGGCAACTTGAGAATGAAAGGATGATCAATGACTACGTCAGCACGAAGGGAAAGCGTTCATGGAATTTCTGATTTTGTTGTTTTTTCTAGTTTAGATTTGTTTTCAGTCTATTTCTTTTGTAACGCCTTAAAGGCATTGTTAAACATTATTACAAGTTTAATTTAATAAAGTTTGTTATTTCTTAGTTTGCAAATTTAAATCTCCCAAAGTCTTTGAAATCATTTCATACGCATTCCATTATTATGCACCTCATTACAGGTATCATTATAGGTTTCTCATCTTCTTCACTGTTTATTTCAGCACAAAATGTCTTCTGAAATACCTACCAATCAAGCCATCAAAGCTCTTCAAGCACAAAATGCTCAATTCAAAGAAATGTTCTTGAACCTAGATAAAGGGCAAGAGGATTTGAAGACTCTCATCCTAAAGGAGAAGAAGAAGAAAAAGAAGAAGGTGGTTCTGCTGAATATGGGTCACAGATTTGGGAATAGGTTGCGACAGGAAGCTGATCTGTCTCATTCATCTAAAGGAGGATAGAATCAAGAGGAAGAAAAGGGTCCTAGTCCTGTAGTCTCTGATAATGACACTGATTTTGATGAAGAACAGTATCCTCCTGCTGAGGATAGGTACAAGCAACTCAAAGACCGTTTGAGTGCTATGGAGATTCAGAAGATACCTGGTTTGGACTTCGGAGATATGGGACTAGCATCTGGGGTGGTGATCCCTCACAAATTCAAAGCTCTGGTCTTTGCTAAGTACGATGGAGCATCCTACACAAAACTCCATCTCTGCTCGTACGTCATAAAAATCCAACCTTACACTACTGATAGAAATCTGTGGGTTCATTTCTTTCAAGATAGTCTGTCAGGGACTCAACTTGAATGGTTTTATCAATTGGTAGGAGCTAATGTCCGCAACTGGGAGGACCTCGCTGCTTCTTTTTACATGCAATACTAGTATAACGCTGACCTTGCTCCCACGCGTACTCAGCTTTAGGGTATATCTATGGGTGTAGGCGAAGGCTTTAAGGACTATGCTCAGAAGTGGAGAGATCTGGCCAGAAGAGTCCAACCCCCTCTGTCTGATAGGGAGTTAGTGGATATGTTTCTTGGGACTTTGTCTGGTCCATTTTTCAATCACTTGATCGGCAGTTCATCATCTGGGTTTACTGAATTAATTTTGACTGGGGAGAGAGTAGAAGCTAGTATCAGAAGTGGTAAGATACAGAAAGGTGCTTCATCAAGTACAGAAAAGAAGCCTTTCAGGAAAGAAGCTAGTGAAGTTTATAGCTCGAGGAGCCAAAACCGACCGGAACACCACAAAGCAGTTAATGCGGTAGTAATATCGAGACCCACCGTTGCCCCACAATGCAACAATCAGCAAAGAGTAGAGAGAGCGCAAAGATAGTACACTCGGCTCAGTATGACCTTATCTCAAATTTTACCGCAATTGTTGAAGACTAACCTGGTAACTCTGAGGGAAGCCCCAAAGAATCCCAGCAATTATTACACGGTCTATCCGGCCAGGTTGTATAATGTTGTTAGTTCCTTAGTACACCACATGTATGTGAAACACTGTTGGTGCTTGCTTGATTTTCTAACCAATTATTTGCAGGAGTGAGATTGAAATAAGTGGGAGAGAAGCTTTTGATTCTCTGACATGTTTTAGTTGTTGAATGTTGGTTTAGTGTGTTGTTGATTGCAAGAGTGTAAGTGTTATTGATGTTGTGTTGTTTCCTGAACCCAAAGGGAATGTGGATTCAAGATTCTTATTTGTTGGTCAAGTTGGGATACCTTTAAGGGAGAACTATCAGGTATTGTTGATGTTTACTTCTCGGAGAGTAGAGAACAGCATGACGACTAGTGATGTGATATTGATGTGTAATTTCCTGATGGTTTTCCTGAAGATATCTATGAATTTCCTCCAAAGCGTGAATATAAGTTCGATGAAGGTGAGTAGTTGATGTTTTTATCTGCTAAACAAGTAGAAGAACTTTTAAAAGATGAAGCTCAAATGTTTTCAATGTTTTCATCTTTGCACGTAGACAACAGGGCTGCAAGTGTCGCTTTGCCTGTTGTGTGATTTCCAATATGTGTTTCCAGATGAAATTAGTGACTTGCCTCTAGAGCGAGAGGTTGAGTTTTTAATCAAGTGGTTTGACGTGGAAGTGACAAGTCATTAAAGCTTATGATGTGCTGGATGTTTTATTTTAAGATCTGTGTATCTAGAATAAAAAGTGTTATCAACCATGAAGGAATAGGAGGTGATTTATTTCTAATCTTATGTCTTAAGATAATGAAGAATTGTCTACCATCTATAACTTTCAAGGTGGGGTGACTCTATTAGTCCTAAAACTTGATATCAAATATCAAGTCGATAAGGATAGTTCCGTTTTGTAGAAGATGGTTCCTCAAGTGGAAAGATAATTAGAAGGCTAAAAGGGATAGAGTTTTCAAGCTATAACTGGAAAAGATAAAAATCAAGTGACAAAAGGTTGTTGTTATCAAAAGGAAAGCTGAGTAAAGGATGTTAATCTTCGTGTATCAATATGGTTCTAGACATCATAATGCTCAAGCTAAAGTCATTACTTGGACTGAAGATGTTTCTTCTATGAAAATTTGATCTTAACGGTTTTAGTTACTTTCTAAAAGGTCAAGTTCAGCATGGATTAATCAAGCAGTGGTTAATACTCAAAGAAGGTGATAATTGCCTTATTCATCACACCCTCTTAGAACTTCAACTAAGATGATTAGTATTTTGACACTAACATTTACTGACACTTAAGTGCAGTAAAAGTGATTCTGGTGGTTTGTTTAATTCTCATTCTAATCAACTATTACTTCATTGATGATGCTACAAGGGAAGTTTAAGGAAATTGAATGTATAAATAATGTAGGATGGAGAATCTAGTTTATGTTAAGTGGTATTCTTACTAAAGGACTGATGACTATTGTGTGATCAAGGTCTAAACGTATTTGTCATCAAGGAAGAATGTTTTGTCTCTAACAAGATTTTTGGAGTTCTTTGAGGATTTAAAAACATTTTCTATTTGTGGTCTCCATAAGTATTTAATTGCTTATCCTTTTACTTGGTGTTCAAGAAAGAATAAGTCAAGATGTCACACCATAAGGTGCAACATTAGAGAAGTGCAAAAGTTCTAGAACCCGTTCTATGACAGTATAGTCCAATGCAAGGTGGGTGTCCTGGAGGATAAAGACACACACACACGCACACACACACATACACACACACACGCACACACACACACACACACACACACACACACACACACACACACACACACACACACACACACACACACACACACACACACACACACACACACACACACACACACATATATATATATATATATATATATATATATATATATATATATATATATATATATATATATATATATATATATATATATATATATATATATATCTAAGATTTTCTTTTGTTTCCTATAACAAAGTAAATCAATCATCTGTGAAGTCTTCAAAGGTTATTATCTCTCCTTGAATAGGAACAAGGTATGTCTCTGATTATTCTACTAAGAGAAGTACTTTTAGTGATGTTATCTTCAGGACTAAAATAAGTCATATGTTCATTGAGAAAGGTAACAATGTGCCACCAGATGTTGGAACACCATCTCAGTAGTTTGTTACTCCAGAGATTGTGGAAGATTCTAAATGGATATGAGGCACTGAATAAGAAATCTCTCAAGCAAGCATTTTAAGAGGGAGTTTATTAATTGGAGTTTATTTTGGTCTGTTATCATCATCTATTTCAGAGGTGAAATAGGTATTGAATGTGAGTCTGCGAGTATGAAAATTTTGGCGATGTCTGAAGAAGATTGTATTATTGGAGGATATTTTGGTCTCTTAGATTAGAATTAACTAAATTCTAATATATCTTGAAGATTAGGTTTTGCTTAAGGAATATTTAATTTCAATTGGGTTGATTACTAAAGGATTGCAATGTCAAACTGTATGTCATGGCATTTTAGTATGACATGCTACTACAACCAAAGTACAAGTATTTTATTATGCTTGCAGAATAAAGTCATTGGTTATGTCATCATTGTGTCAGGGGTTCTTGTTACAGGAAAATGTTGACACTCATAACCTTGGTGTGAATAAGAAGATCTGGAAGTATTTTCATCATAACTTGAGGTGCAAGTTTCATTGAGAATATGAGGGGTAATTTTGGAAATGAATTACTGTAGAACTATAGTAGTACCTATTTTGGATGGTCTGCCAACTATATTCTTTCACCCAGTGGAGTGTTCAACCTCATAAGAATCATTTTCAATGGCATGGAAACTTTGTTTTAAATGATGTAATATTTTTAAGTAGTTAAAGCTTGGAAAGAGATAAAAAGTTGAACAATAACGTGTATCTCTCTTATGGTGAGCGGTTCACTATTACTAAGGGTGATATTATAATCTTCCAAAAACGCTTTCATTGATTTAAGTGTTGTTATAAGAAAGGTATCGTTACAACCTATGTAACTTACTTGTATTTAAAGGCCTTACTACCTCTCCATCCTCACAAGTTGCGTTTTAACATGAGCAAACCTTTCAAAATTGCTAATGCAAAGAAGGTTCTTCTGATGGTAACCAGGAAGGAAGTGGGATCTGGTTCAAAGAAATTAGTGTTTAACCTTTCAAAATTGCTAATGCAAAGAAGGTTCTTCTGATGGTAACCAGGAAGGAAGTGGGATCTGGTTCAAAGAAAGTAGTGTTTAACACTGTAAAAAATGTTGGAACATCTACTAGAACATCCAGGACATGGAAAATATCTATAAAAAAGATGAAGTCCCTCAAGAAAAATCATGTTAAGGTACACGATTCAGACTCAAAGGTTGGTGAAGATTGGGTCAGTTTCATTTACTCATGAGGTTATGTTGGATATATGTTCTACTATCTGTTATAAAAACAAAAATAAAAAATAGAAAAATAAAAATAAAAATAAAAAATAAGAAAAAAAATAAAAGTCTTGTTTTTTTCTGTTTTATTTTCTTCTTCAGTTGAGCTAGTCCTATTTTGGTGAGTTTGTTTTTTTTTCTTTTCTTTTGAGTCAGTTTGGTGCTTCTTGTTCTATATTAAGGTATAGAGTCTTCCTTGTTTGTGTTGAATAAATTCTTGCTTGTTTTGATTCTTTTGTGTCAGCTTCTTTTCACTTCGTGTTTGTCAATTTTTGGCTAAAAAGGGAGAGAAAAAGTGTCATTAAGTCTAGTCAAGTGTTGTTTGCTTTATACAACACTTTAGGGAGAGCATGAGTGTATGTTATACGTGTCTTGAGTCTGGTCTGTTTCTGTTACTTCTGTTATAGTAGTTTATAGGATGTTGTGATATGGTGGCAGAACCGACTGTTTAGTACTGGTTTGCATTTTGCGTTTTGTGTTTGCAAAATGTCGTGGTAAGCAAGAGTCCCCACCGACTTTTATTTCATCCAACCGAAAAGAAAAAAAGTACAGAAAAAATCCTTTTTCGAGATATTCTGAGTACGGGGGGTATATTATAGAAAGGGAAGGTGTTAGCACCCTTTCTATCCATGGTTTTCCATGGGCTCTTAGGTACTTGCTCATCTTTTTAAAATTTCTTGTGTATGTGCTTTGTTTTTGGAAAGTTTGACTTCGTGATAACCCTTGTATCAATCCTCAAAGCTGTGACGAAGTTGTTTTGAAAATTTGTTTGGAAAGTGTAAGTGTGAAAAGTTTTGATTTGAGCAAGTACCTACTAGCATCTACCTACTCGAAAAAAGATCGTTTCTATTCTCGTTTCCTTTAGACAGCGTTATCCCATTATTGAGAAATAGGTAGCACCGTCGTTGGAATTGTAAGGGTAAATTCGAAAGGGGCGTACGATCACTAAAGAAATGTTAGGACACCTTAGTAATAACCTTAGAGTCTTAAGATCATATTCGAGGCAACATTTCCGAGGCAACATTCGAATGGGACGTTTTGATCTTTTTTAGACAGGAGGGAAACCACTAAGACACCCTATGCTTAATGTTCGTTTACCGAAGGCAACCAAAGTGAGAGTATACCCTAAGAGTGATATGTGCGAGTGATTTGTTTCAGTTATTTATCTTTGCACATTAGGGTTTTCTAACATTATTCATTTGTCATGCATTCTTTCCATACAATCCTATTAGCATACATCTAAATAGATAATATTTGTGGGAATTAAAAATGCGAGAAAATAAATCTACGCTATTACAAGGCTTCGAGGAGGGGGATTAATTACATAGCCAAAAACCCGGGAATTAAAATGGTAAGTAAAAACCCTAAATTAACTATTACAAACCAGTGAGCAGTTACAAAAATATTGACAAAAATAATTAACAAGCGCGCGATGAATTAAATACGAGGTGATTAGGGTTTTGACCCCTAACTAAACCTATTGATGATTGATAAAAAAAAGATGTTTTTTTTCATGTTTTAAGAAAATAATGAAATAATTAAATTAAAAAGAAAATCCTAAGTTCTAATTAATTTTAATTAAGAAAAATAAATTAATTCACTCTAAAAGCCTATTTTTGTATTTTTGCTTATTTGAGAAAAAAAAGAAATTTTAAATCAAGAGTTTAACCTAATTTACTAATTAGTTTTAATTACGCAAAAAAAACAAGTTAAAATTTCCTTAAGTTAAACTAAATTAAATTAAATTAACAAAATTAATTTTGATAAAAAAAAGAGTCTAATTCTAATTTTTTTTATTTCTTGATTTTATGATTTTATGAAAGATAGTAATTAATTGTCAATCAAAATAAATAAAAAGAAATATTAAAAGAATAAAAATAAGAAAGAAAAATTAGAAGTGGGCCTGATAGCATTAGCAAATCCTGGGGGTATATTATTGAAATTCTGGGCCCAACAATCCAAGCCCGTTTGACTTTGCCAAATCTGATTCGTATGTTGACTGGAGGTGTATGATGGACCTTCAATGGAAAGGCATTGAATCTTGGCTGAAGATGCGTTTGATGGTTGGATCTTGATGGCATATGGTGGGCGCTTGAGGCTGCAGTGCACCTGATCACATGCTGAAAAATAATATGAAACAAAGGTTGGGACCCGGGGATCGAACCCAGGCCCTTATATCCAATTCCAGCGCTTGTTTGCCAACTGAGCTGTGACGTTTAGTTGTACATATAACATTGACAAAGCATATTATAAGAAAATCAATCATTGTTTTCAAAATGCGCGAAAATTCAAATGGACAAATCACACGTTGCCACGCCTCATCTTCTTCCTCTCTCAGTTGCTTTAGCAAATCAGACTTTTACCTACAGACGTTTGTTGTAGGTATAACCTTATCCATCTCCAAAATTGCATATGCTCAAGATAAATGACAATGGCTGGTACCAATCAACTCGTCTCATCCTCACAAGCATCATGGTACCAGAATCAACGCCCAATTTTGCCTGCATTAAAAACCCCTAAACAAGAACACAAAATCCTAACCATGGAAATATCACGTACGCGCATCAAAAATGCAATTACATGGAATGATTAGCTTGCAAACATGATGATAAACATGAGTGTAACAATCAAAAGTGCTAAAGATGCATGGATTAGTGAAATCAGAATCAAGTTTTTTGGGCAAACCGTGGGAGGCGTAGAGCATGATTCTGGGCGTTTCAAGACCTGGGAGTGATTGGAATAGCTTCTTGGGATGTATGGGAAGGGATTGGTGCTCTTGAAATGCTTTGAAACTCCTTGTAGAGTGAAAACCGATTCCCACTTTTTCTTGAATTTTTTCAGTTTTGTTCTTGGCTATGCACGACCTCTAACCTTCTTTTTCTGCTTTGTTTTTGTTCATTATATATCCCTCAATGAATTAGGGTTGCAAAACAGGTCCAATCTTTAAGCTTTGATGATATTTGATTTAATTCTTTAGCCATATGATATCTTTCTATTTTCATGCCAATCTTGCTCTTTTTGTACCAATTACCATTGATTCGAATTGATCTTGCAAGCTCAGTATATCTTGGTTGCTAACCTGTCAAAAAAACCAATCAAATCAAATCTTTGATAATTTTCATCATTTATTTGATTTAATTCACTTTTTAATTAATGAAAAATAAAAATAAATTGAAAAATGAAGCAAATAATTTGTGGATAAGTATTTGAGTCGTGTACCACATCATAATTAAGGTGCAAGCATAAAAAGTTGGGCCCATTTAGCAAAAAAGTGCAAATTTGAGCACATTTGACTTTTGGTAATTTTGCAAAAATGGTTAACTTGGCCAATGCATAACTCTCTCAATTTTGACCCTAGAGAGGTGTTATTAGACTTTTTAGAAAGCTTAGGATGTCCTATAAGCAACCCTTTTGGTCTTATCTCAATTTAGTCTTCCATGTTCATGTATGAAGCTTTGACCCAAAAGGTGTTTTTGTTGACTTTCCAAAATGACCTATAATGTCAAAATTCATATATTTTTGTGAGTGCATATTTTGAACTTGGGATCTGAAGATGAATTGTAGGGAATTTCATCCTATTCAAAATGAGCTTTGGATGGTTCATATCTGAAAAAGTATGAGAACGTTATGCTTGCTCAAAGTTGAGTTGACTATTCCAGCAGAACCCTAATTTATCAACTTTTGGGTTTTGATGAATTGTGAGCAATCCTTGAGGAATCATGATCAACCCTTGATCAAATGATGAATAATACTTCAAAATGAGTATGTTGACCAAAAATCTTGAAGTTTGACTGTATGTGGGCCACAGTTAACTTTTGACCTATCATAGTTGATTTCTAGGCATTTGAGCAATTGACTGAGCAAACTTCTTCTGCAAGGCTTGAAACTTGACATGGATGATCTTGAGAACATATTAGTACAATGGTGAGCATTTGATTCCTTTGTGGTTAAGCATTTTGATGAAAAATGAAACCCTAATTTGAGGTATACTGCCTTAGGAGAGAGTTTGTCTGGTCAACTCTTGAACTTCCTTGAGCAATTTGGGGACCTCACTTTCCATGTGTTGAGAAATATGGGAGGGAAAATTTTGGGGTACAACATATGTCCTATAGGATGTTCTAACATCCTGTTTGTTGTGTCTTGTGTTCTGAGTTATGAGCATTGTTGTGTCTTGTGTTCTGAATTATGTGTGTTGCTATTGCATGTTCTTCTAATGTGTTGTGTTCTTTAGAGAGAGATGTTTCTCTCTATGGAAAGAACTGGTTTGGTGCTTGAGGGGGAGTAATATCCACCTTCTTCCTCATGTACAAAGTTTACATGTTTAGCATGTAGCTTGTGTTTGAGTAAATGTTCTATCTTTGATACATGTTTTGTGCAATTTGGTTTGTGGTTTTATTCCTGTGGTTCTATTCTTGTATGGTGTTTTTCCTCTCTCTAAGTTTATTTGGTCTTTAGTTGTTTTAGCCAAAATTTGCCAAAGAGGGAGATTGTTAGTTCCATAGTTTTAGGATTGACATAATTTTGCTAAAACATGGTTCTACTAATGTTGATTAAGATGTTACAGAGTTCTTATCAAATGTCATAACAGTTTTGTTGTTATGTTTTTTTTATCCAGATGTCGAAGCAGCTGTCATGACATCTTGGTCTGGAACAGCAGGCGCTTCTGTTTTAAATCTTGGCAAATTTGATTTGATTGTGTGATATTTCCTTTAGATATATCTCAGTAAATTTGCAGGTCATGAAGATTTATTCTGGAACAAGATTATTATCTCCAGCTATACAATAGTCTTAGGATTTGAGAGTCTCTTGTGTATTGTGTGGTGTAAGTCACCCTTATATCTTTTGATATTTATGGTCGACATTATGTTCTCACCCAAAAGCCTTTAGGAAATGCGTTGAATATTATTCTTGGATGAAGCTTTTAAGCAAATCCATGTATTGTTTTTAGTCAAGAGTCTTGGTTAAGTATTGTAATGGAAGTATGATCTTCTTGTTGAATTATTCTTGTAACATCTGTAGTGACATTGTTCTGATGTTAGGACATCAATATTAATATGTGTTACCCGTACTAGAGAAATTTTAATTTCAAAAAAAGATTATTTTATTTTAAAAAACTGAGGAAGAATGGATTTATTTTATCTTCCCTAGACACTAAGTAAGGTGGTTGGTGTTCGTGATTGAGAGACAAGCCCATGGGATGATAATCAGGGGTTGGGGGAGGGACACCAGTTGTAGTAGCCGCCATAATTCATAGTTTCTTAGTGATTGGGTAGCAATTGCTACAATGCAACATTTATTTTCTAAACTTTTCAGCACATTTACAACACTACAAAAAAATGCTCAGTAGCTACGTGATTTTATGTCACGACGTGAAAAATCACGTCACAACACATTGTTTGCAGCGTGAATGATCATGCGGCAGGAGGACGTGTGACAACTAAGTTGCGACGTGATTTTTACGTCACAACTTTGCCACAGGAATATCACATCGCAATAGGTTTCACATATATTAAACAAGCCAAAGCAGGTTACAATAGGAGCAAATAGGTGTCAGTGAGTTGCGACGTAATTTTCACGTGGCAAAGTTGTGACGTCAAAATCATGTTACTAAATTTGAAAAAGGTTGCGACGTGGTATTTATTTCACAAACTTAAAGTGAATTTCACGTCACAAAACAATTTTTTTAAATTAAAATCTGAAACGTTATTTTCATTTAATTTTTAATAAATATAATATATATTAACTAAATAAGATTTATTAATATAATAAATTTTCATATCATTTTTAATAAATATACTAAATTAATAAATATTATTAAAAAGTTTTTTTAATATACTAAATTAATAAATAATATACTACATAATAATAATAATAATAATAATAAATAAAATATAATTAATAAACTAATAACTAAAAACTATAAATAATAAAAAATATATAAATACCATATTACTAAATATAATACACTAAAAAAATTAATTAATATCTTACACAAATTAAAATTTAAGAGTAAAAGAAAAATAAAATAAAATTCTATGGGTCGGGAAAATCGTCAAGGTCAAGATCATTGTCATTCTTCTCATCCATCGGTTCTTTACCACCAACTCTTTCATTTCCACCGAACGCTTGATTATCGCTCCTTTGGAATTACTTAAACCTCTGCATTTGCTCTTCCATATTAGATTTCCTCTTTGCCATTACCTCTCATTGCCGCATTTGTCGATCCATCTCAGATTGCCTCTTCGCCATTGCCTCCATATGTCGTTGTTGCTCCTCTATTTTTCGATGATGATCCTCCATTTGGGCCTTTAGCACCGCCTCACATTACGTTGTCTCGCGTCTCGCCTCAGTTAGCGTCAATTGTCTTACTATTTCTAGCATTTTAGGTGACAATTATGGTGGACTTGACGTTCCTTCCTCACCTCTAACTCTTTGAAATATAGTTCTATCCTCTCTTCTCAAGGTGTCTGTCAAATTTCCACCACCAAAAAAATACCCATTTGGTCCCTTTCTGCTAATGACTAAACTTCAAATATAAAAATCCACATGTTGATTAAGTGGCTCTGAACCTCACGAAGTTTATTAAGGATTTTTAACCAAAAATTATGCGAGTAATGTTTGATATTTATCCTACACCTACAATAGGAAAATTAAGTTAAATATAGTTTTAAAAACTTAGTTATATACTAGAATTAAATTAAATTAAATTAAATAATGAATGAAATATAGTCATGTGATTTTCACGCCACAATATCTCAATTTTCACGTGAGAATCACGCCACAACATCTCATTTGTTGTCACATGAAAATCACGCCACAAAGTTTCTATTAAATAAAAAATATAAAAAATATTTTTAAAAAATAACTTACCAAAGCTTTTTTGGTACGTTCGTCAATAAAAACCTCCAATTTTTTTGTCCGAGTCTTTATAATCAGCTCTGTCATTAGTGGTGGTCTCCCCAAACTCTTAGCCTAAATAATAAAATTAACTTTAATTAAAAATATATTATAAATCAAAATATAACTTAAAAAGGTGGTAATAACTACCATGCGTCGAGCATGCTCAGCAGTACTTATACTTCCAACTGCATTAAGGCTACTCCATTTTTCAGATGCTCTCATTTCCTTTATATTTTCAGATTTAACCTTAAATTCAGGTGAATTCCAATAGACAGGAAGTTCATCAAAAACTTATTTTCCTATCCAATTAGGATGGATATTTTCACGTTTCCAACGCTTTCTAGCACGTCATAACATGTCAAAAAGTCGTCTTGATATTTTGCCATAATAATTTCTTTTAACGTCTCTCTCATTCAATTGTTTCCACGTACACTTTTCATGCAATGTTGTATGACATTAAAATAAATAGTTAGATAATTATAATAAAAATTAATTTAAATAAAAATAACTTAATAAATAAATTAATTATACCTTAAATAATCTAAACCAATCTTTTTTTCTTTCTAGTCAACATCTTTAAGTCTCTTCTAAATTTTTTTATACAATTGCTGAATTACATAACTTATAAACTATGCATCAATTTGACTCGGCCTGAAACTAAACAACAATAATTTAAATTAGCACATGTTTGGTTGGTGAACTGAATGCAATTGGTAGCAATTGTTCCATAAAAACAAAACAATCATGACTTTTCATACCATGCAACTTCTCAGTGTTAGTGTCGGCACACCTTGCTAAATTTGAAGAATAACCATCGGGCATTCTCAATTCTTTTAACCATCAAGAAATCGCTTTAGCTTCTTGGGAAGTTGGACTGTAATTAGCCTTGGGATTTAATAATTTTCCATTTGATTGAGGCTTCAACTCCAACTCTTTTCGATTGCACTTAATTTACATGTCTTGTCTAGCCTTCTCAATATCTTTTGTTTTTTCTTTAAAATCCATTACTCTGTTAAATACAATATCAAAAAATTATTCTCAATATGCATAACATCAAGATTATAGTGCAATAAATTACCTTTCTAATATGGGAGGTCCCAAAATATATTTCTTTTTTTTTCTAATTGTGTGTAATCCCATATCCTTGAATTCTTATTTCTTTATCATTATTTGTGAATTTTGGTAGTTCACAAACTTGGTTCCATACTGCACCTGGTGACGATCGAGGCGGAGGAAAATCTATTACTCATTTGTATTTTTTGAAATCAGTCTTGTTTCTTCTATATAGATAATTTCTTGGTAGGAATCTGCGGTGACATTAAAACCTCAAGCTTTTCTCTCCTTTTCCAACGTAAATGCCTAGGTGTTCCCATGTAATGCGGACATCCCATTTTGCCATGTGTATCCCAACCAGACAACATATCATATGCTAGAAAGTAATTAATGGTCCACATCAAGGAAGCTCACAAAGTAAAGTTTTGTTTACAAGATTAATCATAAGTTCATTCTCCAATCCATAACCTCTTCAAATCATCCATTAAAGAATGTAAGTACACATCGATTCCGGCTTTTGGACTCGACAGTCCTGGAATGAGGTAGGTCAAAAACATGTATGGTTTTGTCATGCACATCTCAAGAGGGAGGTTGTAAGGGGTTACAATAACTGGTCAACAAGAATACACACTTCCTGATGCTTGAACATATAGAGCAAAACCATCAGAGCATAATCCAAGCCTGACATTTCTAGGTTAAGCGAAAAAATTAGGATGTATTCGATCAAAGTGCTTTCATGCCTTGCCATCATATGGATGGGGCATAGTGCATGGACTTATTTTGTTTATATAATGCCATATCATTTGACTTGCATTGTATATTGAAGCAAACATTATTTTAACACTGGTATTATCGGAAGATAAAACATGGACTTTACTACTACATGTTTTAGCTTACAGTTAATGACTTTATTACAAATTTGATATCTTGAACTCTTACAGAACTTACATTCCTCCAACAATTCATCATTAGTACCAAACTCATTGTCATAAAATAACATGCAACCACTAATGCAACAATTAATCTTTCTTACTTCTAAATCCAACTTTTTTGCATCATAAAAAGTTGTAGGCAAGTTGTCTTTTGTAGGAGTCGCATCCAGCATCATTTTTGTAAAGAATTCCAAACACTGATCATGAACATTCTGATTTGACTTGGCGACCAATAATCTCACAATTGATAAATTTGAGTCTGACGAGCCCTCAAACAACAACAACATATTCATCTCATTCAATAACTGATAAAATATTTGCGCTTCTTCATTTGAAAACTCTTTCCTATCAAAATCTTCAGGCTCATTATAGGTCACGTTCATACCAAAAACATCGCCAACCATCTCACCGATCAGATTAAAGTTTTCCTCATATTCTATAGGTGATCGACTACTTGAAGCGTGTGTATTACTAGTCTCCGGTATGTTACTCGGAATTACTTCTCCATTATATATCCAAACCTAATAATTTTCAATGAAGCCCCTTCTCTTCAAATGACACTCTACTTCCCTTGGGTCACTAATTATATGTCTACATTCACATATAAGACAATGACACCTAACTCCTCCTTCGCTTCGACAATATTCTAAAGCAAATGTCCATGTGATAAACTCTTTAACTCCTTCCTCAAAATTGGATTTGAGTCCATGTCTTCCTAAATACAACATATCGTACATCTAAATACGATAGTACCGATAATATTCCATATTGCACATTTATAACTATTCTTAATATATTAACTACAAATAAATTTCATACTATTTATTTATAAGATAAACATGTAATATTTTATATTTTTAACAAATAATTATTATGTTCTATTTTAAAACAAACATATTATAAACATATAATATTTTACAAAGAATTTTGTTTTTAAATAAAAATAAAATATACATATAACATATAAAACAAATATGTTACAAACATATAAAATATATTATAATGCATATAACAACCATATATTCTATTTAAAAAAATATTATTATGTTTAAAAAAACTATTATTCATTTAATAAATATATAGGGTTATATATGTTTTTGGTCTCTATAAATATCTCAAATTTCATTTTTAATTCTTATATTAAAAATGATATATTTTGATCATTGCAAAAATTTTATGCATGCAATTTTAGTGCTTATTATTTTCTATAATTTTGAAAAGTGTTTAATTACCCTTAAACTTTTAAATTATTGAGAAAAAAAATTCATACATGTTTAGAATACTATAAAATATTTCTTTACCAAATTTTAGAGTTTTTTAAAATGAGAACCATTAAATATGATTTTTTTAAATTTCAAAAGAAAAATATAAAAGTAATAAAATTATCGATTTAAAAATCAAATTTGTAGTACTTTTTTTAGAAATTTTTTATAAAATTCTAAACATGTCTGCAAAATAATTATTCAAAAATACATATTGATTTAACAGCAGAGACTAAAATTACGTGCATAATAATTTTGTAGAGAACAAAACATGTCCATTTTTTATAAGTAAAAATAAAATTTGATGATTTATAGAGTTCAAAAATATTTTAATCTAAATATATATATATATATATATATATATATATATATATATATATATATATATATATATATATATATATATATATATATATATATATATATATATATATATATATATATATATATATATATATATATATATATATATATATATATATATATATATATATATATATATATATATATATATATATATATATATAAAATTAATAATTAAATTTAAAACAAAAATTTTAAAAAATTAACAAGAAAGAGGTGAGATAGAATGGAAATTATATCTTTGAGTTGAGTATGGAGTGAAATTGGACAGTGAATTGAGAGAATGAACGAAAGGTGCGGGTGGTTGGAGAGGAAGAAGAGAGAAATAATTGTTGTAAATGAAATTGGTTTTTGGAAATGAATGAAGTTTGGAGATTTATAAACAATACAATGATATGATTTTCACGTTGCAAGTTAGTGAAATAAAAATCACGTCGCAACTCTTCGACAGTAAGAATATTGTGATGCGGTAATCATGACACTAATTAAAGTTGTCAATCAACTGCAACCCATCACTTTCATATCAGTCAACTCTCCCAATTTAATTTTCTGAATTTCTGAAATAAGCATTGCGACATGATATATATGTCACAACCTAAATTTTTAAAATTTTCAAATTTCTCCATTTGAATGCATGGTGTTTTTAATTTTTTTTATTTTAAATTTTATGTTGTAACGTGATTTCGACGCTATTTTTTTTTAATTTCTGACTCCTCTTGTGTTAGCGTTACTTCTATTATTTTAATATTAAAAACATATAACGACATGATAAACACGTCACAACTGTCTTTTTTATATCATATATTTATCACGTCACTAAATCACGTGGCAGAAATAATTTTTCATGCAGTGCAATATCCTATTATTTTCAAGAAATACACCCTTAAATGAACTAGTAAATTAGTTTTTGAAAATATTTCATAAGTTTTTCAATCCATCCTTTAAAATATGAGAGTCTATTGGAATTTTTTTAATAGTATCTATTTAAATAAAATATATTGTCAAAAGAATCATTAAAATAATATATTTTAATAAATTTTATCTAGAAAGAAAATTTTCAAATATTTCTTTATCTTTAAAGATTATTTTATCTAGAAACAAAATTAAAATCCAACTTTAAAAAAAAAAAAGAAAAAGAGTTGGGTCCAAGTTTGTCATAGTTGAAACACTTATAAATATGCTATCACATTGTTAGTCTTGTTCATAACAAAACATATCTCAACAATGAGTGACAATAGATCTGCACCATCTTCTCTGTCTCAAAATGTTGCTAAGAAAAAGAGGGGTAGACCCCAGGGTTCAAAAAATAGACCCAAACCAACTTCCATTATTAAGGAAGAATCTAACATTTTGGAACCAATTCTTATTGAGATCCCTCAAGGAAGAGATGTTGTGGAGTCTCTCATTAACTTAGCAAGGTCTCATCAAGCTGGAATCAGTGTAATGTCTGGTTCTGGTTTTGTCTATGATGTTACCATTATCAACCCAATAACTCGTGCCCTGAATTTTCCCATAGGAGGACCGATCTATATGAAATCTCTCATGGGAACTTACATAAATCCTAATATTGGTCAGGCTTCTCCCTCCATCTTGAGCACTACAACAATAAATCCCTTTTTCTCCATTACTCTCTCTAGTGGTGATAAAGAACATTTGTTTGGTGGAGTTGTTGGAGGGAAGCTAATGACTGCTGGAAATGTTTTGATTACTGCAGCTTTTGTTAAGAAATCTAAAGTTCATAGGCCGCACATAAATAATGGAAAATTTCACCGTATTAAGTTGCCTCTAATCAAGATTGATAATTTTGAATGAGTACAACAACTTTTCCAACATTTATGATTAGTCATTGTCTAGCATAAATAAAATGTTTTCCTTTATATTGTTGCTTTATGTTTTTTGAATATTGAATAAAGTCTGTTTATTTTCCTGCTGTTAATTTCTTTAATTTTATTGTGTAGTCAATTACTTAAATCTTTGGGGATTGATTTGTGGTTGAAGATTGTAACTTAAACTTTTTTGTTGGTGTTGTGTATTTTTCTGCACCCTCGAGAATGATAAATTACATATCAAATATACTTTTTGTTGAATAGAATAGAATAAGTTCTAAAGAATAATTGTTTTATTTTATTGAAAAAATAATGGTTAAGAGTTAGAAATAATATGGAATATAGCGGAATGATATCGAATTTCATATTACTCGTAAATATATAATAAATGGAAAGCATACATTTTTCCTTTTTTCATATATATATATATATATATATATATATATATATATATATATATATATATATATATATATATATATATATATATATATATATATATATATATATATATAATAAAATCTGGTCAAAAATTATTAAAGTTGAAAAGTATATTTATTTATTTTTAATTAAATTCTTTAAATCCTATTAAAAAATCAATTTTGACAATGATTTTTTTTTTTGAATAAAAGGTAATATTGAATTAAAAAGGATTGTTAAACAAAAAGTGGGGACTAGCTCAAAAACTAACACAAAAGTATCTAAATTTAAAAAATGACAAACCTAATCTATTTTTTAGATAATCACATTTAATCTATGTTAAATTGTAATTCAGTCTGTTAAAACTATGTGTCGAAGGGATAGCTTGTGGATCGAAGCAAACTAGATTTGTTTTAGATTTAAATAGATTTGATTTAAGTCTAGAATATATTAGATTTGATTTAGTACCAAAATAGATATTTTTGGCTTTGGACTTAGGGTGCAAGCTCAGTTATAAATAGAGGGAGTAACCCCTATTTTTGTAAGCAAGTCATTCACAATATTTTGCAGTTGCAAAGTGAATAAGAAAGTTTTCACAGTTTGTGAGCAGAGAGAAACTCTCCAGAAATTATTTGTCTTGTCTTCTTTCTTTGTTTGTCTCATAATTAAATTGTCATTATGGTAGAAATTCATCATAGACTTTGGTGAGTTTCCAACATCTAGTATCAGAGCCTTTGGTTCGAGAAAGAGACCGGAAGAGTGTGAGAGCATTGTGGACTCACACTTTTGGGGGAGTGTTGAAATAATATAGCAAGTGTGAGTAAGTGGGGAAATAGTCCCACATTGGATAGGAATGTGGAGACTTAAGCATATATAAGTGGGAGAAACCACCCACCTATCACCTTAAGGTTTTAGGTGGATAAGTGATGTGTCTCTCACAAAGATGTCTAGTCCTACATTGTGTATCAATGCTCCTAGTATCTCCCCCCAACAATGGTATCAGAGCCAGAAATCGACATTCCAAATGAGGTACGTGAGGAATGTGTGCAGGTGAAGCAACACAAGAATAGCTTTAGCAAGGATGCAAGAAGCAGTTCGAAGGTTATTCTTGAAGACATATACTCTGATGTATGTGGACCAATCTAGGTGGATTCGATGACAGGTAACAAATACTTTGTTACATTCATAGATGATTTAAGTCGAAAGCTATGGACTTACCTGATCAAGAAGAAAAATAAAGTGATCGAGGTATTTTCCAAGTTCAAGTCTATGGTCGAAAGACAAAGTGGTCGAAAACTCAAAGTTTTGAGAACTGATGGTGGTTGAGAATATGTGTCGAAAGACTTCGACATGTTATGTGAAAAGGAAGGGATTGTGCATGAGGTGGTGTCACCCTATACTCTACAACAAAATGGAATTACAGAAAGAAAGAATCAAACCATCATGAATATGGTGAGAAGTATGTTGAAAGGCGAGAATTTACCTAAAGAGTTTTGGGGTGAAGCTGTTTCGACTGCAACTTACATCTTGAACAGATGTCCTACGAAGAAACTAGAAGAAGTTACTCCAGAAGAATGTTTGTCTGGTGTGAAGTCTAGCTTGAGTCATCTGAAGGTATTTGGATCTATAACATAAAGACATGTGCCATATCAGTTGAGAAGAAAACTTGATGACAAGTCAAGTCAAATGATTCTAGTTGGATATCATTCGACAGGAGGCTACAAGTTGTTCGACCCAGTGAAGAAGCAGATTGTGATCAGCAGGGACGTGATCATAGATGAGTTTAAAAATGAGATTGGACTGAAAATGTCAAGAAAGATTCAGTGAGAGTCCTACTTAAGTAACCAGAGACTCGAGTCGAAAGAGAAGTTCGACAAGAGGAACCAGCAGATATACCAAGTACAAGCAGACCTCAAAGCACAAGACGCATGCCTGCAAGATTGCAATATTGTGTGATTACATCAGATGATGTGATAGATGATGAAGGTGAGCTGGTACATTATGCTTTCTATGCATATGTCGAACTTGTTAATGCATCTGAAGCATTGAAAGATTCGAAGTGGGTGAAAGCAATGAACGAATAAGTAAAGTCTATCAAAGACAACAACACTTGGTCACTTGTCGAATTGCCTCAAGGAAAGAAGACAATTGATGTCAAGTGGGTATACAAAGTGAAAATGAATTCTAAAGGGGAAGTAACTCGACACAAAGCAAGGCTTGTGGCGAAAGGATTTCTACAGAAAGAAGGAATAAACTTTGATGAAGTTTTTGCACCTATTGCTAGGATCGAAACAATCGGGTTGGTTGTTGCTCTAGAAGAAATAAATAGATGACACATATGTCAGATGGACGTAAAGTGTGCATTCTTGAATGGACCCTTATACGAAGAAGTTTATGTTAAACAACCAGTTGGGTTTGTGAAACATGACGAAGAGAGAAATGTGTACAGGCTGTATAAAGCCCTGTATGGATTGAAACAAGCTCTAAGAGTTTGGAATAAGAAAATTGATAGTTTCCTAAGGGAGAAGGAATTTGTGAAGTGTACAACTGAACATGGAGTATATGTAAGAAGAAACAAGAGTGAATTGCTTATACTATGTCTCTATGTAGATGATTTGTTGATAACAGGTAGCTGCAAAAGTGAGATCGAAGATTTCAAAGGTGATCTCAGTAAGGATTCCAAATATCTGATTTTGGTGAGATTTCATATTTCCTTGGAATCGAAATCTACAAGAGCAGTAGAGGTTTGATGATGCATAAAAGAAGATATACAGGAGAAATTCTCGAGATATTTGAGATGGAAGAATGCAACTCAACTTCGACACCTGCAGAACCAAGACTGCAACTATCAAAAGATGAAGATGAAGACGATGTCGATCCAACCCAATACAGAAGACTTATGGGATCATTAAGATATCTTTGTCATACAAGGCCTGACTTAGCATATAGTGTAGGTATGGTAAGTAGATTCATGCAGAAGCCAAATGTATCATATCTAGCTGCAGTGAAGAGGATACTGAGGTATCTCAAAGGAACTCTCGACTATGGTATTTTGTTTCCTGCAACTGATAAAGGAAAAGAATGCAAGTTAGTAGGATACACTGATTCGAGTTGGTGTAGTGATGCTGAAGATCGAAAACCAACAGCAGGATATGTGTTTTTGTTAGGTGGTGCACCAGTTGCTTGGAATTCAAGAAAGGAATCAGTAGTGGCATTATCATCATGCGAAGCAGAATACATAGTTGCTTCTCTTTGTGCATGTCAAGCAACTTGGATTGTGAACTTGGTCGAAGAGATAACAAGGAAAGATCATGGAGCAGTTACCATGAAAATAGACAGTATGTCAGCTATCAATTTGGCGAAGAACCCAATAGCACATGGTCGAAATAAGCACATCGAAATGATATTCTATTATCTTCGAGAGCAGGTAGCAGATGGGAAGATGAATTTGGAATACTGCAGAACTGAAAATCAGATTGCAGATATCATGACGAAGGGAGTGCAAGTCGAAGTATTCAGAAGAATAAGAGCCATGATGAACATAGATAGTTTAGACACAATGAATTAGGTGGTGTGTTAAATTGTAATTCAGTGTGTCAAAACTATGTGTCGAAGGGTTAGCTTGTGAACTGAAGCAAGCTAGATTTATTTTAGATTTAAATATATTTGATTTAAGTCTAGAATAGATTAGATTTGATTTAGTAACAAAATAGATATTTTAGACTTTGGACTTAGGGTGCAAGCTCAGTTATAAATATAGTAAGTAAGGGGGAAAAATATTTAACCATGGCACTATCACAACAAAACACTCATCCTATTACCACCACCTCTTCCCTATCACTTCCTAAACTCTGTAAAAAGACCGATACCCATAAAATAGAAAACCTTGTTGAGTATTCTTATGTTCCAGAAGATGCTCAAATTTCCGAAACAGTACCTCCCCTTTTAAGCCCTTATAATATCTTCAAAAAACAAAGAACAATTACCAGATCCATCAGAAACCTAATCTCTACCAATCGCCCTCATATGAAAGAATACGTCCAGTCATCTCGACTAGATCAATGTAGTTTGAGAGCAACAAACCAAGAGCAGTATGTGGATTTAGAGATTCCTCAGAGTCTCATAAATCACTGGAAATCTGAAGGATACACAGCTTTACATTTTGGAGCAGTTAGACTCATCCTCTCTCTCCATGGAAGGAAAAATCAGCCTGTCTTCTGCAAAATAGCTCTCCTGGATTCAAGCTATCTCCATTATGAAAATGATGTCATAGGGACTGTTCTGACCTCACTTCATGCGGGAAGCGTTGTTCTTACTGTTTTTCCAAATTATAATGTAAGCCTCAACGACAGCACCCTATCTACAAGACTAAAGGTCCAAGTCCAAATCACTGGATCTGACCAAGTTCCAGAGGCCATGTCTGCTACTCTCCATCACCAAATAATCTATCGCCTACAAAATCATTCGATAGATTTGCCTCTCACGGGATGTTCTTCTGATTCTCTGTTAGTAGTTACTAATAGAGAAGATGACATACCCTCTATTGTTCAGATTCCAAGAAAGATCACGAGGGAAGAACTAACTCAGTTAATTCCTCTTGAGTGGATAACAAACTATGAAAAAATCCATCAAGATAGAAGACAAATACAATCTCAAGAGGCCACCTTTAGAAGATCTGTTGACAAGACGGTCAAAACAATTTTCAAAAAACCAGATGAAGGACCGAGTTCAATTCCTCCTATTTTCCAGACCATGATGATCCGACCGATTCTCAAAGAAGATTGGTGCCCAATTCATGCTGTAACTAGTAAAGGAGAACCTATCTACACCGACAAGATAAATGGTCATTTTATTTGGGACGTAGATCCCAATAAATGTGATCCAGGATGTGAATGTTGGATGCATGATAATGATTATGACAGAGATATTATCCTTCCAAAAAGGAAAAACAATGGGGCGTGCAAACCATCTCCCCCTCTACAAAGAAGATATGATCCCGATAATGGTCCATGGGTAGGTATCCATGATAAAAAGAAACCTCTTCCTATTTATGAGGAAGCTCTCAAGATCCTCAGGAAAGAAAAACTGTTGCCACCAAATGATCCTACTCTGGTTACGTGGTCACCGTCAGACTACTGCAAAGTTTTGGACCCTCCAAAAAATATGGAGTTAATCCCTTGCTTTATGTACTCAACTACCGCACCAGAATATAGCCAACAATTTCCCGCTCTAGAAAGGAAGATGGACCCAGTCACTGGTAGAACATCCAAACCCTTCATTCATCCTAATGAAGTACAACCCGATGGAAAACTCAAACCTTTAACTCAGGCTGAAGAAGTTCTAAACTGGCAATCAGAAAACATGATTTCTCAAAATGATATCCTCCAAAATCTCGACAAAAAAGTGGACAAGATTGCTGAGAGAATAGACGAGACAGATGATTATCTCAAGGTTCTATCACAAAAAATGCAGAAGCATTACAGAAGCTTAAAGGCCCAGGTGTCTCAGCTGGATCGTGATTTGCGACAAATGTTAGAAGAGAGAACTTTTGGCAAAAATTTTGACCAAAAGGAAAGAGAAATCAGAAACCTACAAGGCCAAGTAAAAGAAATAGATGATTTCTTGAGAGCTTCACACGAAAGAAAGCCCAAGCCTGTTGAAAACCTTTTCCTTGACCCTCCTACTTTCCCTACATATTTCAAACGACCAGAAAGACCTTCTCCCTTCTTCCCTACCTATGTTACTTCACCACCTGATCAGGTCAAATACATACCTACAGCTTACAGACCAAAATCTACCAGAACTACCGTTACCTCAACCTCCAAGAAAAAAGGAAAGGCTGCCTGTTTAAGCGCTTCATCCTCAGAATCTCAGGATTTTCCTGAAACACCTCCTCCAAAATTCCAAAAAGAAGAAGAAATTCCTGATAAAGGTTTCCAAGCCATGGCAATCACTGGAAATTGTGAATTTCCCCAGAAAAGTTACTCTCTTGCTGAATCATCGGCACAAAAAGAAGACGAGTCCTCCTCGGATGATGAAAAAGACTCCTGTCAAGAAACGTCTAGTGATGAAACACCAAGATCCTTTTCATCAGAATCACAATCTGAAGTAAACTACATCCCAAGACTCTTCATGGCAAATATAAAAGAGGAAGATTCATTTTTGAAGAATCTCCTGAAGAAACTCTAGTCCCTGAAAGGACTAAACCAAATGGTGGTCCTTGGTTCACATTTGATGATATACCGCCTAGTCGTTGGAGAAAGAGACTACTTGAATTCGGAGCATGGCTTGATACCCAAATGATGAAAACAAATGCAGATAGCTATAAGGTCATTGAAGAATTTTGCTGTAGAATGACAGGCACGATGAAGGAATGGTATCACAATCTTGGGGCTTTCAAACAAGATGAGTTACACCGTTTAGAAAGCACAGCCAATATCCTTGGTGTACTCCACCAGGAGTTTATCGGAGATATGGATATGTTCGATAGAAAAAATAGGCAGGAATTCTTTGAGATGAAGTGTTGTTCCCTAAAAACAAAAGACCTCGACAAACACTATCACAGGATGACACAAAGGTTTTATCTCCTCAATGGGTACAACGATCCTAGTCTCAAGAATACTTATGTATCATCTCTACCACATGAACTCCAGCAAGAAATCCATAGGATGGTAGCAACAGCTAAAAAGGATATTGCAACAATGAGTCTTGGCCAGATTCATCAGGCGACGTTGGAAGCACTTGAAAAGCTTTGTAGCTTTCATCATCAATTTCAAGAAGTTATACAGCAAAAGTCAAAGTTCACCAAGGCCTGCAAAAAACCTTATCTGGAGATTAAGTGTAAAGACAAAAAGTGCAGTTGCGAAACAAAAAAGAAACATCATCATCAAAAATACTCCAAATCTCATAGGAACTTTAAAGGAAAGAAAAAGAAGACCATGAAGTTCTTTAAAAGAAAATCTTTCAGAGGAAAGGGAAAAAACCGGAGATGCTTTATTTGTGGGGAAAAGGGGCACTTTTCCAAGGAATGTCCTAATAATACCCACAAAGCCGCAAAACTGATCAACTCTCTTCAACCTCTAGATAGAGACCTAGAATCTTTGTATTCTGAACAAAGTTCTGCTGATGAAGAAACAATTTTTGCCCTTCAAGACTCTGCGTCTGATGAAGCATCATTTTCTGAATCAGAAGATGACAAATATTTCCCTGTTTACTCCTTCAAAGAGATAGGAAGCTCTCTTCCTACTCCACCACTCCCATGTATTGAAGCTCATATACTAGCGACAAAGTTTTCCCGTCCGAAGAAAGTTATAGCTTATATGGACACTGGGGCCCAGATTACAATGATGAATCCTAGCATTCTCCCAGCAGAATCATGGGTAACACATGCTGCGTACTTTGTAGCAGCAGATGGGAAAGTCTTCAGGACAGATTTAATGACCAAGGAAAAGATAGGAATCAAATTCTTCCCCGACTGCATAGTTTGGACCAAGGTCATTGGAAGTAATCTTCCAAATAAAGATATTGTAGTAGGGATGGATGTATACTCAGCAGCCAATAGACTCCAGATTCTTCCCACGGGATTAAAATTCAAAAGAGAATTCAAACCTTATTCTGGTATATTGAAGTTATATTCACTATCTAAAATCCCTGCTGGATATGAAGAAATCAAGTCCAACCTACTCAAACTCTGTGCAAACAGCCATGAAACATTCTGCCATCCAAAACCTCTATGGAAGAATAAAGACTTTTTTGTTCAACTTCCTTTTAAGCTCAATGAAGATGTTAATCCAACCAAGGCCACTCATCCAGGAATGAGTCCATAAGATTATACATTGGCCAGGGAAGAATGCAACCAGTTGCTCAAACAAGGTCTGATAGAACCCACCAAATCAGAATGGGCTTGCCAAGCATTTTATGTAGAGAAAAGATCTGAAAAGTTAAGAGGAAAAAAGAGGTTAGTAATTGATTATAAACCTCTAAACCATTTCCTCAAGGATGATAAATTTCCTATCCCAAAGGCCTCGTCCTTAAATGTTTTCATCAAAGATGCCCAGATCTATTCCAAGTTCGATCTTAAGTCAGGATTTTGGCAATTGGGTATCGACCCCGAGGACCGTTACAAAACAGCGTTCTGCATTCCTAACGCCCAATACCAATGGACTGTGTTACCATTTGGGCTTAAGGTAGCTCCATCACTTTTTCAAAAGGCCTTGACTAGAATTTTTGAGCCCATTCTCAATAGTATCCTCATCTATATTGATGATGTGCTATTATTCTCAAAAGATGAAAAATCCCATAAACAATTATTGGGACAATTCCTTCAAATAGCCCAGCGACATGGGATGATGCTCTCTGAGAAGAAAAGCCAATTGGGCCAAACAGAAATTGACTTTCTAGGAATGCATTTTTCCCAAGGGAAGTATCAACCTCAGCCTCATATTGCTCAAGAATTGCTAAACTTTCCCGATGAAAAGCTCACTGTTAAGCAGATTCAACAATTTCTTGGTATAATTAATTATATCAGAGATTTCTTGCCAAAACTGGCAAAATACACGAGTCCTCTATCTCAAATGCTGAAGAAAAACCCCCCACCATGGGGAGCAAAGCAAACTGAAGCAGTAAGAGCCTTGAAAAAGATCGCACAAACCCCACCTGCCTTAAAGATCCCGGGAGACAGTAAAAGAATCTTACAGACGGATGCTAGTGATCATTACTGGGGAGTCGTCTTCATAGAAGAGATTGATGGAATAAAGTATTATTGTGGTCATGCTAGTGGTCAGTTCAAAGAAGCTGAAAAACATTACCATACCACTTATAAGGAAGCTCTTGCAGTTAAGATGGGTATCCAAAAGTTTGACTTTCACCTGAGAGGTCATCAGTTTGAAGTCCAGATGGATAATTCCTCTTTCCCTAAGATCCTCGAATTCAAAAATAAGATGCCTCCTGATCCTCAAACTCTTAGGCTCAAAGATTGGTTTTCTAGATATGATTTTATTGTGAAACATATCAAAGGAACCCAAAATGTGATTCCTGATTTACTTTCTAGGCCTATGAAACCCATCCAGATCATTACTACCAAGCACACTTTTCCTTTGATTCTCATGGTCAAACCATTGCCAACTCGTGCCTCCAAGACCAAAGACTTTCCTCCAGGAATAACCGTATCCTCTTCACCCTCACAGCTTAAGCAGTATGCCAGGAATAATCTTTTTTATTACATGACAAAAATCATAAGAAATAAACTCCCTGACCATACTCCTTATTTCCCAGACACACCATTTATGCTGCCAATTTTAATAAACCCTAATGCTAAATTCACAAAAAATCATTTATGGTATATTTGGTGTGCCACTGCTTTATATTTTATGCCTGTCCTCATACCCACTGAAGCCATGTATGAACACATAATGGATCCGAAGAACCACAAATCCCTTATTTGGACTACTCTTGAATGGTACTCTCCGCTAACATGGTGGAGAGATCAATTAAAACCAATCCTAGGTGTAACACCCTAATTCTACCCCGGCAAATTATATAAATAAATCAAAGTTATAAAAATCATTCATGCAAACGAATCGGGTTGCCACAAATTCTTCTATCAAAGTTCATTGCATTCATCTTAGATATATAACACTTTTAAAACATCGAATGAACCATCATCATGACATCTTTAATTAAATAATTCAACATCTACGCAGCGGAAATTCTTAATAACATCTCTATCATCATTACAACAACTTCAAAACAACACAATTTGATAATAATCAACTTAAAGTTCAACAACTGAATAATCAACAATCAAAAGCAACAAGCATTCATCCCCCCGGGTGTTACATATCAGAGCAATGACACCGACTCGAACTACTGAAAGTATACAGCCTTCACTCTCGATTACCTGCACGTTACCAACATAAGGGCAACATTCAAATAGAAGGGGTGAGATATCTAACAATATAATAAAGCGCATGATAATTAATATATTAAATTAGATTACATAACATCATCACTTCTCATCTCATAATCAACAATAATAATACACATTCACCACATCAATACACACTTCTTTATGCAGTCACATAATGCGACTCAATACTATGCAAATGCATGTGGTACCATTTGGAGCAAAACTCCCATCTCCAAAAATTTGCCAATTAATAGAGGCATCAACAAGGTATAAGCCTTTATCTCAATATTCGCGGATACAGGCCATCTCAACGAGCAGAAGCTCCATCTCAAAATGCAATGTATGCGACACAATCATGAATGTAATAACAATACCACAATTAACAACATCTCAATACAACATCATCGTTGGCCAAAGGCCTACATCTCAAAAGCATCTCAACATCTCTTCATCAAACATCTCATATCATTCATAATAATTCATCAAACATCATTTATTCAACAAACATCATTTATTCATTAAACACAACTTCATTAATAACATCTCATCAACAACTCAGCTATACTTTAATACGACAGTAACTCATCAATTTCACAATGTTGGCCATAGGCCTATACTAGATATTACCTATAATTAATTAACCAACTAAGGCTTACTTGTAAATCACTAAATCTCTACATATTACTATTATGTAGTATTACATTGTTATTATTATTAATCCTATTGTTATAAATCAAACAGCAGCTTCTAAGCATCTTATCATCATTCTTCTCCACAAAACCAACATAACGATCAACACATGAACTAATTCAAATCCTATGGTTATCCTTCCTATCTTCATTTTAACCCTTAAGAATAAAGCTCATCGCGTTAGCTATTCAATGCTTCGAACGACACCTCAAACGGAGTCCGGAAACTCAAGTTACAGCATTCTCAAACTGATTCTGCCAAAAACCAGGCAACATAGATCGATGCATAACGTCTTGGATCGACGCGTACTGCACTGAACTCGCAACATGAGTCGACGCATCCTCTATTGTATCGACTCATACTGAGTCTACCATACAACATGTATTGACACATGCTCCTACGTATCGACTCATCCTAAGTCTAAAAGTCCTCATGTATCGATGCAAAACCTCTTCGTGTCGACTCATTCTGAGTCTCTAAACCTTCATGTATCGACACATCATGTTTGGGGTCGACGCATACTGCTCTGTCCTGCATAATTTATGCGATTTTCTCTGTGTTTTCACTACGAGTTCTATAATTTAAGCCCTAAAAACTTAATCTAATCATAGATAATCACCACTTACAATTATCCCATAATTCTACGTCAATTAAATAGCATCGGGACATCATTATTCATCTAAAATTCATCAATTTCATCATACAACATCATATACATTCAATTCACGAACAAGACAACAATTACCTCTAACTCCACATACCAATTATCATGAACCCAATTATAGAGTCAGAATTCCACCCTTACCTTGGATTAAAGGTCGCTCTATAATCTTCCGGTTGAAACCTCGTTCTGCCGTTTTTCCTCTTTTTCCAGCAACTTCATGTTCTTCTTCTTAATCCTTATTCTTCTACTGCCTCCTCTTTTCTATTCTTTCTAGCAACAATAAAATAACCTATTATTCTTTATTCCTTATTGGGCTTAAAACTAATATACCCTCTTATTACTACTTCCAACCCTTAAAAACAAGCCCACGTCAAATAATATTATACTTCTAATATTATTTCACCACTTAATAAAATAATTAAATCCAATTAATCACAACACATCTTCTCAAATATTCCAAAAATAATTTAATTAAATAATTAATTAAATTACAGGCATTACAACTCTCCCCCACTTAGAATATTTTCGTCCTCGAAAGTTTACCTCAATCAAACAACTCAGGGTAGGAGTCTTGCATCCTTCTATCCAACTCCCAAGTCATGCTTTCTTCGGAAGCTCCTAGCCAAACCACCTTAACCAAAACAGTCTCTTTGCCCCTCAGAGTCTTTATTTCACGATCCGCGATCCGTACAAGCATCATCTCTACTATAAGATTATCCCGTACTTGCACATCATCCACATGAATCACATGAGATAGATCTGAAATATACTTCCGGAGTTGTGACACATGAAACACATCATGCAAATTTGAAAGATTAGGCAGTAAAGCCACTCTATAAGCAACATTCTCCACTCTCTTCGAAATATGATATGGTCCAATAAAACGAGAAGTGAGCTTCTTAGACTTCAATGCTCTCCCAACACCAGTCACAAGTGTAACTCTTAAAAACACATGCTCACCAGCTTGAAACTCTAAATCCTTCCTTCGCTTGTCATGATAACTCTTCTGTCTACTTTGGGAAGCTTTCATCTTTTCTCGAATCAACTTAACCTTCTCAATAGTTTCACGAATAAGTTCAGGTCCAAGTACTACACTTTCACCAGATTCATGCCAACATAATAGAGTTCTACATCTTCGACCATACAACGCCTCAAAAGATGCCATCCCAATACTAGAATGGTAACTGTTATTATAAGTGAATTATATCAACGGAAGATAAGTATCCCATGAACCTCCCTGCTCAAGAACACATGCCCTCAACAAATCTTCCAACGATTGAATCGTCCGTTCAGTCTGACCATCTGCCTGAGGATGATACGTTGAACTCAATCTCAACTTAGAACCCAATACTTCTTGCAAACTCTTCCAAAAATCATAAGTAAATCTTGGATCTCTATCTGACACAATGCACAAAGGAACACCATGCAGCTTCACAATTACACTAGTGTAAATCTGAGCCAACTTCGACACTGGAAAGCTGATGTTAATAGGAATAAAATGAGCAGACTTCGTAAGCCTATCAACAATCACCCAAATCGAATCATGTCCTCTTAAAGTATTAGATAACCCCGTCACAAAGTCCATTGAAATTCTATCCCATTTCCATTCTGGAACTTCTAACGATTGCATCAAACCCTACAGGCTTCTGAAGTTCAACTTTCGACTTCTGACAAGTCAAACATGCATACACAAATTGAGCCACATCACACTTCATTCCAGACCACCAAAACAAACCTTTCAAATCTTGATACATCTTTGTAGCTCCTGGATGAATACTCAGCTTACTCCTATGGCTCTCTTTCAGTATCACCTTCTTCATCTCAACATCATCAGGAATACAAATCCGGTTACGAAACTTCAACACACCATGCGCATCTAACTTAAAATCACTATTCTCAGACTGATCGATTCTAACCATTGAATCTACCAGTTTAACATCCAACTTCAAAGCTTCTATGGTACTGTCTAGAAATTCATTATTAATCTTCAACATACCCAACATAATACTTCGCGGAGTAACCTCGCAAACTAAGCTCATATCTCTGAACTGCTCAATTAATTCCAACTCTTTAACCATCATTGCTGACATATGTAAAATCTTTCGACTTAATGCATCAGCTACCATGTTCGCTTTTCCTGGATGATAATTCAAACCAAAATCATAATCCTTTAACAATTCCAACCATCTTCGTTGCCTCATATTCAACTCCTCCTGATCCAAAAGATACTTTAAACTCTTATGGTCACTAAACACTTCAAATCTAGAACCATAAAGATAATGCCTCCAAATCTTCAACACAAAAACAACTGCAACAAGCTCTAAATCATGCGTAGGATAGTTCTTCTCATGAGTCCTTAACTGCCTTGATGCATAAGCAACTACCTTACCATTCTTCATAAGCACACCTTCTAAACCCATCTTCGAAGCATTACAATACACCACAAAAGGCTCTCCTGGATTAGGCAACATCAAAATCAGAGCTGACGTCAACCTCTTCTTCAATTCTGCAAAACTTTCCTCGCACTGAACATCCCATACAAAAACTCTACCTTTACAAGTCAACTTAGTCAACGAAAGTGCTAACTTGGAAAAACCTTCGATAAACCTTCTATAGTAACCAACTAATCCCAAAAAGCTTTTAATCTCAGTAGCTGACCTCGGAGTCTCCCATTGCAACACAACATCAACCTTTGATGGATCTACAGTGATGCCACTACCTGAAATCACATGACCAAGAAAACTAACCTCTTTTAACCAAAACTCGCACTTGGACAACTTTGCATATAACTTCTTCTCTTTCAAAACTTGCAATACTACTCTTAAGTGTTCAGCATGCTCTTCTTCTGACTTAGAGTAAATAAAAATATCATCAATGAACACCACTACAAACCGATCCAAATAAGTATGAAAGATATGATTCATGTATTCCATGAATACTCCCGGTGCATTAGTAACACCGAAAGGCATCATCGAATACTCATAATGTCCATAACGCGTTATGAAAGCCGTCTTCTGGATATCTTCATCCTTCACTCTAATCTGATGGTAACCCGACCTCAAATCAATCTTACTAAATACACGAGCATCCATCAATTGGTCCATCAAGTCATCTATTCTTGGAAAAGTGTATACTTGTTCTTAATCGTCACATTATTCAACTGTCTATAATCAACATAAAACCTCATACTTCCATCTTTCTTCTTTACTAACAACACTGGAGCTCCCCACGGTGATACACTTGGTCTTACAAACTTCTTTTCAAGTAACTCCTCCAATTGCTTCTTTAACTCTGACAATTAAGATGCAGACATCCTGTATGGTTCCATAGACACATGTCTGGTACCAGGTACAAGATCAATAGCAAATTCGACTTCCCTCTCCGGCGGTACATCAGGAATCTGATCAGGGAAAACTTCAGGAAATTCACACACCACCTACAATTCCTCAATTATAGCTTGAGTCTCTACAGATAGCGACGCCATCAACGAGAACATATGTGCTTCCTCTTGCATCAACTTCCTCAACTGTCTAGCAGACAAGAGACCATCTTATTCTGCTTCAGGAGTAGAAAACCTCACAGACTTGTCATAACAGTTAATATGAACACAGTTATGCTCTAACCAGTTCATACCCAAAATCACATCTAAACCTCTTAACGATAAACAAACCAAATCGACAGCAAAGTCTCTGTTGAAGATCGAAAAGGGACACTTCAAACACACAAAAGAAGTAGTCACCGACCCCTTGGCTGGAGTATCGACGACCATTTCCCAATTCAAAGAAGACAACATAAGACCCAATCTTTCAACACAATCAGCAGCAATAAAACAATGTGTAGCACTGGTATCAATAATAGTAATTAAAGGAGTACTATTAATGAAACATGTACCTCTGATAAGTATGTCCTCAGCAGTTGTCTGATCCTCCACCAAAGCAAACACTTTACGACTTGTCTGAGCCCTCTTCGGTTTTAGACACTGACTACCAATGTGCCCTTCTTCTCTACAATTGAAACAAATCACATCTTTATGTTACCACTCAGATATAACATGCCCGTTCTTGCCACAACGGAAACATCTCTTCACTTCAGTAGTGCATACATTACTCTTGTGCCCAGGTTTTCCACACTTAAAGAAAACCAGACCAGTAGGAGCATCTCCCCCACTAGTCCTCTGACCCTGAGCAACTTTATGTTTACCTTTATCATAAATCCTGCAACTATCAATCAAATCAATAAAGACACGGATCTTCTGGTATACAACTGCCTTTTTTATCTCTGGGCGCAACCCGTTCTCAAACTTGATACACTTCGAAAACTCAGCATCTGCATCAGCGTAATATGGATAAAACTTAGCCAACTCAACAAACTTGGCAGCATACTCAACAACTGACATATTCCCTTGCTTCAGCTCAAGAAACCCAATCTCCTTCGTACCACGAACATCTTCAAGAAAGTACTTCCTCAGAAACTCCCTTCGGAACACAACTCAACTGACATTCTCACATGCAGCTTCCAACTTCTGACAAGTCTCTAGCCACCAGTCATCAGCCTCGACTGCTAGCATATGAGTCCCATACCGAACCTTCTACGCTGGAGTGCAGTCCATCACACGAAAGATTCTCTCAATCTCTTTCAACCACTCCAATGCTCCGTCAGGGTCATACTTTCCCTTGAACGTAGGTGGGTTCTGTAACGCTGCAGACTTCCTTCAGGATTATCGACTGACCCCACAAACCAACACGGGTCTTTTCAGCGTGTTTTTATCCTCACTCACACGCTTACCCCTCTTCTCACTGATAATCTTGTAATGAGCATTATTATCCTCCTCATAAATCCTGCAACTATCAATCAAATCAATAAAGACACGGATCTTCTGGTATACAACTGCCTTTTTTATCTCTGGGCGCAACCCGTTCTCAAACTTGATACACTTCGAAAACTCAGCATCAGCATCAGCGTAATGTGGATAAAACTTAGCCAACTCAGCAAACTTGGCAGCATACTCAACAACTGACATATTCCATTGCGTCAGCTCAAGAAACTCAATCTCCTTCGTACCACTAACATCTTCAGGAAAGTACTTCCTTAGAAACTCCCTTCGGGACACAACTCAACTGACATTCTCACCCGCAGCTTCCAACTTCTGACAAGTCTCTAGCCACCAGTCATCAGCCTCGACTGCTAGCATATGAGTCCCATACCGAACCTTCTACGCTGGAGTGCAGTCCATCACACGAAAGATTCTCTCAATCTCTTTCAACCACTCCAATGCTCCGCCAGGGTCATACTTTCCCTTGAACGTAGGTGGGTTCTGTAACGCTGCAGACTTCCTTCAGGATTATCGACTGACCCCACAAACCAACACGGGTCTTTTCAGCGTGTTTTTATCCTCACTCACACGCTTTTCGGGAAACTTCCCAGAAGATCACCCATCCCAAGATTGCTCCAAGTCAAGCACGCTTAACTGTGGAGTTCTTATGGAACGGGCTTCTGAAAAGAAGATGCATCTTGTTGGTATAAGTAGTACTAATTAATCCTTATAAGCCTTCCTTCAACCATGCAGTCCCATACCTGTATAGCCTCGGGATCCCTCTCATTCTGATGTGGCAACCACCTTTTGACCTCTTAGGCCTTGGGTGTTACATGCGGTGCAACCACTCCTCGCCCTTTTCGGCCTTGAGTGTTACATGCCCACCAGCTTCCGCATGGTTCTTCCTCGAACCACATCATACTGGGAGAGGTATGGCTCTGATACCATTTATAACGCCCAAGGCTGCATTCAGGATTATCGACTGACCCCACAAACCAACACGGGTCTTTTCAGCGTGTTTTTATCCTCACTCACACGCTTTCTGGGAAACTTCCCAGAATGTCACCCATCCCAGAATTGCTCCAAGTCAAGCACGCTTAACACCCGAGGCCGTAAAGGGTGGAGGGTGGTTGCACCGCATGTGTAATACTCGAGGCCGAAGAGGGATATAAGTGGTCGCCACATCGGAATGAGAGGTATCTTGAGGCTATGCAGGTATGGGACTGCATGGTTGAAGGAAGGCTTATAACGATTAATTTGTACTACCTATACCAACAAGATGCATCTTCTTTTCGGTAGCTCATTCATAAGAACTCCACAGTTAAGCGTGCTTGACTTGGAGCAATTATGGGATGGGTGACCTTCTGGGAAGTTTCCTGGAAAGCGTGTGAGTGAGGATAAAACACGCTGGAAAGACTCGTGTTGGTTTGTGGGGTCAGTCGATAATTCTGAAAGAAGTCCGAGGCGTTACAAATGGTATCAGAGCCAGACCTCTCCCAGTACGATATGGTTCGAGGATGAACCATACGGAAGCTAGTGGGCATGTAACACCTGAGCCCGTAGAGGTCGGAGGGTGGTTGCATCGCATGTGTAATACTCGAGGCCGAAGAGGGATATAAGTGGTCGCCACAAATGGTATCAGAGCTAGACCTCTCCCAGTACGATGTGGTTCGAGGACGAACCATACGGAAGCTAGTGGGCATGTAACACCTGAGGCCGTAGAGGGCGGAGGGTGGTTGCATCGCATGTGTAATACTCGAGGCCGAAGAGGGATATAAGTGGTCTCCACAAATGGTATCAGAGCCAGACCTCTCCCAGTACGATGTGGTTCGAGGACGAACCATACGGAAGCTAGTGGGCATGTAACACCTGAGGCCGTAGAGGGCGGAGGGTGGTTGCATCGCATGTGTAATACTCGAGGCCGAAGAGGGATATAAGTGGTCGCCACATCAGAATGAGAGGTATCTTGAGGCTATGCATGTATGGGACTGCATGGTTGAAGGAAGGCTTATAACGATTAATTTGTACTACCTATACCAACAAGATGAATCTTATTTTCTAGAAAGTCGCCAAGCTACGAGATCCAGCATTTCCGTTAGCATTCGGCTGATTCTCCATCGCATGATCCATTGCTTCTAAAGCAGCAGCAAGTGCAACATCATTCCTTCCAACCATCTCAATTTATCACTACAACATAAACAACAGTTAGAACTCAAATTAACAATACTCGATTGTTAGACAACTACGACTCAACGACAAGGTCGGACCAACCTTTTACTCTGATACCAACTTTGTAACACCCCATTTCTACCATGACAAATTATATAAATAAATCAGAGTTATAAAAATCATTCATGCAAACGAATCGGGATGCCACAAATTCTTCTATCAAAATTCATTGCATTCATCGTGGATGTATAACACTTTTAAAACATCAGATGAACCATCATCATGACATCTTTAATTAAATAATTCAACATCTACACAACGGAAATTCTTAATAACATCTCTATCATCATTGCAACAACTTCAAAACAACACAATTTAATAATAATCAACTTAAAGTTCAACAATTGAATAATCAACAATCAAAAGCAACAAGAGTTCATTCCCCCGAGTGTTACATATCAGAGCAATGACACTGACTCGAACTACTGAAGGCATACAACATTCACTCTCGATTACCTGCACGTTACCAACATAAGGGCAACATTCAAACAAAAGGGGTGAGATATCTAACAATATAATAAAGCGCGTGATAATTAATATATTAAATTAGATCACATAACATCACCACTTCTCATCTCATAATCAAAAATAATAATACACATTCACCACATCAATACACACTTCTTTATGCAGTCATATAATGCGACTCAATACTATGCAAATGTATGTGGTACCATTTGGAGCAGAACTCCCATCTCCAAAAAATTTCCAATTAATAGGGGTATCAACAAGGCATAAGCCTTCATCTCAATATTCGACAATGCAAGCCATCTCAACGAGCATAAGCTCCATCTCAAAATGCAATGTATGCGACACAATCATGAATGTAATAACAACACCACAATTAACAACATCTCAATATAACATCATCGTTGGCCAAAGGCCTACATCTCAACATATCTTCATCAAACATCTCATATCATTCATAATAATTCATCAAACATGATTTATTCATCAAACATCATTTATTCATCAAACGCAACTTCATTAATAACATCTCATCAACAACTCAGTTGTACTTTAATACGACAGTAACTCAACAATTTCACAATGTTGGCCATAGGCCTATACTAGATATTCTCTATAATTAATTAACCAACTAAGACTTACTTCTAAATCACTAAATATCTACATACTACTATTATGTAATATTACATCGTTATTATTATTAATCCTACTGTTATAAATCAAACAGAAGCTTCTAAGCATCTCATTGTCATTCTACTCCATAAAACCAACATAACGATCAACAAGGGAACTAATTCAAATCCTATGGTTATCCTTCCTATCTTAATTTTAACCCTTAAGAATAAAGCTCATCGCGTTAGCTATTCAACGCTTCGAATGACACCTCAGACGGAGTCCGAAAACTCAAGTTACAGCATTCTCAAACTGATTTTGCCAAAAACCAGGCAACATGGATCGACGCATAACGTCTTGGATCGACGCGTACTGCACTGAACTCGCAACATGAGTCGACACATCCTCTCTTGTATCAACTCATACTGAGTCTACCACACAACATGTATTGACACATGCTCCTACGTATCGACTCATCATGAGTCTACAAGTCCTCATGTATCGACGCAAAACCTCTTCGTTTCGACTCATTCTGAGTCTCTAAACCTTCATGTATCAACACATCATGTTTGTGGTCGACGCATACTGCTCTGTCTTGCATAATTTTTGTGATTTTCTCTGCGTTTTCACTATGGATTCTATACTTTAAGCCCTAAAAAATTAATCTAATCATAGATAATCATCACTTACAATTATCCTATAATTCTACGTCAATTAAACAGCATCGGAACGTCATTATTCATCTAAAATTCATCAATTTCATCATACAACATCATATACATTCAATTCATGAACAAGACAACAATCACCTTTAACCCCACATACCAATTATCATGAACCCAATTATAGAGTCAGAACCTCACCCTTACCTTGGATTGAAGGTCGCTCTATAATCTTCCGGTTGAAACCTCGTTCTGCCATTTTTCCTCTTTTTCCAACAGCTTCACGTTCTTCTTCTCAATCCTTATTCTTCTACTTCCTCTTTTTTTCTATTCTTTCTAGCAACAATAAAATAACTTATTATTCTTTATTCCTTATTGGGCTTAAAACTAATACACCCCCTTATTACTACTTCCATTCCTTGAAAACAAGCTCACATCAAATAATATTATACTTCTAATATCATTTCACCACTTAATAAAATAATTAAATCTAATTAATCACAACACATCTTCTCAAATATTCCAAAAATAATTTAATTAAATAATTAATTAAATTACGAGCGTTACAGTAGAAACTCCTATTTGCATTGATGTTTCCTATTCTAAATCTCGAGTAGATCAAACTTTTGGCCAATTTGTTCGCGCTCTTATTGAAATGGATATGAGTCAACCTATCAATTACAACGTGCTTGTTGAACGAGAAGGATTCACGTTTTTTGCTGATATTGAATATGAGAACATATTGGTTTTCTGCTCCCACTGTGAGAAAACAAGTCTTGATGTGCAGGAGTGCAAATTTATAAGGAAGAACCAAACCAATCCATATCCTAAAACCAAACTCACATTTGTCCCGAAAAATGTTGAGAAATATTCGGAAGTGCCAGTGTCGATGGTGTAAGAGGTAGAGTTAGCTGAGAAGGAAAATGCGAGAATAGAGGAAATTCACCAGGAGAAAGAGGATATTCCTCAGACGGGGCCTGGTCTTGAGGTCTGTAACCCTCTTGACTTGATGGTTTCCGGCTTGGGTGGCCTCCATAACCCTCTCAATTTTGTTTCTCAAGAGCCAGTGGCTTCAGACTCTCAATTTTTGTCTTTTGTGGATGCAACACATGTTTAGGTAGACAGTGGTAAAGGTATCACTAATGCTGATGTTAATTTTTTACACAACTTTGGGGGAATTTGGATGATCTTGATAATGACGTCTCTATTGAGGAAGGTGCTTTCAATACAACCATTGCTAACTTAAACAGGAAGCAGGTAGTTAAAAAAACAGATTACTAGGTCCCAAGCAGGCCCTAAGAAGAGTTTCCTATGAAAAGCCTCTATTGGAACATTAGAGGTGTGGCTAATGCTCCTTCTAGATTATCCTTGAAGAGACTCATAAAGTTCCACAAACCGCATTTTCTTTTCATAGCTAAACCGAAAATTCATTTCTCTAAATTTCCTACTAACTGGTTTTCCAAGTTAGGCATCAATCCCTTTTCCTTCAACATCAAGGACCTTCTTTGTGGAGTTTCTTCCTTGATGATTTTTCTCCCACTATTATCTCTTCCACTGATCAATTCGTTGCATTTTCTTTCAAAGTTGATAATTGTTTGTTATCTTGTGTTGTGGTGTATGCCTATACTAATCTTGTTAAAAGGAGAGAGTTGTGGCATTCTTTTAACGTCCTCCAAGCTTCTCACAATTTACCTTGCTCATTTTATGGTGACTTCAATGCCATCATCGGGGCGCATGAGCATAGAGGTTGAATCAATCCCGCGAGAGGTCCTATGGCTGATTTTAAGAATTGGACGAATTCCTTTAATATCATTCACATCCCCACCACAGGTGCCAATTTTACTTGGTTTAACAAGTGTGATTCTCCATTTTCTGTTGAGAGGCGGCTCAATAGGTGCATTGGGAATTAGCCCTGGTTTGATTGCTGTAACCAAATTTTGGTGTCGACTCTTTCTAAAGTCAGGTCCGATCACTACGCGATGCTTCTCGAGATTCATATCAGTCAGGTTCGGGTAATCTCCTAGTTTAAATTTCATAAGACTTGGACTACGCATAATGGTTATAAAGAGATTATTGAATCAGTTTAGAAGCAAAAGTTCTATGGCTATAACATGTTTATTCTAAATAAAAAGCTCCAGCTATTGAAAAAAGAGTTGAGAGGGAGGAATAAAAATATATTTGGCAACATTTTTGATAATGTCATTAAGGTAGAGGATAAGCTTAACAACATTCAACAACAGATTCAAAATCGTGGTACTGGGGACAACCTTAAGAAGGATGAATTCTTGGCTGAAAAAGAGTTTTTAACAGCTTTAGAAATGAAGGAGTGTTTTTGGAAGGAAAAATCTAGAGTGAAGTGGCATTTGGAGGGAGATGGGAACACGGCGTTTTTCCATCGAGTTACTAAAAACAAGAACAAGTTAAAGCCATTATATATGCTTATCCATGAGGATCGGGTTCTCATTGACTCTAATGAGATTATTGATTGTGCAGTGGCCTATTATAAATCCTTGTTTACCTCTAACTCTATTATTTTGAAGGATATGAACATGGTGGATGATACCATTCCTTACTTGGTGGATGACAAATTGAATGCTACTATCACAAGGCTTACCTCTTTAGATGAAATCTCAGTTGTGGTTTTTTCTTTAAATAAATATAGTGCGCCAGGTTTAGATGGTTTTGGGATTGTCTTCTATCATACATTTTGGGACATAATTAAGCATGATGTCTCGAATACTATTCTTGATTTCTTTTATACTGGATGGATCATGCGTGGGTTCAACTCCAATACCATTGTCCTTAATCCTAAAATCAAGGGGGCTGATACTTCAGATCTCTTTCGGCCTATAGTTATGTCGAACTTCAAATTTAAGATTATTTCAAAGATTATAGCAGATAAGCTTGCTTCTATAATGCCTTTTTTAGTTTCTTAAGAGAAAAGAGGTTTAATTCATGGAAGGCATATTCATGATTGTATTGTCCTAGCTTCTGAAGCTTTCAACCTTCTGGATGCTAAAGTTTGATGTGGTAATTTGGCTCTTAAGGTGGATATTAGGAAGGCTTTTGATAGGCTCAATTGGGATTTCCTTTTGAAAGTTCTTCACAAATTTGGTTTCAACAATAAATTATGTTATTGGATTAGCTCCATCCTCCATTCGGCGTTTCTATCTATCTATATCAATGATGTTTTGCAGGAATTCTTCAATTGTCCTCGCGGTGTCCGTCAAGGCGACCCACTTCCACCTTTGTTGTTCTATCTAGCCGAAGAGGTTCTTAGCATCAAGATTTCTCAGCTAGTGGCAGACCGTAAGCTGGAGATTATTAACCGGGATTATGCGAAGATTTATGGTGTCATACGCGAAATTTGAAAACACCCCCCCCCCCCCCCTTTTTGAACAGTCAAATTATTTTCAAAATTGGATTTTTGTATTTGTTGATAACATTTAGTTTTAACATTAATTTATTTTTGTTTATTTAAAAATATACAATTAAATAATTTGTATTTTTAAATAATAAATATTTCCCACCACTCATATTCTTTCAAGTGCCATTTTATTTCAAATAAATAAGATGGTACAATTGGTAAGAAGAATAAGATGGTACAATTGGTAAGAAGATAAGACTTGTAAGTATAAGATCATGAGTTCGAGTTTTATTGCCCTACTTTTTGTATTTATTTTCATTAAAAAAGGATAAAAAAGTCATTTTTCAATTATTTTATTATTTTTTTCGTTTTCCATTTTAGAGGTATTTTAATTTTTTTTAAATACTTGATTTTATGCACTTAATATTCAAGATATAGAAAATAATTGAAATCTTTCAAAATCAATTTTTATTAATCATTAATTCAACTTCAATATTGAGAAAGGCCACAAAGTCATCTAGATTCATAGTCTTGCTCACCAAGACTTGAATCAAACCTCAATCATTTTCCAATCAACAAAATCTTTCTAAAAATAGAGCAATTTCATTGAATTTTTGACCTAATTTTTTACTTATAAATTACCCTTCAGATTTCGCAATTGATTCATCAACCGTTCACACATTATCAACAATTCATACACTTCGATTCTCAAACTTATTTTTCTCACACTTTTTTCATAAACCTTTTTCAAAACTATTTTGGCCAATGATTAAATATGAGGTCACCCTCCTTCTCTTTTATTTTCAATATTTCAAATTTAATTTGTTTGTTTTTTTATAAAATCAAATGATGATTTCAGATGGTTGTTTTTATTTAAAAATTATATTATCAACAATATCTACAATTTTGCAATTTCTTACACACACACACACTTCATACTCTTCCTTTTTTTGCAATTCCTTTACAATTTTTTCTTCAAAACTATTGGACTATTGGTGTTATTTGTGGTTTTATTCTCGGCCAATGATTAAAATATGAGGCTATCTTTTTTATTTTTAATTCCTATTAATTTATTTGTTTTCCCAACAAAATGATGAATATTCTTATGGTTGTTATTATAAAAAAATTATATCCTTATACTAATGATTTTTTTTATTTAAAGACAAATTTTCTAACCTTTATTCCACCTACTTTTGCACACATGATTTCTCCATAATTCTCTTTCTTTCTGTTTCTTAATTTTTATTTATTTATTTCCTTTTAATATTATTTTGGTATTATAATAATAATAATTAGATGCCATATGTTGCTATACAATTGGACATGCTTTGAATTTTGAAAAAAAAAATTATTGTTCATAAGATCATATGCATGGAGAGAGATACAAGGTTGTCTAAAGGTGAGTTTTATTTTTGATTTTCAATTTTGTTCTTATAATTTTAAATATTTGAAAAATCAAAAGCAAATCTTCCACCCTGATATTTCGTTTGTTATATTATTATTATTATTATTATTATTATTATTATTATTATTATTATTTTTTTTTTTTTTTTTTTAAAATTTTTTTTTTATTTTCATTTTTTTGTTGCTTTAATTGAGATTATTCTTTCTCTTGATTAATTTAATTATAATTACTAATATTAAATTATTATTTAGAAATTATGATTTATTTGATTATTTATTTATTTATTTATTTTAGTTAAAGTTTGAAGATTATTTGATTAGATTAGTTTAGATCTTTTAGTATAACTCTTTATCATTAATAAAAATAACAAAAATATTTTATAAATATTATAGTAATCATATTCAATTTAGATAACTTTCTAGATTGTATATATTACTAGGTTTTTCAGATTAATCTCTCAAAACATGTACATAAATATAACTTTTTTTCCGAATCAAATTAATTTCAATAATTTTATAAATAATAGGATTTACATCCACCATATCCTTGAATAATTAATTGATTGACTTAACGTTTACTAATTAATTATTCAAATCAAAATATTTAAAAACTCACCAAACAAATCAAATCAATTTTTTCGCCTAGCGCGATCTAATTTCAAGAAAGATGAACTCTTCTTCAATCGACCAAAGTCTAATTAAAATACCTTTTTTATTGCTATAAATATAAATTTTGTTTTTGATAAAAAGTATTATAATTATAATATTTATAATTATTTTCTTAAAGTTACTAACTTGTTTTATTCATTAAACATTTTTTTACTGACTTGAACTTTATTTTATTCAAACATTTTCAAAATTACAGCATGCATTTAATATATCTAACCAATTTCAATTTTTTTTTTACTTACTTCATTTTAATTTCAATATTATTTTCAAAAAAGGGTTGTGGATTTACTTTCAAATTAAACTTTGAACTACGTCTACGACTATACAATTTTCAAACACATACAAATTTCAAAGATCATTCGAAAGCATTTACACAATCCTATAAAAAAACTAATCAAAGATCATGCGAATTCTCAATTGTCATATCACTTTCGATTTTCGGTTGGACAAGAGATATTGGAATACTTCCTCTAATGGTGATTTATCCTTAAAGATTGCTTATTATTTCAAAAGGCACAGGGGCAGTTGCGATGCGAGATGGAATTTGATTTGAAATAAGTTGATTCCTCCTTCAAAGTTATTTTTTGGTGTGGAGGTTTTTTCACCACAAGCTGTCAACCGCTGATCAACGAAAAAAAAAAGAGTTTCTCATTCCCCTCTCGTTGTTCTCTTTGTGGGTTTTCAGAGGAAATGGAAACTCATCTATTTTTTATTGTGATTATGCTCTCAAGCTTTGGAGTTGGCTGAAAAGTATGTTGAATCTTTCGTCCTCTATTCTCGGTTGGGGTAACTTTTGGAGAATTCTAGACATAGACGGGGCTGCCCAATGTCAGGTGACCTCCAAAGATGCTTGCTTTTACCTTCTAAGCTTGATTTGGAAGGCTCGGAACATGGTTAAATTTAATGATTTTCTTATTTCTACCTCTTCCTCCATCTCTTCTATTATGGAAGTTGTTTCTACTGCTGGAAATGTAGTTGTTGTTAGTTCCTTTTTGAATATGCATAACAATAGATGAATTAATTATATAAATTTATTCTATTAGTGGAATTTTATGATTTCACACATTTTTAGAGAATGGAATAGTTGTGCAGATGCTGTAGCTAACATAGGTTTATATTTGACAAATTCTACTTGATTTTTCTCTTTGCCTCTTTTTTAAGGGCATATTTCGTGAAGAATAGGTTAGATATACCATTCTTTAGGTTTACTTCAAGTTGAGAGGGTCCTGGCCTAATCCCCCTTCTCTTTTTGTTCTCTAATTTTCTTCCCGTCCCGATTCACATTACATGTCTATCATCATTTATAAAATATAAATTAATTCTTCAATTGATTGACACATATATAGTTACAAACATATGCTAATAATATACACAAACTTTTAAGCATTGATATATATTTATAATAAACTGTACTTATAATATACACCAACTTCAATTATATAAAACAAACTTCAATTATATAAAATAATACCAAAAGAAAGATTTAAAACTTCAATTATATAAAACAATACCAAAAGAAAGATTTAAAAGATGGACATTAAAATGAACAGTCTACCTCATAGATACGTTCACATCTACCCGTGAACCCAGATGAGTAAAAAAACCCTAGTTGAATTCAAATGAGTTAATTCTAAAAATTTATTAAACCTATTTTAGATATTATCCCATTTTTCCAAACCTAAAATGAGTTAATTCTAAAAATTTATTAAACCTATTTTAGATATTATCCCATTTTTCCAAACCTAAAATGTATGAAAGCTTCCCGTCAAATTTTAGTTTTAAAAATTTCTTATTATATCATATTTACATTTTTTACACCCTACAATGTAAGACAATTCCTTGTTAAATTTCAATTTTAAAACCTTCTTATTAAATCATATTAACAAATTTTACAAATCTAAAATGTATGACACTACCCTATCAAAAATTAATAAACTATGTAAATATGCTCATGCAAATTTAACATCATTTTCACGCTAATATTTCAGTTATATTAACAAATTTGAAACATCATTTTTCACTATGGGTTATAAATAATAATGTATCTATCTAAATGTTTCAAATTTTATTTTGTCAAATTAATAATAATGATATTGTAAACTAAATTAATCATGATTGAGATTTTACAATATTTTTTATTGGATAATACTCTTTCTAATTAAATGTTCGATATATTTTACAATTTAAGAAATAAACTCCAAATTTTACTAACAATATTTTTACAATTAAACACAAATTTAAGCTAAATTAATTCCATTATTTAGGTCTGTAATTATTATTAGGAATTTAAATTTACATATTATTGATTATTACTATTAAAAAATTAATTAAATTTCCAAAGAAAAAAACAAAAAATTCACTTAAAACAACGTCGAACCTATCATTCCAAAGAAACTAAATAAATTAAAAGTCATAGTTAAAATTTTTCATGTTAGGAGTTTTTATTGATTTACTACATTCTTTAATTAACAATTTCTCTTACTTCATAATTAATAAAATTTAAGTTTATTAATGTATTATTTTTCATTTTAGATTTTCTCTTTCTTTGTTTATATTGATATTAATGATTGATGTGTAAAAGAAAAGAATTTAAAATACTTTATTCTCATTTGTTATTTTAGTATTTTAATAATAATTTTTTTAAAATAATAATTTTATAATCAAGTTATTAAAATAATTTAAAAATAAAGATATTAAATTTTTTTTTCTCAAAATACAATACAAGATATTTTATTTTAAAAAGAAATTTTCAAAATAACTTTTAGAAAAAAGATTGAATACTAAAGAAAAAATTAGTAAACAAAATCGATCAAAATAAAGTAATTTTGTGTTTGTTGTTTTTTTAGTATTCAATCCTTGCACTTTGAAGAAGAATTTTGCAGAAGCATTACCACAGTTTCACCATTTTCATGAACAAATCAACAAATATCAATCATCTCAAATAAATCAAAATCTTCTTTTCAAATCTCATTCCATATAATCCAAAACAGCAAAAAAAAAAAAAAAAAACTTATAAAGTGTTTCTCTTAGAAAAATCAAGTTTTTCCAAAATCAAATTGATTCTATTCCATTACAACTATTTAATAAACCATATCACACTGGATTTGAAGCTTTCTCTCATTTAATTATACAAACAAATTTTATTGTAAACTAAATTAATCATGATTGGAAATTTGCAATATTTTTTTATTGTATAATACTCTTTCTAATTAAATGTTAGATATATTTTCCAATTCAAAAAATAAATTCCAAAATTTACCAACAACATTTTTACAATTAAACACACACAAATTTAAACTAAGTTAATTTTATTATTTAGGTTCAGGCATTTAAAGTTAAATTAATACTATCATTGGTTATTAATTATTACTATTAAAAAAACTAATTGAACCTCCAATTTCAAAAAAAAAAAAAATTCACTTACAACATCATCAAACCTATAATTCTTTCATTCCAAATAAATTAAAACTAAATATATTATTAACCTATCATTCTCTCAAGAAAAATGTCTTTCCAAATATCAAATTGAATCTTTTCAATTACAACAATTTGATACATCATATCGGATGTGAAACTTTTATCTCAATCAATTATACAAACAAATTGCACCATAAATAATTTATTGTCAAAACTTATTCCTTCACTATAAAAGAGCAGCTATATTCATCGGTAGGGAAAAAAAGAGATAAAGTTTAACAAAAAAACAACACCTATTGTTCAAGGTGAAAAGTGTACTACAACAAACTTCAGAGTGCATCATATTATTGAGTTCACCCATGAATAAAGCAAGAAGAGATTATTTTGTGGCATTTCTTTGTCACATTTTTCTGTAGCCTCATCCTTCTTATCAGTTCCATTTCACCGATTGTTATTAACTATAAAATCCAAAACATAGCAGAAATATTATCACGTAATCTCACTAAAACTACTTGAGCAAATCAATGTCAAAACTACTTGAACAAATCAATGTAATTTAAAATAGAACATAACAACCTGATAAATCAATGTTAAAAATAATGTTGAAACAAACAACTACCTGATAGAGCTATGTAATTTATTCAGCTTGTCTTTATTAACTTTTTCAACTTGGCAAATAACAGAAAGAATTTCATACTTCTTCTTGGAATTAGTGGAAGCAGTATTACTCCCTTCTTTAGCGTCGCAACATGGTGCATCATCTTTCTTATAGGTAGAAATCTGAAATATACAGAATAGAGTTATGAGAAGACGATAATAATAACCATGAACCAAATTGTTATTCTTATTGGTATAAACAAAAATGACAACTAATTACCTTGCTAGTAACTTCTGTAAGCTTTTCCTCCTTGGCTTTATCATCTTCAACATTTGCTGACATATATAAAACAAACAAACATAATGAATTAAATAATGAAACTGAATTTTAATTACATATAGAAAAATTGAAGTACCAGTCAGTACCTTTGGCATATTGTCAGCTTCACTAAAATCACATAAGGTATCTAGAGTGACGCATCTATCAGCCTTGATTTTAGGCATGAACGGTGCAACAAATTGAAAACCAAACCAAGTAAACCTTTTGAATATAATTGATACAGATCGAAACAGGTGACCTAAATAAAATAAAAAAGAATTAATGGTTGCAATTTGCATCATACTTTTCTAACAATTTCACCTCCAAGAAGACCTAAAGAAGAATATGAAACCCTCACCATCGACGCCGTTTCATCTTCAAGCCAAATCCCGCTGTTGTGAACACAGATAAGCGTAGAATCGCGTAGAAGTGAGCTAAAACGGTTGTTGAAAGGATTAATGAAATGGTTAAAAGAAATTGATAATTTTATCAGATATTTTTTAATTGAGTAAAATAGATTGAACATTCATCTTTGCTTGAGGATCCTCTTCTTCATATTGAGAGGCAGAGAAAGTGAGAGTTAGGATAAGAGGTGGAGAGTTTCGGTTTAGAAGTGAAAGATTGAGAATTAGAATTAAGAAGATTTTTTTTTGTGGGTGTACTGGGAAGCATTGAGTAGAGTGTTATATTTAATATCATCCCTTTTATACAAAAAAATTTGGTTTGTTTTCAATTTAGGCTACATTCCTTCAAGAAATTAGTGAAATAAAAATAATATAAAATATAACAAATATTTTTGAACGGCCACATCAACGGTAATTAATGTCAAATAAGCAAGTAATATAATTAGTTAGATTTACCCTTGGATTAAGAGTAGATTAAATTATTAATCAGAGGATTTATTATGTAATTACTAAGTACTTTTGTGTTTATATATTTACTAGTAAGAAATCCGTGTTTTCGCACGGGTCCCGTCTGTATATATATTATGTTTCTATTAAACTATCATTTGTAAAGTTTAAAAAATTGGCTAATATTCATATAGTTACAAATATAGACTAATAATATGCACCAACTTTTAAACATTGATCCGTACTTACACTAGTGTAGAAATTATATTTTATATCGGGCAAAAATTACCTTTTACATTGGGTCTGAGTTCGATGTAAATCCAAGTGATATAGTAAATCAAAGATATTTTGCATCGTGCTACAGCCAGATGTGAAAAATCCACCTACCATATCAGTTGGATATTAGCTCTGATGTAAAACAAAATGCAAGATTTTACATCGGTTGCTTAGTTTGACCGATGCAATAAATTGTTTTTTACATCGGTTTTTATCAATAGGCCTGATGTAATATATTTGCCTTATTTAACTGATTTAGGTGCATTCCCGGAGTTTATTTTTTTGTACCTAATTTTTTATATTTTTCCAACATCACAAGACCATATTTAGGTCACTTTTTCATATTTTTACCACATAACACAGACCATCGCTAATTTCATATTTTTCTAACCAGTGAAGGATAATTTCATTGCACTATATATATATTCTTCAAAACGAACAATTGAGTTATAAAAATACTAATATAGGTTACACAAGTGTACAAAATTATAAAAACCAATGAAATCTAGTTTACACGGTAGATTACTACAACAACAAAACCAATGAAATTATACAAAAATATCCACACTTGAAATACCAACATGCAATCCACAAGAAGATGAGTTGTAGCTTCAGTAGACAACACCAAAATCACGTCTGCTAACAACAAATAATAAAACCAATTAACATAAGCAGACAACACCAAAATAAAATAAAAAAACTCAAATCAGATATGTATAGACAATTATATATAACTCACCAGATCAAGCTTAATTTTTATATATATCAAAGAAATATTTTGCCAAACGGAGTCGCAAATCATACAAATCATCTTGTGTTAATTCTGTTGGATTATCAAATACCTACAATACGTAATTAATAATATAGAGTTATTCTTTGAAAATTCACATTAAGTTGCAAAATGCAAAGTAACAAAAAAAGTAAAAAAAAAATTATTACATGCATCCAAGAATCACTTATATTGGCAGAGACAATATCCAACATATTTTTCATCATATAGTATTCACAATCATTAAAGCTATGTTGTCGCCTTGTCTAGACAAACGAATGACATAATTAGTGAATACTTATCATAAAATCAAATAGAGTTATAATATACATCACACTTACATTAGGATGAAGCTATGTAGTCTTTTTTCTATTTCTATTTGCTATTTGATGATTCCCAAAAGCACTAATTCAGAGAAAAAAATCCATATAAAGCCACATAAAATATGAAATTACTTTTGTAACAATTTATGTATACAAGATATATAATATATTATAACAAAAGTCACAAAGTACAAACTTACCTTGTAATAATTTTCTTCGTGATTGGATTCATTTTCTAATGAAATGAACAAAATACAACCATAATATTGTCTCTTTGACAAATGACTATTAATTTCCAATGAGACCTATACGTGTGTGAAAACACAAAAAGAAAAATTTAAAAGATAAACATTAAAATGAATAATCTACAACTGATATCTCATATATACGTTCACATCTACCTATTGAGTCCATAATATAAAAATGCATGGTACATGAGAAAAAATATATAAGGTGAATAAGTATAAGCGTGTAGGCATCTCTATTTCGTATGATGTATTTATATTGGCTTAAAACCACAAGATATTACTTGAAATTATTGTGCCTCCCTAAAATAAATATGTCTAACTATATAAAATATTCATTAAATCCAAAACTTTGTTTTATTGATTAATCTTTTACAAATTTTCAGTACCACTTTTCACAACACGTTTTCTTCCTACTAAATATTGTTGCATAATAATATGCACAGAAGACTGCGTATCAAAGTTAGTTGAAACAAATATATAAATTTTTCCCGTTTATAAGTGCATCGAACCTGTATGACAATTCATAAAACAATTTTTTATTTATTCGTGTTAAAAATAATTGTTTTAATACGTCAATTTTCTCTTTTATAAAAATATTAGTAACTTATTCTCTTTTATAAAAATAATTATAATTTATTTCCGTTTATAAAATTATTATAACTTTTTTTCTTTCGTTTATACAAGTAATTATATAAGTAATTATATAACTTATTCTCATTTATACAAGTAATTATATAAATAGTTAAATTTATTACGTTTATAAAATTATTTGTAACTTATTCCTGTTTACTCTTGTGTTTTTAGAATGATAAACAAATTACTTAATCTTGAAATAAAAAAAGTTATAACTTGTAGTAAAAAAAGTATTTCAAGATACTTTAGTTCTTAAGTTTAATATTTCTTCAAAATAAATAATTTTTATATATATTTCATAAAAATAAATTACTTTTAATATTTCTTAATAATAAAATGTTATTTAAACTATAATAATACTTACTTTCAGTTTTAAACAAATCACAATTTTACTAATATTAATGATTTGATATATTACACAAAAAAGACATATTTTAAAAATAGATATTTGTAACAATTTTTTAGTCTAAATGCTTATACAAATTGAATTATACATTTATTATACACAAAAAGCTATTGTAATTTATTATTAATATACATTAATTATATATTTATTATGATTAATTCTTTAATGCATAAAAAAATAGTATTCTTTAATATTAAAATTTATTACAATTTTATATTAAAATAAATTAATAAAAAATTATTACAATTTATTATAAATCTAAAATTACAGAAAAATAAAATAAACTAATTATACATTTATTACGATTAATTAAATTTAGATTAAAATAGAAATCAGAAAAGAATAAAAATTGGGTTAACAAAGATGAATGTATAATTGAATTAATCAATGCAATTATGACAGGAGATTTTCTGTTTAGGCTTGTCTATTGGATTTCATTACACAAAAAAAGACATATTTTAAAAATAAATATTTGTAATTTTTTAGTCTAAATGCCAATACTTTTGTATAAAATAATATACAAACTGAATTTTAAAAATAAATTTTTTTATTTCTCTTTTTAATAATTATAAAATTATTTAGTACTATTTTATTTCTTTAATGCATAAATTTTAGTTATGTCAACATGTTTTTGATCGATAAATATGATTTTAATATAAATTATTCATAATAAACATAATATTAAAATAGCATTCTTTAATATTAAAAGTTATTGCAATTTATTATTAAAATAAACTAATAAAAATTATTAACAATCTAAAATTACTTGAAAATGAAATAAATTAATTATATATTTATTACGATTAATTAAATTTAAAAATTAAAATAGAAATAAAAAAAAAAAAGAAGAGAAAATTGATTAAGGAAGATCAATGTATAATTGAATTAATCAATGCAATTTTGACAGTAGTTTTTCAAATCTTACTTGTCTATTAGAATTCTGGAGCCAACAGGAATCTTGATAAGGTAAATAATTTTTTAGTGCTATAAATATATAAAATTAACAACATAAAATTTATAAAAAAACCTGATCAATTTAAAAAATGTACATAAAATTTATCTCAGAAGCTATTGTTAAGCTGCAAGATAAAAAGGACATTGAAAGCCAAATAAAAACTCCAAAAGTTAATGTTTCAATTATTTAAAATTTTCAAAAGAAAGGTAAGAAGGAAATTGAAAATCAAACAAAAACATCAGAAAGTATTGTTTCAATTATCCTGTAGATGGTGAAGAGAATAAAAATTTCAAAAATAAATATCTAAGGACACCAACAAAAATGGCAATGGCGTACGTGAATGAAAAGGCAGGATCACCTCTTTGGTTTCTTGGTCTTTTCAGCAAGTCCTACACAAAACTGCCCATATCAATGGGCACCGCCGCCGTAATATCAATGGATAGAAATTAAGCTTGTAAAAATGTCACATGTATACTCTGCTCAGCTTTCATAGATTAATCAATGTAAAGTAAAATATTTACGAATGTTAACTACATATTTAGACATAGTATATAATTGCAAGGATTAAGATTAATCAAACAAATTTACAGTGGTTAAAATAAAAAACTAAACATTTATTTAAACCAAATAATGAATAAGAAAAAAAATCTTATACTATTTTTATTAAGTCAGTATTACTTTTTGTTTTAAAATAAAGTGTTTAAAATCATATACTGTTTTATTAAGTCAATATTACTTTTTGTTTTATAGCTGCTAGAGGGGTGTATAAATGTTTGCATCTGAGATATCTTCACTTAAAATTTAATAATATAATAAATAATATTATATATCTATGTTCTAGTTCTCTTTCTTTTCTATATATTCTCTTTTTTGTTAAAAGAAATTGTATTCAATAATATTGTTAAAATTATATATTATAATCGTTATGTTTTTTAATATTTATATTTTTCATATTTAAATAAAAAAATTCATATGCAGCAGTGCTGGTTCAGTCATATGCTATTGTGGGTTTGTTGGTGTGGGTTTAAGTGGGGGATTAGTACTATATTTATGTTATGGTTGGATTTATAACATCTCGTTGGTATTGTTTTGCTCGAGTCTTACTTGACTTACTTCCATTGTATTGGGTTGGATTATTTCTTGTATTCTCTTTAATAAAATCTTGTTTATAAAAAAAGATTTTGATACTTGATTTTTAATCAATGATAATAATTTCATATTTAATATAATATACGGCACAAGTAGTTTTTCCTTCTTTATCAATTGAGCATGTAGTTTGGTAGGTTTAAAATTAAAACTATCATCCAACCTAGATTTTATCTCAAGTTTTTGTTTTAGAATAGAATCTATTACCTATTAAATTATATATGTGATCGTTCATGAAGAATGAGGTTAATGTTAATGAGTAATATTTATTAAATGTAACATTGAAAGCATTGAATGTAACACAAAAAAAAAAAACATCCAAAATAACATTGGATACATTGGATGAATATGAAAACGATTTGAAGATACATCAGAAACATTTAGAAAAACATTGAACGTGACAATTCTGAAAAATATATCAGAGACATTCAGAAAAATATTGAATAAATTATTCTCATTCGCTCAAGTGTTTAGGTTGTTGTTTGTATTTAACAACTTGAATTATATTTGATATTATATATAATATCTCAACATCTTTAACTTGAATTATATTCGATATTATATCTAATATCTCAACATATCTAACTTGGATTATATTTAATATCATATCTAATATCTCAACATACCCCCATATAATTCAAGTCGCCGAACCTACACTAATCATAGTCAATTTGAACTATTTCTAATTTCTTTCTCAAATTTAATAATATGTCGATCTTTAATCCTTTGGTGAAAATGTCGGTCAATTGTGCTTCACTTGAGCAATGCCTAACTTCAAGATCACATCGATTTATCTTTTCCCTCAAGAAGTGATATCTAGCTTCGATATGCTTATTTCTTTCATGCAAAACTGGATTCTTCGTCAGATGTATGGCTGACTTATTGTCGATTTAAAATACAAGAGATTTCTTCACTTTAACCTCAATTTCTTCAAGCACTGATCTGATCCAAATTGCTTGACATGTAGGATAGGATCCTGCTATATATCCAGCTTTACACGATGATAATGCCACCACTGGTTGCTTTCTTGAGCACCATAAGATTAGGGCATAAATACTTGAAAGAAATATCTAGTTGTGCTTCTTTGATCTTTCTTATCTCCACACCAATCAACATCTGAAAAACAATTAACTGTAGCTTCTTAGCTTTCAGAGTATTATCGAAATAATATTTCACAGTTTATCGATCCTTTTAAGTATCCCAGGATTCTTCTTGCAGTCTTCATGTGTGACACCTTTGGGTCACTCATGTATCTGTTCACTAATACGAATGTGAAACCTATATCAGGCCGACTGTTGCACACATATCTTAGATATTCCACACTTTGCTTGAACAAAGTTACATCAACTTTGTCTCTCTCCATCCTTCTCCAACTTCATATTTAGTTCGACAAATGAGGATACAGGGTTTGAATCATCTATTCATAATCTCTTGAGTATCTCTTTGACATACATCCTTTGATGTATCACTATACATTGCTTTGAAATTTGAAATTCCATGCCTAAGAAATAAGACAAGTTTCCTAGATCTGACATTTCAAATTCCTTCATCATCAGCTCTTTGAATTCGACAAATTCTCCAAGCTATTTCCAGTTACTAGCAAGCCATCAACATCAAAGCATATGGTTGTCATATCTTGTGCTACAACTTGAACATAGACCCCATACTCTGATTTGCATTTGAAAAATCCTAATTCTACTAAGTATGAGTCAATCTTCTTGTTCCATGCCCTAGGTTCCTGCTTGAGGCCATAGAGCCCTTTTTGCAACTTATATACTTTACTCACTTCCTTCTGAATCACAAACTATGGAGGTTTTATGACATAGACCTCTTCACCTAAAGGACCATTCAAATATGTTGATTTCACATCTAAATGAAATGCCGACCAACCTTTGTTGCATGCCAAGGCTAGCAGTAGTCAAACAGTCTCCAATCTTACTACTGGAGCAACTACTTCAGAATTGTCGAGTTCTGCTCTTTGAAGAAAACCTCGAGATACTAATCTTGCTTGATATCTTGCTATCGACCCATCAACATTGTGTTTCAACTTGAACAACCACTTTACTTCAATAACTTTTGTATGTGCTGGAAATTTGACTAACTCCCATGTGTTGTTTCTTTCGATTGCTTGTAACTCTTCGACCATAGCAGAATTCCACTGTTTAATCTTCAAAGCCTCATTATAGTTAATTGGTTCATCACCTGCAAGTAAAGAAAAATGAATTAATTTTATATCTGGTATGACTTCATCATCACCAACCACTTCATTATCATGAACTCTTGTTGGAAGAACTCTAGTCCTTTGAGGTCTTTGGCTTATACTAGCCACACCCTCTTCGACTTCTACATTGTCAAAATTTCACCAACTGCTTCAACTTCGACTTCGACTGGAATATCTGGAACCTCTTCGACTTCAACTTCATTAATTACTTCGTCAAACCATGGCTCATCAATGGCTTGTTAATTACATCACCAGAATTCCAATCACAGGTAGATTTTATCAATCACAATATCTCAACTCAACACAATCTTCTCATTGATTGGATTGAATAGCCTGTATGCACTAGTTTTATAATATCCTACCAAAATCATATGTTCACTCTTGTCATCAAGCTTCCTTCTTCTCGCATCAGGAACATACTTGTAGCACATAGATCCAAACACCTTAAAATGACTTATTGATGGTCTTTTACGACTCCACACTTATTCAGGAACCTTATTCTTCAATATTTTGGTAGAGCACCTATTCAAAATATGAATTGCAGTCAAAACAGATTCTCCCCATAAAGATTTTGGCAAATTCTTTTTATTTAGCATGCATCTTTCCATATGGTTATGTTTCTTCTTTATGTAATTCCATTATGTTGAGGCGTATAAGGAGCAATTACCTCATGATCGACACCATGTTCTGCATAGAATTTTTCAAACATCTTGGATGTGTGTTCGCCACCTCTATCTGTTCGCAAAACTTTGATTCTCTTCTCACTCTAGTTTTCTAAAAGTATCTTAAATCTCTTCTCGAATACTTCGTCCTTTCTCTTGATCACATAGATCCATAATATTCAATTATACTCATTGATAAACGAAACAAAATATTTTTTCCCACCAATCGTATGTTCTTCGAATGGGCCGCATACATTTGAATGTACCACTTCGAGTATGCAGGATGATCTCATTGGCATATTTGAAATGAGAGAATTAATGGATTGCTTTCCGACTAAACAACCTTCGCAGAGTTTGTCGGGAATCCCAAGACTTGGGATACCAGTTACCATATCTTGAATAATCAGTTGATTGAGTGATCAAAAATTCAAATGTCCAAACCTCAAATGCCACAACCAACTATCCTTGTGGTCGACAACAATTTTTAGACATTATACTTCAGTCAAACTAATCATGGTTTTAAATGTCACGTTCTTCGATAGAGGAGATTTCAAGATCAAATTGTTCTTGGTGTCGAACAATTTCAAAGCCCCATCTTTCATAACAATTGAGAAACCTTTTTCGACAAGTTGTCAAACACTTATTAGATTGCACTTTATTCCAGGTACATAGAGCGCATATTTGATCTAAGCTTTTCCTTCATTACTCATTTGAAAAACTATGTTGTCAGTACCTTCTGCTTGCAGTGAACTATTATCAGCAATTTTTACCTTGCTCTTCTTCGACTCGTCAAAATCTTCCAACCACACCTTTTGACCAATCAAATGATTCAAGCAGCCAGAGTCGAGGAACCAGATCATGGATTCGACATGGTTACCTGCAACTGCGGCCATAACAACCATACCTCCAGAATCATCTGAATCTTGGCGTGCAAGGTTCGCTCATTCGTCCTTGCCTGTTGATACCTTATCTTTCCTTTACTAACAATTATTGGCAAAGTGACCCCACTTTTCCCAATTGTAGCACTACACACCTTTCTTATCTTCTTTGTCCTTTTGATAGTTTCCTCATACTCTTTTTCGAGGATTCAGAAGCCCTATCTTCGACATGATGTTTGTAAGGGTTCAACCAAGACTTTTTTCCCCGAGTCATGTCGATTTTTTCTTTGAATTTGTAGGAATCACCATTCCTTTTATATGACTGAACTTGCAGAGCTTGTATCAATTCTTGAACTCCTTTTCTATTAACAATCCTAATCGCATTCGCTTTCAATGAACCAACCAAATCTTCAAGTTTTAGAGTTTCAAGTTTATTGGATTCTTGAATAGCTAAGATAACATGATCAAAGTAAGAGGTCAATGTTCACATTACCTTCTCAACTATCATCTTATCAGTTATGGTTTCACCATAATCCTTCATGAGATGGACGAGTTTTTGGACCTTCAACACATATTATGCAACTTTTTTGTCTTCTCCCATCGACAAGAATTCATATTGTCGATTCAAGATCTGCAACTTCACAATCTTAACTTTCTCACCCCCTTCATAATACTTGATCAAAATATCTCATGCCTCCTTCGCCGTTTCAACATGAGAGGTTATGTCGAAGTTAACAGCATCGACCTCCGTCTGAATGTAATAAGCAGCCTTGCAATATTTCTTCTTGACTTTGTTAGAAGTTTTATGTGCTTCGGTTGCATCTGCAGCCAACCCAAGAACGTCGTCGATAACCACTTCTAGGGTATCTTGGACGCCAAATAAAGATTGCATCTGTTTTTTCCATCGGATCCAATTTTTGCCGTCAAGCATTAGAAGAGAATTCATAATACCCTTATCACCAACCATCTTCACATCGTATATTATTCACTTGAATTGTAGAAATAATTATATAAATTATGACAATTTATATATAACTCTAATTGAACTTAGATTTATCAACTTGAATTATATTTATTATTATATCCAATATCTCAACATATCTAACTTAAATTATATTTAATATTATATCTAATATCTCAATATTTATTAGATTTATAACTTGGACAAGGGTAAGATAAAATGGTTCGAAGGAAAACTAAGCCAAAAAATCAAAGAGGAAGAAAGAGCAATGAAAATCAATTATAAATTAAAAAAGTGAAATTTTTTGTCTCCAATACATTTTTCAATTAACATTCCTCCAATTTCATATGTTTCTTTCTTCTTAAAAGAATTCCAATTATATATTTACACCTCTTAGGGTTTTTCAACGGGTATGTTATAGTCTTTAAGTTAGATTTTGAGAAATCTTATTTTCCCCTAATGTTTCTAATTATTAGTTTCACTCCTTAACTATCCAACACTCTTAAATTAATTTTTTAAAATTTAGATAAAAAAATTCTCACTTGTGAAAATTTGTAACAATGAATGAAATAACATAATAATTTTGGATTTTCAGTGCTTTTTTGGATTAAATATATATGTAATTTTAGAAAATATATAGGCGTAATAGGTAAATCATCCATGCAAATTAATGAATTTTTAAATAATCTCAAAATGTTAAAATTCTTTGTATCTTCTTTTTTTTCTTCTTAAAATAATCATTGAATGTTAATATTCTTTTGATATTTGTCTCTAACATTAAAATGTACAGCAAATTTCCCAAATAAAAAGAATTAAAATCCTTTTGACCTACAAAGATTGTTGCAGATTTTAACGTTAGAGTAAAATACCAAAAAAACTAACATAGAAAGATTAATTTAAAAAGAAAAATAAGATACAAAGAATAAACTAAAAACTCACTGAGATTTACCTATTTAACCCAAATATATTATTACATATTTTTCTGAAAAAATATTAATCTTAGTAGATTATTTATTATTTTTTAATTAATGTAAATATATTATTTTATTTTTGGTCATTGTTCATTTATTTCAGTCCTGGCATAATTATTCTACTAAATATAAGATATATACTTTTAATATAAATCAATTTTATAAGTCAAACAAAAGAACAATAATAAAAAATAAAATAAAATGTTTTTATAAGAAATAAATAGAATAAAAATATTAAAAAGACTATTGGAATCTTAAGGAGTGAAATTATTAGTTAAAAAAATTAAAGGAAATAATGTTTCTCAAAAATAAACAATATATTGAGAAAACTGAGCACAGTATTGGACTTTATTCTTTTCATCTTATTTTTCAAAAAATAATTTTCTTTTAAAAAATGATTAACTAGGTTCATTGAGAGAGTCTGGTTTTTTATAGGGTTAAGAGAGAATATATATATATATATATATATATATATATATATATATATATATATATATATATATATATATATATATATATATATATATATATATATATATATATATATATATATATATATATATATATATATATATATATATATATATATATATAATTTGAATTATTTCTGTAATAATCAGGTATTAAATTTTTTCCCGCAAATAACCATGTTTCGTAGAAAATTACGCAAATAACTATGTTTCAGAAAACTCCACAATGGAGGAGCCAATCCAGTTGGCGCATGCACCTTATTTTAAAGGGGAGGCGCCATCTCACTTGGCGCCTATGTGTGAAAGGCTCGCCCTAAGCCAAGTGAGATGGCGCCTTAGTGCAATTGGGAGGCAATTTTTCGCGTTTTTTATTTTAAATGCGGTACGTTGCGTAAACGATATAGGATCACGAAAATTGACTTTTTATTTACACAATATGATTACACAAAACGATTACATAAAAAATACAGATTAATCAGTGGTCCTCCGGAACCCAGTAATGACCCCCGGTTCCGCATCCCCGTCCTCGCCTTTCCCGTGCTGGGTTTCTTCGTGTTTCCTGTTGTGGCAGGGTCGATGGCCCAACGAAGTCAATGCGTTCCGGATCCATGAAATCGGTCAGATCTCCATATCTAGAAGATCCACTTTGGTACAGTCGGCTACCCCATACCCTCAAACTTTGGTCGTGTTGGTGGTGGATGGGGTTTCATGGTTGGTCTATAGCACTGGTCGTCTGAGTACGGGAGTAGAAAGGAAATGGACCTTGGGGTGTTCGACATTGGGAATGTTGGGTGCTTTGGTGATGTGGTGGTTGATGGTAAGTTGGGTCGGTTGGTTCATAATCTTCGGAAAATCCCAGATCAAGGCTAAGGTTAGATGTTGTGGGTCCCATATTGGGATATATAGAAGACTCGAATTGTGTGTGGGACATGCATGTGTATTGGTATTGTGATTGAAATTATGGTTGGGTGTGAGGCATATGGGGGTATTGGTATTGAGGTGGTGATTGTGGTTGTTTATGGGGCATGTGGGTGTAATCGTATTGTGGTGGTGATTGTGGTTGGGTGTTTATGGTTCTGTTTCGTCGGGGAGGTTGGTGGGAGTTTGATGTGTGTTGGGTTTATTGTTGGGGAAATGAGGGTTGTGCCCATTGTTTTCGTGGGTCAACCAAATACCTTGGATGAGACACGTGTATTTCTGGGGTACTAATCAATCTGTACCAAGCTAAATACTAATCCGTGTGTCACATATTACCATGGTTGAGGAAAACTGGGAATTGCAAGACATGTCGGTGACGCCTCTGCCACATCTTACACTATTCTGGAGCAAAATCTTTCTAGTTGGTAAGACCTCATTGGGCGTCAACCCTTTTGAGATGCCACGGGGACAAACAAGTTGGATCGCAGGGTATCTCTTGATGCATTCCAAACTGCATCTTGACACGGTCATTGTGGTGCATCTCCACAATATTGAACCGTATGATTGCAGTCTTTGCGCTCCAAATTGCTGCATCCTCGGAGTTTGGTTCATGGTCCAATCCCAAATATGGTCTCTAGACAAACTGCAGATAAAATTAAATCAGCTTAATGAAAACGTAATAAATAAATAATTTAAAATTAGAAAAGTTGAAAGGTATGACGTACATCATCCAGGCCAAGGTGATTCAATAGATTGCGATATAGAGCGACATTAAATCTTGGATTCTTGCCGTAATCCATACCCCTCACGCAGTACCTAAAGGAATTGAAAAATATTTTATTTTTATCATATATTTGGTGAAGAGATTAATAATAATAAATGATATAAGTTAATGACTTACTTTGTTGCGTATGTGAAAACGAATGCATTGTTGTTGACGAGGTTTAGGGACTCCATTCTCCACCAACAACAGGCTTGAAGTAAAAAAGTGCAGCCATAAAATGTATATTTTTCCTTGATTGCATTTTTACACAATGAACTGTATAGATGGGCTAAAACAACAGAACCCCAACTATACTTTCTAGTTTTTTCAAAGTCTCTAAGTAAATTTGAATACATAAAATTTACACTATTTCCCGTACTTTCGAGAAATAAAAAGGTTCCAAATAGTATCATTATATAATTTCTAGCTTTTACTACCTTAGCTAGCTCGGAGGAATTTTCGTTCAATTCCAGAGTCCCATAATAACTTTTGAGCTCAGTAAGTAGTATACTCTAACCTCTCGCACCACCACCTTCAATCATATCCCTGCCCAACAATTCTTCACACAGAGAATTAGGCTGTTGAACCAACCCGTTAACCGCCTTACCATCGACAGGGAGACCCAATAACATGTACACATCCTCTAGTATGACGGTACATTCACCTATTGGCAGATGAAATGCATGGGTCTCTGGTATCCATCTTTCCAACATTGTAAGTATGAAATTTGAATAAATCGTATAGTTGGAGATCTTTATAACGTTTCCGAAACCTGCATATTCAAGATAGGGTACGATCAACGGGTCGGGAGAAAGGTAGTTGTGTGATCGGATTCTGAATCTTTTGGTATCTTAAGTTAAGAATGTAAAAAGTGTAAGAGTCCATAAGATGAATAAAGCATTAATAGAAGTATGAAAAATGTATAAGTATACAAGAAACTTACAAACGCTACAATATTGTCCCTTGTGCCTCTGTGAGAATCGCCCATTGTGAGAAGAGTCATTGTTGAAATTATCTGAGATTATGAAAGAGTTTGAAATTGTCTGAGATTATGAAAGAGTTTGTAGCAAAGAGTGAGAAGATTGTGGATGCAATAGAAGTATGTGGAGCTCTGTATTTATAGGAAAATTTTTATCACAAAGTAAGTGAGGTGGTTGGTGGGTGCATGCATGCATGATAAGTGTCACTCTTGCAGTGTAGGTGCAGGCTAGGTGGCAACCTTGGGGAAGGCATCTCTGCATGCATGTAATACGATTGGACGTGTAGGGAGGCGCCATTGGACTTGGCGAATAAGTACAAAAATGAAAGGTGTTGCCATCCCTGTTGGCGAATTAGAGGTGGCATGGGTTGCAGTGTAGGTGCAGGATATGTGGCAGCCTTGGGGAAGGCATCTTTGCATGCATGTAATACGATTGGACGTGTAGGGAGGCGCCATTGGACTTGGCGAATGAGTACAAAAATGAAAGGTGTTGCCATCCATGTTGGCGAATTAGAGGTGGCATGGGTTACAATGTAGGTGCAGGCTAGGTGGCAGCCTTGGGAAAGGCATCTCTGCATGCATGTAATACAATTGAATGTATAGGGAGGCGCCATTGGACTTGGTGAATGAGTACAAAAATGAAAGGTGTTGCCATCCCTGTTGGCGAATTAGAGGTGACATGGGTTGCAGTGTAGGTGCAGGCTAGGTGGCAGCCTTAAGGAAGGCATCTCTGTATGCATGTAATACGATTGGACGTGTAGGGAGGCGAATTAGAGGTTTCTTACTGTTGTTTTATTCAAATTTAGTACAACCTATTTAATCCTACATTTATCAAAACACTTCTACACTTAATCACTCAAACACTAGAACATTCAAATATTCAAACAATTAACTCAAAGACTCAAACAATCAAACACTTAAAACCTTCAAAACCTTCAAACCTCCAAACCTTCAAACAGTCATAACAATGGCCTCTGCACCCCAATATGTGATCAGTGCACATTTCAACGGTGAGACATACATTTGTCCCACCTCTGGGTTTTTTTAAAGACACTGAGAACATCCAATTTTGTTTAAACAGGAAAGCCAATTTCTTGTATTTTAAAAAACGATTGGAGGCCAAACTTGGACGAGGTCCCGTGACACAAATCTTTTATCAGAATCCGGTTTTTTGGTAACAACCAAATAATATTTTATAAGGTTGAGGTTCAAGATGACGAGGACCTTCAGAATATGTTTTCCAGTCATGAGTATTCTGTGTACGACTCTATTGAGTTGTATATTATGCTGCGAGAGCCTCAACTGTCATAAGTGGTTGATCCTCTGGAGACTGAACAAGCAGAAGTAAATGTCGTTGATGAAGAAAAAGAATATGACGAGTTAGAGTTTGACGACATGGTCAATGATGATTCCGAAGACGATGGGATACCAGGTATACCTTCAAACGAGATCTACACACCACATCCGTACATGAAAAACTTCAACATGGGCGGAGATGAACCGTCATCTGATTTATTTTTCAATCCGTATATGCAGTCGGATGAATACTTAAAAGAAAAAGACAAATTTCGTAATAGAGAAGAATGTATTTGAGCCATAAAAAAATTTCACATGCTCAACTCGGTCGATTTTAAGGTAGATCGTGTAAATCCAGAAAGGTACAAGATTAAGTGTATCCACTCAGATTTTATATTCAAGCTCACTACATCATACAGATTAAGAGGTAATTGTTGGGTCCTAAGTTCTATGTCCACCCACACGTGTGTCAGTTCTACTCAATCACAGGATCATCGAAAACTAAATTATGATCTCATATGTCAAGAAATCCTACCCCTCGTCAGCAACGATCCATCATTGAAGGTGAAAACCATAATCTCTCACATCACTACGGTATTTAACTATACTCTGTCATACCGAAAGGCGTGGTTAACAAAGACCAAGGAGATTGAAAAGGTATATGGAAACTGGGAGGAGTCATACAAAGAACTTCCTCGCTACCTGAATGCACTTCAGACTTATTCTCTGGGTACTGTTTACATTCTGGAAACACTGCCAGCGTACGCCCCAGATGGTAGTCAACTCACCGGAAATGGAATATTCAGTCGAGTGTTACGGGCTTTTCAACCTTGCATCACAGGGTTTACGTCATGCAAACCAATTATTCAAATTGATGGGACTTGGTTGTATGGGAAATACAAAGGCACGCTATCGATGGCAGTTGCACAAGATGGTAACAACAACATTTTCCCAATTGCCTTTTCCCTAGTCGAGGGAGAGACTGGTGGTGCTTGGAGCTTCTTTCTTAAGAATCTCCGAACACATGTGTCTCCTCAACCAGATCTCTGTTTGATCTCTAATAGACATGTATCTATTGAGAGTGCATACAACAATCCTGCAAACGGTTGGCATGACCCTCTTTTTATGCATGTTTAATGCATAGACATATCGTCCAAAATTTCACGAGGGAGATCAAAGACAAAGCTCTTAGGAAAGCGATTATTAATGCAGGATATGCATTGACACAACCTACATTCAAATATTATCGCAACGAGATCCGATTGTCAAATCCGGACGTTGATAGCTGGATCGATAACATTCCGGTAGAAAAATGGACTACGTCATACGACAAGGACAATGATGGGGCCACATGACACAAATCTAATTGAATCCATGAACGGGGTATTAAAAGGCATAAGAAACCTCTCAGTAACTGCTTTGGTTAAATCAACATATTTTAGGATGGCTTCGTTGTTTGCCAAAAGAGGTGAAATGTGGAATGATGTGTTGCTATCTGGATAACTATGGAGTGAAAGCTGCATGAAGTATATTAAGGCAGAAAGTGTCAAAGCCAACACCCATCTGATTATACGGTTCGATCGACACAACCACAACTTCATTATCAAAGAGACTATCGACCACAACGAGGTGCTGCCAAGACAAGAGTATAAGGTTATACTACCTTCTTGTTGGTGCGATTGTGGAAAGATTCAAGCCTTTCGTATGCCTTGTTCTCATGTCATTGTTGCGTGTGCCTATACTCATCAAGACGCATTACAACTTTTGTCTCCCATTTACAAATCTGAAATCTTGCTCAAGTATACAACAACAGTTTTTCTTTGGTAGCAAAACCTGATTATTGGTCTGCATAAAATGGAGTGCATGCGTCAAGTGAGATGACGCCTAGGAAAAAATCTTAGGTGCATGCGCCAACTAGGTTGGCTCTTCTCTTGTGGGGTTTTCTGAAACATGGTTATTTGCGTAATTTTCTCCGAAACATAGTTATTTACGAAAAAAAATTTAATACCTAGTTATTACCAAAAAAAAATTCATATAATTTACCTTGACTTTTTTAATTTTATTTCATTTCATACCATATATTTTCCTTCTCACATAAATTATTCTTCTTTTAATAAAAACTAAAATATTATTTTTTATAAGTAATTATCTATTCAACAAGCTTTGACTACAAAACTCTTCATATTGTAAAATACAATTCTCCATTCAATTCAAAAGGTTTATAATTAACAATAAAACATTAATGTCTCTTTATTCAATGTTAAAATAAGTAGAAAATAACATAGGAAAACAAAGATTTTTCAGGCTAGGACTGATGTTCAAAACGACCTGTATTGATCACGGCAGCTTATCATCTTCCATCTCGTGAACATTTCCTCCAACATTGCCCAACCTATTATAATCAAGTTTTCTAATAAGAGCTGCGGTAATCAAAACAACGCCAGCAGCCATAATCTTTCCTTCAACAATTCCACCCAAAACTTGTCCCTGGTTGCCGTTGGAGACAAAGATTGAGAAATATGAATTGGACGAGGCCATACTCAACAATGAGTGAGAAGCCTGACCAATATTAGAATTTATGTAAGTTCCTTTGAGAGATATCATATTGAATGCTCTTTCAACGGGGAAACCAATGGCGCGTGATAGAATGGTAACATCGGAGACAAGACCAAAACCACTCAACACAGTGATTCCAGCTGCTTGTCGAGATCGAGTTAAGTTAATAAGAGACTTCACAACATCTCTTCCTCGAGGGATCTCGATAACAATATACTCCATAAAAATATTTGTATTTTCTTTATTAATGGAAGAGAGTTTGGGTGTATTTTTTGAACCCTAAGATTTTTTTTGATGAATAAGACAACCTCAATGTGATAGGGTATTTATAAGTGGTTTCGGATGTTGCTAACATACATCCTAGGTTTTGGAGATAGTACCAAATGTTTAAGAAAAGACTATAAAAAGTTAAAGAAAATGAACACCACAAATATAGCCAATTAGGATTAGGAATTTATTTTATTTTATTTTATGTCATGATAAATTATTAATAATATAAAAAGGAATATAATTGAATTTTACATTATTTGGAAAATATATAATAAAAAGGATAAGCATATATTTTCTATGCTCATATATGAAAGTCAAACAAATTATGTTTTTCCTAAATGTTTTATTATTATTGTGCGATAAGTTTGTCTAAATACATATAATCTCGAGAAAATGAAATACATTGACTGTTACTCCTAATTTTGAATTTTAATTATACTGAATAAAATAAAGTTTGACCACAAAATAATTATTTATTTTTAAATAAAGTATTTATTTATTTTTTAACTTGGTCCTTTTACCCCTATATGAAAAAACAAACTTTTTTATTTATTTTACAAGTTATTGTTGACTTATAAATATTAGAAAATTGTTTGTATAAATATAAATTAATTCTACACTCATGAATTGAAATCATATATCAGCGATTTACATATCAGTTGAGTTGTTCAATATAAAAAAAGTAAAATATTTTAAAAATTGAATCGGAGAAACAACCGTTAAAATATGTGAGTTATAGTTCAATCGGTTCAATCGATTAAACCGTGGTTGAATCATATATTAAATTTAAACTAAAAAAATAAATAAATAAATTATTAAAGATTCAAATAAAATTAATTTATATCAAAATTTATAAAATAAAATTCTCAAATAAATATGATACTAATAAACAAGCTTATAAAAGAAGAAGAATGTAATGTAAGACTCAATAATAAATCAGAAAATTAGTTAAAGACCAATATTTATATATTTATCCTAATCGCTTAACTCAAAGCCACAAGTTCTTTATCAGTATAATTTTTTATATCTCTTTCAAGATCGATATCAGTTACTCTGTGTCCATAAACATTACGCTATTTCTTCTATTTCTATTTACATTTACATTGTCTTATGACTTTCAATTTTATTTTTTATTTTTCATCTATACAATTTTAAATGTTTGTTATAATTAATTTTTTAAATTTAAACAAAGAAATACAAGGAAGTAAAATATAAAAAAATTATCTTTGATTTTTTGAATCGTCTAATTCACTAAAATCAATCCGATTTTAGAGTTATTTTAATTTTTTACGCTTGAAACAATTTTATCCTAATTTTATAGATTTAACTATTTATTAATCTAAACCGAACCAAATTAAACAACGGTTCAAGATTAAAATGATTTAACTGATCAGTTCAATTTAATTTTTAAAACATTGAAAAAATTCTCTTTTAATGAAGATAGTAGATTACTTTTTGAAAAGAATAATATCTTTGAAAAAATAAAGAAGAAGAAAGTTCAATATTGTGCTCGTTTTTCTACCTACATTATTCAATTTTTAGAAAACTTATTTCTATTTTTTCTATAACATTTTCACCCCCTTAACATTCCAATAAATCAGTCTTAATAGTTTAATATTTTGTAAAAATCACCAATTTGTACTTCCATCTAGCCTATGTTTTAGAACCCCAACAAATAAAGATAATGAAACAAAATAAAAAGTTTTATTTTTCAATATTTATTTGGCTTATTTATTATGCATTTAGTTTATTCAAATATACATTTTTCATTTTCAAACTTTTGTAATTTTTTTCTTTAATTTTATCCCTTCTAATATTAATTTTTTTATTTATATTTATTATTTTATTTGTCATATAAAACTAATCCTTTTAATATATAGAGTATTTAAATTTAGAACTTTTCATATACAAATTTAGAAGAATCAATTTCAATACTTCATAACTAATTCTAATATAACTTAATTTATATAAATTAAAACAAAAGATAAAGATCATTAAAAAATTAGTATAGTTGTAAGAAAACTTAATAATTTACTATCTCTTTTCCTATCTTTTCCTATTTATAAGAGACACTTCATTTTTTAGATTGATTGAACTATTAATGTATCTAGTCTATAAACTTACCAAATACATTAATTATTTAATAAATTAAAAAATTGATTTTTCTCTTATAAAAAAGAACGGAGATAGTATAACATAGACATCTAAAAGAAACATTGTTCTTGTCATATATGATGTGGTGGAAGACGTTAAGCACAATCTTGATAACATAGTGGTATCCCACATTAGAAAATCAAGAAAATAGTTGGAGGAAAGAAGATTTCTCTTAATGTTATTAGTGTTCCCCAAGACAATATATCGTTGTATTTAGATGAGATTGTTCTTAAGTGGAAGTTTGTTTATCACAGAAGAATGGTCCTTGAAAGGTTGTTTTCAATAGAAGCATTAAAGTGTCATGCATGTGTTGAGTTGCTTAAAAATGCTCATATTACGAAGATATTGTCCAATATTTGACCCTTTTATCTAAAATTTGTCAAGGAATTTATTTTCAACCTACCCCAAAGGATTTAATTATGTTTGAAGTAGAGACTTTAGGAAAGTTCATATATGAGGTTATTGTCTTGGGTTCTCCCCTACAATTATAAATGAGTATCTAGGATGAGGAAAGCTAATCACTGCAGATAGGATTTCTCCTTTGAAGTTTATAGCCTAAGAGATAACAAGGAATGTGCATGACGAATAACTAAGCAAAGACTTACTACTTGATACTGAAGCAAGAAGAATCATTTGTTGGTAAGTTACCTAGAACTGTTCCATCCTTAATTTCCAATATATTTATAAAGAAAAATCCTAATATATTGATTGCTGACAATGTTGTTGATGTTTACCCTAAATCCATTAAGGTTTAGCTACATGTTTTTTTCTTGGAACCATATCCCAGACATTGTGCTTCCCAACTTTCAATACTTTAGTAGTGCAGATTTGAAAACTAGCGAAAACCTGCCAGAGGTACCCCCGTGTCTAAAGCTGCTAGAGGCCGTGTTTTGTAGGACCCGATTCTCTCCTATAATGCAAGGAAGAGCAAAGTTTATGATCTTATTAGGTTAATGAATCTGAATGTGTTTGAAGCATCCACTTCCTAGGTTGAAGGACAAGATGTGGGTAATGATGCTAGAGAAGATATGGAGAAGTATGTCAGTGAAGAAAATATGGAAGCCATTGATGATGAAGAGGAGCGTGAATTAGTCTCCTCCAGTGACTCACAGTAATGATGTTGTTTTTCCTGAAGTTTTTTTTTTTTTGGTTTTTTTTATAATGATGGTGCTTTCTTCCCCTGGGTAGGTTCATTTGTTTTCATTTGAAGATTCCCCTACGTAGATAATGGTTCATCTTCCCCTTGGTGGGTTGATTCATATTATTATGGTTTTCTTTTAATGCTTGTACCTATCCTGGGCTAGAAATTTTCATATATTTTTGGTTTTGGTACCCCTTTCCCTTTTTGAGGAAATAAGGGGGATAATAATTTATTTCATGATGTTGATGTTGATGTTATGTAAGACAAGTTTTTAGATCCTTCGAACACGCTTTTTGTTCTATATGCATGTTTTGTTATGTTTGTGTGTTAATTAATAAGTATGCTAAATGCATGTTTTCACTGCACTCTAATGATCATGTCATGAAGTATGCCTGTAACATTATGTAGTACATATAGCATGTTGTATTTTCTTAAAATTTGCCAAGGGGGGGGGGGGGGGGGGGGGGGGGAGATTTTTACATCTTATTAGCATCATTTTATAGGCCACGTGTGGAGTAAGATGTCATGACATTGTGTGAGACATTCTATCTCTATGAGCTCAAAATTAGAAGCAACTTGTGCATATTAATGCTCTCTATATTGTGAGATATTCTGTCTCGCCCATAATTTGTTGCCCACGGGGTGAATCTCGCGTATGATTAAAGATTTGTTTTTGTATCCATCGAATAATGTTTAAATGTTTTATTCACTTTTGGATTATGGAAGTTTTCCTAAAATATCAATCGCCGAGATTTAAATAGATAAAATTTAATATGATGAAGATTTAACCAGTCAATGATTTCAAATCAACTTAACGAAGAATTGTTTCTGCGCTCACTATGCCAAACAAGCACATAGACAACGCTTTTTTTGGTCATAGACAACGCTTATAAGCGCTGCCTATTCCTGTGGTGTTGTAACCATAAGCAGTGCTTTTAGTCTATGTGAAAGTGTTGCTTAATGTAGACCTTAGACATCGCTTTATTGAATAAGCGCTTTCTAAAGTCCCCTATAGGCAGCGCTTTTAACAATGTAAGTGTTTTCTATAGTGTGCCTATAGAAAATAAATTGTTCAATAAAAATGAAATAAAGTTGATCAGAAAATACCTGATGTATGTATTGACAACACTGAGGCCTAATTCTTCATGTTTAAGAATTTGATCCACATCCTCTCTACTTATTGTTTCGTAATAGGAAAAACCAAAAATACCTTCCTCCATAGGTAGATTACGAGCACATCCGTCGACCAAATCTGAAATTCCCATTAATGTCTGAAGGCACGACCTATACCGAGAAGTAGGCTTTTTTCTAGCCGCATACTTTGCCATATCCTTTTTTTTGTGCGGACATGTTACTCATATGGAATTGTTGCATTCCTTTAACATGAATCTAAAGATCAAATGCATATAATAAAGTATAAGATCTTGAATTAACCATTTCTATACAAAATATATGTTAATTTACCTCCTTTTTGGATGCAACTGACTCGGTCTGCGGATTAATCCCCTTATCTTTTGATTTGGATTTCATGGGAGTGTAACATTACCATGAAAAAAATGTAAGTTAAATGGTCGTAATAGTTTTCATAATAGTTTTCAACGCTGCAAATGTTAACATACCTCATAATTTATGCAAATGAGGCTTGACGACCATGCAACATAAGATCCTGTTGTCTCTCCGACCAATGTTTTGGCCTTTAAACATCAAATTAGCATGCGTTTGTGATCTAAACATGTTTAACCAAGTTGCCAAAGTGGATTAGAGCATTAAAACACAAGGAATGGATAAGTTTTGATGGAAATCAAATCACACTTTGCTCGTATATCAGGTTCACACGATTTCCCTCCAAACTTCATTATTTCACACGCTTGAACATTCCATTTGATTCTCTATAAATAGAGGGTCATCCCCCATTCATTTCCTCAAGCTTTGAAAGCCAAAAACACTCTGTCAAAACCTCACACGAGCTTGAAATTTTTGAAATCAGTTTATGAGATTCCAGCCTTTTCCTCCAAAATTCTTTGCACATTCATCTTCCTCAAGCATCACACAAACTCTCCATCACTTAAACCAAGTAAAACGAGCCATAATCCAAGCTAAAGGAGTCCAGTTTCAGAGCTTCTTTCTTGAACTTCGAAAAGGTAGAATTCTCCATCATTTGGATCCAAATAAAGCACTAACCAGTTCTACTCCTTCTTACAATTTTTAAATCCATTGATAATTGAGAGAGAAATCTCAAATTAAAGGTGCTCGCTATTTTATGGTTTTTTGATTCATATCTCTTTGTATACTTTATATAAATTTGGCGCGATGGTGGTGTTAGGATCGTCTTGAAGAGACGAATCCAATGATACTGGTATAGGATCCTAATTTTACCGTTTGAAGGATCTCACAAAATCTCCATTGCAGGGTGGCTGGAGGTTGAAGACGATGACATGTCTCGTCTCAACCAATGATAGTGTGTCAAGCGTTTTAATTTCATTGGTTGCCTTTTTTTCTGATTCCCTGCGCACTCCACTAAGGTCCATATCAAGCACAGCGCATCTGGTCCATTGGATTAGCTTACTAACGCGTTTTGACTATGATCTGATGGCCCATATCTTTTTGGTTTTATTTTATTTTCTGATTTTATATTTTAATTGATTTAATTTTCAAAAATTCATAACTCTTTTATTTTTTATCCAAAAATTATGAAAAAATTCACAAAAATACTTTGAATTATTTATGCTCTCATGAATATAGTTTCATATTTTTAATTTTATATTTGCTATTTTTTTTATATTTTTTTGTATTATTTGCTTTCTTTTAATTACTTTAAAAATACTTTCTGGCATTTTTTAATTCTAAAAAAATTCATAAATATCATTTTGTATATTTCTGACTTTTTGAAAATTTTATGGAATTTGGTATTGATGTTTACTATTTTTTGACCTATTTTCTTTTTTTTGAACAATTTTAATTAGTTTTAAAATAGTTTATGACTTTCAAAAATTGCCAAAAATTTCATAAAAATATTTGAGTCCTTTTCTGATTTTTCTATGGCCTTACTTAATTTTTCTTGATTAATTTGAATATAATTGATATTTTTATTTCTTATTTCTATTTTAAAACCTTTTTTAAAACCTTTTTTAATGTATATATTAAATGGAATATTATTTTGTGATTATTTTTTGCCTGACTTGGATTGAATTTTGATCATGAACTTTATTAACATCATTTGATCCATAGTGTTGAGTCTAACTCTACAAAAAGGGATGAATAATTTTAATAATAGTTTGATTAAAATTTAATAAAAATATGGTTTGTATATTCTTTCTCACCCCTCTTCATCTCATCCCTTTCTTATTGCACTAAGTGTTATTAGAGCATGATCTCTATATCATGTCTCAAAACAAATGGTGCATATATTGCTATTGACCGGCCTCAAAATAGGTGCGACTTCTATATAAGTCCACTTATGATTGCTTAACATAGTGCTAAATTTTGTCCTAATTCGAATAAATAATCATTCGTGTCCGAAACCTACATTTGCAAGCCCAAGTATGTTAATTTGATCCCTTTGATCCAATAACCTTGAGATTCATTGTATGGAGGTTTTGATTCTACCAATCCTCTAATGGATCTACAATACTTTCGGTCAATGCGGATCACTTAAACATCGTTGATCATTAAATGGTACTTTTGAGGATTCCAAATGGATGATATACTTGACAAAAAGAAAATGCAACTTGTTGTGTGGAGGCTTTGGTTCTACCAATCCTCTAATGAGTTCCAAATGCAAGTTTCAAGATGATAATCCAACTAACCACTAATCACTAATAATTGATTTTATCTTTTTCTTTTACTTTATGTCCCTTTATTTTTTTTATGCTTTATGCACCATTTACTTTAAGCATTACATTTCATACCATTTTTATTTTGCTTACTTGAGCATTTATATTCTTGTTATTTTTATTTTGCTCACTTGAGCTTTTCTTTTCTCTTTTAAGACACCTAATAATCAACATGAACCCTAAAAATCTTTAATGATACTTTGGACCATTTGGTTACTATCCTTGGCATTATGGAGCATTGGACTTCTTGGACTTAGGAATAGAAACCTTGGCCTATATTGGAGACCTTGTGACCTTAATTGATATTTTGTCTGGAGTTTTTGAGGTTTACCTCAAGACATTGGGTTGTTTGTTTGTTTTGTGTGCAGGTTGTTGTGATTACATTCCTTGTTTGTAGTCTGGAATTCACCCGTATACAGCCGTTACTCTGTCCAATTTTTTTGAAGACTTAATACACTTGAAGTTTGGTTCTTTCAAGAGGTCTAGTATCTTTGCTTGCTTGGTTTCAATCCAAATAATGGGAATTCTATCTTGGCTCATAATGTCAAGTATTGGCTTCTTGTTAGTTAGATGGTTCCTATCCCTAGCTTTTACCTTATGCATTAGGATAGTCTCTTCTTCTCCTCCCATCTTCTTTAATTTCAAAGATCTTCTCCCTCCTTTTGAAAACTCTTCTTGTTTTTTTTAACTTGAACCACTTTCATAATAAACTTAGACTTAGGTCCATGCATTTTCAAACATTTTCATGAATTAACTTCAATCAACATTAATAATACCTTAAAAAAATTTGTGAGAAGATTAAAAATCAATCAATCTCATTCAAACCATTTTGCCATCTTGGCTTTCATCTAAAACTTTTCTCCAAATATTAGGCTCTTGTCAATCCTTGTAGTGATGCAAACAACTATACTTCTACAATATGTAGTAAAGAGGGATATTTTCCACTTGGGTGTTGAGTGAGGCATTGTTGATTTTAAAAATCCAAGCCACATCCTCCACTTTAAGATGATGCAAATTCTCCTTTCTAATGATTGTGGGTAGTAAGTATGTTTTCCACACGGACAATAACGATGATGTCTTATCTCATAAAATTAACTAACACACTTGCATTTTAAATTTTTTTAAAGAGGAACTACATGTACCATGATCCCCTATTGCACGGAAGGTAGTACGTAGGCACTAAAGATTCACAACTGCGCCGGGTGCAAAAATCATAAAAAATATATTCCTTTTCTCACCTCCATCATCTATTTTTATACAACATTTTATAGCCAAAATATACAGATTTTTTTACATAGAGGTTCCTGCGGAGTACCGTAGATGATTAGGGTGTTAATACCTTCCCTTTGCATAACCAACCCCCTTACCGAGAATCTTTCCCCCTCTTTTTGGGTTATTCGCTCTTTTCCTATTCTTTTGGAAACAATAAAGCATGGTGGCGATTTTTAATTTGATATGTATAAGTCTAGTCAATCTAATGGCTTAGTCTTAAACATTTCTATCGCTATAGAAAAATGGAGACTTCACTGGGGAAAGATTGACTACTTGCTGGTATATCCCTAAGTGGGGTGAGCCTATATTTGTTTATATCTATATTTGTGCTTTTGTTGTTTATGTGTTATGTTATTTGTTGTATATATGTTTGCTTGGACTTTCCTGGTTTTCAGGGTACTTGGTGATTACTCATAAGTCCTATACCCGGACTTGGGAAAACTTTAACATAGGACGGGCGATATAGTCATGTTAACTTTGAGCGAGTTATCCAAAAAAAGGAGGCATGAGATCCCACACTCAGTGGAGGCCCCTTTGACTGTAGTGTCGTTTACCGAGTAATTGGGAAGACGTGCTGCTTTTAACCTGGGAGCCTGCTGAAGCTGAGGACCGTAAAATACCTAACCCATCTTGGCCTTTTAGGTGTAGTGCGGAAGTTATGAACATTATATGTATAATTTTATGTGTGATTATTGCATCATGCATCCATGAACTCATAAGCATCTTTTGAAGAAATCTTGTTTCAAGGGATTTAAAAGTTGACCATTTGTGAATATCTCAGGTACTTTTTAACCATGGATTCTGGAAAAAGAAAGACCGAGAAGTACAGTTTCAAAGATCCTAAGATAGATGAGTTGATCAGTCTAATCCCCGAGATCGAGTGTCCTGCAGATTTTCGGAAGAATTATGGATCCATCATTCTTCTCATGAAGCTTAGGATGAAGGAGGGTTTCCTCTCGACCTTGGTCCAATTCTATGATCTGATGTATCATTCCTTTACATTTCCCGACTATCAGTTGATTCCTATGCTAGAGGAGTATTCTTATCTGTTGGACTTACCTGTTACCAATCGTGTTCCTTTTACTGGTTTGGAGGGTGATCCAAAACCACATGAGATTACTGCTTTAATTTATCTAGGGAAGTCTGAGGTTGAAGCCCATATGACTACTAAAGGAGGGATTAGTGGATTACCATCCCAGTTCTTATTGGAGAAAGCTCGTTAATTTGCCAGGATGAAGAGTATAGTCTCTTTTGAGGCCATCTTTGCTCTACTTGCTTACGGGTTGTTCTTATTTCCTAATGTGGACAAGTTTATTGACGTCAATGCTATCAGGATCTTCATGATTGGAAACCTAGTTCCTACATTGTTGGGTGATGCTTATTACTATATTCACCTTCAGAATTCTTATCATGGGGGGATGATTATCTGTTGCACGCCTCTGTTGTACCAGTGGTTTATCTCTCATATGCCTCAGTATGATGCTTTTTGGGATGTCAAGAAGGAACCCCATTGGGCTCCTAAGATCATGGCACTTACTCACTCGGATATTGACTAGTATCATCGAGCTTACTTGGATATAGAGATTGTTGACAGTTGTGGTAGTTTCCCTAATGTACCTCTTCTCGGTACAAAGGGAGGAATTAACTATAACCCTGTTCTTGCACGACGACAGCTTGGTTATCCAATGAGGGATAAACCAAATAGTATTCATTTAAGTAGTTTATTTATGAAGGATGGAGAAGACCATAGGGAAGCTAAGGAGAAGATTATGAAGGCCTGGCATCACATTCATAAGAAGAGTAGGAAAGACTTGGGACCTAGGGGTGCTGTTTCTTCGGAGCCATATCTTCAGTGGGTCCAAACGAGAGCTATTAAGTTGAAGATGTCGTATTCCCGGGAAACACCTATGACTGATTTATTTGTGAAGACCACTCCTCCCTTATTGGATGATCTAAAAGAGCTTCAACTTGCTTTGGTTAGGATGCAACAGGAAAAGGATGCTTGGAAAAATAAGTGTCAAACTTTAGAGATTTCCTTTAGAGAAGACTTGAAGGAGAAAGACGACTTGATTGAGATCCTTGAGAGACGGGATGTAGAGACCATGGAGAGGCAAGGGGATTTATTTTCTCCTAAGCCTCAGTCGGATGCTATTTGCTCACTACCTGATTCAGGTAATTAGAAGGAAGTCGCCACCAGATATGCGGAAAAAAACCAGAGGTTGAAGGCTCAAATTTCCAGGCTCACAGGGAAGCGCCAGCGTGTAGAGTGATCTCCATCAGCTTCACTTTTCAGGGTTTTAGATTTTTTTTCATCTTGTACTTGGGATCATTAAAACTTATAATCCATTTTGAATTTGTTATAATAAAATTTTCAGTATGCGTTATTACTTTGATATTTGCAATATGTCTATAAAATTTAAATCCCTTGAAATATTAAATAACAAAATAAAATCATGTGCATTGCACATCATGCATCATATTTCACATATTTCTTGCATTTGTTATGCATATCCAGGTGTCTTACCAAGCTTCTTTACTTCGTTTAGCAAGCTGACTCATCACTACAACACTCAGGCTAATCTCAAAAAGAAGATGGGCAACTTAGAACAAGAGAATCGCGAGCTGTGCGAGGAGGTTTCTGCTTTGAAGGTCGGCATGAACAATCTTACTGCTCTAATGGAATCTCTTGTGGCTGCTCAGAATCATCCACCGAGTGTTCAACCTCAACCAACAAGGGTTACTATTGAGGTTCCGGCTGTTCCTATGTCTGCTACTCCAGCTGTTGTTCAGAATCACATTCCTCAAGGTTACCCATGGGGAATGCCAGAGAATTTTGCACATGAAGGTTTCATCCTTGGTCCTCAAGATTCTCCAATTGTTCAGACTATTGTTACTCCTTCACCTTTTGTTGTGCATGCTGCTCCTGCTGCACCTCCTTCGGTGAATATGGTTCTGTTTGTTAACGATGATGTGTGTCGTCATTTCCCTTCACCAAGTGAAGACTTGGGTCTTTATGACAGAATGGATGATTTTCAAGAAGATTTTGACAAGATGCAGAGGGAGATGAAGGCCCTCATGGGAAAAGAGTTATTTGGGCAGAACGTGAATGAATTATGCTTGATCCCGAATGTCAAAGTACCTGCGAAGTTTAAGGTCCCGGAGTTTGAGAAATACAAGGGCAACACTTGCCCCCATGTCCATCTAGTGATGTATGTAAGGAGAATATCTACCCATACTGATGATCAGCGTCTGCTGATTCATTTTTTTGAGGATAGTTTGACCGGTGCTGTGCTGAAGTGGTATATAAGTTTGGATAGTGTCAATATCCATACTTTCAATGACTTCGGAGAAGCATTCATCAAACAATACAAATACAACATGGACATGACGCCTGACCGTGATCAACTCAGGGCCACGGTTCAGAAAGACAGGGAATCATTCAAAGAATATGCACAGAGATGACGTGAGGTAGCCGCCCAAATTATTCCTCCCATTGAAGAGAAGGAGATGACTAAGATTTTCTTAAAAACGCTGGGTGCTTTCTACTACGAGAGGTTGGTAGAAAGTGCCTCAAGTGACTTTACTAAAATGGTAGGCATGGGTATCCGCTTAGAAGAGGCTGTAAGAGAGGGCCGTTTAACAAAGAGTGAAGGATCTAGAGGTGTGAAGCAACCATCTTATGGGTTTACCAAGAAGAAGGAAGGGGATGCAAATGTTTTCATACAAGAGAGGAGGCTTAACACTCCTAGAAGGATTTCTCAGCATCATCAGCAAGTCGCCTCAGTTACTCCAGTTGTGGGTGTAGCTCCAACCACCGTTGCTTATTAGAGACCATCCCAGCAGGGGAATCAAGGGTATAATCAGAGAAGGGTGAGTTATGAACCTATTCCTATGAGCTATACGGAATTACTACCGACATTTATTCATAAGAAGTTGGTTCAAACCCGACCACCTCCCACTGTACCATCACCATTGCCTTGGTATTACAAGGCAGACCAAACGTGTGCTTTTCATCAGGGAGCACCAGGGTATAATGTTGAGAATTGTTATCCTTTGAAGACTGAGGTGCAGAAATTGGTGAAGTATGGTATTCTATCTTTCAAGGATGTGAGCCCCAATGTGAAAGACAATTCTCTACCCAAGCATGGAGGAGCGAATACTGTGAATATGGTGGTTGGTTGTCCAGGCAATTTATGGATTTTTGACATTCGTCTAGTTAGAGGAGATTTGGTGAAAATGCATGCATACCTTTATGAATTTAGCTACTATACGCATGACCATTTCGGTTGTGCTATTTGTAGTACACACATACAAGGTTGCGACAAGATAAAGGCTAATTTGCAGGAGATGGTGGATGAGGGCCTCATCCACATAATCAGGCCAAGGGCAGAGTATGAAGAGGAGGTGAATATGGTTTCTGGATGTCCTGGAGAGTTCAGAATCTTTGATGTAGAACATATGAATGAGGATCTGGTACAATTACATGCTACTTTCTACCACTTGGCTGGTCAGGTGGAACACTGGTATGGATCTTGTCGAATTTGCTGTCAAGACTCCTGAGGATGTTCTATTGGGATGAAAGGTGTTCAGTTGTTGTTGGAAAATGGAACCATCAAGGTCTCAGGTCAAATGGATTATTACCATGAAGTTGATATGGTTTGTTTGGCTGAAGATGAGTCGGATGAAGAGTATGCCTCCGCAAATGAGTATTTCTCCTCAGAGGAGGATTTGTTTTCCATAAATGACTCAATAATGATTGATTATGTTGAAGAAGGGGTAAACTTCATTGTACCTTGGTTTGGGGCACCCACCCATTTTGAAGTTGAATATTATAGCAAGCCAGTTATTACCCCATTAGTGATTAGTTTGCCGGGTCCCGTCCCCTACAAGTTAGATAAGGTTGTACCCTACAAATATAACGCTACAATCTTGGAGGATGGTGTGGAAGTTCCCATCCTGCCAATGCCTGATGTTGGAAATATTGCTGAGAATAGTAGAGTAACCCACGACGGTCGTGTGTTTACACCAGTTGTTTGAGAAAATGTTAGTGCTGGAAAGAAAATTGCTGAGAACATTGAACCCAAGAAGGTTACGGGTGAATCTAGTGGAGCTACGTGGAGAAAGAAGTGGATGATATTTTAAAGATAATCAAGATGAGCGACTACAGAATTGTAGATCAGCTACTGCAGGCTCCTTCAAATATATCTATCTTGGCTTTGTTGATGAACTCATATGCTCACAAGGAATCTCTGATGAGGGTATTGGACCAACCTTTTGTGGAAAGTGATATGCCAGTAGACCAATTCAGCAATGTAGTAGGGAACATTACGTCATGTAATAACTTGAGTTTATGCGATAATGAATTTCCAGATGAAGGAAGGAATCACAACCTGGCCCTCCACATCTCTATGAATTGCAAGGATGATTCACTATCCAATATGCTGATTGATGATGGATCCGCTTTGAACGTTATACCGAGGAGGACTCTTATGAAGTTGAAATATCAAGGAACGTCTATGCGCCCGAGTGGCATAATTGTGAAAGCGTTTGATGGATCGAGGAAATATGTTATTCGTGAAGTGGACTTGCCTATTCATATAGGCCCACATTTGTTTCAAATTACTTTCCAGGTTATGGACATTGTACCCGCTTATAGCTTCTTGTTGGGACGGCCGTGGATTCATGAGGCAGGGCTGTCACTTCAACTTTACACCAGAAACTGAAATTTATACGTGAAGGGAAAGTAGTGATCATAAATGGGGACATGCATTATTGATATCTCATTTGTCCTCTTTCAGCATTGTGGAGGCGGGTGAAGTTGTTGTTGGGACTCAGTTCCAAGCTTTATCTATTGACAACATAAGAGGAAATGAGAATTCTATGGTTTCTCTCAAGGATGCGCAACAGGTTGTGCGTAAGGGTCATAGTGAAGTATGGGGATAGATTGTGGATCCACCCATAAACAAGAACAGAGCTGGCTTGGGGTTCTCTTTGAAGAATGACAAAGGTAAGAGCATGAAGCTGAAGTCTGCTGCAGGCAAGTACAAAGACATTTTCCGTAGCGGGGGGTATCTTCATCTAACTGTTTCCGGGATTAATGCTATTGTGGAAGATGAAACATAGCAGGAAATGCCAAATTATGTGATATACGGAGTTAGGATTCAGAACTGGACCACCATTGATTTTCCCTCTTGCATACATGTTTCAAAGTAATTTGTTTTGTTAATCTTTTTGAAAAGCCTTCACTCTGCCAAAGGTAGAAGTATTAATATTGTAGGGCTTATCTGTTTGCTATTACTTTTAGAATCAATAATAAAAGTTGTCTTTGTTTCCCAAATTGTGTCTTTATTTTCTGCTTTTTCTTGGAAAATGGTAATCAGAAATTTGCATGATCACTTGTTATATGTGTCAGTTTCTAAATGAAATCATAAATCATATGTGCGATCAAACGCAAAACACCCAAGTCAGTTCTCCCACTGTATCACACTGGTTCTTCAAGTAGTATTCCCACTGGATCATTCTTGACATTTTCAGTCTAATCCCATTCTTTAAACTCACCTATGATCACATCCCTGTTGATCACAATCTTCTTTTTCACTAGATCGAACAACTTGTAGCCTCCTGTCGAATGATATCCAACTAGAATCATTTGACTTGACTTGTCATCAAGTTTTCTTCTTAACTGATCTGGCACATGTCTATATGCAATAGATCCAAATACTTTTAGATGACTCAAGCTAGGCTTCACACCAGACCAACATTCTTCATACCATATTCATGATGGTTCAATTCTTCCTTTATGAAATTCCATTTTGTTGTGGAGTATAGGGCGGAACCACCTCATGTACAATTCCTTCCTTTTCACATAACCTGTCGAAGTCTTTTGAAACATATTCTCCACCACCATCAGTTCTTAAAACTTTGAGTTTTCGACCACTTTGTCTTTTGAGCATAAACTTAAACTTGGAAAATACTTCGATCACTTCACTTTTCTTCTTGATCACGTAAGTCCACAACTTTCGACTGAAGTCATCTATAAATGTAACAAAGATTTATTACCTCCCATCAAATCCACCTGGATTGGTCCACATACATCGGAGTATATGACTTCAAGAGTAGGCTTCGACATGCTTCCTGCATTCTTGCTGGAGCTATTCTTGTGTTGCATCGCCTGCACACGTTTCTCACATACGTCGTTTGGAATGTCGATTTCTGGTAATCCTGAAACCATGTTTCCTCTCTTCAAATCTTTGATGTCTCTGAAGTTGAGATGGCCTAGTCGATAATTCCATATCTATTCATCTCTGCAAGCTGCAGCCAAAAGGAACTTGTGCTCCATCACATTTAGTTTGATCTTGAAGGTTCGTTCTGAGACATATGAGCCTTCAATATTAATCTACCATTTGCATAGATGACTCTCATCATCTTATCTTAGATTGACAATTTATAATTCTTTTCAATCAACTTCCCTATATGAGAAAATTGTTCTTCATGCCTGGTATGTACAACTGTTGTACCCCAAAATTTTCCCTCCCATATTTCTCAAAGCATTTCAAGAAAGATCCCCAAGTTGCTCAAGGTAGTAGAAGGGTTGGCCAGACAAGCTCTCTCCTAAGGCAGTCTACCTCAAATTAGGGTTTCATGTTGCATCAAGATAATTGAATCCAAGTGATCCTAAATGCTCACCAATGTCCTAATATGTTATCAAGATCATCCATGTTAAGTTTCAAGCCTTGCAGAGGAAGTTTGCTCGGTCAATTGCTCAAAGGCCTGAAAATCGACTGTGCTAGGGCAAAAGTCAATTGTGGCTCACATACAGTCAAACTTCAAGATTTTTGGTCAACATCCTCATTTTGAAGTATATTTCATCATTTTATCAAGGGTTGATCATGATTCATCAATGATTGCTCATAATTCATCAAGACTCAAAAGTTGCTAAATTAGGGTTTTGCAAGAAAAGTCAACTCAACTTTGACCAATCATAACATTCTCATACTTTATGAGAAATGATCCATCCAAAGCTCATTTTGAATAGGATTCAATTCCCTACAATCTATCTTCATCTCCCAAGTTTAAAATATGCACTCACAAGAAGTTATGAATTTGGACATTATAGGTCATTTTGAAAAGTCAACAAAAACACATTTTTTTTCAAAGCTTAATACATGAGCATGGAATATCAAATTGATATGAAACAAAAGGGTTGCTTAGAGGACATCTCAAGCTTTCTAAAAAGTCCAAGAACACCTCCAAAGAGTCAAAATTGAGGAAGTTATGCATTGGTGAAGTTGACCTTTTTTGCAAAATTGCCAAAAGTCAACTATCCCTAAAACTTCAATTTTTGCCAAATGGGCCCAATCTTTTTTCACTTGTTTTGAGTTGGTAACATAGTCCACGAGCTCTAGACTTTTCCACTTGTCCATATCTTATTTTTATTATTTATTTTGATTTTTATTTGAATTAATTCAATTTTAATCAAAACAAATCATATAAAATCCAAAATATTGAAAACCAAAGATTTTGTGATTGTTTCAGGTCTTATTACACAGCTAGCATCAATTCAAACTCGTATCAAGGCACGTGTGCACAAAAATATTGGATTTAGGCCATGTTTGGAAAGGTTTTAAAGGTGAATCAAATCAAAAATCATTGAAGCAGGAAGATTTGGATCAGTTTTGGAACCCTAATCTATTCCTTGGTACATATAGAACAAAGCCAGACCATAAACGAGGTGAGAAACAGGTGCAACAAGCAAAGCAACATTGAAAAAAAAGTCAAGAAAAGTGGTAGATCGAATTCGCACTTAGAGGTATCCTAGAGACTCTTTGCCTATCCCAACCGGTTCCTGGGACTCTCAGCAAGCCAAAGCCATTGAAACTAATCATTTTCAAGCCCCAAAAATCTCTGTAAGTCGCTCACGACATAGCCCTGTTCTTGAATTCGAATAGCATGATTTAGGCATTGTTAGATTGAATTAATCACATATTCTTTATCTATGAGACATATGCAAGCTTTTTGTATGGTTTAATTGCATTTATATGGCATATACTGTAATTCACCATTGTTAGGGTTTATAGCTCCGAATTAGGGATTTTGTTTACAGGAAAAATCAACCTTCGTAAGTGATACCATCATGTTCAGGAGGACGAGACGAACCCAACCATGGCGTTAGGTTTCATTTATATGGCCCATGGAGGATTTTTGAACGAACACTGCCTATAGCGACGGACAAAATGTCCGTAGGTAAAAGTCTGAGACTTTTACCCACGGAGAGAGGAAGGAGACGATGAGTTGTCACCATTCTGTTGGGCCGTTCAAACCATCCGCGCGCATTTTTCTTTCACCCTCCACTAATGCTTGCTTTCATATTTGTTTATTATTTTACATTATTATTACAACAAAAACAGATGGCATAGTGGTAGCCAGGTAAGCGCTTAAGGCATTAGGAGGCTTGAGGTCAGGGGTTCGACCCCTGCCTCCAGCATTTGTTCTTTTCTTATTTCCTTTCAGGAAATCTAGTGTGTATACAAAGCCAGGAGACTACCATGCTCCCTCATCATCAATCATGCCAAGTGTCCTGAGGCTAGATCTAAGGGCCATGATGGGAGGAACACCAAAAGCCATAGTAGGCGTGCCCCACTGGATTCACAAAGTCAAACGGATTTCTTTGTTTTGGGCCCAGGAAATTGCTTTTCACAACCCCATTTTTCAGACCCATCTCTATCTTCTTTTATATTTTATTTTATTTCATTTAATTATTTTATTTATTTATTTACTAACCAATCAAATTATTTTCTTTTTATCAAAAAAATCACAAAATATTATTTTTTTACAAATTAGGTCTAGATCTTATTTTTATTAAAAAATTAATTAATTTAATTAGGTTTGTTAATTTAGGTAACTTTAATTTCCTTTTTGCAAATAATTAAAATTAATTAGAATAAATAGGTTTTATTACTAACTTAATTATATTTTATTTTTTCCCTAAAATAACCAAAAAACCAAAAATAGGTCTTGTAATTATTTTAATTAACTAATTAATTTAGTATTTAATTTAGAAAAACTTAATTCTTTTCTTTAAAAAAATATTAAAAACAACAAAAACATTTTTCTTTTGATTAAGAGGGTCAAAACCCTAGTTTCTCGCGATCTAATTTTCTCGCGCGCTTTATTATTATTTTTATCCAATTATTGTATCTGCTCACAGTTTGTAATAGTTTTAATTAGGACCTTTTACTTTTATCGCTTTACTTTTCAAAAGGTTTGTTTTTGGCTATGTAAATACCTGAAGCCTTGTAATAGCTTAGTTTAATTTCCACAATTTAAATTCCGCAAATTATTAACTGTTAGATGTTTGATAATAGGATGCATGACAAGAATGTATGTTTAATCTTTAAAACGGTTAGATAACCCTAATATGTGCAAAGATAAATAATCTGAAACTGAATCACTCGCACATGCGCACTCCTAGGGTACACTCCCACTTGGTTGCCTTCGGTAAACGGTCATTGAGTATAGGATGCTTTAGTGGTCGTCCTTTTGTCCAAAGATCAAAGTTACCTCAGAAAGGTTGCCTCGGATAAATTGATCTAAGACATTAGGGTTACTACTAAGACGTCCTAACATTGCTTTCGTGACCGTACGTCCCTTTCGAATTGACCCTAAAAACTCCAATAATGGTGCTACCTACTCATTAATAGTGGGATAGCATTGTCTAAACGAAACAAGCATAAAACGATTCCTTTTTCGAGTAGGTAGATTAGTTCTTAAGTACTTGCTCATTCAAAACAAATGTTTCCACACTTACACTCCTTTACAAACAAGTTTTCAAAAACACTTCATTACACTCTTGAAGACAGAAGCAAGAGTTAAATCGAAGTTAAAACAAAAACTTTTCAAAGCACACAAACACAAAGAAAACAATTTTGAAAATGATGAGCAAGTACCTAAGAGCCCGTAGATAACTACGGATAGAAAGGGTGCTAATACCTTCCCTTTATATAATCTACCCCCCGTACTCAGAAATATCTCGAAAAAGGAATTTTTCTGTACTTTTTTCTTTTCCTTGTTGGATAAAATAAAAGTCGGTGGCGACTCTTGCTTACCGCGAAATTTTGCAAACACAAACGCAAAATGAAAACCAGCAAATTACTTAAAAAAAATAGGGAAACACGTCCCAGTTCTGGCCACCGTATCACAGAACTGGCGACTCTGCTGGGGACTTAATAAGTGGGGTGTACCTTAGGAATAGTTCATTATATTGTTTTCAATTATTTGATCTGTTTTCTTTATCTTTGTGGGCTTTGTATCGGAGTTACTATAGATCCTAACCCGGATCTGGGGGACACCTTTTAGGTAAGTAGCAATAGACTGTGAGGGAACTGTACAGCGTAGACCGATACGGTTGAAGCAGTAGCTATGTTGATGTGGCACGTTAGTTGGTATCGATATCCCTTGTGGAGGAACAAGGAGAGTATGGGGCTGCTAATGGACCATTAAGCATCAACTGACCTTAGAACCTATAATTGACCAACTTGGCCATAGAAAGTAGCAGTATGCTACACTCATTGAGACCTTACTCTCGCGATGATTTCGGCCGCAAGAAAAGGTTGCTAAACTGGAATTATGACCGATCGAGGATGGTCAGTGATATTGAGAACCTCTAGAACCCGGTTACTATTATTAGGATAGGTTGAACCAGCTAAACTGAAAGAGGGTAATACCTAAACTCCATGCCAGCCTAAAATTTAAGGGCTATTGTGTGACTTGTGTGCTTTCAACTTGAACTACTTGCACATGTTTGTTATCTAACAACACGAGTTCTTTGCAGGTTTTGTTTACAGTCCTTATCCAATAACTTGGATTTCTTGCCTGATTTACTTACTTACATCACCTCATATTTTTGCTTAAACGCATAGCATACACATCATAACATCATGCTTTAACATTTCCTTAACCATTTCAAGGATCTCAAAGGTTTGTGATGTAGGTTATGATGAACCAAATGTCTAACAAGGGGCAAGGGGATTTATTTTCCTCTAGCCAATGTCGTCTAGAGATCAAAACACAATGACTTGAGTCAGTGGCTATAACCCACTCGATATGGTAAGCTTGACCCTTGAAGAAGGACTCTCAACGACACAAAGTTTCTTCAATCAAGTTGCCATCAAATTATAACAGTTTCTTGTTTACCCCGCGAGATCCTTGAAAACATTGCATACATACATATCATTGCATAACAGGTCTTCCAGTACAGGTCTCTCATCTTCTCCACTGTTTATTTCAGCAATCATGTCTTCTGAAACACCTACTAATCAAGCTATTAAGGCTCTTCAAGTTCAGAATGCTCAATTCCAGGAGTTATTCCTGAACTTAGTCAAGGGGCTACAAGATTTGAAGTCTCTCATCTTGAAGGAGAAGAAGAAAAAGAAGAAGAAGGTGGTCCTCTTGAATATGGGTCACAGGTTTGGGAATAGGTCGCGACAAGAGACTGATTTGTCCCATTCATCTGGAGGGAATCAAGAGGAAAGAAAGGGTCCTAGCCCTGTGGTTTCTGACAATGACACTGATTTTGATGAAGACCAGTATCCTCCTACTGAGGATAGATATAAGCAACTTGAAGACCAACTCAGTGCAATGGAAATTCAGAAGATACCTGAGTTGGACTTTGGAGATCTGGGATTGGCATCTGGGGTGGTGATCCCTCACAAGTTTAAAGCTCCTGTTTTTGCTCAGTATGACGAGGTATCCTGCCCGAAGCTACACCTCTGCTCATACGTTAGAAAGATTTAACCCTATACTGTTGATAGAAATCTCTGGGTTCATTTCTTTCAAGATAGTCTGTCAGGGACTCAACTTGAATGGTTCTGTCAACTGGAAGGAGCTAACTTTCGCAACTGGGAGGACCTTGCTGCCGCTTTTTACAAGCAATACCAGTATAATTCCAACCTTGCTCCCACGCGTACTCAGCTTCAGGGTATGTCTATAGGTACAGGCGAAGGTTTTAAGGATACGCTCAGAAGTGGAGAGATCTTGCGGGAAGAGTTCAACCCCCTCTGTCTGATAGGGAGTTGGTGGATATGTTTCTTGGGACTTTGTCTGGTCCCTATTTCAATCATTTTATTGGCAACTCGTCAGTGGGTTTCATCGAACTGATTCTGACTGGAGAAAGAGTAGAAGCTGGGATCTTGAGTTGTAAGATCCAGAAAGATACCTCTTCGAGTATAGAGAAGAAGTCATTTGGTGGCAAGAGGGAAGCCAATGATGTGCACGGCCAGAAGAGGCATGGCAAGGCAGACTACCACCAATCTGTGGGGGCAGTGTTGATCTCTAATTCGGCACGCACACAACGACCATAACAACGAAATAATCAGCCAAGGGGGGAAAGACTTCAAAGGGAGTTCACCCAAATCAACATGCCATTGTCACAAGCATTGCAGCACATGGTGAAGATGAATCTGATTATGGTGATAAACCCTCATCCGAACCCTAAGACTTCTTCTCCTAACGATAACCTGGATGCAAGGTGTGCTTATCATTCTGGTAGCCCGAGGCACGATACTAACAATTATTGGGCATTGAAATACAAGATTCAGAATATGATTGACGCCAACGAGATCGAATTCAACCCTCCTGAGACTCCCAATGTGATCACTGCTCCCTTGCCAAAACATGGCTAGGATTGAAAGCATTTTTGTTCATTCGAATTTTGAAGTTGTTTTTTTCTTTGCCTATTCAAATAATTAATGTCATATGAAACTTTTTTTATTTCATTAATGCATTACACGTGTCTGTTTTGAATTAATTGTTTTCACTATGCTTAAATTGCTTCATATTTCCTTTTTGTGATTCTCAACTCTCGATTAAAAAATTCTAAGCCTTTAGAGGGAGGATGACGAAATTGATACCACAATCTCTACAGTATGCTTTTGAACAGACCATGCTGACGATGTACAGGCGTTGTTTCAAATCCTAAACAGTGGAGTTATAAGGAATATAATCCCTCGTCAACCCCTTTGAGCCAAAAGAAGTAGGATTTTTTCTTTTTACACAAATTAAAACCCTTAATCCCAACCCGGGGCAGGGTAGTTTCTCAGTTAATTTAGATGTGCATTCAGTCGCAATATTCTACTTCATACATAATGAATGGCATCAAAGAAGTACTTCCAAAACAAAAGACGGTGATGGTTCCCTATAATCGTCAAGACAGGCAGTCATTATCTCTCGAAATAAAAGCCCATTAATTCAAAACCTATGAAGGAGACTTAAGAAAAAACTGGGGCACCCCGCTGACTGTAATCACAAGAAAGAAACAGCTCAGGCAAAAAGACAGGGATAACGAAATAAAAAAAAAGAGGTCCTACAAACTCTCAACAAAATGACTTCCTGTTCAAAATAATCTGTCAGTATCTGAACCATCACTGGAATATCAGAGCAAAGACTCAAAACGGGGTCTAAATGCACAATTAGCTGAGTTTAGGATCGAAGAACATCACGAAGAACGGGTGGGTACAAATAAAATTTGAGCCTTTATCCTTTGTTTCTTGAACCGTGAACTAGACCACGTTATAACCCTTAAAAGTCCTAGATGAGGCATGGGTTAGTTTGAAAGCATACTGTTACAAAAGGTATCCTGACTCCTTTAGGGCGTGCTGTAAATCCTGAGTTAACATCACATTTTACAAAAATTCGCTTGTTTTATTGAAAACTGCATTTTCAAAGAACTTCAAAACAGACATAAGCTTTGCATTCTTAAAATAACATTGTTTGCATATGACTATTTTTTCAACAGTAGAGAAATTCGCACGTCGAATATCTAGTGAACAAAAAAACCTTCTCAATAAAAAGGATCACCTCAAGTGGAAAAGCACTTCCAACCGAGGGGCACGACATGGTCCTTGTCCATCATCTGGGGCAGTCAAGTCAAGATTCAAGGAATCTCTCAAAGATGCCAGATAGCCAGGGGCCAATATCCATCTGAATCACTTGGGGCATTGGACATGAGTTCCAACAACTAATCTTGCATGATCAAACAAACATCTTCTGGTATTGTGGCAACACAACACTACCGACAATGACAACTCCCTACACCCTGAGAGCGTGGACATAATCAAAAAATAATGCGCATAAACAAAGACCCACTAGGTTGATAGGCCTAGGAAAAAATAAGGGCATCCCGACGAACCAAAAGGGTTCGGGAAAAAATTAGGGATAAAAACAAAAAAGATTTGTACACCCGGCAAGTCGAAAACCTGAAAAGGCGACTTGGGCAAAAAGGGTATCCCGGTGGACTGAAAACCCGAAAGGGTGGTCCAGGAAAAAAATTAGGGATCAAAGTGTACGACTATGTCCCGTCATCTTGTCACTAGCCTACCAGAAGAAGACTTGTCACTTCAATTGAAAGTTACCAAGCACCTCATAGGTTGGGATAATACTCGATCCACAAGGCCTTCGCAGGCACCTTCTCCCACAAAAACAGGGGCATAAAAGTCTTAATGCAAAGCCATCGTCATATCCTCAGCACGCGTCCCAGTAACATTCATTCCCCACAGAGTAAGAAAAAGACAGTGATGTTAGCTGTCCAAAACAGGACACCACTCTCCCCAGCTGAGGCTCGCAACCACAAATGAATCGGTAATATTCTCCCCAAGTAGAGTTTATCTACCATCAGTTTTAAAAAATTATCGCCAGCGGAGTTTGAAAAAATATCCCCGTTGGAGTTTGAAGAATTATCCCCAGTAGAGTCTGGAAAATCATCCCCACTAGAGTCTAAAAGGTTATCCCCAATGAAGTCACAACTGAAAAATCATCCCCAACGGAGTTCATTCCTTTCACAGACAGAAATTCAATCCCCAACAGGGTTCTCTATCACCAGCAACGGTAATTCTTCCCCAGCTGAGTTTTATTTCTCCAAATCAGCAGATCTTCTAGCAGAGTATGTACTCCCCATAGAGTCATTTCCTCGTCAGTCTATTCCCCAACAGAGTTATTCTCTCCTGCAGGATTATTCTCCCAATCATCTTCGATCGTTATCTCCAGCGAGTGAAACTCTTTATTCTCCAACAACAGTCATGGATTTATTTTCCCAAACTCGGACGTACCATAATAACATTTCATGTTCATATATCATGACGTGCGCATACATATTGCATACAACATGATTTCATTTATTTTGAGAACATCATCATACAATGCATGTCATGCATCATATACAATTAATCGTGTACCTTTTTAGGAAAGATGGTTATCATCAACAACTTCCTGCAAGTTCAAGATTAACTCCAGAAAATAAAAAGTCTTTACACGGGTTCGTCACGAAGTAACCTTACCCATGTTCCTCCTGAAGTTTTACACAGACTTATCCAGAAGCAACCTTACCCAGGTTCCTTCTTGGCCCCGATGTAGTTTCACACAGACTCATCCTGAAGCAGCCTTACCTAGGTTTCTTCCCGATCCCGATGTAGTTTCACCCAGACTCATCCTGAAGCAGCCTTACCTAGGTTTCTTCCCGGTTCAGATGCAGTTTTACCTAAACTCCTCAGTAAGTAGCCTTACCTAGGTTTCTTCCTGGTTCAGATGCAGTTTTACCTAAACTCCTCATGAAGCAGCCTTACCTAGGTTTCTTCCCGGTTCAGATACAGTTTTACCTAAACTCCTCATGAAGCAGCCTTACCTAGGTTTCTTCCCGGTTCAGATGTAGTTTTACCTAAACTCCTCAAGAAGCAGCCTTACCTAGGTTTCTTCCCGGTTCAGATACAGTTTTACCTAAACTCCTCACGAAGCAGCCTTACCTAGGTTTCTTCCCGGTTCAGATGCAGTTTTGCCTAAATTCCACATGAAGAAACCTTACCTAGGTTCCTTCTCTTTCCCGATGAAGTTTCACCTAGACTCATCCTAGAGAAACCTTACCTAGGTTCCTTCTCTTTCCCGATGTAGTTTCACCTAGACTCATCCCGAAACAGCCTTACCTAGGTTCCTTCACTTTCCCGGTGTAGTTTCACCTAGACTCATCCTAGGGCAACCTTACCTAGGTTCCTTCTATTTCCTGATGTAGTTTCACCTAGACTCATCCTGAAGTAAACTTACCTAGGTTCCTCCTCAGTCCCGATGCATTTCTACCCAAACTCTTCACAAAGTAACCTTACCCAGGTTCCTTTTCAGTTCAGATGCAGTTTTACCCAAACTCCTCACAAAGCAACCTTACCCAGGTTCCTTCTCATAAGCCCTACTATCTAGATTTCTTTTCTCTTTTCTCCAGACAACAGTCCACAACACTATAAGACCCATACCTATCAAACACGATTGGTTTCATCTTTCCCTAGTAGGTCGCAATGCAGCCTGTACACGGCTAGATACGCAGTTCACTTCCGCTTCCTCAAGACAGAGATGTTTCCTCCATAGAATACGGATAATCGAAGTTCCTAAAATTCAACAAAGATTTTTCCTCAGTAGAATACAGATGAACGAGGTTCCTAAAATTCAACAGAGATGTTCCCTCAGTAGAATACGGACGACCGAAGTTCCTAAAATTCAAACAGAGACGACTCACCAGCAGAATACGGACGACCGAAGCTCCTAAAATTCTATTTTCTCAAAACAGAGATCAGCCTTCCCCAACGGAATCTTCCTTAATGACAGGTATACAAGCTCTCATGCGATCGACACTCCTTCGAATGGCATCTTTAATCCCATTCCCGACATTGCAAGAAAATTATCACTTCATGCGAGTGCAAATTTCTAGGCACTCTAGTGTTCAATCATCTTCCACCTTCAGATCACGAAAGGAAGACAAGCCAATCTATATCTTCAGGTTTAAGAAAATTGAACAGGGGAAGCTGTTGTTCCTCAAAATTTTCCCTCCCATATTTCTCAAAGCATTTCAAGAAAGATCCCCAAGTTGCTCAAGGTAGTCAAAGGGTTGGCCATACAAGCTCTCTCCTAAGGCAGTCTACCTCAAATTAGGGTTTCATGTTGCATTAAGATACTTGAATCTAAGTGATCCTAAATTCTCACCAATGTCCTAATATGTTCTCAAGATCATCCATGTCAAGTTTCAAGCCTTGCAGAGGAAGTTTGCTCAGTCAATTGCTCAAAGGTCTGAAAATCGATTGTGCTAGGGCAAAAGTCAACTGTGGCTCACATACAATCAAACTTCAATATTTTTGGTCAACATCCTCATTTTGAAGTATATTTCATCATTTGATTAAGGGTTGATCATGATTCATCAAGGATTGCTCATAATTCATCAAGACTCAAAAGTTGCTAAATTAGGGTTTTGCAGGAAAAGTCAACTCAACTTAAACTAAGCATAACTTTCTCATACTTTATGAGAAATGACCCATCCAAAGCTCATTTTTAAGAGGATGCAATTACCTACAATCCATATTCATCTCCCAAGTTCAAAATATGCACTCACAAGAAGTTATGAATTTGGACATTATATGTCATTTTGAAAAGTCAACAAAAACACCTTTTTTGTTAAAGCTTCATACATGAGCATGGAATATAAAATTGACATGAGACCAAAAGTTTTGCTTAGAGGATATCTCAAGCTTTATAAAAAGTCTAAGAACACCTCCAAAGAGTCAAAATTGAGGAAGTTATGCATTGGTGAAGTTGACCTTTTTTGCAAAATTGCCAAAAGTCAATTATCCCTAAAACTTCAAATTTTGTCAAATGGGCCCAATCTTTTTTCACTTGTTTTGAGTTGGCAACATAGTCCACGAGCTCTATCCTTTTCCACTTGTCCATATCTTATTTTTATTATTTATTTTGATTTTTATTTGAATTAATTCAATTTTAATCAAAACAAATCATATAAAATCCAAAATATTGAAAACCAAAGATTTTGTGATTGTTTCAGGTCTTATTACACAGCTAGCATAAAATCAAACTTGTATCAAGGCATGTTTGCACAAAAAGATTGGATTTAGGCCATGTTTGGAAAGGTTTTAAAGGTGAATCAAATCAAATCAAAAATCATTGAAGGAGGAAGATTTGGATCAGTTTTGGAACCCTAATATATTCCTTGGTACATATAGAACAAAGCCAGACCATAAACAAGGTGAGAAACAGGTGCAGCAAGCAAAGCAACATTGAAAAAAAGTCAAGAAAAGTGGTAGATCGAATTTGCACTTAGAAGCATCCTCAAGACTCTTTGCCTATCCCAACCGGTTCCTGGGACTCTCTGCAAGCCAAAGCCATTGAAACCAAGCATTTTCAAGCCAAAAAAATCTTTGTAAGTCGCTCACGGCATAACCATGTTCTTGAATTCGAATAGCATGTTTAGGCATTGTTAGATTGAATTAATCACATATTCTTGATCTATGAGACATATGCAAGCTTTTTGTATGGTTTAATTGTATTTATATGGCCTATACTATAATTCACCATTGTTAGGGTTTATAGCTCCGAATTAGGGATTTTGTTTACAGGAAAAATCAGCCTTCATAAGTGATACCATCATGTCCAGGAGGACGAGACGAACTCAACCATGGCATTAGGTTTCATTTATATGGCCCATGGAGGATTTTTGAACGAACACTGCCTATAGCTACGGACAAAATGTCCGTAGGTAAAAGTATGAGACTTTTACCCACGGAGAGAGGAAGGAGACGATGAGTTTTCACCATTTCGTTGGCCCGTTCAAACCATCCGCGCGCATTTTTCTTTCACCCTCCACTAATGCTTGTTTTCATATTTGTTTATTATTTTACATTATTATTACAACAAAAACAGATGGCGTAGTGGTAGCCAGGTAAGCGCTTAAGGCATTAGGAGGCTTGAGGTCAGGGGTTCGACCCCGACCTCCAACATTTGTTCTTTTCTTATTTCCTTTCAGGCAATCCAGTGCGTATACAAATCCAGGAGACTACCATGCTCCCTCATCATCAATCATGCCAAGTGTTCTGAGGCCAGATCTAAGGGCCATGATGGGAGGAACACCAAAAGCCATAGTCAGCGTGCCCCACTAGATTCACAAAGTCAAACGGATTTCTTTGTTTTGGGCCCAGGAAATTGCTTTTCACAACCCTTCTTTTATATTTTATTTTATTTCATTTCATTATTTTATTTATTTATTTATTTACTAACCAATCAAATTATTTTCTATTTATCAAAAAAATCACAAAATATTATTTTTTTACAAATTAGGTCTAGATCTTATTTTTATTAAACAATTAATTAATTAAATTAGGTAACTTTAAATTCCTTTTTGCAAATAATTAAAATTAATTAGAATAAATAGGTTTTATTACTAACTTAATTATATTTTATTTTTTTCCCTAAAATAACCAAAAAACCAAAAATAGGTCTTGTAATTATTTTAATTAACTAATTAATTTAGTATTTAATTTAGAAAAACTTAATTCTTTTCTTTAAAAAAAATATTAAAAACAACAAAAACATTTTTCTTTTGATTAAGAGGGTCAAAACCCTAGTTTCTCGCTGATCTAATTTTCTCGCGCGCTTTATTATTATTTTTATCCAATTATTGTATCTGCTCACAGTTTGTAATAGTTTTAATTAGGACCTTTTACTTTTATCGCTTTACATTTCAAAGGGTTTGTTTTTGGCTATGTAAATACCCGAAGCCTTGTAATAGCTTAGTTTAATTTCCGCAATTTAAATTCCGCAAATTATTAACTGTTAGATGTTTGATAATATGATGCATGACAAGAATGTATGTTTAATCTTTAAAACGGTTAGATAACCCTAATATGTGCAAAGATAAATAATCTGAAACTGAATCACTCGCACATGCTCACTCCTAGGGTACACTCCCACTTGGTTGCCTTCGGTAAACGGTCATTGAGTATAGGATGCTTTAGTGGTCGTCCTTTTGTCCAAAGATCAAAGTTTCCTCGGAAGGGTTGCCTCAGATATTGTTGCCTCGGATAAACTGATCTAAGACATTAGGGTTACTACTAAGCCGTCCTAACATTGCTTTAGTGATCGTACGTCTCTTTCGAATTGACCCTTAAAACTCCAATAACGGTGCTACCTACTCATTAATAGTGGGATAACATTGTCTAAAGGAAACAAGCATAGAACGATTCCTTTTTCGAGTAGGTAGAGTAGTTCTTAAGTACTTGCTCATTCAAAACAAATTTTTCCACACTTACACTCCTTTACAAACAAGTTTTCAAAAACACTTCATTACACTCTTGAAGACAAAAGCAAGAGTTAAATCGAAGTTAAAACAAAAACTTTTCAAAGCATACAAACACAAAGAAAACAATTTTGAAAATGATGAGCAAGTACCTAAGAGCCCGTAGATAACTACAGATAGAAAGGGTGCTAATACCTTCCCTTTCTATAATCTACCCCCGTACTCAGAAATATCTCGAAAAAGGATGTTTTCTATGCTTTTTTCCTTTCCTTGTTGGATAAAATAAAAGTCGGTGGCGACTCTTGCTTACCGCGACATTTTGCAAACACAAACGTAAAACGCAAACCAGCAAATTCCTTAAAAAATAGGGAAACACGTCCCGGTTCTGGCCACTGTATCACAACAACATGTTGGAAATTACTGACCTCTTGCCATCTTTCCTCATAATCATAAAATCACCAATAACTTTAGCTGCTAGGGTATTGTCATTTGCAAATTTTACCAAATTTTTCATTGAGGGCTTTTGTTGTACCCCAAAATTTGCCCTCTCATTTATTACAAGATCTTCTCTTACATGGGTGGCTACAAACACTTCCTTAAAGAAAAAAAAACAAACTTTGAAGTTATTCAAAGTGCCTTTCGATTGGCCTCTCCAAAATGTCTTTCGATTGGTATCTCCAAAATGCCTTTCGATTGACATCTTCAAGATGCCTTTCGATTGGCATCTCTAAAATTCCTTTCGATTGGCATCTTAACGTCACTTCGATTGGTTCAGACTGAAGGAAATCGAAGAGAGAAAAACTAAGCTTTTGATCGGTCAACAAGGTACTTCGATTGGCGTCTCTGTAAGGCACTTCAGTTGGTATCAGAATAAAGTATCATTCTATTGGCACGGATACCGGGCCTTTCGATTGGCCTCATGAAAAGCCTTTCGATTGGCATGGCAAAGAATCCTTCGATTTAGCATCTCAAACAAGACAACTTTGATAGACATGTTAACCAAGTACCCTTCGATTGGTATGGCCAAGCCCTTCGATTGGCATTCCAAAAGGTCTATTCGAAGGAGCCTTCAGAAGGCCCATTCGAAGCATGCATAAGAGGTTCATTTGAAGAAGCCTTCAGAAGGCCCATTTGAAGCATGCATAGGAAGTCTATTCGAATATGTATTCAGAAGTCCATTCGAAGCATGCATGCGAAGTCCATTCGAAGATGCATTCAGAAGACTCATTCGAAGGGTGTATAGAAAGTCCATTCGAAGGAGGCAACTCATAGGCCATTCGAAGAAGCGTTCAATGTCTCATTAGAAGGGTGTATGAGAAGTCCATTCGAAGGAGGCAACTCATAGGCCATTCAAAGAAGCGTTTAATGACTCATTCGAAGGGTGCATAAAAAGGCCATTCGAAGGAGGTAACTCATAGGCCATTCGAAGAGAAATGCTGGAGAGTATTCGAAAGAGTCAAGTGTCCAGGTTAATTCCAAGATTTCCAAAGAGACATGAACGTTTCAAAAAAGGAATGCTTTTAATATGTTTGATTCTTGTCTCATGGTCTTAAAAGCATGGTTAATTTGTTGTCTCTTGCCGTTACTGGACCATCACTCTACTATAAATACAAGGCAAGGACACAATACCAAGGGGGCGGAACGAAAGAGAGAACACGCATACATATTGCACATGAAGAGACTACACACACACATTGCTCAAAATCCCAAGAATCCTCTCAGTCGAAACACCTTTTGCAGGTTCCCTTATCTAGGAGTCCACCCCAACTCCTAAGCAAGCATCTCCACACCCAGAGCCACAGATCATCATCTTCGATTGGTAAGGGTTTGCAAAACCAAAATTTCACCTTCATTACATTTAACTACATATTGAATATATATCCTTGTTATTACTGATTGTGTTGCATGTAAGCTAAAATTCAGAGTTGAGATTGTGCCATTGCTTGGGCACGATCTAAGTTCTCCTTCGAATCTCAGGACAAAATAAACAAACCCAGGTCCAGACTTAGCAGGTTCGAATTGAAGAAGGATTTAAATTGGGAGGAGATTCGAATCAGGGGGTAAAGTCCCCCCTGGGTCTCTAACATTTATTTCATTTTGCAGGGAACATCTTTTAAAGATCTTGTTCAGGGCTTCATAGTAGCTCAGCTTTGAACTGAATCCAAGGTTCCTAGATCGAAGGATTGATATATCCAGATCGAACACTCCAAAGTGCACTCCTTCATGCACCTTCGATCAAGCCACTTCACTGGATCGAAAGACAGCCCAAGCCTCTTTTGATCCAGGCCTCCAGGATCATACTTTTCTTGACTTACTGCCAGATCCTTCGATTTCAGCTTTGTTTTGATTATTTTACTTTTTTTTTAGTCAACATAAAATCAATCAAAAAACCACAAAAACATTAGGCTAGTTTTTTTTCCTACTAAATTAATTTTACTAATTAATCATTTAATTATCTTAACATTTTCTCAAAAAAACTAAAATTAAGTAGATTTAGATCATTTTTCCCAAAATAAAATAAAACAACAAAAAGATTTTATCCTTAGGATTTTTAGACGTTATTTTAAAATTCACGCGCATTTTATTTTATTGTAACTGCTCACAGTTGTAATAGCTTTAGATTTAAAATTCCGCACTTTTAGTTTCTTGCATTTTTTATGTAACTGCCCCGAAGCCTTGTAATAGCGTAGGACTTACAATTCCCGCACTTTAAATTCGTGTACATATATTAACTGCTTAGATAACTAGGATTGCATGACAAGATCTGAAAACAAATGGTATAACACCTAAATGTTTAAAGATAAAATAAATGAAACACAATACAATTGCACACAAGCACCTCTAAGGTGCACCCACTTTGGTTGCCTTTAAAAAACAGTCATGAGGCAGGAATGCTTAAGCAAAGACCCGTAAAATCAAAATATCATAGTCCCTCGATGACCCTACAGTTTCCTTCTTGGTAAATGATCTAGTCCCCAAAATAGAATTGCTAAAGCATCTCCATAATTGCCTCCGTGACTGTAACGTCCCTTTGAATGTCCCTCAACATCCAATGATAAGGCTACCTACTCAGTAATAGTAGGATAGCATTGTCTAATGGAAAAAAAGGAAAAGAACGATCCTTTTCGAGTACAAAAAGTAGATAACTGTTAGAAGTTTGCTTAAAAACACTTTTTTACACTTACACGCGAATACTACTTTTCAAAAACAATTTCAAAACATTTGCTTTGTTAACACTCTTGAGGACCGATACAAGAGTTAAACACAAAGCAAATTGCCACACTAAGGCTTTTCAAAACATTTTCAAACACAAAGCACAAAAGCATCTTGAAAAATGAGAAAACCTCTAAGAGCCCATGGAAAACCACGGATGGAAAGGGTGCTAACACCTTCCCTTTCCATAATCTACCCCCCTTACTCAGAAAACTCTCGAAAAGGTCTTTTTTCTGTTCTTATCACCCTTTTCTTTGTTTGGATAAAAGAAAAGACGGTGGCGACTCTTGCTTACCGCATATTTTGCAAACAAAAAATGCAAAACCAGTATATAACAGTCGGTTTTGCCATCATATCACAGAACTGGTGACTCTGCTGGGGAGAATAAAAAGTGGGGTTACCTTAGAGTTAGTTCATTATTTAACTGCTTTATTGTGCTTTGTTTGCTTTACCCTTGGAGGGCTGTTTGGGTTGTTTCTATAGATCTTACACCCGGATCTGGGGCCAACTTTTAGGTAAACAACAATAGATCTTGGAGACTGTACGATCTAGACCGATATGGTTGAAGCGATGGCTGTGTTGGTGTGACACTTTGGTTTGTACCGGTATCGCTTGTATTGAATCGAGGAGAATACGAGCCTGCTGCGTGATGTTGTCAAGCACTAACGAACCTTAGAACCTTAGTTGAACAAACTTGGCCATTAGAAAGTAGTGAGATAGCGGTCTTGGTGTAAAGCTAGGAATTGGTTGATACTCGATGCTACACTCATTGATATCAGACTTTCGAGATGTTTCAGCCGCAGGAAAAGATTGCTAAGCTGAAATAACTCGATAAAGGAAGATCTGTGATATTGAGACTCCTTAAAACCCGGTTACTATTTCTAAGACAGGTTGAGCCAACTAAACTTCAAGAGGGTACTTACCTATAAACCCCATACAAGGCTAAACCTAAGGATGTTTATGTGATTTATTTTCCTTCACTGTCTAACAACTTGAATTCTTTGCAGGTTTGAGTTTGTCACCTTACTTTTTTGCTCAACGCATAGCATACACATCATAACATCATACCACAACATGTACTTAACCATCTCAAGGATCTCAAGGGTTTCTGATGCATGTTATGGTAAATCAGATGTCTAGAAAGGGGTAAAGGGAATTTATTTTCCTCTAGCCAATGTCGTTAAAAGATCAAAATACGATAACTTGAGTCAGGGGCTACGACCCACTCGATATGGTGAGCTTGACTCTCGTAGAAGGACGTTCAACGACATGAAAGTTCTTCAATAAAAGCTACAAACTTCAAATGCTGACATCTTCTCGTTTACCCCGCGAGTCCTTGAAAACATTGCATACGCATATCATACATGTTATTGCATAAACAGGTTTCAAAGAAAGGTTCTCATCTTCTTCGCTGTTTATTTCAGCAAGTAAAGAAATGGCTCTTGAACAAACAATCAAAGACCTTTAAGCTCAAAGCGCTCAATTCCCACAAATTTTCCTGACTTTGACTCAGGTGCAGGAAGAGTTGAAAGCACTCCTCATTGAGGACCTGGCTAAGAAAAGTCCTAAAGACAATAAGGACGAACGGTTGGAACAACTGCAAGCTGAGGTAGAAGCAATGAGAACCCATATGCTAGGCAGATGACTCTTATCCATGGCCTAGCCCAGGGACAAGAAAAGCTGAGAGCCATTATCAGCAAACTTCCTCAAGACGGATGAAACCGTGTGAAAACAACGATCGAGGCTGGGGATAAAGTCATTAACCAACCCTTGATGAGATAAAAAGTTAGTTGGAGAGAAGGCCTTCCCAGACGGCTGTTACGCCAAGGGTTCAACCGCAACTTTGCTAACAACCACAGGGTAATCAGCGTAAGCGTGACTCACTCACTAGGAAATATACCAAACTCATCATGCCAATGTCGCAAGTCCTACAACACATGTTGAAGTTGAATTTGGTCACGTTGAGGGATCCTCCTACGAATCCTAATACTTCCGCTCCTACTTACAATCCTGATGCAATATGTGCATATCACTCTATTGTACCCCAAAATTTGCCCTCTCATTTTACCAAGATTTCCCCTCATAAGACTCTTTGAACTCAAGACCAAATTAGGGTTTGCTCTGCTCAAGACATCTCCTTGCACTGTTGACCTGAAATTAGGGTTTGAGTTTGCACAGGGATTTTTGGACTTTCAATGCTCAAAGTGACTCTCATACTTCATGTTGGACTTATAAGATTTCCCATACCAAGTTTCAAGCCTTGAATCAAATTTTTGCCCAGTCAATTGGACACTTGACCTAGAAATCAACTGTATTGAGGAAAAAGTCAACTGTGGCCAATTTACAGTAAAACCTCATAATTTTTTATCCACATCAACATTATAGACTCATATGAATCATTTGATCAAGTTTGGACCACAATTCCTCAAGAAAATTGATCAGATCATCAAAAGGGCAAAATGGTCATTTTCAGGGTTTTGACTATATAAGGGCAATTTCTGATTTTTTTACCTAGACAATGGCAAATTGGGTTCAAGTATGGATTAAAGGACTCAATGGCATCATCTCGACCTAATCACAAGGTTCAAAAGATCTCAAAAGCACTGGATTGACAGATGAATTTTCCAATCAACTGATCAAAAATTGACTGTACACTGAAAAGTCAAACTTTGACTTTTTGGTCAAAATCAAGTGCCAAGGGTCATTTTTCATCAAGATGAGTCAAAACATGAAACTTGTTCATCAAGAAACCTAATTTTGCAAATTAGGGTTTAAGGTTGAAAATTTTCATAACTTAGAAATTTTCTAAGTTATGAAATTTTTTTTCTTCAACTTTGCCCAACTTTTTCTCCATGATGCAATTGGATTCAAACAAAACTTCCAACATGAAAGTTGTAGTCCTCCATAAAATATACAACTTTGATTCACAAAGTTTTCTCAAAAGAAGTTTGGATCTCAAGTTATGATTTTTGGAATAGGGGTCTCTAAAACGTTTAACTTAGTGAAATTTTGCCCTAGTTTAGGCAGATTTTTGACCTAACTTCATGGAAAATTTTTACATAGTTCCACTTGGAATCTCAAAATTCATTTCAAATATGGATTGTAGAGCATGTTACAAGATTTCCAAAATGTCCAATAACTCTCCAAAATCATTTGTGGTTAGGGAGAATAGAAGGTTTGAATTTGGCAAAAAGTCACTTTGATCCATGGCATTTTTCATGTTGCTACAAGTTGCAATTTCCATCCAGCATTGTTTATACTTGCTTACAGGTATCTAAACCATTCCACAATCAAGAATTAAATTCAAACTCAATGGATTGAAGCTTTGTTCTGATCATAAGAGGTTTACACAAGGGATTAATCCAAAAATAGCAAAAAGGCAACATTGCCATTTTTGTCAAAACTTGCTTTATGTCAAATTGCATCCCTTGAGCCTTGAACCAAATCTTGGACAGAAAACAAAATCCAAAAACTTGGGGCCAAGCTCACCAAATGTATGCAGGATTAGAGCTAGCCTGTACAGGTGATCGGGACTATATGAGTCTATTGGGATACTAACTGCAAGTATACAGTTTAGTCGTTCTAGTTTTAAATGATTATCGAACCCACAAAGACTGAGGATCAATCGCGTACGATGTAATGCTACAGTTGTTTAACTAAGCGATGAATATTTGGTTTTAGGGGGGAAATAGTTTAATTAAAAATAATAGTAATAGCTATATCGGTATGTGATAGTCGGACTTCGGGAATTCGGTGAATCGCTTGGCATATAGAGTATTTTGGTAAAAACGAATTGTTTAAAAACCTGAGACATACACTCTCGTGTTCATGAAATAAGTCATGCTACTAAACCTAGTGGATGCACTTTAAATTTAATAACACTTTTTGAAAACAATTTGAGTTTAATTAATTTATTAAAACACTCTCATATATTTAAAAATTAATGTTTCATTACCACTATCTGGGTTGAACCCCAGCTCTCGCATGCAGGTTCTTGCCTTAATTAATTTCCCACTCTCGTGGCAAAATCGTGTTAATTATCCTCTCACTCTCGTGACAAGGGTAGTTAAATTAAACATGGAAATTGGAAACCAGAAATTGTTTATAAATGTTTTTAGCCAAGGTATCATTGAATTCTTTCGGTACTTAGGAGTCACATACCGGTACAATTAATTTAGCCGGACATAATATATTTAATAACTATGCAATTTAAAATATAATCCATAAAAATAAATGACATAACACAAGAATAAATAAATATCAATTGCATAAAAAAAACCTGGAAATAATGTTGCTATGGTAATCTTGGATTCTTACAAATTCCTTGCAGCTTAATCGAAATCAATAATTGTGTTAATTCTTAGATGAAGAATTAACACTCTAAAACTAATGCTGGAAATAAAAATTACAGTACGTGTAAAAAAGGTTCAAAAACAAAAAAATAGAATAATTGCAGGAAAATAGAAATTTTGTTCTGGGAAAAATTCTTCGACCCTCATCCATTGAACTACCACATATATATAGAAGAAAATATTGCAGTTGAGAAAATCTTGGAAAAGGCTTGAGTGGAGTAAGACCCGGATGCATGGTTACTGAGTGGAGGAAATATATGAGAAGAGTTCTGCCCTCAATGTTTCCCACGTCTCCACTAATTCATAACGTTGCTCTTTAAGCGTGTGACGGTCGTCACAAGGGGGTGACAGTCGTAATGTGCTTAAATAGCGCATTACGCTCGTCAATGATGTGTGACGAGCGTTCTTTCTAGTTGGGGAGGCGTTACAGTCGTCACAGGGTGTGACGATCGTCACTGTTACAAAATCTGCAGACTTTGCAGATTTGGTTCCTTCTCTTCTGTTTCTTGTTTAGCTTCCTTCATGTGGTCCTTTTTTATTGATTTGAGTTGACAAATGTTGTACCTGTGAAAAGACACAAAAACTCGAAATAATCGAGAGTTAGACGACTCAATGTATTATAAAAATCGGTAAAAAGCGTAGTAATTGTATGATACGATTTCTCGTTATCAAATTCCCCCATACTTAAACCTTTTCTTGTCCTCAAGCAAATAGTCATTCGAAAGGTCGGACAAGTTTTGTCAAGCGCATATGCATGACATACCTTCGATTTTTAAAGCAATTTCGGGAAATCCTCGTTGGTTCGGCCAATACTTGAGTGAAACACTAAATATACGCTAATGACACGAGCAATAAGCTTATTCGTGGGCTTCCATTTCAAACGAGCTATCCAACAGTTACATTATAATTCTGCCCAGAGTTCCTCGTATCTATTTCACCCGGTTTCGTTCTGGCGCAATCACATTAAGCCCTTTGTCTTAGCACGCACGTAGTGGAGCAACCAGTTAGTGACTTTGATCCTTTTAGCACGGGGTCTGGTACATGAATGTGGCAAACCTGCATACGTTATCCAAATTGGAGGTTGTGGGGGATCGAGCCGTAGAACGCCCTACCAAGTCCAGAACCAGCTACCTCTAAACCAACCAACAGTGGATTCCTTCATTATTTGCTCAGCTCTTATATGTGACCGCATATTTTGGTGCACAAAATTTCTTTTCTTTTAGCAGCGAGATAAGAAGGATATTTCAATGATCAGGAATCAAACACTTATATTCATCGATTCTCCACGTGGTTTGTGTCAAGATGGTGCTGACTGCTAGTATAAACTAATAGGGGTTACTTTAGAACTAAAACTCCAGATATCGGTATAATGGTTATTGAAACGGATCGCGTAAGTAGGAAGTCTACGGTGTCATAACTGTATCGATCTTGTTATGTCGTTTTCAGCTTCCTCAACTGGGATTTTGTTAAAATAGGTATGTCGGGCTAATGCGAAGATAAAAAATTTTCGGTATGGCTAAATAAAGCAAAGAATTTGAATCGAGACATATCATAAAAATTTACTAGTTTATAAAAGATGGAAAGGTACCTCTCCCACACTAAATCCGACATTGTCCCCAATGTTGCGGTATATTGGCGGGGAAGTACAATTACAAAAACAAACGGAAAGGAAATGAAACAGAAAAATAAACTACATAGAAAATAAAGAAAACTACTGGTGACCACGTCCTCTACTCCTGGTGCGAGAGCGTCTGGTAGGAGTGGCTTCTGTGTCAGTATCCTGGTAACCAAGGGTGTTGTCGTCCAGCCTTAAGGCGTTGAGCTCTGACAGGGCCTCATCCAACCTCTCATGCATACTCCACTGTCCAGTCAAGATCTGAGTGTTTTGAGCGCATATCTACTCATATTGCTCATGTTTTCTTCTTTCAAGCACTGCGCTCATTTGATTTTGCATATGAATGGCACATAGGATCTCTTCAAGAGTAATAGGAGGTGGTGCAGATGAAGGTCCTGGAATGTCGTGGACGGGGGGAGCACTGTCCAGCTCTTCTTGCATTTCGTCTGCGGGGGCTGCAGGCTGGTCTTCATGAGTAGGAGCACGCCCCGCGGGAGCTGCAGGATCAAAAAACCAGTTAGCTCGATTTCGTGGATCGATTCGGTCCTTGCAAGGCAAAATGATGTTATGATAAACAGTGTTTCTGATCAAGGGGTGGAATCGGCCATCCTCCCGCTCATAAATGAGATGTGCGGCCTTGCAGTGATCCAAAGTTAGCAAAGCCGGTTCCATAGAAGGCATATCCGCGAGAGCAGCACCATAGTTCAGAGCTATGTCAAGTGAAGTGACCAGCCCTCCGAAATAAAAGGGTTTTCTGCCTCTAGCACAAATAGAGTGGATATGAGCCAGTAAGAATGGGGCGGCGTTGATCTTTTTCCCGGTGAATGCGCAATGCATGAAGAAGAGATCCTTGGAGTTGAGCTTGTGGTTGTTGTCACGGGCGAAGATTGTGTTGCTGAGGATGCGGTGGAAATAGTGGATGGTCGGATTATGAATGTGGGTGGCATTGAGGTGGTCGTAGAATCCGGCACGGATGTTCGTCATACTGTGCCATAAGTTGAATGATTCCTCACCAAAATTATCCGACACCCGGAGATAGACACCTTCGTCAGAATAGAAGCCTAAAAGTCGTGCGATGTCGGTTTGGGGCAGCTCGTGCTCTATGCCAAACATACGAAACTTAGTCAGGCCTGACAGTTGGTTCGTGGCACCTGGGGGAGTGATGTATACAAAGGAACTCAAAAACTCAAGGGTTAGAATTTCATAAATCGGTCGCGGTTCGTGGCACAGGTTCCATAAATCCACACTCTGCAACAATTGTCAAACACTGTCAAGTAGTCCCAAACTCCTCAAATAGTCAAGATCAACATACCGTGTAGGTTGGAGACTGCGGCGTTGAAACTTCTGGAATTTGACCCGTTGGGTTTCGCCTTGTTCGCCGGATCTGAAAGTGAGAGCGGGAGCTTGTTGATTGTTGGCCATGGTGTTTGTAAAACGGATTGAAAAAAGTTTGGAATGAGAATGGGGTAGTGGGTTGATGGGGTTTTTAGTGTTAGAATGTTGGAAGTTTGAAAAAAAATATGGAGTGGGTGATGTTACCGTTAGCAGCGGTGGAGGTTGGGAAGTTTTGAGACAGAGATGGAACGGCTCTGGAATAGCAGGTTCTGATATATTGCGCGCGTGACGGTCGTCGCGAGGGTGTGACGGGCGTAACACGGTGAAACGCGTGTTACACTCGTCATGAAGGTGTTATGAGCGTCACACGTTCAATTTCATTAATGAGAAGAACGTTACACATTTTTTTTTATTTTTTAATATTTTAATTTAAAATTCTAGTCATAGTAAGCAGTAATAATATTTACAACATACGTCACATGATTAAATTTTTTCAGAAAATATAAACAGTAAATTAATAAAAAAAAATGAAAAATATACTGAAAATGAAATAACATGTATGAAATAAAATAATGGCAGTAGGGCAATAAAACTTTTATAAATACTTGAAATTTCATTAATCCATAAAAAATGTTTGGAAATATTAATAACTTAAATAATAAAAATGATAAAATACTAGAACAAACTAGATTCCTCCCCCACACTAAAACTAAACAGTGACCTCACTGTATGTACAAATTCAAGAGAAGAACAAATCAAGATAACAACGACAATCTCTAGCCACGGGGAGTAGGGAACATATGCTGGTGCATGAAATCCAGTTGGTCTGTCACCAAATCCATGAAAGTGATGAAATCCACTCGTAGAGATGTAAGCTCACCCAGCATTTCAGTAATTTCTTCATGCAAAGAGTTGAGGGTGACAGTAGGTGGAGGAGGTGGTGGTATCTCTGGAGCCTGGGTGGTGGTCTCAGTAGAAACTACTTGTTACTCCCATGGATCGGGAAATTGGTGGTATCCCGGTGGTGTTGCAGGATCTTCAGCATCACGAGAGGTGTTGGGTACTTCATAGATGTCAACAATGGAAGGAGACGAAGGCGGTGTAGGAGGATGGTGGAGGTCAAAAAGCCAGTTTTCTCTATTGTGGACACTAGTTATAGGGTTCGGGAGCATAAACTGGTGGACAGTCTCATGATTAATTAACAGCTCGAATTCATCTGGCCCAAGATTTCCTATAAAACTAGTGTTGAAGCAAAATTCAATGTTCATTGGCTTGATTCCATAATGCGGTGCTGATCCTAACATAGGCCTTCGGAGTCCAATGTCATTAGAGATCATAGTGACTAAACCACCCAACAGGGTTGGTGCATTCGGAGTTTGTATAATACGTTCCATGTTAGCTAGCATATAAGCGGCACCGTTTACTGGATGGCTCTGAGAAGCACAATACATAATGAAGAGCTCATCACGTGACACTGATGTAACATTTTTCTCTTTACCAAAAAGGGTATGGGCGATGATCTTATGAAAGTACCTGATAGTCGGGTTGTGGATGGACTCAGAATAAAGGTCAGACGGCTCTGGATGGTTATTGCCAGCAATGCTACCCCAGAAAAAATCAAGGTCAGAATCAAGCAATAGGTCCTCCTGGGTCATAGTAATAACATCAGGGCCATAAGGGAATCCTAACAGGTTGGCAAACTCCCTAAGGTTATAGCGGTAGTCCATGTCAAACAGTCTGAAGGTGATCAACCCACAGTTGAACCCTAACCCATGATTTGGAAGGTAGCTCAGTGTGCTCAGGAATTCAAGGGTCAGCTTCCTGTAGGTACAATATCGTCTTCGAATAGGAGCAATGTCCCAGCCTATTTGGTGTAGCAGATACATGACACTCTCACGAATGCCCAAAGTTGTCATAGCATGGTCATCAACATAAATTGTAGGACACATCTCACGCTCAGCCAGATCCTCAAATCGTCTTCTCTGGTGCCTACTTCTCAAGGTGATGTTCATGTAGTTTACTCATGCCATGGAGCTAAATAGTAAAGCTAAACAATTACCCCTGAAATTTTTTAAATAAATGTTTGAAAAACTAAGTTAGTATTTTCAGGTTAAAAATGCAGAAGTTAAATCAAAAAAAGAAAAAGAAAGTTTAAAGGAAAAATAAAAATAGAGGAAAATAAAATAAAAGGGAGTAAGAGATGCAACATGAAAGTTTTAAAGATTAAGAAAAAGAAAAGAAAAATAAAAACATATTAAAACAATAAAAATAATTAAAAGAAAACATGGGTTGCCTCCCATGAAGCGCCTTTGTTTTATGTCGATGGCTCGACATATAGTACCTATTCAGTTAGGTATTGGGATAGGTGGCTCACTTAACTGCAGATAAGCCGAATAGTTTAGATTGCCGACGTTAAAATAGTGCTTTAAGCGCTGGCCATTGACTATGAATGGTTCGATAGAATTTCCTTTAATTTCTATCGCACCACTTGGGAAAACTTTATTAATTTCAAATGGTCCTGACCATTTGGAACATAATTTTCTCGGGAAAAGTTTTAGTCTAGAGTTGAATAGGAGTATGATGTCTCCTTCCTTAAATTCTTTCCGCGAGATACGCTTATCATGCCATTTTTTTGTTCTTTCCTTATAAATTCTAGCATTTTCATAAGCGTCTAAACGCAATTCTTCTAATTCATGGATATCTAATATTCATTTCTCACCAGCAATATTGTAATTTAAGTTAAGGGTTTTAATTGCCCAGTAAGCTTTATGTTCTAATTCCACTGGCAAATGACAAGATTTTCCATAAACTAATTTAAACGGCGTTGTTCCGATAGGGGTTTTAAAAGCTGTCCTATATGCCCAAAGAGCATCATTTAGCTTGGAGGACCAATCTTTTCTGGATGTGGCTACGGTTTTCTCAAGGATTTGTTTAATTTCCCTATTTCACACTTCCACTTGTCCACTCGTTTGAGGATGGTATGGTGTGGCTATGTGATGTTTAACGCCATATTTTGAAAGTAGTTTTTCAAAAATTCTAGAGATAAAATGGGAACCGCAATCACTGATTACTAGTCTTGGTACACCGAATCGTGGGAAGATAACATGCTTGAATAGTTTAAGTACCACTCGTGTATCGTTTGTGGGTGCAGCGATGGCTTTAATCCATTTTGATACGTAGTCAACAGCTACCAATATGTACTTATTTCCGAAAGATGCAGGGAACGGTCCCATGAAATCAATTTCCCATACATCGAAAATTTCTACTTCGAGAATCCCTTTTTGCGGCATTTTGTTACGTCTAGATATATTTCCTGTGCGCTGACATCTATCGTAGTTCATAATTCCTACGTGGACGTCTTTCCATAAAGTAGGCCAAAAGAAGCCAGCTTGAAGTATTTTTGCACAAGTTTTCGATGTACTAGCGTGTCCACCATAAGGGGCGGAATGACAATGGGAAATGACGTTGTCTATTTCATCGTTAGGAACACAGCGATGGTAGATACCATCGGTGCCTCTTTTAAAGAGTAATGGTTCATCCCCAAAGTAGTGTTTAAGATCATGGAAGAATTTCTTCCGCTGTTGGTACGTTAAATCGGGTGGTAAAACACCGGCGGCTAAATAGTTGACGAAATCAGCGTACCATGGTAATGTGGTGTTGGTACAAATGGCTTTTACTACCGCAGTTGTTAAAGGTTCATTGTGTTGATCTAAATCATCAGTAGGAGCTATCTCTAGTTTAGCAATAAGGCGTTCATAAGGGAAATCTTCGTTTATGGGAACACTCTCGATTTGGATTCCATCTAATCTTGATAAATGGTCTGCTACCACGTTTTCAGTTCCTCTTTTGTCTTTTATTTCCAAGTCAAACTCTTGTAGGAGTAAGATCCATCTGAGTAGTCGCGGTTTGGCGTCTTTCTTACTTAGCAAGTATCGGATTGCAGCATGATCCGTGTAAATAATGATTTTGGCGCCCACTAAGTAGGAACGAAATTTATCCAATGCGAATACAATAGCTAAGAGTTCCTTCTCCATAGTGGCTTAATTCATTTGTGCGGGATCGAGTGTTCTGCTTGCGTAGTAGATAGCGTGAAGCTTTTTATCCTTGTGTTGTCCTAGGACTGCGCCGACAGCATAATCGCTCGCATCGCATGTTATTTCAAATGGTAGGTTCCAATCAGGAGGTTGCATAATAGGTGTTGAAATTAAGGCTTCTTTAAGCGTCTCAAATGCGTTTAAGCATTTATCGTCGAAAATAAACCCGACTTCTTTCATTAATAATTCAGTTAGTGGCTTAGTGATTTTAGAGAAATCTTTTATAAAACGTCGGTAAAAACCAGTGTGTCCTAGAAAACTTCTTATTTCTTTAACTGTTTTGGGTGATTGAAGGTTTTTGATCATCTCGATTTTTGCTTTGTGACTTCAATCCCTCTGTTTGATACAATATGACCCAATACAATTCCTTGTCTTACCATGAAGTGACATTTTTCCTAATTGAGCACTAGGTTGACATTGACACAGCGTTTCAGTACTAATTCAAGATTTGATAAACACCCGTCAAAACTTTCTCCACAGACAGAAAAATCGTCCATGAATACTTCCATAATTCCGTCCAAAAAATCTGCGAAAATTGCCATCATGCATCGTTGGAAACTTGCAGGTGCGTTACATAGTCCAAATGGCATTCTTCGGTATGCAAAGGTACCATAGGGGCATGTGAATGTGGTTTCTCTTGATCATCTGGATGAATGGGAATTTGGAAGAATCCTGAGTATCCGTCAAGATAGCAGAAATGGGAATGTTTGGCTAAGCGCTCGAGCATTTGATCAATGAATGGTAATGGGAAATGGTCCTTGCACGTAGCTTTGTTTAGTTTTCTATAATCAATACACATTCTCCATCCTGTTTGGGTACGTTGTGCCACCGATTCGCCTTTTGTGTTTTTTATAACCGTAACACCTCCTTTCTTAGGTACTACGTGAACTGGACTGACCCAATTGCTATCTGATATTGGGTATATGATGCCTGCCTCTAGCAGTTTCTGCACTTCTTTCTTAATGACTTCACTTAGGATAGGATTTATACGTCTTTGATGTTCTCTAGAAGTCTTGCAGTCCTCCTCCAGCATAATGCGGTGCATACAGAAAGAAGGGCTTATTCCTTTTAGATCTGATATATTATAGCCTAATGCGGTTGGGTACTTCCTTAACACACTAAGAAGTTTTTTAGTTTCGATCTTCCCTAAATTGGCATTGACTATAACTGGCCGTTCGAGTTCTTTATCTAAAAATTCATACCTAAGATCTTCAGGTAACGTTTTAAGTTCTATACCAGTTTTCTTATCAGTTAGGGAAGGATCGGGTGTTAAGGCGAAACATTCGCTTAGGTTGGCATCTAGATATTCTTGCTTCCGGTCATCATCCTTGAAGATAGTTGGTGTTGGAATTTTCATCATCCCAGAATAGGTGTCTTCTTGGCTTTCTAGTTCTTTGACACATTCATCAATAATATCTAGGAGACAGCATGAGTCATCTATAGCAGGGGCTTTGAAGAACTGGGAAAGAATGAATTCTACTTTTTCTTCTCCTACCTCGAAGGTAAGCTTTCCTTTCTTAACGTCAATGATGGCTCCTGCAGTAGCTAAAAATGGTCTTCCTAATATGATGAGAATGTTTGAATCTTCCTTGATGTCCATTATTATAAATTCAGTCGGTGTGTAAAATTGTCCTATTCGGACAGGGATGTTTTCTAGCATACCAACAGGGAATTTGACTGATCTGTCGGCTAGTTGTAGGGAAATCTTGGTAGGTCTCATGTCACCTAGTTTGAGCTTCTCGCAAATAGATAAGGGCATTAGACTAACACTTGCTCCTAAATCTCATAGAGCTTTGTCTATGATAGATTTTCCAATTACACATGGTATGGAGAAACTACCAGGATCTTTTAGCTTTGGAGGCGTGTTATTTTGAATTATGGCGCTACATTCGGTAGTTAGCATAACGGTTTCATTTTCAACGATTTTTTTCTTATTAGAAAATATTTCTTTTAGGAATTTAGCATATGACGACATTTGGGTTATAGCTTCTGTAAATGGAATAGTAACGTTTAATTGTTTCAGAAGTTCTACAAATTTCTTGAACTGCCCCTCGTTTTTGGATTTTGCAAGTCTTTAAGGGTATGGAATTGGTGGTTTATATGGCGGTGGAGGTACGTAAGGTTTTTCTGAAACCTCTCTGTTCTCATTTGCGTCTTCCTCTACATTCTCAGATTGACCTTTCGACTTCTCTACTTCCTTTTCAGGTTTCTGATACATGGTCGGGTTTTGGAGTCTAGGATCTACCGGTCCATCAAGGGATGTCCCACTTCGTAATGTGATAGCATTAGCGTGTCCTTTAGGATTGGGTTGTGGCTGTCCAGGAAATGTACCAACAGGTGCGGCAGAACTAGCTTGGTGTTGTGTTACTTGAGAGATTTGGGCTTCTAACATTTTATTGTGAGTTGCTAGGGCATCTACCTTATTTGCTAATAGCTTGAACTGTTCACCGGTGTGAACATTTTGATTGAGGAATTATTTGTTTTGTTGAGCTTGATTAGCGATAAAATTTTCCATTAAGATTTCAAGGTTAGATTTCTTAGGAATGTTAGGAACATTAACAGCGGGTTTTTGATAACCTGGAGGTACAGCAGGTGCTTGGCCAAGTGCATATAAAGCGTTATTGCTCTTATACGAGAAGTTAGGATGGTTCTTCCAACCAGGATTATAGGTATTAGCATAAGGATTACCTTGAGCGTAATTTACCTGATCAACTGATATTCCTGCTAAGATTTGACATTCGGTTCCAACATGACCAGGGACTCCACAAACTTCGCAGTTTGGGGTAACTGCAGCCACGGTGGCTGCAGGAGGTAAGGTCAAGCTTTCTATCTTTTGGGTAAGAGCATCTACCTTAGCATTAACTTTATCTAGGCTACTAATCTCATACATGCCACCTTTGGTTTGAGTTTTCTCCACAAATGTTCTTTCTCCTCCCCTTAGATAGTGGTTTTGAGCCATATTTTCAATGAGTTGGTTAGCTTTGTCATAAGGCTTGTCCATCAGTGTACCACCTGCGGCGGCATATATAGAGAGTCTTGTGTTGTACAAGAGTCCATTATAAAACGTGTGGATGATCAGCCATTTTTCTAGTCCGTGATGTGGGCACATTCGCATCTTATCTTTGTAGCGTTCCCATGCATCAAATAGAGATTCAGTATCCTTCTGCCTAAATCCGTTGATTTGGGATCTTAGTGCAGCAGTCTTGCTTGGGGTAAAGTATCGTGCTAAAAATACAATCTTAAGTCCTTCCCACGTAGTGACGGAATTTGATGGCAAGGATTGCAACCAAGCCCAAGCTCTATCTCTTAGCGAGAAAGGGAAAAGACGTAATCTTATTTCATCTTTACTAACACCATTTGCTATAACTGTGTCAGCAAATTGAACGAATTTTGTAAGATGTTCATTTGGATCCTCGGAAGGATCTCCAGAGAATTGCCGTTGTTGGATAGCTGATATCAATGACGGTTTCAACTCAAAATCGTTTTGATTTATTGCTGGAGCAGCAATGCTATTGTGGGGTTCTTGTTGTGATGGAGCTGCATACTCCTTCAGTGGACGGGTCCTTTGTTCTTCGGCCATGTGTACTTCTGGATTAGTTTCGGTTTCAGAGGAAGAATTAGAATCTGTTTCAGAATCAATCTTGATTTCGGGTTTGGGTAAAGGAATAACGTGATTTAAACAGTAATCCCTGACTGCACGTCTTACGGAAAGGATGCGTTCAGGTTCGTCCGTCGATTTGTCAAGTGGTTCGCCTTGTGAGCGAGTCCTTGGCATACAAATCAAAAGAGGGTTTTTGTTGCCTAGTCTAAATGCACAACAGAAGAATCGTACTTAATTGACTAATCAGTCGCCGGCAATGGCGCCAAAAACTTGATCAGGACTTTATGAGTCTATTGGGATACTAACTGCAAGTATACAATTTAGTCATTCTAGTTTTAAATGATTATCGAACCTACAGAGACTGAGGATCAATCGCGTACGATCTAATGCTACAGTTGTTTAACTAAGCGATGAATATTTGGTTTTAAGGGGGAAATAGTTTAATTAAAAATAATAGTAATAGCTATACCAGTATATGATAGTCGGACTTCGGGAATTTGGTGAATCGCTTGGCATATAGAGTATTTCGGTAAAAACGAATTGTTTAAAAACCTGAGACATACACTCTCGTGTTCATGAAATAAGTCATGCTACTAAACCTAGTGGGTACACTTTAAATTTAATAACACTTTTTGAAAACAATTTGAGTTTAATTAATTTATTAAAACACTCTCATTTATTAAAAAATTAATGTTTCGTTACCACTATCTGGGTTGAACCGCAGCTCTCGCATGCAGGTTCTTGCCTTAATTAATTTCCCACTCTCATGGCAAAATCGTGTTAATTATCCTCTCACTCTCGTGACAAGGGTAGTTAAATTAAACATGGAAATTGGAAACCAGAAATTGTTTATAAAGTTTTTAGCCAAGGTATCACTGAATTCTTTCGGTACTTATGAGTCACATACCGGTACAATTAATTTAGCCGGACATAATATATTTAATAACTATACAATTTAAAATATAATCCATAAAAATAAATGACATAACACAAGAATAAATAAATATCAATTGCATAAAAAAAACCTGGAAATAATGCTGCTATGGTAATCTTGGATGCTTACAAATTCCTTGCAGCTCAATCGAAATCAATAATTGTGTTAATTCTTAGATGAAGAATTAACACTCTAAAACTAATGCTGGAAATAAAAATTACAGTACGTGTAAAAAAGGTTCAAAAACAAAAAATAGAATAATTGCAGGAAAATAGAAATTTTGTTCTGGGAAAAAATCTTCGACCCTCATCCATTGAACTATCACATATATATAGAAGAAAATATTGCAGTTGAGAAAATCTTGGAAAAGGCTTGAGTGGAGTAAGACCCGGATGCATGGTTACTGAATGGAGGAAATATAGGAGAAGAGTTATGCCCTCAATGTTGCCCACGTCTCCACTAATTCATAATGTTGCTCTTTAAGCGTGTGACGGTCGTCACAAGGGGGTGACGGTTGTAATGCGCTTAAATAGCGCATTACGCTCGTCAATGATGTGTGATGAGCATTCTTTCTAGTTGGGGAGGAGTTACGGTCGTCACAGGGTGTGACGGTCATCATCGTTACAAAATCTGCAGACTTTACAGATTTGGTTCCTTCTCTTCTGTTTCTTGTTTAGCTTCCTTCATGTGGTCCTTTTTCATTGATTTGAGTTGACAAATGTTGTAGCTGTGAAAAGACACAAAAACTCTGAATAATCAGGAGTTAGACGACTCAATGTATTATAAAAATCGGTAAAAAACATAGTAATTGTATGATACAATTTCTCGTTATCAACAGGCCTGCCCTTGGTCACTTCTCACCTTTTGCTTCAAAAACAAGAAAGCTTGCAAAAGTGAGAGAACTTGAGTATCTGATATAACCAACTCTTGTAAGCATTTGAAACAAGTTTTGTACATTGCCTTGAGCCAAAGACACGAGCTAGTAACATCCCAAGCCTTCCAAAACACAAAAACACATTCTTCTTGCAAAACAGGGCAGTTTCTGCATTTTCACTTCCATCTCACAAATCCCTCGTGCGTTTTGTCCCAAACCTCTTCCAATACCTTCCACATAACCCATTGATCATAGGATTTGTACTTATGTATCCAATGATTCGGACTGCAAGTGCACAGTCTTGTCGAGTAGTTTTAAAAGATATCGAACCACAGAGACTGATGAATCGATCTACCGTCTTCTATTGTTACTTTGTAAATCTAAAGCTAATGAATATTTGATTTGGGTTGTAGGGGAAACTAATTACTAAATTAAGTTGTATTTTAATAATCAATGAGCTTAATTACCAGCATGCAACAGTCATACCTCGGGAACTAGCGACCTGTCGGGCGTCTTTATATTTTCAAAACAGTTTTCAGTAAAACCTATCTAGTTTAAAAACCCTCGTCTCACACTGTCATTTTGTTGATCTAGGCTATGCCGTTAAGTCCTAACGTACGCTTCCGCCATCCCGCAGGAGTTAAAAACACTTTTTGGAAACTAAACAAAATCTTAATTAACTTTAAAGTGCTTCCGTTGTATTTTAAGCCAATGCCTAATTACTACTGTCTAGTTAAAAGATCTCACACTTCCGCTTTGTTGACCCTAACCTCTATCTGTTTTTAACTTCCGTAACAAAACAATTTAATGATTTGAAAAATAGTAACTTAGGCCAGAAAAGAAAGTTTCGTAGTAAAAATAATCCCGACTAAGCTACTCGTTCCCTCGGTTGATTGACTTTACATACCGGTATAAGATTTCTAGCCTGACATAATATTAAACCAAATCGCAGAATAATTTAAAGGACAAACACAAATAAGCATAATTATATTAATTGATAAACAATAAGAATTTATAAACATAAACCTGGCAATAACTCTGAAGACAGAAGCACTCCTGCACAAATTGTAGGCTTTGCTTCGATCGGAGGATATATTTAACCGTACTGAAGAAAATAAAACTGAAAAGAGTAATGGTGAAAAGAAATAACTGGGAAAAGAAATAATGCTGAAAAGAATGCTGCTGAAAAGAATATTCTGCTAAAAATAATATTCGCTCCTTAAAATCTCTAAACTTTCTTGCCAAAAAGAAGAACTCTTTCTACTGTGGTCTCAGGCTCTATTTATAGTGCTTGCTTGATCCGTTTCTCTCGAAAATATAGGAACAATTTACTTGCTTCTTTGAGAAATAATAGGCCATTCAATAGTCACGTTCGTTCTCCTTTGACTGAGTGGGTGAGAAAATGTAGGACATCGTTGGATTAACCCTTGAACGCGCTTCTGCCCGTTGGATGAAGAGAAAGTGGAGTAATGGGTTATGACGTTCATCACACTCAAGTGACTATCGTCACTTGGTCTTCATGGCGCGTGACGTTCGTCACGTCCCCTTGACGGTCGTCAGGGCTTTCTCACTTGTGGGCCACGTGCTCACATGTGTAATGGGATTTTGGCCTGGTTTCTTCTCCTTAGGCCTTTTTACTACTTTTTGCACCCTTTTTTCTTCATTTCTTCAAAAGTGTTCGGCTCGGTGCATATCTGCAAAAATAGAAAAATACCTGCATAATACTTATAAAATAATTTAATTTAAACTAAAGTATGAGAAATATTTGGTGTATATCAAGCCAGAAATATCACATATTTGTGTGTCATCAAACTCCCCCATACTTAAACTTTGCTTGTCCTCAAGCAAATTCTAAGTACGATGTTTTTCTAAACAAGGTTATGACTCGGATCAACTAATATATAGCTGCGTTGTGTTTTTGTCAGAAAATCGGTGGTTTGATTCGTGCTCCATTACTACGTCTACGACGCTAGACAGTCCCATTTTACGTAAACTAGTTACAGGTCCTATCATAGCCTACCTCGATTATTTGTCTTGTTTTGCCCCTTTCATTCTAGCACAATCACATTAAGCCCTTTATCATCACACGCACATAGCAGAACAGTCGGTTAGTGGTTATTGTCCTTTAAGACTTTTAGAGGTTTCTGGCACAGTAATGTGGCAACCTTTGATTCAAATGTTGGATGCGGGGGATCAGACCGTAATCTGCCCTACCGAGTTCAGTACCAGGTGCTCCTGAACCATTCATCAAATGAATTTTCATGTTACTTTGTAAGGTTTACATCCTTTGGATTAGGAGATCGGGTGAGGACCGTCCAATTTAATCGGTGTGTTTCCTTGCAATATTTTGCTGAAATATGCTATCATCCACTTATATTCATCGACTTCCTGCGTAGTTTGTGTTTAAGACGGTGTTGACTGCTAATATAAACTACTCAAGGTTACTATAAAGACTAAACTTAGGGTGTTGGAAACAACAGGTACTTGAACTGATTTATCATACTCTGGGGTTGTAGAGTGTCTAGACGGTATAAATTTCGCTTAATCTCGCCCCAATTCCTGATGATTAAAGATTTTGCAGTCTATTTACTTTGTCGAGTGAGAAAAAAAATTTTATGGGCTCAAAAAGAAAGGGGAGTCTAAAAAGAACAACACAAATTGCTGCAATAGATAACTTGATAAATTTTTTTTATTGAATTAAAGATAACAGAAGGGAAATTACAAAGAAAATAAAAATTACTAGGAAAAAGGGAAATAATTCCTCCCCCATACTTGAATCATACATTGTCCTCAATGTATTGATAGAAGCGGGAAAGGGGAAATGGAAACTGGATAATCATTCTTCCTCCTCTTGTCTTTGGTATCGGCCACGTGTCCTTGCTCTTCGACGTGCTTGCCCGCCATGTCTGGAAGATTCGCCTCCATCTCTCTGGGATATGATATTATGCAAGTCGTCAACACGAAGTGTTAAGGCTCGCATATCTGCCGTTATTCCGGTGGTGAATTCCAGCATATTTTGATCGTGCCTGCGAGCATAGTCATTTTGGTCTCTCTGCATTTGTTGCATGAGAGTCATCATCTCGATTTGGCGCGTCTTGATACTCTGGTGGCGTTGAGTGGACAGCTGGTTTTGTTGTATTATTGCGACATATATTGCGTCGATGGTGGCGGGATTATTGGCTTGTTGGGGTTGGGGCTCTTGCTGCTCTAATTCTTCTTCGATTTCGTCAGCGGCAACGTTGTTGGCCTGACCTTGATTTCCTTGCACATTTTCTCCGGGTTCTGGGGCGTTCAGGTTGTAAAGCCAGTTATCTGGATTACCCAAGTAAGTACGATTATGATTTGGCATGATCACACTACGAACCCTTGCATTCTTAACCATTAGATAGTACCCTCCATCTTCTCGTACTTTGATTAGGCGGCCAACTCTACAGTTATCAATGTCCATAAAAACTGATGGCAGCGGAGGTAGGCGTTGGATCCTTTCCCCCCAGTTCAAGTGAATTGCGATGGCGGTGACGATGCCTCCGATGCAAAAGGTGTGGTCCCTTCTCTTGCAACGAGGTTTGAAATGTGGGCCATCATTAAAGTTACGGGATTAAGGCGGAGGTTTTGCGAAAAGGTACAGTGAAGAGCATATAATTCTTTAGTGTTTACCTTGTTGTTATTTTCCCTTCCCAAAATGGTGTATGCCATAAAACGGTGTAAGAAGCGGATGTTCGGGTTGTGGATGTGAGAGGCGTACCGTGCTTCGGGTGTGACATTTGGTTCGCCAGTTATTCTCTCCTATAGTGCGTATGCACTTCCATTCCAATCCAATTCTGGGGGGATGCGATATTGCACATTATTCCCTCGGGGAAAATGAAATATGTCGCTCAAAATCTCATGGTTGAGTTGGTACTCTCGGTTGAACATCCGAAAATGAGCGGCTCCCGTTAGGTGCACGTCTGCATCGTCTTGAGTGTGATATGCGTAGGAACTCAAGAATTCCAACGTGAGAGCTTCGTAAGTTGGTGTGTTCATCGTGCTAATAAAGCTTAGGCCAGATTTGTTCAGCAAGCCTTGCATATGGGTTTGCAACCCCAATTCTTGCAAGCAGTTGTTGTCGATGAACCTCGTGGATGTTATCCCTCGATGATGGAATTTTATGTACCTTTCCTTTTGAAGTTCACCTACTTCTCCTTGTCGGAGTACGAGATGTCGCATGTCGGGTTCAGGTTGGTTTGGTGGATTCCTTTGGGCGGCCATGATTTTGAACTTGATAGAGAAGGAAAATGTATTTGTGATGAAGAGATGGAAGGTGGGTGGTAGTGATGAAAACTAAGGGATGGGATAAGGGTTTAAATAGATGGATTTTATTGAGTAGGAAATTGAATGAGGTTTATGGGATAATTATGAATATGAGAGATTATGGAAGTTAAGGGTGAATATGAGTAATGGGGTAGTGGGGGTTTTAAAGCAAGTTCAAGTTTCAATGATTCAACGGTCACGGGAAGAGAATCGTGGGAGACAAGCTTCTGAAGCTCGTCACATGCTTCCTGACGTCCGTCAGGGTCGGCAGGGTGTTGGGCAGCGAGTGTCTGAGCAAAAGTTTATTAATTAACTAATTCATATAGTTTGAGTAGTGTTACAAGGGATATATATCTATGTGAATAGTTAGTGGCACATAGTAGAATCGGAGGAATGATAATCGAAATAAAAAATAAGAAATAAATAATAAATAATTTAGTTAAAGATAAAAATTAAATGAAAAACTTGTGGGTTGCCTCCCACATAGCGCTTGTTTAATGTCGTTATCTTGACGGCTCAGGAGTGCAAGCACTCATGGTGGTTCTCTCGAGGATGACTCCTCGGTTGAACTTTTAGTAGTTGTCATTTTCCATGGCCACTTATCAAGCCATCTCACATATCCCTCACCTTTTCTTTTCTTTCTTCTGTGGGGTGGTTCATTCTTATGAACTTGTGGTGGTGGTTCTGGATCTATCCTAAGTATCAACTTTTCAAGCAAGCTCAAAGCAAACAAAGCATTGGGGAAGGTCAGAGGAAGTTCAGGCAAGCTCACAAACATCTCAGGCTTCATTGAAAACTTCCACATTGCCATACACGAGTTCAACTGAAACAGGTATTTTTCAACTTTCTATCTCTCTATTTAGGAATCATTAGGCTTAGGTTTGTGAATAAAAAATGTAGTACTCATTGCCCTTAAGCTGTAGATATGCATAGATTTCATTTAAGTTAAGTGTGCTGAGAGAATTTGATTGATGAACATTCTGAAAAAGTTAGGTTAGAAATTAGGGCCAGAGAAATTCTCTCTGGTCTTTGAGAGTTAGATTAAGTTTTTTATATGGTTGGAATCATGTGATTATGCTCTACAATTTTCATGTTACAAGTTTTTGTTTTTAAGCACTGAAACAGGAGATATGAATTTGAACTCAGAACGCGCGTTTTGTGTGAACGAAGGTTGAAGATGAAGTAGTTGGACTGGGCCTGCCTATTCCTTGCTTTTGGCACGCCCCAGCTTGCTGATTGCACCCCCCTGGCCCATTTCATTATATTTTTCTATTTCTTTTTCATTTCTGATTTTATTTTATTTTTTCTAAACATAAAAAATTATCAAAAACATTTTCATAAATTTTCACATTTTATTTTGTATTTTTTATTATTTTTTGGATATAAAAATAATTATTAAATAACATACTTTATATTTTCTTTAATAAAAAAAACTTGAAAAGAATACATAAAAATATTTTATTTTTATTTTTATTATTTACATACTTAAATAATATTTTATCTAATATATTTTAATTTTTTGACATTTGTATATATTTTATTTTATTATTTTTTATTGTACATAAATAATTATAATATATATATATATATATATATATATATATATATATATATATATATATATATATATATATATATATATATATATATATATATATATATATATATATATATATATATATATATATATATATATATATATATATATATATATATATATATATATTCTTAAACAAATTAGGGTTTCCACCCTTAATAAAAATAACTTTTTATTTTCTTATTTTTTTTAATACATTAAATATTATATTTTTACATACATAAAATCAATACAAAAACATTTTGCATATTTATATTTATTTGCATATTTAAATAATTGTCTATTTATTTATTATTTGCACAATTAATTCAATATGGTTGTAATAATTTTAGGGTTTCAATTTCTTCCAAATAATCCCCCATTCGAAATTGTATCCCCCTCCCCATATCAATGTTGTAATAGCTTAGATTACTTTTACGCATTTATAGCTTTCAAATATGCCATGATAGAGATTAGGGTTTGTATGCAATATCCAAAATCAAAACAAATAGCATGACTAAACACAAGACAAAAATGCATGAAAATGACAACACAATGCACACAAGCACCTCTAGGGTTTCACTCACTTGTTGCCTTAAAAATGGCCATGGTATGCATGCTAGGTATCTTGGCAAGACAAAAAAAAACAAAAGATTATAGTCCCTCGATGACGCTATCTTGGTTGCCTATACAAAATGATCTAGTCCCTAAAAAATTGCTAAAGATACTTAACACAATTGCTATCATGGTCAATACGATGACCCGCGCCTGTCCCGTTTAACATCCAAATACAAGGTTGTTTACCAAATACAATGGTAAAACAACACTGTCAATTGGGTTAAAGATGTGTAGGAAATATCTTTGAGTATATAGGGTAGATGCTCTTAGTTAGTTGTTTAGAACTTGCAAAACATCCTAGCTAATTTCAAAACACACAATTTCAAAACATTTTCCCAAAACAAGCTTTCAAACATTGAAACATTTTTCAAAAGACAATACACCTTTGTATACATTCTGTGACACGGTGGGAGAACTGACTATGTTTTGCGTTTGTTTTCGCAAATGTTTCGGTTGAGCAAGAGTCGCCACCGACTTTTTATTTTATCCTAAGGAAAGGTTTAAAAAGCACAACAAAAACCTTTGAGATTTTTTCGTGGGTTCGGGGAGTAGATTATAGAAAGGGAAGGTATTAGCTACCTTTCTATCCATGGTTATCCATGGGCTCTTATTTACTTGCTTAGATCACTTGCCTTTCGTTTTCAATTGTTTGAAATGGTGCTTTGTGTGTGGGTTTGAAAAATGTTTTGAAAAGAGGCCAATGTGGTGGCAACCTTTGTAATGATCCATGTTGGGATGTATACAAAGGTGTATGTCTTTTGAAAAGGTTTTCATTTGTTTTTGAAAGTTGTTTTGAAAGTGTTGTGAGGTGTGGTTTGAAAAAAAAATAGGCAAGTGTTTTTGTTTTGCAAGTTGACAAGTACTTAAGAGCGATCTACCCTAAAGTTCTCAAAGATTTTTGTTATGTTTTAACTCTTTTAACAATTTTGTTCCACCATTGAATTTGGTGGACAATCTTGTGTTAGGATGTGAAAGGGACGGGTGCGGGTCATCGTTTAGACCATAGTTGCAATAGTGCTAAGTATCCTTGGGCATTTTTTCCTTTGAAAGGGGCTTTGATCATTTTAGGCAACTTTCGAAAGCGTCATCGAGGGACTATGATCATTTTGTTTTGCCCAAAGAGACCTAACATGCAATATGGCCTAATTTTGAAAGGCAACAAGTGGATGTAACCCTAGGGATGTTAGTGTGCAAGTGTGTTTTATTGCATGCAAGAGTTTCTCTTTTTTTTTCTTTGAATTAGGTTTTTCTATTTTATTGATTTTATCTTGCCATACATGTCCTAATTACTAGCAATAAGAAGCGGAAATGTAAAATCCTACGCTATTACAACAATTAGGGGAGGGGGATACACATTTGTACATGGGGGGTTCAACGAGAAAAATAGACAAAAAAGAAAATAGCAAAAAACAAGATATAGAGAGAGAGAGAGAGGGAGCCCGCGCGCTGCTGGGAGATCATCAGAAGTTCTGACTCAGATCCGCTGCCAGATGATCAACCTGTTAGTGAAACTGGATGAGTCAGAACTTCTGACTCTAGCACCTGCAAAACAGAACCTAGTTAGTGGAGAAATCAGAAGTTCTGATTTCCCTGCGCTGCAAGACAGAAGTTTGTTAGTGGAGAAACCAGAAGTTCTGATTCTGTTGAAAAGGCAATAACTCTCAGAGGTTCTGATATCATTGACAGCAAAATAGGCCTCAGATGTACTAACGTCAAAGTCAGCACTTGGCTTTTCCCTGTACTAATCAGAACATCTGCAATCCTGTTGTTACTCCACAAAACAGGAAACATGTTTGGAACAGATCCAGCAAATACAAAAATGTTTCAGAGGTCAGAACCACCAAGGTCACAGGCAAGTCCTATACTGACTCAGAATGTTCTGAGGTATGAAACTTCTTAGAACATAAACAGCAACAACATGATATTTACATTATGTGTATTGAAGTATGCACAGCTGATGATGCTTAACAGCGTGATGAGGGTCAGCAGGTGCTTACCTGACTGTTGGAAAAGTTGGTGGGTGAGAGTTAGCTTTTGACTCTGGTGGTATTCTGGACAGATTTTCTTTAAAAAGGGGAAGTAAAGGTGTATACGTATGCAGGGTCAGAAATTTGGAAAGGGTGTTTTTTTTTTTGGGTTTACAGAAAAAAACTGGATATTTGATGAAGTTTGAAGGTGAGAAACTCAAAGTTATGAAACAAAACTGGAGATTTTGGCAGAGTTTCAGAACGCTATGTTGCTAAGGGTTGTTGTTTCTCTCTTAGCAATTTCTGTTTCTTTTTTCTTGAACGCCTTTTGCAGTGGTGAAGGCTCTCTATTTATAGGCAAAGTTCTTGTGGATGCCTTGAACATTAAAGCGCCAACAGAGTTTGAATTTGTTCTTTGACAGAAATTCCTGGGAAGTTGTGATACAGATAGCTTTCAGCCTAGGTTGCAGCAGCAGGCGTAGATTGGGGAGAAGTGACCTCTGAAGTGGGCGGTGGCGTGAAGACCCATGCCAGAATCTGTGCAAAAGCGTTTCCCAAGCCACACGTGAATGCTCAGGAGTGGTTGGAAGCATTAATGGGCATTAAATGGTGACAAGACCTATCAATATCAACATTCTGGTAATGGAAACCAGCGTTGAATCAGCAGCGTAAACCATGCTCTGGCCTTGGCTTCCTGCTGTCTTAGTAAGCTCTGGAGATTCTTTATCAGTGTAACACCCACTCTTCTGATCTTTCATCTTCTGATTTTAACCTGTTCTGAAGGAGCCTTCAGACTTTCCTGCTTCTCTTGCATTCCTTTAGCAAATTCTGACTGAGCTTGTGTAACTGCTGAAAGGGCATGTTCTGTTTGAGGCTTACCTACTGATCCACGCTTACAACTTCTGATTGAACTGATGTAGCTGCTGAAGAGCAAACTTCTGACCACGCTGAGCCAAGCTTGCAACTTCTGACCGTTTTCATCTGGAATGGGTCCAGAAGTTCTGAAGCGCTGATTTTTCTAAAAACACTTATTTTAGAGAAACATTCTAAGTATTTAGAATTTGATTTTTCTCAAGATAAAAGCGTTGTTTTTGGAGTTCGTGAGATCATCTTGCTTTTGTAAGTGGCTTGTTTGGGCAAAAGGATAACTCAGGGCTTGGATTTGTTTCAGAGGGATCTTGAAAATTCAAGATGGTTTCCTGAAGAAAGGGAGGGCAAATTTTGGGGTACAACAGTTGCCCCTGTTCAATCTTCTTGAACCTGAAGAGTTAGATTGGCAATCTTGCCTTTAGCGACTCGAAGGTAAAAGGAGATTGGACACTAGAGTGCCCGGAAATTTGCACTCACATGTTGGAGTATCAGCGAATGTGATGGCGGGAATGGGCTTATAGATGCCATTTGGAGAGGTGGTGAATAGGGAGATGGGCTTATAGATGCCATCTGGAGATGTGACAGAACATTGTCGGGAATGGGCTTACAGATGCCATTTGGAAATGTTGATCGCACAAGAGATTCCTTAGCGAGAACTTTATGTATATGAGAAAGGCAGACGTTTTCCTGGCTTGTTACAGGTGTTTGATCTTCAATCTCCTTATGCAGATATGCCCTGGCTGGATATAGGTATTGAATCTACAGTTGGTGGCTCACAGATGTGCCCTGGCTGGATACAGGAGTCGAATCTGGAAATGGTCGTCAATAGATATGCCCTGGCTGGATACAGGAATCGAATCTTCAAACTCTTCAGACGTGCCCTGGCTAGATACAGGAATCGAATCTGGAAATGTTGTAGTTGATAGATGTGCCCTGGCTGGATACAAGAATCGAATCTTCAAACTCTTCAGACGTGCCCTGGCTAGATACAGGAATCGAGTCTGGAAATGTGGTCAACAGATATGCCCTGGCTGGATACAGGAATCGAATCTGGAAATGGTCGTCAATAGATATGCCCTGGCTGGATACAGGAATCGAATCTTCGAACTCTTCAGACGTGCCCTGGCTAGATACAGGAATCGAATCTGGAAATGTTGTAGTTGATAGATGTGCCCTGGCTGGATACAGGAATCGAATCTTCGAACTCTTCAGACGTTCCCTGGCTAGATACAGGAATCGAGTCTGGAAATGTGGTCAACAGATATGCCCTGGATGGATACAGGAATCGAATCTGGAAATGTTGTAGTTGATAGATGTGCCCTGGCTGGATACAGGAATCGAATCTTCGAACTCTTCAGACGTGCCCTGGCTAGATACAGGAATCGAGTCTGGAAATATGGTCAACAGATATGCCCTGGCTGGATACAGGAATCGAATCTGGAAATGTTGTAGTTGATAGATGTGCCCTGGCTGGATACAGGAATCGAATCTTCGAACTCTTCAGACGTGCCCTGGCTAGATACAGGAATCGAGTCTGGAAATGTGGTCAACAGATATGCCCTGGCTGGATACAGGAATCGAATCTGGAAATGTTGTAGTTGATAGATGTGCCCTGGCTGGATACAGGAATCGAATCTTCGAACTCTTCAGACGTGCCCTGGCTAGATACAGGAATCGAGTCTGGAAATGTGGTCAACAGATATGCCCTGGCTGGATACAGGAATCGAATCTGGAAATGTTGTGACAGTTGAAGGTAGTTGTCTTTGGGATTGTCTTTTTCCCTGAAAAGGCAAAACATAAGTTGTATGCAATGTCATGATGTATGATATGCATGATGTTTTGACATGAGACAGCGTTGTATGTACTTTATCATGTATGTAAGTGAAATGTTTATGAATGTATTTTCGTTTTAGGAAAATAAATCCTTGACAATCGGCCGGGGAATTGTTTTGTGGAAGAGATATTTTGCTGAAGTTTTTTATGAGAGGCCTGCTGAGGATGACTTCAATGATGAATTCCGCTGGGGATAATGATGATAAACTCCGTTGGGGGATACCAAAGATAAACTCTGCTGGGGATTGAAAGAACTTTGTCGAGGGCGATATTCCGTGGTAATTAGCTGAGGATAACCCAGTTATAAGCCCTTGTGAGGAATAACTCTGACTAAAGCTCGGGAGAGATGTCCATATTCTACAGGGAACAAGCTTCCAGAATCTACTGGGGATAAGCTTTAAGGCCTGCCGGGGAAAGTTGTGCCTTTTCAGGATTGACGGGGAGTCAACTCCGCTTGGGGAAAGTATTGATGAATCTTGTCTTACTCTGCGGGGCGTTGAGATGATTTGGTCACATTCCTCAGTCGAATCTACCTTGGTACCTTGGCGGACAAAGCAACCAGACTGCATCAGACAACCTTACATTGCCCTTGTTTCTGATGTCACCTGTAATTGATCTTTTGCAAACATTTATAAATTAGCAATTTAATGTCAAATACATATATAAAAAATGAACACTGGACGTTCTTCGCAAGACAAAACAGAAAAAGGAAAAAAACAATGGCAACTTGTATGGACAAGTGAATTTGTATTGATTTGAACTTTGCCTGTGAATAGGCGTTTATGTACAAGAAGCTGACATCCTAGTAAGAGGATGCCGCTGAATAATCACAGAATTTACAATTTTTTAAAAGAAAACAAAACAGCTATGTGAACAATCCCACTGGGTTCCAACTCTGCTATTGCCTTTATGTCTCCAAGCGTCTCATTGCTTTGCTGCCTAGTTGAAGATGAAGCTGATTGGTCGATGCCGAAATCTGAGCCAGATAGTTGATGTCGAATTCCGGATGCGAAGTGATCCAATGAGACATAGGGTTACGCTTTATCCCTAACTTTTGCCTGGACCGCCCTTTCAGGTTTTCAGTCCACCGGGATACCCATTTTTGCCCAAGCCGCCTTTTCAGGTTTTCGACTTGCCGGGTGTACAGATTTTTTTTCATTTCATCTCTTATTTTTGCCCGAACCCTTTTGGTTCGTCGGGAAGCCCTTATTTTTGCCTAGGTGTGTCAACCTAGCGGGTCTTTTATTCACGCGTAGTATCTTTTCACTATGTCTGCATTGGCGGGGTGAGGAAGGTCGTCGCCATCCATGGTGGTTAGGATCATGGCTCCTCCTGAGAACACATCTTTAACCACGAATGGCCCTTCGTATGTAGGGGTCCATTTGCCCCGGGGATCACTTTGAGGAAGGATGTTGCGTTTGATTACCAGGTCCCCAACTTGATATTCTTGTGGTCTGACCTTCTTGTTAAAGGCCCTGATCATTCGTTTTTGATACGTCTGACCATGACAGATAGCGGTGAGCCTCTTTTCGTCAATCAGGTTTAACTGATCAAGTCGAGTCTGGATCCAGTCATCTTCGTTTAAGTCTGCATCTTTCATTATCCGGCGAGAGGGTATCTGGACTTCAATGGGCAAGACTGCCTCCATGCCATAGACCAAGGAGAAAGGAGTTGCCCCGGTTGACGTCCTCGTTGAGGTACGGTACCTATGAAGAGCAAATGGTAACATTTCGTGCCAATCTTTATAGGTCACTGTCATCTTCTGCACAATTTTCTTGATATTCTTATTAGCTGCTTCCACATCCCCATTCATCTTCGGCCGATAAAGGACTATAAACAAGACCTGCAAGAAACAAGTGTCAGGTAACAAGCACGCAGATAGTCAAGTACGAAGGCACACAAGTCACACAAGAGAAACCCTTAGGGTTTAGGCCAGCATGGGGTCTAGGTATTACCCTCTTGTAGTTGGTGGGTTCAACCTGTCCTAATCAAAGTAACCGGGTTCTAAGGTTCCCAATATCACGGGATTGCTTTCATTGTTCATCGTTTCGATTTAGCCACTGAACTGGCGACCGAAATATTCCAGGAAAGCAACCCTCAATTGAGTGTAGTATCGAGTATCAACCAACCTCGGACTGCACCAAAGTCAGTTATCTCACTACCCTAAAGAGGCCAAGATAGTTCAATTAAGGTTCCTAAGGTCTGTTGATGCTTCATGACACCACGCAGAGGCCCCGTACTCTCCTTGACTGAACTCAAGGGTTACCGGTACACACCAAAGTGTCACATCAACGTAGCAGACTGTTTCAACCATGTCGGTATACCCCGCACAGTTCCCTCACAGCCTTGTTGCTACTTTCTAAGAAGGTATCCCCCCAGATCCGGGTTTAGGATCTATAGAACTCCCAAGCAACCCACAATAATAAAGCAAGCAAAGAAGACAATTGAAAACATAGTTATGAACTACCCTAAGGTACACCTCACTTTAAAAATAGTCCCCAGCAGAGTCGCCAGTTCTGTGATCGGTGGATCTGGAACTGACTGTTTAACGCTGGTTCGCGAAATGTCGCGGTAAGCAAGAGTCGCCACCGTCTTTTATTTTCTCCAATTGGAAAGGACAAAAGCACAGAAAAATTCCTTTAAAGAGATTGCTCTCGGTTCGGGAGGTAGGTTATAGAAAGGGAAGGTGTTAGCACCCTTTCTATCCATGGTTATCCATGGGCTCTTAGATACTTGCTCAATGTGTTTTCAAAATTGTTTGTTTGCTTTTCAATGTGGGTTTAAAAAGTTTCTTTGAAAAATTTCAGATCGACTCATACGTCAGAGTGTTTGAAAAGTTTGTTTTGAAAGCTTTTGAAAAGTGTCAGTGTGAAAAGTCTTTTTGAGTTTGTTTTGAGATTAGAGCAAGTATCCTTGAGAACCTACCTACCCTAAGGAATTCGTCTGTGTAGATGTCCTTTAAAGTAGTGCCATCCCACCATTGAGAGGTAGGTAGCACCACTGTTGGAGGTGTTCGGGTCAATTCGAGGTTCGGGACATGGTGATCACCAGAGCAATGGGAAGATACCTTAGAAGCTACCCTCATGCCAGGTTCCCAGATCATGAGGACTTACTAAGACATCCTCTACTCGACGATCACCTTTCGAGGCAAGGCAACAGTGAGGCGTACCCTAGGGGTGGTGTGTGCGATTCGTGTGTCGTTTTCAAATATTTGTCTTGTCATGTTTATTTGTGATCTACGCTTGATTTTAATTAGGACATTCATTCTTGCATGCTTTTTAACAGTTATAAAGTTTGCGGGAAAATAAATCTAAGGCTATTACAAATGGCGCGGGTCCACATCGCCAAAATTAAACCGGACCCGATTTAGCGGAAAAATAAATAAAGCGAATAAAAGTGCGAAAAATTTAAATCACAATGCTTTGGGAGAATTACACAATTATAATAAACGACATAAGATAAATGCGCGAAATAAAATAATTAAAAACAATGGGCGTTGGACCCTTTTGCAAAATATTTAAAGTTAATGAGAATTAAAATTAAAAATTAAATGTTTTTTTGGTATTTTGTGTTTTTTAGATTTAAAAGAAAAAAGAAGGAATTAATTATAATTAAAATGAAATATTAAACCTAATTCTAACTATTTTTAAGTTATTAAGAAAAAGATTGAATTTTTAACCTAATTTAAATCTAAATTATTTATATACAATTTAATTATGAAAATAAATAAATAATGATATTATGATAAAAAGGGAAAATTAAAAGGAGTGAAAATTGTTAATTAAACCTAATCCTAATTTTTTTTATATTTATTAAAAAGAATTAAGCTTGCAAAACCCTAATTATACTAAATAATTACATGTTAATTTATTTACAAGAAAATAATTACAAATAAAAATATTTATTATTTTTGGTCTTTTCTGATTTTTAATGAGGTTTTTATATTTTATAGGAAAATAATTGATTAATTAAAACAATAGAAATAATAACACAATAATTAAAATAAACAAAATATGAAAAACAAAGCAAACCAGGGTGGGGGTGTAGTCCCAAATGGTGAGGTCAAATTAGTGGAATCTAGCCCAATAAGCAATGGAATTTGTTGACTTTCCTAAGCCACGTGCATGCATGCTGACTTGTCCTCATGGTATCCCTCAGTATACAACCCTTGATCTGATTCCACTAAATACGTGGCTGGCCTGATATGGTGAGTACACGGTAATCTGCAAAGTCATACCTACACCTGAATATATATTGAAAAAGAATATTGAAGTAAAGTAGACCTGGGGATCGAACCCAGGTCTTATGCATTACTCATGCGTTCGCTTGCCATCTGTGCCATTTAATCCATTTGTTATATAATAAACAAATAAATCATATAAAGAAAAAGCAACGCGCTAGTGACTGAAGCGCGCGAAACTTTGAATGAGCGAATCGTTGGTTGACACCACATCATCGTCCTCACCACCCCTGCAAAACAAAACTCAAAGGCAACGTTTTTTGGTGCGTTTCATTAGGCAGCTTTTGAAAAAATAGCGATTAGGCCTGTGTGGTTTAGAAATTAGGCGCGATGAGTGGTTCTTGTTCGTCTAGGCTCACTGAATACAACCATGGTGGTCTTAAGGGCTGATTTTACCTGGTTTCAAAAGCCCCAATTTTGTACCCTGCAAAACCCTAAGGAACGAACATGGCATCTTGGCCTTAAGCGCATGAAACTTCAATTAAAGATTATGGTTAGCTTGTAAACTTCATCAGGAATACGAAATAATGGATAACATGTCATGAAAGTGCATAAATTTAAAGACACGATCACCAATTTTTCACAAAATATTCTAGCTTCTGTACACCACCTCTTTGCGTTTGGATGAATGATTTGGATTGGGATACGTTCAGGAGTCCACGAGCAAGCTTTTGGTATAGGAATTAGGGCTTAAAACCACCTCCAAGGTTGATTTCAGATTTAAGTTTTTATGGAAAAATTTCAATATGCAATAGCTTGTTTGGGCGCAGCTTAGAGTGTCAAGGCATTAGGTTTACATTCCTGATCATATAGTGAAGGCATTAGGTCAATAAAATTGCACAAAATCCATGGCATTGATAGTTTTCAATATTTGATTTTCTTAAGATTTTTTCAAATCTTTTCCATGTGCATTTTGCTCTCAATCATGCCAATCAGCTTCAAATCTTCCCCCTTTAGTATTTACACGAAATATTGAGTCCAAACCTACATAAAAAGATTTGTTTTCATTAGGTTTGTATTTTTTGTGCATTTTATTTAATTAAATGAATTATAAATGATAAATAATCCAAAAAAATAAATAAAAATGGAGAAAAACTTCCTTTTGGGCCTAATGGTCGTGCATAGGCTTGGCATGAAGAAACTTGGAAGAAAAATGGGCCCATTTGCATTTTTGGATCATTTGCATCAATGTTGACTTTTCAAAATTCCCAAAAATTTCCCAACTTCCACAAGGCATAACTTGCTCAATTTTTAAGCTTTTCACATGTTCTTGGACATTTTGGAAAGGTCTTTGAGTCCTCTAACCAATGCCTTTGGTCCCATGTCATTTTGATTTACCAATCTCAAGTTATGGCCTTTGACTTAAAGTCCCTTTTTGTTGACTTTTGAAAATGACCTATAATGTTGAAATTGATAACTTTTTGTGAAAGCATTTCTTGGACTTGGAATATGAAGATGAGTTGTAGGAAATGTCTTTCTCTTCAAAATGAGATTTGGATGGAATTTTTCTGATAATCCATGTGAAAGTTATGCCCTGGTCAATTTCAGTTGACTTTTTCAACTGTCCAAATATAGCAACTTTTGCATCTTGATGATTTCTGAGCCAAATTTTGAGAATCATGATCAAGCATTGATCAAATGATGTTTGTGGCTTCAAAATGATATGTTGACCAAAAATTTGAACTTTTGACTGTCAAATGACCATTTTGCCCCTACAGTTGACTGTAGTGCAATTTAGGGTTTTGACTGTGCAATTTTGAGCTGAATGCCTTGAAACTTGACATGAGGATACTTGACCATCTTTGTAGGCATGTGAGACTTGATTGGGCCTTTGAAACCTTCAATTTCTTGATCAGAACACAAACCCTAGTTTTGACTGTATGGGAAGTTGTTGAGCTACACAACCCTTGGGGAATTTTGTGACTTTGACTTGACAAATCTTGATGAATATGGGAGGGCAAATTTTGGGTTACAACAGTTGCCCCTGTTCAATCTTCTTAGACCTGAGGATGCAGATTGGTAGACGTGCCTTTCGTAATCCGAGGGTAAAAGATGATTGGACACTAGAGTGCCCAGAAATTTGTGCTCACATAGTAGCAGTGTGACGGGAATGGGCTTATAGATGCCATTTAGAGGTTGCTGGATAGGATGATGGGCTTATAGATGCCATCTGGATGTTGATCGCGTAGGAGATTCCTTAGCGAGAACCTGCATACCTGCAAAAGAAAAAAAAGTACCTGACACGTTGCAGGAGCTGATCTTAGATGCTTGGTATAAATATGTCCTGACTGGTTACAGGAGCTGAATCTGGAGCTTCAAACGCTGATGAATGAACCAGGAATGGTTACTGCCTTAGTATGAATGATAAGAGAACCTTGGGTGACTTTAATCTCAACAACCCTCGTTGAGAAAAATCTTGGCGGGAATTACCATCTTTGCAACATCAGGAAGAGAACCATAGGCAATTATAATCTGAAAGGAATGATCACCTCACTCAATGTTGGAGAGGGAAACATCTGAAAAGGAATTGTCACCTCACACACCGTCGGAGAGGGAAACATAAGAGACTATCACCTCACACTCATCGTCGGAGAGGGGAACATCTAAAAAGGGATTACTACCTCACACACCGTTGGAGAGGGAACCATAGGGGATTATCACCTCACACTCATCGTCGGAGAGGGAAACACCTAAAAAGGACTTCTGGAAGCAGTATCAGAACGTCACCATATCTGGTTTACATCTGAAACTATATCTGGAAGGAAATCTGGAAGCAGCATCAGAACGTCACCATCGCTGGGTTTACATCTGAAACTATATCTAGAAGGAAATCTGGAAGCAGTATCAGAACGTCACCATCGCTGGGTTTACATCTGAAACTATATCTAGAAGGAATTCTGGAAGCAGTATCAGAACCTCACCATCGCTGGGTTTACATCTGAAACTATATCTAGAAGGAAATCTGGAAGCAGCATCAGAACGTCACCATCGCTGGGTTCACATCTGAAACTATATCTAGAAGGGAATCTGGAAGCAGCATCAGAACGTCACCATCGCTGGGTTTACATCTGAAACTATATCAAGAAGGAAATCTGGAAGCAGTATCAGAACGTCACCATCGCTGGGTTTACATCTGAAACTATATCTAGAAGGAATCTGGAAGCAGTATCAGAACGTCACCATGTCTGGATCAAATCTGAAACTATATCTAGAAAGAAATCTGGAAGCAGTATCAGAACGTCACCATCGCTAGATCAAATCTGAAACTATATCTAGAAAGAATTGCGATAGTTGATAGTAGTCATTTTTGTATTGATCTTTTTCCTGAAAAGGCAAAACATAATTGTATGCAAAATCATGATGCATGAACTGTATGTCTTCAAAAATCAATGAGATTCGTGTAGTATGATGCATATGCATGCTATAATGATGTATGTGACGTTTTATGAATGTATGTTTGTCTAAGAAAATAAATCCTTGACGGGTGCCGGGAAGTCGTATCCTGGGCTGATGCTGAAGAATAGTTGCAAGAATTCCAATAGACGAAGATAACTCCGCTGGGGAATAAACTTGGCGAATGGAGGATTCTGCGGGGAGAAAAAGATATTCTAGCGACCATGTTGGGAAGAAATACTCTGTGGGGAGATGCTTTTGCTGAATTGTTGAGGATGACTCGCTGAGGATACCTTGCTGTATTGGAAGTATGAATGGATTTCGCTGGGGATAAGAAGATTTCGTCGAGGATGCTCTTTCCGTGGCTTTTGGCTGAGGATAACCCAGTTATATCCTGTTAAGGAAATGACTCTTTAAATCAAGCCGGACGACGCGTTCGTGCCCTGCTAGGGGATAAACTTCCCGGACAGTCTGGGGATAAGCTTGCTGCTTGGGGATATGAATTCCATCTTTCCTGGGGAACTGGATTGGATTCTCTGGGGAAGTTTTGGACCGTATTGGTTATGTTCTTCCACGGAACCTACCCTGATACCTTGGAGGACAGAACAATCAGATTGCTTAGACCATTCTTTATTGCCCCTGTTTCCGATGTGGGATGCTGATAGTTGTTGAGGGTCAAACCTTCTTCTGGTAGGCAGATGATAAGATGACGGGACATAGTCGTACGCTTTAATCCCTAACTTTTGCCTGGACCGCCCTTTCGGGTTTTCGGTCCACCGGGATACCCATTTTTGCCCAAGCCGCCTTTTCAGGTTTTCGACTTGCCGGGTGTACAGATTTTTTCATTTCATCCCTTCATTTTGCCCGAACCCTTTTGGTTCGTCGGGAAGCCCTTATTTTTGCCTAGGTGCGTCAACCTAGCGGGTCTTTGATTATGCGTAGTATTTTCCGACTATGTCCACGCTCTTAGAATGCAGGGAAGTGCCCCTGGCTGTTTATGTTGCCATATTACCAGAAGATGTCTGATCATGCAAGATTTGTTATTGAAATGCCCCAAGTGACTCAGGCGGAGATTTGCCCCAGGCTATTTGGCCTTTTGAGAGATTCTCCGAATCTTGACTTGACTGCCCCAGATGATGGACAATAGCCATACCTGCCCCTTGATTGGAGATACTCTTGTTCATTAGACTTTCGTCGTGCAAATTTCCATGCTGTTTAGACAAAAAGTCATATGCAAACAAAGTCATGTTAAAAATGCAAAGCTTATGTCTGTCTCAAAGATTTTGAAGATGCATTCTTTTTCATAAAACAAATTAATGTTTGTAAAACGTGATGTCAACTCCGTATTTACCGTAGGCCTTCAGGAGTCAGGATACCTTTCGTAACAGTATGCTTTCGAACTAACCCATGCTTCAGCTAGGACTTTTAAGGGTTATATCGTGGCCTGGTTCACGGTTTAAGAAACAAAGGATAAAGGCTCAAATTTATTTGTACCCACCCGCTCTTCGTGATGTTCTCCAAACCTAAACTCAGTTGATCATGCGTTAGACCTTGCTTTTGCTTTGATGTTCCAATAATGGTTCAGCTGTTGATGATTTATTCTGACTAGGCAGTCATTTTTGCTTTGGTTGAGGGTTTCTGAGACCTCTTTCTTGATTTTTGTTATCCCTTTCTTTTTTGCCTGAACTGTTTCTTTTTTGGAATTACAGTCAGCGGGATGCCCCAGTTTCATAAGTCTCTTTTCATAGGTTTAGACCTTTTGGGCTTTTCATTTATGAATTTTGATGATGACTGCCTGTCCTTTTGATTGTTCTGAACCATTACTGTCTTTTGTTTTGTAAGGACCTCTTTTGATGCCATTCGTTATGCACTTGGATCAACTGAGAGACTACCCTGCCCCAGGTTATGATTAAGGGTTTTGATTTTCGAAAATAAAAACTCCTACTTCTTTGGCTCTGATGGGTTGACGAGGGATTATCATCCTTATAACTCCGGTGTTTAGGGGTTGAAACAATGCCTGTACCTCATCAGCGGGGTCTGTTCAAAAGCATACTGTAGAGATCGTGGTATCGTTTTCGTCATCCTCCCTCAAGAGGCTTAGAATTATTAACCGAGAGTTGACATCAGAAAAAATATGAAAAGATATTTGAACATAATGAAAATAATTGTATTAATTTCCAAAACAGACATATGCGATGCATTAATCGAATAAAAGAGTTTGCTATGACATTAATTGTTTGTATAAGCAAAGAAAAGTACAACTCAAAATATTCAAATAAACAAAAGGCTTCAATGATTGGGCAACGGAGCAGTGACTATGTTCGGAGTCTCTGGCACTTCAAACTGAATCTCTCCAGCGTCGATCATATCTTGGATCTTGTTCTTGAGAGGCCAGCAGTTGTCTGTAGTATGCCCCGGGCTATCTGAATGATATGCGCACCTATCGTTGGGATGATAGTTGGGAGCAGAAGTGTTCGGGTTCCGAAGAGGAGCCCTTAAGGTGATCAGCCCTGCATTCAACATTTGTTGCAGCGCTTGATCCAACGACATGTTGAGTTTGGTATACTGTCGTTTCTCCTTTCGCTGCTGCCCCTGTCCTTGTTGAGCAGGTCCAGGATTGGAAATCTGGATTGCCCCTGCCTCATGACGGCTCTTTTTACCGTGCACGGCATTGGATTCTTTCTTTCCATGATGAGGCTTTTTATCAGCAGGTGCAGCCTCTTGAATTTTCCCAGACCGGATACCAGCTTCTATTCGCTCTCCAGTCAAGATAAGATCTGTGAATCCAGCAGATGAATTCCCAATCAGGTGGTTATAAAATGGACCAGACAAGGTCCCCAAGAACATGTCCACGAGTTCCCGATCAGTCAGAGGTGGTTGTACCCTTCCAGCAAGATCCCTCCATTTCTGCGCATATTCTTTAAAACCTTCACTTGATCCTAGCGACATACCCTGGAGTTGGGTACGCGTAGGGGCAAGGTCGGCATTATATTGATACTGCTTATAGAAAGCAGTAGCCAACTCCTCCCAGTTACGAACTTTGGTCCCATCCAGCTGATAGAACCATTCGAGATGAGTCCCTGAAAGACTCTCCTGGAAGAAGTGGATCCATAAATTCTTGTCCACGGAATATGGCTGAATCCTCCGAACATAGGACCTCAGATGCAGCTTGGGGCAAGATGCCCCGTCATACTTAGTAAAGGATGGTGCTTTGAACTTCTGGGGAATAACCACACCAGTTGACAGACCCAAATCTCCAAGATCCAGCCCAGGTGCCTGTTGCACCTCCATAGCCTTCATCCTATCCTCCAACTGTTTGTACTTGTCCTCAGCCGGAGGGTACTGTTCGTCGTTGAAATCTGTTTCATTGTCAGAGACCTCTGGACTGGGCACCCTTTCCTCTTGATGACTGCTTTTTCCCACAGATGGGGTTGTCCTCTCAGTTTCAATTTGCGGTGTATTCCCAGATCTGTGTCTAGGGCTGAACAAAACAGTCCTCTTCTTCTTCTTGTCCTTCTTCAAGAGCAGAGCCTTCAGATCTTGCTGCCCCTGGGTCAGATTCATGATCAGCTCTTGGAACTGGGCGTTCTGAGCCTGGAGATCCTTGATAGTCTGCTCGGCTGATGATTCAGGATTCATGACGAGCGGCTGAAATAAACAGCGGAGAAGGGTAAGCAACCTGTCAAAGGGATACCTGCAATGCAATGAGATGTATGACATGCATGTAATGTTTTCAAGGACCTCGCGGGGTAAACAGAGAAATTGTTAGAGTTGGAACCGGTAGCTTGATTGTAAGAACTTCATTTTGTTGAGAGTCCTTCATCAAGGGTCAAAGGCTCACCATATCCAGTGGGTCATAGCCCCTGACAACCTTAGCTAGAGGAAAATAAATCCTCTTTGCCCCTTGCTAGATGTTTGATTCATCATGACCTGCATCACAAGCCCTTGAGATCCTTGAAATGGGTTAGGATGTATGCAGGATGCATGCAATGGTATGATGTCATGCTATGCATGGGGTGATGTAGGTAAACCCTGTTATGAGTCCCAATTAAGGACTATAAACAACCCTGCAAGAAATTCAGTATACTTTGTTATGAGTCCCAATTAAGGACTATAAACAACACCTGCAAGAAATTTGGTAAACCCTGTCATGAGTCCTAGTTAAGGACTATAAACAAGACCTGCAAGAGATCTAGTAAACCCTGTTATGAGTCCCAATTAAGGACCATGAACAAAACCTGCAAGACATTTAGTACCATGTTATGAGTCCCAATTAAGGACTATAAACAAGACCTGCAAGAAACAAGTGTCAGGTAACAAGCACGCAGATAGTCAAGTACGAAGGCACACAAGTCACACAAGAGAAACCCTTAGGGTTTAGGCCAGCATGGGGTCTAGGTATTACCCTCTTGTAGTTGGTGGGTTCAACCTGTCCTAATCAAAGTAACCGGGTTCTAAGGTTCCCAATATCACGGGATTGCTTTCATTGTTCATCGTTTCGATTTAGCCACTGAACTGGCGACCGAAATATTCCAGGAAAGCAACCCTCAATTGAGTGTAGTATCGAGTATCAACCAACCTCGGACTGCACCAAAGTCAGTTATCTCACTACCCTAAAGAGGCCAAGATAGTTCAATTAAGGTTCCTAAGGTCTGTTGATGCTTCATGACACCACGCGGAGGCCCCGTACTCTCCTTGACTGAACTCAAGGGTTACCAGTACACACCAAAGTGTCACATCAACGTAGCAGACTGTTTCAACCATGTCGGTATACCCCGCACAGTTCCCTCACAGCCTTGTTGCTACTTTCTAAGAAGGTATCCCCCCAGATCCGGGTTTAGGATCTATAGAACTCCCAAGCAACCCACAATAATAAAGCAAGCAAAGAAGACAATTGAAAACATAGTTATGAACTACCCTAAGGTACACCTCACTTTAAAAATAGTCCCCAGCAGAGTCGCCAGTTCTGTGATCGGTGGATCTGGAACTGACTGTTTAACGCTGGTTCGCGAAATGTCGCGGTAAGCAAGAGTCGCCACCGTCTTTTATTTTCTCCAATTGGAAAGGACAAAAGCACAGAAAAATTCCTTTAAAGAGATTGCTCTCGGTTCGGGAGGTAGGTTATAGAAAGGGAAGGTGTTAGCACCCTTTCTATCCATGGTTATCCATGGGCTCTTAGATACTTGCTCAATGTGTTTTCAAAATTGTTTGTTTGCTTTTCAATGTGGGTTTAAAAAGTTTCTTTGAAAAATTTCAGATCGACTCATACGTCAGAGTGTTTGAAAAGTTTGTTTTGAAAGCTTTTGAAAAGTGTCAGTGTGAAAAGTCTTTTTGAGTTTGTTTTGAGATTAGAGCAAGTATCCTTGAGAACCTACCTACCCTAAGGAATTCGTCTGTGTAGATGTCCTTTAAAGTAGTGCCATCCCACCATTGAGAGGTAGGTAGCACCACTGTTGGAGGTGTTCGGGTCAATTCGAGGTTCGGGACATGGTGATCACCAGAGCAATGGGAAGATACCTTAGAAGCTACCCTCATGCCAGGTTCCCGGATCATGAGGACTTACTAAGACATCCTCTACTCGACGATCACCTTTCGAGGCAAGGCAACAGTGAGGCGTACCCTAGGGGTGGTGTGTGCGATTCGTGTGTCGTTTTCAAATATTTGTCTTGTCATGTTTATTTGTGATCTACGCTTGATTTTAATTAGGACATTCATTCTTGCATGCTTTTTAACAGTTATAAAGTTTGCGGGAAAATAAATCTAAGGCTATTACAAATGGCGCGGGTCCACATCGCCAAAATTAAACCGGACCCGATTTAGCGGAAAAATAAATAAAGCGAATAAAAGTGCGAAAAATTTAAATCACAATGCTTTGGGAGAATTACACAATTATAATAAACGACATAAGATAAATGCGCGAAATAAAATAATTAAAAACAATGGGCGTTGGACCCTTTTGCAAAATATTTAAAGTTAATGAGAATTAAAATTAAAAATTAAATGTTTTTTTGGTATTTTGTGTTTTTTAGATTTAAAAGAAAAAAGAAGGAATTAATTATAATTAAAATGAAATATTAAACCTAATTCTAACTATTTTTAAGTTATTAAGAAAAAGATTGAATTTTTAACCTAATTTAAATCTAAATTATTTATATACAATTTTATTATGAAAATAAATAAATAATGATATTATGATAAAAAGGGAAAATTAAAAGGAGTGAAAATTGTTAATTAAACCTAATCCTAATTTTTTTTATATTTATTAAAAAGAATTAAGCTTGCAAAACCCTAATTATACTAAATAATTACATGTTAATTTATTTACAAGAAAATAATTACAAATAAAAATATTTATTATTTTTGGTCTTTTCTGATTTTTAATGAGGTTTTTATATTTTATAGGAAAATAATTGATTAATTAAAACAATAGAAATAATAACACAATAATTAAAATAAACAAAATATGAAAAGCAAAGTAAACCAGGGTGGGGGTGTAGTCCCAAATGGTGAGGTCAAATTAGTGGAATCTAGCCCAATAAGCAATGGAATTTGTTGACTTTCCTAAGCCACGTGCATGCATGCTGACTTGTCCTCATGGTATCCCTCAGTATACAACCCTTGATCTGATTCCACTAAATACGTGGCTGGCCTGATATGGTGAGTACACGGTAATCTGCAAAGTCATACCTACACCTGAATATATATTGAAAAAGAATATTGAAGTAAAGTAGACCTGGGGATCGAACCCAGGTCTTATGCATTACTCATGCGTTCGCTTGCCATCTGTGCCATTTAATCCATTTGTTATATAATAAACAAATAAATCATATAAAGAAAAAGCAACGCGCTAGTGACTGAAGCGCGCGAAACTTTGAATGAGCGAATCGTTGGTTGACACCACATCATCGTCCTCACCACCCCTGCAAAACAAAACTCAAAGGCAACGTTTTTTGGTGCGTTTCATTAGGCAGCTTTTGAAAAAATAGCGATTAGGCCTGTGTGGTTTAGAAATTAGGCGCGATGAGTGGTTCTTGTTCGTCTAGGCTCACTGAATACAACCATGGTGGTCTTAAGGGCTGATTTTACCTGGTTTCAAAAGCCCCAATTTTGTACCCTGCAAAACCCTAAGGAACGAACATGGCATCTTGGCCTTAAGCGCATGAAACTTCAATTAAAGATTATGGTTAGCTTGTAAACTTCATCAGGAATACGAAATAATGGATAACATGTCATGAAAGTGCATAAATTTAAAGACACGATCACCAATTTTTCACAAAATATTCTAGCTTCTGTACACCACCTCTTTGCGTTTGGATGAATGATTTGGATTGGGATACGTTCAGGAGTCCACGAGCAAGCTTTTGGTATAGGAATTAGGGCTTAAAACCACCTCCAAGGTTGATTTCAGATTTAAGTTTTTATGGAAAAATTTAAATATGCAATAGCTTGTTTGGGCGCAGCTTAGAGTGTCAAGGCATTAGGTTTACATTCCTGATCATATAGTGAAGGCATTAGGTCAATAAAATTGCACAAAATCCATGGCATTGATAGTTTTCAATATTTGATTTTCTTAAGATTTTTTCAAATCTTTTCCATGTGCATTTTGCTCTCAATCATGCCAATCAGCTTCAAATCTTTCCCCTTTAGTATTTACACGAAATATTGAGTCCAAACCTACATAAAAAGATTTGTTTTCATTAGGTTTGTATTTTTTGTGCATTTTATTTAATTAAATGAATTATAAATGATAAATAATCCAAATAAATAAATAAAAATGGAGAAAAACTTCCTTTTGGGCCTAATGGTCGTGCATAGGCTTGGCATGAAGAAACTTGGAAGAAAAATGGGCCCATTTGCATTTTTGGATCATTTGCATCAATGTTGACTTTTCAAAATTCCCAAAAATTTCCCAACTTCCACAAGGCATAACTTGCTCAATTTTTAAGCTTTTCACATGTTCTTGGACATTTTGGAAAGGTCTTTGAGTCCTCTAACCAATGCCTTTGGTCCCATGTCATTTTGATTTACCAATCTCAAGTTATGGCCTTTGACTTAAAGTCCCTTTTTGTTGACTTTTGAAAATGACCTATAATGTTGAAATTGATAACTTTTTGTGAAAGCATTTCTTGGACTTGGAATATGAAGATGAGTTGTAGGAAATGTCTTTCTCTTCAAAATGAGCTTTGGATGGAATTTTTCTGATAATCCATGTGAAAGTTATGCCCTGGTCAATTTCAGTTGACTTTTTCAACTGTCCAAATATAGCAACTTTTGCATCTTGATGATTTCTGAGCCAAATTTTGAGAATCATGATCAAGCATTGATCAAATGATGTTTGTGGCTTCAAAATGATATGTTGACCAAAAATTTGAACTTTTGACTGTCAAATGACCATTTTGCCCCTACAGTTGACTGTAGTGCAATTTAGGGTTTTTACTGTGCAATTTTGAGCTGAATGCCTTGAAACTTGACATGAGGATACTTGACCATATTTGTAGGCATGTGAGACTTGATTGGGCCTTTGAAACCTTCAATTTCTTGATCAGAACACAAACCCTAGTTTTGACTGTATGGGAAGCTGTTGAGCTGCACAACCCTTGGGGAATTTTGTGACTTTGACTTGACAAATCTTGATGAATATGGGAGGGCAAATTTTGGGGTACAACAATAACAGTTGGGGTAAAATTTGTGACAAGGTCATACTCAACCGAGTATACTGTCTCTTGGGTCTTTCACCTCTTTGTTGATTGTACTGCTGAGGAGCAGCAACAGGTTTTGAAATGACCAGAGCATTAACGGCTTGACGACTTTCTGGCTTGACTTGTCTTCTAGGACCATAGACGGCACTTGCTTCCTTTTTAAAAGGCCTCCTCTCAGTACTTGCAGCAACACCCTTCTGAATCTTTCCTGACTTGATGCCAGCTTCTATTCTTTCGCCCGTTAAGATTAAATCGGTAAACCCCGCGGAAGAGTTACCAATTAGATGATTGAAAAATGGCCCAGATAGGGTCCCAAGAAACATATCAACGAGTTCACGGTCGGTTAAGGGAGGCTGCACCCTGCCAGCCAAATCCCTCCATTTTTGTGCATATTCTTTGAATCCTTCGCCTGTTCCTAACGACATGCCCTGAAGTTGGGTACGAGTAGGAGCAAGGTCAGAATTATATTGGTATTGTTTGTAGAAAGCGGTGGCCAAATCTTCCCAATTTCTGACACTGGTTCCTTCTAGCTGATAAAACCACTCCAACTGAGCTCCCGAAAGGCTGTCTTGAAAGAAATGAATCCAGAGGTTTTTATCTGCCGTATAGGGTTGAATCTTTCTCACGTAGGACCTGAGATGCATTTTTGGACAGGACAGCCCATCATACCTCACAAACACTGGTACTTTGAATTTTGGGGGAATCACAATCCCGGCAACCAAACCCAAGTCTTCAAAATCCAAACCCGGTACTCTTTGTAATTCCATGGCGGCCAATCTGTCTTCTAAACCTTTGTATTTATCATCAGCTGGAGGGTATTGCTGATCGGTATAATCTTCATCCTCTTCGACCTCTTCCTCTTCTGCATCAGACTCGGAAGGTACCGCAGCTCCACCTCCTTTGCTGGTTCCTTCATCAGAGATAGGAGGAAATTCAAGCACTCTCCGAGCTTCCCCGTCAAATCTTCTCCCCAAAGTAGCCATCCCGAGTCTCTTTTCCTTCTTTTTCACTGGGTCTTTGTTCCCCAATTGAGTCTTGATATCCTCCTGACCCTTAGCCAAGGTCATCAGGAGTTGCTGGAACTGTGCATTCTGAGCTTGTAGGTCTTTGACTGTTTGCTCGAGATCCATCCTACTGACATAAACAGCAGACAGATAAGGAAACCTGGAGTGAGACCTGCTTATGCACATGATGAATGGTGTGCTTATGTATGCAATGCATTCAAGGATTTAGAACATTCAAAATTGTTTCAGACAAAGAAGAACGCACGTCATATTAATAAGAAGAAATTTGTTAGTACATAAATGGCCCATGGGCCAAATATTACAAAATAACTTCTCAAGGCAAAAAGACATTGCGCATCCTCTTTGGTGCGATGTAGGTGTTGAGGGCCTCTTGCTCATGGAGTTGGCGGGTAAGCTCTAGAACCTTTTTCTCACTGGCGTAGAAGCTAGCTTCAAAAGTATTTCGTTCCTCCTTGAGCTGAATCCAACTTTTCTGCATTTCCTCCCACGATGTAGGCATGTCTGGATGTAGGATGGTGTAGGGAACCTCTCCTTCATTGACGGGCTCTTTAATCACAGGGAGAATATGAGGATAAGGCATCATCAAACTTTGGGCTCGGGCTCGTACCCACTTGAGATAAGGCTCAAGAGGGATGGAGTTCTTGTGTCCCAGAGTCTTGCTATCAACCTTGTTGAGCTTTCCCCAAGCTCTGATGAATCTTTGGCGAAGTCCTTGCGCATCGTTGTTGAAGTCAAAAACTAGGTCAGAAATCAACATGTCATGAGGACCATCCCTCTGTGCGTATCCAAATTGCCTCAAAGCTAGGTAAGGGTTGTAGGTGATACCTCCTCTAATTCCAAGTAAAGGAACATTAGGAAATTCTCCGCAACGGTCGACGATGATGACATTTTCTCTGGACCGAGAACACCAATGTACATCAGAGTGAGTAAGAGTCATCAACCGTTGGGACCACCTTGAGCCTTGGTCGTTCTTCAAGACAGATTGTGGAAGGTGCGAAATAAACCACCTTGCTAGGAGAGGAGTACAGCACATGAGAACACCCCTCTTTCTCATTGTTCGTGTGTAAAATGAGTGAAGGATGTCCCCAAGTAATGTTGGTATTGGATTTCTGGACAAGAAGATTTTGACGGTATTAACATCTACCAATTGGTCGGGATTTGGGAACAAGATCAACCCATAGATAAGGAGTGCCAAAATTTCTTCAAAGGCTTGTAGGTCCAATGAGTTCCAACATTCTTGTGCCTTCTCAAACAAGAATTTTGCTAAGAATCCCTTGACGCCGCTTCTGGTTTCCCAATGCCCCTTGATGTCGGATGATTGTAGATGTAATGCTCGAGCAACATCTTCCGGCTTTGGTTCCTTTTCCGTACCGTTGAAAGGTAGTTGATTAAGGATAGGAATCCTCAGGAGTTGGGAAAATTCCTCCAAAGTGGGCACCAACTGATAATCAGGGAAAGTGAAACAGTGGTGAAGAGGGTCAAAGAACTGGAATAACACTTTCATCATGTCTTCTTCAAGGTTGGTGTTGACTAGGCTGAGCAGTCTACCATGTCTTTCAATAAAGGATGAGCTTTCCGGAATTCTTGAGGTGAGCTCCTTGAGTTGAGGAGAGATTCTCACAAGGTTTACTTGAATGGTTTTTCTGCGAGGAACTTCCATGACCTACAAAACAGGAACAAAGATGAAGATCCAAAACCCTTGAAATGGTTAGTGAATGCATATGATGTTTTATGATGTCCATGATGTATGCACAAAACATATGTACAAGCAAATCACACCAAACCCTAGTTTCAGGCTTGCATGAGGTTTCATAGGTAAGTACCCTCTTGAGTGTAGTTGGCATAAAAACCTGTCCTATAAATAGTAACCGGGTTCTAAGGAGCTCAATATCACTGGATTATTTTCATTGTTCATTGTTTTGGTTTAGCCACTTAACTAGCGACCAAAATATTCCAAGAAAATAACCCTCAATGAGTGTAGTATCGAGTATCTACCAACTCCGGACTGCACCAAAGCCGGTCATCTCACTACCCCTAATAAAAGGCCAAGATGGTCAAGTAAGGTTCTAGGTCATTAGTGCTTAGTGACATCACTCAGCGGCCCCGTACTCTCCTTGATTGGACTCAAGGGTTACCGGTACTCACAAATATGTCGCACTAATATAGCTATTGCTTCGACCGTGTCGGTATACCCCGCACAGTTTCCACAACGTATTGCTATCTATGAATGTTTCCCAAAATCCGGGTGTAGGATTGCAAACCCAAACGATAGAGACAAGATATAAAGCAAACAATTCAAACAATTTGTTATGCAAGAGGGTGATCTAAGCCCTAAGGTTACTCCACTTTAAAAATCTCCCCAGCAGAGTCGCCAGTTCTGTGATACGGTGGGAGAACTGACTGTGTTTTGCGTTTGTTTTTGCAAATGTTTCGGTTGAGCAAGAGTCGCCACTGACTTTTTATTTTATCCTAAGGAAAGGTTTAAAAAGCACAGCAAAAACCTTTGAGATTTTTTCGTGGGTTTGGGGAGTAGATTATAGAAAGGGAAGGTATTAGCACCCTTTCTATCCATGGATATCCATGGGCTCTTATTTACTTGCTTAGATCACTTGCCTTTCGTTTTCAATTGTTTGAAATGGTGCTTTGTGTGTGGGTTTGAAAAATGTTTTGAAAAGAGGCCAATGTGGTGGAAACCTTTGTAATGATCCATGTTGGGATGTATACAAAGGTGTATGTCTTTTGAAAAGGTTTTCATTTGTTTTTGAAAGTTGTTTTGAAAGTGTTGTGAGGTGTGGTTTGAAAAAAAAATAGGCAAGTGTTTTTGTTTTGCAAGTTGACAAGTACTTAAGAGCGATCTACCCTAAAGTTCTCAAAGATTTTTGTTATGTTTTAACTCTTTTAACAATTTTGTTCCACCATTGAATTTGGTGGACAATCTTGTGTTAGGATGTGAAAGGGACGGGCGCGGGTCATCGTTTAGACCATAGTTGCAATAGTGCTAAGTATCCTTGGGCAGTTTTTCCTTTGAAAGGGGCTTTGATCATTTTAGGCAACTTTCAAAAGCGTCATCGAGGGACTATGATCATTTTGTTTTGCCCAAAGAGACCTAACATGCAATATGGCCTAATTTTGAAAGGCAACAAGTGGATGTAACCCTAGGGATGTTAGTGTGCAAGTGTGTTTTATTGAATGCAAGAGTTTCTCTTTTTTTTCTTCTTTGAATTAGGTTTTTCTATTTTATTGATTTTATCTTGCCATACACGTCCTAATTACTAGCAATAAGAAGCGGAAATGTAAAATCCTACGCTATTACAACAATTAGGGGAGGGGGATACACATTTGTACATGGGGGATTCAACGAGAAAAATAGACAAAAAAGAAAATAACAAAAAACAAGATATAGAGAGAGAGGGAGGGAGCCCGCGCGCTGCTGGGAGGTCATCAGAAGTTCTGACTCAGATCCGCTGCCATATGATCAACCTGTTAGTGAAACTGGATAAGTCAGAACTTCTGACTCTAGCACCTGCAAAACAGAACCTAGTTAGTGGAGAAATCAGAAGTTCTGATTTCCCTGCGCTGCAAGACAGAAGTTTGTTAGTGGAGAAACCAGAAGTTTTGATTCTGTTGAAAAGGCAATAACTCTCAGAGGTTCTGATATCATTGACAGCAAAACAGGCCTCAGATGTACTAACGTCAAAGTCAGCACTTGGCTTTTCCCTGTACTAATCAGAACATCTGCAATCCTGTTGTTACTCCACAAAACAGGAAACATGTTTGGAACAGATCCAGCAAATACAAAAATGTTTCAGAGGTCAGAACCACCAAGGTCACAGGCAAGTCCTATACTGACTCAGAATGTTCTGAGGTATGAAACTTCTCAGAACATAAACAGCAACAACATGATATTTACATTATGTGTATTGAAGTATGCACAACTGATGATGCTTAACAGCGTGATGAGGGTCAGCAGGTGCTTACCTGACTGTTGGAAAAGTTGGTGGGTGAGAGTTAGCTTTTGACTCTGGTGGTATTCTGGATAGATTTTCTTTAAAAAGGGGAAGTAAAGGTGTATACGTATGCAGGGTCAGAAATTTGGAAAGGGTGTTTTTTTTTGGGTTTACAGAAAAAAACTGGATATTTGATGAAGTTTGAAGGTGAGAAACTCAAAGTTATGAAACAAAACTGGAGATTTTGGCAGAGTTTCAGAACGCTATGTTGCTAAGGGTTGCTGTTTCTCTCTTAGCAATTTCTGTTTCTTTTTTCTTGAACGCCTTTTGCAGTGGTGAAGGCTCTCTATTTATAGGCAAAGTTCTTGTGGATGCCTTGAACATTAAAGCGCCAAAAGAGTTTGAATTTGTTCTTTGACAGAAATTCCTGGGAAGTTGTGATACAGATAGCTTTCAGCCTAGGTTGCAGCAGCAGGCGTAGATTGGGGAGAAGTGACCTCTGAAGTGGGCGGTGGCGTGAAGACCCATGCCAGAATCTGTGCAAAAGCGTTTCCCAAGCCACACGTGAATGCTCAGGAGTGGTTGGAAGCATTAATGGGCATTAAATGGTGACAAGACCTATCAATATCAACATTCTGGTAATGGAAACCAGCGTTGAATCAGCAGCGTAAACCATGCTCTGGCCTTGGCTTCCTGCTGTCTTAGTAAGCTCTGGAGATTCTTTATCAGTGTAACACCCACTCTTCTGATCTTTCATCTTCTGATTTTAACCTGTTCTGAAGGAGCCTTCAGACTTTCCTGCTTCTCTTGCATTCCTTTAGCAAATTCTGACTGAGCTTGTGTAACTGCTGAAAGGGCATGTTCTGTTTGAGGCTTACCTACTGATCCACGTTTATAACTTCTGATTGAACTGATGTAGCTGCTGAAGAGCCAACTTCTGACCACGCTGAGCCAAGCTTGCAACTTCTGACCGTTTTCATCTGGAATGGGTCCAGAAGTTCTGAAGCGCTGATTTTTCTAAAAACACTTATTTTAGAGAAACATTCTAAGTATTTAGAATTTGATTTTTCTCAAGATAAAAGCGTTGTTTTTGGAGTTCGTGAGATCATCTTGCTTTTGTAAGTGGCTTGTTTGGGAAAAAGGATAACTCAGGGCTTGGATTTGTTTCAGAGGGATCTTGAAAATTCAAGATGGTTTCCTGAAGAAAGGGAGGGCAAATTTTGGGGTACAACACATTCAAACAAGAATAATTACAAAGGTTGCCTAGACAAAAGGCCTCTTTTCAAAACATTTTCAAAACCACACACAAAACACCATTTCAAACAATTGAAAAGCAAAAGCAAGTGGTCTAAACAAGTAACTAAGAGCCCATGGATAACCATGGATGAAAAGGGTGCTTGCACATTCCCTTTTCATAATCTACCCCCCGAACCCAAGAAAACATCTCAAAGGTCTTTCCTGTGCTTTTTGACCTTTCCTTTGGATAAAATAAAAAGTCGATGGCGACTCTTGCTAAACCAAAACATTTGCGAACAAAAAAGCGCAAAACCTCAAGTCAGTTCTCCCACCGCATCACAGTACTGGCGACTCTGCTGGGGAATAACTCTAAAAGTGGGGTTACCTTAGGGTTTAGATCACCTTTACATGCTTACCTTGTTTACTTTGATTGCTTTACACTTGGTTCTATTGTTTGGGTTTGAAATCCTCTACCTGGATTTGGGAAACATTCATAGGTAAATAGCAATACGTTGTCGAAATTGTGCAGGGTATACCGACATGGTTGAAGCAATAGCTATATTAGTGCGACATATTTGTGGGTACCGGTAGCCTTTGAGTTAATCAAAGAGAATACGGGGCCGCTGAGTGATGTCATGAAGCACTAATGGACTTTTAGAACCTTTACTTGACCATCTTGGCCTTATTAAGGGTAGTGAGATGACCGGCTTTGGTACAGTCCGAAGTTGGTATATACTCGATACTACACTCATTGAGGGTTGTTTTCTTGGAATATTTTGGTCACCAGTTAAGTGGCTAAACTGAAACAATGAAAACAGAAAATAATCCGGTGACATTAAGCTCCTTAGAACCCGGTTACTATTTATAGGACAGGTTGAGCCAACTAAACTTCTAGAGGGTACTTACCTATGAAACCCCATACAAGCCTGAAAGTAGGATCTTGTGTGATTTGTTTATACATATACTTGTGCATGCATCATGGACATCATAAGAGCATCATATGCATCTACTAAACATTTCAAGGGTTTGGATCTTCATCTTTGTTCCTGTTTTGTAAGTTATGGAATCACTCCGTAGAAAAACAATCCAGGTCAACCTTGTGAGAATCCCTCTTCAACTCAAGGAGCTTACTTCTAAGATTCCAGATAATTCTCCCTTCACTGGAAGACAAGGTAGACTTCTCAGCTTGGTCAACTCCAACATTGAAGAAGACATGGTGAAAATTCTCTTCCAGTTCTTTGACCCCCTACACCATTGCTTTACATTTCTTGATTACCAGCTAGTGCCTACTTTGGAGGAATTTTCTCAACTCTTGAGGATTCCTATTCTCCATCAACTATCCTACAACGGTATGGAAAGAGAGCCAAAGCCTGAAGATGTTGCTCAAGCCTTACACTTGCAACCATCTGATATCAAAGGTCATTGGGAAATAAGAAGTGGTGTCAAGGGTTTCTTGGAAAAGTTTATGTTTGAGAAGGCACAAGACTGCTGGAATTCTCTAGATCTGTAAGCTTATGAGGAGATTGTAGCACTTCTCATCTATGGGTTGGTCTTGTTCCCAAACCCTGATCATCTTATAGATGTGAATGCTGTCAAGATTTTCATATCTCGGAATCCTGTGTCTACATTTCTTAGGGATATCCTCCACTCATTTCACACGTGAACAATGAGGAAAAGAGGTGTTCTCATGTGCTGTACTCCTCTTCTGGCAAGGTGGTTTATTTCTCACCTTCCCCAGTCAGTCTTGAAGAATGAGCAAGGCTTGAGGTGGTCACAACGGTTGATGACTCTTACACATTCTGATGTTCATTGGTGTTCTCGGTCCAGAGAAAATGTCATCATCATTGATTGTTGTCGGGAATTCCCTAATGTCCCACTACTTGGCATTAGGGGAGGCATTACCTACAACCCCTGTTTGGCTCTGAGAAAATTTGGGTATGCCCGAAGAGATGGCCCTCATGACATGCTGATTCTAGACTTGGTTTTTGACTTCGACAATGATGCTCAGGGACTTCGACAAAGGTTTATCCGAACTTGGAGGATGCCCAACAAGGTGGACAGTAAGACACTGGGACAAAAGAATTCCATCCCCCTTGAGCCTTACCTCAAGTGGGTACGAACCCGCGCCCAGAATCTTATGATGCCTTACCCCTACATTCTACCTATGATTAAAGAGTCTTTTATGGAAGGAGAGGTACCATACACCCTCCTACATCCTGACATGCCAACATCATTGGAAGATTTGCAAAAGAGTTGGATACAGCTCAAGGAAGAACGAAACACTTTTGAAGCCAACTTCTACGCCAGTGAGAAGAAGGTTTTGGAACTTACTCGTCGACTCCACGAAGAGCAGACTCTCAACACCTACATAGAACCAAAGAGGATGCGCAATGTCTTTTTTACATTAGAATTTTGTATTATTTTGCCCATGGCGTATTTATGTACTAACAAATTCTTCTAATTAATACGGCGTGTGTTCTTTTTGTTTGCAACAAATTTGAATTTCTGAATCCTTGAATGAATTACATGAATAACATGTCATTCATCATATGCATAAGCAGGTCTTCACACCAGGTTTCCTTATCTCTCTGCTGTTTATTTCAGCAAGATGGATATAGAGCAGACGGTCAAAGACCTACAAGCGCAGAATTCACAGTTCCAACAACTACTCATGACCTTGGCAAAGGGTCAGGAGGATCTTAAAGCACTGTTGGAAAAGGAAAAGGAAAAAGAAAAGGAAAAAAAAGAGAAAGAAAAGAGTTTGTGTAGCTATTTTGGGAAGAAGATTTGAGAACCAAGATAGAAGGGTCCTGGATTTCCCCTCAACATCTGATGAAGGGGTAGGAAAGGGAAAGGGAGCTGCAGTGCCCTCCGAGTATGAGGAAGAAGAAGAAGAAGAGGATGGAGATTACTCTGAGCAACAATATCCTCCTGCAGATGATAAGTACAAGAATCTGGAAGAGCGTCTGGCAGCTATGGAGGTACAAAGAGTGCCTGGGTTGGATTTCGAGGAGCTAGGGTTGGTTGCTGGGATTGTAATTCCTCCTAAATTCAAGGTGCCTACATTTTCTAAATATGATGGTTTGTCTTGTCCGAAGATGCATCTACGGTCTTACGTCAGAAAGATCTAACCTCATTCTTCTGATAAGGATCTGTGGGTCCACTTTTTTCAAGATAGTTTGATGGGTATGCAATTGGATTGGTTCTACCAGCTTGAGAGATCTGATGTGCACAATTGGGATAATTTGGCTGCTGCCTTCTATAGAAAATATCAATATAATGCGGACTTAGCACCTACTCGTACTCAATTACAGAGCATGGGTATGGTCTCTAATGAAGGCTTTAAGGAGTATGCCCAGAAATGGAGGGACTTGGCTGGAAGGGTGCATCCACCATTGTCTGAGAGAGATCTTGTGGATATATTTTTGGGGACCCTGTCAGGTCCATTCTTTAATCACTTGATCGGGAGTTCGTCTGCGGGGTTCACCGAATTAATCTTGACTGGTGAAAGAGTTGAAGCTGGCATTAAGAGCGGTAAAATTCAAAAAGATGTGTTTGCTTCCGCTGCTATTAAGAAGACCTTTCCAGCCAAGAAAGAGGTATCAGCTGTCTACTCCCAAAGGAGTCAAGTAAGAGTCGAGCGCCGGCCAGCGGTGGGGGCTGTAATGATTCAGAATTCTGTAGTGGATCAACCTCGAAACAGTCAACCCAGAACCAACCAAGCAAGGGTGGAAAGGCCTGCACGACAATTCACCCGGATCAATATGACACCTTCTCAGGTTCTCCCTCATCTGTTGAAGTTAAACCTTACAAGCTTGAAAGAGGCGCCAAAGAATCCGAATACCTCTTCTCCCTACTACCATTCAAATGCAAAGTGTGGCTATCATTCAGACATCGTGGGGCACGACACCATCAATTGTTGGGCCCTCAAAAATAAGATCCAGGATTTAATAGATGCCAAGGAGGTGGAGTTTGACGCCCCTGAAAAACCTAATGTGATATCTGCTCCAATGCCAAAACATGGTCACAATTTCCATGTTGTTGTAGAAGATCTCTATGTTGCTGATGTTGATGACTTAATGACCCCATTACCAATGATCAAGATGAATCTGTTGAAGGCTTGGATTTTCCCAGGCTGTGAAAAAATTTCTACCTTTGTTCGTCCTTACAATGCGATTGTTTGATGTTGAAGTTAGGCATCTAACGCCTAATGTATAATCGAGAAATCCTCTTTGAGAAAACTCCTGTTACCCCTGTTACTCCTGTTACTCCAACTCCTATCAACGATATTACTATAATTTCCATTTCCGCCAGTCTTTCCAAGGTCTCCAAAAGACCTGTTAAGATTACACCCGATCCAAAGTTTGTACCTCTGAAGATAACTATGCCGGGGCCTATCCCATACAAGTCCAACAAAACAATACCATGGAATTATGGAGGAGAGATCTTCTACCACGGTGTTAAGCAGATTGAATCAGTTAAAGAAAGTTTCAATGAAGAGACTCTTGACGTAGGAAATATTGCTGGGACGAGTAAGATCACCCGCAGCGGAAGAATTTTCTCTCTGGAGATTGCTCCCCCAAGGGCAGTCTTCGGACCCTCAAATGCTCCTAAGGTTACTCCTGTGCCGGTCAACATCTCTATGCAAACTCCAGTGATTGAAGAAATTTTCACTCCTGAAGTTGTACCCTCTTCTGTTGCTGCTGATAAAGGAAAGGGGATCCAAGAAGCGCCCGTCAGGACGAGGGCTCAGACTTTGGTCATCCCCGAAACCACTCAAAAGGAAATGGAGGAGATTTTAAAAATAATTAAGAAAAGTGACTATGATGTCGTAGAACAACTGGAGCAAACCCCTTCGAAAATCTCTATGTTGGCCTTGTTACTTTGTTCCGAAGCTCATGCCAAAGCTTTGATCAAGTTCTTGAAGACGGCCCATGTGCCCCAGGAAACCTCCGCGAACTAGTTTCAAGAATGTGTAACTAGCCTGACAGCAGGCAACGGTTTAGGGTTCTCCGACACTGATCTAACAATCAAAGGGAGAAAGTAGAATGACGCCCTGCATGTCTCGGCGGAATGCAGAGGGACTACTCTTGCACATGTTCTGGTGGACACTGGTTCATCGCTGAACATCCTACCAAAGAAGGCATTGGATAGGCTAGATTGTGAAGGTCTAACTTTGAAGCCCAGCAACATCATTGTCAGAGCCTTTGACGGTTCTAAAGGATGGTCCACGGGGAGGTGGACATCCCGATTAAAGTGGGTACGAAAACTTTCAACTCCACATTTTATGTCATGGACATCCGTCCCTCCTACTCTTACTTGTTAGGAAGTCCCTGGATCCATCATGCTAGAGCCGTTACATCTACTCTGCATCAGAAGCTTAAATACCCTATCCAGGGGAAAATTGTGATAGTTCGTGGCGATGAGGAGTACATGATAAGCCATATGAATTCATTCCGCTATGTTGAATTAGATGGTGAATTCATTGAGACCCCCTTTCAGCACATTGAAGAGGTTTCTCCTGAAGTTGCGGTAGCCAAGACAATGACTTCTGTGCCCATCATTACCAAACCTGTGTCCCGGATGTCATCCCTTAAAGATGCGAAGGCTGTGATTGAGGAAGGAGGAAGCACAATATGGGGTCAACTGCCAGATTTTCCTTACAAGACAAATAAGTTCGGCTTGGGTTTCACTGCTGCTAGTCAGAAGGCTGTGCGTCGCTCCCGGGCTGGAGGACCACCATTGAAGATCACCCATCATGGAGTTCATGCTTTAGAGGAGGATGAAGAGGAGAGCAATTTTGAAGACTGAATCTTTCCAACTATTGAAGGAGGGTTGAACAACTGGGAGGCGAAAGACTTCGTTCCCATTACTTTCATCAACCAGTAATTTATCTTTCGAACATTTTCTGTTGGTCAATAATAATTTTTAAACAATTCGTACACTTTTTACCTTATGCCTTACCCGAGGCATATAGGTCCATTTGTAAGGGCTTGATTTTTCATCTTCATATGCCATTTTTAATGAATCATGGACGTTTTCACATATAAACTTTTGTGTTCATTTTCTTTCTTTTTACATTTTATTTGTTTAAAGGTGGCTATCCCTTACACACACCCACACTCACAAAATGCAGGTACCCATCCACTCCGGATTCCATGGGTAACAATTCTGCTATGGCCTTCAGTGACTTTGAAGATCTGGTCAATCATGTCGAATACGAAGGTGATGAAGACTGTGAAGTGCCTGGAGAGTTAGCTAGACTATTGCAACAGGAAGAAATGGCTATTCTACCTCACGGGGAGTTGTTAGAGATTATCAACTTGGGAACAGAGGAAGACAGAAAAGAGGTTAAAGTGGGTGCCGACCTAAAGCCAAATGCCAAGAAGCGCTTAGTTCAGCTATTGAATGAATATGTTGAGATCTTCGCCTAGTCCTACGAAGACATTCCGGGACTCGATACAGATATTGTGGTTCACCGTCTCCCTACAAGAGAATATTGTCCACCAATCAAACAGAAACTCCGTCGAATGAGGCCCGACATGTCCGAAAAGATCAAAGCTGAAGTGATGAAGCAGTTCAATGCTGGCTTTCTTACTGTTACTTCCTATCCACAATGGGTTGCTAACATTGTGCCCATGCCGAAGAAGGACGGAAAAGTCATAATGTGCGTGGATTACAGAGACTTAAATAGGGCTAGCCCTAAAGATGACTTTCCACTACCGCACATTGACATCTTGGTTGACAATACAACTCAACATAAGGTATTTTCTTTCATGGATGGATTTTCAGGGTACAACCAGATCAAAATGGCCCCTGAAGATATGGAGAAAATTACCTTTGTTACACAGTGGGGTACGTTCTGTTATAAAGTGATGCCATTCGGACTGAAGAATGTCAGGGCAACCTATCAACGCGCCATGGTGGCTTTGTTTCATGACATGATACATCATGAGATAGAGGTTTACGTAGACGACATGATAGCCCGTTCACAAACCGAAGAAGAACACCTCAACCATATGCAAAAGCTGTTTGTCAGGTTGAAAGAGTACAAGCTCAAACTGAACCCTAACAAGTGCACTTTCGGAGTCAGGTCCGGTAAACTTTTGGGATTCATCGTTAGTAACAAAGGAATCGAGGTTGATCCTGCCAAAGTCAAAGCTATACAAGAAATTCCGGCCCCTCACACGGAGAAGGAGGTAAGAGGTTTCTTGGGACGCCTAAACTACATTGCAAGATTCATCTCTCACCTAACATCTACCTGTGAACCAATCTTCAAGTTGTTGAAGAAAGATTAGGTGGTTAAATGGAATGATGTCTGTCAAGTTGCTTTCGATAGAATCAAGGAGTATTTTCTGGAACCTACTATCTTGATGCCACCCATCGAAGGAAGGCCGTTAATCATGTATCTGACTGTCCTGGAGAATTCAATGGGATGCGTATTGGGCCAACATGACGAGTCTGGCCGAAAAGAGCATGCCATTTATTACCTTAGCAAAAAGTTTACCGACTGAGAGACCCGATACTCACTACTCGAGAAAACTTGCCGCGCTTTGGTATGGGTTGCTCACCGGCTAAGGCAGTATATGTTGACACATACCACTTTGCTGATCTCTAAGATGGATCCGATCAAGTATATCTTCGAGAAGCCTGCTTTATCCGGAAGAATCGCTAGATGGCAGATGATCCTCACCGAGTATGATATACAGTACACGACCCAAAAAGCTATAAAGGGGAGTCTGCCAGCCGATCATCTGGCCCATCAAGCTGTTGAAGATTACGAATCCATGAGGTTCGACTTCCCCGACGAGGATATCATGACTTTGAGCAACATTGAAGAGAACGAACCATATGACGGACCTGAACAAGTATCCCGATGGACTTTGTACTTTGATGGTGCCTCCAACGCACTTGGAAACGGAATAGGCGCGATACTTATCTCTCCACAAGGTTTCCATACACCTTTCACCGCCAGACTCTGCTTCAGCTGCACCAACAACATGGCCGAGTATGAAGCTTGTATCTTTAGTCTCAAGGCTGCCATAGACTTGGGAATCAAATCTTTGATTGTGTTTGGGGACTCAGCTTTGGTTATCAGTTAAATCAAGGAGAGTGGGATACTAAACATCCTAACCTAATCCCTTATAAAGAACATGTCCTGACATTGTTACCACATTTCGAGCGGATCACCTTCGAGCATTTTACGCGAGTAGAGAATCAGCTAGCAGATGCACTAGCTACAATGTCATCCATGTTTAAACTTAACTGGAAAAATGAGGCTCCCCAAATCACCATTGAGCGAATGGACGAACCTGCACATTATCACGAGATCAATATCGAAGAAGTAGTGGACCGACCATGGTTTCATGACGTCAAAAGGTATCTCGAAGCACAAGAATACCCCGAAGGAGCTTCAGTCAACGACAAAAAGTTTCTGAGGATACAGGAATCCTAAAACTCTATGTTCCAAGACAAAGATCAACATTCCTCAGTGGACTCCTCCTCAGACAGTAGGAACAGGAATCCCCACAAAGGAGTATCTCATGAAATCAACAATCTTCTGGATGGCATCTTTAAGCCCATCTCTGACGACTCTCCGTCATGCTCTATGGATGGCATCTTTAAGCCCATCTCCGACGGTATCCTGTCACCTTTTCCAAATGGCATATGTAAGCCCATTACCAATATTATTCACCAACAATATCACTTCAGACAAGTGCAAATTTCGGGGCACTCTAGTGTTCATTCATCTTCCACCTTCAGATCACGAAAAGCAGACAAGCCAATCTACATCTTTAGGTTTAAGAAGATTGAACAGGGGAAACTGTTGTACCCCAAAATTTGCCCTCTCATTTTTACAAGATCTTCTCTTACATGGGTGGCTAAAAACACTTGCTTGAAGAAAAATAACAAATTTTGAAGTTGTTCAAAGTGCCTTTTGATTGGCCTCTCCAAAATGCCTTTCGATTGGCATCTCCAAAATTCCTTTCGATTGGCATCTGCAAAATGCCTTTCGATTGACATCTCTAAAATTTCTTTCGATTGGCATCTTAACGTCACTTCGATTGGTCCATACTGAAGGAAATCAAAGAGAGAAAAATGAAGCTTTCGATCGGTCAAAGTATCATTCGATTGGTAGGGATACAAGGCCTTTCGAATGGCCTCATGACAAGCCTTTTGATTGGCATGGCAAAGAATCCTTCGATTTAGCATCTCAAACAAGACAGCTTCGGCAGGCATGTTAACCAAGTACCCTTTGATTGGTATGGACAAGCCCTTCGATCGGAATTCCAAAAGGTCTACTCGAAGGAGCCTTCAGAAGGCCCATTCGAAGCATGCATAAGAGGTTCATTTGAAGAAGCCTTCAGAAGGTCCACTCGAAGCATGCATAGGAAGTACATTCGAAGATGTATTAAGAAGTCCATTCAAAGCATGCATAAGAAGTCCATTCAAACATGCATTCAGAAGACTCATTTGAAGGGTGTATAGAAAGGCCATTCGAAGGAGGCAACTCATAGGCCATTCGAAGAAGCATTCAATGTCTCATTTGAAGGGTGTATGAGAAGTCCATTCGAAGGAGGCAACTCATAGGCCATTAGAAGAAGCGTTCAATGACTTATTCGAAAGGTATATAGAAAGGCCATTCGAAAGAGGAAACTCATAGGCCATTCGAAGAGAAATGCTGGAGAGTATTCGAAAGAGTCAAGTGTCCAGGTTCATTCCAAGATTTCCAAAGAGACATGAACGTTTCAAAAAAGGAATGCTTTTAATATGTCTGATTCTTGTCTCATGGTCTTAAAAGCATGGTTAATTTTCTGTCTCTTGCCATTACTGGACCATCACTCTACTATAAATACAAGGCAAGGACACAGTACCAAGGGGCGGAACGAAAGAGAGAGCATGCATACATACTGCACACGAAGAGACTACACACACGCGTTGCTCAAAATCCCAAGAAGCCTCCCATTCGAAACACCTTTTACAGGTTCCCTCATCCAGGAGTCCACCCTAACTCCTAAGCAAGCATCTCCACACCCAGAGCCACAGATCATCATCTTCGATTGGTAAGGGTTTGCAAAACCAAAATTGCACCTTCATGACATTTAACTACACATTGCATATATATCTGTGTTGTTACTGATTTTGTTGCATGTAAGCTAAAACGCAGAGTTGAGATCGTGCCATTGCTTGGGCACAATCTAAGTTCTCCTTCGAATCTCAGGACAAAACAAACAAACCCAGGTCCAGACTCAACAAGTTTGAATTGAGGAAGGATTCGAATTGGGAGGAGATTCGAATCAGGGAGGTAAAGTCCCCCCTGGGTCTCTAACGTTTGTTTCATTTTGTAGGGAACATCTTTTCAAGACCTTGTTCAGGGCTTCGAAGCAGCTTATCTTCGAACTGAATCCAAGGTTCCCAGATTGAAGGTATGATATATCCAGATCGAACACTCTAAAGTGCACTCCTTCACGCACCTTCGATCAAGCCACTTCACTGGATCGAAAGACAACCCAAGCTTCTTTCAATCCAGGCCTCTAGGATCATACTTTTCTTGACTTACTGCCAGATCCTTCGATTTCTTCTTTGTTTTGACTGTTTTACTTCTTTTTTTAATCAACATAAAATCAATAAAAAAACCACAAAACATTATGCTAATTTTGTTTCCTACTAAATTAATTTTTTTAATTAATCATTTAATTATCTTAACATTTTCCCAAAAAAACTAAAATTATGTAGATTTAGATCATTTTTCCCAAAATAAAATAAAACAACAAAACTATTTTATTCTTAGGATTTTTAGACGTTATTTTCAAATTCACGCGCATTTTATTTTATTGTAAATGCTCACAGTTGTAATAGCTTTAGATTTAAAATTCCGCACTTTTAGTTTCTCGCATTTCTTATGTAACTGCCCCGAAGCCTTGTAATAGCGTAAGACTTAAAATTCCCGCACTTTAAATTCCTGTACATATATTAACTGCTTCGATAACTAGGATTGCATGACAAGATCTGAAAACAAACGGTAGAACACCTAAATGTTTAAAGATAAAATAACTGAAATACAACACAATTGCACACAAGCACCTCTAAGATATGCCCAATTTGGTTGCCTTTAAAAATAAGTCATGAGGCAGGAATGCTTTAGCAAAGACCCGTAAAATCAAAAGATCATAGTCCCTCGATGACCCTACAGTTGCCTTCTCAGTAAACGATCTAGTCCTCAAAACAGAATTGCTAAAGCATCTCCATAATTGCCTTCGTGACTGTAACGTCCCTTCGAATTTCCCTTAACATCCAACGATAAGGCTACCTACTCACTAATAGTAGGATAACATTGTCTAAAGGAAAAAAGGAAAAGAACGATCCTTTTCGAGTACAAAAAGTAGATAGCTGTTAGAAGTTTGCTCAAAAACACTTTTTTTGCACTTACACACAAATACTACTTTTCAAAAACAATTTTAAAACATTTGCTTTATTAACATTCTTGAGGACTGATACAAGAGTTAAACACAAAGCAAATCACCGTACTAAGGCTTTTCAAAATATTTTCAAACACAAAGCACAAAAGCATCTTGAAAAATGAGCAACCCTCTAAGAGCCTGTGGAAAACCACAGACGGAAAGGGTGTTAACACCTTCCCTTTCCATAATCTACCCCCCTTACTCATAAAACTCTTGAAAATGTCTTTTTCTGTTCTTTTCACCCTTTCCTTTGTTTGGATAAAAGAAAATATGGTGGCGACTCTTTCTTATCACACATTTGCAAACAAAAAATGCAAAACCAGTATATAACAGTCGGTTCTGCCACCGTATCACAACTTTATATTGACAAACCAATCTTTCCTTCCAGACATATGTGATGAGCATCCTGAATCCAAATACTATTGGTCCTTGAATCTATCTTCATCTATTGTTGTGACCATCAACATCATCTCTTCTTCTTCGTTTTTTGCAAGCTTTGCATTACTTTCTTGATTCTTTCGATTTTTTGGATAATCACTCGAATAGTGACCATACTTCTAACAATTGTAACATTAAATATGACTCTTATCAGGTTTCTGACCACCACCTCTTCTTCTATTTGCAACACCCCCTCTTTGGTTTCCTTAGTCTGGTCTTCTATTATTCGAAGAGTTTTCTTCGTTCTGGTTTCCTCTACCATTCGATTTTTTGTAGCCGCCTCTACCTCAATCGAAATATTTCCTTTTCCTTTGGTTTCTTTTGCTGAATGTGCCTGCAAGACCACATCACTCTTCAATTTTCCTGCAACTCTTTTATTCATTCTTTGTTCATGAGATTCAAGCGTCCTTTGAAGCTCTTCCTTTGTCAATTTCGACAAGTCTTTCCCTTCTTCTATCGCCACTAATATTTCGTCGAACTTAGGATCTAAAGATCTAAAGATCTTCGAAACAACATCTATTGTTGTTAATATTTCTCCACATACCTTGATTTGATTCACACTACGCCAAAAATGATTTTTTGTATCACCTAATTTAATAGCACTTTTAAAAAAAATGCTATTAAAATGAAAAAAACACATTTATAATAGCACTTTTTAATCGGGCGCTATTATATAATACAGACTATGTAATTTTGATAGCACTTTGTACCAGAACGCTATTATTAAACTTCTTTAAGATAGCATTTTGTATAAAACGCTATTATTTGACTACCTATATAATAGCATTTATTAAAAAGCGCTATCTTATATATAATAATAAATTAATTAATTAATTGATAAAAAAAAATAAAAAACACATTTTCAGAAACCTTTCTCTCCTTCCATATCTGATCCACTTTTCTCAAACTCCCGTCAAAACCTCTACATCATGAACCCTAGAAAGCTAAAGTATGGAATTAACCGGTAACGAAGCTTGCAATCACGCTATTGGAAGAGGAGAAATGTTTAGAGGATCCTAAACTACTCCGTGGTATAAAGAAAGCTAAGAGAATTTGAGGAAAGGACTAACTTGTTGGCGGCGGTTATCGTGTTGGAGAGGAAGACGAAAGAATCGAAAGAAATTAGATCTCTCAGGTACGATTCAACACTTCCGGCTTTACGTTTTCACCTCTACCTTCTTCTCCTTTTTGCTACTCGTTCTCTACTTCTTTTTCTTGCGTTCTTCATGCACTAATTCTGCGTTGTTGCTGCGTTCTATTGTAGATTCGTGATGTTGTTTCTGAAGTAATGAACAAAGATGTTGCGATGATGATGACACTTGCAGATTCCTAAAGCAGAGATGAAAATTGAAGGTTCTTCCCCCATGCTACAGAGATGAAGATTGCAAGAGGAAGTAGAGAGAATTGAGAGAGATTTCTTAGATAGGGTTCCGAGAAGAATGGTGAGTGTTTTTCTCTAATTTTTCTGTGACTTTTTCTGGTGTGTCTGAATTGTGAACTCCCTCCTCACTTTTCTGTTATCTGTTAGGAAGTTGGTTAGAAACAGTTAAGGGTTATGGAATCTGTTAGAAGTTAGCTTTGACATCAATTTTCCCCTTTCGATTTTCCCGGCCACACCACCGCCGTCATCGCCGCTTCATCCACCGACGACAGCGGCATCCCGTCTCAAGATCTCGCAGTTCTCCTCGAAGTCGACGGGTGAATTTTCGCTTTTCTTCGTTATTAACAATCTCGTTTCAGTTTCACTCTGCTCAACTTGTTTGAACTGTTGTGGTTGTTAATTGTTTTATTTATTTATTTATTTGTTTTTTAGGGTTCTTGTGGATGCATACCGTGGGAATCGCATAGCCTTCAATAAAGGTATCAACAGTTCGACTGTGCTCACTGTCACTGCTCATCTATAATTCCATATTCTCCTTGTGTTATTCTGTTTTCATGGAGTGTAACGAACTGTTGTTTTTCGATTTTGATTTCGATGTTGTGCTTGCAGCATTTGAGAAACTTGGACTTGATTGTGCGAGCTGGAGCGAACCTGTCTATTCAGATCTTTTAAGGTGTTTTTTTGGTTATTTGTTGTTATATTATTTTCTTGCCTGTGCATATGTTCTAATGGAAAAGGTGATGATGATACACTTAGATTTCATGAGTTCTTGTAATCAATGCATTGAATTTCAATGAAGTCTCAGTTTGGTAGGGACTGTAGTTGATAATACTGTGAATTTGAATTATAAGACTTCACTGCTACATTCCCTGCTACATCATTCAAGAATGGCATGTAAGTATTATCTACTTAATTTTTGTTTCATTACATTCCCTGCTACATCATTCAATTTGTTGGTTGGATTATCATGAAAATTTAGTGACGTGAAATCTCATGCATACAATAGATTTTGAAAAGACCAAATGGTATTCTCTTTAGCATGTACATCATTGATGAAAAGAAAATGAAGAAAGAAATTGAGTTGAAGCATTATGTACTCAAAACGAATAAAATATAGCTTATTTATCCGCCCAATCAAGCTAGAGGGAACAAACTGACCTAGTTTGCTTTTGCTAAATCATCAAAACTACCATGTTTGACTTGTATTACACACATTCTAGCATTCCATACATGTCTTCTTGGTTCTTCAGTTTCTGATTTAAAGTACTATACTAGTAGTCCTTCTTCGTTGAAAATAAACAATTTACTTAATTTCAAGTATATCAATTAAATTTTGTAATAAAACACCCGTGCTAAGCAAGAATCACATGAGAGGACCCGTCATATTTTGATGTTGACATCTTCAGTGTTCTATCAATGTAAAAGATGTTTGCCAGTAGAACTATCATCCTTAAACACCACAAGAACTCGTGAGTAAAGTTGCATGTTTCTGAAGAAAACATTTATTGGTCATTGCTTAGCCAAAAAAACTCAACAAAGATATGGTAAAAACTAAACATAGCTTTAAAGTAACACAAACTGAATTGTATTTTCATCAAAACAGTAAGAACATTGCTAAAGTTTCACAACTTTAGTCTATATATACAGAACAAGCCAATACATCATACATATAAATCCAAACTAGAGTACTTAAATAAAACCTTTATTCATAACATCAGAGAAACACTTGTTAAGCCTGGTTACATGATTCTGTTCTGTTCTGTCCATACATATTTATTTATTTATTTCCCAAAGAGGGATTTGATCCACCAAATTCCTTTGGTGTCTTGTGGACCTTCTTGCTCAGGTGGAGTATCACTCTGTGGAGTCTTGTGCAGTTTTCTCACATCATACCCTTCTTCCTTTGCTTTCTCAACAAGCTGGTTGTAGATTTCATCATCCAAATGAGGTTGCCTGCATAGTATCTAGGGACCAAAATGTTCCAAGTTATAGTAGGGAACAAACAAACAAACACATTTTCATGATTCTAAATTGCAGTTCTTTATTGTGGTTGCACTTAGACTTAAGGTCACACTGCAACATAGATGTTGCAACAAAACATGGGCAATGACCACAAATTGCATTAGATGCTATTGATAAACTAACATAAATAAACTATCAACACAAGCAAAGATTCTGAATTTTGACACATACATAAAGGGTTTCAGAACTAGTCCTTTCTTCTTCCAATCCATCAGAAAATAACATGAAAATTAGAGTAAAATGCAGAAAACGGTAACTTTACTTTACTTTACTTACCCAAAGATAATTCCTGCTAGGTTGACCAATGAGAGCATAGTGATAATCACGATCAAGGTGCAAAATCCAATAATCACCAACAACAGGAAAGATTGGCAAGAAAGGAGGAACATAGAATTTGACCTTGAGTTTCGCCTCATCGCTATTAGGATCAGCTTTATAAGCAGTACCTTCAATGTAGCTTCTTTTTCCACCACTCCAAGTCTCATTCAAGACACCAACGATTCCATCTTCTCTGAGAGTGTAAGTTGCTCTTGTGTTCGTTCCATACATTCTAGCATTCAAGACACACATTCTAGCATTCCATAGATGTTTTATCGCTTATATAAATCAAATTTCCAATATTGTCTTTCAAAGTTGTTATATTCAGTAGCTCCTAACTATGGCACTAAAAGAAAGGTAGCTTAATATCAAAATCATGCATCAAGATCATCTGCTGCAGTAGATTAAAAATTGCATGAGATCAAGCCCTTAAATATACTTTATTGTATATAATATAAAAGCTGCAACTTAATAAATTGAATGACAAAAGTCTATATGTTTATGCTTCTCATTTTGTTTCTCATTTTATATGTTTATGCTTCTTCAGTTATGATAGAAGTCTATAAATTTATTGGTGTTTAAGGAAACTTTACACACATTCCACATAACTTAGGTGTTTCAATGTCTTTTGTTGTTGATGTTTCATGTATCCCGATGTTTTCAGGAGAGCCAGAATTCAGTCAGTATTGGATTGGCATCACTATAATTTATGATATGGAGCACAGGTACTTGACGCATCTAAATCCAAGAATTTCCGGTCTCTTTTAAGTAATGTCATTTTCTTTGAGCAGTTGAGTTTGCTCTAAGTCTATGGAAACTTCTAAGATAGATAAGAATTGTAGTGTATTAGAATGGCTACAGACTACTAACTATAAGAAAATTTAATCATAAAATTTTAGTTCGTTCTATGGAATCTTGACTCAGTTGTAAGGTTGGTATCGGTGCACTGGTGCTGGTTTTCGTGTTGTAAAGTTTGTAAACCATAATAAGCTTCCTCTATATACTCTTCATGGTTAGAAGTAGTATAAAATTATTTTAATAATTCACCACTAACTACCTGAGTTTTGTTGATCAATTTATCTATGTAGTTGTATGATTCTTGCTGCTGCCACTTGAAGACAAATGATACGCTGAACTAAATCCCTGAAGCATTACGTGGGTCTTACAATCAACATTCCTATTAACAACAGAAAATGAATATCATTGAAGTCTCTTTCAATCCCTGCTACTGAATTTCTTTCTTCTACTGTATATTGGCTAGTTTCTTTTATTACAAATTGGCCTAGTTCTTGTAAAACAAATGATACTGCAGTTTCTGCCATATCATTTCAATGTAGTATGGTACTGCAGTCTCTGCCATATCTTCGCAGGTCTTGCCTTGATGATGATGAGGCATTCTTGACAACTGCAGACTCAGCAATAAGGCTGCTCTCTAAAGCAACTAGGACAGTTAGTGAGTGGAAGGGTCTGGAATACAGAGCAGCATTTCCAATCCTTAAACCTGCCGGTGCTAATTTCTACCCCCTGACATGGACAAAATGGTACCATAGAAAAATTAAGATTTGTTTGGTTTGTGATAGAATATCATGATGTTGTCTGATCAATGGAACCAATCCCATATAGTGAGAAAGGATTTTTGTCGTCATGTAAAGAAGCTATTTTATCAAAACATTTGGTTTGATTTATAAAAAAGATGAAAACTTGTGTTTTGCAGGAGTTCAATTTATGGAATGACAATTTAGCAAAGGATCAACAGACAGAGGCAACAAGCTATTTCACTGTTATTAAAAGGCACAGTGAATTTATTTTAGATTCTGGTATGTCCAATGATAAAGTAGCTTCTTCTAAGGATCTGTATATAGTTCCTTATTCTCAAGAGTACAAGTCTCTTCTTGCAAAATCTGCTAAATTATTGCATAAAGCTGGAGACATTATTGCCTAGTTTACTTTTTATGATCCAAAAAATAGTAGTTGTCAAGCTGGTGAGATGTGTTGCCAACAGTAGCAAGTTGTTGGCTAACAATTTTTTATCAATCTATGAACTTGGTGTTGGTTAATGATTCTTTATAATTATAGCTATTATTTTCTCTTTGTAAATGGTGCATAATAGAATCAGCCTAATAATTGTAAATATTGTGAAAAGTGAATAATATATCTCAAGTATGAATAATGTACATGCACTAATCTGTTTATAGGCTATTATAATGTAATGAGTCTAAAATGGTGAATACTTTTATACACTACTTGAGTTTCAAGTTTAGACAGAACTTATAATCTTATTTTGACATGGTGAATACTTTTGTTGGAGTTCTTCTACTATTTCATCTGTGTTGTGCTCTATGTTTGATCCCATCATTTATCCTTGGTTAATGTGTTTTTTCCGAAACAATGCGCTTGTGTAATTAAGGTAATGAGTTTTATTTTGTATACAATTTCTGAAAAATGATATTATTTGGCATTCTCTTCTCTATGCAGGACTCTAAGTTGGATATCACAATAGGGCCATATGAAACTTACGAAGACAAACTTTTTGGATATAAGGTGATTACTGAAAACCAGGCTTTATGCCGCATAAACAATTCAACGCTTTTGGATCTATGAGTTCAACGCTTTTGGATCATGAAGGTGGTTACTACATGGGATTGTTTTGTTATCCTTTCTTATTTTTTTGGTGTTTTGTTTAGAGAATTTGATTGTATGTTTTTGGATTTGGATTGAAGTACTCGTAGATGGGCATCTACAAATTTGGCTATGCAAACGCCCTCTTAATATTCTATATGTTATGATATTTGGAAACAATAGGATTTGGTAATTTAAAATGTTATTTGGTATTTGATGGATCATAATATATATGCAATGAGTAACTTAAAGCGTTATTTGTGTTGAATTGAATATAGTTATTTTATATTTACACCCAAAAAAATGATTGTGTAAGAAAAAATATTGTACTGTACTTATTAAAAATATTGTACCAAATATGTACCATTTATTAGCACTTTATTTGAAAGCGCTATCAAATATATGTTATATATTAGCGCTTTTTGTTTAGAGTGCTATAAAAAAACAAACAAAAAACATGCAAAATACTGACTTTGATAGCACTTTAATTAAAACGCTATTATAAATTGGTACTTTAATAGCGCTTTTAAAGTGCTATTAAATAAGAAATTTTTACAATAGTGGCGCGGTTAATAGCACTTTTAAGCGCTATCAAAAACAAAAAAAAGCGCTATTAAATAGCTTATTTGTAGACGTTATTTTCAAATTCACGCGCATTTTATTTTATTGTAAATGCTCACAGTTGTAATAGCTTTAGATTTAAAATTCCGCACTTTTAGTTTCTCGCATTTCTTATGTAACTGCCCCGAAGCCTTGTAATAGCGTAAGACTTAAAATTCCCGCACTTTAAATTCCTGTACATATATTAACTGCTTCGATAACTAGGATTGCATGACAAGATCTGAAAACAAACGGTAGAACACCTAAATGTTTAAAGATAAAATAACTGAAATACAACACAATTGCACACAAGCACCTCTAAGATATGCCCAATTTGGTTGCCTTTAAAAATAAGTCATGAGGCAGGAATGCTTTAGCAAAGACCCGTAAAATCAAAAGATCATAGTCCCTCGATGACCCTACAGTTGCCTTCTCAGTAAACGATCTAGTCCTCAAAACAGAATTGCTAAAGCATCTCCATAATTGCCTTCGTGACTGTAACGTCCCTTCGAATTTCCCTTAACATCCAACGATAAGGCTACCTACTCACTAATAGTAGGATAACATTGTCTAAAGGAAAAAAGGAAAAGAACGATCCTTTTCGAGTACAAAAAGTAGATAGCTGTTAGAAGTTTGCTCAAAAACACTTTTTTTGCACTTACACACAAATACTACTTTTCAAAAACAATTTTAAAACATTTGCTTTATTAACATTCTTGAGGACTGATACAAGAGTTAAACACAAAGCAAATCACCGTACTAAGGCTTTTCAAAATATTTTCAAACACAAAGCACAAAAGCATCTTGAAAAATGAGCAACCCTCTAAGAGCCTGTGGAAAACCACAGACGGAAAGGGTGTTAACACCTTCCCTTTCCATAATCTACCCCCCTTACTCATAAAACTCTTGAAAATGTCTTTTTCTGTTCTTTTCACCCTTTCCTTTGTTTGGATAAAAGAAAATATGGTGGCGACTCTTTCTTATCACACATTTGCAAACAAAAAATGCAAAACCAGTATATAACAGTCGGTTCTGCCACCGTATCACAACTTTATATTGACAAACCAATCTTTCCTTCCAGACATATGTGATGAACATCCTGAATCCAAATACTATTGGTCCTTGAATCTATCTTCATCTATTGTTGTGACCATCAACATCATCTCTTCTTCTTCGTTTTTTGCAAGCTTTGCATTACTTTCTTGATTCTTTCGATTTTTTGGATAATCACTCGAATAGTGACCATACTTCTAACAATTGTAACATTAAATATGACTCTTATCAGGTTTCTGACCACCACCTCTTCTTCTATTTGCAACACCCCCTCTTTGGTTTCCTTAGTGTGGTCTTCTATTATTCGAAGAGTTTTCTTCGTTCTGGTTTCCTCTACCATTCGATTTTTTGTAGCTGCCTCTACCTCAATCGAAATATTTCCTTTTCCTTTGGTTTCTTTTGCTGAATGTGCCTGCAAGACCACATCACTCTTCAATTTTCCTGCAACTCTTTTATTCATTCTTTGTTCATGAGATTCAAGCGTCCTTTGAAGCTCTTCCTTTGTCAATTTCGACAAGTCTTTCCCTTCTTCTATCGCCACTAATATTTCGTCGAACTTAGGATCTAAAGATCTAAAGATCTTCGAAACAACATCTATTGTTGTTAATATTTCTCCACATACCTTGATTTGATTCACTAGTTTTGTAACTCTAGTGAAGAAATCAGATATGCTCTCACTATTTTCTATCTGAAGCAATTCGTATGTTCTTTTGTGAGTTTGTAATCTCACTTCTTTCACCTTTTGTGCACCACCAAAGGACTTCTCAAGAACATCTCAAGTTTCATTTGCATATTCTGAATCACTTACTTTTTCAAAATTTTATGGACTCACACATTGATGTATTATAAAGAGTGCTTTATAACTCAGCTTCTCAATTTCTGTGTAATTCTTCTTTTCTTCTTCTGAAGCGTTTTCTCCAAGCGCTTCGAATCCATCTTTTATAAGATCCCAAAGACCTTGACACTTGAATAAAAATTTCATCTGTGTCCACCAATTCTCATAGTTGTCTACTTTCAGAATTGATAGAGTTGCTGGATAATTTGCATTCCCATAATTTTCCTTCGTGAATTCTTCAATCGTTCTCGATTGATACTTCCCTTGAATCGAAACCGAGCTCTGATACCAGATGTAGGAAATCCACCAAATATCTATGATGAATTTCTACTTCAATGACAATGAATTATGAGAAAAAAAGAAAAGAAAGAAGACAATTATTTTCTGCAGAGTTTCTCTCTGCCCATAAACTGTGGAAAACTTTGTTATTCACTTGCAACTGCAAATTCTGTGAATACAACTTAATTGACTTGATTATAAAATATGGGTTACTCCCTCTATTTATAGATTTAGCTTGCGCCCTAAACCCAAAATTATAAAAGCCCAAAATACTTATTTTGGTACTAAATCAAATCTATTCTGTTTTAGATCTAAATCAAATCTTATTTAAATCTAAAACAAATTTAATCTCTTTCGAAACAATCGAATTACAATTTAACAACAATGAACTTATAACCATACCATACTTAACAACGTTATGACCCACGTGATGGTACCCTTTTCCAACCGTTATGAAAGGGATTTTCCGTAGTAGTAAATGCTTAAAAATAAATGCATATTATTAGTATATATTTGAAACTATGTGAATATTATTGACTGCAAAACAAATTTCATAATTGACCAATGAGAGTGAAAAACATGACTTTATTAACATTTATAGTTTTAGAATTTATTCATCTGAATTCAACTGAATTTTGGTAATTATTGGAATTGTAAGCATAATCCATGGGTATATGTGAACATATCTATGAGATACTAACTGTAGACTAATAATTTTAATATCCATTTTTTAACTATTTTTTTATTGATGTTTTATTAATTGAAGTTATAAAAATAGTTGTACGGTTTTTTATAAATACAAATCAATGTTTAAAAGTTGGTGCATATTATTAGTATATAATTGAAACTATGTGAATATTTATGAACGGTAAAATAAATTATATTATGTTTGATATTCCAAACACATGAGTTAAAATTTGATAAATAATTATAAATTATAACTATATTAGTGATATCCAACTAAAAACATGGTCTCATACTTATAACCAACAATCAATTAAAATTATTTTTACATCTTCCAAGTATTTTATTTATAAAAAAAACACAATAAGAGAGTTTTATATTTTTTTCCTTATATTTTAGAACGAAGGGTTTATTTCTTTTCTTGAAGCTATATACAATTTTACATTGATATTATAATTTTATATTGGATCAATCTCTAACATCAACATTATTTATTTTTATGTAATAATGCAAAAAAATATTAATATTTATAGATCAATAATTTTAAAATCTAAATAAATAAATTTACCTTGACTTTCATAAACATATTTTAATTTTATTTATTTCATACCATATATTTTCCTTCTCACGAAATTATTCTTCTTTTAATAAAAAGTAAAATATTATTTTTTATGAGAATTATCTTCTATTCAACAAAAAAGTCAATGTATTCTGATCTCTCTTGAGCCACAGGTCTTATAGTTTTGACTACAAAACTCTTCATGTTGTAAAATATAGTTCTCCATTCAATCTCCAAAGGTTTATAATTTTGACATGACAATCACTCGAAGCGTAAATCATTAAAGAACAGTAAGGACATTAACAATAAAATATTAATGGTGAATTCTTATTTACCGTTAAATATGAAGAAGTCGTTTATTTATAATAAATCTAACATATTAAATTAATGAATTTTTTCATAAATATCTATTATAAATTAATTTAGTGTATAAGTTAATTTAAATAATTAAAAAAATAAATTCAATTTAAAATATTAACAACTTTAGTATTTTGATACACATATATTAAAATATACTTCGATTATAGTACGTAGATTTTCGACACCGGTACGCAAATATATTTCGTTGACATACATAAATTTTGTCGAATCAAAATTTTTTCTTCAATTTAATAGAATTCGATCCAATATCTCACTGTATTAAAAATTATGGATCAACCTAAAATATTGAAGAGGCCATCAGATTTTATTTTTCATCTTATAATTCTTGTTATGCTTTATCTAAAATTCACATTGAACACTGTTGTCTGTAATTTGTATTTTGCATTAACTATTTTGCGTGAATCTCATTGATCGCTACAATACTTAATATATGCAATTTTGTATTTTAGGAGTTGTTTATAGTTCATAAACTACATTATATTTATGGCTCGATTTAGCTTATAATAATTATTTTTAATAAAAATACAATTCAATTTAAAATTTGTTTAAAACCAATTTGTATCTATAAAAAAAAACAAAATTTTTTATTATAACTTTTCTTGGAATAGTTCCTTAAATTTAATTATGTATAGCTAATTAATGAAATTAAATCATTTGAATACACATTGAGTGGTGTTTTCGGTACTAGTTAAATTAAGTACATATAAATTATTAGTTTATAGTTTAATTTTAGACGATACTATTTATCTGTATTTATATATTAATATAAAGATATTGTTGATATTTATAAATAAATAATTTAAATAAAAAATATTTTTATTTTAGTATAAATATTTATCACAATAAACGTGTATGTAGGAACTTTTCTTATAAAATAAATAAAAAATTAAATAAAATAATTTTTGCTTAAACAATAAGTTGTTTTTATAACATATCGAGTAAGTTGAAAATAATTTATAAACAACATTTATATATTAGTGGAAAAGGGAATAGAAAAGAAAAACCAACTTCACATCACTTTCAAATTGTTCCATGCATGATGCATGCACAAGTATGAATAGCAATAGTAAGATGAGTGATCTTTCATCCGTTTCAGTGTAGTGGAGCACAGCTGTTCTTATCATTTTATTCCTTCCTAATTTCTGACTTGTTGGTTAATAAAGTTACACCTTACCTACCATTACCAAGATCCTATACTTCCTTTACTTCAAAATTTCCTTTTAAGATTTTGTATGTAGATTAAAAAACCATTTATTCTAGTATAGAAGATTTCCAAAGTGTGAATGGCTAATGTCACGTGGAATATTGTAACAATCCAAATTACCAATTAGAGAGAGATATTGACAAATGAATGGTAGGTGTCATTAAATTAAGAAATAAGAGATGCAAAGGACATTAATGAAAGATCTATTAAAAAGTATAACTAATAGATTTAGTTAGATGTGAACTAAATGACAAGTTGGTAAATACCATTTAGTTAAGGGGAATTGTTGCACCTCAAAATTTACCCTCCTATTTTATTCAACATATGTTCATTAAGACCCTTAACTTGCTCAAGGATGTTCAAGAGTTGAGCAGACAAACTCTCTCCTAAAGAAATGAACCTTCAACTAGGGTTTCTATTTTCATCAAGATGGGTGAGTTCCAAAGGCCTAATATGCTCTCCATAATCCTAATATGTCTTCAAGATCATCCATGTCAAGTTTTATGCCTTGCACAAGAAGTTAGCTCAGTCAAACTACTCAGATGCTTGAGAATCGATTGTATTAGGTCAAAAGTCAGTTGTGGCCCACAAACAGTCAAACTTTAAGATTTTTGGTCAACACCAATATTTTAAAGTAATATTCATCATTTGATCAAATGTTGATCATGATTCCTCAAGGAATGCTCCCAATTCATCAAAACTCAAAAGTTGTTAAATTAGGGTTTCTTAGGAAAAGTCAACCAAACTTTGACCAAGCATAACTTTTTTATACTTTATCAGAAATTTCTCATCCAAAGCTCATTTTGAAGGGAATTCAATTTCCTACAACTCATCTTCATCCCTCAAGTTCAAGAAATACACTCATAAAACGATATGGATTTCTACATTATATGTCCTTTTGAAAAGTCAACAAAAACACCTTTTGGGTCAAAGCTTATTACATGAATATGGAGGACCCAATTGAAATGATACCAAAAGGGTTGTTTAGGGGACATCCTAAGATTTCTAAAAAGTTTAAGAACACCTCTCTAGGGTTAAAATTGGAAGAGTTATGCATTATCAAAGTTGACCATTTTTGGAAAATTGCCAAAAGTCAAATGTGCTCAAAAATGCATTTTTTGCCAAAAGGGCCTAGCATTTTAGGATTGTATATTGTTAAGGACATGGTCCACGACCCAAGTCAGCAGCCATATCTTATTTTCTCTATTTATTTATTTTATTATAATTTTTATTTATTAAAAATCACATTAAATCAAATAAATAACAAAAAATATCAAAGATTGTTTTGATGGTCTGATTTTGATGGAAATCAAATCTAATTATCATGGCCAAATCAGATCAAAATGAATCAAGGTAATTTGAGGCAAAAATAACATGATTTGGATGGTTATGGAAAGATATCATATGACAAGAAAATCTCATTCAATCTCCATAATTCCAAAGGATTCAGGTTGTTTTTGTTACCCTAATGCATCATACTACATAGAATGAACAAAAACAAGGCAAGAGAACAAGGGCCGCAACCATGAGAAGAGAGAAAGAAAACCCAAAAATTGGACAAAAAGTGTTGGATCGTTATCTCACATAAAGGGTGATTCAGGCTGTTACAAAGCTTCCAATCGCTTCCTAGACATCTCTTGGAGCTAACACAATTCATTGCAAGCATTTCTAAGCCCAGAATCGTCCCCTAGGCTCCATACGGTTTGCATTTTTTCTCAAAATCGTTTACGATAATTCTTGCATCTTAGGCATGTTTGAATGATATATTTGTGATTGTTAACATATTTGCAACATGTTGGGATAATTTAATTGATGTTTTGATGCATATACTGATGATTGCCATGGCTAGGGTTTAAGAAGCCATTTTGGGGCTTCTCTATACAGGTGGAATTAGGCCAAGAAAGTGATGCCATGATACTCGTGAGATCAAGACGAGTTGATTGGTGCATTTAGGATTAATTTATCAAGCGTTGTATGGATTTTTGAAGTTCGCAGGTTTTTGGCTATGGAGCTTTGACCGTAGGTATAGATTTGATACCTAAGACGACAGACAAGGAAGAAGATGATGAGTTGTCACCTTCCCACTGGGCCATTTGAACAATCGCGCATTTTTTTGGACCATCCACATTGTTTTACATATTATGCTTTAATGTTATCATTATAACAACTAAGCAGCATAACACAGATGGCAGGGCAAGCGTGGAATGAGTGGAAGGACCTGGGTTCAATCTCAGGTTCCAGCATTTTCTTTATTTTCTCAACATGTAATTGCAGATCCCATGCGTTCCAAAGCCTGATGTCCATCATGTGCCTCATTGATCCAGCCATTGGATCGTTGCCAACGCAGATCCAATGTTCAATCCAAGGAGAGACCATGGTGCACATTCCAAGCGTGCCAACACAGGATTGGGCTCAGTGTGCATTAGGCCTAACAAAAATCAAAAGTGCACCCCCTGGTTTGCTTATGCGCAGACCCAATTTCTTACTTTTTTATTATTTTAATTCTTTTTCTTTTTATTTATTAATTTTGTTTTTTTTAAATAACTCAAAAAATCATATTTCTTTTATTTAATCAAAAAATCATAAAAAACATCAAAAATATTTTTTATAAAAAATATTTTATTAATTAATTAGTTTAATTAAATTAGGGTAATTTAATTCTTTTTTTGTTATAATTTAAAATAATTAGAATTAGGGTTGACTTTATACATAACCTAATTTTTCCTCAAAAACAACATAAATATTTTCTTAAATTAAATTTTTAGGTCGCCAAGTTATTTCTCACATTTAATTTGCCGCACGCTTTGGATTTTCCTTTTTATTATTATTTGTAAATGCTCCGAGTTTGTAATAGATTTAAATAGGGTTTTAATTCCGCATTTTATTTTCAGTCAAAATAATAATGTATATGCCCAAAGCCATGTAATAATTAGGACTCTAACTTCTCGCATTTTAATTTCCGCAAATTATAATCTTCCTAGATGTATGTATAGGATTGCATTGAAAGACAAACCGAAATTAAAACAGTAGAAAACCTTAATTGTGCAAATATAATTAACTGAAAAAAATACACTTGCACATGCTCACTCCTAGGGTCTACTCCACTCCAATTGCCTTCGGTAAACAGTCATAAAGTATAGGAAATGTTAGTGGTCGTCCTCTAGTCTCAAAAGATCTAAAATGACCCAATCAGATGTTGCCTGAGAAGAAGATCTTTAAGGATTTAGGGTGATTACTAAAATTTCCTAATATTTCTTTTGTGATCGTATTTGTCCCTTCAAACGTCCCTTAAAACTCAAACGATGGTGCTACCTATTTCTTAATAATAGGATAGCGCTGTCTAAAGGAAAACGAACAGACTTTTTTTCGAGTAGGTAGATTAGTTCCTAGGTACTTGCTCAAACAAAACTTTTCACATAAACACTTTTCAAAACAATTTTCAAAACAACTTCGCCACACTCTTGAGGACTGATACAAGGGTTATCACGAAGTAAAACTTTTTCAAAACAAGCACACACAAGTAATTTAAAAAATGAGCAAGTACCTAAGAGCCCGTGGAAAACCGCGGATAGAAGGGTGCTAACACCTTCCCTTTCTATAATCTACCCCCCGTACTCAAATATCTCGAAAAAGGTTTTTTCTGTTCTTTTTCCTTTCCTTAGTTGGATGAAATAAAAGTCGGTGGCGACTCTTGCTTACCGCAACATTTGTGAGAAAAAAACGCAAACCAGTATAACAGTCGGTTCAGCCACCGTATCACAAAACTGGAGACTCTGCTGAGAAATTAATAAGTGGGGTACACATTAGGATCTAGGTCATTTAAATTACTTCTTTTTCTTGTCTTGATTGCTTTATTTTTAAGGGATTGTTTGGATTATTATAGATTCTACACCCGGATCTGGGGAACACCTTTTAGGTAAATAGAAATAAACTGTGAGGGAGCTGTGCGGGGTATACCAACATGGTTGAAGAAGTAGCTACATTGATGTGGCACTTTGGTTGGTACCGTTAACCCTTGAGTCAATCAGGGAGAGTACGGGGCCGCTGCGTGGTGTCGTGAAGCATCAACTGACCTTAGAACCTTTAATCGCACAACTTGGCCAGTAGGACGTAGCGAGGTGGCCGGCCTTGGTATATTTCCAAGGTCGACAGATACTCGATACTACACTCATTGAGGTTTGACTCTTGAGTTTTGTTTGGTTTCGAGTCAATTGCCTAATGAATGAAGCTAGGGGAAAGATCGGTGATATTGAGATCCCTTAGAACCCGGTTACTATTTATAGGACAGGTTGAACCAATCCAACTTCAAGAGGGTATGACCTTAAAACTCATGCAGGCCTTAAACCTAAGGACTTGGTGTGACTTGTTTGTTTTTTGCTATACCCGTGATTTTCTAACATAATCATGACATCATAAGCATGGCATATCATGGCTAACCATTTCAAGAATTTCCTAGGGCTCATTTTTGCTTTGTTTTGTAGGATATGGCATCCGCCCGTAGGAACACTATACAGATCAACCTTGTGAAAGTGTCTCTCCAACTAAAGGACCTGACATTAAGGGTTCTTGAAAGTTATCATTTCACTAAAAAGCATGGTCAGTTGCTCAACTTGGTCACTACAAAACCTGATGAAGAATTATTAAAAGTGTTGTTTCAATTCTTCGATCCTGTGCACCATTGTTTCACCTTCCCGGATTACCAGTTAGTACCTACTATGGAGGAATTTTCTCAGTTGTTGGGGGTACCTATTCTTGATAAATTACCTTTCAACGACATAAAAGAACATCCAAATCCTGAAGAGATTGCTAGAGCTATGTCTTTACAACGGTCTGACATAGTGACAAATTGGGAGACTAGAAGGAGTGTCCAAAGAATTTCGGTTAAGTTTCTGTTCGAGAAGGCTTACCATTTTTGGGATGCCTTAGATTTACAAGCTTTCAAAGAGGTGCTGGCACTTCTCGTTTACGGGACGGTACTTTTCCCTAATGCGGATCAACTCGTAGATGTAAGCACTATTAAGGTTTTTTTGTCTCATAACCAGTGCCTACGTTACTCGGGGACATTCTGTACTCTCTGCATGCTCGCACTCTAAAGAGAAGGGGGACCTTCATGTGTTGCACTCCTCTATTGGATAGGTGGTTTATTTAGCACCTACCCAGGTCTGTTCTAAAGAACGAGCAGGGTTTGAAATGGTCTCGTAGGCTGATGTCCGTTAAGCACTCAGACATTTATTGGTGTTCACGGTTCTCGGAAGATATTACCATCATCGATCGCTGTGGTGAATTCCTTAATGTCCCTCTCTTAGGCATTAGGGGAGGAATCACTTATAACCCTTGTTTGGCACTGCGTCAGTTTAGTTATGCGAGAAGAGATGGTCCTCACGACACGCTTATCCAAGGAATCACCTTCAACTATGAGAATGATGCTCAGGGGTACCGCAGGAGGTTCATAAAAGCTTGGGGGCATGGTGCATAAAATTGATAGCAAGACACTAGGGCACAATAATTCTATTCCTCTTTAGCCTTATCTCCGGCGGGTACGAGCTCGCACCCAAAGCCTTATGATGCCTTACCCAGCTGTCCTACCAATAACTGTGGGGCCAGCTATTGAAGGAGATACTACTTCACTTGGTCATCATTCTGACATGCCAACCGATCATGAAGAGTTACATAAGTCCTGGATTCAACTCAAAGAGGAGCAGGACACGTTTGAAGCTCAGTTCTATGCTAGCAAGAAGAAGGTCCTGGATCTCACTAGGCTACTTCATGAAGAAAGAAACATAAACGCCTACATCGCGCCAAAGAGGATGCGCTCCTGGGAGACCTAGTTTCTTTTTTTTTTTGCTTTAAGTGTTGTTTTGTTTAATTGTAAGCCTAAAAGGCATTCTTTGTAATAATTCGAACTTAATAATGCAATTAACGTGTGTTTATTTTGGTTAAACAAATCTGAGCCTTTAAGAATCCTTGAAATCATTGCATACGCATCCCATTCATACCATCGCATAAACAGGTACCATTACAGGTTTCTCATCTTCTTCGTTGTTTATTTTAGAAAAAATGTCTTCTGAACAAAGCATTAAGGATCTCCAGGCACAAAATGCCTAGTTCCAACAGATGTTCATAAATCTGGCGAAAGGGTAGAAGGATCTGAAGGCTCTCATCCTGAAGGAGAAAAAGAAAAAGAAGAAGGCCGCCGGTATTCTGAATATGGGCATAAGGTTTAGGGGGACGTTGAAACAGTAAGTCGATCTGACCTCTTCATCCAAAGAAGGGAAAAATCAAGAAGAAGAGACAAGGGAAAAGGACCCCAGTCTTGAGGTTTCTGACAATGATACAGATTATAATGGTGAGTAGTATCCTCCTACTGAGGACATATACAAGCAGTTGGAAGACCGTCTGAGTTCTATGGAGGTCCAGAGGATACCAGGGTTGGATTTCGAAGAATTAGGATTGGTGTCGGGAGTGGTCATTCCACAGAATTTCAAGGCTCCAATTTTTGCTAAGTATGATGGGGTTTCTTGCCCAAAGTTCCACCTCCATTCCTACGTCAGAAAGATCCAGACCCACACTACTGATAGAAATTTATGGGTTCACTTCTTTCAAGACAGTCTGTCAGGGACTCAGCTTGAATGGTTCTACCAACTAGAGAGAGCCAATTTCTGAAATTGGGAAGATCTGGCTGCTGCTTTTTATAAGCAGTATCAATACAACACGGACCTTGCTCATACTCATACTCAACTCCAGAGTATGTTTATGGGTGCAAGTGAAGGCTTTAAGGACTATGCACAGAAGTGGAGAGACTTGGCTGGAAGAGTTTAACCCCCGTTGTCTGATAGGGAGTTGTTCGATATGTTTCTGGGGACGCTATCTGGTCCATTCTTTAATCATTTAATCGGCAACTCATCAGCTGGTTTCATCGAGCTGATCCTAACTGGTGAGAGATTAGAATCTGGATTCAGAGTGGTAAAATATAGAAGGATGCCTCTTCGAGTTTGGTAAAGAAGCCTTTTACTGGTAAGAAGGAAGCCAGTGCCATCTATAGCCTAAGAGGCCAAAGCAGAGTTGAACACCGTCAGACAGTAAGTGTTGTAATGATACCGAGGCCTGCAGTTTCTCCATAATGCAACAATCAACAAAGGGCAGAAAGAACACAACGGCAGTTTACCCGGATCAACATGATATTGGCTGAAGTTATAACCCATCTGCTGAGATCCAACTTGGCGACCTTGAAAGAGGCTCCCAAGAATCTGAACACCACATCTCCCTGATATAATCCAAATGCTCGGTGTGCCTATCATTCTGAGAGTCCTGGCCATGACACCAACTACTGCTGGGCTCTGAGAAATAAGGTACATGATCTGATCGAAGCCAAGGAGATTGAGTTTGATGCTCCGGAAAAGCCCAACGTCATAACTGCTCCCATGCCTAAGCACGGTCGTGGAATTAATGTTGTAGATACCGATCTGATTGTGACCTTGGTGGATGAAGTTTCTACTCCTCTTATGAAGATTAAGAAGAATTTGTTGTCGGCCAGTTTATTTCTGGGTTGTGGTGAAGGTTGCCACATGTGTTTATTTCTTCACTCTGGTTGCCATTTGCTGAAGTCAGGTGTTCAGCGCCTGATAGACAGCAAATAAATTTTGTTCGAGAAAACTTTGATTCCCGTTGTTCCATTTGAAGACGTTAATATTATAACCATTTCCGCCAATCCTTCCAAGGTATCCTCTAGAAGACCTGTTAGGATTACATTTGTTCCAAGAGTCGCTCCGCTAATAATCACCATTCCTGGTCCTGTCCCGTATGCCTCAGACAAAGCTGTCCTTTGGTATTATGGTGCCGATGTGTACTATCATGGCATCAAACAAGATCTGAAAAATGAAGAGGCTGATCCTAATGTCAGTAACATTTTCGGGACCAACAAGGTTACCCGAAGTGGAAGGGTTTTCTCTCCCTAGATTTTCCCGAAGACTGTCAATAGGCCTATTATTATTCTGTCTGCTACTCCTGTTGGTACATCAACTACTACTTTGCTTACTCCAATTATCACCCCTGTCGTCGAGTCATCTGGGACCCGATGCAAAGAAGTTATAGGTGAGCCTGCCCGGACGGAGGTACCTAGAAAAATTGTCGTAGAAGCCTCTAAGCAAGAGATAGAGGAAATACTGAAAATAACCAAAAAGAGCGACTACAATATGGTCGAGCAGCTGGGGCAGACCCCCTCAAAGATATCCATGTTGTCCCTGCTGTTGTGCTCCGAGGCCCATGCGAAGGCTTTGATTGCATTCCTCAAGATTGCGCATGTGCCGCAAGAGACCTCAACTGATCAATTCAAAGATTGTGTGGCCAGCCTGACTGCTGACAATGGGCTGGGTTTTTCAGATGCAGACTTGACACCGAAGGGGAGGAAGCATAATGAATAATGTACTTGAGCTCTCCTTGATGACGTGACATTATCCTCTCCAATGAAGTTAACACGAGATCCCCAATTGAAGTCTCGGCGATTTAGTTTTCACCTTCCTTAGTGAGGTCAGTATTGGAATCTCCAGTTGAAGACTAGATGATGAGGGACTGTGTTCCCCAGTTGAAGTATGCATGATATCCCCCGGTGAAATCTAGAGGAGGATTTCATATCCCTGCAACTGCCTTGGTTTAGTACTATCAGATTATCCTTTGATTATTTTTTTCAAACCATGTTTCTTCCCAGTAGAGTTAAGTCGTGAAATGGGAATTTGTTTCCTCAGTTGGTGCTTACTCTCTCATGGAATCATCATCCTAGATGTGATTTAGCCGAGTGTTGACTTTACCCAAGTTGGTTTTGTCTGGTTATTCCCAGTGTTGTATGTCTCTTTTGCCAGCATATACATGATAACGTTCATACATACATCATGCATAGCTGAATTAAAATCATTTCTCATTTGCATTCATTAATATTTTTGTTGGCATATTACCCTATTTGTAGAGTTATGTTACCCACTCTTCAATAGGTCGTCAACCCTAAGCAGAAAGTGTATATCCTTTTAATTTCCCCCACTGAGTTATCCCCCATGGAAGAATTTTGTTTTAGCCTTCCTATTTAGCTCATTATCTGAATGGAATATGGTCCCCTTTTGAGTTTAATCCTCATTAGGTGTTGTCTTGGTTGACTGTTTCATTTTGGTTTGTTTCTGGCTTGGATTTATGGTCGCTGGCAACATTGCTATTTTGATTTTTGTAGGTTTTGAGCCCTAGATTAAGAATGTGCATTTAATTTGCACGAGAAGACTTTATCTCCTCGACAAGAATATATTGACATTTCCCCAGAGAAGCCAATATTCATTTCTCAGCAGCATTATTGCAATTCCTTCTCATAAGAGAAAGTGGCGGTCTCTTTATTTGAGCAACATGTTCTTCCCCAGTAAGTCTGTCAATGCCATAAGAGATTTGTTACTCCAATGAATGGTAGTACCTTCATTATGGGAGATAGTTCGTTATTGAGATTTGTTACTCCAATGAACGGTAGTCTCGTCATTATGGGATATAGTTTGTTGTTGAGATTTGTTACTCCAATGAATGATAGTCTCGTCATTATGGAAGATATTCCATTGTTGAGATTTGTTAATCTAATGAATGGTAGTCTCGTTATTGTGGGAGATGGTTTGTTGTTGAGATCTTTTTCTGATGGATGGTAGTCCCGTAATCATGGGAGATAGTTTGTCATTGAGATTCACTTTGCTCTAAAGAAGTTCATTAGCTTCCATTCATAAGTACTGATGCTAATCATTTATTACTTACCCTAATATTGGTATTCACTGGTATTATCTTACCATGTATATTCCCCGTGAGTCTACATTAACTTTTTGCCATCTTCTCAGTGAGTGGGTAGTTTGCAGTTATTTGTCGATCTTTGTCATCCATTACTTTTCCTCAAATTTTGAGTTAAAGATGCTTTATTTCCTCCTTGGGCTTTACCCCAGTGGAGTTGAGTCTTCTGTTTACTAGTGATTTATTTTCCTGGTTGGATTTTTTTTTATTATTTGTTTTTATTTCTCGCATCCCCAGTGGTGTTCAGTGTCACCTCTGGATTTGTTTGTCTGCATGCATAATCATAAGCATTTCATGGCATCTTAGGGCCAAAAATAGGGCTTGTTTTTATATTTAAGTATCTTCAATCTCGTCGAGACGAAGATTTTAACCTTCGTATCTCTGGATGGAAGACACTTAAATAAGGTAAGCTATTATACCCCAACTTTCCCCCCTAAGATTTCTCATCATTTCAATGTCAATCCAATCATATCAAGATCACACACTAGGGTTTGGTTCTTCTTCCTATATTTAGGTTTGTTCATAGGAGAATACCAAGCACTTTGATTTCTATGGTTTGTTACATGTGTTTTTATGATTGATTGACTTTTAACTAACAAATATAATGTATATTTTCTCTATGGATGGTGACATTATAGGTGATGGAACAATACATTTCATCAGGTTGATTCATAGGTTCATGAGTTTATTTTCATGCCTTCTTCAACAAAGCTTCATTGAGATTTAAGCTTCATATTTGTGTGTGTTTCAAGATAACATGATTTTAAAGCCTATTATGTCTCATCATGCTCTACTTTTTTAAGGAAAGTTAAGAGATGCAAGATTGATTCAAGAAGTTTGACCTAATTTGACAAGTTCTTGATTCCTTGATTACAAGTGCATAATTTTCTCCATTTTCAACATTTTGAAGTGATTATTATTAATATTGGTTCTTATTATCATCCACAACAACTTCTCTTCACATAGCAAAATTAATTGTGCAGGAAAGATTGTCAAAAATTGAAAGGGGTTCCAAGTAATTTTGATGCTTTAATAGCTAGGGTTTTGAACTTCTAAGGACTATATCTTGTTCATCTTTGATATTTTTGAGTGATTACAAAGATATGTTTACCTTTAAAGGATTATTAACAAATTACTTCAAGAGTTTCAAGCAAATTTTATATGGAAGATCACTAGTGATTGAGAAATATTACAAGTCCTCTAGATAGACCATCAAATTCTTTTGAGTGACTTCAAAAGATCATAACTTAGTTAATTTTTATCATCTTGATCTCATTATTTTTTCACAATGATCTTAAGGATGTTAAATTTAAATCTGTTTTTTGTGCTAAGCTTGTAAATGATTGCAAGATTCTTTTTGAGCTCAAACGTTTATATGTCATCTCATGGATTTTCATCAATTTTACAAGATTATAACTTGTTCAATATTTGGAATTTTTTATTGATATAAGTTTAACAATACTATTTAAGGAGTCTACTTAAATCTAGAATTAATGATAAAAGCTCAATTTTGAAGAAAGACCTTGTTTGAAATCAAAATATTATAGCTCATTTTTGAAGATAAAAACTTAGAATTTTTCTAAGTATAAAAGTCAGCGCTTTTTTTTTATATATATTTTAACCAAGCATAACTTCTAGCTCAAGCATCCAAATGAATTCTTTCTTGGCACATTATAAAGATTGTCACTTGAGCTTTCCAATGCATCAAAAATCATCTCCTAAGGTTTCCTAAATCATGCACACCATGAATTCAAAGTCAGCTACTTGGAACTGCATTTTTCCTCCAAGTCAGATCTTGAAATCCATAATCCAGCTTCTAAACACCAAATTAGCACGCGTTTTTGATTAAAACATGTTTAACAAAGTTCCCAAAGTTGAATTAAGGATCAAAACACAGGAATTGACTGAGCTTTGATGCACATGGAGTCAAACATTTTCCACTTTCGGGCTCCATCCAATTTCCCTCCAAACTTCAATTTTCCTCTCAATTCTTTGCACCATTCAGTTCCCTATAAATAGAGTACCTCACTCCTCTCATTTTCTCAAGCTTGGATAGCCAAAATCACCCTGCCAAAATCTCTTTATAACTCATTTTTCTGAGTTTTTGAATTCATCTTTTCTCCACTTTTCAATCCAATTTCTTTGCTGATTCTTCATCCTTTAACTTCATTGAAGGTAACAGAAGAAGAACCAACTCCTACGGCTTCCTAAATCGTGCTGGCCAAGTCCAATTTTAGAGAAAATTCATCTGACTTCATTCAGGTAGTTTAACGCACCAAAACTTCTAACTCAAATTACTGGAATGGTTTATGATGTTCACTAATGCTTTCTATTAACTCAATTTTGATTAATCAATGCATTTGATTCTTCTTTTTTCAATTTCAAATTTTTCAAAACATCTATGGTTTTTTTCAAATCGAGTAAGTTGTGTTTTATATAAATTTGATGCGAGGATATGATTGTGATCATCTTGAAGAGACACATCTAATGATACCACTATGAGCGTCTAAATTTACAGATTTAAGAATCATGATTTCTCCCTAGTTGTAGGGTAGCTGGAGGTTGAAGATGACCTGCGTGGCTTCTTCAACCAATGAGAGCGAGACAATTGAAATATTGTGATTGGTCTAATTATCGTGACTTCAGTGTGCGCTTGTTATTCGTGGATCACCATACATCATCACTCTAGAGCCATTAGATGTGCCAATGTGTTTTAATAAACCGGATCCAACACCTCACATTATTTGTGATTTATTTTATTTTTACAAAATTTGTTTTAATTTCAAAAGTTCATAACTATCTTATTTTTTACCCATAAATTATGAAAAAAATATACAAAAATACTTTGAATTATTTATGACTTTGTGAATATTTTTTCATATTTTTATTTTGATATTTGATATTTTTCATAATTTTTGTATTTTTTGTCTTATTTTAATTGTTTTAAAAATACTTTCTGGTCTTTTTAAATTCTAGAAAAATCATGGAAGGATCCAATGACCTCTAGACAAACATTGGTGACCTCATCTACTTTTTATTTCTTATTTTTCTATTTTTCATAATTTCTTATTTATTTTACTTATTTCTTTAAATTTAAAAATTAGCTTATGATTTTAAAAAATTCCAAAAAATTTTATCAACAGTTATTGATTTTTGTTTGAATTCTGATTTTGTTTTTAAGTGTTATTTGATGATTTAATATATTTTGTGTATTTTACCAATCATTTCTCTCAATAACCATTTAAATATTATTTTATTAAATATTATTTTATTATTTTTGTTTGATCCTGATTTGGGTTTTATTTTGAGACAAGTTCCTCAACCTCATTGGATCTTGGGTGTTGATAGGTTGAAAAATCAAATCCACCAAAATGGATGATTGATGTTGGTGATATTTGAAACCCTAATTTCATCTAATACATCCTCTTCCTCTTCATCTTATCCCTTTCTTACTTGTGCTACATGTTGTTGGATAATAATCTATATCTCATTTCTCTAAATATATGGTACATAGATTGCTCTTGATCGGCCTCAAAATAGGTGTGACTTCTATATAAGCCCACTTACTATTGCCTAATATAGTGCTAAATGTTGTCTCGATTCGAGAAATAATCATCTGTGGTCCAAACCTATATTTGCAAGTTCAAGTATGTCTAATTTGAAACCTTTGATCCAATAACTTTGGGATTCATTTTTAGGAGGCTTTGGTCTTATCAATCCTATAATGAACCATCATAAACTTTGATTTTAGCGAATCATTTCAACATCGTTGATCATATGTTGTCGCCTCGAGAACTTGATATGAATGATATACTTGACAAAAAGAAAATGAAACTTGTTGTTAAAAAGCTTTAATTTTATCAATCTTATAATGAGTTTTCAAATGCAAGTTTTAAGATGGTCATTCAACTAACCTCTAATTTCTAAGTCGCTAACAATTGACTTTTACTTTATATTTTTACTTTTATGTACCATTTATTTTGGCATTTACATTTCATATCTTTTTTATCTTTGCTCACTTGAGTATTTATCTTTATGCCATATTGATTTTTACTCACTTGAGCTTTTCATTTTCTTTTTGAAGATACTTAATAATCAACTTGAAAAATAAAAAACTTTAAGGTTACTTGGACTATTTGGTTACTATCCCTGGCATAATGGAGTTGTGGACTTCTTGGACTTAGGATTAGAAGCCTTGATACCCTTGGGACCTTGTGACTTTGTTTGTTATTTTGTCTAGAGTTCATGGGATTTACTCTAAGACATTGGGTTGATTTCCTTTGTGTGTAGGTTATTCAGATTATATGCTTTGTCTGTGATTGAGAATTCCTATGTGTACAGCCGTTACTCTGCCTAATTTTTGTGAATACCTAATGCATCTGAAACTTGATATTTTTAAGAGGTTTAGTATTGTCACTTGCTTGATTTCAATCCAAAGGATGAGAATTTTATATTGACTCTTTATGTCGGGTGTTGGCTTCTTGTTGGTTAGACGGTTCTTTTCCCTAACTTTTTCCTTATGCTTTAGGATAGTCCCTTCATCTTCTCTCATCTTCTTTAATTTCAAAAATTTTCTCCCTCTTTTTCAAAACTCTTCTTGTTTTCTAACTTGGACTTATATCTATGCATTTTCAAAAATATTTTCTTAATCAAACTTTAACCAACTTAATCATACTTTGACATTTTTTGCGAGAAGACTAAAATTCAATTAATCTCATTCAAACCGTTTTGCCACTTTGGCTTTTTACTTTAAAATTTTCTCAAAATATTAGATTCTTGTCAATCCTTGTAGTGATACGAGCTACTATACTTCTACGGTACATAGTGAAGTGAGATATTTTCCACTTGGGTGTTGAGCGAAGCTTTGTTGTTTTTAAAATTCAAGCTATATCCTTCCCTTTGAGATGATGCAAACTCTCGTTTCTCATAATCATGGGTTGTAAGTATGTTCTTCCACTCGAATATGACGATGATGTCTCGTCTCTTAAAATCAACCAACACACTTGTGTTTTAAAAATTTTAAAGGTGAATTACGAGTACCCTGATACCCTATTGCACAGAAGGTGGTACGTAGGCACTAAAGGTTCACAACCACGACAGATGAAAAAATTGTAAAAAATATTTTTTTTCTCATCTCCACCATCTATTTTTATATACAACATTTATAACTAAAATATACAAATTTTCAAAGAGGTTCCTGCAGAGTACCGTATATGTTTAGGATGTTAATACCCTCCCTTTGCATAACCAACTCCCGTACTTAAATTTTCTCCCTCTTTTTTGGGTTATTCACTCTTTTCTCATTCCTCTGAAAACAATAAAGCGCGGTGATGATTTTTATTTGATCTGTGTGAATCAAGTCAATCCAATAACTTAGTCTCTCTACCACTACATTATGTTTCTATATACCATTTTTAACATCAATGCATGTTATTCTAAATATATATGTACATGGTGTTACAAATATAATATTAGAACTTATGGTCAACCTAAAATATTGAAGAGACCATCACATTTGATTTTTTGTACTATAAGTTTTGTTATGCTTTATCTAAATTTCACTTTGATCACTATTATTTGTAATTTGTATTTTGCATTTACTATTGTGCATGAACATCATTGATCGCTCCATTACTTTTTTTTATAGACAACGAGATATCATAGCATTATAAAGAGTATAAGGGATACTCGCCTGTATTCAGTACAATATTAGGAATTTAGGAATTTCCTCAGACAATGATTCCACAAATAGAAACTTCAATTAACTCTTGAGTTAGACCCAATTACAAGAAGAATTGTCTTGCTCACCACCACCCCTTCTTGAAAGACCTTTGCATTAAAGATAAGTTCATTTCTCATCCACCATATGGCACAAACATATGTAGCCAACCAAACAACATTCTTTTCCTTTTCCCCACCACCCCTTCCAGCCCACTGTAGAAACTTATCATATGGTCCACCACGTCAGAAAAATTCTCCAGCAACATCCCATCACCCCTACCTTCGGAGCAACATCCAACAGAATTTCTTCCAGCTCCCTTAACTGCATTAGCGTTGCACCGCCAACCGACCTCATATTCTCCGCCACCAACCACTTCCAGATCTCTGCATAACTTAATATATGCAAACAAAATATGGAGACTATCGTTTCCACCAGGCAAATCTAATTACATCTATTCAATCCTCCTTTTAAATAATTTATTTTAGTTTACCGATCAACAATTAGACCTTGACCATATTAGTAGGAACTCATTTTATTATACTATATTTATTATATAATTTGGTAAAATTTAATTTCTTTTACTTTATAAAAACAATTTCAATTTTTATTTTTAAAGTTGTAGTAATTTATAATATAGTAGAAATGTATGTCATGCATGTATGTGTTATCATCATACATAACATATATATCTAGTAGTCTAAAAATAGGTAGATCTATCAGGTTGTTGAGAAATGTTGGTTGTTGTTATTCACTTGTAATCACTTGGTCTTAATTGAGAAAATGAATAGAAAAACAGTTACAACCAATTCTCTCTCTCTCTCTCTCTCTCTCTCTCTCTCTCTCTCTCTCTCTCTCTCTCTCTCTCTCTCACACACACACACACACACACACACACACACACACACACACACACACACACACACACACACACACACACATCGTGAATTGAATGGTTTTTTGTGGTTGTTTAACAAACTCTCTCTTTCTCTATGATTTTCCTTGTTATAAATAGAGATTGTCACAACAAACTAGTGTGGTGAGCGTTGATCAAGATGATGTCAATGAAGTATGAGATTGAAAAATTCACCAGAGTGAATGATTCCAGTTTATGGCGTTTAAATATGCAAGCTCTTTAGGTTCAACAGAATTTGTTATAAGAATTGAAAGCACCGGAGAAGATGAATGCTTCCCTAACAGAGAAGGAGAAAGTGACGATGATCGAAAGAGCTCACAGTTCCATCATATTTATCCTTGGTGATAAGGTTCTATGGCAAGTCTTATGGGACAAAATTGTAGCAGGCGTGTGGTTGAAAATTGTTGCATTTTGGAGCATTGAGGAATAAGGTGTCGAAGGCACGGCTCCGGATGCGTGTTTTTTAAATAAAAGACCAGTCTTGGGACATTCTGTCCAAGAGAGCACGCTTAGCGTGTAGAGGCCGCTAAGTGCGAGTGTCATTAAGCGCATTTTGCGGCGCGGTGCTTACGTTTGACAATTTGGCAGAACTAATATTTTGAAGCCCGCTTAGCGTGGATAGCACACTTATCGCGATTTAGGTTGGTTTGATGTGTAAAATAAGCAAGTCGCGCTTAGCGCACCGGGCCTGCTTAGCGCAGTCTGTTGAGATTTGTTTTATAACTTTCTATTCACCTCATTTTTAGGGATGCTTTTGGGGAATTTTTTTCTCCCAACTCCATTAACCTTCAATTTTGTTAGGATTAGATTAGATAACAACTATGTAGCTTGCATACGGATGATCTGGGGTGGATTGCTCTTCGATCGGCGCTGATAAACTGGTATATTTGCGGTTAATTTCTCTTTTTCTTTGTGTATTCTCTAATGGTTGGGTTTGTATGTATATTTTCTTTGAACTGGTGTATATTTGTCGCCTTTGGCGATATATGAAACTTGCTTTACAAATCTTTGTGAATTGTTGTCTTGGATTTTTATTTTGTATTAAAGATTTGAGTTCTTATAGATATATAATGCTTAGATTCTTATCTAGGATGATTATTTTTTAGTTTATGAACTCTAGATATAGATTTAGAGTTGACATCTACTTGGATATCAGAGCTTAATGCCTCTATGTTGTTTGTGTTGCTCTGAGAGATCGTCGATGCAAGCGAGCACGATTGACTTCTGTGTTGTTGAGGTGGTTGAGAGATCGCTACCGAGGTGATGCAGTCGGCCTCTCAATTTGGGTTAGAAATGACATAGGTTGTGAGTGATACGTAGTGACATTGATGAATATTGTAGGTTGAGTATAACAAATCGATAGGTCTAAGTCTGTGAGAAGTAATATATATGCATGTTTGATAAGTTATTCCTTTTTTCTTTTTTTACATTTATTTTATGTTAATACATTTTCTTTCAACTCATTTATCCCCAAACTCATTAACGATAGATCCGTCGAATGGAAATTCAATAACCAATCTCTGTGGACACGATATGATATAACCTGAATATCACTCGGTAAATTAATAACTTACTTTTTGTTTGCCTCTTTACCGCTACAACATTATGCATCATCTGATGTTCTTGTGGTTTCAAGCAATAACTCTAGAAAGGAGTGGATTATGGATTAAGGTTGTACTTGGCACATGACTCTAAACAAATATGTGTTTAATAAATCATGTGATCACAATGGTGGACCAGTGTTGTTGGGAAACAACAAAGCCTGCAAAATTATAGGTATTGGATCTGTGAGATTTAAGCTCTATGATGAGTTAATATAATTGTTGACTAGTGTCAGGTTTGTACCTGATCTTAAGAAAAAATTGATTTCTCTTGGTGAATTCGACAAGAAGGGATATGTTTTCATAGCATAGTAAGCTATCCTGAGAGTATTAAAGGGGTCGAAGGAAGTCTTGAGAGGCAGAAATTAGCAAGGCTTGTATTCCCTAAAGGTTGAGGTTGTAAATGGTTCAGTAGATTTTGTATCCACGAAACCTCTGTCGAAGATAGAACTCTAACACATGAGATTGGGCCATGTCAGTAAAAGGGGTCCGGTCGAATTGGGGAAACATAATGTGTTATTTGGTGACAAGGTTGAAAAGCTGGAGTTCTCTGAACCGTGTGTATTTGGAAAATCTTATGGAGTGAAGTTCAATAAAGGCAAACAAAGAAAACACAAATACCTTTATTACATTCATGTTGATCTTTGGGGGCCTGCAAGAAGTCTTTCACACTCAGGTGAAAGGTATTTCCTATCCATAGTTCATGACTATTCACAAAAGTACTCCTTAGCAAAATGGCTTGGCTGAGAGGTTCAATCGAACAATCTTGGAAAAGGTTAGATGCTTGTTAGTAAGTGATAGATTTAAGAGGTGTTTTGGAATGAGGCTCATGTGACTACAACATACTGGATAAATAAGTATCTCTCAACATCCTTGGGGATGAAGACACTTGAGGAAGTTTGATCGAGTTACACACCAGATCTCAACAAACTTAGATTATTTGGTTGTGTAACCTAGGATCATATTAGGAAAGACAAGGTTGAACCTAGAGCTCTGAGATGCATGTTCATGGGGTATCCCGAGGGAGTAAATCCTACAGGTTATGGTTCCTAGAACCAGGTCACACAAGGTGTATCACAAGTCGTGTTGTAGTTTTCAATGAAGCTGAAATGTCTTTTAAGAAAATTGACGACGTTGATTGAAATGCAAAGATCTCTAAAGAAGAGCTGGAACATGAAGAGATTCATGTTGAGGTGCGGCATATTGATGTTGAATAACATAACCCATATGAAGTTGAGGAAGAAGCACAAGATGTGAATACATTGAGGAAATTATTGATGATTACCTGCTGGAAAGAGAGGGGTCGAAAAGAGTCATCAAGCCACTTTAGAGACTTGAAGAAGAGCCTAGAGATTACAAGGAAGTTATGAGGATTCAAAACAAGGTTGATTGGCTGAAGGCCATGTATGGTGAGATGAAATCTCTTCATTATAACCACACTTTGGAGCTAATTCAGAAACTTGTGGAAGCCAGATAAGCCAACTGTAATTGGATTTTCAAGGTCAAAAAAGGAATCAAATGAGTGATGTTGAAAAGATTTAAGGAAAGGTTGGTTGTTAGAGGGTTCACTCAGAAAGAAGTAGTTTACTTCAATGATGTGTTCTCACCTATTGTAAAGTAAGGATCCATTAGAATATTATTAGCCCTGGTGGTGAAGTTCGACTTAGAACTCGCACAGATGGATCTGAAGACCTCCTTCGTATATGGTGATATAGATAAAAAAAATTATGATGAAGTAATCTGAAGGTTTCGTAGAAAGAGGCTAGGAATATTATGTGTGCAAGTTGAATAGGTCATTGTATGACCTGAAACAATCTCCTCGACAATGGAACAAGAGATTTGATAAGTTCATGACACACATAAGGGCCATTTCGACCATTGTGTTTACTAAAGATTTCAATCTGGAATTTCATTTATTAATTGTTCTTTTATGTGGATGATATCCTCATAGCAAATGTCAATGTCGAGGATGTAATAAAGGTGAAGGATGAACGCAATAAGGAGTTCGAGATGAAGGACATTAGGATTCTTGGGATTGACATCCAGAGAGATATAAAGCAATCTAGATTTTCTTATCTCAAGATACATGCCTAAGAAAGATTCTCGACATATTTGGTATGTCAAATTCAAAGTATGTCATAACACCGGCAAATCCCCAATTCAAGATGAGTATGACTCAAAGTCCAAGTATTGAAGTCAAAAATTCATATATGAATAGAATTACTTGTGCTAGTATAGTAGGTTCTTTAATGTATTTTACGGTTCGTACAAGGCCATACATAGCCTACAGAGTGAGCCTTGTAAGTATGTATATGATCAATCCTAGAACGACAGACTAGAAAACTTCAAAGTGGATTCTAAGATACATAAAAGGGTCCCTGAGTATGGTCCTGGTTTATGGTGGAGCTATAGATGATGGAAAATCCAAAACCAAAGTATTTGTTAGCTCTGACTATGTAGGATGTAGGGATACCAGAAAGTCTCTTTCTAGATATGTTTTCACTATGTTTGGTACAATAATTTGTTGGAAAGTGACGCTTCATAAGTTTGTATCCTTATCAACCATTAAAGTTAAATATATTGCTCTCATATATGTTGTAAAAGAAGAATTGTGGCTTGAAGGGTTTCCTAAGGAACTGAAACTTCAAGGTCAAGATATCACTGTTAAATGTGATAGTCAAAATGTCATACATCTATCGAAGAATTTAGCCTACTGTGAGAGAAAAAAGTGCACTGATGTTAGGATGCATTTTGTCAGGGAAAAAATTGAAAGTGGAGCACCCGGTTTTTCTTTTCTAAACTTCCACTACGCCATAATACTTCAGCTACATAACTATACAGAATTTACAACCGTTGGGGTGCCTCCCAATAAGCCTTTGTTTTACGTTGTAAGCTTGACGACTTTATTGTGCTTGGATAGTAACTTTCTCTCGTCACCTAATGCTTTTCTTCAACGCGCAACCAAAAACAAATGTCCTAACTAAACACTTGAACAAATGGTACAAAAACACAAAAATTTACAACATCACTTAAACAACATTGATTCAACATATATATACACACACTTGAACACAAGATGAAAAACACAAACAAGTATACATTATACACAAGTATGGTAAACATAGAAAGGTCAATCTATAAGTGGAAATATATAATATATGCTTTTATATACAAAGCTCAAAACCAAAGAAACTATTGTGACGCCATTTTGTTAATGCGGTAAAGTGGCAAGCAAAAGATTGGAAGTATTCTCGGGTTTTATTGTATCCACAGAGATCGGTGCAAGGGAAAGAATGACATTCAATATTTTCTGCATTTATGAACTTGGTATATAATGGGTTTAAGAATAAAGTGTGGAAATTAAACATATGAATAAGAAAATAAATGCATTCTTCGGAGAGGAGGAAACTCTCAGGATTGATCAATTTCATATACCCGTCAAATAATTAAATGTACTACTCAATTACACTCAACCTAAACTACTCGCCAATATCATCACGTATCTCCCACACATAGGTTATCTCTAACACAAAGTGAGATATCTGTTAGAACATAGTTTGATTCTACAACCCTTGATTAGAGTTTTGATGATAACAAAATACAAAGAATAAATTATTTCAAAGATATATATAAAGAAAAATTATGCTCCTTAAAATTATGTTTTGTATATGCAGAAGTTCTGATGGAATCAGCATCAAAATGGAATCAACATCAGAAGATCAGCAACCTATGTTACACGCTGAAACTACCAGACCACACGTTGAAGTTTGATGACCAGAATCTGCGCCTAAACAAATACACTCTGACTCTGATCAAAGACATCGTTACCAAGTCATCAACACTCTGAAGCGTTATCAGCAGATACAACAAAGAAGACTCTGAAGCGTTACTGGTTATTTAAGACAGAATTAAATGCTAACGGCTTTCTTCATACAAAGATCTTCTACAAAAGGAAAGTGCATTATTATCATTAAACCTGCTTTATGGACAACGTATCCTTGCTTGCCTATATAAACAGGACTACTTGTGAAAAGAAGCACGTACGTAGGCACTCAAAATTTGCTAAGCTATCCAAACCACGCATATTCAAAGCTTAAGCAAAGTCATCTTATTTCAAGCTTATTTAGTGTAATTATCACAGTTGTGATATACAATTTTGTAAGAAAACAAAAACACACTTGTTCAATTCATTTGTAAAAGAAGTTCCTTAAGATTAACCGAACTGTGGTTGTACTCAAGAAGACTTTAACAGTTGATAAAGTAGCTGTTGTAATCCTCTGAGAATAGTGGATTAAGACCTCGTTGGAGAGAGGCGAAATCACCTCGACGGGTGGACTGGAGTAGTTTGAGATCAAATGAACCAGGATAAAAATACCGTGTTGTCAAGCCATTTATTTTAAGTTTTACAATTCAACCCACCCTTCTTGTGTTTTTCACATCTTCAATTGGCATCAGAGCGCCTGGTTCTGAGCTTTAACACTTAACCGTGTCAGTACAAGATCCAGCGTCAGAAAAACACAATGGCAGGACAAAGTTAAAACATCAACAATGACAACAATGAAGAAAGGGACAGATTCAGTGGCAAACCTCCAGTCTTTGATGGAGAAAACTTTGACTACTGGAAAGACAGAATTGAGAGTTTCTTTCTGGCCCATGATGCTGATCTGTGGGACATGGTGACTGATGGATACACGCACCCAGTGGATGGACGTGGTCATAAGATTGACAGGAAAATGATGTCTGATCAGCAAAAGCGTGAGTTCAGAAATCATCATAAGGCCAAAACAATTCTTCTCAGCGCCATCTCATATTCAGAATATGAGAAAATATCAAACAGAGAAACTGTTAAGAATATGTTTGATTCTCTGAGAATGACACATGAAGGCAACATTCAAGTCAAAGAAACAAAAGCCCTTGCGCTCATTCAGAAGTATAAGGCATTCAAGATGGAAGACAGTAAATCAATAGAAGCTATGTTTTCAAGATTTCAAATTCTTGTTTCTGGTCTAAAAGTTCTTGACAAAGGATATTCCACTGCTGATCACGTTAAGAAGATCATCAGAAGCTTGCCAAAACAGTGGAGGCTAATGGTTACAACGCTTAAACTAGCCAAGGATCTCAACAAAATCTCTATGGAGGAACTTGTCAGCTCCCTCAGAAGTCACGAGATAGAGCTAGAAGCAGATGAACCTCAAAAGCAAGGTAAGCCATTAGCTTTAAAATCTAATAGAAAATCTGACTCCAAAGTTTTGCAGGCTGTGGAAGAAACCTCTGATGGATCCTCATCAGAAGAAGATGAATTGTCTCTTCTCTCCAGAAGGGTGAACCAACTGTGGAAGCAGAGGCAAAGGAAGCTTAGGAATCCCAGAAGATCAGAAAATCAGAATGAATCTTCTTCCAGATACAGAAGGACAGAATCCTCCTCTGGACACAACAGATCTGAAGGCTCTTCAGGATACAAAAATCCAAACTACAAAGACATCATCTTCTATGAGTGTAACGAGCAAGGACACTACAAAAGTGATTGCCCAAAGCTTCAGAAGGAGAAGCCCAAAAAGAAGTTTGGCAAAGAAAAGAAGAAAAATCTCATGGCTACATGGGATGATTCTGATACATCTGAAGCTGACTTAGAATCAGATGATGAAAGAGCAAACATAGCTCTCATGGAAAACGTCTCTGAAGACAGTGAAGCCTTTGGTTCAGATTCAGAATCAGATACAGAAGAGGTATTCCCTAACTTTACTATCAACTTTACTAAGGCTGAACTAGTTGAAAGTCTTAATGAAATTTTGGAAAGGTATCAGCAGATCAGAGTCAAATTCAGAAACCTAAAAAGGAATCTTGCTTATGACTCTGATAAAACTGAGAGTCTCAAATTGGAGAATTCTGAGTTAAAAGATAAAATTTCAAAACTAGAAAACCAATTGCAAAACTCTCAGAAGGAAACAATCCCTGAAACTCCCAGAAATGCTGATGAGATCATCAAAGAGTATGATCACAGCTTTCAGAAGTTTCTGGCTAAAAACATAGATAGAAGCAAAATGGTTTCAATGATCTACGGGGTTAGCAGAAATGGCAGAAAAGGGATAGAACATGAAGGTAAGGTCCCTACACCAAAAAATGCCATGGATTTAGTTATAAAGCATACTCCACTTGATTCACACTTTATATATGGGCACACACATGACATAAAATATACAAGTAGTGATTACTCTGTCAAACCAAAATTCAACTAGAGTTTTGGTAAAACTAACAAATCAGGACCCAAGAAAATGTGGGTACCTAAGGATAAAATAATACATGTGGCAGATATCTTTAGCAGCAAAGCAAAGACACCAGCCATGGTACCTGGACTCTGGCTGCTCACGACACATGACGGGAAGAAGGCATATGTTCCAAAGCCTGGAACTTAAGCCTGGAGGCCACGTAGGCTTTGGAGGCAATCAGAGGGGAAAAACTATTGGCTCTGGAACAGTAGGTAATGGAAATATTCCCTCTATTAGTAATGTTTTATTAGTTGATGGATTAATGCATAACCTGTTATCCATAAGTCAATTAAGTGATAACGGTTATGATATAATCTTCAATCAAAATTCATGCAAAGCTGTTAGTCAGAAAGATGAGACTATCCTATTTAATGCAAAGAGGAAAAACAACATTTATAAAATCAAACTTTCTGAACTGAAAAGTCAGAATGAAAAATGTCTTCTGTCTGTTAACAACGAGCAATGGATCTGACACAGAAGATTGGGACATGTTAGTATGAGAAGAATATCTCAGATTAACAAACTCAATCTGGTCAGAGGACTTCCTAAATTGAAGTTCAATTCAGATGCTCTATGTGAAGCATGTCAGAAAGGTAAGTTTGCAAAACCTGCTTTCAAATCCAAAAACGTTGTTTCCACCTCTAAGCCATTAGAACTTCTGCACATTGACTTATTTGGACCAGTAAAAACTGCCTCAGTCATTGGCAAGAAGTATGGGTTAGTAATCGTAGATGGACATGGGTAAAGTTCTTAAGGCACAAGGACGAGTCACACTCTGTGTTTGTTACCTTCTGCAACCAAGTTCAGAATGAAAAGGACCTTAGAATCGTCAAAGTCAGAAGTGATCATGGTGGAGAATTTGAAAATAAATATTTTGAATTATTCTTTAATGAAAAAGGAATTCTGCATGACTTCTCTTGTCCTAGAACTCCCCAGCAAAATGGAGTTGTAGAACGAAAGAACAGAACATTGCAAGAAATGGCCAGAACCATGATCAACGAAACTAACGTTGCTAAGATCTTCTGGGCAGAAGAAATAAACACAGCGTGTTACATTCAGAATAGAATCTCCATAAGACCTATTCTGGAAAAGACTCCATATGAATTGTGGAAGAACAGAAAGCCCAACATTTCCTACTTTCACCCATTTGGATGTACATGTTTTATTTTGAATACAAAAAATTATTTGAACAAGTTTGACTCTAAATCACAAAAGTGTATTATGTTAGGATACTCTGAATGCTCAAGAAGGTATAGAGTATACAATACAGAAACACAGATTGTTGAAGATTCAATCAGTGTTCGGTTTGATGATAAGCTTGACTCTCAAAAGTCAAAGCAGAATGAATTCCTTGCAGGTATGGAAGTTGAATTCACAGGTACTGAAGACAACTCAGAGGCTCTCAACAAAGACACTCCCTCAACATCAGTAAGAGTCACTGCAAGCAACCCAGCACCTTCTGTTGATCAACTCAAGAAAAGACCATCCAGAAGCAGCGTTGATCACCCAGAAGAAACAATCTTAGGAAGGAAGGAAGATCCAATCAGAACAAGATCTACCTTCAGAAACTCTGTAGAATCCCTCATGGGACTGGTTTCTATGATTGAACCAACAACAATTGATGAAGCACTTATGGACAATGACTGGATTCTGGCAATGCAGGAGGAGCTAAATCAGTTCACAAGAAATGACGTATGGGATCTGGTTGCCAAACCAAAAGTATTCAACGTCATAGGTACAAAATGGGTGTTCAGAAACAAACTGAACTAACAAGGTGAAGTCATCAGAAACAAAGCACGGTTGGTAGCACAAGGTTATAGCCAGCAAGAGGGGATAGACTATACAGAAACCTTTGCTCCAGTCGCCAGGTTAGAATCTATCAGACTTTTAATTTCATTCGCTGTTAATAAAGGCATCACTCTGTATCAGATGGATGTCAAGAGTGCATTCTTAAATGGCTATATAGAAGAAGAGGTTTATGTGTATCAACCCCCTGGTTTTGAAAGTTCCAAAAATCCAGAATATGTTTTCAAACTAAAGAAGTCACTCTATGGTCTGAAACAAGCTCCCAGAGCTTGGTATGAAAAGACTAAGTAACTTCCTGTTAGAAAAGGAATTCATCAGAGGGAAAGTGGACACAACCCTACTCTGTAAGACAGTTAAGAATGACATTTTAGTATGTCAGATTTATGTTGATGACATTATGTTTGGATCCACTAAACCCTCTCTAGGAAGAGATTTTGCTAAATGTATGCAGGCAGAATTTGAGATGAGCCTAATGGGGGAACTAAAAGTTTTTCTGGGCATTCAGATTAATCAAACTCCAGAAGGAACTTACATCCATCAGAGCAAATATGTCAGATAACTTCTGAAGAAATTTGATCTCTCAGAATGTAAGCCCTCAAGGATTCCAATGCATCCCACATGCATTCTGGAAAAAGAAGAGGTAAGTAACAAGGTAGAACAGAAGGTCTACAGAGGTATGATTGATTCTCTTCTGTATCTGACGGCTTCAAGGCCTGACATTCTATTCAGTGTTTGCATATGTGCTAGATTCCAATCAGATCCTAGAGAATCTCACTTAACAGCAGTTAAGCGAATTTTCAAGTATCTGAAAGGTACTACTAATCTGGGTTTGTTTTATAGAAAATCAAGTAATTACAGCTTAGTAGGATACTGTGATGCTGATTTTGCTGGAGACAGAGTTGAACATAAAAGCACTTCTGGAAGCTGCCAGTTTCTGGGAGAAAATATGATCTCATGGTCCAACAAAAGACAATCCACAATAGCTCTATCAATAGCAGAAGCTGAATACATAGCAGCAGCTAGATGTAACACGTAAATGCTCTGGATGAAAAGTCAACTTGAGGACTTCAATATATTTGAGAGTAACATCCCTATCCTCTATGACAACACTTCTGCTATTTGTCTCAGTAAAAATCCTATTTTGCATTTTAGGGCTAAGCATATAGAAATAAAAAATCATTTTATTAGGGATTATATTCAGAAAGGGATTCTCAATTTAAAATTTATTAACACAGACCATCAATGGGCTGATGTCTTTACAAAACCTCTTTCTGAAGATAGGTTTAACTTCATTCTGAAACATCTCAGCATGAAGCTTTGCCCAGAATAAAACAGTTTTATTTCCATATCTTAACCTTCATAATTTTGGTTATTTTTTGTGAACTACTGATCAACCTGCCTTCAGATCTTTAGAAGTACAAATTGTATCAGAATCTATCCATGAAGATCTGAGCGCTTCATTTCAAGGATAGAAATATGCTGTTCACTTAAGCAAACAGTTGTCATCCATTCATCAGCTACTTTCTGAGGCTGAACACGCATTCACTTTTCTGAAAGGTCAAAAGCGCTGATTGGATGCATTGGGACACATGTCATAGGTAACCGTTCCAATATCTTTCTGAATCCCACAAAATCAACTGTCATTAATGCTTGTAATCTTTATAATTTATTTCTCTCTCTTGCCGTTTACGTTTTCAAAATCTATTTAAACACATTTCTTATTCTTTGCACTCTTTCACTTTCACTTTCTCTACAACCTAATTGATTTCAGTTTGCATTGTTTTCAAAAAACCCTTTCACTTTCTTCTCAAAATTTTCTGTGTGAACATGGCTTCCTCAAGCAACCCAACTTCCAGTACTCAGAGAACAGATTCCTCAGAACAATATGAATAACCTTTCAGAACTCTCCTCACGCCCATTAACAACCTAGAAGTACTCTCAAAATTGATTGTGGACTTTAACAGTCTTCAAGAGAACGGGTTCAATCTCTCTGAAGAGGTAAAGGCTCAAGGATGGAATAAGTATTTTGACCGTCTGGTAGGTACAACGTTCCCAATCCTTGTGAAGGAATTTTGGATTCATGCTTCATCTTCCAACCATCAAGTTACTTCGTATATAATGGGGAAGAAGATAGTCATAACTGAAGACCTTATTACAAGATTGATAGGTTACAGTGGTGGTGGCGTAAGATGCATAGACATGGCTGAAAGATGTGTTGATGTCGCCTTAATTGCTAGAGAAATCTTCACTCTGGGTCTTCCCTCCAGCAAGATAAGGGATCTGAAAGACCATCACAGAATATGGGCTAAGATTATTCTAGGATGCATAAACCACAGGAAGCCAACCAACTCTCCTGACTACATCAACATTGATCAGCAGTTTCTGATCTACTTCATCTCCCAGAAGATTAAGGTGAATCTGGCTCATTTGTTGTTCAATCATTTGAGGACTAGTGTTAAGGAGACCAGAGAAGAGGAACACACAAAAAGGGACTGGATACCCCTTGGAAGGCTCATATCAGATATTCTAACAAAGAATAAGCTGATAGATCATCTAACAGAAGCATAGGAAATCAGCACTTTAGAAGCAACTGTTGGCAAACCGTTTAATGCAAAGAATCTGAAGTTGATGAAGATTATTGAGAACATCAAGAAGGAACCTAGTGTCACTTCTTTTGCAACAATCTCTAGCAGAAGAATCCCTCTGGATGACTTCCCCATGTTCTCAGTAATTGATTTCAAGCCCGAGATTATAGTCAGATATCTGGATGCATGCAAGGCAGATGGTACAGCTCCAGATTTAAACATTCAGGATCTGCAACAGAAGGCTCCAGAAGTTGTGATGAAGAAGAACAAGAAAAGGAGGGCTGCAGCAGAAGGATCATCCCAGCGGACTCCCAAAGCTGCTAAAAAGAGAGGTAATCCTTCTTCTGTAACTATTTTAGAGTCAGTATTTGTATCAACATCTGTACCAATCCCACCTCAACCAGAAATTCCACTCTCTCCTCAACCATAAACTCATCCACCTTCTCCACAACCTGAACTTTTACAACCAGAAGTTCAAACTTATGAGGTCCAACCTCCTGAATCATGTGAACCAGAACTTCATCACCGTCAATCCAACCAAATTGTTGATTCTATTCCCATTCCCATTCCTGGAATCACTAAACATCTGGCAATCAGTATACCCCTGACCATTCTGGATATTCCCCAAATTCCCTCTTCACTAGAATCAACTCCACCAAACTCCCCAACTAATCCAATAATTATTCCAGACTCTCCCACTCCCTCACCAAAGATCAATCCAAAAGACAATGCCAAAACTGTCATTGATTTAACTATTTTTGAATGCCTTGCTGCCATAACCAACAAAACAGTCATTCCAAAACCAAAACCATCTGAACCTACACCAGATGTTGGTACCAGTTTATTGATATTTGAAACAGAAATGTAGAAGTGGATAACTTCCCTGAAGCAAGCTAGTCTTGAGCTGATTGATCTTGCTGCATCAGATTATCTTTGGACAAGTTTCAGAAAATGGGTATGTTCCGAAACTCATAAAATGCAAGAACAGAGCTACGGACAAGTTCAACAGAACTTCAGTAATCTGCTAAGAGTAATTGAAGAACAAGTTCTGATCCAGTTGCTCAAGGAAGAAGTTCTCCCTCTGGACAATGCTCCCTGGTCTGAACATCATCCAGCAGACAAAGTTCAACCAGAGTCAGAAGATCTCAATCTGACTGATACTCCAGAGCAGATGATTCCTGCTGAAGAACTGGCTCAAAAAGAGGACATTGCAGAATGCTCTGAGAAGCATCCAGTTACTGAAGATTCTCAAGCTTCCTCCTATGAAAGGCAGACTCTAGAAGACCTGAAAAGATCTGATATTTTGATGCAGGAAAGAATGGATAAACAGGACGACAAAATTTCGGAAATCAAGAGCATGTTAACCAAGCAAGAGGAAACCAACATCCAGATCAAGGGCTTATTAGAAGCTTTGTTCACGCGTCTTCCTCCTCCCTCTTAGAATTTCCTCTGTTTTAAAACGTGTTTATCTGTAATATTCTTACATTGCTGCTGTTCTGAACTTATCGTTGATTATGTTTTTAATATAAATTCCTTTTGACTCTGATTATAAGTTCTTTTTGATAACTGAAAAAAAGGGGGAGAAAGAATAAGATATTTTCAATAACGGATTACTGAGACATAAGTCTCAAACATTCTGATCTACTTAAATTTCTCTCTTCTGAAAAGCTTGAACAGGTACAAAATTCTGATGAAAGATACAGTAAGATTCTGATGCTCAAAGACTCATGGAATTAAAGGGAAGTAATCAAATCATGGGGATTTTTTCTTCTTAATTCTATACTTTTTATCCTTTATTCTTTATTGAAAAATCTGGTTTTTGTCATCATCAAAAACAGGGAGATTGTTAGAACATAGTTTGATTCTACAACCCTTGATTAGAGTTTTGATGATAACAAAATACAAAGAATAAATTATTTAAAAGATATATATAAAGAAAAATTATGCTCCTTAAAATTATGTTTTGTATATGCAGAAGTTTTGATGGAATCAGCATCAAAATGGAACCAGCATCAGAAGATCAGCAACCTATATTACACGCTGAAACTACCAGACCACACGCTGAAGTTTGATGACCAGAATTTGTGCCTAAACAAATACACTCTGACTCTGATCAAAGACATCTTTACCAAGTCATCAACACTCTGAAGCGTTATCAGCAGATACAACAAAGAAGACTTTGAAGCGTTACTGGTTATTCAAGACATAATTAAATGCTAACGGCTTTCTTCAGACAAAGATCTTCTACAAAAGGAAAGTGCATTATTATCATTAAACCTGCTTTATGGACAACGTATCCTTGCTTGCCTATATAAACAGGACTGCTTGTGAAAAGAAGCACGTACGTACGCACTCAAAATTTGCTAAGCTATCCAAACCACGCATATTCAAAGCTTAAGCAAAGTCATCTTATTTCAAGCTTATTTAGTGTAATTATCACAGTTGTGATATACAGTTTTGTAAGAAAACAAAAACACACTTGTTCAATTCATTTGTAAAAGAAGTTCCTTGAGATTAACTGGATTGTGGTTGCACTCAAGAAGACTTTAACAGTTGTTAAAGTAGCTGTTGTAATCCTTTGAGAATAGTGGATTAAGACCTTGTTGGAGAGAGGCGAAATCACCTTGACGGGTGGACTGGAGTAGTTTGAGATCAAACGAACCAGGATAAAAATACTGTGTTGTCAAGCCATTTATTTTAAGTTTTACAATTCAACCCCCCCTTCTTGTGTTTTTCACATCTTCAATATCAATTGTGTTCATCTTCGTCAGTGATGTCTCGCGTAACTCAAACAACACTGAGGCATTAAGAGTCGATACCTAAAGTGATCACTAAGCCTAAATATATTTCTAGAGTTATAACTTAATAGATATTCATCCTAAGTCCGGATCTGAACCGTATATGTCTATAGCAACTCAAATCGAAACATTAAGCAAGCTCTCAAGGATAAACATCAACATTGATTTGTAAAAGAAGTTTTATACAATACCGAGAGGAATAAACATATAAAAAAAGTATACTTACATACCAAACCTCAACAAATGAGGGTACAAAGAGAAGAAAGAAGAAGATGAACAAGACTCGCTCGGTTTGTCAACTCTGATTGAAGCAAACTCACCTCCAATCATCAAGATGCAACCCCTATTAATGTTTTCTAAGCTCAATCATCAAAGAATGAAGGTGATGGATTCAGAACCAAAATACTGAAAAACATCTCTAAAAATATATGTCTAAAACTATTTATATAAAATTGAAAAACGCAGGCCACACTTAGCTCACAAAACTGCGCTAAGCGCGCTCCCCTTTATTTCACTAAACCTCCTTAAAGCGCGTTAAGTGCCCAAAACTGTGCTTAGTGCAAAAGCTACTGTCTGGCTACTCAACATGTGTGCAATGACCGTGCTAAGCACGACATGTAGCTTGTTATTTTCTTTAAAAACTTGCTTCTTAAAGCTTTATTCGATCTTGAATGTTCCATGCTTCAAGAATGCGATAAATCCTATAAAAATAGGATAAAAACTATTTTGTGGTTTCTTTGGGTGTTGATTACAATGGTCAAATCCTATACCCGGACTAAGTACACTTAAGATAGGACGGGCGGTATAGTCATGTTAACTTTGAGGGAGTAATCCCGAGAAAGGAGGCATGAGATCCCCCAATCAGTGGAGGCCCCTTTGACTGTAGTATTTGTTTACCGAGTAATCGGGAAGACATTGCTTCTCTCGACCTAAGAGCGAGAGAAGCTGAGAGCCGTAGAACCCCTAACCCATCTTGGCCTTTTTAGATGTAGTGCGGAGACTATGACGGAGTAATCCGGAAGTAGTTGTCACGCGATGCTTCACTCAGACGAGTTTTTCTTGCGAATATTACTAATTACCGAGTAATTGGGACGTTGGTAATATCCTAAGGAAATATGTAGACTCTGGGAACCTTTTAGAACCTTATTCAGAAGGTGATAAACCCTTAGTACATACCCTGCGGGTTGATTCTCACCCTTTGAATCCATACTCGTGACGTTAAACCTTTGAACCCTGTATGTATTTATTTCATAGCTATACTTGTATGCATTCATAAACATCGGGACATGCTTGTGACATACATGGTCATTTCATTTCTATGGAACTTTATCTTTGATTCTCGTATCAAGCTCATTCCTCATAAATGGACACTAGAAAGAGGAGTACCATCAGTTACAATGTTTGGATGCTAATTAAAGTTGAGGTCACTAAGTTTGAAGATGAAGATCAGCAAGAACATTTTTACGATGTTCAGCTTCAAGAAGAGATTGATCATCTGGAAAGCATTATAAATAGAAGGGATGTGCTCATCAAGGAGCTAATTGAGAGACCAAAGAGCGAAGCAACACATGATATCTTTAAAAGGGCCCAAGAGTGAAGTAACGAGAATCTATTTTTGGGTACCCTTGTTGATGTAGAGTTTGGGGAAACATCTTAGGATTTTTTATTTGTATTTTTGATGATCACCGTCAGGTTTGTTGATTAGGATCTCTTAGCTTTGTATTTTGTAGCCTTTAGGCTCTTAACTTTGTATTAAACTTATTTGTCACATTTTGTTGTTAATTATTTCTCGTTTGAAGCTTGAATCAAAATTTGAGGTCCTTATAAATGAATTGAACTTACCATTTGCATAACCATGCATCATTCTACATTTTTGTTTCACTTTCAAAAGTCATTTCCAAGCCTTATTTTTCCTTTGGTCTCACCAGTACAACACTCGCGCTAAGAGGAAGATGGAAAATATTAAGCAAGATATTTTTGGTCTCCATAAGGAGATGATTACTCTGAAAGCTGGTATGGAGCATCTAACTAGTTTGATTGAAACTTTGGTCTCCACACAAGTCAATTCCTATGAAGAAAGAAGAGATGGAAAATGTCTTCGCAAAAAACCTGAAGTCTTTGTTTCATGAGAAGGTGACAGTCAATACACCTAACGATTGCTCTGAAAAGGTGAATATGAGAGTGCTTCAGTCTGAGAATGATAACTTGGAAGATAATGCAAAGAAGTCCGGTGATAACTTTGTCAAGAAGAAAGAACTTAATTCCAATGCTATTTCGAGAGAAGGGCCGAGGAGACCCCAAAGAAGGGAAGATCATCAACAACAACGTGTTTTTCCTATCACCCCTATGGTAAATACAACTTCTGAAGCTCCCAACCAGCAAGTTCCTAATCAGAGAAAAAAATCAGTTTAATCCATTTCCAACTACCTATACAGAGTTGTTCCTTGTCCTGATGTAGAGGAATTTGGTTCAGACCCGGTCTCCACTGAAGATTCCTGAGAAGATGTCGTGGTACTACAAAGCTGATTTGACTTGTGCCTTTCACCAGGATGCTCCTGGGCATGATTTGGAAGATTGTTTTGCTTTGAAGGTCGAAGTTCAGAGATTGGTCAGAAATGGTATATTGTCATTTAAAGATATTGGTCTTGAGGTTCAATTCAAGTCATTGCCAAAGAATAAACATGGTTGAAGGATACCTTGGAGTTTAAAGAAGAGAGTATTATATGTTTTATTAGCATTTTACTACTTTTTCATTTGTAATCTTTCTTGTTTATCATTGCACCGTTTTCATGTAGAACTTGTTTATATTTGAATGATTATCTTAATATAATTAGTATGTTTATCTTGAAGAAATCCATTCGTTTCACTCGTATTCGTCTCAATTTTAAAATTTATTTTTACATTATGATACCAACTTGTTATCCGTTATCTTGCCTAGGCAAAGATTGGGGGAGGATGATGAATTTAAAATGCAAGATTTCTGGTTGTATACTTTTGGATGAAACCCTGTTTACAATGTACATGCATTGTTTTAAATTCACAAACACTGGAGATATAAGGGAGTGAAACCTTTGTTAACCCCTTTGATACTTGAAGTAGGAGTTTTTTTTTGTACAGAAAAAAACACTCATTTTAAACCCGTGGCAGGGTAGTGTTCAGTTAATTTGATTGAGTATTCAAATCTCATCAAGAGTGCGCATCTAAGGATACAATAATGGTTATCCTTCAAAAGGTTGAGGAAAATCAAAATTGCAATGGTCAATCTTCGCTTATCAGTAGTGTGCATCAAAACAAGACGATATACCAATGTGTATCTCATACACATAAAGTGGTCAACAAATAAGGAAACAATAATGGCTATCCCTCATTGTAGCGGTAGAAATGTTTAAGACTAAGCCATTGGATTGACTAGACTTATACAAATCAAAATAAAAATCGCCACCGCACTTTATTGTTTCCAAAGGAATGGGAAAAGAGCGAGTAACCCAAAAATAAGGGTAAAGATTCAAGGTAAGGGGGTTGGTTATGCAAAGGGAAGGTACTAACACCCTAAACATCTATGGTACTCCTCAGGAACCTCTTTGAAAAATCTGTATATTTTGGCTATAAAATTTTGCATGTAAAATATATGGTGGAGGTGAGAAAAGAAATATATTTTTTATGATTTTTACACCCGCCGCGGTTGCGTACCTTTAGTGCCTACGTACCACCTTTCGTGCAATAGGGGATCAGGGTACACGTAGTTCCTCTTTAAAAAATTTAAAACACAAGTGTGTTGGTTAATTTTATGAGATAAGACATCATCGTTATTGTCCGTGTGGAAAACATACTTACTACCCACAATCATGAGAAAGGAGTATTTGCATCATCTCAAAGTGGAGGAGATGGCTTGTATTTTAAAATCCACAATGCCTCACTCAACACCCAAGTGGAAAATATCTCACTTCACTACATGTTGTAGAAGTATAGTTGTTTGCATCACTACAAGGATTGACAAGAGTCTAATCTTTTGAGAAAAAGTTTTAAAATAAAAGCCAAAGTAGCAAAATGGTTTGAAATGAGATTGATTGAATTTTAGTCTTCTCATAAAAATGTCAAGGTATTATTAAATTGATTGGAGTTTATTTATGAAAAATATTTTTGAAAATGCATGGACCAAAGTCCAAGTTTATTATGAAAATTGTTCAAGTTTCAAAACAAGAAGAGTTTTCAAAAGGAGGAAGAATATTTTTGAAATTGAAGAAGATGGGAGGAGAAGAAGAGACTATCCTAAAGTATAATGTAAAAGCTAGGGATAAGAACCATCTAACCAACAAGAAGTCAATACTTGACATTATGAGTCAATATAGAATTCCTATTCTTTGGATTGAAACCAAGCAAGCAAAGATACTAGACCTCTTGAGAGAACCAAGCTTTAATTGCATTAAGTCTTCACAAAAATTGGGCAGAGTAACGGCTGTATACAGATGAGTTCCAGATTACAGACAAAGTATGTAATCACAATGACCTGCATACAAAACAAACAAACAACCCAATGTCTTGAGGTAAACCTTAAGAGCTCCAGACAAAATATCAATTAAGGTCACAAGATCTCCAACATAGGCCAAGGTCTCTAATCCTAAGTCCAAGAAGTCCAATACTCCATAATGCCAAGGATAATAACCAAGTAGTCCAAGTATCATTAATGTTTTTTATGGTTCATTTTGATTATTAAGTGTCTTTAATAGGAAAAGAAAATCTCAAGTGAGCAAAATAAAAAAGACATAAAAGTAAATGCTCAAGAAAGCAAAGATGAAAATAGCATAAAAGTAAATGCTCAAGTGAGCAAAGATGAGAATAGCATGGAATGTAAATGCTAAAGTAAATGATAAATAAAGCATAAAAATAAAATCATAAAGTAAAGTCAATTGTTAGAAATTAGTGGTTAGTTAGATTACCATCTTGAAACTTGCATTTGGAACTCATTAGAGGATTGGTAGAACCAAAGCCTCCACACCACAAGTTGCATTTGCTTTTTGTCAAGTATATCGTCCATTTAAGGAAAACTCAAGGAAACATTTAATGATCAACGATGTTTAAGTGATCCGCATTGACCAAAAGTGATGTAGATCCATTAGAGAATTGGTAGAACCAAAGCCTCCACACAATGAATCTCAAGGTTACTGGATCAAAGAGATCAAATTAACATACTTGGGCTTGCAAACATAGGTTTGGGCCACGAATGATTATTTATTCGAATTGGGATAAAATTTAGCGTTATGTTAAGCAATCGTAAGTGGACTTATGTAGAAGTCACACCTATTTTGAGGCCGGTCAATAGAAATATATATGCTTCATGTTTGGATAAATGATATAGAGATCATCATCCCTTAACATGTAGAACAATTAAAAAAGAAAGGGATAAGATGAAGAGGGAGGGGAATGATAAGCTAATTTGGATTACTACCTCAAATTTCTTTCATCTTTAAATTCAATCACTCATCTAGATGGATTAAAGCACTAAACATATCATTAATCCAAAGCACCAAAAATGAATTAAATAATTCACTCTTTAGAAGATTTGAATTGATGAACATTTATCCAACTTCATCTACACCATAAAGTCCATTGAATTTAAAGAGAAATTGGACATTTGAAATTGCAATCCAAACCAAAAATCAAAAGAGATGGGTAGAAAAACATTTATGGATCAAAACAACCCCAAAACAAGGCAAAAAATGCATTTTGTTTCTGTGCAAATCGATTTCACTAAGTGCAAATCGATTTACACAATGCAATTTTCAAAAATCTGCGTGAAATTCACTTAGTGTAATCGATTGCATTGTTACACAATCGATTGCACGCAGTTACAGACAACAAAACAGCATTTTAAAAGGCCAAATTCTTGTTCAAAGTTTCCATCAAATACCTTATGATCAAGGATCCAATTGAACACGAAAATTCCATTAAATTATGAGAAAATAGCACCATTGGAATCACAAAATAATGCTCAATGAATCAAACCTAAAGATCAATAAGAGATCACATTGTGAAAGGTGAATTATCCAACTTACCAAAGGTAGATCTAGAGAATTATCAAAACAACTTCAAGAATTCACTTCAATTCAGCCACAAGAATCAATTGCTCAAGCTTGGATGTAGAGAATTAATGAATAAAAAGGGTTTGGATGAAGGTTTAGCTCAAAGATTAGTAAGCTTCAATGCAAAGCTTACTAACCTTTTTTGAAAATGGAGCTTTGAGTGAATTTGGTAGATGGAGAGAATTGAGAGATTTCTTAGCAAGGTGGATTTGGCTATCAAAAGCTTGTGATTTGAATGAAACGAGGGCTCTATTTATAGAGTTTAGGATTGAGATTAGTGGTAATTTGGTAATTGATTCTTGGAGCCAAAATTTGAATTAATGAATAACTTTCCAAAATTAGAGCCAAAATTTAAATTAATGATATATCTTTAAAAAATTAGAGCCAGAATTTGAATTAATGAATATTTTTAAAAATGCAAGATTGGCACCAAAATTTGAATTAATGATATAACTTTAAAAAAATGAAAAATTGGCACCAAAATATGACAAGCTTGAAATTGCTGATTTTTTTCAAAATTTCACTCTGTGCAAATCGATTTGCATAGTGTATTTTTTCAAAAATGGCGCAAAATGCACTTTGTGCAATCGATTGCACTCTAGGAGCAATCGATTGCACTCTAGGAGCAATGGATTGTACAGTAAAAAAATGAAAATTTTTAATTCTTTTTCTTTACAAATAGAGATTTTAGGGAAATAATACCGTAAAACCTTATTTGTCAGATGCTTCGACTCGATACCTACAAAACACAAATATACAAAGACAAAGACAAATATTTTTTTGTATTTTTATTAGAAGTTAGTCAACAACACATATACAAAATACACAACTAAGGTGCTTGGAGATTCCTCAAGAGCAAACTTAAAGATAGGGGATAGAAAAAGAGGATCAACCAAACCTAATGTGACCTTGTTATGATCGAGTTGATATGATATGATAGAGGAATATTAAGGGCAAAAATTGGGGTACAAAAGCTGCCCTTATTTAAGTGTCTGCTATCCGGAGATACGAAGGTTAAAAATCTTCCTATCGACGCGATTGGAGATACTTAAATATAAAATAAGCCCTATTTTTGGCCCTAAGATGCCATGTAATGCTTATTAGTATGAATGCATATGAACAACTTCAAAGGGACAAAACACCACTGGGGATGTAGCAAAAGAAATAAGGATCAAAAGAGAAACCCAACCAGGAAAATAAATCACTGGTGAATCAAAAAAACCTGACTCATAGAGGATGGTAAAAGGTCAAAGGATACACCAACTTTTATTGAAGGAGAAACTACCAACGTTCACTGAAGATAGAAAGAGAAAAGAATAACAACACCTACATTCACTGACGGTGAGCTACCAACGTTTACTGAAGGTAGAAAGACAAACATCAATGTTCAATGACGATGAATTACCAACTTTCACTGAAGATAGAGAGAAAAGAAATATCAAAGAACCGACGTTCACTGACGGTTAACTACCAACATTCACTGAGGGTAGCAAAAAGATAACAATCACCAACTTTCACTGATGGTGAACTACCAACTTTCACTGAAGGTAGTTAGAGAAAATATACCACAGCATTTCCGTTCACTAACAGTGAACTACCAACGTTCACTGAAGGTAGCAAAAGGATAATAATCACCAACTTTCACTGATGGTGATCTACCAACTTTCACTGAAGGTAGAGAGAAAAGAAATATCAAAGCACCAACATTCACTGATGGTGAACTACCAACGTTCACTAAGGGTAGCAAAAAGATAACAATCACCAACTTTCACTGAAGATAGAGAGAAAATATATCATAGCATCGCCGTTCACTGACGATGAACTACCAACATTCACTAAAGGTAGCAAAAAGATAACAATTACCAACTTTCACTGAAGGTGACCTACCAACTTTCACGGAAGGTAGAGAGAAAATATATCATAGCACCGCCGTTCACTGACGATGAACTACCAACGTTCACTGAAGGTAGCAAAAAGATAACAATCACCAACTTTCACTAGAGGTGACCTATCAACTTTCACTGAAGGTAGAGAGAAAATATATCATAGCATCGCCGTTCATTAACGATGAACTACCAACGTTTACTGAAGGTAGCAAAAAGATAATAATCGCCAACTTTCACTGAAGGTGACCTACCAACTTTCATTGAAGGTAGAGAGAAAACATATCATAGCATCGTCGTTTACTAACGATGAACTACCAACATTCGCTGAAGGTAGCAAAAAGATAACAATCACCAACTTTCACTGAAGGTGACCTATCAACTTTCACTGAAGGTAGAGAGAAAATATATCATTGCATCGTTGTTCACTGATGATGAACTACCAACGTTCACTGAAGGTAGCAAAAAGATAACAATCACTAATTTTCACTGAAGGTGACCTACCAACTCTCACTGAAGGTAGAGATAAAATATATCATAGCACCTCCGTTCACTGACGATGAACTACCAACATTCACTGAAGGTAGATAAAAGATAACAGGTCTTTTCCCAAAATTTCGGCGTTTCGCCTAGAACGGGTCTTAACTTATTCTTTAACCGAGGTATTCTTCCTAGAGAGGGTAATATTTAAGCTGTCTCAAATAAAAAGACTACCACTTGCAAAGATTTCACAATGAATTGACTCTGCGATATTGAAGAGAACTAGCCATCCACTGGAGTAATTTGATAATGAACCGCAAACTATCCACTCATAGAGAAGATAGCAAAAAGTAACGTCGACTTTTGCGGGGAAATACAAGTTGCTCAAATAAAGAGACCTGCTACTTGCTATTATGGAGGATTGTAAAATGACTTCCTGAGGAAAATGGCATGACTTCCTGGGGAATGAATCATGACTTCACGGGGAAGGCAGTATAGCTTCCTGGGGAAAACAAAGTGGATTCCCGGGGAAAACAAAATGGCTTCCTGGGGAAATGCCAACATATTCCTGCTGAGGAGATGAAGTCTTCTAGTGCAAAATAAATGCACACTCAAACCAAGGCTCGAAGCATGCAGAGATCAAAAGTAATAACATTGCTGAGAAGCAAAGATTCAAACAAGAAATAAACTGGAGTAAAACAGTCATCCAAAACACATCCTTCGAGAAATAAACTAAATGGGGGAAACCCATATCATCCAGACCAAGGGCTGTACAGGAAGGCTAAAGAAAAAAAAATCTTCCACGAGGGATAACTCAGTAGGGAAATTGAAAGAATATACACTTTCTACCTAAGGCTGACACTCTAATGGAGAGAGGACAACACAACTCTGCAAAACAGGGTAATATATCAACGAGAAATTAACAAATGTTAATGAGCAATGATTTTCTAAACTTAAATATGCATGATGTATGTATGAATGTATGAGTGTTATCATGTATATGCTGACAAAACAGACATATAACACTGGGGATAAACAAACAAAACCAACTCGGACACAAACAACACTCGGCTAAATCACATCCAAGATGAACATTCCATAAGAAAATAAGCACCAACTGAGGAAACAAAGTCCTACTGCATGGTTTAACTTCACTGGGGAGAAACATAATTTGGAAGTAAACAAAACATAGCGACAAAACAGTATAGATACAGAGATATAACATCCTTCTCCAGTCTTCACCAAGGAATAACACTTATACTTCAATGGGGAAACAAATGTTTTCGTGTGTAGCACTTCTATTGGGGATTGCAAAACTGATTTCAAATAAGGCAGATAAAAACTATATTGTCAAAACATCAATTGAGGATTTCGAGTTGACTTGATTGGGGAAATAACATACAGACTTCACTAGGGGAGATATCGCCTTATCATGAAGACATCACCTGGGGACTTCGTGCTGACTCCATTGGGGAGTTTAACACCATATCGAAGAGAGGAAACCCATATATGTTCTTCACTAGGGAAAACAGGGATATGTTCTTCAATTTTGAGAGTAAGCATCACAACAACTTCTCTTGGGAAAGAGTACGAAATCTCATGGGGATAACAACTTGGAGAGTTAAGAAGTCAAACATTATAGCAAGGAATCAATCTTATGTGGATTTTAAATCAAACCCAACACTTGGCGAGCGAAAACCCAAAAAGTTGATAACCAATTCAACACTTCTTAAATAAAACACTGCCCTTGCCTGATTATCGGGAAATCGAACAAAATGCAAATACCGCTGAAAGGAGATGCTTCATAAATGAGTCAAATCTCAGCATGCACGGGGAGGAAAAACTTCTATGAACTAAGCGAGGCCTTCACTGAAGAATTTCGGATTGAGCCTTCATATCACACAAACCTATTCCAATAAAAGGTGCCCTGGGATAGCCTTCCCGTGGAATCAAGAAGTCAACATATAGAGAGAGGTCAAAATCTTGGGGATTTTAAATCAAAATCCGCACTAGGAAGGTGAAAACCCAAAAGCTGACAACTTTCTCAACACTTCTTAAAAAATATACTGCGCTGGTCTAGTTTCCTGGGAAATAAATACCAACAATAATTCCAATACTGCAGAAAGAGAAACATTTTTACAAATAATCCCATCTCATCACACCAAGGGGACGATACCTTTCGTCATATCAGAGAAAACTTCACTGGGGAGTTCGGAATAAAGACCTCAGACCAAGCAAACCCAAAAAGTCAGAAAATGAACCAACACTTGACTAGGGACACTAGGATCACAAACCCGATACTGCACCTTACGCCAATTGGTACCGTCTTCAATATACAATAAACACACGCATACCAGTGAAAACAACCTAAGAAAACCTTCCCCGGGAAAACAAAACTTCTCAAAACTATTGGAGTTCGTCCATTCCTGGGATCACCACTTTTGTTTTCCTCTTGAATCACAAAATCTTAAAGTAAAAGTAAGTTGTAGATTCTTTTTGAATTTTTTTTTTGTTATTTAATCCTTTTTGCTTTGAAAATTATTATCAATAATAGATGGAGTCTTTGTAAGCTGAATAAAATAAGAAATACAAAGAATTGGGTAAAAGCTCAAATTTTATTGATAGAATAGTAGTCTGCGAATTGTGAGACCCCATGGATAATTACAAAGTTCAGAAAATGGTAATATATAATGGAAAAGATACATTGAGATACGATGACCACTATTCCCTCTAACAACTTTTGAAATCGTGAGCAGCAACTTCTGTCAAAGTATGGCGAGGATCCAAGAAGATTGTTGTTTCAACGATCAAGTCTTGTCTGATGTAGTTACTTGCCAAGAAAGTCCCTAACTTTTTCCTAAGCTGCCCTTGCGGGTTTTCAACTTAGCGGGAAATTTTATTCTGTTTATGTCTCTAATTTTTGCCTAGACCACCCTTTTAGGTTTTCGGCCTACCGAGATGTTCTTTTTTGCCTAAGCCGCCCTTTCGGGTTTTCGACTTAGCGAGATGTTCTTTTATTTCTTTAGGTGATGTATTTCTTGACTGCATCAGCATTCATGGGACGTGGGAACTCTTCGCCATCCATAGTTTCAAGAATTAATGCACCGCCAGAGAAGGCTTTCTTGACAACATATGGGCCTTCAAAATTGGGAGTCCACTTGCCCCTAGAATCAGCGTTAAAAGACATGCTCTTCCTGAGCACGAGGTCGCCTTCTCTGAATTCATGAGGTTTGACCTTTTTATCAAAATATTTCTTCATTCTATTTTGGTATAACTGCCCATGACACAAAGCCGTCATTCTCTTCTCTTCGATCAAATTCAATTGGTCAAACCTATTTTGGACCCATTCAACCTCTGACAACTTGGTTTCCATTATCACACCCAAAGAGGGAATGTCAACCTTAATTAGGAGTACCGCTTCCATTCCATACACTAGGGAGAATGGGGTTTCCCCTGTTGAAGTGCGGACAGATGTCTGATTTCCATGTAAAGCAAAAGGGAGAATTTCATGCCAATCTTTATAAGTAACAACCGTCTTCAGGATGATCTTCTTGATATTCTTATTAGCAGCTTCAACAGCCCCATTCATCTTCGGCCTGTACAGAGATGAATTGTGATGGATGATCTTGAATTATTCACAAAGTTCTGTCATCATCTTGTTGTTCAGATTCGAGCCATTATCAATGATAATCATGCTCGGCACACCATACCGACATATAAGATTATTCTTAATGAAGCGCACAACCACCTTCTTAGTAACATTAGCATATGAAGCAACTTCCACCCATTTAGTGAAGTAATCAATTACTACCAAGATAAAACGGTGTCCATTCGAAGCTTTGGGTTATATCATCCCAATCATGTCAATAGCCCACATAGAGAAAGGCCACGGGGAAGAAATAATATTGAGAAGTGTCGGAGGCACATGAATTTTGTCTACATAAATCTGGAATTTATGGCACTTCTTTGCAAATTTGTAACAGTCGGATTCTATTGTCAGCCAATAGTAACCAGCCCTTAACATCTTTTTAGCCATCGAATGTCCATTGGCATGGGTTCCAAATGAACCTTAATGAATCTCATGCATCAACATGTCTGCTTCGTGTCTATCCACGCATTTGAGTAAGACCATGTCATAATTTCTCTTGTACAACACGTTTTCACTGAGGAAGAAGCTGCCAACCAATTTTCTCAATGTCTTTCTATCTTTATTCGATTCACCAATCGGGTATTCCTAAGTATGGAGAAAATGCTTGATATCATAATACCAAGGTTTCTCATCTACTACCTCTTCTGTTGTAAACACATGAGCGGACTTATCCAGTCGCCGAACTATAATTCGAGGTATATCATTCCAAGTATTCACTTGATACATAGAAGCCAGAGTTTCCAGAGCATCCGCCATTTGATTTTCGTCTCTGGGGATGTGATGGAATTCAACTTTATTAAATAAGGGTAATAATCTTCTAGCATAATCTTTGTAAGGGATCAAGTCGGGGTGATGAGTATCCCACTCTCCTTTAATTTGATTTATTATCAAAGCTGAATCGCCATACACATCTAGAATCTTAATTCTAAGATAAATAGCTTCCTCTAGACCCATGATGCAAGCCTCATATTCTGCCATATTATTAGTATAATCAAATCTCAATCTTGCAGTAAAAGGAATGTGCGATCCATGTGGAGTGACAATCACAACACCAATTCCTTTACCATAAGCATTCAAAACTCCATCAAATATCATACTCCAGCGAGATTCGGGATCAGGACCTTCCTCAGGCAATGGTTCATCACAATCTTTCACTTTCAGAAACATCACATCCTTATCAAGGAAATCATATTTCACAGACTGATAATCATCAATTGGTTGGTGAGCAAGGTAATCTGCCAACATGCTGCTTTTAATAGCTTTTTGAGTGCGGTATTCGATGTCATACTCATATAACAGTATCTGCCTGCGGGAAAGTCTCCCAGTAAGAGCAGGATTTTTAAAAATGTACTTGATTAGATCCATTTTGGAGATCAACCAAGTAGTGTGATTCAACATATACTGCCGCAAACGTTTTTCCCCCCAGGCCAAAGCACAACATGTCTTTTCCAGCATGGAATACCGTGATTCACAATCAGTAAACATTTTAATGAGATAATAAATGGCATACTCTTTCTTCCCTGTTTCATCTTGTTGTCCCAAAATACAACCCATGGAATTATCTAACACCGTCAGATACATAATCAATGGTCTTCCTTCAACAAGAGGGATAAAGATAGGAGGTTCTAGCAGATATTCTTTAATACTTTCAAATGCCCTTTGGCAGTCATTTGTCCATACACAACCTTGATCTTTCTTTAACAACTTAAAGATCGGTTCACACGTTGCATTCATGTGGGAAATGAATCTGGAAATATAATTCAAACACCCGAGGAATCCTCTAACTTGCTTTTCAATTCTCGGCGCTGGCATCTCTTGAATTGCTTTGACTTTATTAAGGTCAACTTCAATCCTTTTCTAGATAACAATGAAACCCAACAATTTCCCTGACCGAACACCGAAGTTACACTTATTTGGATTCAAGCAGAGACGATACTTCCTCAAACGCTGAAACAACTTCAACAAATCTTCTACATGCCCTTCTTTAGTCTGGGATTTAGCAATCATATCGTCAACATATACCTCTATTTCATTGTGCATAAGATCATGGAGTAAGGTAGTCATATCCCTCTGGTACGTTGCACCAGCGTTCTTCAACCTGAAGGGCATCACTCTGTAACAGAATGTTCCCCAGGGTATGATAAACGTTGTTTTTTCCATGTCCTCGAGCGTCATTCTTATTTGATTATACCCAGAAAATCCATCCATGAACGAGAAAACTTTGAATTTTGTTGTGCTATCCACTAACATATCAATGTGTGGCATTGGAAAATCATCTTTTGTACTAGCTTTATTTAGATCTCTGTAATATACGCACATGCAAACTTTTCCGTATTTCTTCGGTATTGGGACAATATTGGAAATCCACTGAGGGTACACTGATGTCACAAGAAAACCAGAATTAATCTGCTTTAGAACTTCCTCTTTGATCTTTACTGCCATATCTGGCTGAGTTCTTCGCAACTTCTATTTGATTGGCGAACACTCTGGCTTCAGCGGCAAAATGTGCTCTACAATATCTATATCTAGACCAGGCATATCTTGGTAAGACCAAGCAAAAATATCCACATACTCTTTCAACATCTCAATCAACCTGCTCTTCATATCAGGATGCAACAATGCTCTAATCTTGACTTCTTTCGGATCTTCTTCTGAACCCAAATTGATCACTTTAAACAGCTCTTTATATGGCTAAAGAGCATTCTCTTCGTGCTCAAGCATTCGTGAGACCTCGTATGGAATCTCATCATAGTCTTATTCTTTGGCCCCATACATAGGACATTCAAAGTTGGGGGAGGGTGCAGGGTCATTATATTCAACAGGTTTTTTAATTAATCTGCACATATGATTTATGATTGCTTTTAGAAACTGACACATATAACAAGTGATCATGCAGATTGAATTTCAATTATTATTTATTTTGAAAGGTTTTTTCTGATTACCATTTTCCAAGAAAAAGCAGAAAATAAAGACATAATTTTGGGAAACAAAGACAACTTTTATTATTGATTTTAAAATCACAGCAAACAGATAAGCCCATACAATATTAATACTTTCACCTTGGGCAAAGTGAAAGCTTTTCAAAAAGATTAACACAAATAAATTACTTTGAAACATGTATGCAAGAGGGAACATCAATGGTGATCCAGTTTTGAACCCTAACTCTGTGCGTCACATAATTTGGCATTTCCGGCTCTGCTTCATCTTCCACAATGACATTAATCCCGGAAACAGTTGTATGAAGATAACCCCCACTACGGAAGATGTCTTGATACTTGCCTGAAACATACTTTGGATTCATGCTTTTACCTTTGTCATTCTTCATAGAGAACCACAAGCCAACTCTATTCTTGTTTACAGGTGGATCCATAATCTGTCCCCAAACTTCACTATAGCCATTACGCACAACCTGCTGCGCATCCCTAAGCGAAACCATAGAATTCTCATTTCCTCTTATGTTATCAATGGATAAAGCTTGGAACTGGGTTCCAACAGCAGCTTCATCCGCCTCCACAATACTGAAAGAGCACAAATGAGATATCAATAATGTCTGTTCTCCATTTATAATTACCAATTTTCCTTCACGTACAAACTTCAACTTCTGGTGTAAAGTCGAAGTGACAGCGTCTGCCTCATGTATCCATGGTCGTCCCAGCAAGAAGCTATAAGCGAGTATAATATCCATGACCTGAAAAGTAATCTGAAACAAATGTGGGCCTATATGAATAGGCAAGTCCACTTCACCAATAACATATTTCCTTGATCCATCAAACGCTTTCACAATAATGCCACTTGGGCGCATGGGCGTTCCTTGATATTTCAACTTCATAAGTGTGCTCCTCAGTATAACGTTCAATGCGGATCCATTATCAATCAGCATATTGGATAATGAATCATTCTTGCAGTTCATAGAGATGCGGAGGGCCAAATTGTGATTCCTTCCTTCGTCGAGCAGTTCATCATCATAGAAACTCAGGTTATTACATGATGTAATATTCCCCACTACACTTATGAATTGGTCTACATGCATTTCACTCTCCATGAAAGCTTGGTCCAATACCCTCATCAAAGATTCTCTGTGAGCAGAGGAGTTCATCAATAAAGCCAAGATAGATAGTTTTGAAGGAGTCTGCAGTAGTTGATCTACAATTCTATAGTCGCTCATCTTGATTTTCTTCAGAATATCATCCACCTCCTTTTCTAGCATAGCTCCGCTAGATTCACCCACTACCTTCTTGGGTTCAACACTTTCAACAATTTTCTTTCCAGTACTAACATCTCCACGAACAACTGGTGCAAATACACGACCACTACGGGTCACTATGCTAGTCTCAACAATATTTCCAACATTAGGCATTGGCTGGATGGGAACTTCCACACCATCCACTAAAATTGTAGCATTATATTTGTAGGGTACCGCCTTGTCTGACTTGTAGGGGACAAGACCCGACAAACTAATCATCAATGGAGTAATAGATGGCTTGCTATGATACTCAACTTCAAAATGGGTAGGCACATCGAAACAATGCATAATAACATTTACTCCTTCTTCAACACAATCCATCATTACAGAGTCATCTCTAAAAAATAGAGTTTCATCCGAGGATAAGAACTCATCTGCAGAGGCATACTCATCATTTGAATCTTCTTCAGCCAAACAAACCTCAATCATATCAACTTCATGGTAATCATCCCTTTGACCTGTAACCTTGATGGTTCCATTATCTAATAACAACTGAATACCTTTCCTTACAATTGAACATCCTCGGGAGTCCCGACAGCAAATTCGACAAGATCCATACTGATGTTCTTCCTGACCAGCCATGTGGCAGAAAGTAGCATGCAATTGTACAAGATCCTCATTCATGTGTTCCACATCAAAGATCCTGAACTCTCCAGGACATCCATTAACCATGTTTACTTCCTCTTCATACTCTTCCCTAGGCCTGATTATGTGGATGAGGCCCTCATCCATTATCTCCTGCAAATCAGCCTTTATCTTGTCACAACCCTGTATATCTATACTGAAAATAACACAATCGGCATGGTCATGCGTATAGTAGCTAAATTCACAAAGGTCTGCATGCATTTTCACCAAATCTCCCCTAACAAAATTAATATCAAAAATTCGGAAGTCGCCTGGACAACCGACCACCATGTTCACAGCATTTTCCCCTCCATGATTTGGCAGAGGATTGTCTTTCACATTATGGACAACATCCTTGAAAGATAAGATACCGGACTTTACCAATTTCTGTACTTTAGTCTTCAAAGGATAGCAATTCTCAACATTATGCCCTGGTGCTCCCTGATGAAACGTACATGTTTGGTCTTCTTTGTAGTACCAAGGCAATGGTGATGGTACAGCGGGAGGTGGTCGGGTCTGAACCAACTTCTTATGAATTAACGACGGGAGTAACTCTATATAACTCATAGGGATAGGGTCATAACTATCCCTTCTCTGATTATACCCTTGATTCCCCTGATGGGGTGGTCTCTGATAAGTGACGGTTGTTGGAGCTACACCAACAACTGGAGTTACTGATGCGACTTGCTAATGACGCTGATAACTTCTTCTAGGAGTGTTAACCCTCCTTTCTTGCGTAACAACATTTGTATATCCTTCCTTATTTTTGGAAAACCCATAGGATGGATTCATTGCACCTTTGGAGTTTTCACTTTTTGTTAAACGGCCCTCTCTTACAGCCTCTTCTAATTGGATACCCATGCCTACCATTTCAGTAAAGTCACTTGGCGTACTTTGCTACCATCCTCTCATAGTAGAAAGCACCCAGAGTCTTCAAGAAAATCTTAGTCATCTCCTTCTCTTCCATAGGATGAATCACTTTGGCGGCTACCTCACGCCATCTCTTTTCATACTCTTTGAATGATTCCCTGTCTTTCTGGACCATGGCCCTAAGTTGATCACGGTCAGGCGCCATCTCCATGTTGTATTTGTATTGTCTGATAAATTCTTCTCCCAAGTCATTTAAAGTATGGATATTGACATTGTCCAAACTCATATACCACTTGTTGTACCCCAAAATTTGCCCTCCCATATCCTTCAAAGTTTTGACAAGCATCATCTCAATTTGCTCAAGTCTACTCAAGGGTTGCACAGTCCAACTGCCTCCTAAGCCAGTCAAAATTAGGGTTTTGGTTCTTGCAAAGAGTTTGAGGTTTTCAATTATCCAATTAAGTCATATATGCCTATACACATTGCCAAGCATCTACATGTCAAGTTTCAAGGCTCACAACATCAAGTTGCACAGTCAAAAGCCCTAATTGCTTCACAATCAACTGTAGGGGTAAAATGGTCATTTGGCAGTCAAAAGTCAAAAATTTTGGTCAACATCTTATTTTGAAGCCACAATCATCATTTGATCAAGTCTTTATCATGATTCCACAAGCATGGCTCAAAAATCATCAAGATGCCAAAAGTTTCTATTTTTGGACAGTTGAAAAGTCAACTGTAACTTGACCAAGGCATAACTTTTTCATTGTTCACCAGAAAAATCCCATCCAATGCTCATTTTGAAGGGGATGACATTTCCTACGACTCATATTCACATTCCAAGTCCAAGAAATGCTCTCACAAAAAGTTATCAATTTCTACATTATAGGTCAATTTTCAAAGTCAACAAAAAGACACTTTAAGTCAAAGACCATAACATGAGATTGGTAAATCAAAATGACATGGGACCAAAGGAATTGGTTATAGGACTTCAAGACATTTTCAAAATGTCCAAGAACATGTTCAAATCTTCAAAATTGAGCAAGATATGCATTGGAGAAGTTGGGAAATTTTTGGGAATTTGCAAAAGTCAACTTTGCCTAAAACACTTCATTTTTGCTAATGGGCCTCAAATTCTTTCTTGAAACATTGTCCAAGGCCTATGCACGACCCATTGAACTTAAATTGAATTATTTTCTTATTTTTATTAATTATTTGGATTTTTAATTGATTAATAATTCATTTAATTGATTTAATTGTAGGAAAATTCAAAAGATATGATTTTCAAATCTTTTGTGAAGCAAATAAGATCAGGGCAAGCTGGAAATTTCGTGCATCCATCAAAGAGGCAAAAAACTCCATGTTTGGCAAGCTTTATCAATCAAAAATGTGCAAAAAAGATTTGATTGGAAATCAAAGATTGAAAACATAATTCCATGGATCTTTGACCTAGTTTGTACCCTAAAATCATCCTACTATATATGCTGAGCCTAACCCTAATGTCATGAACGTGCAAAGCTGCTGCAAGAACCATAAGCAAATTCCAAAAACTCAAAGAAAATTTGGAAACTGAATTCCCTTTTCCAGGCCCTTTCAAGGAGATTTAAAGATTCAAACACGTTGCTGGGACACTCAGGAACCTATTGCAATCACAAACAAGCTCTAACACTCAAAGAATCACTCACTTCAGTCTCATGGTTTGCCTAACTTTGTCAAAATCGAAACTCATAATTCATGCATCTTTACTTTGATTTTTTGTGTGTTTTGAGTTGCTTGCATCCACAAGAATCTTTTGGCATAAATTAATTGCATTGAAACGCCTTAAATCAGAATCTACCATTGACAATTTTTAGGGTTTCAAAGCTTTCAAAATAGGGCTTTGCTGTACAGGAAAAATTAGCCTTCATGACGCCCATGGTTGAACTCAGAATGACAAGACGAATTCAACACCATGCCCGTGCCCTATTTATATAATGCACAGTTCTATTTGCTATTTTCTCTCATTGCAGATTGTGGGGGTTTAAAACCCCCGCTATTTGTTTTTGTTTTTTGCAGGTTTGATGAAGAAGATGATTACGTGTTAGTAAGTGATTGGAGCATTTGAAATAAATGCGCGTTTTCTTTTGATGAAGCATATTGCCTGACTTTCTAATATAATGATCAGTTTGTATTATAATATCAAACGCGTTCAAGTAGCCTAGTGGTTGGTGAGGTGTTTGTGCATCATTGGGACCTGGGTTCGATTCCCAGGTCCACCCAAACCTTGTTTCATATTTTTTCTAACATCTTCACATGCAGCGCTTGTCCAGAATTCCACCATAAACCTCTCTCATCCAGCGTGCCAAGTGTCTTCAACAGCCATCCAAAGGCCATGGGAGGAGGAATACCATGTTCTTCAGTCAAAGCATGTGCAGGCAATTCAGAAAGTCAATCAGGCTTGCTTCTTAATGGGCCCAAAATTGCTTCACAACACCTCCTTAATGGGTCATCACCCCCCATGGTTTTGTTACTTTTTTTATTTTCTTTTCCTTATAATTTCCTTTTTAATTATTATCATTATTATTGTTAACCAATAAACTAATTTTTCATAATAAATTCAGAGATCAAAAAAATTGTAAATATTTTATTAATTACTAATTTTACTATTAACTATTATTTTTGTGAATAAAATGTAAACAAATTAATTAGTTTAATTAGGTAATTTTAATTTCTTTTTTACAATAAATAAAATTAGTTTAGAATTAGGATTTTGTTTACTAACTTTTTAATTCTTTTTCTTTTTATTTTCATAAAAACATAAAAAAGTACTTTTTTCTTATAAATAAAATAATAACAAATAAATTAGTTTAAATTAGGTTCAATTTTGACTTTTTTTTTTTAATAAAATAAATTTAGAACTAGGGTTTCTTTCGACTTTTAATTTCTTTATCTTATTTTCATTAAAAACTTAAAAAACACAAAAAAACACTTTTCTTTTAATTAATTAATTAATTAGGTTTAGGTTTAATATTTGATTAATTGCAAAAAGGACAAGACTAAAAATTTCTTTATTTCTCAAAAGGGTCAAAAACCCTAGGACGTCCTGATTTAATTTCTTTCGCGCATTATTATTTATTTGGATTATTTATGTATCTGCTCAAAGGATGTAATAGTAATTAGGATTTACCGCTTTCTTTACTTTTCGCACTTTATTCCAAAACGGGTTTTTGTTTTTGGCGATGTATAGACCCGCGCCTTGTAATAGCGTAGATTCATATTTCCGCACTTTATTTTCCGCACTCTTAACTGTTAATATGCCTGCAAGAATGTATGAATAATAAAATTAATCCGTAGCTCACAAATGCATGATCAAAGATAAACCTTAACTGAAAAACAACACACATGCACATGCCACTCCTAGGGTACGCCTCACTCGGTTGCCTTCGAACGTGGTCGTCAAGTATAGGGTGTTTTAGAGGTCGCCCTCCTGTCTAAGATCCAGTTGCCTCGAAACGGTTGCCTCGGATAAAAAAGGATCTAGGACATTAGGGTTACCGCTAAGGCGTCCTACCATTTCTTTGGTGACCACACATGTCCCTTATAATCGAATTGACCCGAATAACTCCAACGACGGTGCTACCTACTTCTCAATAGTGGGATAGTAATGTCTAAAGGACTCTTACACAACTTAATTCCTTAGAGTAGGTAGATTTCTCCTGGGTACTTACTCTCTCAAAACAAACAAAACAACTTTTCACACTAACACTTTCTAAAAGTTTTCAAACAAATTTTTCATACACTCTTGAGGACAGATACAAGAGTCACCTAGAATTTTTTCAAACGAAACTTTTTCAAAACCCACACACATTTGAAAAGAAAACAAATTTTGAAAACATAAGAGCAAGTACCTATGAGCCCATGGATAACCATGGATAGAAAGGGTGCTAACACCTTCCCTTTCTATAAATCTACCTCCCGAACCGAGAAACATTATCAAAGAAGGAATTTTGCTGTGCTTTTGTCCTTTCCTTGTTGGAGAAAATAAAAGACGGTGGCGACTCTTGCTTACTGTGACATTTCGCGAAACCAGCTAAAAACAGTCAGTTCTATTCCCACCGATCACAGAACTGGCGACTCTGCTGGGGATACTTAATAAGTGAGGTGTACCTTAGGATTAGATCATACTTATGTTTTCAATTGAATGTTTTGATTGCTTTATGTTTGTGGGCATTGCATCGGAGTTTCATAGATCCTAACCCGGATCTGGGGATACCCTTTTAGGTAGCATAAGCTGTGAGGGACCTGTCCGGCGTAGACCGACACGGGTGAAGCAGTGGCTACGTTGGTGTGACACCTTGGTCTGTACCGATATCCCTTGTGTCGCAACAAGGAGAATATGGGTCTTCTGAGGAGTCATTAAGCACCAACAGACCTTAGAACCCTAATTTGACCCAACTTGGCCATAGAACAGTAGCAGTATGCTACACCCATTGAGGCTAAACTCTCGCGATGGTTCTGGCCGCAAGAAAAGATTGTGATGCTGGAGTTATGAACGATTGAGGGTAGTCAGTGATATTGGGATCCTCTAGAACCCGGTTACTTTTGATAGGACAGGTCTTAACCAACGAAACTGAAAGAGGGTAGTACCTAAACTTCATGCTGGCCTAAACTCTAAGGGCTGTCTTGTGTGACTTGTGTGCCTTATCATGTTTGCCTTTGTGAATATTTGTGGTGTGCTTTATCATAACATCATGCCATCATAACATTGCATGCATCCTGCATAAGGACTGACCCATTTCAAAGACAAGAGGGTTTCATCTTTGCTCTGTTTTGTAGGATATTATGATGCATGTGCGAAGGAATACTATCCGGCTCAACTTTGTTCACCCACCTGATTTGCTTAAAGAGTTGGTTGATAGAATTCCAAATACTACTTCCTTCATCCAGAGGCATGGTTCTCTTCTCGGTTTAGTCACTTCAAAGTGGGACCAACAACTGATGAGTGTCCTGACCCAGTTTTATGATCCCCTGTACCATTGCTTCACCTTTCAAGACTTTCAGCTGGTCCCTACCCTGGAAGAATTCTCTGATTTGCTTGGTATCCCTATCTTGGATCAGACTCCCTTCACTGGTTGGGAAAAGACCCTTAGGCTTGAGGAGATTGCTGCAGCCCTTCCTCTGACCAACAAGGAGGTAATGGATAACTGGGTGACTAGAAGCAGAGTTAAGGGCTTTTTGGCTAAGTTTCTGATTGGTAAAGCTAACAGTTTCTGGAATGACTTAGACTTCAGGGCGTACGAAGACATTCTGGCTCTCTTAATCTATGGTCTGGTTCTGTTTCCAAATCCTGATAACTTTGTCAATGTCAACGCCATAAGGATCTTCATGTCTCGGAACCCTGTGCCCACTCTCTTGGGTGATATCCTGCAACAACTCTATGCTCGTACTGCTCGAAGACGGGGAACTTTGTGATGTTGTGCTCCTTTGTTAGTGAGGTGGTTTATTTCGCACCTCCCTAAGTTCGTGCTGAAGAACAAAGAAGGAAGGGACTGGGCCCATAGGTTAATGTCTCTCACTGATAAGGACATCATTTGGACTCTCAGAGGTATGGATGAGGTAGCTGTTATTGATCGTTGCGGAGAATATCCTAATGTTCCATTGATCGGTATTCAGGGAGGAATCTCTTACAATCCATGTTTAGCTCTCCGTCAGTTCGGAAGAGCCAGAAGAGCAGGGCCTCATGAGATGCTGGTGCCTCACATCAGTTTTGAGTTTCAGGTGGATAATGATGAGCTGCGTCGTAGATTCATCAAGGCTTGGGACAGAATTCACAAAGCTGACCCACATGAGTTGGGACCGAAGACTTCTCTACCTATGGAATCCTATTACAGATGGGTCCGCATCCGTGCTCAGAAGTTAGGTATGCCATACGAAGCTGTCAGGCTTATCATTCTTGAATTTCCGGATAGAGACGGGGTTCCTCCAACTGTACTCCCTCCTCAGATGCCCACTGATGTTGATACACTAAAGAGGTCTTGGGCGCAGCTACAGGAAGAACGGGATTCGTATCGGGAAAGGTTCAACGAACAGGAACAAAAGATCCAGAAGCTGACTAAGCAATTGGAGAATGAGCGGGTCCTGAATGACTATATCCGTACTGAGAAGAGGAGGCCATGGGAGCACTGATGAGTTTTGGATGCTTCCTTTGCAACTTTTATTTCCTTTTCAATATTTTCATTTATGTAATGCCTAAGGGAAATTTCTTGAACAATTCAAAGTTAAATCTAATTAAGTGTGTTTCCTTTTTGTTTACAAAGTTGAATCCCGATTTTCTTTGAAAACATAAATCATACGCATTCCATTCATCATATGCATCACATGTACTCTTTTTTACAGGTTTCTTAATCTTCTTCGCTGTTTATTTCAGCAGTCTCATCATGAATCCTGAATCATCCAACGAACAAGCTATCAAGGCCCTCCAGGCCCAGAGCGCCCAGTTTCAAGAGCTGGTCATTAGCTTAGCCCAAGGTCAAGAGGAATTGAAGGCTCTGCTGGTGAAGAAGAAGAAGAAGAGAACTGTACTGTTCAACACTGGACGGAGGTTTGGTAATACACTGCAAAATGAGGCTGATCAAGCTGCTTCCTCTGTAGGGAAAGGCAGTCCCCAAGGGGGAAGAGTTCCTAGTCCTGTGGTCTCCGACAACGAGACAAATTTCAATGATGAACAGTACCCTCCTGCTGAAGACAGGTACAAGCAACTAGAGGACCGTCTGAGTGCTATGGAAATTCAACAGGTTCCTGGGTTGGATTTTGGAGATCTAGGTTTATCTTCTGGGGTGGTGATCCCACACAAGTTCAAGGCACCTTCTTTTGCAAAGTATGACGGGGCTTCCTGTCCTAATCTGCACCTCCGTTCTTATGTGAGGAAGATCCAACCATATACTGCAGACAAGAACCTATGGATCCATTTCTTCCAGGATAGCCTTTCAGGGGCTTAACTCGAGTGGTTCTATCAGCTGGATGGAACCAGTATTCGAAACTGGGAGGACTTGGCTACTGCATTTTATAAGCAGTATCAGTACAATGCCGACCTCGCTCCTACACGTACCCAACTCCAGGGTATGTCGCTAGGATCGGGAGAAGGTTTTAAGGAGTACGCGCAAAAGTGGAGAGACCTGGCTGGCAGAGTGCAACCACCGTTGACTGACCGTGAACTCGTGGACATGTTCTTGGGGACCATGTCTGGTCCATTATTTAACCACGTGATTGGTAATTCTTCTGCTGGGTTCACAGATTTGATCTTAACTGGTGAGAGGATAGAAGCTGGTATTAAGTCGGGAAAGATACAGAAAAGTGCATCCTCAAGTTCTGAAAAGAAGCCCTTCAAAAAGGAATCTAGTGCTGTTTATGGTTCGAGGAAACAAAATAAACCGAAACGCCGCCAAGCTGTCAACGCGGTGGTAATTTCTAAGCCTGCTGCTGCTCCTCAGCAATATAACCAACCAAGGGGTGAGAGACCCAAAAGGCAGTACACTCGGCTCAGTATGACCCTGTCTCAGATTTTGCCGCAACTGCTGTCAACCAATCTGGTAACTGTCAAAGAAGCTCCGAAGGTAGTGAATACAACCTCTCCAAAGTACAACCCCAACGCCCATTGCGCTTATCACTCCGATAGCCCGGGGCATTCTACTGATGATTGTTGGGCTCTAAGGAATAAGGTTCAGGACCTTATTAATGCTAAAGAAATACAGTTTGAGGCGCCCGAAAGGCCCAATGTTGTGACTGCTCCCATGCCCCAGCATGGAGTGAATGTTGTGGAAGAAGACATGTATGTAGCCTCTGTGGATGAGATTGTTACTCCGTTATTGACTGTCAAAAGGAACCTGTTGCTAGCCGGTTTATTTCCGGGATGTAGTAAAGGTTGCCTTCTATGTTCTGTTTCACCTGCTGGTTGTCCCTTGTTGAAGTCAGGTATCCAAAGCCTGATGGATAATAAAGGGATCTTGTTCGAGAAGATTGCTGTTCTTGCTGTCCCCACTGAAGAAGTTTCTATTGTCACCATTTTCAACAACTCTCCTAAGGCTCCCTCAAAGAAGCCTGTTAAAATCATGTCTACTCCGAAGATTTCTCCTATCATCATTACTGTTCCGGGGCCCCTCCCTTATACATCTGACAAAGCTGTCCCGTGGCATTATGGGGCGGATGTTTATGTGCTCGGAGTAAAACAAGAGTTTGATACCAATACCGGCGTCACGAACATCACCGGGCCTGCCAAAGTCACTCGCAGTGGTAGACTCTTCTCACCAGATATTGCGCCACCAACAATTCAGAGACCTCTTGTCATCACACCTGCCAGTGTGCCTGTTTCCCTTCCTGATCAAGTTCCTATTTTTACCCCTGCTGCCGAGTCATCTGACGCTCGGGGCAAAGGGATTGCTACTGATGTGCTTGCCCGGACGGAGGCACCAAAGACAACCAATGTTGAAGCTTCCCAACAAGAGATGGAAGAGATTCTTAAAATTATCAAGAAGAGTGATTTCAATGTAGTTAAGCAGCTGGGGCACACCCCCTCTAAGATTTCTATGCTATCACTGCTGTTGTGTTCAGAGGCCCATGCCAAGGATCTTATCTCCTTCCTGAAGACGGCCCATATGCCACAAGAAACGTCTGCTGATCAATTTACTGATTGTGTGGCCAACTTGACTGCCGATAATGGGTTGGGTTTCTCTGACGCCGATCTGAATGCCAAGGGAAAGAACCATAACGATGCCCTACATGTCTCTATTGAATGCAAGGGAACTACCCTCGCCCATGTGTTGGTAGACACCGGTTCTTCGTTGAACGTATTACCCAAGAAAGCTCTAGACAGGCTGGATTGTGAGGGTTTAGAGCTCAAGCCTAGTAACATTGTTGTCCGGGCCTTTGACGGGTCGAAAAGGATGGTACATGGTGAAGTTGACATTCCGATCAGGGTTGGTTCTCAAGTTTTTTATTCTACTTTCTATGTGATGGACATCCGACCGTCCTATTCTTGTTTGCTGGGTCGTCCAGGGATCCACAAGGCTGGAGCTGTGACCTCCACATTACATCAAAAGCTTAAGTACCCAGTCAGAGGGAAGATTGTCACAGTGCATGGGGAAGAAGAATACATGGTCAGTCACCTCAACTCGTTCCGGTACATAGAGATGGATGGGGAGTTCATTGAGACCCCCTTTCAACATTTTGAAGAGGTACCGCAGACATTGGCATCAGCAGAGACTGTAACTGAAGAAGACTCTCCTTTGAAGATGGCTTCCTTAAAGGATGCCCGGGATGTGATTGAAAAGGGTGAGTGCACAAACTGGGGCCGACTTCCTGATTTTACTCCGAAGACTGACAAGTTTGGTTTGGGTTTCACTGCAGAAGCTCAGAGGGCTATTCGCAAGGCAAGGATTGGAAGACCTCCTGTGTTCATCACCAACCCGGGAGTGAATGCTATTGAAGACGAGGCGGAGGAATCTGAATTTGACAGCTGGATCTACCCAACGACCAACGATGGACTAAGCAACTGGACTGCCAAAGACTACATACCTATTACTTTTGTCACTCAGTAATTAACTCCTTTGTTTTAAATTTGTAACGAACAATAATTTGAAACTTTATGGCCTGGTGTCTTACCCGGGGCACCGTGGCTTCATTTGTGAGGGCTTATTATTTGTCATTTTCATATATCATGAATAAAAGCATTGGACGTTTTTCGCATTTCAAATCTTGTGCTCCCTTTCTTTCTTTATATATTGCAAAATAGCTATATTTACACACACTCACTTATACAGGTTCCAATCCACTCGGGATCTCACTGGTAACGACTCTGCTACTGCCAGTTATGACTTCGAAAATCCGATCAACTTAGCCGAAGATGAAGGTGAAGATGATTGCGAAGTGCCTGGTGAGCTTGCAAGACTGTTACTCCAGGAAGAGAGGGCCATTCAGCCACATGAAGAGCCAGTGGAAACGATAAATCTGGGTACTGAGACAAACAGAAAGGAAGTCAAGATTGGTGCCAATCTGGAGGCTAGTGTGAAACAACGGTTGATTCAGATGTTGCATGATTATGTGGAAATCTTTGCCTGGTCTTACGAAGACATGCCTGGGTTGGATACCGACATTGTGGTTCATCACTTGCCTACCAAGGAAGAATACCCTCCGGTAAAACAGAAGGTCCGCCGTATGCGTCCAAAGATGTCCAAGAAAATCAAAGCTGAGGTTATGAAACAATTTGACGCCGGGTTTCTAGCAGTGACTTCTTACCCTCAGTGGGTGGCCAATGTGGTTCCAGTGCCAAAGAAAGATGGTAAGGTCAGAATGTGTGTTGATTACAGGGATTTGAACAGGGCGAGCCCCAAGGATGATTTCCCTCTGCCTCATATCGACGTTCTGGTTGACAACACTGCTCAGCATAAGGTATTCTCCTTCATGGGTGGCTTCTCAGGTTATAATCAGATCAAGATGGCTCCTGAAGACATGGAAAAGACTACCTTCGTTACTCAGTGGGGCACCTTTTGCTACAAGGTCATGCCATTTGGGTTGAAGAATGCTGGGGCAACCTACCAACGTGCTATGGTTGCTTTATTTCATGACATGATCCACCATGAGATCAAAGTATATGTTAATGATATGATTGCAAGGTCCCAAACTGAGGAGGAACACCTTGACCATCTACAGAAGCTGTTTGACCATCTGAAGTTGTACAATCTGAGGTTGAATCCGAACAAGTGCACCTTCAGGGTAAGATCTGGAAAAGTGCTAGGCTTCGTCGTGAGCGACAAAGGTATTCAAGTGGACCCTGCTAAAGTGAAAGCCATACAAGAGATGCCAGTTCCCAAGACAGAGAAAGAAGTCAGAGGCTTTCTAGGACGGCTGAACTACATTGCCCGATTCATCTCGCATCTAACTCCTACCTGTGAACCAATCTTCAAGCTGCTGAAGAAAGATCAAGTAGTACGTTGGAACGATGAATGTCAGGCCGCTTTCGACAGAATCAAAGAGTATCTCCAAGAACCACCCATTCTTATGCCACCGGCTAAAGGGAGACCTCTAATCTTATACTTGACAGTGCTTGACAGCTCAATGGGGTGTGTGCTGGGGCAGCATGACGAGTCTGGCCGAAAAGAGCACGTTATTTATTACCTTAGCAAAAAGTTTACCGACTGTGAGACCCGATACTCACTGCTCGAGAAAACTTGTTGCGCTTTGGTATGGGCTGCTCGCCGGCTGAGACAGTATATGTTGACTCACACTACTCTGTTGATCTCAAAAATGGATCCTATCAAATACATATTCGAAAAGCCCGCCTTGTCCGGAAGAATAGCAAGATGGCAGATGATCTTGACGGAATACGACATCCAGTACACGACTCAGAAAGCAATCAAGGGAAGTGTATTGGCAGACCATTTGGCACACCAGGCAGTGGACGACTACCAATCTATGAACTTTGAATTTCCAGACGAGAACATCATGGTAGTGACTGATTGTGAAGTACCTGGACCGGATGAAGGACCTGAAGAAGGATCCCGATGGTCTATGCACTTTGACAGAGCCTCAAACGCTTTGGGTAACGGTATTGGTGCTGTGATCATATCCCCGAAAGGCACCCATACTCCACTTACTGCCCGACAATGTTTCAACTGCACCAACAACATGGCAGAGTATGAGGCATGCATCATGGGTCTTCAAGCTGCAATTGACTTAAGGATCAAGTTTCTAAGTGTCTTCGGAGATTCCGCTCTCGTGATCAATCAGATCAAAGGCGAGTGGGATACGAAACACCCAAATCTTATTCCTTACAAAAAGTGTGTGTTAACATTGATCCCCCACTTCACAAAGATAACCTTTGAACACTTCCCAAGAGAGGAGAATCAGTTGGCGGACGCGCTAGCTACGATGTCTTCCATGTTCAAAGTCAAATGGGACAACGAGGCTCCCCGGATCATCATTTGGAAATTGGATGAACCTGCATATTGTTGTGATCTTGAGGCTGAAGAGGTAACTGAAAAACCTTGGTATCATGAAGTAAAGAGGTACTTGGAAGCTCAAGAATACCCCGAGGGTGCATCTGTTAACGACAAGAAGTTCCTGAGAAGGTTCGCGGCAAAGTTCTTCCTCATCAACGACATTCTGTACAAGCGAAACCATGATTCCACTTTACTGCGTTGTGTGGATAAGACTGAAGCAGAAAAGATCATGGCAGAGCTACATGAAGGTACCTTCGGAACACATTCCAGTGGACATACCATGGCAAAGAAAATCCTTCGGGCAGGATATTTCTGGTCCACAATGGAAGCTGACTGTTACCAACACTCTCGGACGTGTCATAAGTGCCAGGTCTATGCTGATAAGGTGCACATTCCTCCAGTTCCTCTGAACGTCTTGACAGCACCTTGGCCTTTTGCAATGTGGGGCATTGATATGATCGGCGAGATCAGACCTACGGCATCCAACGGGCATCGCTTCATCCTAGTAGCAATTGATTACTTCACAAAGTGGTTTGAAGCAGCTTCCTACGCTATGGTAACCAAGAACATCGTGGCACGGTTCATTCAGCATAATCTAATCTGTCGATACGGCGTCCCGGAAAGGATCATTACGGATAATGGTACCAATCTTAACAACAAAATGATCACTGAGCTCTGCGAGCAATTCAAGATACAGCACCATAACTCTTCTCCTTACCGGCCGAAGATGAATGGGGCTGTAGAAGTGGCGAATAAGAATATCAAGAAGATTATGCAGAAAATGAAAGTGACTTACAAAGATTGGCACGAGATGCTACCGTTTGCTCTTCATGGGTACCGTACCTCAGCACAGACGTCAACAGGGGCAACACCGTTTTCCTTGGTCTATGGCATGGAGGCAGTCCTGCCTATTGAAGTCCAGATACCCTATCTCCGGATAATGAAGGATGCAGGTTTGAGTGAAGATGACTGGATCCAGACTCGGCTTGATCAATTAAACCTAATCGATGAAAAGAGACTCACCGCTATTTGTCATGGTCAAACGTACCAAAAACGGATGATCAGGGCATTTAACAATAAAGTCAGACCACAAGAGTATCAAGTCAGAGACCTGGTAATCAAGCGCATCATTCTTCCTCAAAGTGATCCCAGGGGCAAATGGACCCCTACGTACGAAGGGCTATTTGTGGTTAAACATATCTTCTCAGGAGGAGCCATGATTCTAACTACCATGGATGGTGACGACCTTCCTCACCCCGCCAATGCAGACATAGTAAAAAGATACTACGCATGAATAAAATACCGCTAGGTTGACACACCTAGGAAAAAATAAGGGCTTCCCGGCGAACCAAAAGGGTTCGGGCAAAAATAAGGGATGAAATGAAAAAAATCTGTACACCTGGCAACTCGAAAACCTGAAAAGGCGGCTTGGGCAAAAATGGGTATCCCGGTGGACTGAAAACCCGAAAGGGCGGTCCAGGGAAAAGTTAGGGATAAAGCGCAATACTATGTCTCATTGGATCACCTTGCATCCAGAATCCGGTATCAACTATCAGGTTCAGACGGCATCGATCAGTCAGCTTCATCTTCAACTGAGCAGCAAAGTGATGAGACGCTTGAAGACATAAAGGCGATAGCAGAGTTGGAACCCAGTGGGATTATTCTTTTCACACAGCTGTTTTTGTTTTCCTTTTGCACAAAATTGTATAAACTCTCTTGTTCGGCGGCGTTCTCTTACTAGGACGTCAGCCTCTTGTACATAAACGCCTATTTACAGGCAAATTTCAAAATCAATACAAATTCACTTTTCCATACAAATTGCCAATTGTTTTTCCTTTTCCTGTTTTGTCTTCCGAAGAATGTCCAATGTTCATTTTTGATATATGCATTTGACACTAATTGCTAACTCATAAATATTTGCATACGAAACAAAGGACTAATTACAGGTGACATCAGAAACAGGGGCAATAATGAGTTGTCTAAGTGATCTAGTTGCTCTGTCCACCAAGGTACCAAGGTAGGTTCGGCTGAAGAACGTAACCAGAATACCTTCACTCCACGCTTAGTAAGACCAGAAGCAGTAATACTCTCCCCCGAGCAGAGTTGGTCTCCCGTCAGCCCTAAAAAGGCACAGTATCTCCAGCAGGTCAGCGATACTCTCCCCAAGCAGAGTTAGCCTACTGTCAGCCTTAAGGAAGTTGGGTACCCCCAGAAGATCTCAACATTCTCCAGCAGAGTATGCAGATGTTCCTAAGCAAGCATCCCCGGAAGTCTTAATATTCCTCGACGGAAATATAAGATTGTTCCTCGACGGAATACTAGACACCCCCAGTGGAACCATTCCCCAGTGCAGTCCAAAGATTCCCCAGGAGAGTTGAATCTATATCCCCAGTAGATTCTGGAAGCTTATCCCTAGTAGATTCTGGAAGCTTATCCCCAGTAGATTCTGGAAGCTTATCCCCGGGCAGAGTACACACGTCTCTCCCCGACCATATTCAAATATTATTTCCCACCAGAGCTTATAACTGGGTTATCCTCAGCTAATTACCACGGAAAGATCGTCCTCGGCGAAGTTCTTCCTATCCCCCAGCGGAGTTCATCAAATCCTCCGACAAAGATTATTCAATGGAATCCCCAGCGGAGTTATCATCAAAACCTCAGCGAAGCATCTCTTCCCACAGAGTATTTCCCCGCAGAGTAATCTCTTCGCCAAGTTTATTCCCCAACGGAGTCATCTTCTCCTACCGGTTTATTCGAGCAATCATCATCCCCAGCGGAAACGAAGAACTCTACTCTTCAACATCAACCCAGGATTTAACTTCCCGGCATTCGTCAAGGATTTATCTTCCTAGACAAAAATACAATTCATAAACATTTACATACATAATGTGTGCATATACGCATCACATCACACGATCTCATTTATTTTTGAGAACATCATGACATCATGCATTTCATACATCATGACATTGCATACAACTGACGTTTTGCCTTTTCAGGAAAAAAGTCAATACAAAGATGATTACTATCAACTGTCGCAATTCCGGATTCAATTCCTGTATCTAGCCAGGGAATATCTGTAAGCGATTAATTGTAGATTCGATACCTGTATCTAGCCAGGGCATGTCTGCATGAAGAGTTTAGAGATTTGATACCTGTATCCAGCCAGGGCATATCTGTAGACGACTAATTCCAGATTCGATTCCTGTATCTAGCCAGGGCATATCTGTGAGCGATTAATTGTATATTCGATACCTGTATCTAGCCAGGGCATGTCTGCATGAAGAGTTTAGAGATTCGATACCTGTATCCAGCCAGGGCATATCTGTAGACGACTAATTCCATATTCGATTCCTGTATCTAGCCAGGGCATATCTGTAGACGACTAATTCCAGATTCGATTCCTGTATCTAGCCAGGGCATATCTGTGAGTAACTGATTGTAGATTCGATACCTGTATTTAGCCAGGGCATGTCTGCATGAAGAGTTTAGAGATTCGATACCTGTATCCAGCCAGGGCATATCTGTAGACGGCTAATTCCAGATTCGATACCTGTATCCAGCCAGGGTATATCTGCATGAAGAGTTTAGAGATTCGATACCTGTATCCAGCCAGGGCATATCTGTAGACGACTAATTCCAGATTCGATACCTGTATCTAGCCAGGGCATATCTGTGAGTAATTGATTGTAGATTCGATACCTGTATCCAGCCAGGGCATATCTGCATGAAGAGTTTAGAGATTCGATACCTGTATCCAGCTAGGGCATCTCTGTAGACGACCAATTCCAGATTCGATACCTGTATCCAGCCAGGGCATATCTGTAGACGACCAATTCCAGATTCGATACCTGTATCTAGCCAGGGCATATCTGTGAGTAATTGATTGGAGATTCGATACCTGTATCTAGCCAGGGCATATCTGCATGAAGAGTTTAGAAATTCGATACCTGTATCCAGCCAGGGCATATTTGTAGACGACGAATTCCAGATTCGATACCTGTATCTAGCCAGGGCATATCTGTGAGTAATTGATTAGAGATTCGACACCTGTATCCAGCCAGGGCATGTCTGCATGAAGAGTTTAGAGATTCGATTCCTGTATCCAGCCAGGGCATATCTGTAGATGAAGAATTCCAGATTCGACACCTGTATCTAGCCAGGGCATATCTGTGAGTGATTGATTGTGGATTCGATACCTGTATCCAGCCAGGGCATATCTGGATGAGGAGTTTAGAGATTCGATACCTGTATCCAGCCAGGGCATATCTGTAGACGACTAATTCCAGATTCGACACCTGTATCTAGCCAGGGCATATCTGTGATTGATTGATTGTGGATTCGATACCTGTATCTAGCCAGGGCATATATGCATGAAGAGTTTAGAGATTCGATACCTGTATCCAGCCAGGGCATATCTGTAGACGACTAATTCCAGATTCGATACCTGTATCTAGCCAGGGCATATCTGTGAGTGATTGATTGTAGATTCGATACCTGTATCTAGCCAGGGCATATCTGCATGAAGAGTTTGAAGATCAACCCCTGTAACAGGCCAGGAAATCATCTTTCATTCTCAGAGATCTACACCTGTATCCAGCCAGGAAAGCTATCTCGATCAACCTTTTGAAGTTCCAGATTCGATACCTGTATCTAGCCAGGGCATATCTGTGAGCGATTGATTGTAGATCTACACCTGTATCCAGCCAGGAAAGCTATCTCGATCAACCTTTTGAAGTTCCAGATTCGATACCTGTATTTAGCCAAGGCATATCTGTGAGCGATTTGCAGATTCGATACCTGTATCTAGCCAGGGCATATCTGCATGAAGAGTTTGAAGATCAACACCTGTAACAGGCCAGGAAATTATCTTCCTTTCTCAAAATATACAAGTTCTCGCTAAGGAATCTCTTACGCGATCGACACCTTCAGATGGCATCTATAAGCCCATCTCCACAACTATCCATTACACTTCCAAATGGCATCTATAAGCCCATTCCCGACAAGACTAATGTCACATCTCCAGATGGCATCTATAAGCCCATCCTCCTATCCATCATATCTCCAAATGGCATCTGTAAGCCCATTCCCGACATCACATTGTTGATATCCTACTATGCGAGTGCAAATTTCTGGGCACTCTAGTGTTCAATCATCTTCCACCTTCGGATCACGAAAGGCATGCAAGCCAATCTACATCCTCAGGTTTAAGAAGATTTAACAGGGGCAACTGTTGTACCCCAAAATTTTCCCTCCCATATCCTTCAAAGTTTTGACAAGCATCATCTCAATTTGCTCAAGTCTACTCAAGGGTTGCACAGTCCAACTGCCTCCTAAGCCAGTCAAAATTAGGGTTTTGGTTCTTGCAAAGAGTTTGAGGTTTTCAATGATCCAATTAAGTCATATATGCCTATACACATTGCTAAGCATCTACATGTCAAGTTTCAAGGCTCACATCATCAAGTTGCACAGTCAAAAGCCCTAATTGCTTCACAATCAACTATAGGGGTAAAATGGTCATTTGGCAGTTAAAAGTCAATATTTTTGGTCAACATCTTATTTTGAAGCCACAATCATCATTTGATTAAGTCTTGATCATGATTCCACAAGCATGGCTCAAAAATCATCAAGATGCCAAAAGTTTCTATTTTTGGACAGTTGAAAAGTCAACTGTAACTTGACCAAGGCATAACTTTTTCATTGTTCACCATAAAAATCCCATCCAATGCTCATTTTGAAGGGGATGACATTTCCTATAACTCGTCTTCACATTCAAAGTCCAAGAAATGCTCTCACAAAAAGTTATCAATTTCTACATTATAGGTCAATTTTCAAAGTCAACAAAAAGGCACTTTAAGTCAAAGACCATAACTTGAGATTGGTAAATCAAAATGCCATGGGACCAAAGGCATTGGTTAGAGGACTTCAAGACCTTTCCAAAATGTCCAAGAACATGGTCATAGCTTCAAAATTGAGCAAGATATGCATTGGAGAAGTTGGGAAATTTTTGGGAATTTGCAAAAGTCAACTTTGCCTAAAACACTTCATTTTTGCTAATGGGCCTCAAATTATTTCTTGAAACATTGTCCAAGGCCTATGCACGACCCATTGAACTTAAATTGAATTATTTTCTTATTTTTATTAATTATTTGGATTTTTAATTGATTAATAATTCATTTAATTGATTTAATTGTAGGAAAATTCAAAAGATATGATTTTCAAATCTTTTGTGAAGCAAATAAGATCAGGGCAAGCTGGAAATTTCGTGCATCCATCAAAGAGGCAAAAAACTCCATGTTTGGCAAGCTTTATCAATCAAAAATATGCAAAAAAGATTTGATTGGAAATCAAAGATTGAAAACATAATTCCATGGATCTTTGACCTAGTTTGTACCCTAAAATCATCCTACTATATATGCTGAGCCTAACCCTAATGTCATGAACGTGCAAAGCTGCTGCAAGAACCATAAGCAAATTCCAAAAACTCAAGGAAAATTTGGAAACTGAATTCCCCTTTCCAGGCCCTTTCAAGGAGATTTAAAGATTCAAACACGTTGCTGGGACACTCAGGAACCTATTGCAATCACAAAGAAGCTCTAACACTCAAAGAATCACTCACTTCAGTCTCACGGTTTGCCTAACTTTGTAAAAATCGAAACTCATAATTCATGCATCTTTACTGTGATTTTTTGTGTGTTTTGAGTTGCTTGCATCCACAGGAATCTTTTGGCATAAATTAATTGCATTGAAACGCCTTAAATCAGAATCTACCATTGATAATTTTTAGGGTTTCAAAGCTTTCAAAATAGGGCTTTGCTGTACAGGAAAAATTAGCCTTCATGACGCCCATGGTTGAACTCAGAATGACAAGACGAATTCAACACCATGCCTGCGCCCTATTTATATAATGCACAGTTCTATTCGCTATTTTCTCTCATTGCAGATTGTGGGGGTTTAAAACCCCCGCTATTTGTTTTTGTTTTTTGCAGGTTTGATGAAGAAGATGATTACGTGTTAGTAAGTGATTGGAGCATTTGAAATAAACGCGCGTTTTCTTTTGATGAAGCATATTGCCTGACTTTCTAATATAATGATCAGTTTGTTTTATAATATCAAACGCGTTCAAGTGGCCTAGTGGTTGGTGAGGTGTTTGTGCATCATTGGGACCTGGGTTCGATTCCCAGGTCCACCCAAACCTTGTTTCATATTTTTTCTAACATCTTCACATGCAGCGCTTGTCCAGAATTCCACCATAAACCTCTCTCATCCTGCGTGCCAAGTGTCTTCAACAGCCATCCAAAGGCCATGGGAGGAGGAATACCATGTTCTTCAGTCAAAGCATGTGCAGGCAATTCAGAAAGTCAATCAGGCTTGCTTCTTAATGGGCCCAAAATTGCTTCACAACACCTCCTTAATGGGTCATCACCCCCCATGGTTTTGTTACTTTTTTATTTTCTTTTCCTTATAATTTCCTTTTTAATTATTATCATTATTATTGTTAACCAATAAACTAATTTTTCATAATAAATTCAGAGATCAAAAAAATTGTAAATATTTTATTAATTACTAATTTTACTATTAACTATTATTTTTGTGAATAAAATGTAAACAAATTAATTAGTTTAATTAGGTAATTTTAATTTCTTTTTTACAATAAATAAAATTAGTTTAGAATTAGGGTTTTGTTTACTAACTTTTTAATTCTTTTTCTTTTTATTTTCATAAAAACATAAAAAAGTACTTTTTCTTTAAAATAAAATAATAACAAATAAATTAGTTTAAATTAGGTTCAATTTTCACTTTTTTTTTAATAAAATAAATTTAGAACTAGGGTTTCTTTCGACTTTTAATTTCTTTATCTTATTTTCATTAAAAACTTAAAAAACACAAAAAACACTTTTCTTTTACATAATTAATTAATTAGGTTTAGGTTTAATATTTGATTAATTGCAAAAAGGACAAGACTAAAAATTTCTTTATTTCTCAAAAGGGTCAAAAACCCTAGGACGTCCTGATTTAATTTCTTTCGCGCATTATTATTTATTTGGATTATTTATGTATCTGCTCAAAGGATGTAATAGTAATTAGGATTTACCGCTTTCTTTACTTTCCGCACTTTATTCCAAAACGGGTTTTTGTTTTTGGCGATGTATAGACCCGCGACTTGTAATAGCGTAGATTCATATTTCCGCACTTTATTTTCCGCACTCTTAACTGTTAATATGCCTGCAAGAATGTATGAATAATAAAATTAATCCGTAGCTCACAAATGCATGATCAAAGATAAACCTTAACTGAAAAACAACACACATGCACATGCCACTCCTAGGGTACGCCTCACTCGGTTGCCTTTGAACGTGGTCGTCAAGTATAGGGTGTTTTAGAGGTCGCCGTCCTGTCTAAGATCCAGTTGCCTCGAAACGGTTGCCTCGGATAAAAAAGGATCTAGGACATTAGGGTTACCGCTAAGGCGTCCTACCATTGCTTTGGTGACCACACATGTCCCTTATAATCGAATTGACCCGAATAACTCCAACGACGGTGCTACCTACTTCTCAATAGTGGGATAGTACTGTCTAAAGGACTCTTACACAACTTAATTCCTTAGAGTAGGTAGATTTCTCTTGGGTACTTGCTCTCTCAAAACAAACAAAACAACTTTTCACACTGACACTTTCTAAAAGTTTTCAAACAAATTTTTTATACACTCTTGAGGACAGATACAAGAGTCACCTAGAAATTTTTCAAACGAAACTTTTTCAAAACCCACACACATTTGAAAAGCAAACAAATTTTGAAAACATAAGAGCAAGTACCTAAGAGCCCATGGATAACCATGGATAGAAAGGGTGCTAACACCTTCCCTTTCTATAAATCTACCTCCCGAACCGAGAAACATTCTCAAAGAAGGAATTTTGCTGTGCTTTTGTCCTTTCCTTGTTGGAGAAAATAAAAGACGGTGGCGACTCTTGCTTACCGCGACATTTCGCGAAACCAGCTAAAAACAGTCAGTTCTATTCCCACTGATCACACCACTTCAGTGCAACACCAGTCAAACTATCCTGAAAAAATGAATCAGTAGACGTTGATCATCAGTATGGGTAGACATTCTTCTTACATACATCACAAGATAAGCACGAGGACAAGTATTTCCCTTGTACTTATCAAACTCCAGGATTTTAAACTTCACAGGTATCTTGACATTTAGGACCAAGCATAAAGAATTCACATTCTGCCCGAACAATTCCTTTCCCCTGAGGGCCTTCATCTCCCTCTGTATCTTGTCAATCTGTTCTTGAAAATCATCCATTCTATCATAGAGACCCAAGTCTTCACTTGGTGAAGGAAAAGGACGACACATATCATCATTAACAAATGGGACCACATTTACCGAAGAAGGCGCAACATGAGCAGCATGCACCACAGGAGGTGCAGGAGTAACAATAGTCTGAGCAACTGGAGCATCTTGAGGACCAAGATTGAAACTTTCAGGCACAAAGTTCTCAGGTATTCCCCATGGACAACCCTGAGGCATGTGATTCTAAACAACAGCTGGAGTAACATACACAGGAACATTCGGAGTTTCAGCAGTGACCCTTGTTTGTTGAGGTTGAACACTCGGTGGCTGATTCTGAGCAGCCACCAGAGATTCCATCAGAGCAGTAAGATTGGCAATGCCGGCCTTCAAAGCAGAAACTTCCTCGCGAAGCTCGTGATTCTCTAGTTCTAAGTTGTCCATCTTCCTTCTGCAATTAGCTCGAGTGTTGTAGTTGTGAGACTGCTTGCTGAACGAAGTAAAGAAGCTTGGTAAGACACTTGGATATGCATACAAAATGCAAGAAATATGTGCAATATGATGCATGATAGCAATGCACATGATTTATTTTATTATTAACATTTCAAGGGACTTAAATATTTATAGACATATTGTAAATTTCAAAGTAATAACACATTTGAAATACTGAATTTTTTTATTATAATAACCTCAAAAATGGATTACAAGTTTCAATAATCCCAAGTTCAAGATGAAAATAAATTCTAGAATCCTAAGAAGAAAAGCTGACGGAGATCACTCTATACGTTGGCGCTTCCCTGTAAGCATGGAAATCTGAGCCTTCAACCTCTGGTTTTCTTCCGCATATCTGGTGGCAACCTCCTTCCAATCACCTGAATCAGGAAGTGAGAAACTAGCATCTGACTGAGGATTAGGAGAAAATAAATCCCCTTGCCTCTCCATCATCTCTACATCCTGACTCTCAAGAATCTCAATCAAGTCGTATTTCTCCTTCATGTCTATTCTATAGGAAATCTATAAAGTTTGACACTTATTCTTCCAAGCATCCCTTTCTTGTTGCATCCTGACCAAAGAAAGTTGTAACTCTTCCATATCATCCAATAAGGGAGGAGTGGTCTTCACAAGCAAATCAGGCATATGTGCTTCCAGGGAATACGGCATCTTCAACTGAATAACTCTCGTTTGGACCCAATGAAGATAAGGCTCTAAAGAAACAGCCCCCTAGGTCCCAGGTCTTTCCTACTCTTCCTATGAATGTGACGCCAGGCCTTCACAATCTACTCCCTAGCTTCCTTATGGTCTTCTCCCTCCTTCAGGAAAAAACTACTGAAATGAATACTATTTAGTTTATCCCTCATCGGATAACCAAATTGTCGTCGTGCAAGAACATGGTTGTAGTTAACTCCTCCCTTTGTGCTAAGAAGAGGTACATTGGGGAAACTACCACAACTGTCGAAAATCTCTACATCCTGGTGAACCCGCTGATACCAATCAATATCTAAGTGAGTAAGTTCCATGATCTTAGGAGCCCATCGGGGTTCCTTCTTGACATCCCAGAAAGCATCAGACTGAGGCATATGAGAAATAAACCACTGGTACAACAGAGGCGTGTAACAGATAATCACCCCCCATGATAAGAATTCCGAAGATGAATACAATAATAAGCATCACCCAACAATGTAGGAAATGGGTTTCCAATCATGAAGATCATGATAGAATTAACATCAACAAACTTGTCCACATTAGGAAATAAAAACAAACCGTAAGCAAGTAGAGTAAAATGGCCTCAAAAGCGACTGTACTCTTCATCTTGGAAAAGTAACGAGCTTTTTCCAATAAGAACTGAGCTGATAATCCTCTAATCCCTCCTTTAGTAGTCATATGGGCTTCAACCTCAAACTTCCCCAAATGGATCAAAGCAACAATCTCGTGTGGTTTTGGCTCACCCTCCAAACCAATAAAAGGAACACAATCGGTAACAGGTAAATCCAACAGATAAGAATACTCCTCTAGTGTAGGCATCAACTGATAGTCATAGAAAGTAAAGCAATGATACATCGGATTATAGAACTGGACCAAGGTCGAGAGAATACCCTCTTTCATCCTAAGCTTCATGAGAGGAATGATAGATCCATACTTCTTCCGAAAATCTGCAGAACACTCGATCTCGGGAATTAGACTGATCAACTCATCTATCTTGGGATCTTTGAAACTGTATTTTCCGGTCCTTCTTTTCCAGGGTCCATGGTCAAAAGGCACCTGAGATATTCACAAATGGTTAACTTTTAAGTCCCTTGAAATAAAATTTCTTCAAAAGATGCTTATGAGTGCATGGATGCATGATGCAACAATCACACACAAGATCACAAACATAGGTTCATAGGTTCAACGTCATGAGTATGAGGTTGAAGGTACTACCCATAAGGTATGGTTTAAAAGTTATCACCTGCCGAGCAAGGTTCTAGAGGTTCCCAGAGTCTACATCCTTCCTTAGGATATTACCAACTTCCCGATTAACTCGGTAATTAGTAATATTCTCAAGAAAAACTCGTCCGAGCATAGTATGCGTGAAAAATATTTCCGGATTACTCCATCATAGCTTCTGCACTACACCTAAAAGGCCAAGATGGGTTAGGTATTCTACGGTCCCCAGCTTCGACAGGCTCCCAGGTCAAAAGCAGTATGTTTTCCCAATTACTCGGTAAATGACACTATAGTCAAAGGGGCCTCCACTGAGTGGGGGATTTCATGCCTCCATTTTTAGGATTACTCCCTCAAAGTTAACATGACTATACCTCCCGTCCTATCTTAAAGTTTTCCCAAGTCCAGGTATAGGACTTATAAGTAATCACCAAGCATCCTAAAAACCAGGAAAATCCAGACAAACAGATATACAACATATAACACATAAACAACAACAACACATACAAAGATATAAACAAAGATAGGCTCAAAACACTTAGGGATGGACCAGCAAAAGGTCAATCTTTCCCTAGTGAAGTCGCCATTTTTTCTGTAGCGGTAGAAATGTTTAAGACTAAGCCATTGGATTGACTAGACTTATACAGATCAAAATAAAAATCGCCACTACACTTTATTATTTCTAAAGGAATGGGAAAAGAGAGAGTAACCAAAAAATAAGGGGAAAGATTCAAGGTAAGGGGGTTGGTTATGCAAAGGGAAGGTACTAGCACCCTAAACATCTACGGTACTCCACAGGAACCTCTTTGAAAAATCTGTATATTTTGGCTATAAAATGTTTTATGTAAAATAGATGGTGGAGGTGAGAAAAGAAATATATTTTAGCGGTTGTAAACCTTTAGTGCCTACGTACTACCTTTCATGCAATAGGGGATAAGGGTACACGTAGTTCCTCTTTAAAAAAATTTAAAACACAAGTGTGTTGGTTAATTTTATGAGATAAGACATCATCGTCATTGTCCGTGTGGAAAACATATTTACTACCCACAATCATGAGAAAGGAGTATTTGAATCATCTCAAAGTGGAGGAGATGGCTTGTATTTTAAAATCCACAATGCCTCACTCAACACCCAAGTGGAAAATATCTCACTTCACTATATATTGTAGAAGTATAGTTGTTTTCATCACTACAAGGATTGACAAGAGTCTAATCTTTTGAGAAAAAGTTTTAAAATAAAAGCCAAAGTGGAAAAATGGTTTGAAATGAGATTGATTGACTTTTAGTCTTCTCATAAAAAATGTCAAGGTATTATTAAATTGATTGGAGTTTATTTATGAAAAATATTTTTGAAAATGCATGGACCTAAGTCCAAGTTTATTATGAAAATGGTTCAAGTTTCAAAACAAGAAGGGTTTTCAAAAGGAGGAAGAATATTTTTGAAATTGAAGAAGATAAGAGGATAAGAAGAGAGTATCCTAAAGCATAAGGTAAATACTAGGGATAAGAACCATCTAACCAACAAGAAGCCAATACTTGACATTATGAGTCAAGATAGAATTCTCATTCTTTGGATTGAAACCAAGCAAGCAAAGATACTAGACCTCTTGAGAGAACCAAGCTTTAATTGCATTAATTCTTCACAAAAATTGGGCAGAGTAACGACTATATACAGATGAATTCCATATTGCAGACAAAGTATGTAATCACAATGACCTGCACACAAAACAAACAAACAACCCAATGCCTTGAGGTAAACCTCAAGAGCTCCAAACAAAATATCAATTAAGGTCACAAGGTCTCCAATATAGGCCAAGGTCTCTAATCCTAAGTCCAAGAAGTCCAATACTCCATAATACCAAGGATAGTAACAAAGTAGTCCAAGTATCATTAATGTTTTTTATGGTTCATGTTGATTATTAAGTGTCTTTAAAATAAAAAGAAAAGCTCAAGTGAGCAAAATAAAAATGACATAAAAGTAAATGCTCAAGTGAGCGAAGATGAAAATAGCATAAAAGTAAATTCTCAAGTGAGCAAAGATGAAAATAGCATGGAATATAAATGCTAAAGTAAATGGTACATAAAGCATAAAAATAAAAGCATAAAGTAAAGTCAATTGTTAGAAATTAGTAGTTAGTTATATGACCATCTTGAAACTTGCATTTAGAACTCATTAGAGGATTGGTAGAACCAAAGCCTCCATACAACAAGTTGCATTTGATTTTTGTCAAGTATATCATCCATTTAAGGAAAACTCAAGGCAACATTTAATGATCAACAAAGTTTAAGTGATCCGCGTTGACTAAAAGTGATGTAGATACATTAGAGGATTGGTAGAACCAAAGCCTCCACACAATGAATCTCAAGTTTATTGGATCAAAGAGATCAAATTAACATACTTGGGCTTGAAAACATAGGTTTGGGCCACAAATGATCATTTATTCGAATCGGGACAAAATTTAGCGCTATGTTAAGCAATTGTAAGTGGACTTATGTAGAATTCACACCTATTTTGAGGTCGGTCAATAGCAATCTATGTACTTCATGTTTGGATAAATGATATAGAGATCATCCTCCCTTAACATGTAGCACAACTAAAGATGAAAGGGATGAGATGAAGAGGAAGGGGAATGATAAGCTAATTTGGATCACTACCTTAAATTTCTTTCATCTTTAAATTCAATCACTCATCTAGATAGATTAAAGCACTAAACATATCATTAATCCAAAGCACCAAAAATGAATTAAATAATTCACTCTTTGGTAGATTTGAATTGATGAACATTTATCCAACTTCATCTACACCACAAAGTCCATTGAATTTAAAGAGAAATTGGACATTTGAAATTGCAATCCAAACCAACAATCAAAAGAGATGAGTAGAAAAACATTTATGGATCAAAACAGCCCCAAAACAAGGCAAAAAATGCATTATGTTTCTGTGCAAATCGATTGCACTATAGTGCAAATCGATTTACACAGTGCAATTTTCAAAAATTTGCGTGAAATTTACTTAGTGCAATCGATTGCACTGTTACATCAATCGATTGCACGCTGTTACAGACAATAAAACAACATTTAAAAGGCCAAATTCTTGTTCAAACTTTCCATCAAATACCTTATGATCATGGATCCAATTGAGCACAAAAATTCCATCAAATTATGAGAAAATAGCACCATTGGAATTACAAAATAATGCTCAATGAGTCAAACCCAAAGATCAACAAGATATCACATTGTGAAAGGTGAACTATCCAACTTAGCAAAGGTAGATCTAGAGAATTATCAAAACAACTTCAAGAATTCACTTCAATTAAGCCACAAGAATCAATTGATCAAGATTGAATGTAGAGAATTAATGAAGAAAAAGGGTTTGGATGAAGATTTAGCTCAAATATTAGTAAGCTTCAATGCAAAGCTTACTAACCTTTTTTGAAAATGGAGCTTTGAGTGAATTTGGTAGATGGAGAGAATTGAGAGATTTTTTAGCAAGGTGGACTTGGCTATCAAAAGCTTGTGATTTAAAAGAAATGAGGGATCTATTTATAGAGTTTAGGATTGGGATTAATGGTGATTTGGTAATTGATTCTTGGAGCCAAAATTTGAATTAATGAATAACTTTCAAAAAATAGAGTCAAAATTTGAATTAATGATATATGTTTCAAAAAATAGATCCAAAATTTGAATTAATGAATATTTTTAAAAATGCAAGATTGGAAACAAAATTTGAATTAATGATATATCTTTAAAAAAATGAAAAATTGGCACCAAAATTTGACAAGCTTGAAATTGCTAATTTTTTCAAATTTTCACTATGCAAATCGATTGCACTACAGTGCAAATTGATTTGCACAGTGTATTTTTTCAAAAATTGGACAAAATTCACTTTATGCAATCGATTACACTCTAGGAGCAATCGATTGTACAGTAAAAAATTAAATTTTTTAATTCTTTTTCTTTACAAATAGAGATTTTAGGGAAATAATACCGTAAAACCTATTTGTCACATGCTTCGACTCGGTACCTACAAAACAAAAATATACAAACACAAAGACAAATATTTTTTTGTATATTGATTAGAAGTTAGTCAACAACACATATACAAAATACACAACTAAGGTGCTTGGAGATTCCTCAAGAACAAACTTAAAGATAGGGGATAGAAAAAGAGGAAGAACCAACCCTAATGTGATCTTGTTATGATCGAGTTGATATGATATGATAGAGGAATATTAGGGGCAAAAATTGGGGTACAACACTCATCTACTAAGAAATCAGGTAGTCACAATTCTTCCAACAAGTCACATACGACTCGAAGTCACACGACGTGTTCAAAAGGAAAGAAAAAACAAAATGAATAAAAAAATGATAAAAAAAAGAAGAAACAAAGAGCCCAGCTAAGTCAAAACTTGAAAAAACAAGTCGCTTAGGCAAAAGTCAGGGCATCCCGCTGGACTATCAATTCAAAAGAATTAGTTCAGGAAAAAGTTAGGGAAAGCAATGAAGAAATGGAAAGCTTGAAAGGAGAGAAAGGATTACAACGTAAAATCCTCAACAAAGAACAGAGTCGTGTGACAAAAGTCAAGAGTGAGTGATTGTTGTGTCTAAAGAATATTAGTGGTTCCTCAACCATCAGCTAAATCCTCTTTGGAGATGAGTGCTCGTATCAAATTAACTGAATATATGACTGAAGAACATCATGAAGGGGGTGGACACCAAATATTTTGAGCCTTAAAATCTTTTTTCTAAAAACCATGAACCAGGCCACGTTATAACCTTAAAAAGTCCTAATTGAAACATGACTTATTTCAAAAGCATACTCCAACGAGATAGCGTTTCTGACTCCCATAAGTTTTGCTAAAATATTTGTGTTGGTATCATATGGTTTTTTTATCTTTTATACAAAATAAATGATGCACTCATTTGCACTTTGCAACATATTTTCAAAAAAATCTTCAATACTTACATAACTGTTGTATTAGAATTTTTATTCTCAGAATAAACTTTTTCTGCTTGTAAAACATTTGCTTAATATCAAGGAAGCTTACATGTAAGCACCAATGATGAGTTAATCTTTAGGCTTGAAACTCTATGGAGTAATTGGAGAATCATTTCAAGAATGATCATATCCAGGGGCATGTCGCCTGAAGACCTACAACATGAACAAGTTGTTGCCTTCATAGTTCGTGTACCCTCATGGGGAAAATTTGAAGACTCTGATGTTCCAAATATGGTCAATATGGGGAAGTCACATCAAGATTCGACAAATCTCTCCAAGAGTTTGAAGATACTGGGGCATTTTGGATGCCAGGTCTTTTGAAAGATCCTCTTGAGACGATTTCTTCTCGTAAACCATGTAACTTGGGGTATTTAAGAGGTGAAGTTATTCGCGAGAACATTCATGCATCATTCAGTTTATCAACAGTAAACTTGGGGCATACAAAATTAGTACTGAGGGAAATCCAGATTTGTGAAGATATGTGATCTACTTTGCACACATTATCAGATGGTGGTATCCCCCAGTGTTTCCTGCTAGGAAAGTTTTCTTTCTCCCCAACATAATCAGAGTTCGTGTTGTTATTCTTCCAATGGATTATTGATGTTAGAAGATTGGACTTTGGGTTTTCTCCCAAAGAATATCTTCATCTCCAGAAATATTAGAGCCTTATAGAAGAAATATGCTCCATTGATGGCTTTTATTTTATCTCCAGTGATATTCTCATTTTGTTGAGATTAGTCGAGTATCTGTTTGTACTGTGATGTCTTATCATCCCTAGTTAATCTATTTTGTTTGTTTTGTCAGCATATACATGACATTCATTTATTCATTCACACTTACATCATTCATACACATTCACATTTCTCGATGTTTTTGGGTCCATCTGCTTTGATTATGTTTATCCCAAAGTGACATATTTCCTCTTTCCAATGGAGTGTCAACTTAAGCAGAAAGTGTGTCTCCTTTCTAAATTCCACACTAAGTTTATTCCTCTTGGAAGGGTTTTTATTTTATCTCAGGATAAGATAATTCCCAATTGAGCTTATTCCTCATCAGGTAGAGTCTTGTTCGATTGTTTCTCTCCATTTTGTTCTTAGATTGAGCTTCGTCTCTTGCCGATGTTAGCCTGTGGATTTCTCTAGGCTGTGAGACCTAGATGGAGAGTGCATTTATTTTGCATATTTAAATACTTGGTCTCCTCAGAAAGAATCTATTCATGGTTTCCCATTGAATATGAACTTTGTTTCCCAGTATTGTTGTTGCAACACTCTTTTGGAATCTTAACTTGACAACAAGTGCCAGACTCTTCATGAGCAGCTTGCATATTATTGATATATTTGGAAGATAGCAAGTGGCGGACTCTTCATGAGAAACTTGTGTATTATTGATATCTTTGGAAGATAGAAAGTGGCAGACTCTTCATGAGCAACTTGTGTATTATTAATATCTTTGGAAAGCAGCAATTGGAAGACTCTTCATGAGCAGCTTATGTATTATTGATATCTTTGGAAAGAAGCAAGTGACAGACTCTTCATGAGCAACTTGTGTATTATTGATATCTTTGGAAGATATCAAGTGGCAGACTCTTCATGACTAGCTTGTGTATTATTGATATCTTTGGAAAGCAGCAAGTGGCGGACTCTTCATGAGAAACTTGTGTATTATTGATATCTTTTGAAGATATCAAGTGGCGGACTTTTCATGAGCAACTTGTGTATCATTGATATCTTTGGAAGATAGAAAGTGGAGGACTCTTCATGAGCAACTTGTGTATTATTGATATCTTTGGAAGATAGCAAGTGGAGGACTCTTCATGAGCAGCTTGTGTATTATTGATATCTTTGGAAAGTAGCAAGTGGAGGACTCTTCATGAGCAGCTTGTGTATTATTGATATCTTTGAAATATAGCAAGTGGCAGCCTCTTCATGAGAAGCTTGTGCATTATTGATATCTTTGGAAGACAACAAGTGACGGCCTCTTTATTTGAGCAGCTTGTGTATCCCCAACATATTGTTATTTCAACAACAAATGGCATCTCTTTTGAGAAGTTTTCTCATCGACAACAAACGACATCTCTTCGGAAAAGTCCCATGGGGAAGTTTGTATGTTATCCTTATCAGGTGGAAGACTTGATTAAGAAGAAACTGAGACCAATTCGTGGCTTATGACCAGGTTTTTGGGGAGGTTTACTCAGCAAACGACATCTCTTCGAAAAAGTCCCGTGGGGAAGTTTGTATTTTATCCTTATCAGGTGGAATACTTGATTAAGAAGAAACTGAGACTAGTTCGTGGCTTATGACCAGGTTCTTGGGGAGGTTTACTCAGAAAATGGTATCTCTTCAGAAAATTCCCATGGGGAAGTTTGTATATTATCCTTATTAGGTGGAATACTTGATAAAGAAGGAACTAGAACCCATTCGTCATTGTTGTACCCCAAAATTTGCCCTCCCATATTCATCAAGAATTGTCAAAGTCAAGGTCACAAAATTCCCCCAGGGTTGTGCAGCTCAACTGTCTCCTATAAAGTCAAAACTAGGGTTTGAGTTCGGGTCAAGCAAATGAACTTTTCAAAGGCCCAATCAAGTCTCATATGCCTACAAAGAGGGTCAAGTATCCTCATATCAAGTTTCAAGGCATTCAGCTCAAAATTGCACAGTCAAAACCCTAAATTGCACTACAGTCAACTGTAGGGGCAAAATGGTCATTTGACAGTCAAAAGTTCAAATTTTTGGTCAACATATCATTTTGAAGCCACAAACATCATTTGATCAATGCTTGATCATGATTCTCAAAATTTGGCTCAGAAATCATCAAAGATGCAAAAGTTGCTATATTTGGACAGCTGGAAAAGTCAACTGAAATTGACCAGGGCATAACTTTCACATGGATTATCAGAAAAATTCCATCCAAAGCTCATTTTGAAGAGAAAGACATTTCCTACAACTCATCTTCATATTCCAAGTCCTAGAAATGCTCTCACAAAAAGTTATCAATTTCAACATTATAGGTCATTTTCAAAAGTCAACAAAAAGTGACTTTAAGTCAAAGGCCATAACTTGAGATTGGTAAATCAAAATGACATGGGACCAAAGGCATTGGTTAAAGGACTCAAAGACCTTTCCAAAATGTCCAGGAACATGTGAAAAGCTTAAAAATTGACCAAGTTATGCCTTGTGGAAGTTGGGAAATTTTTGGAAATTTTTGAAAGTCAACATTGATGCAAAAGGCCTAAAAATGCAAATGGGCCCATTTTTCTTCCAAATTTCTTCATGCCAAGCCTATGCACGACCATTAGGCCCAAAGGGAAGTATTTTCATATTTTTTAATTATTTATTTGAATTTATATTGATTTATATTCATTTAAATCATTTTAATACATGAAAAATATAAACCTAACCTAAAAAAATCTTTCTATGCACATTCTAATCTCAATATTTCGTGCTTGATTGATTATGGCAAGTTTTGATAAGATTTGAGCTGATTGAACACAAAAACCATGAGAAAAAGATTCAAAAAAGATCTTCCAAAATCAAAGATTGAAAACAATTATTGCCATGGATTTTGTGTAATATTCTTAACCTAAAAGCTTGGCTATATGATCAGAAACAAGACCTAATGCCAAGGAGACTGCAAGCTGCGCCAAAAGACCCTTCACAAACTTGAGAAATTTCTCCAAAAATCCAAAACTGAAATCAGTTCTAGGAGGCGATTCAAAGCGCAAATCTGATTCCAATAGTTTCCTGAAGGCTTACTGGACGCATTCCAATCAATAACAACAACTAACACCTCAAGAATTGGTATAACGACTCAAAACTGCACAGAGGAAAACTTGAAATCTTGCATCATAATTTAAGCATTTTTGCAGCATTCTTTTTATTGATTCTTATTCCTTATGAAGTTTGTGAACTAACCATCATAATTAATTGAGTTTTTGTGGCATAAACATGATTTCACCATGAGCGATATTAGGGTTTGGCAGGTTTCAAAATTAGGGGTTTCTTAATCAAGAAAAATCAGAGCTTCAGATGACCACCAATGGATTCAGGGATTGAAGACGAAAAGGATGGCCCCCTCGCGCTCAATTTATGAGTGACGAGGGGCTAGTCGCTATTTTCTCATAAACCCTCTAAAACAACGTTTCTAAAACCGTTGCTATAGGCTTATGTTTCAGAAAAAATAAAAAAAGGGATGAAGATGATGATGCGTTGGCAGGCCATGGTTGGATGTTTTAAATTTACGCGCGTTTTTACCCTTATGCGTTGTTTTTGCTTTTTCATTATTTGTTTATAATAATATATCAATTAACGCGTTTGGCTCAGTGGTAACACGCTATGCATGTGACTCTCAAGACCTGGGTTCAAGTCCCAGGTCTGGCAAAATTCCAATGCTATTTTTCAATAATTGATCCTATGCAGCGCTGACATCCAGGTACATCATGTTCTCTCAAAGCATGGCCATCCACGCGTCCTACACAACCAGATCAACGCCCACGATGCAAAGAACATGCTAGGACCAAGTCAACACGTTAGCATACAATTGGCAAAGTCAACGAGGGCCATGCTTATTGGGCCAGAATTCCCAGGCCTATACCTCCAATTTTGGGACAACACCCCACCCTGGTTTGAAATTTCATTTATTTCCCTTATATCTTTTTAATTCTTATTTTATTTATTTATTGTTTTAATTCAGTAATTATTTTTTGCAAAAATATAAAAATCAGAAAAAGACCAAAACATAATATTTATTTTATTATAATTATTTTATTAGCATGTAAATAAACTAATTGCAAATTAGGTTTAATTTATATTTTTTCCATAACAAAAAAATCCAACAAAATAGAATTAGGTTAATTTATATATTATTTTTCTTTTAATTTTTCCTTCTTTTCAGAATAATATTATTTAGTTATTTTCATAAATTAAAAATTATGTATAAATAAATTAGGGTTTAACTTAGATTATATTTTAATTCCTTCATAATAAATAAAAATATTAGAATTAGGGTTTGCCTTTTAATTTAATTTCAATTAATTTCTTTTCTTTATTAAATCTAAAAAATACAAAAATATCAAAAACATTTAATTCTTTTTTATTATTTTATTCTTAATTCCTTATTTTTAATTGTTTGCAAAAGGGTCCAACGCCCTAGTTTTGTTTAATTATTTTCTTTTGCGCATTTACTTTATTGCATATTATAACTCTGTATCTCTCCCAAAGCCATGTAACTTTACTTTTCGCACTTTATTTTATCACTTTATTTATTTTCCGCTAAATCGGGTCCGGTTTAATTTTGGCGATGTGGACCCGCGCCATTTGTAATAGCCTTAGATTTATTTTCCGCAAATTTTATAACTGTTAAATATGCATGCAAGAATGAATGTCTTAATAAAATCAAGCGTAGATCACAACAAACATGACAAGACAAATAACTGAAACATGACACACAAATCGCACACACCACCCCTAGGGTACGCCTCACTGTTGCCTTTCGAAAGGTGGTCGTCGAGTAGAGGACGTCTTAGTAAGTCCTCATGATCCGGGAACCTGGCATGAGGGTAGCTTCTAAGGTGTCTTCCCATTGCTCTGGTGATCACCATGTCCCTAAAATCGAATTGACCCGAACACCTCCAACGGTGGTGCTACCTACCTCTCAATGGTGGGATGGCACTACTTTTAAGGACATCTACACAGACGAATTCCTTAGGGTAGGTAGGTTCTCAAGGATACTTGCTCTCATTTCAAAAACAAATCAAAACATCTTTTCACCAACACTTTTCAAAAGCTTTCAAAGCAAACTTTTCAAACACTCTGACGTATGAGTCGATCTGAAATTTTTCAAAGAAACTTTTTAAACCCACATTGAAAAGCAAACAACAATTTTGAAAACACAAATGAGCAAGTATCTAAGAGCCCATGGATAACCATGGATAGAAAGGGTGCTAACACCTTCCCTTTCTATAACCTACCTCCCGAACCGAGAGCAATCTCTTTAAAGGAATTTTTCTGTGCTTTTGTCCTTTCCTATTGGAGAAAATAAAAGACGGTGGCGACTCTTGCTTCCGCGACATTTCGCGAACCAGCGTTAAACAGTCAGTTCCAGATCCACCGATCACAGAACTGGCGACTCTGCTGGGGACATTTACTTAAAGTGAGGTGTACCTTAGGGTTAGTTCATAATTGTGTTTTCAATTGTATTGACTTGCTTGCTTTAAATTGTGGGTTGCTTGGGAGTTCTATAGATCCTAACCCGGATCTGGGGGATACCTTCTTAGAAAGTAGCAACAAGGCTGTGAGGGAACTGTGCGGGGTATACCGACATGGTTGAAACAGTCTGCTACGTTGATGTGGCACTTTGGTGTGTACCGGTAACCCTTGAGTTCAGTCAAGGAGAGTACGGGGCCTCCGCGTGGTGTCGTGAAGCATCAACAGACTTTAGGAACCTTAATTGAACTATCTTGGCCTCTTTAGGGTAGTGAGATAACTGACTTTGGTGCAGTCCGAGGTTGGTTGATACTCGATACTACACTCAATTGAGGGTTGCTTTCCTGGAATATTTCGGTCGCCAGTTCAGTGGCTAAATCGAAACGATGAACAATGAAAGCAATCCCGTGATATTGGGAACCTTAGAACCCGGTTACTTTGATTAGGACAGGTTGAACCCACCAACTTCAAGAGGGTAATACCTAGACCCCATGCTGGCCTAAACCCTAAGGGCTTCTCTTGTGTGACTTGTGTGCCTTCGTACTTGATTACTTGCATACTTGTTATCTGACCCTTGATGTCTTGCAGGTGTTGTTCATAGTCCTTAATTGGGACTTATAACAGGGTGTACTAACCACGTGCAGGTCTTGTTTATAGTCCTTAACTAGGACTCATGACAGGGTTCACCAAATTACTTGCAGGTCTTATTTATAGTCCTTAACTAGGACTCATGACAGGGTTTACCAAATTACTTGCAGGTCTTGTTTATAGTCCTTAACCAGGACTCATGACAGGGTTTACCAAATTTCTTGCAGGTGTTGTTTATAGTCCTCAACTGGGACTCATAACAAAGTATACTGAATTTCTTGCAGGGTTTGTTTATAGTCCTTAATTGGGACTCATAACAGGGTTTACCTACATCACCCCATACATAGCATGACATCATACCATTGCATACCATTGCATACATCCTAACCCATTTCAAGGATCTCAAAGGCTTGTGATGCAGGTCATGATGAATCAAACATCTAGCAAGGGGCAAAGAGGATTTATTTTCCTCCAGTCAAAGTTGTCAGAGGCTATGACCCACTTGATATGGTGAGCTTTGACACTTGAAGAAGGTTCCCCTAGCCAAGGTTGTCAGGGACTATGACCCACTGGATATGGTGAGCCTTTGACCTTGAAGAAGGACTCTCAACAACATGCAGTTCCTTCAATCAAGCTACCGGATCCAAATGCTAACAAACTTTCTTGTTTACCCCGCGATGGTCCTTGAAAACATTGCATGCACATCATACACATCATTGCATAGCAGGTATCCTTGTTGCAGGTCACTTACCCTTCTCGCTGTTTATTTCAGCAATGGCTTCCCAACAAGGTAACCAGGGTCTTCATGCTCAAGAGACTCAGTTCAGGGAAATCTTCCTAGGTCTATCCAAGGGGCAGGAAGAGTTGAGGGCACTCCTCATGGGGAATCTGATCAGAAAGAGTCCTGAAGATGACAAGGACGAACAACTGAAACGTCTACAAGCTGAGGTAGACACATTGAAAACCCAGATGCTGGGGCAAAGGGCCCTCATTCAAGGTTTAGCTCAGGAGCAAGGAGAGCTGAGGGCCATGATCAGTCAGTTTCATCAAGATATGAAGCAACCAGCCCAAGTCAGGGACCAAGTCTTTGATCAGCCACCAAGAGGACCAAAGTCTGGTATGGTGAAGAATGAACCTCTCCAAATTGCTACTACTTCACAAGCCCAGTATCAACGGGGTAATCGACGCAAGCGATACACGCCTGGAAGACATTTCACTGAGACTGGCATACCACCATCTCTAATGCTGGAACACTTGTTGGAGGTCAATCTGATTACTTTAAAGGGTCCTCCCCAGAATCTTGACATCTCTGCTCCTACTTATAACCCTGATAAAAGATGTGCCTACCATTCTGACGGTCCTGGACATGACACCAATGACTGTTGGAGCCTGAAGAACAAGATCCAGGACTTGATCGACGGAAGGGTGCTGGAGTTCATGCCGGGTGGCCAAATGAAATGCTTCTGCTGAGAATCCCCCATCTGAAGTGACTAATTCAAACTAGAAAACTTTTGTTCATTCGAATGTTCAAGTTGCATTTTTCTTTGATTGTCTAAACATTTATTCATGTCAAACGTTGTTATTTCATTAATGCATCGCTTATGTCTGTTTTGAATCAATATATTCGCATTCACTATATGCAAACTGTTTTCATATTTTTTCTGATGTCGACTCTTGATCTTTAATCCTAAGCCTCTTGAGGGAGGATGACGAAAACGATACCGCGATCATTACAGTATGCTTTGGAACAAACCCCGCTGATGAGGTACAGGCATTGTTTCAACCCCTAAACACTGGAGTTATAAGGATGATAATCCCTCGTCAACCCATCAGAGCCAAAGAAGTAGGAGTTTTTATTTTCGAAACCCTTAATCATAACCTGGGGCAGGGTAGTCTCTCAGTTGATCCAAGTGCATAACGAATGGCACCGAAGAGATCTTTACAAAACGAACAAAGATAGTGACGGTTCAAAACAGTCATAAAGACAGGCAGTCATCATCAAAATCCATAAACGAAAAGCCCAAAAAGTCTAAACCTACAAAGGAGACTTATGAAACTGGGGCATCCCGCTGACTGAAATTCCAAAAAAGGAAACAGTTCAGGCAAAAAAGGAAAGGGATAACAAGAATCAGACAAGAAAGAGGTCTTACAAATCCTCAACAAAAAAGGAATGACTGCCTAAACAAAATAAGTTATCAACATCCGAATCGTTACTGGAACATCAGAGCAAAGACTCAAACAAGGTCTAACGTAGGATCAACTGAGTTTAGGTTTGGAGAACATCACGAAGAGCGGGTGGGTACAAATAAAATTTGAGCCTTTATCCTTTGTTTCTTAAACCGTGAACCAGGCCACGTTATAACCCTTAAAAGTCCTAGCTGAAGCATGGGTTAGTTCGAAAGCATACTGTTACGAAAGGTATCCTGACTCCTTAAGGCCTACGGTAAATACGGAGTTGACATCACGTTTTACAAACATTCACTTGTTGTACGAAAAGAATGCATTTTCAAAATCTTCGAGACAGACATAAGCTTTGCATTTTTAATATAACTTTGTTTACATATGACTTTTTGTTTGAACAGCAGGGAAATTCGCACGATGAATACCTAGTGAATAAAAGTACTTCCAATCAAGGGGCAGACAAGATCATTGTCCATCATCTGGGGCAATCCAATCAAGATTCGGAGAATCTCTCAAAAGGCCAAAAGCCTGGGGCAAATCTCTGCCTGAGTCACTTGGGGCACTCCAGCAACGAATCTTGCACGATCAGACACCCTCTGGTAATATGGCAACACAAGCAGCCAGGGACACCTCCCTGCATTCTAAGAGCGTGGACATAGTCGAAAAATACTACGCAAAATCAAAGATCCGCTAGGTTGACATACCTAGGCAAAAGTAAGGGCTTCCCGGCGAACCAAAAGGGTTCGGGCAAAATGAAGGGATGAAATGAAAAAATCTGTACACCCGGCAAGTCGAAAACCTGAAAAGGCGGCTTGGGCAAAAATGGGTATCCCGGTGGACTGAAAACCCGAAAGGGCGGTCCAGGCAAAAGTTAGGGATTAAAAGCGTACGACTATGTCCCGCCATCTGTCTACCAGAAGAAGGTTTGTCCGCCAACAACTGTCAGCACCCCATAGAAACAGGGGCAATAACGGGCGGTCTGAGCAGTCTGATTGTTCTATCCTCCAAGATACCAAGGTAGGTTCAGCTAAAGAACACGGCCAAGTGTATCTTAATTCCCCAGAGAGTGGTTCAACAAAACAATACATTCTCATCCAAGCAAATCATCAAATATCAAGGAAATTGAGTATCCTCCTGTAGATCTCAATACCTCCCCAGCAGCACGCATTCTTAACAAGCATCCCCGGCAGTCTTGGTCTAAAGATTGTTCCCCGGCGGTATCTCAATATTCAAAGGAATCACTTCCCCAGCATATCAAACTCCCCATGAGAATCCAATCCAGTTCCCCAAGAAATTGGGAGTTCATACCCCCAAGCAGTAAGCTTATCCCCAGTAGATTCTGGAAGCTTATCCCTCGCAGAGCACGAACGCGTCGTCCCGGCTTGATTTAAAGAGTTGTTTCCGTAACAGGATATAACTGGGTTATCCTCAGCCAAAAGCCACGGAAAGAGCGTCCCCAGCGAAGTCTATCAACACTTCCAGCACAACAAGGATATCCCCAGCGGAATTCATCAAATCTCCCAGCATAACTCATCAACGGTATCCCCAGCGGAGTTATCTTCATCAATTCAGCAAAGCATCGCTATCCCCACAGAGTAGCACTCCCCAGCATGATCGCTAGAGTATCTTTTCTCCCGCAGAATTATTTCATTTGCCAAGTTTATTCCTCAACGGAGTTATCTTCTCCTACCGGTATTCTTGCAACAATCATCCACAGCGGAAGCAAAATCTCTTCCTCAACATCAGCCCAGGATATGACTTCCCGGCACCCGTCAAGGATTTATTTTCCTAGACGAAAACATACATGAATCATCACATACATCATTACAGCATGCATGTACGCATCATATCATACAAATCGTATCCATATTGAGAACATCATTGCTTGATCCATATCATGCATTGCATATAACTGACCTTTACCTTGCAGGAAAGATGCAGGTGAAATTCTCAAACATATTTCAAGGACTTCTCCAGTCCAGTTAAATCGACTCCAAACATATTTTTCTGATAAAGACTCAGTAGAAGTTCTCTTATGGTCCCCTCTCCAATGGCGTGTGAGGTGGTAATTCCTTCTTCAGATGTTTCCCTCTCCGGCATGAGCGTGAGGTGATATTCTCTTATGGTCCCCTCTCCAACGGCGTGTGAGGTGGTAATTCCTTTTTCAGATGTTTCCCTCTCCGGCATGAGCGTGAGGTGATATTCTCTTATGGTCCCCTCTCCAACGGCGTGTGAGGTGGTAATTCCTTCTTCAGATGTTCCCCTCTCCGGCATGAGCGTGAGGTGATATTCTCTTATGGTCCCCTCTCCAACGGCGTGTGAGGTGGTAATTCCTTCTTCAGATGTTCCCCTCTCCGGCATGAGCGTGAGGTGATATTCTCTTATGGTCCCCTCTCCAACGGCGTGTGAGGCGGTAATTCCTTCTTCAGATGTTCCCCTCTCCGGCATGAGCGTGAGGTGATATTCTCTTATGGTCCCCTCTCCAACGGCGTGTGAGGTGGTAGTTCCTTCTTCAGATGTTTCCCTCTCCGGCATGAGCGTGAGGTGATATTCTCTTATGGTCCCCTCTCCAACGGCGTGTGAGGTGGTAATTCCTTCTTCAGATGTTCCCCTCTCCGGCATGAGCGTGAGGTGATATTCTCTTATGGTCCCCTCTCCAACGGCGAGTGAGGTGGTAATTCCTTCTTCAGATGTTCCCCTCTCCGGCATGAGCGTGAGGTGATATTCTCTTATGGTCCCCTCTCCAACGGCGTGTGAGGTGGTAATTCCTTTTTCAGATGTTTCCCTCTCCGGCATGAGCGTGAGGTGATATTCTCTTATGGTCCCCTCTCCAACGGCGTGTGAGGTGGTAATTCCTTCTTCAGATGTTCCCCTCTCCGGCATGAGCGTGAGGTGATATTCTCTTATGGTCCCCTCTCCAACGGCGAGTGAGGTGGTAATTCCCTTTCAAGATGTTTCCCTCTCCAACGGCGAGTGAGGTGATATTTCCTTTCAGATTATAATTTCCTATAGTTCCCTCTCCAACGGTGAATGAGGTGACTCCCTTTGAGATTATAATGTCCTTTGGTTCTCTTCCTGACACTACGAAGATGGTAATTCTCACCAAGATTTTCTCAACGAGCGTTGTTGAGGTTGAAATCATTCAGGATTCTCTTACCATTCACGCTAAGGCAGTAACCATCCCTGGTTCATTCATCAGCGTTTGAAGCTCCAGACCCAGCTCCTGTAACCAGTCAGGACATATCTATATCAAGCATCTAAAATCAGCTCCTGCAACGTGTCAGGTACTCATTTTTCTGTTTTGCAGGTATGCAGGTTCTCGCTAAGGAATCTCTTACGCAATCAACATCCAGATGGCATCTATAAGCCCATCATCCCATCCAGCAATCTCCAAATGGCATCTATAAGCCCATTCCCTCATCATCATTGCTACTATGTGAGCGCAAATTTCTGGGCACTCTAGTGTCCAATCATCTTCTACCCTCGGATTACGAAAGGCACGTCAGCCAATCTGCATCCTCAGGTCTAAGAAGATTGAACAGGGGCAACTGTTGTACCCCAAAATTTGCCCTCCCATATTCATCAAGAATTGTCAAAGTCAAGGTCACAAAATTCCCCCAGGGTTGTGCAGCTCAACTGTCTCCTATAAAGTCAAAACTAGGGTTTGAGTTCGGGTCAAGCAAATGAACTTTTCAAAGGCCCAATCAAGTCTCATATGCCTACAAAGAGGGTCAAGTATCCTCATATCAAGTTTCAAGGCATTCAGCTCAAAATTGCACAGTCAAAACCCTAAATTGCACTACAGTCAACTGTAGGGGCAAAATGGTCATTTGACAGTCAAAAGTTCAAATTTTTGGTCAACATATCATTTTGAAGCCACAAACATCATTTGATCAATGCTTGATCATGATTCTCAAAATTTGGCTCAGAAATCATCAAAGATGCAAAAGTTGCTATATTTGGACAGCTGGAAAAGTCAACTGAAATTGACCAGGGCATAACTTTCACATGGATTATCAGAAAAATTCCATCCAAAGCTCATTTTGAAGAGAAAGACATTTCCTACAACTCATCTTCATATTCCAAGTCCTAGAAATGCTCTCACAAAAAGTTATCAATTTCAACATTATAGGTCATTTTCAAAAGTCAACAAAAAGTGACTTTAAGTCAAAGGCCATAACTTGAGATTGGTAAATCAAAATGACATGGGACCAAAGGCATTGGTTAAAGGACTCAAAGACCTTTCCAAAATGTCCAGGAACATGTGAAAAGCTTAAAAATTGACCAAGTTATGCCTTGTGGAAGTTGGGAAATTTTTGGAAATTTTTGAAAGTCAACATTGATGCAAAAGGCCTAAAAATGCAAATGGGCCCATTTTTCTTCCAAATTTCTTCATGCCAAGCCTATGCACGACCATTAGGCCCAAAGGGAAGTATTTTCATATTTTTTAATTATTTATTTGAATTTATATTGATTTATATTCATTTAAATCATTTTAATACATGAAAAATATAAACCTAACCTAAAAAAATCTTTCTATGCACATTCTAATCTCAATATTTCGTGCTTGATTGATTATGGCAAGTTTTGATAAGATTTGAGCTGATTGAACACAAAAACCATGAGAAAAAGATTCAAAAAAGATCTTCCAAAATCAAAGATTGAAAACAATTATTGCCATGGATTTTGTGTAATATTCTTAACCTAAAAGCTTGGCTATATGATCAGAAACAAGACCTAATGCCAAGGAGACTGCAAGCTGCGCCAAAAGACCCTTCACAAACTTGAGAAATTTCTCCAAAAATCCAAAACTGAAATCAGTTCTAGGAGGCGATTCAAAGCGCAAATCTGATTCCAATAGTTTCCTGAAGGCTTACTGGACGCATTCCAATCAATAACAACAACTAACACCTCAAGAATTGGTATAACGACTCAAAACTGCACAGAGGAAAACTTGAAATCTTGCATCATAATTTAAGCATTTTTGCAGCATTCTTTTTATTGATTCTTATTCCTTATGAAGTTTGTGAACTAACCATCATAATTAATTGAGTTTTTGTGGCATAAACATGATTTCACCATGAGCGATATTAGGGTTTGGCAGGTTTCAAAATTAGGGGTTTCTTAATCAAGAAAAATCAGAGCTTCAGATGACCACCAATGGATTCAGGGATTGAAGACGAAAAGGATGGCCCCCTCGCGCTCAATTTATGAGTGACGAGGGGCTAGTCGCTATTTTCTCATAAACCCTCTAAAACAACGTTTCTAAAACCGTTGCTATAGGCTTATGTTTCAGAAAAAATAAAAAAAGGGATGAAGATGATGATGCGTTGGCAGGCCATGGTTGGATGTTTTAAATTTACGCGCGTTTTTACCCTTATGCGTTGTTTTTGCTTTTTCATTATTTGTTTATAATAATATATCAATTAACGCGTTTGGCTCAGTGGTAACACGCTATGCATGTGACTCTCAAGACCTGGGTTCAAGTCCCAGGTCTGGCAAAATTCCAATGCTATTTTTCAATAATTGATCCTATGCAGCGCTGACATCCAGGTACATCATGTTCTCTCAAAGCATGGCCATCCACGCGTCCTACACAACCAGATCAACGCCCACGATGCAAAGAACATGCTAGGACCAAGTCAACACGTTAGCATACAATTGGCAAAGTCAACGAGGGCCATGCTTATTGGGCCAGAATTCCCAGGCCTATACCTCCAATTTTGGGACAACACCCCACCCTGGTTTGAAATTTCATTTATTTCCCTTATATCTTTTTAATTCTTATTTTATTTATTTATTGTTTTAATTCAGTAATTATTTTTTGCAAAAATATAAAAATCAGAAAAAGACCAAAACATAATATTTATTTTATTATAATTATTTTATTAGCATGTAAATAAACTAATTGCAAATTAGGTTTAATTTATATTTTTTCCATAACAAAAAAATCCAACAAAATAGAATTAGGTTAATTTATATATTATTTTTCTTTTAATTTTTCCTTCTTTTCAGAATAATATTATTTAGTTATTTTCATAAATTAAAAATTATGTATAAATAAATTAGGGTTTAACTTAGATTATATTTTAATTCCTTCATAATAAATAAAAATATTAGAATTAGGGTTTGCCTTTTAATTTAATTTCAATTAATTTCTTTTCTTTATTAAATCTAAAAAATACAAAAATATCAAAAACATTTAATTCTTTTTTATTATTTTATTCTTAATTCCTTATTTTTAATTGTTTGCAAAAGGGTCCAACGCCCTAGTTTTGTTTAATTATTTTCTTTTGCGCATTTACTTTATTGCATATTATAACTCTGTATCTCTCCCAAAGCCATGTAACTTTACTTTTCGCACTTTATTTTATCACTTTATTTATTTTCCGCTAAATCGGGTCCGGTTTAATTTTGGCGATGTGGACCCGCGCCATTTGTAATAGCCTTAGATTTATTTTCCGCAAATTTTATAACTGTTAAATATGCATGCAAGAATGAATGTCTTAATAAAATCAAGCGTAGATCACAACAAACATGACAAGACAAATAACTGAAACATGACACACAAATCGCACACACCACCCCTAGGGTACGCCTCACTGTTGCCTTTCGAAAGGTGGTCGTCGAGTAGAGGACGTCTTAGTAAGTCCTCATGATCCGGGAACCTGGCATGAGGGTAGCTTCTAAGGTGTCTTCCCATTGCTCTGGTGATCACCATGTCCCTAAAATCGAATTGACCCGAACACCTCCAACGGTGGTGCTACCTACCTCTCAATGGTGGGATGGCACTACTTTTAAGGACATCTACACAGACGAATTCCTTAGGGTAGGTAGGTTCTCAAGGATACTTGCTCTCATTTCAAAAACAAATCAAAACATCTTTTCACCAACACTTTTCAAAAGCTTTCAAAGCAAACTTTTCAAACACTCTGACGTATGAGTCGATCTGAAATTTTTCAAAGAAACTTTTTAAACCCACATTGAAAAGCAAACAACAATTTTGAAAACACAAATGAGCAAGTATCTAAGAGCCCATGGATAACCATGGATAGAAAGGGTGCTAACACCTTCCCTTTCTATAACCTACCTCCCGAACCGAGAGCAATCTCTTTAAAGGAATTTTTCTGTGCTTTTGTCCTTTCCTATTGGAGAAAATAAAAGACGGTGGCGACTCTTGCTTCCGCGACATTTCGCGAACCAGCGTTAAACAGTCAGTTCCAGATCCACCGATCACAGTCATGGAAAAGTTTATTATCTTTTCTACCTTCGTCTATTGAGTTGGTAGTTTACCGTCATCTCTGAGTCAGTATCTCTTACTTTTCTACCTTCATCTATTGAGTTGGTAGTTTACGATCATTTGTGAGTCGGTATCTCTTACTTTTCTATCTTCATCTATTGAGTTGGTAGTTTACCGTCATCTGTGACTCGATATCTTTTACTTTTTCTTTCATCTATTGAGTTGTTAGTTTTTCGTTATCTGTGAGTCGGTATCTTTTTCGATCCTACATTTGACTATTGAGTTGGTAGCTTATCGTAATTTGTGAGTCGATATCTCACTTTTCTACCTTTATCTATTGAGTTGGTAGTTTACCGTCATCTATGAGTCGATATCTTATCGATCTTCTACCTTCAACTATTGAGTTAGTAGTTTATCATCGTCTGTGAGTCAGTATCTTACTTTTCTACCTTCATCAATTGAGTTGGTAGTTTATCATCATCTGTGAGTAGGTATCTTGATTAATATTCTACCTTCAACTATTGGGTTGGTAGTTTAGTGTCATCTATGAGTCGGTATCTTATCGATCTTCTACCTTCAACTATTAAGTTGGTAGTTTACCATCATCTGTGAGTCAGTATCCTTTTTTATTTTTCAACCTTTGACACTGAGTTGGAAATTTACCATCATCTTGAGTCAGTAGCCATTTATCTTTTCACAACCTATGTAAGGCGTCTTCCCGGAAAGAGTCAGTACTTTTTTCTTCTCTCGAAGTTGTTCCCTAATAAGAGTCTCTCAATCGAAATCTGTGACTCTATTCCCCAGTGGAGTTATAATCTATTCCTCTGTAGGGTTACTTTATCACGTGCTTGGTTTCTCCAGCAGTAGTTTGTCTCATGTGGCGTTATTCCCTATAAAATTCAGAGCATTGCATCCATATCATATCATAAACATCATTGTAGTATCTTAGGACCAAAAATTGTGTATTATATATTTAAGTATCTTCAATCTTGTCGAAATGAAGATTTCAATTTTCATATCTCCGAATAGAAGAAACTTAAATAGGGGCAGTTGTCATACCCTAATTTTTTAACTAAGATCCCACCTTCCATTTGCATCATACATAACAAGTGTTCCCGTGTGGTTTGACCTATTTTTTTTGCCAATTCTTGAGTTAGATTTCCAAAATTTATAACTTCTTCAAATTTCAACATTTTTGAGCGGTTCTTTTTGCAATAAGATTCTCCTTGACATCATCTACAATTTCTCTTTACAAGTCAAGAGTTAATTATTCTTTGAAAAACCACGAAAAAATAGAAACCTTAGAAGTCGTTTATGAATTTAGTGGAATTTGATTTTTATTGTATTTTATTCATGATTTCTTTTCCATTTAAAAAAATCACAAAAAAATGTACTTAGCATCATGTTATTTTTTATTTATTATTTTTACCTCTTTACTAAAAAAATTATCAAAAATATGTTCTTTTATTAATTTAAATGTATATATTGATATCATTTATTTCAAAAAAAAGTCTAGAAAAATTTATATAAGTTCTTTTACTTTCTTATATGTATTTTATTTTTTATCTTTTAATTTGCACTTATATTTTAATTTATTTTAATTCAAGAAAAAAAATCACAAAAAAAGTTAATTTAATGTCTCTTTTATTTTATATTTTATATTTATTATTATTACTAACACTTTTATTTATTATTATTATTATTATTATTATTATTATTACTTTGCCCTTTTGTTTTTTTGTGTCAATAAAGAAAAGCTGGGACCACTATAATTTAGTACAAACATTTCACATGGATTGCCAACTTGTACTTATCAATGGTCAAGAATCATTCTCACACTTCACATGGATTGCCAACTTGGACTTATCAATAGCTAAGAACCATTCTCGAAAAGTCACATGGATTGCCACATCAACACTCCCACCTCATTCACCCTATAAATAAGACATTCCTTTCTTTCTTTTGTATGGACAATACCATTAATCATTCACTAAACTAAGCCAAAACTCTCTTCTTTTACTCCTCTTCATTTTCTTTCAAGTCATTTCTTCCTTTTATTGAATAGGTAAGTTATTATACTTGTTTTTTTTATTTAATTCTATTGTATCTTTACTTTTTATTTATTTATTTATTTAGTGTCATAATTATCACCATTTTGCAAGGAAACTCCATTGATTCAAAATCAAGAGTTGAAAAGTGTTATTGAACCTCCAAAAGCAAAAGTGATTTATTGTTGTTTAATTTTTATTTTTTTAAAATAATTTTTTATTGTTTATTTACTTATTTTGAGCATGGATCCTTGGTCATGAGATTGAGTAGATAAATTTTCATTATTCATTTGTTTAATTTCATGAAAAATTGATAAAGTTATGACATTTTATACTATTTTTATTATAGACTTCATCTTATTCTTCTTTATCTATTTTATTTTAATTTTTATTTGGATCAACTTGGAAATCATGTGAGTTATTTTTTAGTTCATCTAAGTTTGTCGAATATTTGATGAACTTTCATCATTTCTAATCTACCTCTAAATGATCCTTTGATCATTCAAGGTACTTGGGATTGATGATAAATTTATCATAATGTATCTTCCTTGATTTTGTCTTGATCCCCCATGTTTGTTAATTGTACTACATGTATAAGAGAATGAACTTCAAAGTGTCATTTCTCTAACATGTATGAGTACATACATTCTATGCTCCATATGAAGTTACACTTATCAAAAATCAGATTATTAATTTTATATTGTACTAACTTTACTTTAATATCATTTATATTTCAACACTTTATATTTTCTTCTCTTTACTTTTATGCCATTTATCATCCATAGCATTTTATTTTCTTTACTTTATGTATTTTTCGTTGCTCACTTGAGCATTTATCTTCTCTTTTCTCACTTGTGCTTCTTGTTTTCTTTTGCTTGTTATAAGCCATTTAATAAAGAAAAAAAACCTAAAATTGGTTCTTTAATCCTTGGATTATGGTTACTATCCAGTTTTATCTAATGCATGGTTCTTGTCGGGTCTTCATCTTATTATTATCTTTGTGTTTGAATCCAACGAAAATGATCATCTCTTTTACTTTATGTTATTATGAGTCTTTATATTTTGTCTCTCATATTTGTTTTCCTTTAGTTAAAACCTTTAAAATTTTATTTTCAAATTTACACCCTTTTAAGACAAAACCTCGACATTAGGTCATTGTATTTTCAAAATTTCTCATCTCCCCGATCCTTTTTAAAAACAAACTATTTAACCAAAAATACAGATACTTCAAAAAGTTCCTATAGGATACTATAGATACATAGGGTGCTAGTACTTTCCCTTTGTATAACCAACCCCCAAATCTTCGATCTTTTCAAATGCATTGTATTTTTCTTTACTTTTAGTATTGAGCTTTGCATATTTATGAGTTTTATTTCGCTCTTTTCCATTATAAATAATAAAGCGCGGTGGTGACTCTTGCTTATTTGCGAGTCAAGTTAATTAATAACTTGATCTCCGATTTTCACCACTACAACTATTAAATAATTATGTACACAAAAGTCCGGGTTTTACTATAAAAACCAAAACAACAAAGTCAATAAGTGCCATAAATTACTACACAAAATCATAACAATTTGACACTTATCAATAAGTCAAACTGGTGAAGGTTTTGACCGATTACAATTCTGTTGATATGACCACCAAGTCACTATCAAGTAACAAGTTCTTCCACTGTATGCAATTGATAAAGATGCATGATGATATCTAGTTTGTTCCCTTGATGTCATAGAGTTTGTTCAAAGGTAGAGATTTGCAGTTTTGGATCGAACTCTAGTCTCAACAGGGGTAGCTTCTTGGTTCGAAAGAGTTATGCATATTGTAGTAGAAGTCGGTTCAAGCAGGCAGTAGTATAAGACATGCATGGTGTCGTCTAAGCTTGTCCTAGCATGCAGTTATCTAAGTTAGCTTGTGTATTTTATTATGCAGTAGATATGTATGTCACGTATGTATGTGTGTTATCATCATACATAACATATATAACATACATATCTAGTAGTCTATAAATTAGGTTGCTCTCTCAGGTTATTGAGAGAGGTTGGTTGTTGTTATTCACTTATAATAACTTAGCTCTAATTGAGAAAGTGAATATTAAAAAGGTTATAACCAATTATGTTTCTCTCTCTTCTTTTCTCTATTCTCTCTCATCATGAATTAAATGTTTTCTTAAGATTTTTTAAGAAACTCTCTCTTTCTCTTTGATTTGCCTAGTTGAAAATGGCGATTAGGACAACAAAAAGTTTGAATAAATTTTACTTGAAAACAATATGATAATAGAATTTTAAAGTATAAAATCTTAATTATTTGGTAAAATTTCCCCCAGGGTCCTTTAAGTTATTTAATTGTAACAAGTCATTCCTTTATGTTTTTTTTCGCTACATGTGAGTCCTTTATGTTAATTAACTCATGCACCGTTGATCTTTTTCCCAAACTCCTTTCCAAACAAGTTGAAGTGGCACTAATGACATTGATATGTCACTTAACTTAGGTCAGAGACCATCATTGGATCATATAATAAACTTTTCAGAAGTTTTTAGTGTATAAAAGTATTTTTAAACTAATTAAAATGCATGCAAAAGGAACAAATTAAAGAAAAACAGCAAAATAGAAAATAAAATTCTAAGAAAACTATGCTAAGTGTAAAATGAGAAGAAATACTTTTAGGAATTTTTTCATAGTTTTTGGACCAAAAACAGATTTAATATGAATTTTAGAAGTTAAAAATGAATTAAAATAAAATTAATAGAACAAAATAAAGCAGAAAAAGATCAACGGTGCAGGTGTTAGTTAATATAAAGGACTCACATGTAGCGAAAAAAATATAAAGAACTGACTTGTTACAATTACATAACATAAAGGATCACGGGGGTAATTTTTCCTAGTTATTTTCATTATGATAAAATTGATTAGGTATAGAGAACAATAAGAATAAGTATATTTCATTTACCCATGTACGTAAAATATGCCAAATATCAAAAATTCAAATTTCAAAGATGGAAAAAATAAATAAAAAATTGGAAAAATGTTGTGTTCTATAATTTTGAAATCTGTATTTTAAACAATTTTGAGAATGAAGATTGAAGATGATGAAGGTGATGGAATCATTATCACATTTTCTTCATGAAATCTTATGTATATTGTTTATTAAAAGTTACAATGCATGAGGCTTGATATATATAGTTTGGTCAAGTTTCTCAAACTTAGTTACATGTCATGAAAGTTAGTTAGCTTTTTATATATAACGTTATTAATATATTACAACTAACTTTTAACTAATATATACACCATTCCATATTACTGTAATATCCCCCACAAGATCATAGTTGGGTCTAGGGAATAACTTTGTCAGTTGCTACTCTTTCACATATGAAATGGATGTCAACTTCAATGTGCTTAGTTATTGCACGGAGAATCGGGTTGTGAAAGACCATAATTTCACTGATATTATCATTCAACTGAGTTGGTGTTTGAAGTTCAACATGCAATTCTTCAAGAAGAGATTTTATCCATAATAACTCAGTTGTGGTATGAGCAATAACTCGATACTCAGCTTCTGCACTTGAGCGTTCAACCACTGATTACTTCTTGGAATTCCATTAGATTATATTAGGGCCAAGGTATACACACAATCTTGATTTAGATCTCATATTATCAGGATCACTTACCCAATCTTGATTTAGATCTCAAACTCATCTCCTAAGCACTGAGGCCACAAATTAGGGTTTTGGTTTTCACAAGGAAAATTGGATTTCTAATGCCTAAAAATACTTTCATGGTTCATTATGGGTCTCAAAGAATACTCATGCCAAGTTTCAAGTCTTGGATCACAATTTTGCTCAGTCAATTGATTAGATGACTGAAAATAAACTATATTGGATAAAAAGTCATATATGGTCAACCTATAGTCAAACTTCAAGATTATTGGCCCATATCAATATTTTGAAGTCATATTTATCAATTGATCAAGGTTTGATTATAGTTACTCAAGAAAAGTGTTTAAATCATCAAAAGGGTAAAATGGTCAAAATTAGGGTTTTGACTGGGAATGACCAGTCATTGACTTTTGACCTAACACATGACTTAATGTTTTGAGGTATGACCTCAAGGATTAAATTAAATTATTTTGACCTAATTGCATGACTCAAGTCATTTCCCAAGATCAATGGATTGATAGTTGAGTTTTTGATCAACTCATGAAAAGTCAACTGATACACAAAAATTCAAACTTTGACTTTTTCATCAACATTGATTTTTAAAGATCAAGATTCATCAAGATACTAAAAAATATCAAACTTTGTCAACAAGAATCAAGAAAATCAAGAGAGTGCACAAAAATTCAAAGTTTTCAAGACTTAGAAAATTTTTCTAAGTACATTTTATACTTGATAAATTCATTGCTTCATGACCTTTTTTCACCAAGATACAAGATGATTCAAAGAAAACTTTCAACATGAAATTTGTAGATCTTGATAAATTCTATAACTTTGTATTATAGGGTTGATGTCCAAAAAATTCTTAGATTTGAATATATAAGCCCATGAAGTCATGGCATTTTTTATAAAACACTTAGTGAAAATTTTGACAAGTTTAGGCAGGTTTTTGACCTAACTTCTTGGCCAATTTTCACCTAGATCCAAGATGGTTTATCCAAAATGGTCAACGTGAAGGTTGTATATAATGTTTCAATCTTTTCAAAATGCAAAGAACTTGAAGAGATCATGCTTGAGCAAAGAGAATCGAAAACAAGAAGTTGGGCATCCATTCTTGAATTACAAGTCATTTTGATGATGAACACATAACCAAAACCCAAACCTATGCTGCATAATCTTCCTTTTCAGGCCTTCTAACTTGAAAATATATCCATGATCAGATGTTTACACAACTCATTGAGCCCTTGTCCAAGTGTTTGAACCTTTATCCAAGCTACATTTCCATTTATGGCACAAAGGCACCATTACCATTCTTGAAAAGTTGCTTTAATCACAAAGTCAACTTGTCTTGAGCTTTGCACTTATTCCTTCTGCATACACTTCATATACAAGATCATAGCAAACATGTTTAAAGCTTCTAGCCACCCCACAAGCTCTGTACCTTACCTTGAAACCATATTTGTCAAGGTTGCTTCAAAAACAAGTCAAAATCCATAACATGTGATCTTGTGATTCTGATCATCTCAAGTCATTAAACCTTTTCCTATAAATTGAGACATTGTTTACAAGCCAAGGACACGAAATTACAAGCCTTGAAACTCCCTCAAACTCAGAATTGCATCAAAACCTCATTTTTGTGCCATTTTTAACCTCACACCTCAAACTCTCATTTCTCTCGTACGTTCTTCCTCAAAATCAATCACAAAGCATCTATATATCATTTAGGACCTAACCAAACACCTATTACACAACTGTAACATCTCCATCACCATCCTCCATTTTCAAAATCAGAACCTGCACACTGACTTCTCTGGAACAATAAAGCCACTCTCAATCCAAGGTAAACATTGCATTAGCTTCATAGAGGCCCATTGAAGCTAACCAGATCATCACAACACATGGAAAAGTGCCTAAACTCAAAACACGATCTTCATTTGCAAGGTGGGTTTTCTGAATTTCCATCTCTTCATATAAGCATCATTTGACTTTGATTTTAAAAGATAAAATGTAGACATCATAGCCCTGAAACTAACCATGTCCTTAGAATTCATTTATATTGCCTGAGCATGAAGAATTTTGAGTTTGAACTTTCTGAAAAAAGTTAGGTCAGATTCGGTACTAGATAAAATGTGTGCTTATTTTTTATCCATTGTTTAAGTTATTTACATATTTGAAATTGCGATGAGATTTCTAACAAGTTTCATGTTTACAATTTTTGAAATGATTGACAAATAAGCAAGATACGAATTTCAAATTTCTTGTTCTGGTCATGGCGCAAGGAAGAAGATGAAGTGCACCATCAGAAGCTCATTTATAATATAATGTGATGGTTTTGGATAAATCAACGGATGTATCACCACACCAGTGGTTAAAGCGTGCGCCTTTAACCTTTAGGACCTGGGTTCGAGCCTCAGCGTCCGTTTTGTTATTTTTTCATATTACTTTGACTCTTTTTTTGTTTGACAGCGCGCTTGGGCCTCCCTTGATTGGGCCTGTTTCATTATACTATCTCTCACCCCCACTCTTACTAAAAAAGTTCCAGCCCATTACATTTTCTTTATAATTTGTTTTTATTTTCTGATTCCAAAAACAACCTTGGGCCTAACAAAATGCTACTTTTCACACCCATTTTCTTTTCAAACCCCCTGACCATTTAATTTATATTTCTTTTTATTTTATTTTATTATTTTTATTTATAATCAAAAAATAATCAAAATATATTTTCTTAGATAAATAGACTAAAAGTTTTTTTCTTTTATCTTTACCTTATTTTATTTTATAAATAATATAAAAACCTAAAAAATGTTTTCTTCCTTAAATTAGTTAAACTAGACTTAGGATATCATTTAATTTTCTTTTAAGTTAGACTTTTGGTTTTGATAATTAATTAACTTTTTTTCAAAATTAATTAGTTAAATTAGGTTAATTAGAACCTTTTTTTCACAAAAGCCACAAAAACAATTTTCTTTTCTCTCTTCTTCATCTTTAAATTTTTTGTACATTCTATTATTTCGCACTATAATTTATGTAATTGTCAAAGCCTTGTAATAATAATTAGGATTTACTTTACTTATCACCCCCATTTGTAATTTGTATCCCTTATCCCCTAAAGTATTGTAATAGCGTAAGACTTTTAAATTTCGTAATTTATCGCTTTCCATATTATTGCTAGTAATTAGGGTTTGTATGGCAAGATTTAAAACCAAATATTAGACAACTCTAATTCAAGACAAGTTAAATGAAAACAATACACTTTTCACACATGCACCTTGTGATGCGGTGGGAGAACTGACTTGAGGTTTTACGTTTGTGTTTGCAAATGTTGCGGTTTAGCAAGAGTCGCCACCCATTTTTATTTTATCCAAAAGGAAAGGTAAAAAAGCACAGGAAAGACCTTTGAGATTGTTTTTGGGTTAGGGGGGTAGATTATGAAAAGGGAAGGTGCTAACACCCTTTTCATCCATGGTTTTCCATGGGCTCTTAGTTACTTGTTTTAGATCACTTGGTTTGCTTTGACAATTGTTTGAAATGGTGCTTTGTGTGGTTTTGAAAGTATTTTGAAAATAGGCCATCGTTTTGGCAATCTTTGTAATGATTCTTGTTCGTAAGAATGTATACAAAGATGTTTGTCTTTTGAAAAATATTTCAATGTTTGAAAGTTGTTTGGATATGTTTTGAAATGTGTGTGTGTTTGTTTGAAAATAGCAAGGATTGTTTTGAAATGATCAAGTAACTAGAAGCTTATCTACCTACTCAAAAGTCTTTCTTATGCATTTTTATTTCTTTGACATTGTTGATTTACCATTGATTTGGTAAACAACCCTATATTTGGATGTTAAACGGGACGGGCGTGGGTCATCGTATGACCATCATTGTAATGGTGCCAAGTATCTTAGAATGCTTAAGGGACCAAGATAATTTTGTTTTAGGCAACCTTTTGATAGCGTCATCGAGGGACTATGATCTTTTTGTTTTGTTTTGTTTTGTTTTGCCAAGATACTTTGCATGCATACCATGGCCATTTTGTAAGGCAACCAAGTGGGTGAAACCCTAGGGGTGCTTGTGTGCAAGGTGTTGTCATTTTTCATGCATTTGTCTTGTCTTGAATTAGGTCATGCTATTTGTTTGATTTTGTCTTATCATACAAACCCTAGTTTTTACTAAACATGCATATAATGCGATAAATTGCGTAAAGTAAATCTAAACTATTACAACAATATTAAGGGGAGGGGGATACAAATTTTGAATGGGGATATTTGCACAAAATAAAATCCTAGTTTACTATTACAACCCAATTAAATTTATTGTACAGTAAATAAATGAACAATTATTGAAATACGCAATAAAATGTAAATATGCAGAAATGTTTTGTAATTGTTTTATGTATGTAAAAAATAAATTATTTAAGTCTAAAATAAGAAAAAATATTGTGATTATTTTTGAAAGGGTGAAAAACCCTAGTTTTTGTTTAAAAGAAAATATATTCTATATTATTCATTTTATTCATTTTTGTTCAAGAACAATAAAATAAAATTATATACAAAATGTTAAAAAAACTAAAATATGCATGAAAATAATATTTTAAGTGTATGAATAATAAAAATAAAAATATATGATATTTTTAGATTATTTACATGTTATTTTAAGAAAATGATTTCTATTTATTAGAATAAAATTATTTTTATATGCAAAAAATAAGATAAAAAATAAAATAAAATGCAAAAAATTAAGAAAATATTTTTGGGATTTTTTAATGTTCAGAAAAAAAAAATAAAGTCAAAAATATAAAAAGAAATAAAAAATATACAAAATATAGAAAATGGGCCAAGGGGGTGCAGAAGTAAAATGGGGGGTGCAAAAAGTAGAGACAGCAAGCCCAAGCCCAAGCTAACTTCGTCCCTGACCTCCAGACAACAAACGCGCGTGTTTCCTCTTCAACCTGTATCTCTTGCATACGTGCATAAAAACAAAATCTTGCAACATGAAACTTGTAGCATGTTAACTCACGATTCCAATGATATAAAAATCATGACCTAACTCTCAAAGATCAAGGAGAATTTTATCACACCTAATTTCTGACCTAAAATTTTCATGAACTTCAAGCTTCAAATTCTCACTACTCAGTTAATATAAATAAAAACTATGCATATGTACAGCTCAAGCATGTTAAGGACTACATCTTTGCTTCACAAACCTAAGCTTAAGGATGCCTAAATAGAGAGTTAGAAACTTGACAAATACCTTGTTCAGTTGAGTTTGGATATGGCAATGTGGGAACTTTGAGTGAAGCCTGAAGTTCTTGTGAGCTTCCTTGAAGCCCCCTCAACCTTTTCCAATGCTTAGCTGGTCTTGTAGATGGCTAAAATTCCTTGCACAAGTCAACCTGCAACTTTGCAAAATGAAAATGGTGAAGTGTGAAACCGAGCTCACAGTTGCAAGACAGGGGCCTGGATAGCTTGGATGTGATGTAGGAAATATGTTTCAAAGGTTGAAAGGAAAAACGCAGGAGCAAGTTTCAAGTTGGCAAGTGATTTGCAGAGATTGCCCTGTTTGGGCAGAAAATGGTGTTTTTTGTGTTTTAGGGTGTTTTAACTGTTAGCAATTCGTGTTTCAGCTTGTTACAATGTTCTGAGGTTGTTTGAAATGAAGCCAAGGCTTGCCTTTATCAGATATCCAAGTTGTATTGACTTTTGCCAAATTGCTTGCTTTTGAAGAAAAGTTAGAAGTGACAATGCCAAAGCCTGTACAGGCTTGCTTGCTAGCTGCACATAGTTGGTACAAGTTGCCTGATATTTGTGGATATTGTTTGCAGCAAAAGATTATGTCCATGGCTCAATATTTGCAATGTTGGAAAAAGAAAGCTTTATCAAAATGGTATGATGAACTTTATGCCATAAATGGATTAATTCATTGTGCAATGCTTCAAAGATCAGAACAAAACCATTATCCAATGTGTTTGAATTTAATTATGGAGTGTAGAAAGGATTAGGACCTGTAAAACCAAGTACAAGCATGTTTGAAACTGATTTGCAACTTGTAACATTGTGAAAATGCCTTGCACAAAAGTGATAAATTTCCATTTTCATTTCTTCGATTCTCCCTAACCATAAATGATCTTGGAGAGTTCTTGGACATTTTGGAAAGCTTGTAACATTCTCTACAATCCATCTTTGAAATGAAACTTGAGATACCTCTTGGAACTAGGTGAAAAGTTGCCATGAAGTTAGGTCAAAAATCTGCCTAAACTAGGGCAAAATTTCACGAAGTTAAAAAGTTTATGGACCCTTATTCACAAAATCATAACTTGAGATATAAGCATCTTTTGGGAAAACTTTGTGAATCAAAGTTGTAGATTTCATGGAGGACTACAACTTTCATGTTGGAAGTTTCTTTTGAATCCAATTGCATCATGGTGAAAAAGTTGTGGAAAGTTAGGGAAAAATAAGAAATTTTCCATAACTTAGAAAAATTCTAAGTTATGAAAGATTTCAAATTAAAACCCTAATTTGAAAAATTAGGTTTCTTGGTAAACAAGTTTCATATTTTGACATACCTTGATGAATTATGACCCTTGGCACTTGATTTTGACCAAAAAGTCAAAGATTGACTTTTTAGTGTACAGTTGATTTTTAATCAGTTGATTGGAAAATTCATCTGTCAATCCAATGCTTTTGAGATCTTTTGAACTATGTGATTAGGTGAAGATGATGCTATTGAGTCCTTGAAATCATGATTGAACCCAATTGGTCATTGGCTAGGTTAAAAATCAAAAATTGCCCTTTCTCAGTCAAAACCCTAATTTTGACCATTTTGCCCTTTTGATGATCTGATGAAATTTCTTGAGGAGTTGTGGTCCAAACTTGATCAAATGGCACATAGGAGCCTAAAATGTTGATGTGGATCAAAAATTATGAAGTTTGACTGTAAATTGGCCATGGTTGACTTTTTCTCTAATACTGCTGATTTTTAGGTTAACTGTCCAATTGACTGGGCAAAAATATTATTCAAGGCTTGAAACTTGTCATGAGCAATCTTAGGGGTCCAAGATGGTGTATAAAAGTCACATTAAGCATTGATGGTCCAAAATTCCTTGTGCAAACTCAAACCCTAATTTCAGGTCATCAGTGCAAGAGGAGATCTTGAGCTGAGCAAACCCTAACCCTGTATGGAGTCCAAGGAGTCTTGTGAGGAAAATCTTGATAATATGAGAGAGAGAAAATTTTGGGGTACAACAGCTGCCCTTGTTCAATCTTCTTGAAACTGAAGAGTTATATTGGCGAGTTTATCGTTCGTGACTCAAAGGTAAAAGATGATTGGACACTAGAGTGCCCATAAATTTGCACTCGTCAAAATGTGGTTGAGGAAATGGGCTTAAAGATGCCATTTGGATATGTGATAGAATCCTGTTGGAGATGGGATTAAAGATGCCATCCAAGAATGTTTGCTGAGTTGTAAGTTGTAAGTCAGAAGAATAAGTATCAGAATGGCTTCCGTGTCTGGAACGTATCTGCACTGTATCTGGGGACTGAATCTGAATGAGAAATGGAATTACATTCGTGTCTAGAGCGTATCAAAGCTATATCTGAATGTAGAATCTGAATAAGCAATAGAATATCATCCGTTTCTGGAGCATCTCTGAGTTGGGGAAAATCAGAATAGGTGACAGAATGGCAACCGTGTCTAGAGCGTATTTGGACTGTATCTGAATAGGTGATAGAATAACTTCCGTGTTTGGAGTGTTTCTGAATGAGAAATAGAATGGATTTCGTGTCTGGAGCGTATCTAATCTGCATCTGATAGTTGAAATCTGAATAAGCAAAAGAATAACATCCGTGTCTGGAGCGTCTCTGAGCTGTTTCTGAAATTTGAATCTGAATGAACAATAGAATGACTTCCTTGTCTGGAGTGTATCTATACTGTATCATGATTGTATACCATTAACGGTAGCTTGTTAATCTTATCCTGAAAAAGGTAAAATGTTAGCTGAAACACAAAGTTCATGTTGCATGGGATGTATGATGCAATATATGTGTTTCATCAATGTTTATGATATGTGGATGTAATGTATGTGCATGTAAGCTGATTTGCTGTCTTGTGGAGGAAAATAAATCCTTGACGGCTGGGGATAATAAAACCCTTGACTACTGCCGGGGAAAATAAATCCTTGACCGCTACTGGAGATTCAAAATCTTTTATTGTTGAGGATGAGAAATCCTTGGTGACTTCTGGGATAGAACAATCCTTAACAACTTCCGGGGGATGTGAGGATCCTTCATGTCTTGAAGTTGGAGTATTGACAAAATCTGTTGTGAGTGTAATGCCAAACTGCTTGAGAAATATGCTTGGAGAATCCAGAGAATTTTGACTTCTACTGGGGATCACACAATGGGAATCCTTACTCGGCTGGGGAATAGGGAAAAATCTGATGATTTCTACGGGGAAGTAAGAATGAGAATCTTTATTCTGTTGAGGAGTGAAAACTTTGGTGACTTCATGCTGGGGAGTGATGAAGACCTTGGCTACTTCACTGGGGAATCAAGAATGAGAATCTTCATTCTGTTGGGGAGTAAAAACTCTGTGGGGAAGAAGGCTTACTGCTGGAGAGTAAGTTCAGGAGTTTCCGGTTATTTGCCACTCTACTGGGAAGTTATCCTAGGTTGGGGAGAGACAAAAGTTAACTGTTATCTGGTGATTTCCAGGCTTTAAGATAACTTGCTGGGGAAATTGGATGGTTTCCGCTAGGGATTAGAAGGCTTGACTTGACTAGGAATGAAGGTTTCAGCTCCGCTGGGGATCTGTAACTCAAAGTTTTGGCTCCACTGGGGATTGGGAGTTTGAAGTTTTAACTCTAATGGGAATTAAGGATTTGAAATTTAGCTCCGCTGGGGATATGTATTTCAAGGTTTTATCTCCATTGGGGATCTAGATGATGTACTGAAGGGGATTGCTCCTGGAATAGCCTAGACGTTTTCCTTTCCTTTCAATCTGTCAGTAATTGTTCTTTTCCATCCTGTTTATTTGTAAAAAGTAATTATGTTCAAATGCATATGTTAATCAATGAATTATTGGACGTTTTTGCAAATAAAAACACAACTGTAAAAGAAAAAGACAAATAGTTTTTGTACTTTAAAAGAGATATCTTTTTATTTACTTTGAATAAGTGTTTTGTACAAAGGAGACAGGCATCCTAGTAAGAGGATGGTGTCATAAAAGTAAGAAAAATTTATACAAAGAAAGATAGCTATGTGTGTAAAAAATACCATGGGGTTTCCATTCTGCTATAGCCTTCGTATCTCCGAATATCTTGTCCATCCGTTGCTTCGTCCGAAGATGATTGGATTGATCAGAAGCTCAGAGTTTGTCTGTGAAGAGATTATCCTTAAAGTGATCCAATGAGACATAGTCATACGCTTTAATTCCCTAACTTTTGCCTGGACCGCCCTTTCGGGTTTTCAGTCCACCGGAAAACCCTTTTTACCCAAGTCGCCCTTTCGGGTTTTCAACTTGCCGAGTGTACAGATTTTTTATTTATCCCTAATTTTTGCCTGAACCGCGTTTTTGGGTTTTCGATTCACCGGGATGCCCTTTTTTTGCCTAGGTGTGTCAACCTAGCGGGTCATTTATGCGTAGTATCTTTTGACTATGTCTGCATTCGCAGGGTGCGGCAGGTCATCGTCGTCCATGGTGGTTAAGATCATTGCCGCACCAGAAAAGATGTTCTTGATTACAAATGGTCCTTCGTAGGTAGGAGTCCATTTGCCCCTGGGATCACTTTGCGGCAAGATGATTCACTTTATTACAAGATCCCCCACTTGATATATCTGGCATCTGACTTTCTTGTTGAAATCCTTGATCATCCGTTTTTGATACGTCTGACCGTGGCAAACAATAGTAAGTCGTTTTTCGTCAATCAAGTTAAGTTGATCAAGCCGGGTCTGAATCCAATCGTCTTCACTCAAACCAGCATCTTTCATGATTCTCAAGGAGGGAATCTGAACCTCGATAGGTAAAATAGCTTCCATGCTATATACCAAGGAATATGGTGTTGCCCCAGTTGATATTCGTGCCATGGTACGGTACCCGTGAAGAGCAAACGGTAACATCTCTTGCCAGTCCTTGTAGGTGAATGTCATCTTTTGTATGATCTTCTTGATATTTTTGTTAGCAGCTTCAACTGCACCATTCATCTTTGGCCGGTAGGGGGATGAATTGTGATGTTGAATCCTGAACTGCTCGCAGAAAGCGGTGATCATAGTATTGTTAAGGTTTGTACCATTGTCAGTGATGATCCTTTCGGGGATACCGTACAAACAAATAAGGTTCTGTTTGATGAAGCGGGCAACAACGTTCTTAGTAACGGATGCGAAGGAAGCTGCTTCGACCCACTTGGTGAAGTAGTCAATGGCCACCAAGATGAAGCGGTGTCTATTGGATGTTGTAGGCTTGATCTCTCCAATCATGTCGATTCCCCACATTGCGAAGGGCCAAGGAGCTATTAAGACATTTAGAGGAACTGGCGACACGTGTACCTTGTCTGCATAAATTTGACATTTGTGACAAGTCCAGGAGTGTTGATAGCAGTCAGCTTCCATGGTAGACCAGTAGTAGCCTGTCCGTAGAATCTTCTTAGCCATCGTATGCCCGCTAGAGTGAGTGTCGAAGGTGCCCTCATGCAATTAAGCCATGATCTTTTCAGCTTCAACCTTGTCCACACAATGGAGCAGAACATAATCATGATTGCGCTTGTATAGGATTCCATTGCTTAGGAAGAACTTCGCCGAGAATATCCTTAAGAACTTTTTGTCATTGACTGAAGCTCCTTCATGGTATTCCTGAACCTCGAGATACATTTTGACTTCATGAAACCATGGCTGGTCCACTACCTCTTCGGTATTAATCTCGTGATAATGTGCAGGTTCGTCCATCCGTTCAATGGTGATTTGGGGAGCCTCATTATCCCAGTTAAGTTTAAACATGGATGACATTGTAGCTAGAGCATCTGCTAGCTGATTTTCTTCTCGCGGGAAATGCTCGAAGGTAATCTGCTCGAAATGTGGTAACAATGTCAAGACATGTTCTTTATAAGGGATGAGGTTTGGATGTTTGGTATCCCACTCTCCTTTGATCTGACTGATGACCAAAGCTGAGTCCCCAAACACAATCAAAGATTTGATTCCCAAGTCTATGGCAGCCTTGAGTCCAAAGATGCAAGCTTCATACTCTGCCATGTTGTTAGTACAACTGAAGCAAAGTCTAGCAGTGAAAGGTGTATGGCAACCTTTTGGGGAAATGAGTACCACGCCGATACCGTTTCCAAGTGCACTGGAGGCACCATCAAAGTAAAGGGTCCATCGGGATCCTTGTTCAGGTCCGTCTTATGGCCTGATATCTTCAATGTTGTCCAATGTCATGATGTCCTCGTCAGGGAAGTCAAACCACATGGATTGGTAATCTTCGACAGCTTGATGGGCTAAATGATCAGCTAGCACACTCCCCTTTAAAGATTTTTGGGTCGTGTACTGTATTTCATATTCCGTTAGGATCATCTGCCATCTAGTTATTCTTCCAGATAGAACAGGCTTCTCAAAGATATACTTGATCGGATCCATCTTAGATATCGGCAAAGTGGTGTGAGTCAACATGTACTGCCTTAGCCGGCGAGCAGCCCATACCAAAGCGCATCAAGTTTTCTCGAGCAGTGAGTATCGGGTCTCAGAGTCGGTAAACTTTTTGCTAAGGTAATAAATGGCATGCTCTTTTTGGCTAGACTCGTCATGTTGGCCCAGTACGCACCCCATTGAATTTTCTAAGACAGTCAGATACATGATTAGCGGTCTTCCTTCGACGGGTGGCATCAAGATAGGAGGTTCTAGCAAATACTCCTTGATTTTATCAAAAGCAATTTGACAGTCACCATTCCATTTAACTACCTAATCTTTCTTCAACAGCTTGAAGATTGGTTCACAGGTAGATGTTAGGTGAGAAATGAACCTTGCAATGTAGTTTAGGCGTCCCAAGAAACCCCTGACCTCCTTCTCAGTGCGAGGAGCAGGCATTTCTTGTATAGCTTTGACTTTGGCAGGATCAACCTTGATGCCTTTGTTGCTGACAATGAAACCCAAGAGTTTACCGGACCGGACTCCGAATGTACACTTGTTTGGATTCCGTCTGAGCTTGTACTCCTTCAACCTGACAAACAGCTTTTGCAAGTGATCAAGGTGTTCTTCTTCAGTTTGTGATCGGGCTATCATGTCATCTACATAGACCTCTATCTCATGATGTATCATATCATGAAACAAAGCTACCATGGCGCGTTGATAGGTTGCCCCGACATTCTTCAGTCTGAATGGCATCACTTTGTAGCAGAACGTACCCCACTGTAACAAAAGTAGTTTTCTCCATGTCCTCAGGTGCCATTTTGATCTGGTTATAGCCTGAGAATCCGTCCATGAAAGAAAATACTTTATGCTGAGCTGTGTTATCGACCATGATGTCAATGTGCGGAAGTGGAAAGTCATCTTTAGGGATGGCCCTGTTTAAGTCTCTGTAATCGACGCACATTCTGACTTTTCCGTCCTTCTTAGGCACGGGCACAATGTTAGCAACCCATTGTGGATAGGAAGTAACATCCAGAAATCCAACATTGAACTACTTCATAACTTCTGCTTTGATCTTTTCGGACATGTCAGGTCTCATGCGGCGGACCTTCTGTGTAACTGGTGGACAATCTTCTCTTGTGGGGAGACAGTGTACCACAATATCTGTATCGAGTCCCGACATGTCTTCGTATGACCAGGCGAAGATCTCAACATAATCATGTAGTAGCTGAATTAGGTGCTCTTTGACACTTGGCTCTAGATTGGCACCTATCTTGATTTCCTTTTTGTCATCCTCAGTTCCCAAGTTGATTGTATCCAACTTCTCTTCATGAGGCTGAATTGCTCTTTCCTCTTATTGTAGAAGTCTGGCCAATTCCCCTGGCACCTCACAATCTTCCTCACCTTCGTATTCGGCTTGGTTAATCAGATCTTCAGAGTCACTGAAGGCTATAGCAGTATCGTACCCATGGGGTTCCGGAATTAAAGGGTACCTGCATTTGTGAGTGTGGGTGTGTGTAAGGGCATGGCAATCTTAAAACAAAAAAATGTAAAAGAAAGACAATGAGCAAAAAGGTTTATATATGAAAAGCGTCCATGATTCATTAAAATGATATATGAAATGAAATAAGAACCCTTACAAATGGACCTATGTGCCTCGGGTAAGACACATGGTTGAAAAAGTATGAATGGTTTGTGAATTATTACAGTCCAACAGAAAACAGAAAAGATATATTATTGATTTATGAAAGTAATCGGAACAAAGTCTTTTGCTTCCCAGTTGCACAATCCTCCGCCAACAGTAGGGAAAATCCAGTCTTCCAAGTTGCCCTCTTCTTCACTGTCCTCTAGTGCATTAATCCCTCGGTGGCTGATCTTCATAGGTGGCCCTCTGGCACGGGAGCGGCGCACGGCCTTCTGACCAGTCGAAGTAAATCCCAAGCCGAATTTGTCTGATTTGAAAGGAAAGTCGGGAAGCTGCCCCCAGATTATGGATCCTCCTTCTTCCACAATTGCTCTAGCATCCTTGAGAGACGACATCCTAGGTGGTGGTCTCGTGATCACAGGAGTTGTGGACACTGTCTTGGTTGTCGCTATCTCTTGAGCTACCTCTTCGAAATGCTGGAAAGGGGTCTCTATGAATTCTCCATCTAATTCCACATAACGGAAATAATTAAGATGACTGATCATGTATTCCTCTTCGCCATGAACAGTTATAATTTTCTCCTGGACAGGGTACTTGAGCTTTTGATGCAGAGTGGAAGTGACAGCTCCAGCATGGTGAATCCAAGGTCTTCCTAACAGGCAAGAGTAGGAAGGACGGATGTCCATCACGTAGAATGTTGAATTGAACGTCTGGGTACCCACCTTGATCGGGATGTCCACCTCTCCATGGACCATCCTCTTAGAACCATCAAAGGCTCTGACAATTATATTGCTGGGTTTCAGGGTTAGGCCTTCACAATCCAACCTATCCAAGGCTTTCTTTGGCAAGACGTTTAGAGACGACACAGTATCAACCAAAACATAAGCTAGGGTGGTTCCCCTACACTCCACCGAGACATGTAGCGCGTCATTATGTTTTCTCCCCTTGGAGGTCAAGTCTGCATCGGAGAATCCCAAGCCATTGTCAGCTGTTAAACTGGCCACGCACTCTTGGAATTGATCAGCGGAGGTTTCTTGTGGCACGTGGGCCGTCTTCAAAAACTTGACCAAAGCTTTAGCATGTGCCTCAGAGCACGGAAATAGGGCTAACATAGATATTTTGGAGGGGGTCTGCCCCAGTTGTTCAACAACATTGTAATCACTTTTCTTAATAATCCTCAGAATCTCTTCCATCTCTTTCTGGGATGTTTCAGGAATGACTAATGACTGAGCCTTCGCCAAGACAGGCTCCTCTTGAACATTCTTTCCTTTTCTCTCAGCATCGGAAATAGTGATGGGAATTGCATTGTCATCGTTGGCGGGTACACTTGCAGGTACAGTTACATGGGTAATCTTCGGGATGGCTGCGGGTCCAAAGACTACTGTTGGAGGAGAAATCTCTGGAGAAAATATTCTCCCACTACGAGTAATTTTGCTTGTTCCAGCAATGTTACTGATGTCGGGATTATCTTCCTCAGAGCTTTCTTCTTCTGCAATCTGTTCAATCTGTTTGACACCATGATAGTGGATTTCTCCACCATAGTTCCATGGTACCATTTTATCAGTTTTGTAAGGGGTTGGCCCTGGCATTGTTATCTTCAACGGAGTAGTCATAGGAGCAGATGTAATCCTAACGGGTTTTTTAGGAACCCTGGAAGAATTAGCGTATATGGTTATTATTGAAACTTCGGGAACTGTAATGGGTGAGACGAGAGCTTTCTCAAACAAAATTTCCTTGTTATCAATCAATTGTTGGATTATTTTCTTCAAAATAGGACAGTCAAATGGGGAGGATATGCAAGCATGGCACTCTTGGTCACATCTTGGGAATACCCCAGCCTTTAACAAATTCCACTTGATGGTTAGGAGAGGAGTTGACAGTTCATCTACAGCAGAAACAAACAGATCTTCTTCCACATCATTGGCATTGTGCCCATGCCTGGGCATTGGAGCAGAGATCACATTCTGCTTTTTAGGAGCTTTAAATTCAACTTCCTTGGCGTCAATTAGATCTTGAATCTTGTTCTTCAGGGCCCAACAGTTGTTGGTGTCGTGCCCTGGACTTTCTGAGTGGTACGCGCATTTGGCGTTGGGATGGTAATATGGAGATGAAGTGTTAGGATTTCTAGGGGACTCCTTTAGCATGGCCAGGATCAACTTCAAGAGATGAGGTAAGACTTGAGCAGGAGTCATGTTTATCTTGGTGAATTGCCTTACAGGCCTTTCCACCCTTTGCTGGTTATTCCTTGACTGATCATTTCTCGGCTGATTGTTTCTCGGTTGGTCTGACGCAGACTTCTGAATCATAATGGCCCCCACAATTGGTCGTCTTTCAACTCTTCCCTGATTTCTCTGGGCATAGACAGCTGACACCTTCTTCTTCCCAGTGAAGGGCTTTTTTGCAACAACAGAGGTAGATGCATCTTTCTGAATTTTCCCGCTTCTAATACCAGCTTCCACCCTTTCGCCAGTTAGAATCAACTCAGTGAAACCTGCAGAGGAGCTTCCAATCAGGTGATTAAATAAAGGACCTGACAGAGTCCCCAAGAACATGTCCACAAGCTCTCTTTCAGATAAAGGTGGTTGCATCCTTCAGGCCAAATCCCTCCATTCTGGGCGTAGTCTTTGAAACCCTCGTTGGTAGCCATGGCCATACTCTGTAGCTGAGTACGGGTTGGCGCCAAGTCAACATTGTATCGATACTGTTTATAGAAGGCAGCTGCCAAATCCTCCCAATTATGCACATCAGACCTCTCTAACTGGAAAAACCAATCCAGCTGTGTTCCTGAAAGACTATCCTGGAAAAAATGGACCCACAAGTCTTTGTCAGAAGAATGTGGTTGAGTTTTCCTGACATAAGATCGCATGTGCATCTTTGGGAAATACACCCCATCGTACTTAGCGAATAGAGGTACTTTAAATTTAGGAGGGATTACTATTCCAGAAACCAGCCCTAACTCTTCAAAGTCCAGCCCAGGCACTCTTTACACTTCCAAAGCATCTAGACGTTCTTCCAAGTTCTTGTATTTGTCATTGGCCGGAGGATACTGCTGTTCAGAATAGTCCCCATCTTCCTCTTCCTCTGCCTCAGAATCAGATGGCACTGCAGTTCCTTTACCTTTTCCTTCCCCCTTTTTTGATGTTGATGGGAATTCCAAAGTTCGTCTGGCTTGTCCTTGAAACCTTCTGCCCAAGATAGCCACACCAACTCTCTTCTTCTTCTTTTTCTATTTTTCCTTCTCTAGTAGAGTCTTGAGATCCTTCTTCCCCTTAGCCAAGGTCAAGAGTAGCTATTGAAATTGTGAATTCTGAGCTTGTAAGTCTTTGACCGTTTGTTCAATATCCATCTTGCTGAAATAAACAGCAGAGAGATGAGGAAACCTGGTGTGAAGACCTGCTTATGCATATGATGAATGATATGTATTCATGTAATGCATTCAAGGATTCAGATATTCAAATTTGTTTTAAACAAAAAAGAAACACACGTCATATTAATAAGATAGAATTTGTTAGCACATCAATGCCCCATGGGCAAAATAATACAAAATTCTAGGGTAAAAAGACGTTGCGTATCCTCTTTGGTGCAATGTAGGTGTTGAGAGGCTGCTCTTCATGAAGTTGACGAGTGAGTTCCAAAACTTTCTTCTCGCTTGCGTATAATTGGGCTTCGAAAGTATCGCTCTCTCCCTTGAGCTGTATCCAACTCCTTTGTAGATCTTCGAGTGATGTTGGTATGTCAGGATGTAGGAGGGTGTATGGAACCTCTCCTTCCATAACAAGCTCTATAATCACAGGGAGAATGTAGGGGTAAGACATCATAAGACTTTGGGCGCAGGTTCGTACCCACTTGAGCTAAGGCTCAAGAGGGATGGAATTCTTGTGTCCCAAGGTCTTACTGTCCACCTTGTTGGGCATTCTCCAAGCTCGGATGAACCTTTGTCGGAGTCTTTGATCGTCGTTGTCGAAGTCGAAAACCAAACCTTGAATCAGCATGTCATGTGGGCCATCCCTTCGGGCATAACCAAAATGTCTCAGAGCCAAGCAAGGGTTGTAGGTGATGCCTCCCCTAATTCCAAGTAGAGGGACATTATGGAATTCCCCACAACGGTCAATGATAATGACATTCTCTTTGGATCGAGAACACCAATGGATATCTGAATGGGTAAGAGTCATAAATCATTGTAACCACCTCAAACCTTGATCATTCTTCAAGACTAATTAGGGAAGATGAGAAATAAACCATTTTTCCAGTAGAGGAGTGCAACACATGAGAACACCTATTTTCCTCATTGTTTGAGTGTGAAAAGAGTGGAGGATATCTCCAAGCAATGTAGGCACCGGGTTGTGAGCCATGAAGATTTTTACAGCACTCACATATATAAGTTGATCAGGGTTAGGGAACAAGACCATCCCATACATGAGAAGAGCTACAATCTCCTCAAAATCTTGCAAGTTCAAGGAATTCCAGCAGCTTTGGGCCTTCTCAAACAGAAACTTTGACAAGAAGCCTTTGACACCACTTCTAGTTTCCCAATGTGTTGTGACATCAGAGGAGTGCAAGTGCAAGGCTTGAGCAATCTCTTCTGGATTTGGATCTCTTTCCGTACTGTTGAAGGGTAGTTGATTGAGAATAGGAATCCTCAAGAGTTGAGAAAATTCCTCCAAAGTAGGCACAAGTTGGTAGTCAGGAAATTTGAAGCAATGATGCAAAGGGTCAAAGAACTGGAAGTGAACTTTCCGCATATCCTCCTCTGTGTTGGCAGTGACTAAGTTGAGAAGACGACCGTGCCTCTCGGTGAATGGAGAATTCTCAGGAATCCTTGAAGCTAGCTCCTTTAATTATGGAGGAATTCTAACAAGGTTGATCTGGACAGTTTTCCTGCGAAGTGAATCCATAACCTACAAAACAGAAACAAAGATGAAAAACCAAAATCCTTGAAATGGTTAGTGGATGCATATGATGTTTATGATGTCCATGATGTTATGCACAAGTACACATGTACAAACAAATCACACAAGTTCCTAGTTTAGGCTTGCATGGGGTTTCATAGGTAAGTGTACACTCTTGAAGTTTAGTTGGCTCAACCTGTCCTAGAAATAGTAACCGGGTTCTAAGGAGCTCAATATCACTGGATTGTTTCCTTGTTCATTGTTTCAATTCAGCCTCTTTATTGGCGACCGAAATATTCCAAGGAACCAACCCTCGATGAGTGTAGTATCGAGTATCTACCAACTTCGGACTGCACCAAAGCCGGTCATCTCACTACATCCTAAAAGGCCAAGTTGGTCAAGTAAAGGTTCTAAAAGTCCATTAGTGCTTCATGACATCACTCAGCGGCCCCGTATTCTCTATGATTGACTCAAAGGCTACCAATACCCACAAATACGTCACACTAATATAGCTATTGTTTAGACCATGTCGGTATACCCCGCACAGTTTCCACAATGTATTTCTATTTACCTATGAATGTTTCCCAAATCCGGGTAGAGGATTGAAACCCAAACAATAGAACCAAAGTGTAAAGCAAACAAATTAAGAAAGATAAGCATGTAAAGGTGATATAAAACCCTAAGGTAACCCCACTTTTAGAGAAATCCCCAGCAGAGTCGCCAGTTCTGTGATTCCGTGGGAGAACTGACTTGAGGTTTTGTGTTTGTGTTTGCAAATGTTGCGGTTTAGTAAGAGTCGCCACCGACTTTTATTTTATCCAAAAGGAAAGGTAAAAAAGCACAGGAAAGACCTTTGAGATTGTTTTTGGGTTCGGGGGGTAGATTATGAAAAGGGAAGGTGCTAGCACCCTTTTCATCCATGGTTTTCCATGGGCTCTTAGTTACTTGTTTTAGATCACTTGCTTTGCTTTGACAATTGTTTGAAATTGTGCTTTGTGTGGTTTTGAAAGTATTTTGAAAAGAGGCCATCGTTTTGGCAATCTTTGTAATGATTCTTGTTCGTAAGAATGTATACAAAGATGTTTGTCTTTTGAAAAATGTTTCAATGTTTGAAAGTTGTTTGGATATGTTTTGAAATGTGTGTCTGTTTGTTTGAAAATATCAAGAATTGTTTTGAAATGATCAAGTAACTAAAAGCTTATCTACCTACTCAAAAGTATTTCTTATGCATTTTTATTCCTTTGACATTGTTGATTTACCATTGATTTGGTAAACAACCCTATCTTTGGATGTTAAACGGGACAAGCGTGGGTCATCGTATGACCATGATAGCAATGTTGCCAAGTATCTTAGCATGCTTAAGGGACCAAGATCATTTTGTTTTAGGAAACCTTTTGATAGCGTCATCGAGGGACTATGATCTTTTTGTTTTATTTTGTTTTGTTTTGCCAAGATACTTTGCATGCATACCATGGCCATTTTGTAAGGAAACCAAGTGGGTGAAACCCTAGGGGTGCTTGTGTGCAAGGTTTTGTCATTTTTAATGCATTTGTCTTGTCTTGAATTAGGTCATGCTATTTGTTTCATTTTGTCTTATCATACAAACTCTAGTTTATACTAAACATGCATATAATGCGATAAATTGCTTAAAATAAATCTAAACTATTACAACAATATTATGGGGAGGGGATACAAGTTTTGAATGGGGATATTTGCACAAAATAAAACCCTAGTTTACTATTACAACCCAATTGAATATATTGTACAATAAATAAATGAACAATTATTTAAATATGCAATAAAATGTAAATATGCAGAAACGTTTTGTAATTATTTTATGTATGTAAAAAATAAATTATTTAGGTCTAAAATAAGAAAAAATATTGTGATTATTTTTGAAAGGGTGAAAAACCCTAGTTTTTGTTTAAAAGAAAATATATTCTATATTATTCATTTTATTCATTTTTGTTCAAGAACAATAAAATAAAATTATATACAAAATGTTAAAAAAACTAAAATATGCATGAAAATAATATTTTAAGTGTATGAATAATAAAAATAAAAATAAATGATATTTTTAGATTATTTACAAGTTATTTTAAGAAAATGATTATTATTTATTAGAATAAAATTATTTTTATATGCAAAAAATAAGATAAAAAATAAAATACAATGCAAATAATTAAGAAAATATTTTTGGGATTTTTTAATGTTCAGAAAAAAAAATAAAGTCAAAAATATAAAAAGAAATGAAAAATATACAAAATATAGAAAATGGGCCAAGGGGGTGCAGAAGTAAAATGGAGGGTGCAAAAAGTAGAGACAACAAGCCCAAGCCCAAGCTAACTTCGTCACTGACCTCCAGACAACCAATGCGCATGTTTCCTCTTCAACCTGTATCTCTTACATACGTGCATAAAAACAAAATCTTGCAACATGAAACTTGTAGCATGTTAACTCACGATTCCAATGATATAAAAATCATGACCTAACTCTCAAAGATCAAGGAGAATTTTATCACCCCTAATTTATGACCTAAAATTTTCATGAACTTCAAGCTTCAAATTCTCACTACTCAGTTAATATAAATAAAAACTATGCATATGTACAGCTCAAGCATGTTAAGGACTACATCTTTGCTTCACAAACCTAAGCTTAATGATGCTTAAATAGAGAGATAGAAACTTGACAAATACCTTGTTCAGTTGAGTTTGGATATGGCAATGTGGGAACTTTGAGTGAGGCCTGAAGTTCTTGTGAGCTTCCTTGACGTCCCCTCAACCTTTTCCAATGCTTAGCTGGTCTTGTAGATGGCTAAAACTCCTTGCACGAGTCAACCTGCAACTTTGCAAAATGAAAATGGTGAAGTGTGAAACTGAGCTCACAGTTGCAAGACTGGGGCCTGGATAGCTTGGATGTGATGTAGGGAAGATGTTTCAAAGGTTGAAAGGCAAAACGCACGAGCAAGTTTCAACTTGGCAAGTGATTTAGAGAGACTGCCCTGTTTGGGCAGAAAATGGTGTTTTTTGTGTTTTAGATTGTTTTAATTGTTAGCAATTCGTGTTTCAGCTTGTTACAATGTTCTGAGGTTGTTTGAAATGAAGCCAAGGCTTGCCTTTATCAGATATCCAAGTTGTATTGACTTTTGCCAAATTGCTTGCTTTTGAAGAAAAGTTAGAAGTGACAATGCCAAAGCCTGTACAGGCTTGCTTGCTAGCTGCACATAGTTGGTACAAGTTGCCTGATATTTGTGGATATTGTTTGCAGCAAAAGATTAGGTCCATGGCTCAAGATTTGCAAAGTTGGAAAAAGCAAGCTTTATCAAAATGGTATTATGAACTTTATGCCATAAATGGATTAATTCATTGTGCAATGCTTCAAAGATCAGAACAAAACCATTATATAATGTGTTTTCATTTAATTATGGAGTGTAGAAAGGATTAGGACCTGTAAAACCAAGTACAAGCATGTTTGAAACTGATTTGCAACTTGTAACATTGTGAAAATGCCATGCACAAAAGTGATAAATTGCCATTTTCATTTCTTTGATTCTCCCTAACCATAAAAGATCTTGGAGAGTTCTTGGACATTTTGGAAAGCTTGTAACATGCTCTACAATCCATCTTTGAAATTCAACTTTAGATACCTCTTGGAACTAGGTGAAAAGTTGCCATGAAGTTTGGTAAAAAATCTGCCTAAACTAGGGCAAAATTTCACTAAGTTAAAAAGTTGATGGACCCTTATTCACGAAATCATAACTTGAGATCTAAGCATCTTTTGGGAAATATTTGTGAATCAAAGTTGTAGATTTCATGGATGAATACAACTTTCATGTTGGAAGTTTCTTTTGAATCCAATTGCATCATAGTGAAAAAGTTATGGAAAGTTGGGAAAAATAAGGAATTTTCCATAACTTAGAAAAATTCTAATTATGAAAGATTTCAAATTAAAACCCTAATTTGAAAAATTAGGTTTCTTGGTCAACAAGTTTCATATTTTGACATATCTTGATGAATTATGACCCTTGGCACTTGATTTTGACCAAAAAGTCAAAGTTTGACTTTTCAGTGTACAATTGATTTTTGATCAGTTGATTGGAAAATTCATCTGTCAATCCAATGCTTTTGAGATCTTTTGAAATATGTGATTAGGTAAGGATGATGCTATTGAGTCCTTGAAATCATGCTTGAACCCAATTGGTCATTGGCTAGCATAAAAATAAAAAATTGCCCTTTCTCAGTCAAAACCCTAATTTTGACCATTTTGCCCTTTTGATGATCTGATCAAATGTCTTGAGGAGTTGTGGTCCAAACTTGATCAAATGGTACATAGGAGCCTAAAATGGTGATATGGATAAAAAATTATGAAGTTTGACTGTAAATTGGCCATGGTTGACTTTTTCCCCAATACAGTTGATTTTTAGGTCAACTGTCCAATTGACTGGGCAAAAATATGATTCAAGGCTTGAAACTTGTCATGAGAAATCTTAGGGGTCCAAGATGGTGTATGAAAGTCACATTAAGCATTGATGGTCCAAAATTCCTTGTGCAAACTCAAACCCTAATTTCAGGTCATTAGTGCAAGAGGAGATCTTGAGCTGAGCAAACCCTAATCTTGTCTGGAGTACAAGGAGTCTTGTGAGGAAAATCTTGATAATATGAGAGGGCAAATTTTTGGATACAACACACCTCTAGGGTTAACCCACACTTGTTGTCTTAGATTAAAACATTCATGTCCCTCGAACATGGGATACTTTAGCAAAGACCCTCGATTATAAGATTGTAGTCCCTCGATGACCCTGCAATGTTGCCTTATGTAAAAGATCTTAGCCCCTTACAAAAAATTGCTAAGGTATCTGTTCTGGACTGGGCCCGACAGGCCCAAAAGCATTACTAAGGCCCAATCCAAAGGGACTTACTGAGGACCACGCCGACCAAAGGGTCACAGCCGTGCCCGACATCCTGATGTCCAGCTCGACATCCCGCTGTCCAAATCCGCGTCCTGACGCCCAGCACGACACCCTGCTGCCCAGCTCGACGTTCTGGCGTCGAGCTCGGCACCCTGCTGTCCAGCTCGACGTGGTCTCGAGCAACCCAGCTAGGGCAGACTCAGTCCACCGTTCCCCCAACGATACTCCGGAAAGACCGCGTCTCCGTCCGCCCGCACTTCACGCAGAACATCCAGGAAGGGGACCACGTGCGGGTCCCCACTACGCATGTAGAACCTGGCAGTTCCTCCATTGGGCCAAATCCGCCCGGCCCAATGAAGGAACCTTGGCCCAGCGCTGGGGGCTATAAATACCCTCTGTTTCCAGAGGGTCAGGTATTCATCATTCTAACCTCAACTTCTATTATCTGCTCGGACTCCTACTTACTTCAGCATCGGAGTGTCTTGCAGGTACCCCCCCCACCTCGTCAAAAAAGCTTTCTGCTTGGAGCCAGCCGTGACGGTCCAAACCTTCTGATCAGGTCAGATCAGTGGCGCCGTCTGTGGGAAACAGCTTCCCCGTCTAACGAACAATTCGAAAGACCAAAGCTTAACTCAATTACCTGTCATGGCTGATCCAGCTCGCGAAGAGCAGCACGTCCGTGTCACCGACACTAACAACGGTCCCGCGGACAAGAATGGACACCTCGACAATCCCGGTGATCCCGACCACAATGCCACCCCTGTGACAACCGCCCCTGGACCTTCCTCCCACAGGGAGGGGAACACTGCGTCATCCTCGACGACCCCTCCAGCACTCGAAGACGACCCGGAAGCTCTCGCTTATCGCAGAGCTGCCCGGTTCTATGAAGTCCCAGTTCCTGCCGGGGCAGATGCCACGACTCAGGCACTGTTCGCGGCCATCAACCAGACTAATTATCTCATATTCGCCCAAGGAGAAAGACTAAGGGCACTTGAAAATGATCGACGACCCCCGAGGAGGCATCATAGGCCACCTTCTCCACCTCCTCGGGTCGAAGAAGTTCGACACCCTACTCCCCCGCGGAGACACTACAGGGAGAAATCCAGGAGCCCCTCTCCCCGGCCAAAGCAGAGGCGGCCCCAATATGAGAGACAGCCCGTCATCCCTACCGAAGAGCCCAGTCGCGACCCCTCAAGGCACGACAGGAGGCACGCCGGAGACGGGCGGGTGACCTTCAACCACCGAGCATCACGCTCGAGGGAATCTCAGCACGACCATCGTGCCAGACATAACTATAGGACCCCTTATCTTTCTCCGGAGAGGAGCGACGAGGACGACCCCCGCGGTCCCCTGTCGCAGGCCATCATGGATGCACCTATCCCCCCGGGCATGGAGAAGCCCCCGCACCTGAAGGAGTATGATGGAGTAGCGGACCCAGTCGACCACATTGACGGGTTCGAAGCCATGCTCCACTATCATAATGTCGGGGGGCCCATCAAGTGCCGTCTCTTCCCCACAACTCTCAGGAAGGCGGCCATGGACTGGTATAAAGGACTCGCCCCGGGCTCCATTACCTTGTGGCGGAACCTGAAGAACCAGTTCATCAGTTCCTTCACAGCTTCTCGGCGCCACCCGAAGACCGAGGCGGCCCTCGAGGCCATCATCCAAAGACAGGATGAAACCTTGAGGGAATTCATCAACCGCTTCAACCGGGAAGCAATACAGGTCCCCTGCGCGGACCATATGAAAAGATATTTGCTGGAGAGGGGCCTCCTCCCCGGCACAGAATTCAGAAAAGCTGTGGGTATTGAGCCACCTGCAACTTTTGACGCTCTCCTCGACAAAGCCCTAGCATACATGGACTACAAGGAGAGAGAAGCTGCCAACAGGGCACGAGACTCCAGGGCTCGCGCTCCCAATCATAGCAGCAGCTCACGACAAGACCCTCCTCCCCGACGAACCGGGGAGAAAAGGAAGGAAGATCGACCCCGGGAGGTCCGGGAACAAAGGGGCCCCTCGGGCCGTTTCACCGAGTACACTCCGCTCACGGCTTCCCGCGAGCGTATTTTGGCGGAGTGTGCTAGCACAGATTTTAAAGACGGTGGCGTCAAGCGTCCCCGGCCAGCTCCTGCCAAGCCAGGGGTAGACAAAAATAAATACTGTCAATACCATAGGAGTCATGGTCATTTGACAGAGGACTGCGTCCACCTCAAGGACGCCATCGAAACCCTCATCAAAGGAGGGAGGCTCGCACAGTACAGGCGAAACGACGCTCCCCGTCGTGACGCCCATGAAGCTAAGGAGCCCGAAGAAGATGCCCGACCATCTGACGAGTCGGTGCCAATCCAGACCGCCTTCTCGGTAACCAGGCCCGAGGATTTCGAGATTCCCGAGCTCCTGCAGGAGCCCCTGACGACACACAGCAGGTGAGAATACTTCCCCTCCGCCATGGTCATCAACGGGGGCGGGTTCAACGACCTCACCATCAATTCAGCCAAGAGGAAGTTGGACGAACTGGTCGACGCAGCTCCTCCACAAACTGTGACGTTCGAAAGAGTGAAGGGCAGATCAGAGCCCATCACCTTCTACTTAGAAGAGCTCCCCGGCGGAGCCCCGAACGCAGTCATCCCCTTGCTAATAAGGGCAAAGATGGCCAATTTTGACGTGCATCACATCCTGGTCGACGAAGGGAGTTCCGTCGACGTGATGTACAACCAGCTGTTCCGGACCTTGCAACTGGACGACTCACACCTCTCTCCGTATGTGGGTTCAGACCTTCAAGGCTTCAACGGCTCGACTTCCAAACCTTGGGGTTATGTCGAGCTCCTCGTGAAGTTCGGGGAAGGAACAGCTACAAGACATGTGAAGGTCCGCTTCCTCGTCATTGATTGCCCGTCCCTATACAATTGCATCTTGGGGAGGCCGACATTGGCGGAGCTGACAGCGGTGCCCTCAACTGTCCATCTAAAAATGAAGTTCTATACCAAAAGGGCAAGGGTAGCCACCATCCAGGGAGACCTCGCCGCTGCCCGCAGGTGCTTCAACGCCGCTTCAAGGGGACGGGATACCGTCGACGTGGGTACTAGTACCAGACCCACCAAGAAGACAAAGCAAGAGCCCGACAGAGCATCCCCCGAGGTAGAAGTTCAGAAGGCTCCACCAAAGGTCGACTCCATAGCCCTCGACGCCCGCTTCGACCAAGACGAGCCATCCAACAGCGAGCAAATCCCCCTCCGACCTATTCCGGACGGCGATTTTGAACTCGTTCCCCTCGGAGCAGACCCGACCAAGGGAGTAAAGATTGGCAAAGACGTCCCCGACTTGGCCAGGAAACAAATCAAGGCCTGTCTGCGCGAGAATGCTGATCTCTTCGCCTGGAGCGCTGCAGAGATGCCCGGACTCGACCCTGAGGTCGCCTGTCACCACCTCGCCATTGATCCAGCTGCCAAGGCCGTAGTACAACGTAGGCGTAGGCAGTCTCCAGAAAAAACGGAGGCTGCTGAAAAAGCTGTAAAAGACCTCTTAGAGGCAAATTTTATTTCTGAAGCCCGGTACTCCACCTGGCTGTCAAATGTTGTACTTGTTAAAAAGAATAATGGAAAATGGAGAATGTGTGTTGACTATACCGACCTCAACCGGGCTTGCCCGAAGGATGCTTTTCCTCTACCTAACATTGACATGCTGGTCGACAATTCGGCCGGCTACAAGACTTTGTCGTTCATGGACGCCTACTCGGGATACAATCAAATCCCAATGGCCCTGGGCTACAAACGCTGCACGGCGTTCATGACCAGCTCGGGCAACTATTACTACAACGTAATGCCCTTCGGACTGAAGAACGCCGGTGCGACTTACCAACGCATGATGAACAAAGTGTTCAACAAACAGATTAGCGACATGCTCGAGGTATATATGGACGACATGATCGTCAAATCTCGAGCAGACACCGATCACGCAGCTCATCTCAAGACAGTCTTCGCCCAAGCAAGACAGTGCAAAATGAGGTTCAACCCCGGGAAGTGCACGTTTGGGGTTAAGGCAGGAAAATTCCTCGGATTCTATCTAACAGAACGAGGGATTGAAGCCAACCCCGACAAGTGTCGGGCATTCTCCGACCTCCCGACACCAACGTCGAAGAAGTCGATACAGATCATGAACGGCATGTTGACGTCACTATCACGCTTCGTCGCGAAGTCCGCTCAGCACGCCCTTCCCTTCTTCAAACTCCTACGAAAGGAAGCAGCCTTCGAATGGACCGAGGAATGCAAACACGCACTTCGCCATCTGAAGCAGAGCCTGTCTCAACCGCCCGTGTTGTCTCGACCAGATGACGACGAACCACTATACCTATACTTGGCAGTTTCAAACGAAGCCATCAGTGCAGCCCTTGTCCGCGAGACCTCTGACGGGCAGAAACCTGTCTACTTCACGAGCAAAGCCTTACAAGGCCCCGAGAGCAGGTATCAACAGATAGAAAAGGTTGCTCTGGCCCTCGTCAACGCTGCGAGGAGGCTTAGACACTACTTTCTAGCGCACACCATCATCGTGCGAACCGATCAGCCGGTGAGGCAACTCCTGGGTCGGCCAGATATGGCGGGCAGAATGCTGAAGTGGTCCTTGGAACTCTCCGAATTCGACATTCAGTACGAGAGTAGGAAGGCCCTGAAAGCACAAGCCTTGGCCGACTTCATCGCGGAGATGACCACTAACGACATTCCCCCGGGGAAGGAACACAAGTGGACCATCTTCGTCGACGAAGCCTCCAGCTCGTCCGGAAGCGGCGCAGGGATCCTCCTGGAAAACGAAGAAGGTGTGGTAATCGAGCACTCCTTGGTTCTCTCCTTCCCGACGTCAAATAACCAGGCAGAGTACGAAGCCCTACTCGCAGGACTGAGATTAGCCGAGGACCTAGGAGCCCGCGAAGTTCAAATTTACACCGACTCTCAGCTCGTCGCTTCCCAAGTACAGGGAAGCTACCAGGCCAAAAATGACAACCTCATTGAGTACTTGAACTTAGTCAAAAAACACATGGAAAAGTTCGTACGTGCAGAAATTTCTCATGTTCCCCGCGAGCAAAACACGAGGGCGGACATATTGTCCAAACTCGCGAGCACACGAAAGAAAGGCGGGAATAAATCCGTCATCCAGGAATCTCTGGCACGACCGAGCATCGAACCACCTTCGACTACGGTCGAGATCCACGCCATCGGGGACGCCACGTCCTGGATGACCCTAGTTTATAATTTCCTAACAAAGGGAGAACTCCCGTCGAACCAGGCCGAAGCTTCCATAATCAAGCGACAAGCATGTTCCTATGTTGTTCTCGAGCAGAAACTGTACCGAAGAGGATTCTCCATTCCCCTCCTGAAATGCATTGACGAGTCCGCCATCCCCGACGTACTGCGGGAGATACACGAAGGGATCAACGCCCAGCACATGGGCGGTAAATCTTTGGCAAGGAAAGCCCTTCGGGCAGGATACTACTGGCCGATGATGCAACAGGACGCCAAGGAACACGTGAAAAAATGTGACAAGTGTCAGAAGCACGGGGATATGCACCTCGCCCCCCCGCACGAGCTGAACACATTGTCGTCCCCATGGCCGTTCGCCTGGTGGGGCATGGACATCCTCGGGCCCTTCGTGCAAGGGACCTACCAGAACAAATTTCTAATTGTCGCCGTGGATTACTTCACGAAGTGGATCGAGGCCGAGGCACTCGCAAAAATCACCTCACACAACATCCTCCGTTTCTACAAAAGAAACGTGTTGGCCAGGTTCGGGATTCCGCAGGCACTGGTGACCGACAACGGTACCCAGTTCACCGACCACGGATTCCGAGACTTCGTCACCAAACTGGGGACCAAACAACACTTCACGTCGGTCGAACACCCTCAGACCAACGGGCAGGCCGAAGCCGCGAACAGAGTCATCCTCCGAGGGCTCAAACGTCGACTCGGCGAAGCCAAAAGAGGATGGGTCGAGGAGCTCCACAGCGTCCTGTGGGCATACCGCACCACACCCCACTCAACGACGGGTGAAACACCATTCCGACTGACCTACGGCACCGAAGCTGTCATCCCGGTCGAAATCATGGAACCATCCCGACGAACGGAAGAACCCCTCGACGAAGAAATGAATGACGAAGCATTAAGAGATGAACTCGACCTAGTCGAGGAAATCTGATCGGGGGCTGCCCTGCGCGAAGCCACCCTAAAACAACGAGTGGCGCTACGCCACAACGACAAGGTCATCAAGCGCGAGTTCGAAATAGGCAGCCTGGTACTACGCAGGAACCAGAAAGATTCCCGCGAAGGTAAGTTAGCCGCGAACTGGGAAGGACCTTACCGCGTCCACGGCACCACGGGTACCGGGGCGTACTACCTCGAGCAGTTAGACGGAGAGCCATTACCACGACCCTGGAATGCTGCTAAGCTAAAGCAGTACTACAGTTAGAAAATGTCAACACCTGGGACCCTCGACCAGCAGCACCCGCGCTCGGTCAACGAGGAAAAACGTCCAATTTCGTATAAGGCTAAGGTACAAGCCCGACGTACGACCAAAATAGCACAGCATCGCGCGGTAAACGATGACGATCGATAGTGCCCGACGTGGACAGCTATACCGAGCCCCACCGTCGTTGTACCCGTAAGGCAGAACACCCAGCTCGCGATGGGCAGTTCACGCCAAGGGCGAATCGTCCCTAACGGGCTCTACGCCCGACTGAGCAACCTCGCTCCGAAATGCCCGACATTCGATCAAGAATAACGGGCCATCTACAAGGGCCAAAAGAAAATCTCTCCCCTCGAGCGCAACACTTAGGTGGTTCTGGCCAATTGAAATAAGGCCGGGAACGCATACAAACGAAGTCGAGCATATTCGCTCGCCAAATCAAGGCCACTTACGGGCACTCCTCGGGCCCGTGGCTTAGGCTAAATTCATACAAGCATATGATTTCAAACAAAGGCAAAAATCCAAAATGTAAAACAACATTGATATAAACGCCCGAAGGCAACGAAACAATAGTGAACCGACCAAGAAGGCCGGCGATGTTCATAACATACAATAAACGGGCACGCAGGCCCAAAGAATACAAATATCAAGGGCACGCAGGCCCGCTATCCTACTCAGACTTCCACGGAATCATCATTGTCGGCGTTCGGAGAGTCGGGCGGAGGAACGATCATGCCACCTACAATCCGGTGTGTGTGACCGATACCCTCAGTGACCAAGCCAGGATTTAGCAAGGAGAGTTGCTCGACCGCAGAATTGAACCCGTCCTCCAGGGCACCGACGCAGTCCACCTCGAGGAGCCGGATGTGGGCGACCAGCTCCACCCGACTCTTCAAAGCTACTATGTCCTCGGGCTCATCTTCGGCAGGTTGCAGGGCAGCATTCATTTCCTCGACCTGTTTACCCAAGCGTTCGACTTCGGTCGTCAGGCGATCCCTGTCTGCCCGAAGAAGGTCCCCTTCCTCAGTCAACTTCCCCGACTTCTCCTTCTCCAGGGTCAACATCTCCCTCTCAGCATCGAGCATCGCTGTCTGCTCTCGGAACATCCCCTCGGAGCGTTCCAGAGCGACCTTCAACTTCCGCGAGCTCGCGGCCAGGGTCGCCTTCTCCTGCTCGAGTTCTTCAACACGGGCAGCATCCCCTGCATCCTCAGATAACACCAAAGCCATTTCGGCCATTTTTACCAGCCCGTCCACGCTGGCGGCCAGATACGCCTTCCTTTCCTCTTTACTCATCTTTTTTATGGCCTCAGCTTCATGGGCAACCACTGTCAGGGGGAATCGCTCGAAAAAGCCCGCCTCTTCGAAACAAGGGGGGAAAGCGAAAGATTTAACAGCGCCGACGTCCTCGCCGACAGTCGAACCACCCTCCACACGGGTCCTCTTCCTCTGCGTCAAAACGGCGCTGGGGTCGATCTCCTCGACCTCTGGATCCGACGCGGGTCCCGAGCTCGACGGCGAGTCCACCCTCACCGGCTGAGGAACATTTGGACTGGGTGGGGGACCCATCCTCATCGCCTGTGGGGCCTTCACGACCCTCCTGCCCCGCCTCTGGTCGCAGGATAGTTTCAAGAGCCTTTCATGTCGGCTAGCCATCGTACCTGCACGAAATAAAGGAAAAGTCAGTATCGAGCAAACTGCATGAGTAAATGACGAATAAAGAATTTCAAGCAAACAACCTAACAAGCGGGCAGCCTGCCTGTAAGTTGGACACTCCACCAGCGCCTTGGTGTCGATCAGACGGGACTCGAACGTCGGGTAACCATCTTTGTCCAGGATATCATCCCCTTCCCGCGTAACCCATCGGGCGGGATGAAAACTGTCGACAAACCGGCAAAGAGCGTCGTACACCCGCTGATCTTCCGAGCACATGTCCCCGACGGCGGTATGGTAATAACCGGTCCCATGCTCGTAATGCCGGGACATCCAGTACACCGGGAATTTAGCCCTACAACCCAACACAGGGCTCCCGTCGTCACTCACCATCGTTTCCCCATCATCGTCGCTCACTGGCCCCTCCTCCTCGAAAAGGGAATCTAAAGCAGCATCGGTAATTGGACGTACCATGTACCACTTGTCTTTAAACCCCCTCACGGAGTCCATATACATCTTAAAAAGTCTCCTCGACTGCTTCAGGGAGACCCAGCTATGCTTCCCTCCTCGGGACTGACGCTGCAGGTGAAATACCCGGAAGAAAAGAGGGATGGTCGCCCCGATCCTCAGGTAGCGACACGTCAACTCAAACACCCGGATGAAGGCGAGAGAGTTTGGGTGTAGCTGGGACGGGGCCAGCTCCAAGTGCATAAAGACCCCGGCCTGAAAATCAGTGAACGGCAGCCGCAGCCCTAGGTCTTTAAACGCGATCTCATACATCGCGAGGCTGTAATTCGGATAGACCGAGCAAATCCTTGCGCCGGTTGACGGAATCATGACTACGAAGTTTTGTTGGAAGCCGGGCTCGTCTTGACCCTCTTCAATGACAGTGAATGGATGTCGGTCATCCCGACTATATACCGACGCTGTCCCCCGCGGCTCGACACCCACCCATTCCAGCAACGGGTCGGTCACGGTATCAATCAGGGTGACCGACTCGTCGGCACTCTGTTCTTCGCGGTCGCGACGCCCGGAGGAGCTCGGCTCGTCCGCCATGGTTACCTGCAGAGCACGGGAAACCAGTCAGTTGAGCACGAAGTCCTACGCTCGACAAAATCATGTCGTCCCATACACGACTACATAAGTCCGTTTCCACAAATGGATGCCTCCCCGACGCCCTGAACCCGGTGTTCTTCCTCAAACCAACTGCGCGGCCACTCTGCAAGCATGTCGACCCGAGGTATGAACATGGCGAGCCGCACCATGAAGCCCACGGCCAAGACCATGAACATACCGGGCGCGATCATGAATCAGGCGCCCTGGATCATGAAGACTCCGGGCAGCCCTGAAGTTTATCACCCAAACTATGAATGTGCCGGCCACAAACATGTGTTTGCCGGTCCTAGACATGAATGTGTCGGGCTGAGCACGAGTTTACCGGGCTAATCCCACGCACACGGTCCTAAAACATCTACATACGCCAGGAATCATGCATTCTAAATAGAAAAATGAAGAAGATAGATCACTTACTTGGATCAAAGAGTGGGATTTGGCTACGAAATGGAAGAATCTGTGACGAGAAGTCGCAACTGGAGAAAGTCTGGAAGAGCAGCAGCAGAGAGAGCACGGAGAGCGGAAAACGTATTATGGGGCCCAAGGTTCCTATTTATAGTGATGACGTGGAATACCAAACGTCACCTCGGGCAACCACGGACTCCATCTCCTCGACGCGCTGCTCCCAACGCAATGATGGCCCTACCCCCATAGGGTGGCGGCACAGTTCCCGAAAGATACCCCGTGTGCTCGGCCGACGCGCCCGGCAAGGATTCCCCGCGTATCCACCTCCGAGGACGTCTTCGAGCACGACACGAGGAGGCCCCTCGAGGGCCCACACCTCTATCCTGGGCACGAGACCTCAACGATGGAATGACTTGGGTTCAAGTCATGGCTCCTCGCAAAGGAACCACGACTTGGGGGGCTCCTGTTCTGGACTGGGCCCGACAGGCCCAAAAGCATTACTAAGGCCCAATCCAAAGGGACTTACTGAGGACCACGCCGACCAAAGGGTCACAGCCGTTCCCGACATCCTGATGTCCAGCTCGACATCCCGCTGTCCAAATCCGCGTCCTGACGCCCAGCACGACACCCTGCTGCCCAGCTCGACGTTCTGGCGTCGAGCTCGACACCCTGCTGTCCAGCTCGACGTGGTCTCGAGCAACCCAGCTAGGGCAGACTCAGTCCACCGTTCCCCCAACGATACTCCGGAAAGACCGCGTCTCCGTCCGCCCGCACTTCACGCAGAACATCCAGAAAGGGGACCACGTGCGGGTCCCCACTACGCACGTAGAACCTGGAAGTTCCTCCATTGGGCCAAATCCGCCCGGCCCAATGAAGGAACCTTGGCCCAACGCTGGGGGCTATAAATACCCTCTGTTTCCAGAGGGTCAGGTATTCATCATTCTAACCTCAACTTCTATTATCTGCTCGGACTCCTACTTACTTCAGCATCAGAGTGTCTTGCAGGTACCCCCCCCCCCCCCCCCCCCCCACCTCGTCAAAAAAGCTTTCTGCTCGGAGCCAGCCGTGACGGTCCAAACCTTCTGATCAGGTCAGATCAGTATCCTACAATGTTTCCTTATATGACTATATGATGACCCACGCCTGTCCCTTCACATCCAATGATAAGGTTTCTTACTAACTAATGGTAAGATAACAATGTCTAAAGGAGTAGGAAAGGAGCAAAGACTTCTTTTGAGTAGGTGGAACGCTCGTAGTTGCTTGCTCACAAACAGTTCAAAACAAAACATCTTTCAAACACACCAAGACTTTCATGAAATATTTCAAAAGTCAACACTTTGTATACATTCTTATAGAGACGAGAATCATTACAAAGTTCTCCTAAACGAATACACTTTTCAAAAATACTTTCAAACAAACACAAACACATTTTAAAAAGCATTTTCAAAGTGAGATAGCAACTAAGAGTCGTAGATAACTACGGATGAAAAGGGTGATAACACCTTCCATTTTCATAACCTACCCCCCCAAACTCAAGAAAAATTCTCAAAAGGTCTTTCTTGTTCTTTTCACACTTTCCTTTATTGGATAAAAGAAAAGTCGATGGCAACTCTTGCTATCCGCAACAAATTGCGATGAAACGCAAAACACCCAAGTCAGTTCTCCCACTCTATTACAGAACTGGCGACTCTGGTGGGGATTTATTACTAAAAGTGGGCTTACCTTAAGATTTAGATCACCTTTACTTGATTTACTTGCTTGATTTTTATGCTTTACATTTTGTGGGTTATGCTTGGGTTTAGTACTTGTAAAAAATGCTATACCCGAATTTAGGGGTATTTAGGTAAGTAGCAATAGATCGTGGGGACTTTGCAGCATAATACTGACACTATTGAAGCGATGGCTACGTTAGTGTGATAAATTTGTTGGTACCAGTGTCCCTTGAGTCCAGTCAAGGAGAATACATGGTCGCTGATTGGTGTTGTGAAGTACTAACTGACCGTAGAACCTTAGTTGAACAACTTGGCCATTAGAAAGTAGTGAGATATCTGAATTTGGTGCAAGGTTAAAGTTGGTTATTACTCGATTCTACACTCATTGAGATCGTACTTTCGGGATATTTCGATCGCTAATAAAGAAGCTTGTGCTGAAATAATGCCCGATGAAGAAAGATCGGTGATATTGAGATTATTTAGAACCTGGTTACTTTCTTTTAGGACAAGTTTTACCAACTAAACTTCAAGAGGGTCCTTACCTATAAACCCCATGCAAGCCTAAACCTAAGATCTTATGTGCTTGCTTGTGTGTGGTTATTTGTTCATAAGCAGCATGACATCACGCCATAGAATTTTCACTAACCATTTCAAGGACTTGGGGATTTAGCTTTGTTCTATTTTGTGGGATATGGATTCCACCCGCAGAAATACCATCCGAATCAACTTCATAAGGGTACCTCCTCAACTCAAAGATTTAGCGTCAAGGGTTCCTAATAATTCTCCGTTCACCAAAAGATATGGTCAACTTCTCCACCTGGCTACATCAAGCATTGATGAAGACATGTTGAAGGTGCGCTTTCAGTTCTTTGATCTCGTACATCATTGTTTCACCTTTCCCGATTATCAATTAGTACCTACAATGAAGGAATTCTCTCAACTACTAGGAGTGTCTATTGTTGATCAAATACCCTTCACCGATCTAGAGGAAGTTCCAAGACCCGAGGTTATTGCCAAGGCCTTACATTTAAAGAGTTCTGACATTGTAGCTAATTGGGAGACAAGAAGTGGGGTCAAGGATTTTTGGCTAAATTCTTGATGGAAAAGGCTCTATTATTTTGGGAGGCCATGGATTTGCAAGCTTTTGAAGAAGTTTTGGCTCTTCTAATCTATGGTTTGGTATTGTTCCCTAACCCGGACCAACTCGTAGATGTGAATGCCGTCAAAATTTTCCTTACCCGCAACCCTATGCCTACATTGCTTGGACACATTTTGCACTCTCTTCATACTCGGACTATGAGTAAACGAGGGAATCTTATGTGTTTATTGACTTTTTCGTCTAGTTGGTTTATTTTGCACCTTCCTCTTTCAGTATTGAAGAATGAGCAAGGCTTGAGATGGTCTCAAAGGTTGATGTCGCTCTCTCATTCTGATATCCATTGGTGCTCTCGATCTCAAGAAGACATTACTATCATTTATCATTGTGGGGAGTTCCCTAATGTTCCACTCTTGGGCATTAGGGGAGGTATCACTTATAACCCTTCTCTAGCCTTACGACGGTTTGGCTATGCTCAAAGAGATGGTCCCCAAGATGTGCTCATTCAAGGAATTGTATTCGACTATGAGAATGATGTTCAAGGTTATCATCAAAGGTTTATGCATGCTTGGGGCATGGTAAGCAAAGTTGATAGAAATACTTTGGGGCATAAGAATTCCATCCCTCTTGAGCCTTATCTCAAATGGGTACGAGCTCTTCCTCAAAGTCTCATGATGTTATATCCCACTATTCTACCAATAATTGTGGAGCCTATTGTAGAAGGGGATGTTCCTCATACCATCCTCCATCCTAACATGCCTACCGACATGGAGGAATTGCAGAGATTGTGAATTCAACTTAAGGGGGGATGAGATACCTTTGAAGTTCAATTTTTCGTAAGTGAGAAGAAAGTGTTGGAGCTCACAAGGCAACTTCACGAGGAGCGAAGCCTGAATGCCCACATTTCACAAAAGAAGATGCATTCGTGGGAGACTTGAGTATTTTGTTTTAGGAGTTTATGTTGTCGTCTCTTTAAGACCTTTTTGCTTTTTTCCATCTTAAGCCCAAGAGGAAATTCTAATTCTGAAACTTATTAATGCAATTGATGTTTTTTGTCTTCTTTTTGTCTAGCAAATTTAAATTCCTTAAAGTCCTTGAAAACATGGCATCCGCATAACATGCATCATACCATAAGCAGGTTTTTAGACACATGTTTCCTTATATTTCTACTATTTATTTCAGTATAAGATGGATCTCGAGCAAACCATCAAGGACTTGCAGACTCAACACACTCAGTTCCATGAGACTCTTCTCAACTTGGAAAAAGGCCAACAAGAAATGATAACACTTCTCGTCACGAAGAAGAAGACCAAGAAGAAAATTGTGATTAACATGAGGAAGAGGTTTAAAGGTCATGCCCGACAAGTTCAAATTGAAGAGGAATCCTCTGAGGAAGATGATAATCAAGATGAAGATGCTAGAAGAACCCGTTCTATGGGTGGGAATAACCAAATTTCCGAGGACGAGGATTATTCTGATGAGCAATACCCGCCCACCGACGACAAATATAAGCAGGTAGAAGACAGATTAAAAGTTGTAGAGATCCAAGCAGTGTCTGGTTTGGACTTTGGAGACTTAGGTTTGGTTCCTGGGGTGGTCATTCCCCACAAATTTAAGATCCCTATCTTTGCCAAGTATGTCCGCAAGATAGAAAAATCACGGGTTCACTTTTTCCAAGAGAGTCTATCTGGAACGTAGTTGGAGTGATTTTACAAATTGGAAGGGAAAAACATCCATAATGGGAGGATCTGGTTGCTGCCTTTTACCGTCAAGACCAATATAATGTTGATTTCGCACCGACCCGAGTGCAATTACAAGGCATGACCATGGATTCAAATGAGGGCTTCAAAGAGTACGCCCAAAAGTTGAGAGACCTGGCTGGGAGGGTGCAACCACCTTTAACTGATAGAGAATTGGTAGACATGTTTATGGAAACATTGACTGGTCCATTTTTCAACTTTCTGATTGGGAGTTCATCATCCGGATTTACTGAATTGATCTTAACTGGCGAAAGGGTGGAAAATTGAATTAAAAGCAAGAAGATACCCATGGCCTCCACCTCTAATGCTGTGAAAAAAACATTTATTGATAAAAAAGAGACTAATTTTGTGTATGGATCAAGAAGTCGTGCTAAGAATGACTACCATCATTCAGTGGGGGAAATATTGATTTCCAATCCAACTCCAACTCAACGACCGTGTCAACAAAACAATCAACAAAGGTCAAACATCTCGAGGAGGCAGCTTACCAGAATCAATATGCCATTGTCTCAAGCTCTACAACATCTGTTAAAGGAAAGTTTGGTAACATTGCGGGATCCCCCTCCAAATCCCAATATTTTATCTCCAAAATATAATTTGAATTCAAAATGTGCCTATCACTCCAATAGTCCTAGATATGACACTGATCATTGTCAAGCGTTAAAAAGCAAGATCCAAGACTTGATCAACAACAAAATAATCAAATTCAACCCTCCACCAACTCCCAATGTGATCACAAAAACCATGGCCAGTCATGGTAAGGGTGTCAATGCAGTTGAAGATGCTTCTTTTGTTTCCTCCATCAATGATTTAACCACTCATTTGAAGACTTTTAAAAATAATTTGTTGAAAGCCGTAGTATTTCAAGGCTTCCTTGAAGACGGTTAGCATTGTGATGCATAAATTAATGGTTGTATATCGCTGGAAAAAGGTGTCCAATGCCTAATTGATAGCCATAAAATCCTATTTGAGAAAACTCCATCTGTGAAAAGTTTGACCAAAAGTGTATCTCAAGAGTTTGAAGACGTGTATATGATTACCATTTCAAATACTCCTGTTAGGATAACCTCCAAAGGCCCTATAAGGATCCGCGTTGAGCTAAGAATAACATCCCTAATTATCACTACATTGAAGCCAATACCTCACTCTTCTAATAAGGCTATGCCCTGGAATTATGGGGCGGAAGTGTATTATCATTGTGTTAAACAAGAGCCATGGATTGCCGAAAATGAGAATGCTGAGATTACAAACATTGTTGGATCAAGTAAAGTCACTAGGACAGGAAGGATCTTCTCTCCAGATATCTCTCCTCTGACAACCACTACTACAATACCCATTCATATTTTTGCTGCTAAACCTATTGTTGATACTCGAGGAAAGGAAAAAACTGATTGAGCCTTCCCGGACAGAGGCACCCAAAAAAATATTGAAGACCTATCTAGCCAAGAGATGGAGGAGATTATGAAAATAATCCAAAAGAGTGATTACAAGATAGTGGAGCAACTGGGGAAGACACCTTCAAAGATATCCATGATGTCTTGGTTGTTGTGTTCCAAAGCACATGCCCAAGCACTGTTAGAATTCTAGAAAAATGCATATGTCCCATAAGAAACTACTGCTGACCAATTTGAGAATTGTGTAGCAAGCCTGACTACTGAAAATTGTTTGGGATTTTCAGATGCAGATTTGACTCCAGCGAGGAAGAATCACAACAAATCTCTACATGTTTCCATCGAGTGTAAAGGCACCACTTTAGGACATGGGGTCCTCCCTCAACGGTTTACCAAAAGGTGGTTTGGACAGATTAAATTGTGAAAGGTTGGTGCTGAAACTAAATGATATCGTGGTAAGAGCCTTTGATGGGTCGAAAAGAATGGTCCATGGAGAGGTTGATCTTCCTATCAAGGTTGGATCTCAAGTCTTCAACTCAACATTCTATGTAATGGATATCCGCACGACATATTCTTGCTTGCTCGGACGCCCATGGATTCATGGGGAAGGTGCAGTTACCTCCATATTACATCAAAAGCTAAAGTACCCGGTCAAAGGAAAAATTGTCACAGTTTACGGAGAGGAGGAGTTCATGATCAGTTATTTGAATTCTTTCAAATATGTTAAAATGGATGGCGAATTTATTGAAACCCTCTGTCAAGAAATTGGAGTTGTCCCTCCAATAACTGTTGTTGCCAAGGCCACTCCTGACACTCCCAAAGCTGCTAAAGATACACCAAGTATGGCCTCTCTCAAGGATGCTTGTGTTGTTGTTGAAGACGGAGGTTGCACTATCTGGGGACAACTTCCTAATATCCCCTACAAGTCGGACAAATTTGGTTTAGGCTTCACTTCAAAGGCTCAGAAAGAGGTTCGACGTGCTCGTGTTGGGAAACTACCTCTCCGTATTAGCGACAATTAAGTTAATTCTCTAGGAGACTCTGATAGTGACAGTGACTGGGACGACTAGATCTATCCAAATACTGACAGAGGAATCAACAAATGGTAGACCAAAGACTTCATCTCAATCTCCTTCATCCATGAGTAATTGCCATTTCATGTTTTATTACTTTGAGAAATTTGTTTGTAATTTCCTCTAAAAACAATGACTTTAAACAATGTTCCTGACCCGGGGCACAATGGTCCATTTGTTAAGGGTTTGTCATTTTCATATGTCATATGATCATTTTAATGAAAACATTGGACTATTTTGCATTCAAATTTTGTGCTCATTATCTTTCTTTTGCTTTACTGCATTTTCAAAATATCCATGTGACCTTACATACACACACACACACATTTGCAGATCCACATCCACTTCAGATTTCAGTGACAACAATTCTGCTATTGCCATCTATGACTTTGAAAATTCAATCTATCAAGTTGAATACGAAGTTGAAGAAGATTGTGAGATACTTGGGGAACTCGCCAGACTCCTGATACAAGAGGAAAATTCCATTCAACCGCATGAAGAACCAGTTGAAGTGATAAACCTGGGTACTGAGGTAGATAAGAAGGAAGTCAAGATTGGTTCTAACTTGGAAGACAATGTCAAGGGAAGATTGGTCCAGATTTTGCACGACTATGTTGAGGTGTTCTCTTGGTCATACTAAGATATGTCAGGTCTTGATATTGATATCATAGTTCATAGTCTACCAATGAAAGAAGTTTGTCCTCCAATCAAACAAAAGGTTTATCGCATGCAGCCAGATATGTTTGAGAAGATCAAGGCTGAGGTAATGAAACAGTTCAATGCAGGTTTCCTGACAGTAATATCATATCCCCAATGGGTCGAAAATGTGGTTCAAGTACCAAAGAAATATGGTAAAGTCCGTATGTGTGTAGACTACAGGAACTTGAATAGGGAAAGCCCCAAAGGTGATTTCCCACTACCACATAGTGATGTCTTGGTTGATAACAATACTCAACATAAAGTTTTCTCCTTCATGGATGGCTTCTTCGGTTACAACCAAATTAAAATGGCACCCGAAGACATGGAGAAAACCACTTTTGTCACCAAGAGGGGTACCTTCTTTTATAAGGTCATGCCTTTTGGTTTGAAGAATGCAGGCGTAACTTATCAACGGGCTATGGTAGCTCTATTTCGTGATATGATTCATCATGAGATAGAAGTCTATGTGGATGACATGATTGAAAACTGAGGAAGAACACCTTGATCATTTGCACAAGCTGTTTGAAAGGTTAAAGAAATACAAGTAGAGGTTGAATCCCAACAAATGCACCTTCGGAGTGAGGTCTATAAAACTCCTAGGCTTCGTTGTCAGTGGAAAAGGTATTGAAGTCAATCCTGCAAAAGTCAATGCATACAAGAAATTCCAGCTCCTTATACTGAGAAGGAGGTCAGAGGTTTCTTAGGTTGACTCAACTACATTGCTCGATTCATCTCTCACTTAACTGCTACTTGTGAGCCAATCTTCAAACTACTAAAGAAAGATTGAGTAGTCAGATGGAATGACGACTACCAAACAGCTTTTGATAATATCAAGGAGCATTTACAAGAACCTCCAATCCTAATGCCTCCAGTTGAAGGATGACATTTGATTATGTACTTGATCGTATTAGAGAATTAAATGGTGTGTGTGATGGGCCAACATGACGAGTCTGGTCGAAAATAGAATGCAACATACTACCTTAGCAAAAAGTTTACCGACTGTGAAACAAGATATTCACTGCTCGAGAAAACTTTCTACGCTTTGGCATGGGCTGCTCGTCGACTAAGACAGTATATGTTGACTCATACTACTCTCTTGATCTCTAAGATGGATTCCATCAAGTACATCTTCGAGAAGCCAACTCTCTCTAGACAAATAGCCAGATGGCAAATGATTTTGATTGAATATGACATCCAGTACACTACACGAAAAGCCTTTAAAGAAGTGTATTGGAGGATCATTTGGACCATCAAGTTGTTGATGACTACCAATCCGTGAACTTTGAATTCCCAGACGAGAATATCATGCTGATAACCGACTATGCAAAGCCTGGACCATATGAAGGACCTGAACAAGGATCCTAATGGACTATGGTTTTTGATGGAGCTTCCAATGCATTGGGTAATAGAATTGGTGATGTGATCATTTCTCCCAAAGGTTGCCATACACCTTACACTGCCAGACTCTGCTTTGACTGTACAAACAACATGGCTGAGTATGAAGCATGCATCTTGGGTCTAAAGGCTGTTATTGACCTAAGAATAAAATTGTTAAGCATATACAGAGATTTGTCCCTGGTGACCAGTCAAGTTAAGGGAGTGGGATACTAAACATCCAAGTATGATCCCTTACAAAGAGCTTGTGCTAACCTTGATCCCGTACTTTAAAAAGGTCACCTTTGAACATATCCCGAGGGAAGAAAATCAATTGACTGATGCCTTAGCGACTATGTCATTTATGTTCAAGGTCAATGGGGACAACGAAGCTCCCAGAATTACTATCGAAAGATTCGGTGAACCGGAACACTATTGTTAGATTTACACTAATGAGGAGAAGCCTTGGTTCCATGAAGTAAAAAGGTACCTTGAAGCACAAGAAAATCCTGAGGGATCTTCAATTAACGACAAGAAATTCCATCGAAGGTTCTCATCCAAGTTCTTCCTAAGCAATGGGATTTTATACAAGTGCAACCATGATTCAACTCTGCTCCGCTATATGGACAAGAAGGAAGCAGAGAAAACCATGGAAGATATGCATGAAGGTATCTTCAGAACTCATTCCAGTGGACAGACTATGGCAAAGAAGATTCTGAGGGCTGGTTACTATTGGTCGACTATGGAAACTGATTGTTACCACCACTCAAGGACTTGCCATAAATGCCAGATTTATTCCAATAAGGTTCACGTGCCTCCAATACCCTTAAATGTCATGACTTCTCCATGGCCATTTATGATGTGGGGCATTGATATGATCGGAGAAATCAATCCCACTGCATCTAATGGACACTGTTTCATCCTCTTCACTATTGACTACTTCACCAAATGGGTTGAGGCGGCTTCGTTTTCCTCAGTTACCAAGAATGTTGTAGCCTGGTTCATCAAACATAACCTCATATGTTGGTATGGCATCCCCAAAAGGATTATCACAGACAACGGTACCAACCTCAACAATGCTATGATTATTGAACTCTGCATGCATTTAAAGATCAAGCATCACAATTCTTCTCCATACAGAGCTAAGATGAATGGAGCATTGGCAGCTGCCAATAAAAATATAAAAAAGTATTGCAAAAGATGGTGGTCACAAATAAAGACTGGCACGAGATGCTACCATTTGCTCTACATGGCTATTGTGCCTCGACACAAACATCAATTGGGGAAACCCCGTTCTCTTTAGCCTTCGACATGCAAGTTATCCTGCCTGTCGAAGTTTAGATTCCTTCTCTAAGGATTTTGAAAGAAGCATACTTAGGCTAAGACGAATGGATTCAGACTAGGTTGGATCAGTTGAACTTGATTGATGAAAAGAGACTGGCTGTTATTTGTCATGGTCAAATCTATCAAAAACCTATGATCAATGCATTCAACAAGAAGATCAAACATCGAGTGTACCTGGCTGGTGACTTGGTAATAAAGCGCATCATTCTACCACAAGGCGATCCCAGGGGCAAATGGACTCCCACATAGAAGGGCCATTTATGGTTAAGAAATTATTCTCTGGCGGTGTCATGATGTTAACCACTATGGACGGTGAAGATTTCCTGCACCCTGTGAATGCATACATAGTCAAAAAATACTACGCATAAGAACGATCCGGTAGGTTGACATACCTAGGAAAAAATAAGGGCATCCCGACAAACCAAAATGGTTCGAGAAAAAATTAGGGATATATACAAAAGATTGTACATCCGGCAAGTCAAAAACCCGCAAGGACATCTTGGGCAAAAAAGGGCATCCCGGTGGACTGAAAACCCAAAAGGGTGGTCCAGGAAAATGTTAAGGGTTAAAGCGCATGACTATGTCTCGTTGGATCACTATAGTCAGCTTTACTACCAAGGTAAAAGTTCAAATGGTACAAGATCAGTTCAATCAACTTCTTCCGAAGGAAATGGATGATGTTTGAAGACATAGGGGCAATAACAGAGTTGAAACCCAATAAGATCACTTCCACATGGCTATATGTTTTCACTTTGTATTCTTTTCATTTCACGACGACTTCCTCTTACTAGGATTTCCGTCTCTTTGTACAAAAACGCCTATTTATAGGCAAATTATCAATACAAATATACTTTAAAGTGCAAACTTTTTATTTTTTCTGTTTTGATTGAAAAACCGTCCAATGACTAAAATTTAATGAACATATGCCAGGATAACACTCATGCTGTCCATACATCCCCACAAAGTAAATTCTTACTTTCTCCATAATTTCCTTTCGAAGTTCCAATCAGCATATCTCCTGGAAATTCTTATCCCCCGCCGAGTTTGGCCTTCCAAAACTGAAAGTAAAACCTTGCATAGATCTTCCCCAGAAGAATTTGTTTCTCCAATATCTTCCTCAACAGGGTTTATTTCCCCAACAGACTAGCATCTCCCCAACTTGAGTTTATTCCTCGGACTACAACAAAACACTGACAAAACTCCTCTTCCCCAGTAGGGTTTCCGCTGCCCAAAAAATTTGTTGCAAAACCTGGAGTCCGACCAAATACCAGTTAACTTTTACTCTCCCCAGATAAATCAGAAGTTTAATCATCTCTTTTATCCCCAGTCTGTGTATATGAGAATTAAATTCCCTATAAGAGCAATGGACATCCAAGGTTCTTGAACTCTACTCCCCAAGCAGAAATCAACATCCCCTGCAGAGTTTCCTCAAACAGCAAACAGGAATCCAGAATGGAAGTATTCTAGATGAAGTTGAAGATATACATACTCTTCATCCATAACAATAGTCAGGAATTTATTTTCCCAGACAAAGATACATTTCAAAAACATTCATAAGTCATGACATATGCATACGAAACATATAGCATAATCTCATTTATTTTGAGAACATCGTTACACAATGCATTTCATACATCATGATATCGCATACGGTTAACCCTTTTCCTTTTCAGGAAAGAATCAATTGACGAATGAAAGTTCTCTTCTGGTTTAGATTTACTTTTTCCAGTTAAAGACAGGCGAACAAAAGACCTCTTTTGGTTTAGATCTACTTCTTCCAATTAAAGACAGGCGAGCAAAAGACCTTTTCTAGTTTAGATTTACTTCTTCCAGTTAAAGACAGGTGAACGAAAGACCTCTTCTAGCTTAAATTTACTTCCTCCAGTTAAAGACAGGCGAATGAAAGACCTATTCTAGTTTAGATTTACTTCTTCCAGTTAAAAACAGGTGAACGAAAGACCTCTTCTGGTTTAGATTTACTTCTTCCAATTAAAGACAAGCGAATGAAAGACCTCTTCTAGTTTAGATTTACTTCTTCCAGTTAAAGACATGCAAATGAAGGACCTCTTATGGTGTTAGATTTATTACTTCCAGCTAAAGATAGGCAAACAAATGACCTCTTCTGGTGTTAGATTTACTTCTTCCAGTTAAAGACAGGCAAACTAAAGACCTCTTTTGGTTTAGATTTATTTTTTCCAGTTAAAGACAGGCAAACAAAGGACCTCTTCTGGTTTTAGATTTACTTCTACCATTTAAAGACAGGCGAACTAAAGACCTCTTCTAGTTTATATTTATTTCTTCCAGTTAAAAACAGGTGAAGGACATATGCTTTTTAAGTTAAATCACCTCCAGGTTTACTCTGATGCTTTTTCCAGTAGAATTCAAATTGAGATTTAGTCTAAAATCTATTAACAATTACTTTGGATGGAATCTATAAGCCTATCTCCGAAAAATCTCCATCATCTCTCCAAATGGCATCTTTTATCCCATTCCTGATAATCAACCAACAGCACCACTTCATACATAAACGAGTGCAAATTTCTGGGCACTTTAGTGTTCAATCATCTTTTACCTTCAAGTCACGAATGACAGACACGCCAATCTAACTCTTAAAGTTTAAGAAGATTGAACATGGGCAGTTGTTGTACCCCAAAATTTTCCCTCTCTTTTCGCTAGACATTTCTCACAAAGGATCTTCAATGCTCAAGGATTCTCAATATTTGATCAGACAAACTCATCTCCTAAGCACTGAGGGCACAAATTAGGGTTTTGGTTTTCACAAGGAAAATTGGATTTCTAATTCCTCAAAAGACTTTCTTCGTTCATTATGGGTCTCCAAGAATACTCATGCCAAGTTTCAAGTCTTGGATCACAATTTTGCTCAATCAATGGATCAGATGACTGAAAATCAACTATATTGGGTAAAAAGTCAATTTTGGTCAACCTACAGTCAAACTTCAAAAGTTATGGTCCATATCAATATTTTGAAGTTATATTTATCAATTGATCAAGGTTTGATCATAGTTCCTTAAGAAAAGTGTTCAAATCATCAAAAGAGCAAAATGGTCATAATCAGGGTTTTGACTGAGAATGACCAGTCATTGACTTTTGACCTAACACATGACTTAATGTTTTGAGGTATGATCTCAAGGATTCAAGTACATTATTTTGACCTAATTGCACGACTCAAGTCATTTTCCAAGATCAATAGATTGATAGTTGAGTTTTGGATCACCTGATGAAAAGTCAATTGATACACAAAAAGTCAAACTTTGACTTTTTGATCAACATTGATTTTTAAAGATCAAGATTCATCAAGATACTTAAAAATATCAAACTTGGTCAACAAGAATCGTGAAAATCAAGAAAGCCCACAAAACGCCAAAGTTTTCAAGACTTAGAAAATATTTCTAAGCACATTTTATACTTAATAAATTCATTACTTCATGACCTTTTTTCACCAAGATACATGATTCAAAGAAAACTTTCAACATGAAAGTTGTAGATCTTGAAGAATTCTACAACTTTGTATTAGAGGGTTGATGTTAAAAAAATTCTTAAATTTGAAGATATAAGCCCATGAAGTCATGACATTTTTTATAAAATGCTTAGTGAAAATTTTGACAAGTTTAGGCAGATTTTTGACCTAACTACTTGGCCAATTTTCACCTAGATACAAGACAGTTTAGCCAAAATGGTCATCTTGAATGTTGTAGATAATGTTTCAAGGTTTCCAAAATGTCCAAGAACTTGAATAGATCATGCTTGAGCTAAGAGAATAGAAGACAAGAAGTTGGGCATCCATTATTGAATTACAAGTCATTTTGATGATGAACACATAACCAAAATCCAAACCTATGCTGCATAATCTTACTTTGCAGGCCTTCTAACTTTCAAATCTATCCATGATCAGATGTTTACACAACTCATTCAAACCTTTTCCAAGTGTTTGAACCTTTATCTAAGCTACGTTTCTATTTATGGCACAAAGGCATTATTGCCATTCTTGAAAAGTTGCTTTAATCACAAAATTAACTTGTCTTGATCTTTTCACTTGTTCCTTCAACATAAACTTCATCTATAAGATCAGAGCAAACATGTTTAAAGCTTATAGCCACCCTACAATCTTTGTACCTTTCCTTGAAACCATATTTATCAAGGTTGCTTCAAAAACAAGTCAAAATCCATAACATGTGATCTTGTGATTCTGATCATCTCAAGTCCTCAAACATTTTCCTATAAATTGAGACATTGTTTACAAGCCAAGGACACGAAATTACAAGCCTTGAAACTCCCTCAAACTCAGAATTGCATCAAAACCTCATTTTTGTGCCATTTCTGACCTCACACCTCAAACTCTCATTTCACTTGTGCGTTCTTCCTCAAAATCAATCACAAAGCATCTATATATAATTTAGGACCTAACCAAACACCTGTTACACGATTGAAACACCTCCATCACCATCCTCCATTTTCAAAATCAGTAACCTGCACACTGACTTATCTGGAATAATACAACCACTCTCAATCCATGATAAGAATTGCATTAGCTTCCTAGAGGTCCATTGAAGCTAACCAAATCATCATAACACCTGGAAAAGTGCCCAAACTCAAAACAAGATCTCCATTTGCAAAGTGAGTTTTCTGAATTTCCATCTCTTCTTATAAGAATCATTTGGATTTGATTTTAAAAGATAAAATGTAGACATCATAGCCCTGAAACTAACCATGTCCTTAGAATTCGTTTATATTGCCTGAGCATGAAGAATTTTAAGTTTGAACTTTCTGAAAAAAGTTAGGTCAGATTTGGTACTAGATAAAATTTGTGCTTATCTTTGATCTATAGTTTAAGTTATTTACATATTTGTAATCATGGTGAAATTTCTAACAAGTTTGATGTTTATAATTTTTGAAATGATTGAAAAATCAGCAAGATACGAATTTCAAATTTCTTGTTCTGGTCATGGCGCGAGGAAGAAGATGAAGTGCACAGTCAGAAGCGCATTTATAATATAATGTAATGGTTTTGTATAAATCAATGAATGTATCAACACCCCAGTGGTTAAAGCGCGCACCTTTCACCTTTAGGACCTGGGTTCGAGCCCCCAACGTCCGTTTTGTTATTTTTTCATATTATTTTGACTATTTATTTTTGTTTCACAGTGCGCTTGGGCCTCCCCTGACTGGGCCTGTTTCATTTTACTATCTCTCACCCCCCCTCTTACTAAAAATGCGTTAGCCCATTACATTTTCTTTATATTTTGTTTTTATTTTCTGATTTCAAAAACAGCCTTGGGCCTAACAAAATGCTACTTTTCACACCCATTTTCTTTTCAAACCCCCTGACCCTTTAATTTATATTTCTTATTTTATTTTCTTTTCTTATTTTATTTATTTTATTTTTAATAAAAAAATAATCAAAATATATTTTCTTAGATAAATAGACTAAAAGTTTTTTTTCTTTTATCTTTACCTTATTTTATTTTATAAATAATAAAAAAACCTAAAAAAATGTTTTCTTCCTTAAATTAATTAAAAACTAAACTAGACTTAGGTATTTGTTTTAATTTTATTTTAACTTAGACTTTTGGTTTTGATAATTAATTAACTTCTTTTCAAAATTAATTAGTTAAATTAGGTTAATTAGAACCTTTTTTCCACAAAAGCCACAAAAATAATTTTCTTTTCTCTCTTCTTCATCTTTGCATTTTTTGTACATTCTATTATTTCGCACTATAATTTATGTAATTGTGAAAGCCTTGTAATAGTAATTAGGATTTGCTTTACTTATCACCCCCATTTGTAATTTGTATCCCCTACCCCCTAAAGTATTGTAATAGCATAGGACTTTTAAATTCCGTAATTTATCGCTTTCCATATTATAGCTAGTAGTTAGGGTTTGTATGGCAAGATTTAAAACCAAACAATAGAAAACTCTAATTCAAGACATGTTAAATGAAAACAATACACTTTGCACACATGCACCTCTAGGGTTAATCCACACTTATTGCCTTAGATTGAAACAGTCCTGTCCCTCGAACATGGAATACTTTAGCAAAGACCCTCGATTATAAGATCGTAGTCACTCGATGACCCTCCGATGTTGCCTTCGGTAAACGATCATAGTCGCTTACAAAAAATTGCTAAGGTATCCTACAATGTTTCCTTCTATGAATGTACAATGACCCACGCATGTCCCTTCACATCCAATGATAAGGTTTCTTACTAACTAATGGTAAGATAACACTGTGTAAAGGAGGAGGAAAAGAGAAACGATTTCTTTTGAGTAGGTGGAGTGCTCGTAGTTGCTTGCTCACAAACATTTCAAAATAAAACATATTTCAAACACACCAACACTTTCATGAAATATTTTCAAAAGTCAACACTTTGTATATATTCTTATAGAGACGAGAATCATTACAAAGTTTTCCTAAACGAAGGCACTTTTCAAAAATACTTTCAAACAAACACAAACACATTTTACAAAGCATTTTCAAAGTGAGCTAGCAACTAAGAGCCCGTAGATAACTATGGACGAAAAGGGTGCTAACACCTTCCCTTTTCATAACCTACCCCCCGAACTCAAGAAAAATTCTCAAAATGTTTTTCTTGTTCTTTTCACCTTTTCCTTTATTGGATAAAAGAAAAGTCGGTGACGACTCTTGCTATCCGCACAAAATTATGATAAAACGCAAAACACCCAAGTCAGTTTTCCCACCATATTACACCATGATTACTTAACTTGTAGGTGCTGAACATTAGTGTGTTGTCCCCATTTACTCCTATTATATTTGTCTTGGTTAATAAATGTTTGATATATTTGGTTTGAGTGAGAAGGATTTGTCCATTTTGCTGCTCATGAACTTCAATTCCTAGAAATTATTGTGGCTTCCCAAGTCTCTTGAGGAAGATTTTTTGATGTAGTTTGGAAATGAGATCACTAATAATATTGGAATAAGTGCTTGTGATCAAGGTGTAATCTACATACACCAAGGCATGGAGAGTGATGTTTTGGTGTTGATATATGAATAGTTAGTGGTCACATTTTCTTAAGATAAAACTAAATCGAATAAGTGTTTGATGTAGCTTCTCATACCAAGCCCCAGGGGCTTATTTAAGATCATAATTTTACTTTTGTAATTTGCATACTAGTGTGTTATCAGAGTTTACAAACCCTGGAGGTTGTTTCGTGTACACTTCCTCTTGAAGATCACCATTCAAAAAGGCGTTATTAATGTAAATTTGCTAAATGTCTCACTTGAATGTGGGGGCTAAAGAAAGAATGACCCTAATAGTTGTAGGCTTGAACACAAGGGAGAAGGTTTTATGAAAGTTAAATCCTTCTTGATGTAAACCTTTGTCAACAAGACTTGTCAACAGCACGGGTAGGATGATGATGTTTCTTTGAAACCACCAGTCAATGCCCCCAACTAGAACATCTAGAACTTGTTGTGGGATGCTCTGGACATATCAATATTATCGTAAAGTGATATTCATCTCCCCAAATGGAAGATGAAAGGAAGATGTCTCCTTGTGCCATCTCTCAATAAAACAGTCAGAAGTGAAGCGTCAACCATGGTCAATGAGCAGTCGACGAACTCTAGGAGACCAAAATCAACAACAATACTCCTGACTTGCTTAGGCATCGGACTGCGTAGAAAGTTATTCATCTTTGAATCGTGGGAAGTCACCTTCACCGGTAGACGGTCCTGTAACAAACAAAGTTAAAAAATTCTCAATAAACTTTCAACACATCATGGAACAATAATAAATAAATTGAAGTTAAACGTAAAATATATGTACCTCTCCCTTCCAAAATCTATATGGGACATGGTCAGCATACTCGGTGAGCACTAATCAGTCACTAGGTCTTTCCTAGCATGCTCCATCAGTGTGAACAGACGCCTTTATCGAAGTAGGAGTTGTAACGTATGTATCATCACCATTAGGAATATCATCATCAGCAATAGAATATGTGGGATCTGACTTATCAACCACCACTGCATGTGTAATGGGCACCTCCACAGCAACAAGTACCGCATCTGAAATGGGTACCTCATCAACAACAAGTACCTCATTTGTCACAACTTGCATCTCCTAAGCATGAACAACCTCAACATCGACTTTGGGCTACTCATATAACCTCATCGTTCGACGTCTGGGTGCACGGAATTAGGCCTGGGACTGCTCATCCAATAGTGTCCAGTGAGAACCGATTGAAGCTACTCATTTATCCTGTAGCTAAAAAGACTATGTTGCATCAGCCCTTGCTTGAGTTGTCGCTCTATTAGTAATCATGTTGACAATGACCATGTCCTTCCCCCTGGTCCTCAATGAAAAATGTAAAATGCCAAATATCAGTGAACTAAGGTTGATTTCCAAGTTTCTAAGCTAGTACATGAAATTTTTAAATTTTCGGAAAATTTTAATTTTTTTAAACAACGAAAATTTTGAAATTTCCGGTAAAATGGTTTCCAAAAGTTTTGGAAATTTCATAATTTTCGATAAAAACTTCTGGCAATTTCATTATTTTTGGTAAACGACTCACTTTTTCAACAATTTTCGATAGATTCTGTAAATTTCGGTGTTACTAAAGAAATTTTAATATTTGTGCAAGATTTGAGTGAATTTTGAAAATGGTGGAAACTTTTTGCAAGAATACTATAGTCTTTTCATTGAGTTTGGGAGAGCATCAGGTACAACTTAGGAGGTGGAAAGTACGATTGTAGAATTGCCTAATAAAATTGAAAATTGAGACAATTTTTGTTGTTGCCGTGTATCAGATTTTGCTGAAAATTGAGACAATTTTAAGAGTAAATTATTTTTAAAAACTAAAAATTTATTGAAATGTAAATTATAAAAATTATGTAATTAAAATGTTTAAAAAATGTAGCTGTGGAAAGTACGATTGTAGAAGTGCCTAATAAAATTCTCAAGTTTTCCTAATAAAATCTGATTGGTTTTTTTGGACTTAATAAGGCAGAACATCTAGTTGTGGGAGATTTGTGCTTAGAAGTCTCGTGATAGTGAATTGGTAAAAAAAATAATAGTGAACTCAATTTTTAATTGGAGAGAGAGCAAAAGAATAAAATTAATTAACTTTGAGTAAAAACATAATAACCCTTTGATTTCATTTTTTTAATGAACCTCCTATATACAAAGGAAAATAGGGGCAAAGTAACAAACAAAGAAAAAGGACAATCCTCAAAAGAGATGGATAGACAAAACTCATTCCATCAATAGGATTTGAACCTAAAACAAGGCATACCTAGTCTATTACTTGCAAAATTCTTCCTTAGACCTAAAGGAATGGACTCAAAAATGGTTAGCAATGTCGAATTTCGGCCTAAATTATCCAAAAAAAAGTCTGCACAAGCGGTCTTCCCTGAAAATGTGAGAGAAATAAAGATGCTTGTTAGAATAAAATGTGGTACATGAAATTTATTTCCTCCTAAGCTTCCAAGGGACCAAATAAGGATTGGAGAAAACTTGCACAACAAGTTTTGAATCTGACTCAATCCATAACTTAAATCGATCTTTACTCATCACAATCTCCATTAGCACAAATGGCAGTTTGAAACTCTTCCATAAAAGAAGAATGATAGGGGATAGTGTTCGCAAAAGAAAAAGGGAAATTCCCCATATTTTCCTGAAATATACCACCACATCCGGCAGTTGGAGAATTGAGAATAAACGCGTTGTCATAATTGCATTTTAGCCAATCCATAGGAGGTGGATACCAAAAAAATTCAATAATACGAGGAGCATCTGGCGGCCGAACTTTGATGTTGATAACCTTAAGGATACTGAAATTATCCAAAGAATAAGAGGAAGTTATTATGGTATTTTTCTAGTTAATTGAATTTGACTATGAATTTTCCTGCTGGTGGTCCGAGGATAAGGAGTAATATTCTTGAATCTCGCCCAATTCCTAGCTTCCAACACAATATAAATCATATAAATAACATCATCTTTTAAATGACTGAGCATTGCTTGGACCTAGAGGAAACACGATCCAACCAATCTTCCAAAGACAAAGAAGGATTCAAATTATTGATGGACTTATAATACCAACTCAAGATTTTAGGCAAAACGAACAGTCAAAAAACATGTGATTGCTGGATTCTTCACGACATTTGCAGAAACTTCACATAAAGACAATATTCAAACCTATATGCTTGAACTTATCTTCCGTATGGATTTTGTCCAACATAAGCTTATAAAACACCAAAGATTTCCCGGGAGGGGTGTCACTACTCTAGACAAAATTGGACAATGATTGAGGGATAGGATGGGCTTTGAAAATGTAATCCCCTTTAATCGATAAATGACCAGACAACGACTGACGCCAAAAAAACGTGTCAACATCAAAAGAGTCAATGGTAGGAAAGTTTCTCTGCCGAAGAAAAGGAAATAATGAAAACCAGTTTTAAGGTATCTGCCAATGACCATTCTAGATAAAATCTAAAACTTTAGAAGAGTCACTAATATTATGAGAATGGAGAAACTCAATAGAAGTGTCATCAACTAGAGGAGGAATGCACCATTGGTCGTGACATAAATTGATACTAGAATCGTTGCCTAGAGATCAAAAACACCAATGTTTATGATATTCTTATATTCAACTTTGATAGAGAGCCAAAGGGAAGAATAAATATGGTAATTAATAGTGCCATAAGACTTAAGAACTCGGCTTTCCAGGATTCTGGTCCAATGCTTCTGACAAGTGATCAAATCCCAAGCCATCTTGAGATTCCAAGCTTCATTTAGCTTGGTTAAAGACATGAGACCTAAATTTCCATGAGATAAAGACATACATATATTGTTCCAAGCAACGTGGATAAGCTTCTTGTTGTCCACCATACAAGTCTAGATAAAGTTCCTTATGCAAGTTTCCAATTTTTTGAGAAAAGCGGTTGGCCAAGAGTAGATGGACATGGTGTGAGAAAGCATACCATGGATATTAATTTTGACGAGCATTGTTCTACCACTCAAGGAGAGGGAAAAACCTTTCCTATCAGAAAATTTAGAAATGATTTTGTTCGTTATAAGTTGTAAATAAGAGGACTTCACTCTATCTCTAAAGAGAGGGACACCAAGGTAAATGAAAGGGAGAGATCCTTGAGTGAAACCAGTCATAGTAAGAATCTAAGACAACTTGGTATAAGATATAGCACCTGCGAAAATGAAATATTTAAAGGTATTAACAGGCTGTCCATAAGTAGTGGTGTACTTGATGAATGAATCCTTGAGAGCTAAGATATTATTGATTCGAGCTTTGTAGAATATGAGAATGTCATCAGCATACATGATGTGTGCAGGTATGTTGCTACTATAAGAAGCTTTGATAAGGCTCAACGCACCTTCTAGAACAGGATTAGAGATGCCTCTATTGAGCATATCCTGGGAAAGACACAAGAGAAGTTGAGAGATGGGGTCGCCTTTCCTGACTCCTCTTGTGCAGTTGAAATAGCCATGCTAAACTCCATTGATTGAGATAGAAAGATGAGTCGAGGAAAGAATACTATGGATTCAATCACAAAAAAACATTATTGAAACTGAAGGTCTTGAGGATTTTAATAAGAAACTTCCAAGATAGAGTAACGAAAGCCTGAGCAGTATCCACTATAATGAAAATATTCCCGCCAAAGGATTTACTGCCCAAGAGGTTAACCGCTTCTGAAGCAACGCACACAGAATCCTTGATACATATGCCATGAATAAAAGTTATTTGCTAAGACGACACTAGCATATTGCTAAAGCGGTAAGCAAAAAGTAAGTATTAATTATTGGATGATATTTAGGTTATATTGTATTATATCCACAGGTATTGGTGCTACTAAATTTCTGTTTGATAATTTCTCGTTAAGGAGTTTATGTTAGAATGGGTTGTTTGTGAGGTAAGGTAAAAGGTGTTAACAGGAAATAAATTCATTCCTCAAAGGGGAAACTTATCAGGCATGCATATAATAGACTCCTCAAAGACTTAAACTTATCGACCAATTATACTCAACCTACAATAATCATCAATGTCATCACATGTCAAACACAACACCCACTATATCATCTCAGAGGTGATCTCTGGACAATACAGAAGTCAATTGTGCTACTCGCATTGACGATCTCTCAGCACGACACAACTAACACAGAGGCATTAATCACAGACACCCAAGTGAATAATAGCTCTAAATCTATCTCTAGAATCTAGACAGTATTAGATAATCATCCTAGATAAGAATTTGAGCAGTATATGTCTAATAACCCAAACCCCTAGCACATAGCAAAAATCCAAGATAAGATCCGCTCTTTGTAAAGAAAATTAAATATAAAGACATAGGAAACAAATACACATGAGTTCAACTTAAACATACAAACAAAACCCAACAAAAGAGAAATACATAGAGAAGAGAAGAGATAAACCATAAATCTTCTGGTTTGTCAGTGCTGGTCAAAGAGAAATCCGCTTCCAATCATCCATAAGCAAAGCCCTAATATTGTTTTCTATGATAAACCTAAGGAAAAATGAGGTTGATGGAGTTGGGAGAACAAAAATCGCCCCCCTAAACTATCACCTTCCAAAATGAAATGAAAATGAAATATAAACATAATAAGATCCACACCCATCGCCCAACGACGGTTTTTAAATACAAGGCTCAGGTTGCGCCACGTATGCAACTTGCCACAAATATCTTCCATCGTCCGACGAAGGAAAAGCTTCGCCCAACGACACCTTTATTTCTCACCCAAGGACACAACATCGAAGCAAGGCAGAAGATTTACTCCAACCGCTCCACCGTCGGCCAGCGATGCATATGCGATGCACCTTCCCCAGCCATCGCCCAATGATGCAAACCAGTCCAGTAACTTTTGTTTCTTTCTCTACACAACTTCAAACGACTCTCTCTTCTTGGCCTTATTCCTTTAGTGATCCAAAAATGAATCTTGTAGCTTTTATTCCTCTTGCTCCAATAATGCTGAAATACCTACAAAATGAATACAAAACTATTAAACAATACACTATATACACAAACATGCACTACACACAAACTAAACGAATTTACCAACAAAGCGGAGAATTATTCACAAAATATTAACAAAAGCATTGATAAGTGCTACAAAAAGTATATACAAAAATAACTAAAATTTACACTTATCAAACTTTCCCCAACTTGAACTTGTTTATCCTCAAACAAGGCCAAACAATCTCAAAGAAGCAAAAGTAATCAACCAAAGAATTATGAATCAACAAGTTTGAAAAACGAAATCATATGTATGGTTCAAACCGAAAACGTACATGCAAAATACATAATTACCACAATCCTACAACAACAACATGTAAATGAAATGAATCCTAAGTACAAAAATCATACAAAACATTCTAAAATAAAACAAGCTAAAAAATGAATCACACCTAGCAAAAATTCACGGTAGAAGAAGAACACACAAAAGTGAGGGACATAAACAATCATCCACAATCTTGCAAACAATAGAATAAATTATGAATTCATTCAAAAATTCCTATTGAACACACAAAGGAAAGAAACACAAGGGCTTTTCAAGGTTATAATGTGGCTTGGTTAACTAACAAGGGGTAAGTCCTAAACCTAATCGAAACAAAAACTTGCCTAAACCTAAGGGAGCAATTACTTCCACAAAGTTTCAAGCAAAATAATTCCAATAAAACTTCTTCTTCATCCCAAATTTCAAACCAACACACATCACTTATTTTCACAATATTATTAAATACTTTTTTTATTTTTCTTTTTCCAAGACTTTTTCATCTTTTTTTCTTTTCTTTTTCTAATCTTTCTTTTTCTCAACCTCGTAGCAATCAAAATATAAGTGAGCAAACAATTCTCTCCCCAACTTGAATTCAACCATCATTAAAGTGAATACTCCATACTTCCTAAGGCAAGGTAAAAATTCAAATAAAAATCATAATTGAGGGTTCAATAAAACAAAGAATCAATGTCCATAAAAATGAGAACCAAACACTCATATACAAGCATTTAGCAAAAACAACATGGACATTGAAAAAAAGCTCAAAGGGGGTTACAAATGATCACACACTCACAAGGTTAATTGACTATTTAGCTAGGTAGTTGTGCTCAAAATCAAATAAAAAGCCTTGATCAATTCCATGCTTTCATACAATCAATACAAACAAAATATTAAACATAATGAAATCCAGTTAAAACAAGAATTGTGGCCTCCTGCATATATGAACAATGGAAAGCTCTTCACATTTGGGGTAAAAAGGGAACTAAGTGATTCAAATCATGAGCAAGTAATGCAAAAAGAATGAATGAAATGGTAGTTATACAAATGAAAAGTTCCCTAAACATGTTATGCTATAGAAAGTGATAAACGAGTACCTTGCGTGTACCAAACTTTGAAAACTATCATTACCATACATCTGTTGTTGACACACTCAAATTCAGACAATCACCAAAAGATACCTCAAACTATCAAAGAAAAATTGGATTCCAAACAACAACAAGAGAATTAACACAACTAAACATCCAGGTGAAATTGAATAAACAAGTTGAAAAGTGAAGATAAGAAAATTTTAAAACTGATCCAATTTCAACTTGTTTAAACAAAAATCAACGCACTACCTAAACTAACAAAAATTAAAAAAAAATAAACATGTTTGTTTTACGTCATAAGCTCGACACCTATTATTTATATACACTTCTCCAAGTTGCCTCTATACATGGTTAATTCTCACTGACGGTGAAACCTAACCAAACACTTTAACAAACGTGAAGAGAAACAAACATATACACTAAATTTACAAGTATCAAAACCATGTAAAATTCACAAATATGGTAAACATATACAAGTATAAATATAAACAAGTGAATATAGATAATATATATGATGTCTATAAAAGTTAAAAATAAAGAAACTATCGCAATGCGATCCAATAAAAATACCAATCCCCGACAACAATGCTATATTGCTGAAGAAGAAAAGCGGCAAGCAAAAAGTAAGTATTAATTACCGGGTGAAATTTAGGTTATATCGTATCGTTTCCATAGAGATTGGTGCTACTTAATTGTCATTCAAAAATTTCTCATTAATGAGTTTAGGTTAGAATGGGTTGATATTAAGGTAAGGTAAAAGGTATTAACAGAAAATAAATTCATTCTTCAAAGGGGAATCTTATCAGACATGCATATAATCCATTCTTAATAGATTTAAACTTATCAACCAGTTATACTCAACCTACAATACTCATCAATGTCATTACGTATCAAACACAACACCCACTATATCATCTCAGTGCTAATCTCTCAACCAACCTCAATAACACAAAAGTCAATTGTGCTACTCGCATCGACGATCTCTCAACACGACACAACCAACACAGAGGCATTAATCAAAGACACCCAAGTGAATAATAATCTAAATATATCTATAGAATCTAGAAACCATTATATAATGGTCCTAGATAAGAATTAGAGCAGTATATGTGTGTAACAAATCAGACCCCTAGCACAAAGCAAAAATCCAAGATAACAATCGACAATGATTTGTAAAGAAAATTATATATAACACCATGGGCAAACAATATACATGAGTTCAAATTAAAAATACAAACAAAACCCAACAAAAGATAAATACAAAGAGAGAAGAAAAGATAAATCACAAATCTTCGGGTTTGTTAGTGCCAATCAAAGAGAAACCCACCTCGAATCATCCATAAGCAAAGCCCTAGTGTTGTTTTCTAAGCTAAACCTAAGGAAAATGAGGTTGTTGGAGTTGGGAGAACAAAACTCACCACCAAAAACCATCAACTTCGGAAATGAATTGAAAAGGAAATATAAACAAAAGATCCTCATGCGTCGCTCGAAGATATAAAAGTGTCACCCATCGATGGTTCTTAAATACAAGGCCCGGGTTGCGCCATGTACTCAACTGGTCACAAATATCTTACATCGCCCAATGAAGGAAAAGATTCACCCGGCGATACCTTTATTTCTCGCCTAGTGACATAGCAACGAAGCAAGGCAGAAGATTTACTCCAACCTATTGCTCCACCATTTCCCGGTGGCGTAGACGCGATGCACCTCGCACATCCATCACCTGGCGGTGCACACCAGTCCAACATTTTTTGTTGCTTTCTATGCATAATTTTTAATGGCTCTCTCTTCTTGGCCTTATTCCTTTATTGATCCAACAACACATCTTGTAGCTTTTATTTCTCTTGCTCTAACATGTTGCGACTGGTTTTTAAATAAAAAGTCGCCACTATTAGTTTTTATCCTAGGGAAAGGAATCTAACAGAAAACCCTAATTCGCAGGTAGAGATTCTAGGTTTCAGACTCTATTAGACGAAATGAAGGTGTTAGGCACCTTTCATCTACCTTGTTAACAAGGATAGTAGGTTTTAGGTTTAGGTTTCGGGTTAAACAGGGTTTTAAATTTTAATAGGGGAACTCGTCACGATTTTTGATCGTATCGTCTTATGAGGAATCATAGTCCTAATTCGTAGTTCGTATGGGGTTGGTTTTTTAGGGGTTGTAAATGTACTTTGAATCGCCTCGCATTTTGATCGGGAGTAGACATTGTGGAGATTTTGGCTAAATGCACGATTAGTCAAAATCTGTTTGAAACCCTTTTACAAAAAACAATTGTTTAGATTATTTGATTGCAAATAATAGTTTGAGATTGGTTAGTGTTTATCGTGTGAATTGCGAAAAAATCTTATTAATGCATGATTAAAAAATATTTAATACAAATAATATAAGAAAATAATATATGCATTTTTGAATAAAAATAATTTGGATGATAATATAATAATATTTACATAGGATAAATAATAATAATATAAAAATTAATATTAATAATCATAATAATTATAAATATTAATAATAAAAGTAATCATTAAAAACAATAAAAAAAAGAAAATGGAATAAAGAATTAGAATTAAAAAAATATAGAAAACAAAATAATCATGGGGGTGTATTATTAGTTAGCAAGTAAAAGCAGAGGGTGCAGTTAGGATTCTGGGCTAAGCCCATTACGTTTGCTGGACAGGGGGTGCAATTTGTTTAGGTGTTTAGCAATTAAGTGAAAGAGGGGTGTGAAAAGTGAACGGGCTTGGCCCATTAAGCATTGCAAAGGGGCCGGCTTGATTGAGTGTGCACGGGAGTATAGAGCTTATGGTGGACTTGGCCTTACGGCTATCCACAAACAACCAAACGAGTCTAATAGGGAGGAACATGGTGTTACTACACACGCGCGGGTACAGGATCACTGTGGAATACTAATATTGTTTTTTACATTTCATTTTACATTATTCTTGTTTTTGTTTTACAACTACTCCCCTCTCCCTCTCTCGCATGACCCTAACCCTTCACCTTCTTCTTCTCTAACCTAGCCTCCTCCAACCACGGCGATGCTGAATATCAAACCCCGCCGTTTACTAACCCACAACCCTTAATAAACCAAAAAATAGAAAAGCTATGAAACTTTACCCCTTTTCGCAATCTCGTTCTTGATTTCCAACTTCCAGTTCTGCCTCTGATTCTCTTTCTCTGTGTATTTGCAGGTTCCGGTAAGTTTGAGTGGAGGTGGCAATGAGATGGTGGTGGAGAGATTGAAGGCGCGGTGGACGGCGAGGTGGTCAGCAGCAGTTAGGGTTTTAGATATTTAAACCCTTACCAATTTATTCCTTCTTCGAGCTTCAAGGAAAGGGTTTGGCCCTTACTCGCGATTTTATTCTTCTTGTTTCAAGTTCATCCCTTTCTATATCAAGCTTCGCCCCTTTCTTCTGTATTCGATCCTCCCCCCTGGTTCTCTATTAGTTCATCAGTATATATAGGCTTTTTTTTAGATTTTAGGGTTTAGAAAGAAATTAGGGATTTGATTAGGTTGTTGATTGATTTTGTATTGAATATGATTAGAGATTTTGTTCTTGTAATTGATTTAATTTCTAAGATATTTAGATTTGCTTTACTGTCAATTTTCAGGTTTGGATTGTATTGTATGATTTGGACTTGGTTAGGTTTTTTTTCTTCAGATTTGAATTGATTTAGGATAAAGATCCAATTTTGCAGATTTAGTTTAGTTTTTGAGATTTGATTTCAACAGTAGTTGTTACGGCAAAAAAACGCACAAATTTGTTGGCAAATTGGAACAATACGCGTTTCTAATATTTGGGCCAGCATAGTTGTTATTTCATTCAGCATGCGTTTTTTTTTTCAAATACAGACTGGGCCTTGGAAATGTTTTCAAAACTTGACCCAATATCTTTCTAAACCACACTCTTTAATAACTAAAATATATAAACAATTGTTAACGAAAACATTATCATGATAAAAAAGTTTATCAGCAATATATTACGTTTTTCCTTTTAACAAAGAAATTTATTATTTTATTTTTTTATAGTAATAACAAACAATTTGAATACTTAATGCTTCTTTATGTCATGAGACCGCAAAATCCCAAGAAGACAAATGGGCCCAACTTAATATTTTATTTACTGCCGTAATCCGAATTGGGCCTCTTTGCCAGAAATTGGGCCAAACATTAATTTGATCCAATAGATTCTCACCCAAAAACAAAACTCCTAACCAACAAATGACAAAATCGTCCAATAGGTTTTGGATAAAAACGTAATGGGCCCGTTATTAGTAATTACACCCCTTATTCACTGTTTACCACCAAAACGGATATGAGCCATGGATTTTAATATATTTGAAAATTGAATTCTCTCCTCCTAATAACAACAATACCTAAATGAATTTAAATCAGAACTTAATTATTATTATTATTGAAATAGTTTTTCATTTTCGAAACGCATGGGCCAATGGCCAACATGCTTCGTGAACGGACATATGAGTCTTTCTTATTTAGAAAGCCCCGCTTTCCTGAATTAAAATACACCCCCTAGTCTTGGATAAAGATGAGCCATCAGATACCGCTGTACCATATTTAATTAAATATTTCTTGTATTTAAATCTTGAAAAATAAAATCATCGAGGTAGGACAAATTTGGGGCACGACACAACAATTCTCAAATACCTACAAAATGAATACATAATTATCAAATGGTACACCATGTACACAAAAATGCACTATACATAAACTAAACAAATTTACCATCAAAGCAGGGAATTATTCATAAAATATTAACAAAAGCATTGATAAGTGCAACAAAAAGTATATACAAAAATAAATATAATTTGCACTTATAAAACTCTCTCCAACTTGAACTTCTGTTTTCTCAGACAAGGCCAAACCAATTTAAAGAATCAAAATTAATCAACTAAAAAATCATGAATCAACAAGTTTGAAAAACGAAGACAAATGTATGGTTCAAACCAAGAACGTACACACAAAATACATACTTACCACAATCCTACAACAACAACATGTAAACAAAACGAATCCTAAGTACAAAAATCATACAAAACATTCTAAAACAAAACAAGCTCAAAAATGAATCACACCTAGAAAAAATTAATCGGTAGATGAAGAACACACAAAAGTGATAGACAAAAACACTCATCTATAATCTTGCAAACAACAGAATAAATTATGCATTTATACAAAAATTCACATTGAACATTCTGATTGGTGGAAATAGAACTGACTGTTTTTTAAGTTGGTTTCGCGAAATGTCGCGGTAAGCAAGAGTCGCCACCGTCTTTTATATTCTCCAACATGGAAAGGACAAAAGCACAGCAAAATTCCTTCTTTGAGAATGTTTCTCGGTTCGGGAGGTAGATTTATAGAAAGGGAAGGTGTTAGCACCCTTTCTATCCATGGTTATCCATGGGCTCTTAGGTACTTGCTCTTATGTTTTCAAAAATTGTTTGCTTTTCAAGTGTGTGTGGGTTTTGAAAAAAGTTTCGTTTGAAAAATTTCTAAGTAGCTCTTGTATATGTCCTCAAGAGTGTATGAAAAATTTGTTTGAAAACTTTTAGAAAGTGTAGGTGCGAAAAGTTTTTTTGTTTGTTTGAAAAGAGCAAGTACCCATGAGATCTACCTACTCTAAGGAATTAGGCTGTGTAAGAGTCCTTTAGACAGTGCTATCCCACCATTGAAAGGTAGGTAGCACCGTCGTTGGAGGTGTTCAGGTCAATTCGATTAAGGGACATGTGTGGTCACCAAAGCAATGGTAGGATACCTTAGAAGTAACCCTAATGTCCTAGATCCTTTTATCCAAGGCAATCGTTTCGAGGCAACCGGATCTTTAGACAGAAAGGCGACCTCATTCGAGGTAACTAGTGAGGCGTACCTTAGAAGTGGCATGTGCATGTGTGTTGTTTCATGTTAATGTTTGTCTTTGTACATGTTATTTGTGAGCTACGGATTAATTTTATTTTTTCATACATTCTTTCATGCATTGTTAACAGTTAGGAGTGCGGAAAATAAATTGCGGAAATGTAAATCTAGCTATTACAAGGCGCGGGTCTATACATCGCCAAAAACAAAAACCCGTTTTGGAAAATAAAGTGCGAGAATTTAAATAAGGCGATAAAATCCTAATTAACTATTACATATCCGGAGACAGTTACATAAATAATTAAAATAAAGAATTAAAACTAAAATGCGCGCGAAAGAATGAAATCGGGAACGTCCTAAGGGTTTTGACCCTTTTAAGAAAAGAATTGAATTTTTTTGTCCTTTTTTGTAATTAATGAAATTAAAACTAATAACTAATTAATTAATTAAAAAAATGTTTTTTTTGTATTTTTATATTTTTAATGAAATAAAATAAAAAAAGAAATTAAAAAATGAAAGTGAAAGACCTAATTCTAGATTAATTTTACTTATTAAAAAAATGTTAAAGTTAAACTAATTAAACTAATTAATTTATTAGTATTTTATTTACAAAATAAGTTAATAAATAATAAAATGTTTTTTTTTATTTTTATGGGAAAAGTTAGTTTATGAGGTAATTAAATAATAATAATGGTTAATAATTAATAACAGGGAAATTATAAAAGAAAAGAAAATAAAAAGAGAAAAAAGAAAAAGAAAATAAGAACCCAGGGGGTGTTGGACCCTTAGGGAGGTGAATCAGGAATTTAGGCCCATTGTCTCAAGCCTTTTTGACTTTTGAATCGTCCAGAGGCGTGTTGACCAGGGAGCATGGTGTGGAGCACCCTTTGGCCTTTGGATTGATCTTTTGAGACACTTGGCGCGTATCTGTATGAGGCCTATGGTGGAACGCGTCTAGGAAGCTGCATGGGAATTTGTTAGAAAAAAATAATATTGAGAGTTGGGGGGACCTGGGAAAACTTACAGCGCGGTATGATGGACCTTAGGACGTGGCAAGGGTTGCTTTAGCTTCAGAGTATGGCAAAGAAGAGAGTCACGTTCTCCTTTTGGCCTGAAAATGCTTGCAACACTCCTTTTGATCTCACACTTTTTTTGACACTTTTTGGATTTTGCTCTGGCCGTTTGTGCACACTCTAGGTTGTGAATGAGGCTTGCAAGGCTTGCATATATAGTAATGAGTGAGAATAAGTCACATTTAGGAGCCTTTAACCATTGCAATTAAGCTTTGGATTTTGTCTTAACCACCATTAAAGGCCTTTCAAAGCTTTGTCCAAATTCAAAATTTCGTGTATAAATGAGCTTGGCATGGTTTTGGTATGTGGAATATGACACATGAAGGCTAATCAAACCACAAGATACCATTTAATTAATTATTTTAATTTTATTTGAATTATTATGGATTAAAATGAATTAAATCCATAAAAATTAAACAAAAATGGAAAAATAGTTATTTGGTCTTGAAATTGATCATGGGACACGTGGGTGGCATGACAAGGATGAATCAAGTGGAAAAAAGTGGGCCCTTTTGTAAAAAATTGAAGTTTCAAGGATAGTTGACTTTTGCCATTTCACAAAAATTTCCCAACTTCTCCAATGCATATCTTGCTCAATTTTGATCATATGAACATGCTCATGGACATTTTGGAAAGGTCTTGAAGTCCTCTAACCAATGCCTTTGGTCCCATGTAATTTGAATTTACCAATCTCAAGTTATGGTCTTTGACTTAAAATGCCTTTTTGTTGACTTTTGAAAATGACCTATAATGTTGAAATTGGTAACTTTTTGTGAGAGCGTTTCTTGGACTTGGAATGTGAAGATGATTTGTAGGAAATGTCATCCCCTTCAAAATGAGCATTGGATGGGATTTTTCTGATGAACCATGAAAATGTTATGCCTTGGTCAAGTTACAGTTGACTTTTTCAACTGTCCAAAAATGGAAACTTTTGCATCTTGATGATTTTTGAGCCATGCTTGTAGAATCATGATCAAGACTTGATAAAATGATGATTTTGGCTTCAAAATAATATGTTGACCAAAATTTTTTACTTTTGACTGCCAAATGACCATTTTACCCCTACAGTTGATTGTGAAGCAATTAGGGTTTTTGACTGTGCAACTTGACCTTGTGAGCCTTGAAACTTGGCATGTAGATGCTTGACAATGTTTATAGGCATGTGGGACTTGATTGAGCCCTTGAAAACCTCAACTTCTTTGCAAGAACCAAAACCCTAATTTTGACTGGCTTAGGAGGATGGTTTGAACTGTGCAACCCTTGAGCAAATTGAGATGATGCTTGTCAAAACTTTGAAGAATATGGGAGGGAAAATTTTGGGGTACAACAGTTGCCCCTGTTAAATCTTCTTAGATCTGAGGATGTAGATTGGCTTGCGTGCCTTTCGTGATCCGAAGGTGGAAGATGATTGAACATTAGAGTGCCCAGAAATTTGCACTCACATAGTGGAATGTCAGCAATGTGATGGCGGGAATGGGCTTATAGATGCCATTTGGAGAGATGATGGATAGGAGGATGGGCTTATAGATGCCATCTGGAGATGTGACAGAACCTTGTCGGGAAGGGGCTTATAGATGCCATTTGGAGAGATGGTGGATAGGAGGATGGGCTTATAGATGCCATATGGAGATGTGACAAAACCTTGTCGGGAATGGGCTTATAGATGACATTTGGAGACTGTTGACAGGTGGATGGGCTTATAGATTCCATCTGGAGGTGGTCTGTTGAACTGTAATTTTTGTAAGTTGAAAGAGGGAACCTGTGTAGGGTTGCCTGATGATGAGCTCGTGTAAAGCTGCATCTTGGAAAGAAGGACACCTGTTTAGGGTTGACTGATGATGAGCTCGTGTAAAACTGCATCTGAAATGGAGAAGGAACCTGTGTAGGGTTATTTTGATGACGAGTCCGTGTAAAACCGCATCTAGAGCTGAGAAGGAAACCTATGTAGGGTTTACTGATGACGAGTCCGTGTAAAACTGCGTCTGGAGTTTGAGAAGGGAACCTGTGTGGGGTTACTTTGATAATGAGCCCGTGTAAAACTGCATCCTGGAAGAAGTAAAACCTGGGTAGGGTTTCTGATGACGAGTCCATGTAAAACTGCATCTTTGGGAAGAGAGGACCTGTGTAGGGTTTCTTTGACGACGAGCCCGTGTAAAACTACGTCTGGAGAGAGAGAACCTGTGTAGGGTTTCTTCGGGATAAGTTCGTGTAAAACTTTCGGAGGAACCGGGGTGAGGTTACTTCGGGATAAGTCCGTGTAAGACTTCTGGAGGAACCGGGGTAAGGTTACTGCAGGATAAGTTCGTGTAAAACTTCTGGATGAACCGGGGTAAGGTCATCTTGAGATAAGCCCGTGTAAGACTTCTGGAGGAACCAGTGTAGGGTTACTGTAGGGTAAGTTCGTGTAAAACTTCTGAATGAACTGGGGTAAGGTTACTTCGGGATAAGTCCGTGTAAGACTTCTGGAGGAACCGGGGTAAGGTTACTGCAGGATAAGTTCGTGTAAAACTTCTGGATGAACCGGGGTAAGGTCATCTTGAGATAAATCCGTGTAAGACTTCTTGATGAATCGGGGTGAGGTCATCTTGAGATAAGTCTGTGTAAGACTTCTGGAGGAACCGGGGTAAGGTTACTGTAGGATAAGTTCGTGTAAGACTTCTGGAGAAACCGGAGTAAGGTTACTGCAGGATAAGTTCATGTAAAACTTCTGGATGAACCGGGGTAAGGTCATCTTGAGATAAGTCCGTGTAAGACTTCTGGAGAAACTGGGGTAAGGTTACTGCAGGATAAGTTCGTGTAAAACTTCTTGATGAACCGGGGTAAGGTCATCTTGAGATAAGTCCGTGTAAGACTTCTTCTGAAAGAAAAGGAACCGGTGTAGGGTTACTGCAGGATAAGTTCGTGTAAAACTTCTTGATGAACCGGGGTAAGGTCATCTTGAGATAAGTCTGTGTAAGACTTCTTCTGAAAGAAAAGGAACCGGTGTAGGGTTACTTTGATGATAAGTCCGTGTAAGACTTCGTCTGAAAATTGAGAAGGAACCGGTGTAGGGTTGCCTGATGATGAGTTCGTGTAAAACCACATCTGAGGTTGAGAAGGAACCGGTGTAGGGTTGCCTGTTGATGAGCCCGTGTAAGACTTCTTCTGAAAGAAAAGGAACCGGTGTAGGGTTTCCTGAGGATGATCAAGTAGATAATTGTCCTGTTTGGTTTCGGATATTAACCCACGATCAGTCGTCCACAGAATTTTCCTGGCTTGTTACCGGTGTTGATCTGGAACTGTAAAGGTAGATGGTAATCATCTTTTGATTGACTTTTTTCTGAAAAGGCAAAGTATTAGTCGTATGCAATGTCATGATGCATGAACTACATGATTTTAAGATGTTCTAAAAAATAAATGAGATTTGTGTTGTATGATGCGTATGCATGCTATAATGTATGAAGATGTGATGTTTATGAATGTATTCTCGTCTGGGTAAATAAATTATTGACGAATGTCGGGAGTTTGTTGAATCCTGGGCTGATGTTGAAGAGTAGATTTCTTCGTTTCCGCCGGGGATGATGATTGCAAGAATAAACCGGTAGGAGAAGACGACTCCGTTGGGGAATAATCCTGGCGAAGAGATTACTCTGCGGGGAATTACTCTGTGGGAAGAGATACTTCGTTGAGGTTTTGATGAGAACTCCACTGGGGATTCCGTTGATATGTTTTGTTGAGGATTTTTGATGAACGCCGCTGGGGGATAGGAAGAACTTTGCCGAGGACGATCTTTCCGTGGTAATTAGCTGAGGATAACCCCGTTATAAGCTCTGGTGGGGAAATAACCTTTGAATAAAGTCGGGGAGAGGTGTTCGTACTCTGCAGGTGATAAGCTTCCAGAATCTACTGGGGATAAGCTTCCAGAATCTACTGGGGAGATTGATTCAACTCTCCTGGGGAGACTTTGGACTGCACTGGAAAGTGGCTCCACTGGATGTCTGTATTCCGCCGGGGAATAATCTTATATTAAGACGGCCGGGGATGCCTGCTTAGGAACATCTGCATACTGCTGGAGAACATTGAGATTTTCTGGGGATACCCAACTTACTTAAGGCTGACAGTAGACTAACTCTGCTTGGGGAGAGCGTTGTTGACTTGCTGGAGATACTGTGCCTTGTCAGGGCTGACGGGAGACCAACTCTGCTCGGGGGAGAGTATTGTTGGACCTTGTCTTACTCCCGGGGAGTGGAGGCCTCTTGGTTATGTTCTTCAGCCGAACCTATCTTGGTACCTTGGTTGACAGAGCAACTAGATCACTCGGACAAATCATTATTGCCCCTGTTTCTGATGTGGGGGAAGAAGATACCTTGTGGAGGTGCTTGATAACTGCCGATTTGACCAATCTTCTTCTGGTAGGCAAGTGACGAGATGACGGGACATAGTCGTACGCTCTTGATCCCTAACTTTTGCCTGGACCGCCCTTTCGGGTTTTCAGTCCATCGGGATACCCTTTTTTGCCCAAGCCGCCTTTTCAGGTTTTTGACTTGCCGGGTGTACAGATTTTTTCATTTCATCCCTTGTTTTTGCCCGAACCCTTTTGGTTCGCCGGGAAGCCCTTATTTTTGCCTAGGTGTGTCAACCTAGCGGGTCTTTGATTATGCATAGTATTTTTTCGACTATGTCCATGCTCTCAGAATGTAGGGAGATGCCCCTGTTGTTGTGTTGCCATGCGACCAGAAGATGTTTGATCAGGCAAGATTCGTAGTTGGAACTCATGTACAATGCCCCAGGTGACTCAGGCGGAGATTTTCCCCAGGCTATTAGGCATTTGAGAGATTCTTTGAATCTTGACTGGACTGCCCTAGATGATGGGCAATGATCATGCCATGCCCCTTGATTGGAGGTGCTTTTGTTCATTAGACATTCGTCGTGCGAACTTCTATGCTGTTCAAACAAATAGTCACATGCAAGCAATGTTATATTAAAAATGCAAAGCTTATGTCTGTCTTGAAATTTTTGAAAATGCATTTTCAGTAAAATAAGCAAATTTTGTAAAATGTGATGTCAACTCAGTATTTTACAACAAGCCTTAAGGAGTCAGGATACCTTTTGTAACAGTATGCCTTCGAACTAACCCATGCTTCAGCTAGGACTTTTTAAGGGTTATAACGTGGCCTGGTTCACGGTTTAAAAAATAAAGGATAAAGGCTCAAATTATATTTGTACCCACCCGCTCTTCGTGATGTTTTTCAAACCTAAACTCAGTTGATCGTGCGTTAGACCTTGTTCGAGTCTTTGTCCTAATATTCCCATGATGGTTCGGATGTTGACATTTTATTTTGAATAGGCAGTCATTTCCTCGTTGAGGGTTTGCAGGTCCTCTTTTCTTTTTGATTTCGTTATCCCTGTTTTTTGCCTGAACTGTTTCTTTTGTGATTACAGTCAGCAGGATGCCCCAGTTTTGTAAGTCTCCTTCATAGGTTTTGACTTAATGGGCGTTTATTTTGAGGGATAATGACTGCCTGTCTTTATGATTATTCGGAACCATCACTGCCTTTTGTTTTGTGAGGACCTCTTTGGTGCTATTCGTTGTGCACTTGGATCAACTGAGAGAACTACCCTGCCCCAGGTTATGATTAAGGGTTTTAATTTTCGAAAAGAAAAAACTCCTACTTCTTTGGCTCGAAGGGGTTGACGAGGGATTATCTTCCTTATAACTCCAGTGTTTAGGAATTGAAACAATGCCTGTACCTCATCAGCGGGGTCTGTTCAAAACCATATTGTAGATTATGGTATCGTTTTCGTCATCCTCCCTCAAGAGGCTTAGAATTATTAATTGAGAGTTGACATCAAAAAATGAAAGCAGTTTGAATATAGCGAATGAGAATATATTGATTCAAAACAGACATATGCGATGCATTGATAAAGTAAAAGAGTTTGACACGAACAAATGTTTGAACAATCAGAGAAAAATACAACTTGAACATTCGAATGAACAAAAGCTTCTTAGTTTGCACCAGTCATTTCAGATGGAAGATTCTCAGCAGAAGATTTTCATTTTCCCTCCCGGCATTAACTCCAGCACCCTTCCATCGATCAAGTCTTGGATCTTGTTCCTCAGGCTCCAACAGTTGTCAGTGTCATGTCCAGGACTGTCAGAATGGTAGGCACACCTTTCATCAGGATTGTACTTTAGGGAGGTTATGTTGATCTTCTTAGGAGTATCCTTTAAAGCAATCAGCTTGACCTCCAACAAGAGTTTCAGTATTAGTGAGGATGGCACACCAGTCTCCGAGAAATGTCTTCCAGACGTATTTTGCTTATGCCAATTACCCTTTTGACGCTGGTGAGGTTGATGCTGGGCTTGTGACCCCGAAGCAAACTGAGGATCTTTTCCCTTGTCTTCTTGCCCCACAGGTGGTTGAATGATGGCTTGCTCTTCAACCTTAGATGTTTACCCCAATTGGTTATCCCGAAGCAGTTGGTTGACGAGAACCCTGAGCTCTCCTTGTCTTTGAGATAAGTCTTGGATAAGAGCCATTTGCCCCAGCATCTGGGTTCTCATTACATCCACCTCATCTTGCAGATGTTTCTGCCGTTCGTCCTTGTCGTCTTCGGGACTCTTCCTGACCAAATTCCCCATGAGGAGTGTTCTCAGCTCTTCCTGCCCCTTGGATAGATTTAGGAGGATCTCCCCGAACCGAGTCTCTTGAGCATGAAGATCCTGGTTGTTTTGTTGGGAAGCCATTACTGAAATAAACAGCAGAGATGGTAAGAGATCTGTACCAAGGGTACCTGTAATGCAATGATATTTATGTATGCATGCGATGTTTTCAAGGATCTCGCGGGGTAAACAAGAAAATTGTTAGAATTTGAATTTTGTAGCTTGATGGAAGGAACTTCATGTTGATGAGAGTCCTTCTTCAAGAGTCAAGGCTCACCATATCGAGTGGGTCATAGCCCCTGACTCAAGTCATTAACCTTGGCTAGAGGAAAATAAATCCCCTTTGCCCCTTGCTAGACATCATGACCTGCATCACAAACCCTTGAGATCCTTGAAATGGATTAGTCCTTATGTAGGATGTATGCAATGGTATGATGGCATGATGTTATGCTATGCGTGGAGTGATGTAAGTAAACCCTGTTATGAGTCCAAGTTAAGCACTGTAAACAAACCCTGCAAGAAACTCATGTGTTAGATAACAAGCATGCAAGTAGTCAAGTCTGAAAGCACACAAGTCACACAAGACAGCCCTTAGAGTTTAGGCCAGCATGAAGTTTGGGGTACTACCCTCTTGAAGTTGGTGGGCTCAAAACCTGTCCTATCAAAAATAACCGGGTTCTAAGGAGCTCAATATCATTGGGTTGTCTTCCATGTTCATTGTTTTGATTTAGCCACTGGATTGGCGATCAAAATATTCCAAGAAAACAACCCTCAATGAGTGTAGTATCGAGTATCAACCAACTTCGGACTGCACCAAAGTCAGTCACCTCACTACCCCTAAAGAGGCCAGGATGGTCAAGTAAGGTTCCTAAGGTCAGTTGATGTTTCACGACACCATGCGGCGGCCCCGTACTCTCCTTGACTTGACTCAAGGGTTACCGGTACTCACCAAAGTGCCACATCAACGTAGCTAACTGCTTCAACCGTGTCGGTATACCCCACACAGTTCCCTCACAGTTTTGTTGCTACTTTCTAGAAGGTATCCCCCAGATCCGGGTTAGGATCTATGAAACTCCAAGGCAAACCAACAATATTAAATCAAGCAAAGCAAGTAATTGAAAACATGATGATGAACTATTCCTAAGGTACACCCCACTTATTAGATCTCCCCAGCAGAGTCGCCAGTTCTGTGATCGGTGGAAATAGAACTGACTGTTTTTTAAGCTGGTTTCGCGAAATGTCGCGGTAAGCAAGAGTCGCCACCGTCTTTTATATTCTCCAACATGGAAAGGACAAAAGCACAGTAAAATTCCTTCTTTGAGAATGTTTCTCGGTTCGGGAGGTAGATTTATAGAAAGGGAAGGTGTTAGCACCCTTTCTATCCATGGTTATCCATGGGCTCTTAGGTACTTGCTCTTATGTTTTCAAAAATTGTTTGCTTTTCAAGTGTGTGTGGGTTTTGAAAAAAGTTTCGTTTGAAAAATTTCTAAGTAGCTCTTGTATGTGTCCTCAAGAGTGTATGAAAAATTTGTTTGAAAACTTTTAGAAAGTGTAGGTGCGAAAAGTTGTTTTGTTTGTTTGAAAAGAGCAAGTACCCATGAGATCTACCTACTCTAAGGAATTAGGCTGTGTAAGAGTCCTTTAGACAGTGCTATCCCACCATTGAAAGGTAGGTAGCACCGTCGTTGGAGGTGTTCGGGTCAATTCGATTAAGGGACATGTGTGGTCACCAAAGCAATGGTAGGACACCTTAGAAGTAACCCTAATGTCCTAGATCCTTTTATCCGAGGCAACCGTTTCGAGGCAACTGGATCTTTAGACAGAAGGGCGACCTCGTTCGAGGAAACTAGTGAGGCGTACCCTAGAAGTGACATGTGCATGTGTGTTGTTTCATGTTAATGTTTGTCTTTGTACATGTTATTTGTGAGCTACGGATAAATTTTATTTTTTCATACATTCTTTCATGCATTGTTAACAGTTAGGAGTGCGGAAAATAAATTGCGGAAATGTAAATCTAGCTATTACAAGGCGCGGGTCTATACATCGCCAAAAACAAAAACCCGTTTTGGAAAATAAAGTGCGAGAATTTAAATAAGGCGATAAAATCCTAATTAACTATTACATATCCGGAGACAGTTACATAAATAATTAAAATAAAGAATTAAAACTAAAATGCGCGCGAAAGAATGAAATCGGGAACGTCCTAAGGGTTTTGACCCTTTTAAGAAAAGAATTGAATTTTTTTGTCCTTTTTTGTAATTAATGAAATTAAAACTAATAACTAATTAATTAATTAAAAAAATGTTTTTTTTGTATTCTTATATTTTTAATGAAATAAAATAAAAAAAGAAATTAAAAAATGAAAGTGAAAGACCTAATTCTAGATTAATTTTACTTATTAAAAAAATGTTAAAGTTAAACTAATTAAACTAATTAATTTATTAGTATTTTATTTACAAAATAAGTTAATAAATAATAAAATGTTTTGTTTTATTTTTATGGGAAAAGTTAGTTTATGAGGTAATTAAATAATAATAATGGTTAATAATTAATAAAAGGAAAATTATAAAAGAAAAGAAAATAAAAAGAGAAAAAAGAAAAAGAAAATAAGAACCCAGGGGGTGTTGGACCCTTAGGGAGGTGAATCAGGAATTTAGGCCCATTGTCTCAAGCCTTTTTGACTTTTGAATCGTCTAGAGGCGCGTTGACCAGGGAGCATGGTGTGAAGCACCCTTTGGCCTTTGGATTGATCTTTTGAGACACTTGGCGCGCATCTGTATGAGGCCTATGGTGGAACACGTCTAGGAAGCTGCATGGGAATTTGTTAGAAAAAAATAATATTGACACTTGGGGGGACCTGGGAAAACTTACAGCGCGGTATGATGGACCTTAGGACGTGGCAAGGGTTGCTTTAGCTTCAGAGTATGGCAAAGAAGAGAGTCACGTTCTCCTTTTGGCCTGAAAATGCTTGCAACACTCCTTTTGATCTCACACTTTTTTTGACACTTTTTGGATTTTGCTCTGGCCGTTTGTGCACACTCTAGGTTGTGAATGAGGCTTGCAAGGCTTGCATATATAGTAATGAGTGAGAATAAGTCACATTTAGGAGCCTTTAACCATTGCAATTAAGCTTTGGATTTTGTCTTAACCACCATTAAAGGCATTTCAAAGCTTTGTCCAAATTCAAAATTTCGTGCATAAATGAGCTTGGCATGGTTTTGGTATGTGGAATATGACACATGAAGGCTAATCAAACCACAAGATACCATTTAATTAATTTTTTAATTTTATTTGAATTATTATGGATTAAAATGAATTAAATCCATAAAAATTAAATAAAAATGGAAAAATAATTATTTGGTCTTGAAATTGATCATGGGACACGTGGGTGGCATGACAAGGATGAATCAAGTGGAAAAAAGTGGACCCTTTTGTCAAAAATTGAAGTTTCAAGGATAGTTGACTTTTGCCATTTCACAAAAATTTCCCAACTTCTCCAATGCATATCTTGCTCAATTTTGATCATATGAACATGTTCTTGGACATTTTGGAAAGGTCTTGAAGTCCTCTAACCAATGCCTTTGGTCCCATGTCATTTGAATTTACCAATATCAAGTTATGGTCTTTGACTTAAAATGCCTTTTTGTTGACTTTTGAAAATGACCTATAATGTTGAAATTGGTAACTTTTTGTGAGAGCATTTCTTGGACTTGGAATGTGAAGATGAGTTGTAGGAAATGTCATCCCCTTCAAAATGAGCATTGGATGGGATTTTACTGATGAACCATGAAAAAGTTATGCCTTGGTCAAGTTACAGTTGACTTTTTCAACTGTCCAAAAATGGAAACTTTTGCATCTTGATGATTTTTGAGCCATGCTTGTAGAATCATGATCAAGACTTGATCAAATGATGATTGTGGATTCAAAATAAGATGTTGACCAAAAATTTTGACTTTTGACTGCCAAATGACCATTTTACCCCTATAGTTGATTGTGAAGCAATTAGGGTTTTTGACTGTGCAACTTGACCTTGTGAGCCTTGAAACTTGGCATGTAGATGCTTGACAATGTTTATAGGCATGTGGAACTTGATTGAGCCCTTGAAAACCTCAACTTCTTTGCAAGAACCAAAACCCTAATTTTGACTGGCTTAGGAGGATGGTTTGAACTGTGCAACCCTTGAGAAAATTGAGATGATGCTTGTCAAAACTTTGAAGAATATGGGAGGGCAAATTTTGGGGTACAACAAACATACAACGGAAAGAATCACAAGGGCTTTTCAAGGTTGTAATGTGACTTGGTTAACAAACAAGGGATAAGTCTTAAAGCTAATCGAAATAAAAACTTGCCTAAACCTAAGAGAGTAATTACTTTCACAAAGTTTAAAGCAAAATAATTCCAATAAAACTCCTTCATCCCAAATTTCAAACCATTACACATCACTTATTATCGCAAAATTATTCAATACTTTTTTTATTTTTATTTTTCCAAGACTTTTTCATCTTTTTTATTTTCTTTTTCTAATCTTTCTTTTTCTCAACTTCATAGCAATCACAACATAAGTGAGCAAACAATTCTCTCCCAAACTTGAATTCAACCATCATTAAAGTAAATACTCCCTACTTTCTAAGGCAAGGTAAAAACTCAACTAAAAATCATAGTTAAGGGTTCAAGAAAACAAAAAAAACAATGTCCATACAAAAATTAGAACCAAACACTCATAGAAAAGCATTTAGTAAAATCAACATGGACATTGACAAAAATCTCAAAGGGGGTTACAAATGATCACACACTCACAAGGTAAATTAACTATTTGGCTAGGTAGTTGTGCTCAAAGTCAAACAAAATACCTTGATCACTTTCATGCATTAATACAATCAATACAAACCAAAGATTAATCATAATGAAATCCAGTGAAAACAAGAATTGTGGCCTCCAGCATATATGAACAATGAAAAGCTCCTCATATTTAGGGTAAAAAGGGAGCTAAGTGATTCAAATCATGAGCAAGTAATGCAAAAACAATGAATGGAATGGTAATTATACAAATGAAAAGTTTCCTAAACTTGTTATGCTATAGAAAGCGATAAACGAGTACCTGGCGTGTACCAAACATTGAAAACTATCATTACCATACACCTGCGAGTTGAAACAATCAAATTCACACAATCACCAAAAGTGAACTCAAGATATAGAACCAAAAATGGAGTCAAAACAACAACAAAAGAATTAACACAACTAAATAACCGCGTGAAATTGAATAAACAAGTTGAAAAGTGAAGATAAGAGAATTTTAAAGCTGATTCAATTTCAACTTGTTTGAACAAAAATCAACGCACTACCTAAACTAACAAAAATGAAAAAATAAACATGCTTGTTTCACGTCATAAGCTCGACGCTTGTTATTTATATAAACTTTTTCAAGTTGCCTCTTTTCAGGGTTAATGCTCACTGATGGTGAAACCTAACCAAACACATTAGCAAACATGAAGAGAAACAAACATATACACTAAATTTGCAAGTATCAAAACCATGTTAAATTAACAAATATGGTAAACATATACAAGTATCAATATAAACACGTGAGTATATACAATATATACGATATCTACAAACCTCAAAAACAAAGAAACTATCAAAATGCGATCAAATAAAAACACCAATCCCCGGTAACAACGCTATTTTGCCGAAGCGGAAAAACGACAAGCAAAAAGTAAGCATTAATTACCGAGTGAAATTTAGGTTGTATCGTATCGTGTCCACGAAGATTGGTGCTACTGAATTATCATTTGACAATTTATTGTTAATGAGTTTGGGTTAGAATGGGTTGATTGTAAGGTAAGGTTAAAGGTATTAATAGAAAATAAATTCATTCTTCAAAGGGGAAACTTATCAAGTATGCATATAATCGACTCCTCACAGATTTAAACTTATCAACCAGTTATACTCGACCTAAAATACTCATAAATGTCATCACGTGTCAAACATAACACTCACTATATCATCTCAGTGGCGATCTCTCAACCAACCTCAACAACACAGAAGTCAACCAAGTTACTCGTGTCGGAGATCTCTCAGCACGACACAACCAACACTAAGGCATTAATCACAGACATTCAAGTGAATAATAGCTCTAAACCTATCTTTAGAATTTAGATAATATAAGATAATCATCTTAGATAATAATTTGAGTAGTAAATATCTATAACAGCCAAACCCCTAGTACAAATCCAGGATAACAATCAAAGAAATTTTGTAAAGCAAATTATATATAACTCCATGGGAGACAAACATACATGATTTCAAAGTAAAAATACAATCAAAACCCAAAAAAGAAGATAAATACATAGAGAGGAGAAGAGATAAACCATAAATCTTTCAGTTTGTTAGTGTCGGTTAAAGAGAAATTCACCTCCAATCATGCATAAGCAAAGCCCTAGTGTTATTTTCTAAGCTAAACCTAAGGAAAATGAGGTTGATGGAGTTGGGAGAACAAAAATCACCCCCTAAAACCATCACCTTCCAAAAGGAAATGAAAAGGAAATATAAACAAAATTAGATCTGCACGCATCATCGAGCGACATAAAAGCGTTGCGCGATGATTGTTCATAAATACAAGACCCAGGTTGCGCCATGTATGCAACTGGCCACAGATATCTTCCATCGCCCGTTGAAGGAAAAGCTTCACCCAGCGTCACCTTTATTTCTCGCCCAGCAACACAGCACCGAAGCAAGGCAAAAGGTTTACTCCAACTTATCGCTCCACTGTCGCCCAGCGACACAAACACGTTGCACCTCACCAGGCTCTCTCTTCTTGGCCTTATTTCTTTATTGATCCAATAATGCATCTTGGAGCTTTTATTCCTCTTTCTCCAACAATGCTCAAATACCTACAAAATGAAAACAAAACTATCAAATTGTACAATATGTACATAAAAACGCACTATACACAAACTAAATGAATTTACCAACAAAATAGGGAATTATTCACAAAATATTAACAAAAGCATTGATAAGTACAACAAAAGTCTATACAAAAATAACTACAATTTTCACTTATCACATTTGCATGAGGATGCTAACCTGTCGATAATAATCTTCATGATGATTTTGAATTTGAATTTGGCAAGAGCAATGGGACTAAATTTGTTCATAGAGTCTGCATCATTGGTTTTTGGGATAAGAATGATGGAGTTATAGTTGTAATTGGGAAGAATCCAACCACTCTAAAAAATTTAGTAACAACATTGCACACATTAGATTTGATCACCTCCTAGTAGGTATTAAAGAAGAAACCTCCATAACCATCAGGATCTAGAGCACTAGATTTGTTGAGATTGAAGACCACCCTCTTAATTTCGTCAGAAGCAGGGATGTATAAGAACAATATTTGGTTCTGCATCTGGCCTTGAGTTTTGATGATAACATTACATGGGTGATTAGATAACAATTTAGTACCCTAATTGTTTATTTAGTGTGTAACTTTTGCTAACAGGTTATGAATATGAAGTATTAACATGTGACATCATCAAACTCTGGACTCAACACACTAAGAGATACAAGTGCGTGTGTCATTGCTTAGAATTCTTCTAAAATAACAGTTTTAATGAAATTTAGTTTTAACTCTTCTAAATGTGACTCTGATAGTAAAGCTTCTGAAAGTTTCTCAAGCTCTGAAGATTCCAAGGTCTCTTGCTCCAAGGTTCTGAAGATTCTAAAGACAAGGTTCGGGTGAACAAGTTCTGAAGACTCTGAAGACCAATGGTTCTGAAGATTTTGAAGAGAAGTTCTTGTTGAATGAGTTTTAAAGATTCTGATGACACGACCCTAAAGACCAATACGCTGAAGACTCTTAAGACAAGGTTTTGCTGAACAGATTTTGAAGACTCTAATACCAAGGTTTCAAAGACTGTTTTTTATCCTTCTAAGCATGCTCCAACTCTTACATACTCTAAAGCCTCTGAATATTAGAAGAGAATATCAAAGGTCTCACATGAAGTGATTTTACAAAGTCACATCCTTCCACTACCCTATTTTTGTGGCGCAAGGACTGTACTCTTGGTATTATGTTGCCTACCACTCATACTGATCGTTGTAAGAAGATAATTGGAAATTTTGATATTCCTATTCTATCCTCAAACAAATTTATTTTTTCCTATAAAAGGAAGACTTGGAAGTATTGGAATATTTGAACAACTTTGAAGAAATTTATGCAGATTCAATTTTCTAAAACAATGCCAATATAACTTTGTAAAGTTTTGTAAATCAAGTAACTTTTATTTGTTAACTTGCTATCAAGGAACTGTTGTTTGCTAACTTTCTTAACATTGTTGTGTTATTATTTGTTCTTCATTTTTATGTAATCTGCTTTCAAGAAGCAATATTGTAAACACAAAAACTTGTATTCAACAGTGAGTTGATTGTTCCTTGAGTGACTAAGTGTTAGTGAGATTACTCAAGAAGTCATTGACAATTTGTCTTTGAATTTTTGTTCCTTGAGAAACTAGGGATTTAATCAATATTTTTTCTCATGACATTGACAATTTGTCTTTGGATTGTAACCATTTTGGCTATAATGGATTAAGTCCTTGATTAAGAAATGCAAATCACCTTGGTGGATGGACTGGATTAACTTCTTTAATAGTGAACCAGGATAAAAATAATTGTGTTCATTTATTTTTATCCTTTTGTTAACTTCAAGTGCTTGGTTTCGAAAATATTTTATTTCTAGAAACCCAATTCAAACCCCCATTTCTTGTGTTACTTGCACCTTCAATCAACATCAGAGTTATGGTTAAGGTATTGATAGTTATCAAACACTTAACCGTGTCAGATGAAGATCCTGGCATTTTAGAAAGACTATGGTTATTCCACCACCTGTTACTGTTGTTCCTGTTCTTAATGAAAGAGAAAACTACAATGTTAAACCTTCCATCTTTGATGGTGAAAGATTTTATTATTGGAAGGATAGACTAGAAATTTTCTTTCTAGGTCATGATGTTGATCTTTGGGATATGGTAGTTGATGGCTACGAACATCCTACAGATGAAAGAGGAAATATAATCGGTAGGAGATCTATGAATGACCAACAAAAGAAATATTATAAGAATCATCATAAAGCAAAAAGTATCTTGCTGAATGTGATTTCGTATACTGAGTATGAGAAGATAACAAATAGAGACTCATCAAATTTTATTTTTGATTCTTTAAGAATGACTAATGAAGGCAATGCTCAAGTTAAGGAGACCAAAGTTTTGGATTTTATTCAGAAATATGAAGCCTTTAAAATGGAAGAAGATGAAATGGTTGACACTATGTTCTCAAGGTTTCAAACTTTAGTTGCAGGACATATGGTTCTGAACAAAGGATACTCTACTTTAGATCGTATGAAGAATATTATTATAAGATTGCCATCTAAATGGAGGCATGTGGTAACTTCTCTTAAATTGGCTAAAGATCTGAATAACACTTCTCTAGAAGAACTGGTGAGTTCTTTGAGAAATCATGGGATTAAGCTGGAACAAAATGAACCTTAGAAGAGAGGAGAATTTTTTTCTCTTAAATCCACCAGAATATCTGAGAAGACGAGAGTTCATTAAGAAGAAGAGATCAAGGATTTCGAAAAATATTCTGATGAAGATGAAGATGAGTTTCCACTGTTGTCTGGAAGGGTTAACCAGCTCTAGAAGAGGAAGCAAGGTAACAAGTTTAGAGGAGCCAGAAGGACTGTTGGTCGCGTCGAGTCTATTTCTGGACAAAGAAAGTCTGGTGGATGCAAAGAGTTTACTTGGTATGAATGCAAAGAACCAGGCCTCTACAAATATGATTCTCCTAAGCTAAAGAAGGAAAAGCCCCAAAAGAAAACTTTCGAAGGGAAGAAGAAAGGGTTAGTGGAAACATGGGATGATTCTTATTCATCAGAAGATTAATTTGAAGAAGAATAAGCTAATGTAGCATTAATGGCTAGCGTTAAAGCTTCTGATGAGATAATCCATTCAGAAGCTGTTACAAACTCTTATTCAGATACATAAGACGTATTTTCCGACCTTTCTCAGTCTCAATTAACATGTTCTTTACTTGAAATTCTGGAAAAACACGAGTTGCTTAAGAATGAATTCAAGAAACTTAAAAAGGTCCATGAATCTATTTCTAAAGAACACAACAAACCTAAGGAAGAATTTTCATCTTAAAGAGAAGAAAATTATATTCTTAAAATTGATTACTTTGTTATCAAAAGAAAGAGTTACAGTTTTGAGAAGGAAATTCTTTCAAAATATTTTGTGAGAATTGATGATGTCATAGAGAAATATGAAACATAATTCCAAAAATTTCTTGCTAGGAGCATGGGTAGAAGCGCCAGGGCTTCAATGATCCATGGCGTAAGCAGAAACAGTATAAAAGGTATTAATTGTGATTGTTATGAAGAATCTGATTCTTAAAAAGAAGATAACCCAAATACTCTTTATTCTTATTTTGTATATGCTGGTTATGAACCTAAAGTAAAAGAAAAAGGTAAAACTCTTTTTTCTCTAAGGCTAAACCTAAAGCAAAGTGTTGTTTCAAGAATGAAATTAAATAGGTTTATCCTACTCCTAAGCCCAAGGCTAGGAACAAATCTGGGAAGACTAATAAAATAGGACCCAAGAAGTTATGGGTACCTAAGAAGCAAATAATCTATATTAAAGATATCCTTAGAAGCAAAGTCAAGACATTGATTATGGTACCTGGACTTTAGCTGCTCGCGGCACATGATATGAAGAAGGCATAAGATCCAAAGCCTTGAGGCATTGTGAGTTTCAGAGGTGATCAAAAAGGGAAGATCATAGGCTTTGAGACAATTGGTAACAATTAAGATACAATGATTATGATATAATCTTTAATCAAAACTCCTGTAAGGAAGTTAGTCAGAAGTATAGTTCAATTCTCTTCAATGGAAAGAGGAAAAATAACATCTATAAGATTAGACTTTCTGATCTTAAAGAGGAAAATGTAAAATGCCTTTTGTCTGTTAATGAAGAGAAATGCATCTGGCATAGACGTTTGGGCCATGTTAGCATGAGAAAGTTTTCACAGCTAAATAAGCTTCATCTTGTCAGAGTCCTTCCAAAACTGAAGTTCTCTTCAGAAGCTCTTTGCGGAGCATATAAGAAAGACAAGTTTTCAAAACTTATTTTAAATAAAAGAATGTTGTTTCTACTTCTAGGCCATTGGAGCTTCTGCACACTGACTTGTTTGAACTAGTGAAAAATTCTTTTGTCAATGGTAAGAAGTCTGGATTAGTCATTGTTGATGATTACAGTCAATGGACATGGGTTAAGTTTCTTAAACATAAGGATGAGTCACATTCTGTGTTTACTACCTTCTGATCTCGAGTGCAAAATGAGATGGATCTCAAATTTGTCAAAGTCAGAAGTGATCTTGGTGGGGAGTTTGAAAATTAAAACTTTGAAAATCTTTTTGATGAAAATGGAATTTTCCATGATTTCTCCACCCTAGAACTCCACAACATAATGGAGTTGTAGAGAGTTAGAATAGGACTTTGCAAGAAATTTTCCGAACCATGATCAATGAGACTAACATGGCAAAGCACTTTTGGGTAGAGACAATCAACACAACATGTTACATTCATAATAAAGTCCCCATAAGACCTATTCTGGGTAAGACTCCTTATGAATTATGGAGGAAGAGAAAACCCAACATTTAATATTTTCATCCTTTTGGATGTAATTGTTTTATGTTGAACAATAAGGAGAATCTTAACAAGTTTGATTCTAAAGCACAAAAGTGTATCATGTTAGAATACTCTGAATGCTCAAAAAGTTATAGAGTGTATAACACTTAAGCTCTTATTGCTGAGGAGTCTATTCATGTTAGATTCGATGATAAGCTTGACCCTGAAAAGTCAAAGCTAGTTGAAAAGTTTACGGATCTGGAGATTACCTTTTTAGACTCAGAAGGTAATGATGTTTCTACAAAGGAACCAAAGAAGAAGATATCTAAAGAAGTTCAACCAGAAGTTGTTAAAGCTAGGATCCTCTGAAGAAGCACATAACCGGATTCTCACATTCTGAAGAATTGATTTTGGGAGATAGATCTGAACCAATCAGAACCAGATCCTCTTTCAAACCTTCTGAAGAGACGCTTATGAGTTTAATGTCTCTCATAGAGCCTAAATCTGTTGATGAAGCGCTTCTGGACACATAATGAATTCTGGATATGCAAGAAGAGTTGAATCAATTCTCCATCAATGATGTGTGGGATCTTGTTCTAAGACCCACAGGAACTCATATAATTGGAATCAAATGGGTCTTAATAAACAAGCTCAATAAAAAAGGAGATATGGTAAGAAACAAGGCTTGACTGGATGCACAAGGTTATAGTCAACAAGAAGGGATTGATTATATAGAAACTTTTCACCAGTTTCGAGGTTAGAGTCTATTCATATCGTAATTTTGTTTGTTGTTAATCACAACATCATGTTTTATCAAATGGATGTTAAGAGTGCATCTCTGAATGGATACATAACTGAGGAAGTGTATGTACACCAACCTCCTGGTTTTGAAAATCATAAGAATCTTGATTTTGTTTTCAAACTTAAGAAATCATTGTATGATATGAAACAAGCTCCCAGAGCTTGGTATGAAAGATTAAGCAATTTTCTTCTAGAAAATGATTTTACCAGAGGAAAGGTTGATACCACCTTATTTTGTAAGTCCTTCAAAAATGACATTTTGGTAGTTTAAATATATGTTGATGATATTATATTTGGTTTGGCTAATGCCACCTTGTGCAAGTAATTTTCTAAGTCTATGCAGGCTGAGTTTGAGATGAGCTTAATGGGAGAACTCAAGTTCTTTATGGGAATCCAAATCAATCAAGAACCAGAAGAGACTTTCATCCATCAGAGCAAGTACACCAAAGAACTTCAGAAGAAGTTTGGCTTGTCTGAATGCAAGCCAACAAAGACGCCTATTCATCCTACTTGATTTCTAGAGAAGGATGAGGTATGTGGTAAGGTAGATCAGAAGTTGTACAGAGGTATGATAGGTTCTCTATTATATTTGACTACTTCTAGACCTGATATAATATTTAGTGTCTTTTTATGTGCTCGCTTCTAATCAGATCCTAGATACTCACACTTAACTGCTCTTAAGAGGATTTTTAGGTATCTGAAAGGTACTACTAACCTTGGTTTGTGATATAGAAAATCAAGTGAATACAAGTTAGTAGGATATTGTGATGCTGATTATACTGGAGATAGATTAGAGAGGAAAAACACTTCAGGAAGTTGTCTATTTTTGGCAGACAGTTTGATCTCATGGTCTAGCAAAAGGAAATCAACAATAGTGCTCTCAATCGTAGAAGCTAGATATATTTTTGCTTATGGATGAAGCACTCAGATTCTCTGGATGAAGAGTCAACTAGAAGATTATAAATATTTGAGAGTAACCTTCCTATCTTCTATGATAATACTTATGCTATTTGTTTGTCCAAGAATCCAATTTTGCACTCTAGGGCTAAACATATTGTGATTATGTATAATTTTATAAGAGACTATGTTCAGAAGGGAATTTTATCTTTAAAACTTATATATACATACCATTAATGGGCTGATATCTTTAAAAAAAAACCTTCCTAAAGATAGATTTGTTTTCATTCTGAAACATTTAAAAATGGTTTTGTATCCATAATGAAAAAGATTAAATCACATAATGTTGGCTTTCCATAATGAAAAATTAGACTCTGAGGTGAGATTGTTTTAGTTGCTTATGGGATGTGAGGCATCTAATCAGTGAAGTTCTCATTGAAAATATGGTATGACATAACTCAGGTGTCCTATGACATGTTGGGACATCTGATCCGACATAAATAAAGAAGCAACGTGTCAATAGTAAAAACAGTACTGAAAAGCATAAAAAACAACACACCAAAATTGTTATCCCAATTCGGAGCAACTCTCTCACTCTAGCGGTATACCAAGCCAGGGACAAATCCACTATGATAGTATCAGTTCGAAGCTAAACTCCCATGTTTAAAACTTCTCAATTAATCACTACCCGTGCTATATTTCATTCTAAGACTCACCTAGATATGAGGCCCTCCGCAATCCCTCTTCAATCACAGGTAGCGATTAGACACAAAATAACTCTAAACAAACAGGAAGACACACTTCCATGACAATTCCTTGACAAGACTCTTGACCAAGAACACAACTTGGAGTTGCTTCAAAGCTTCCTCCAAGAATAATACTCAACTCATTACCTACAGTTTTCTGAGTGAGAACACAGTGACAATCTCACAACTCGAGTGGCTCACTTACACCAACTCTCCTAAAGAGCAGCAAAAGGATAAAGCCTTATACTTCTACATCTTGAACCCATAACTTTCTTAGGTGATAAATACTTCTACTTATAACATATACCCAACTGGATTTGGGCCTTCATATTACAACATATCAACTGTTACATTCAACATTAACTTCTTCTACAAACAAGGTCTTCAATCATTAGTTTCCTAAAATATCTCCGTATCTAGAAATTTCATAATCTTCAATATTTTGATTTAATTCTTCTTTACCTTTAAATCATCATCATATATTATTACATAATATTCTCAAAATATTCTGCATCTGTTTGATCATAACAGAATCTAACTGTTCACTTCAGCTAGGTGCGATGTCGTATGCTCCTCCATAGGACATCTTATGCGACATGCTGTTCCAGATGTTGAAACACTTCAACTCAACATGTCCTAACATAAGATAGGGCTTCTTGTTCAACCCATTCTTTTTATAAAGTTAACACATCCTATCTAATATATTGCTGCTATATTTGTTTTACAAAAATTAATGCTAATCCTTAAAACTAAGGAACTTACAATCTGCCCCTTTGGAAAATTTTGGCTAAAAGAAATAATAAACATCACAACCCAATATTACAGAAATAAATAAAAACATCCACCAACAATATTCCTTAGAAACTACTGAACACAACAGCACATCAACATGGAGTCAGTTTTCAGTAAAGATGTTGGGACATCTTCTTTCCAGCATTTTGAATGATCTCCATTGCAGTACAAACTTCAACACCAAATAACCAAACCTTCAAGAAAAGGAGTAGAAGGTTCTGAAGTATGTTGGTGTACATGGGGAAGAGAGTAGAAATCACTCCCCTTCAAACCAAGACATCTTTGAAAGACCAATGATGTCATAAGAAAGACCAATGGTGGTATAAGAGATTCCTTTCTTATTTGATGATCAACATCCACCAGTAGACATAGATAAATCAACCATCATCCTTGGTAACTCATAACACAGGTGACAATTGTGTTCATAACTCAGATCACAAGCCACAAAGCTTAACCCAAGCAGACATTGGATAAGACATTTTATCCAATATCTTTGTGACTGATCTGGAAAACCAACCTCCCGAATTAATCAGCCAAGCACTTTGATCACCTTTCTCCCCCTTTTTAGCCAAAACTTGGAAAAGGAAGCCTTCACAACACCAGACCCAAGCACAACTTGCGCAAATAAAAATAAAACCCATTATGAAAATAAACACTCATATGGAGAAAGAGAGCAGGAGAAGCCTCTTATAAATAGCTGACCAATTACTTTATGTATTAACGATCTTTGAATAACCCAATGTTTCTTGGTCAAAGATCTTGTTAAAGGAGGAGAAAATTACTGCTAAAATCAATGTGCATCGTTCAACATAACTTTGAATGCCTTTATCATCTCTGGACTAATTCTTCTGAGTAAAACAAGTCCCAATAAATGTACATCCTCAATTAAACATGCTTATTGACTCGGATTTTATCAAACTATCCACCAAAACCCCCTTGTTGATCATGCAGGAAACATGTCCTAAAAATATCCAGACATCCAGTCAGACATTGCCTTCTTTTGCTTGAACATTAATCAACATATCTTCAACCACATTGTCTTCTACTGGATTTTAAGTGATCTCCTTTCACCTAGACTTAGTGACACACACCAAGATATCAGAATATCACATTTGTGATATCTCTCAATAATAAAGAACCTTAGAGAGTCCTTCACAAAATATGTAGAGAAAAATGAATTCTCCTAGACTCAACCATTAAGCATTCATGAGATATGTGAACTTCTGATAGTTTATCCAGCTTCACATGGCTAGAACCAACCATGCCTTGTCAATATAACCTATAACATCATAATGTCGCAACATGTTGTATGACATCACAACCTCATAAGAGGCATAAGATCTCCACAAGCGTGAACAACACCCAAACAATATATGTACTATTGCAACAACAATCCACAGACAAATACATGACTCACACTGTCATGAAAAACCAATGCTCTAGTTGAAGATGAAAGCTTGAGCACTAGATGAAAGAATTCATTATTTCATGTTGAAAAATAGAACTTTCGGCATATGTTGAACCATGACTCCCTTAGTAGAGTCCATTCAAAGTTAGATATTCTTACCTCTTGAGAAGACTTCCAAGACCCGTGACTTCTTCACAACAAAGGGACACATCCGATCAGTTTCCTTTCATAACCACAGTCTGAATCATGACCTTTTAAAGAGGCAAGATGTCACGTATACTAGGTGTTAAGTCACTCACAAACTCAAAAAACTCCCAGCTTGCTTAAAAGCTTTACTAAGATCTAGATCACTAAACCTTTTATGGAGTGACTTACAGCAGAAGAGAAAAACATCTCCTGAAAATACTCTGCTCAGACCTCATTATCTGTCAGAAGTCTTCTGCTCTTTCATCCACTAGTAGTTGTTGATACTAGTGGAGTATTCAACAAAGTAGTCATGCATTCACCAAGCATACTAATGCAAACAGGATTATATTCTCCACATTCTAATTTGCATAGTCAGAAATGCTTGAGCATCTAACTTCACATGCACAATCCCAAGCAAAAAAAACACATCCATCAACAATCATGATGTTAAAACATCATTTGGGACATCAACTTAGTAATATAGAACCCAAACCACTCTGGTTCTTAAAACAATTCAAAAGACTCATTGTGCATAGAAATCCTTTACGAAGCTCCCGGTAGAACACACAGTCAGTGTAGCTTAATCAGGTTATTCCAACCACCTGAATTCTATGGAGAGAAATAAACTCTTAGATACTCTCTGAACTATAATGTTCAGAATTCAGAATTGCATAACTCTTCAGACAAATACTTAGTCTCCCGTTAAAGTATTCATCATCAGTCTCATGCACAACCTCCTTAGAGGACAGATAAATAATCAGCTCCCGTCAAAGTATTTATCATAAGTCAGATAAGATTACCTTATCACAAAAGGTAGGACATTTGTTCTGACATCCTTCTTTTGCATATGTCTGGCACCAGCTGATGAGATTCACTCATACCATAATATTCCAGATTAGGTCAGTGGCATGACCTTAAACTCCATTCTGGATCACAACAACTTCCTTCGCTAAAGGAATAAAACACATTTTGAGATGATGTTCCAACATCAGATCTAACATTAGTCTCAAACACATGGATTTCACCATTAAATATGGTCTGAAGAAACCATAGTAATCCATAATTCTTGCAATGGATAGAAGAGGATCAACCATAAATAGTTTATCATACTTCAAACTCGGATCAATACATGCAATGCATGTACACCTAAAGAAGATTTCTTCTTATTATAAAGGTGAAAATCAGAGATCAAGTTATTGATTAACTTGAGTCGCAAATAAGTAAGAGTCGCCACCGTGCTTTATTATTTCCAAGGGAAATGGAAAAAGTGAGAAATAAAACCCATAAATATGCACAGTAAGTGCAATACTAAAAGTAAAGAAAATATAATGCATTTGAAAGAGATCGAAGGTTCGGGGGTTGGTTATACAAAGGGAAGGTACTAACACCCTATGCATCTATAGTATCCTATAGGAATCTTTAGAAATATCTATTTTTTGGTTAAAATTTATTTTCTTGCTAAATGAGTGCGGGGATGAGAAAATAAGTGTTTTTTTTAGTGTTTTTGAAATGTTTGTTAAAGAAAAATAAATTTTTGAAAGTACGATGACCTAATGTCGAAGTTTCTATCAAGAGAGGTGTGAGTTTTAAAATTAGGGTTTTATAAGAGATCTAATTTAAGATTAATAAAACTAAAAAAATGTATAAAGGGTGTTTCGCACAATCATATTAAATATATTCGATGACATGAAGTAAACAAATTGTATTCTTTCCCTTGGAGTAGGCATAGACAAAAATATGAAAAAACAAATAATCAGAAAGAACTCTAAAAAAATAGCACTTAAATCAATTAAATAGTTAATAGCCAAAAATTAATTAAAATAAAAAATGATAAAATAAAAAAAAGTATATATTTATGGAATTTTTATGAGGAAAAGAAGAAAGAATTATAAAAAACCTAATCTAATATTTTTGTATTTTGTGAAATCTTAATAAAAACAAGGCTAAATAGCCTAGAATTGTAAAAAAAAGGACCTCACAAAGAATTGAACTTCAGGATCTCCAGGACATAACAAACTTACCTTACCACTACACCATATTCATTTTTTTGTTTTATATACACTTTAATTAAAATATAATAAAACATAGTTTGGGTTAAAAGGGGGATAAAATGCAGAATAGTGGTAAAAGTGTCCCAATGGGTCTTGAACCCAGGACCTCACACATACCAGACCCACACTCCAACCATTATTCCGTGCTTATTCATTTGTTATATCCATGCTTCAATTAAGATAAGAGGGTAAGAAATTATTAAGTTGGGCTTACAACTTAAGCACAGTCCAGATCTGTTAGAGAAGATGAGGGGTTTTGAAACCCTAATTGAGAGGGTGGCGTCGCTGCACCTTGTTGGGGACTTGGTCCAAAAAAATAACTAATTCATTCCCAATTAAAAACAAAAGGGAAAATATTGAATAAAGAGGAGTTTCACAGTTAACACTCTCTCTGCTCCCAATGCTACACGATGAACAACAACAAAAGTACCCACGTAATCTCACCTCTCAAACTCACATCTCTGTTCAACCTCACCTCTCTTGTTCATGTTTTACTTAAAAAAATATACAACATATTGGTCTTCCTCACTCGGTATCATCACCTTCATTGTGCGATAAACTACAACAACACAGGTTTCTCGCGGTTTTAAGAACAACAAAGACAACTCTAGCTAGCCCATGGTCATCTCAGTTCGTCGAACTCAGTTAAAAAACATTAACAAAAAAACTCTCTTGAGTCTCTCACGCTCAATATTTGCGTCTCCCTCACTCTTCTCATCAACCAAAATTAATTTCTCTCTCTTTCTCACACAGTTTCACAATAACAACAAAGACAACAATAAATCATTTCATAAGAGATAGTAACATACAACAATAAACCATAACAACTTGCCTACAATGAAATTATAGGTGAGAAAATGAATTACCTTCGGTGAGAGGTTTTCGCCGGAAAATAGGTATGATGCTTTGAAACCCTTTTCTCTCACTTTTGAAAAAATGACTACTGGTTGTGTTGTTGTTGATGATGTTCTTGTTTGGATTTGTGTAGATTTCTATGAGTTATGAAAATGTTGCAGTAATGTCGTGCGAGCAAAGGGTGATTTGAAGATTACCAGAGAGACAAATCTTCAAGGTAAGTTCTTCTATAGCTATTCTGTGTTACTGACTTTGAAACTTATCAACATTTGGAAACTTTCAGCTTACAGATCATGATAATATGAAAGAGAGGTTTAGTTTGGTGAAAGTAGAAATTGATGGAAGTTTTAGAAGATGAGGCCAATATGGTTGTTGTAAATTATTATTCATATTATGGTGATGACGTCAAGGAGAGTCATATGCAAAAGGAACCATTCAAAAATATTGAATAATGAAGAAGTTATGATCGTTTGAACTTGATCTTGCAAAAGTTGACTTTTGGTCAAAGTGCTTTGAATCGACTTGCAAATTTGATCTTTCCTCTCATTCCTAGACATATTAATTCACATATGGATCAGTGATGATGAAATATTGAATGTACTTTTGGTTAAAGGCTAAACTTTGATGAATTAGTCTTTGAGAATTGGTGATTCACCATACTTGAACACTTGAGGGATCCATAAAACCCTACTTGAGGTGCGACACCTGACGCTCTTGATTCAGATATGTCTCTGCACATGAAACCAAAAAAACACAAACATACACCTTTGTATGGGATTAGATGTTAGTGATGCATAAAATAAAATGTTCACAACACTCGATAATCTCTACATAAGCAATGCTCGAAGGTGAGAGGTTTAAAAACCAATTGTATGTCACGACCTTGATGATATATAAGAATGCAAACGAAGGTGGGATCGTAGGTCAAAAATTGTGGAATGGAATTTATAAGCACAGTGTTCAGACCTCCTATATGACTTTAAGGTGTTGGATGCCATCCTTCTGCACCTGAAGAGGAGATTCCCTCTAACAAGTATCTGGAGAAGAATTCAACAAACATGTCAATGTATGATCTTCTACACAAGGATTCCCTTCAATCCTTGCGAAACATTTGTTCCATTATATGAGGACACCACATAACTGAACCCTACTAGAGAGAGGAATTGCATGTATATATACCAGGAAACCATAATCCTTTGGTCCCAAGAAATAATAACTCATTCTTGCTTCAAACAACTGAAATGCTCATCCTAGGTGAATTAGATGACATTTCAATAGTGCAGACACAACTTAACCATTCGCTTCAACAGAATAAGAGTTCCTTTCTCTCATAGACTTGATAAGATTACCAAGTTAGAGTAAACAACCTCCATCCTATTCTGAAAAGCAACACCAATCATATTGAGAAAAATAAATTCTCAATACAAAGATGTCAATACATTGTGTATGACATTTCTTCAAGATCTTCTAGCTTTAGATTTAGGACTCTCCCTTATTAGCTGCTAAGAATTCCTTGAGAATCATACAGTAGTTGTACATCTTGTGGTTAGTACATTACTTTGCTCAACCAGAATCTGTTCCATGTCTATAAATGAGATTCCATAAACATGTCTCCTTTGATCAGAAGGATCTACCAGATGTTAGAGAGAAAGTTCTTAATACTTTAGCTTAACCTCCACATATAAGGGATCCAGATGAGATACCTTTATAAAGCCTCCACAGGAAAACAAAGCAAAACCAATGCACATCAACTCAGATAAAAAATAAACTAATCTAATGAGTATCCAATATGTTGGCTGTGTCCTGACAAACACACTTTATCTAAGATATGTTTCTAGCAAATAAACTTCTTAGACATAGATGCCTCATCTTGCAGATCAGGAGTAGGTTCTAAACATAACACATTTTGTTTAGCACCCATGCATTTGATATGTCCTACCTTTATCTATCAATATTCTACATAATCTGCTGGTTTAATGATCCAACACCTGGTAGGAAATCAGTTCCTTTCACAAGGAACACACCAAGAAATCCTCTATCAAAGCCCGTGGGTTAGCCTTTTAGGGGTTCAAGCAAAAGTAACTTGCCTCTACCAGATCTCTCTTAAACAAAATCTCATAAGAGTACCTTTATGAGTGGAATTGGGATAAGCCTCAAGTATATTTGGAAACTCTAACAAGCTAGTTTAACCTCTCCTTAATTATCACCACACCATTAGATACATCCTTAGAGGAGCACATTGTGCTGCAGCCTCAACACACCAAACCACTAGGAGTTTTCCATCCCATATACATGCAGCGGAACACAAACCAGAAAACTCCTCAACAACCTTCAAGCACAAATAGTAACCCTTGCATAAACACATCAAACTCCGAATGCAACAGGTTAACCTAGGTTTGAAAATAAATCTAAACCTTCAACATAGCATCTTGCCACCAAAGCTACATACCTAAAACCAACACAGACAGGTCCAATACACACCATGTCGTGAACAATCCATCCTCTACTTCTAGGGACCATTCAAACAATAATGTGAACTCTCCAAGTTCAAATAGCTTTTGAGTAAAACCTTCTACCTTGCGCATACACCAAAAAGTACCCCCCTTCGATCGCATCCAAAAATATACAAGATACTAGCTCTTATACCAATTGAAATTATGGTATGACATAACTCAAATGTCTTATGACATGTTGGGACATCTGATCCGACATAAACAAACAGGCAAGTTATCAACAATAAAAATAATATTGAAAAGCATAAACAACACACTAGAATTGTTAACCCAGTTCGAAGCAACTCCCCTACTCTAGGGGCATACCAAGCCAGGGACAAATACATTGTGATAATATCAATTCAAATCTAAACTCCCCTATTTAAAACTTCTCACTTAATCATTACCCGTGCTATATTTCTTCCTAAGACTCACCTAGATATGAGGCCCTCCTCAATCCCTCTTCAATCACAAACACCAATTGGACACAAAATAATTCTGAACAAACAGGAAGACACACTTCTATGAAAATTCCTAGCCAAGACTCTTGACCAAGAACAAAACTTGGAGTTGCTTCAAAGCTTCCTCCAAGAACAATACTCAAATCATTACCTACAAGTTTCTGAGTGAGAACACAGTGACCATCTCACAACCCGAGTAGTTCAGTTACACAAAATCTCCTAGAGAGCGGCAAAAGACTTCTATTTATAACCTATACCAATTTGGATTTGGGCCTTCAAATCACATCATATCAGCTGTTACATCCTGCAGTAACGTTTGCTACGAATAAGGTCTTCAATCATTAGTTTCTTGAAATATCTCAATATTTAGAAACTGCATAATCTTCAATATTCCGATTTGATTCTTATTGACCTTTAAATCATCACCATATAATATTACATAATATTCCCAAAATATCCTGCATTTGTTAGATCATAATAGAATCTAACTATCCACTTCATCTCAGGCGCGATGTTGTGTGCTCCTTGAAAGGACATCTTATCTAACATGTTGTTTCAGATGTTGAAACACTTCAACTCAATATGGATTCTTGCTCAACCTGTTCCTGTTAGAAAGTTAACACATCCTATCTAACATATTGCTACTATATTTGTTTTACCAAAATTAATGCCAATCCATAAAACTAAGGAACTTACACTCATGTATCAGAAGTATCCAAGGTTAGAATTTTCTCTCTAGAATGCATTCCTCCTTTGGAAACTGGAGAGTTTACTTTATTAATGAGTTATAAAGGTAGTGAAAGGTTGGTGTCTTTTCTTAAGCTCACCTACTACTTGATGTGACTCATTGGAAGAAGAGATAATATTGGATTAGGTAAAAAAATCTTCACGCTTTACCCCTTGTCAGAAATTTTACACTTTTCAATATTTTTTAACCATCATGAAAGTTATATTTAAAACCCACTCACTCCCACTTCACACACTTTATCTACCACTATCTCACACTTTATCTCTTTTAAGCTAAGTTCTTTTAAACCCTAAACCCCTTTTGGTTCTTATTCGTGATTCAACAATGGCTTCTCAAGAACAACAATCATATGTTCAACAAGATGTTCAAAGTTCTTCTTCATCTCTTATAAAATAAAAACAACAATGTGTTTTAGATCCTGAACTTCATTGTTTCATTCCTCCTTCTCAATTGTCTATTCTTGTTAAAATGATAGTGGATTTTGAGAACCTAGCTGCAAATGGCGTTGATCTTTATGAAGTTGTAAGCTTTTAAGGATGGGAAACCTACTTCAGTCATTGGAAGGGACCCGTCTACATTGACTTGGTCAAGGATTTCTGGGTATGTGCTTATGTATCCACTAATGATTATATATTCTCCAAAATCAGAGGTAAAAGCATCATCACCACTGTAGAGGATATTGCTACTCTCATCATCGATGATGGCTCTGGAGAAAAGTACACCAACATGTCCTCTAATTCTATTAAGAACTCTGGGGTAACGACAAATATTTTTCTAGGTAGCATCAATCATCGTTGCTCCTCAAATTCCTCTTATTATATTAATAATGATTAAAAGCATTTGTTGCTAACTATCACTATAGACCAAAAGATAGACTTGCATGTTGTGTTGTTCCATCATTTTAATAACAACATCTTGGAGACGCGGGATAGTAAATCGAAGCCTAAAAGGTATATTCCTATTGGAAGACTCATTTCAGATATCCTGGTGGAAAGTAAACTTATTGAATATGAATATTCAAGAGGATATTGTTGTCATTATTGGACCTTCTCTGACTAAGAAGTCCCTGAGGAATATGTATGTGATTCCTAAGTTGTTTGTGTTCCCAATTGAATCTAATGCTGATGAGTTTTCTAACAGAAGAATTTTTGTGGCAGGCTTTCCTGTTTACAATATTGTATATCCTCTGTGATCAATCAAGAAGTTAGTTATGTTGATGCTACTACTTCGACTTAAAATAAGAGGAAGCTTGTTAAGAAATATTCTGCCGAAGGATCTTCTAGAACCTTGACGAATATCAGCAAAAGATCTATGGAGATCTCTGTTGGATTAGAAGGTTCTAGACCTCTCAAAGTTTCCACAACATTTGAATTTTGTGGAACCTTTGAGGCTTCTGCTCAAAGTGTTTCTGAAGATATTCCTCTTGAGTGTGTCTCTTCTAAGAACACCATTTTAAAGAATGTGTCAATCTCATCCTCTCAGCTATCCTCTCTAAATTTACTTCCACCCACTCCACCTCCTGATTCCACTTTCAGAATAGTGACTGCTCCCTAACCAAAGAATCCAAATGTTTCAGAAGCTACCACTTCTGATCCCAAACATCCAAACAACCACCCAACATTCTTCTCCAATAAATCATAGAATATGATATTGATCTCACTTCTCTTCAACAGAGCCTTCCTTCATCCTCCACCCAACACGAGGCTCAGAATATTGAAGCTCAAGATACTGCTTCTAAAGACTTTATGTCTGAAGAAGAGGGACTAAGTTTCTATGATATCTCTGATAGAGCATTTCACCCTTATTATGGAAAACCTTATCATGTTTTCCATAAAATCGATAACCGTCCCATACCCCTGGATGAGATGATGCATTATTTTGAATGGCATGCTTAGGAAACTCTTCACTATATGTTGGAGAGTACTTCTGCCAATATGGATCTCGATAGGGTCAACTCCATCTGGAATGGCTTCGGAAAGTGGATGAATGATAACTCTAATATCGTTAAAGCTTACTGTCTGATGGAATTAAGGAAGAAGCACAAGGCTTAGCTAGCTGCTCAAGCACCTCCTCTTATCCCTCTCAGCTTGACTTCTCAGGAAGTAGAGATTGCAGAAGAAGTTATTACTTTAGCTATGGAAGTTCAACCTTCAGATGTTGTTGCTTCTGCGTTGGTTGATTCTGGGAAGTCTGTTGGTGAGGATGGTACCCCTTCTGGGATATTGAAGAATGTTGCGGAAGAGACCCTCTTCTGGGATGAAGGAGACTCTGGATGAGCTGAAAAGTCTAGTACTCTTATTCAAGCTTATTTGGACAAGCAAGATGAAAGAGCTAATAGACATGATGATTTTATTACTTCGCTTGCGAACATGATGAAGGATTTCATGCCTAGGATTTTGCCTCATCCTCCACTAAAACCCTAGACCTTTATTTTACCTTTATTTTACCTATGGGTGTTCATTGGCTTAGCAAAATCTGAACCAAATCGAAATCCAAACCAAACCATGGTGTTTGGGTCAGACATATTTTAGTTCGGGCAAAAACCAAACCAAACCAAACCAATGAAATCCAACTTTAATTGGTCCGGAGAACGGATTTCCAAAATTCTACCCCCGAGCCCGTATATTCGAACCAACCATATTAATTCATATAATTTAAGTCATATTCTAATGAAAACTAGTATAATATTTTCAATTTCAAAAAGATAAAAAAAATGAAATTCCGTTTGTGACATTAACGACCTATAGGGAAAACAAAAAAAAATTAAAATGTTTATATTATTATGGAAAATTAGTTGATGTAAAGTAATATTTTTAAAAAATATTTTTGCATATTTGTTTATAATGTATCTGATACATCCAACCTAAACCAATCCATTATTTATCGGTTTGGTTCAGCTTGGATTTTATAAATAAAAAATATATAAAAATCCAAACCAATCCATATATTTTTTATCGGTTTGGGTATCACATTCTCTCAAAACCAAACCAAACCGGTCCGTGAACACCCCTAGTCTTTGGTTAATGAACAAATTTTCTTTTGTCTCTTTAAATATTTTTATTTATGACAAAGGGGGAGAAAGTGATATGATTTTTATTATATTTATTCTAAGAATCTTGTTCCCTAACATGTTCTAATATTTTTGCCACTAATTTTGTTTGACTTACAAACTTTGAGAAAGTTCACTGAATTTTTCTTAACAGGGAAACATAAGTTCTGAAGGATATTTCAAAATCTAGCGAATCAGAAGTCATGGGTTTATTTTTTTCCTTTGTGAAAGGAACTTCAACCAGACTCTAAAGGTTTGACAAGTTCGATAAGACTTTGATACATCATCTTCTTCTGATAACAAGCTAAAATCTGAGATGAATATTTATGCATCACTAGTTAGACTTTTGATAGTCTTTGAATCATTGAAGTATTCCTTCATTCTGATTGATTCGTGCTATTTCTCAAAACTTCTTTAAATCTTGAACTTAGGAGGACACTATGAATAATATTAAACAAGTTCTGGAAACATAGAACTAAGGGGAAGTTGTTTGGCCAACTCTGAATTATTTTTATGTGATTAAACTGGTATAAATGTTTTATCAAAATATATGGTTTTGTCATCATCAAAATGGGGGACATTGTAAAAACAAGATTGGGTTCTGCATCTGTCCTCGAGTTTTGATGATAACATTACATGTCGAATAAATAACAATTTATTACTCCTAATGGTTTGTTTAGTGTGTAGCTTTTGCTAACAGGTTCTGACTCTAAAGTATTGATGTGTGACATCATCAGATTCTGGAGTCAGCACACTAAGAGATAAAAATGTGTGTGTCATTGCTTATAATGCTTCTAAAACAATGATTCTAATGAATATTAGTTTTATCGCTTCTAACTATGACTCTGATTGTAGATCTTATGAAGGATTCTCAACCTCTTAAGATTCCAAGCTCTCTTTCTCCAAGGTTTTGAAAATTCTAAATACAAGGTTTTGATGAACACGTTATGAAGACTCTGAAGACTAACTGTTATGAAGATTCTAAATACAAGGTCCTATTAAACGAGTTTTGAATATTTTGATGACACGACTCTGAACACCAACATGAGGAAGACTCTGAAGATAAGGTTCTGTTGAACATGTTCTGGAGACTCTGAAGACCAAGGTTCTAAAGACTGTTTTTTATCCTTCTAAGCATGCTTCAACTCTTACGTACTCTAAAAACTTTGAAGATTATAAGAGAAAATAAAAAGTCTCACGTGAAGTGATAATACAAACTCACAACCTTCCACTACCCTATTTTTGTGGCGCAAGGATTGTATTATTGATACTATGTTATCTTCTACTCACATGACCGTTGCAAGAAGACAGTTGGGAATTTTGATATTCTTATTCTACCCTCCAACGGATTTCTTTTTGCATAAAAAAGGAAGACTTGGAAGAATTAGAATTGTTGAAAAACTTTGAAGAAATTTACACTGATTCAATTTTCTAAAATGCTGCCAAAATAACTTTATAAAGTTTTGTAAAGCAATGAACTTTTGTTTGTTAACTTGCTAGCAAGTAACTGTTGTTATCATTGTTGTGTTATTATTTGTTCTTCATTTCTGTGTAATTTTCTTTCATGAAGTAATATTGTAAACACACAAAGTTGTATTCAACTTTGGGTTGATTGTTCTTTAAGAGACTAAGTGATAGTCAGATAACTCAAATATTCATTTAAAATTTGTCTTGGAGTTGTTGTTCCTTGAGAGACTATGGATTTAGTCAAGATTCTCAAGAAGACATTGACAATTTGTCTTTTTGGATGGTAATTAATTTGGTTATAGTGGATCAAGTCCTTGATTGAAATAGGAAAATCACCTTGGTGGGTGGACTGGATTAACTTCGTTAATAGTGAACCAGGATAAAAATAAGTATTTTCACTTATTTGTGTCCTTGTGTTAACTTTAAGTGTTTGGTTTCGAAAAGATTTTATTTCTAGAAACCTAATTCAAACCCCCTTTTCTTTTGTTTCTTGAACATTCAGGATGGAGGTAAGAGAAACATACATATCAGAGGAGGCCAAATGAGGAATCAACTCATACACAATATCCAATCTTAAGGATCATCAGCAAAACAAAATATGATAGTAAAATACTCAACTGCGTGGTTAGCAATATCCACATGATCATGTAAAGTAACATTGCCATTATTGAGAACAGACATGGTGCTTTTAGCATTTTTTATTTTGGTCACTCTTTTGTAAAAGGTCGTGTTTCTATCTCCCTCGAAGTTCCAAGTGATTTTAGACTTTTCTAACCAAAACTTTCTTCAATAGCCAAAGCATTCTCTAACTCATGCTGAGAAAAAATTTCATGATCCTGAGCAAAGAATTCCCACCAATCTGATCAATTTTGTTTTGGATATTTATGAGCTTATCATTAGAGGATTTAACCATCTTGTGAATATTTCCAAAAGTGTCTTTATTCCAGATTTTAAAATTATGCTTAGGTAGTTGATGCTTCTTTGTGAGAATGAACATATGGAAGTCAACAATTACAATAGACTAAACCTTAGATATGAACATTTCACAACCATTGTGCAGGGACCACATGGTGAGAAATTTGAAAGAAGGGATGCGCAGCTGGTTGCAAAAATTAGCCTTAAGCAACAAAGGATGATGATCATATTTTAGTCTAGAAAGGGAAGAGACATTCATAGAGTAATCCATGGAGAGCCTAAGCTAGTTACCAAAAGCACGTTCTAGCCTGCGCTCCCCTGAACCACGACCATGTCTGCCATTGTGCCAAGTGGAAAAGGACCTCTAGAAGGGTAGTCAACAAGGTTGTTTGTGTTTGACCAGGTTTTAAAATCTTCCATATGCACCCTATTGGGAGAATATGCATCGTTGACCTCATGATCTCCAACAACAACGTTAAAGTCACCAATACAACACCAAGGCAAAGAGTGATTAGCTAAAATGGTAGAAAGATCAGTCTAAAGACATCTTCTGACAAGATGATAGTTAAAGGCATAAACTGTAGAAAAGCCAAACTCAATATCTAATAAGGAAACTGTGAAGGAAACATGTTGAATCGAAATAGAGACTACATAGGGATCTCAATTCTTGGTACATAAACACCACATGTTTGGAATGGAATTAGGACAAGAGTTGGTGTAAAACATTTTGAGGCCAAGGGAGTTCAGATATTCTGAGGAAAGGTCAATCAGATTCATCCAGGGATATGCAACAAAACAATAGTAATGTTTATGTGTATTTATAATATTTTTCAGAGACAATATAGTAGGGGAATTGGCCAAGATCCTTAAATTCCAGAAGATGCACTTCATTGAAAAGGCTTGAGGGTCGCCTTCTTGGAGGTTGTATTTTTAATCTTTTCCCTGGATTTTTTCCTTGCCTTCTTTTTCTGTGCCTTGGATATTTCCAATTGGAAATTCGGGGGTTTATAGTTAGGATCGTCTTCTTATTCGCTGATGAATTCATCATCCTTAAGCTCTGCTAAATTTGTTAAATATTGATTCAAGAATCCTTCAGACTCAAGCCGAAGCTAGGTTTCTGAAATTCTGGCACTTCACAAACAGATTTCATATACAATGTCAGATTGGTCATAAAGTCAAATGTAATGTTAAGACATTGTAACAACATAAGTAACTATTAACAATTTAAAAACAGTTGACTGAAGACAATAAAAGTATAATTGTTAACCTAGTTCGATGCAACTTCACCTACATCTTAAGTCATCCAATTCAGGAAGTAAATCCACTATAATTGTATTAGTTTGAAGTTCTAAACAACCTCTGGTTTTACAAACTTCTCACCTAACCACTACCTGTGTTATTTCTATCTAAGAACTCCTAGATATGAGACACCTCTCACTTCCCCTTAATTACACAACTGTGATAATAATAACAAAGACAATAAACAGAAGATACACTTCAAATTAAACCGAATCCAATCTTGCTTAAAAGCTTATGAATGATTCACAAATTACAACTCAAACTCAGTCCAATTCAAGCATCAATATGATGCAAGAATGACTAACAAATAGCAATGAACAGATAAAACCCTAAAGTATATTCTTTCAAATGTAGCTTCGTAATTCCTTTAGGTTTAGAGTCTTTCTTTTTATGGCCATAGAAGCGCCTGGACTTGGATAATAAATCTTGCCAAATCAAATAATCTGCAAATCAAATTATATCAAATTAAATCTTCTGGTGCAGAAATAATGTTCCCATTAATTTTTGACATTCAATCTTGAGAACCAAATCTTCAGATGTTTCTTGCTTGAAACAAATATCCAGTTAATCAAATATTCGTATGTGCAGCTTGGTCCACACGAAACATCAAAAAATCTTCTGAAGCATAAGAAAAAAATCTTTTAAAAATAGAAACAGAACGGGGTGCGATGTCGTATCAATATGTCATAACATCTTGTCAAACATCTTGCTGAACTAGTTGATTTAACAAAATGTTTCCAACAAACTAAAACCTAACAATCTCCCCCCTTAGGCAATATTTTGACTAAAACAAGATAGATAAAATCACAAAACAAAATTACTTTAAAAGGACAATAATACACAAAACATGAAAAATAGACTACACTAGTTCACACACATCAGAGGCATATGCAACAGAAAACCAATTTGAACACAGCCTCACAACAACAAAAAATCAAGACATGATGTCAGGACATAAGGGATGACATTAAGCACACACCACTCCCCCTAAAGCCCAGATCAACAACAAAATGATATGACATTAATTAGAACATCATGCTCTCCTTAAACAGTTACACATAATCCAAAAATTACTACTTCCCCTCAAGTAGTACTTCTCTAACATCAACCATACCAAACTACCAACTTGAACTCATCTTGAACCAGATGATACACAAAGTTCATAGAGCCAACAAATTATCACAGTTGTAACAGATTATCATAGTTGTAGGGAAAGGAACAATGATCAATGATCACTATTGCTCCCCCTTTTTAGCCAAAGAATTGACAAACATAAGAATTCATGCATTTAAAATAACATGCAACAAAATATCAGGTGTAACAGATCAAATTACAGACCAGGCACGCATGGTGCACAAATTATTCAGGGCATAGCCCACACAAAAAAAAAAGAAACATGAAAACATCTTCACACCAGATGCCACATTAGATGTCAAGGCTTCCTTTAGTCTCCTTCTCATCACCACTTGAATTACCATCATCATCCATATTCTCTTTTTCCTCATCACATGCCAAGTTTTCATCATCAACTTCTTTAGATAGGACTTTGATCAAGCTCTCTAGTTTGATTTTCCTTTCAGTGCAACATTTTATGATCTCATCCAAACCTTTGTAGATTTCCTTCAGCTTAGCAATAACCGCATCTTTAGAAGTTTAGTTGCCATCCTCCTTTCCAGATGTTATGACAATGTCTGATACATGTGTCCCTAAAAACAATCTTTAATGTAAAGAAAGATGAGATTCCCTCTTACAAGCAGCATCAGAACTGTTCAATATCCCAGAGTGTTGGATGATTATTATCCTATAGATCAGAGAGAGAAAAGATATTGGCATCTTTACAGCAAATGAAGAAGCATTATTTATGGTCTGATAAAAAACATAAGACCCAAAGTCAATTTTGTTCTGGTCCCTACAATGTAAATAAACTTGCTCAATCCTGTAGCAATGTTGGAAGTATGGTTTGTGGGAACCCAATTTTCTGCCCCAATCATGTGAAGCATAACATACTTCACACTAAGCTTGCTAGCAAAAAGCTTGCCCTTCCTTGGCCATTGTTTCACCTGATTACCAGTTATCTATTTGCATAGATCATTGTCAGTCACCTTTGCTTTAGCCTGTTCTTCCTCATATCTTCCCAAAAACATGTTTATAATATTTGGAGAAAATCCACACACCTTCCTTTGACATAAACCTTTCTGAACTCATTACTTCTCGTGTCATCACAACTCTTAGAAATATTAACAATAAGCTCTTTTCCAAGAATTTATTAACAATTGCCAAACCCAACCATAGTCTTCATCATCCCAACTTCATTAATTAGATCCATCACTTCCTTGCACTCAAAAACCTTCTTACTAAGTTCCCTTTCTTTAGCCAGTCTCTGTTGGTAAAACAATTTCCACTTCTCTACACTTTCGACATGATGAAAGGATACGTTGTCAAATGGAACTTTAGGAATGTTGGCTGGAACCTTATTCCCATAAGCTTGTTTTCTCGCTGAGGGCATGATGTCTAGAACATCCTTTTCAACATCAAAATCAGAATCACAGAGGACACCTTCTTCCTCTTTAGATACTTTTTCTTGGGAGTAGGAGTCTAAACTTTACTCCATCTTTTAGCAGGACCAACAACTGGACTTTTCTTGGGAGTCTTAGAGGACTCGCTTTCAGAAACAACATCCTTTCCTTTCCTCCTCTTTAACCTTTTGGAAATACCAGGAGTCGTTCTTCTAGCAATGGAAAAAGCATCATAGTCTAATTGATCCATATTGACAATGTTTGTATTTTGATTTTCCTTTTCAACATAACTTCCTTCTGTGTCTTCTTTTTCAGACAAGTCTTATTCACCAGCCACACTATCAGGATAATTTTTCTCTTGTTCTTCAACATACTTCCTTTTTGAATCGACTTTCTTATTTTCACCAGATTTGTCTTTAGACATAATCTCTTGAGACATCTTCTCGGGCATATTCTTCTCAGAACTTTCAGAAAGACCAATGGAACCACATTCTTTATACGGTTAATCAAGAGAATTATTTTGAGTGGTTTCAACATGAGGTTCGGCTTGGGCTAAGAATGTTGTGACATCTGACACAACATTGGAATCAGATTTAATCCCCAAAATATTAGAGACTAAAACACGACTACTTTTGTCAATAGAGTCTTTATCAACAACATTCAAACTGACCTGAGCTAGGGTTTCTTTAGTTTTACCAGGATCTGACATAGATTTTTCCAATTGTTTCTACACTACCCACTAAGTTACATAAATAAGAGACTTTATTAGTTGTTGTAGAATTAGGTTCGACATTATTAATTTCAATGGGATCAAGATACAAGTTAGTCAGAGAAAGAGGTTTCTTAACGACTGCATGGGGTTCTACATTCCTAATATACCTATCAGATGTTTGTATCGACATAAATGGTTTAGGAGATTTACTTACAATAGAAGATTTTTCCATTTTGGCAACAGGTCTATGAGCCTTCTTAGTTGTTGTAACAAGTGCAAGAATAGTGAAGAGAGAGACAACATCACTGACAATTTCCATGGAGCTATCACTGGAACTTGAGCTTGAAACCTTTGACATCCTGAGATTACTATTATGTGAGAGAGTTAGGAGATGATATTGAGTGATGTTGAAGCGTTTGCTGAGACTAGAGAGAATGAGAACAATATAGAAGGTAGAGAAGGGATTTGAAATTATGTAAAAAAGGATTGTGGAAAGTTTGTAAGGACTTTCCTAATTTAGCATGCACATTTAACTAGAGGAGAGAGACAATGACTGTTGCACACTTCCTACACATTAATTGATATAATTTTTCAAAAATCCAAATTCCCAATTTTCCCTTCATCTTATCAAACTGGTTTGCATTTATCTAATGTGATGTAGTTCCAACATCTTCTTTGACATCAGTCTTTTTCTCTATGATTGACCCATAAACACACCTCTTTCCACCAGGACATTCATGTTGATTGGGCCTTCTTAACTCCATATGAGGAGGATCTAGAGTTTTGGAAGTAGTCTGATGTTACAACTTCTGGTGCGACATCTTGGTTTGATTCCCAATTTGACACTCACTACAGACTTTACCCTCCTCACTTTGGAGACCTCTAATATATTCTTCACTCATAACCTTCTTTGAAACTTTAAGATTCAGATGTCCAAGTTTTTGGTTCTATAGCTTGACTTCATCTTCCATTAAAAAAGATGAAGAGTTGGCATTTTCTTGTGGTACCCACTATAATACAGTGGGAGAACTGACTTTTTTGGTTTTATCCAAATGTGCGGATAGCAAGAGTCGCCATCGACTTTTATTTTATACAATATTTTGGAAAGGTGAAAAGAACAGGAAAGACCTTGATAGATTTTGAGTTCATGGGGTAAGTTATGAAAATGGAAGGTGTTAGAACCCTTTTCATGTGTAGTTATCTACAGGCTCTTAATTGCTCAGCTCACTTTTGAAAAGAACTTGCTTTGTGTGTGTATGATTTGTTTGAAAATATTTTGAAATGCCAGTATAAGGCTAATTGTGATATGGTGGCAGAACCAACTGTTATACTGGTTTGCATTTTGTATTCACAAATTTGCGGTAAGCAAGAGTCGCCACCGACTTTTCTTTTATCCGACAAAGTAAAGGGTGAAAAGAACAGAAAAAGACATTTTTCAAGAGTTTCTGAGTAAGGGGGGTAGGTTATGGAAAGGGAAGGTGTTAGCACCCTTTCCATCTCTGGTTTTCCACGTGCTCTTAGGTACTTGCTCATTTTTGAAAATTGCTTTTTGTGTGTGCTTTAAAAAGTTTTATTTGCTTTATGATAACTCTGGTATCATTCCTCAAGAGTGTGATAAAGCATTTTTAAAAAGAGTTTTGAAAGTGTGGTGTGAAAATGAATTAGTTTTTTAAGCAAGTACTTAACAACCATCTACCTACTTGAAAAAGGGCGTTCTTTTCCACCTTACCTTTAGATAATACTATCCTACTATTAGTGAGTAGGTAGCCCTATCGTTGGATGTTTGAGGGACTATCGAAAGGGACATTTACGGTCACTAAGGCAACTAGACAAGAACTCTTAGTAACTGCCCTAAAGTTCTAAGATCACTTTTTTAACTGGAGAAACAGTCGAGAGGGTCATCGAGGGACTTGTGATCTCTTAAACTAAAGGACAGTCATTAAAAATCCTCACGTTTCGAGAATTGTGACCGTTTCGAAGGCAACCGAAGTGGGAGATACCCTAGGGGTGAGAGTGTACAATAATGTGTTTTTTTCCAGGTATTTTTATCTTGATATTACTGATCTAAGATTGATTGGTTAGTTCTTGCCTTACACACCTAATTACTAGCAGTTTATATACAGGCATACAATATAGTGCGAAAAGTGAAACCTACAGCTATTACAAGGCTTCGGGGTAGTTACAGTTGTATCTGACTGAAATGTAAAGTGCAGAAAGTGGAAATCCTAATTAGGGCTATTACAATCCATAGGCAGTTACAAAATTAGGAATTAAAGTGTGTGCGCGATAAAATTAAAAACCATAGGCAGATACATAATAATATAAGCGCGCGAATTGAAAATCGGGGTAAAAAAGAAATAGTCGAAAGATAAATGAAAATGTGTCAGTGCAAAAGTGTGAATTGATTAATTGAAGCCTAGGATGTTTAACCTAATTATCGGGAAAAGTCGGGTGAATCGGTGAAACCCTACATTACTCTAATTAATTGTTTTTTTAAAAATTAAATTAAATAAATTAAATTATTTACTAATTAACCTGATTAATTAATTAATTAAAAAAAGAAAATTAAAATAATTAAAGTAAATTAATTAACCTAATTCTAAGGTGATTAGTCTAATGATTCTAATTAGTTAACTAAGTATATTTTTAACCTAAGTTAATTTACTAATTATTTGTTAATTAAATGAAAAATAAGAAAATGGTGTAAAATAGGAAAAAAGGGTAAAAATCTGGAAAATAATGCAAAAATCCCAGCTGGGATTTGAACTGAGGTGTTGAAGGTGGCAAGGGAGCGTTCGTGGCCATCTGATTTGTGCATTGTTGGTGTCAAACAATCTCATTCGTTGGATGATCATATCACACAACGCTTTGACTTTCGTTTTCAATGAATTAGCGTGTGGTCCCAGGTGACTTGTTGACTAACCAATTAAAAGAGTAGATTGTGCCACGCATGCCTTTGCCTGAGTCAAAACCCTAGTGACGCCGGAGTCAACACTCCGGTCGTCTTCTCTGACGGGCTTCAATCATCAAACCTGCAAAATAACCATGTTAAATGCAAAAGAAGGACCCTACCCCCTAATTCGAGGGCTGTGAATCCAATGGTGGTGTCCGTTTGGTCTGAAAGTCCCTGTACAGGGAGATACGAAACTTGTAGTTCATTATGCCCTAGCCATGGTAGATGGCTATTTAGCCATCAAAGCTCATCAACGACTGCCCAGATCTGTTCCTTATCATCATGTGATCATGTTAATGGGGTTAGAACAAATTGAAACATGCTATAATTTAAAATACGATAGACAAAAAAGTTATGAAAATATGAGTTATGTACAATGAGTTTCAGCGTGTTATGGCTATGGATGATGATCCATACTTACCTAAGCTTACCTCAGGAACACCAAGGAATGATTATAATGCTTTGGAGCTGGCTGTAAATGTGAATACGAGGATGCAAGTTTATGGAGAATTTTTTATATTTGAAACCCTAGTGTAAAGGCTCTGGCTGCATGTATCCTTTTTGTCTGGAATGGTTGTGCTTATGTAGTACATCATACTAGGTCAACAAAAGTGGAAGAAAAATCCAAACTTTCATGAGAAAATATCTTATTTTAATCATGTGATATTTTTTCTTTTTTTGGAACAAATCCAATCTTCTCCTTTCTCCACGAGATGTCCTTGATATGCCAACATATTTTGCATATTATTTGATGAGAAAAAGATTCCAAATCAAATCTTACATTATTTTTATTATTTATTTATTTAATTTTGCATTTTAATGAATAAAATATCAAAATAAATAGCATAAATAATATAATAATGCATAGGCAGTCCTATAGGTCGTGTACCATGGTAGGAACTAGTTTCAAACATGAAAAGATGGGCCCATTTGGAAAAATTCAAGTTAGATCAATATTGGCTTCATGCACTTTTCCAAAAATTGGTCAACTTTATCAATGCATATCACTCTCATTTTTAACCCTAAGAGGGTATTCTTGGGCTTTTTAGAGAGCTTAGGATGTCCTATAAACAACTCTTTTGGTTTAATTTCAATTGGATCTTCCATGTTCATGTAAGGATCTTTGACCCAAAAGGTGTTTTTGTTGACTTTTTGAAAGGACCTATAATGTCTGAACTTATATCTTTTATCTGAGGCATTTCTTGAACACGAGGCCTGAAGAGAAGTTGTAGGGAATTGGATTCTATTTAAAATGAGCTTTTGTGGAAAAATTTATTATAAAGTATGAGAAAGTTATGCATGGTCAAAGTTTGGTTGACTTTTCCTATAGAAACCATAATTTACCATTTTTGACTTTTGATGAGTTAGGATCATTTCTTGAGGAATCATGATCAACCCTTGATCAAATGATGGATATCACTTCAAAATGTTGATGTTGACAAAAAAATATTGAAGTTTGACTGTATATAGGCCACAGTTGACTTTTAACCTAGTACAATTGATTTCTAGGCATTTGAGCATTTGACTGAGCATACTTGTTGTGTAAGGCATGAAATTTGACATGGAAAATCTTGAGGGCATATTAGAAACATGTGCAACATTTGAGACCCTTGGAGCTCACACATATTTATGAAAACTGAAACCCTAGTTAGAGGTTTATTGCCTTAGGAGGAGAATTTGTCTGGTCAATTCTAAGTCATCCTAGGGCAAGTTAGGGATCTCAATGGACATGTCTTGAGTAAAATGAGAGGGTAAATTTTGGGGTACAACACTAAGTTTGTAATAATTCTTTTATAAGTCCTCAAGAATGTTTACAAAGTGTATTTGAAAATATTTGTTGTTTTGAAACTGATGTGTGAAAAATGTTTTGTTTGTGAGACAAGTTATAAGAAAGCAATTAGGAGTTTCTTATCCACTAAATTCTTTCATGTTATTTTCCTTCTCCTTTATAGATAATAATATCCATACTATTAGTTGGTAGGTAGTCGTATCTATGGGATGTGAAGGGGCTGGCGTAGGGTCATCGTATGGTCATCGAAGGTAACATGTAAGGATACTTTAGCAATTGTATCGAAGGGACTATCATCATTTTTCTCGTAGGGCCATCGAAGGGACTAGATCATTTTGTAGGAAACTTTAAGGGTCATAAAGGTATTATGATCTTTATTTGAAAGGGACATGATGATTTGATCGAGGGTCTTTTGCTAAAGTATCCCTACTTTCGAGGGACGTAACCAATATTCGTAAGGCAACAAGAGAGGTTATCCTAGAGATGCAAGTGTGAAAAGTGTATTAACTTAGTTATTTATTTTAAAAATTAGGGCTTTCTATGTTTGTTTTTAGTCTTTCATACAAACTCTAGTTACTAGTAGTTAAAATATGTACAGAAAAGTGCGGAATGTAAAGTGAGGAAATTTAAACCTAAGCTATTACATGGCTTTGGGAGAGATACATAAGTATAAGTATTGCGAAAAAGTAAATCTATGCTATTACATCCTTGGAGAAGATAGTAATTAGAAAAATGCGAGAAGAGAAATCTACGCTATTACAATCAGTAGTGCGACCTATACGATTTGTCTAAGAAAATTAAATAGTAAAAAAAATGGGAAAAGTGTTAGAAAAATGTTTTTGTTTTTGTGCTTTTTGTAGAAAATAATTTAAATGATAATAGTAATTAAAAACCTAATTCTAATTAATTTTAATATTAAGAAAAAAGTTAATTAATTAATAAAACAATTAGTAAAATAAAAATATATAAGAAAAAATTTAATTACTAATTAAAAAGACCTAACCCTAATTTGTTGTAGTTTTGAAAAAAGATTAGGTTAGTTAATGATTAATTAAAAAAATTAATTAAGAAAATAGAAAATTAAATAGTAAAGAAATAATAAAAAGAATGTTAATATATTAAAAAAAATTTGTTTAGAAAATAATTTAAGTGATACTAATTAATTAAAACCTAACTATTTCTAATTAATTTTTAATATTAAGAAAAAGTTTAATTAATTAATTAATTAAAATACATCAAGAATTTAATTATTAATTAAAAACCCTAATTATAATTTGTTAAAGTGTTAAAAAAGATTAGGTTAATTAATTGTTAATTATAAAGGAAATTAAGAAAATATGGTGAAAATAAATTAGGGTTAGTAAAAAAAAGGAGAAAAAAAACAATTGCCAAGGGTGGGTGTTAGTATGGCCTGAAAACACTTGTATCGTGAGATTGGATGAAAATAACTCAAACTGCCCTAGCAATGGCAGATCCTTATTCCTACGTAAAAGCTTGCAACCAATGATTCTAAACAAGTCTAAACATAATTATAAACAGGTATATATGCATAGAATTAATCAACAGCGCATGAATTATGAGTTTGAATTTCAAGAATATTACCCAACCGGTGATGTTGAGATGTGATGATCTAGCACGCTTCAAGCTTAAAAGATGGATGAGGTGAACTCCTGAGAACTTCAGGAACACGATGGAATGCTTGGATTGGATTGAAAGTTGTTGCACACAAGGTTTTTAATTTGCCCTAGTTTTGAGAAAATTGAGATTTTTGAGTGTGTTCTTGAGGCAATTTTCGTGTCCTTCTTGTTCTGAATACATTGTGTATTTATTGGAGAAAAGATTAGGTCAATAATATTGAATCAAATCTTGTGCAAGCATGGTATAATATTTCATGATTTAAATTTCATGATTTAAATTTCATGATCAAATATTTCATGATCAAATATTGATGAAATTACAAAAGATTTAAATTTCATGATCAAATATTTGATTGACGTTTTGCATGAAATATTTCTTTTTCAGGCCAATCTCATACCAATCAAATTTTTTGCAAGTTGTCACCAGCTTTTTAGACTTATGATTTGATTCAAAAATAGATCTACATGCCTTATATCATTTATTTGATATTTTATTTGATTTATTTTGCTTTAATTGAATAAAATCAAAATAAAAAGAAATGTAATCCAAAAAAAATAAATGAATGGTATAAGGAGTCTATTATGAGGTAAGGAACACATTTGGATCTTAAAATAAAGGCCCATTAGTCCAAAAATTCAAATTTGCTCAATTTGGACTTCATGCATTTTCTCAAAATTTGCCCAACTTGCACCAATCATAACTCACTCAATTTTTATCATATGAAGGTGATCTTGTACTCTTTGGAAAGCTCAAGATATCCCTTAATACCTTAATGCTTGTCATTTTTTCATTTGAAGCCTTTATATTTATGTAAAGTATTTTGACAAAAAGTGTCTTTTTGTTGACTTTTAAAATGACTTGTAATGTTTTGGCTCATATCTCTCAAATGAAGAATTTTTGGCCTTGAGCTTAGAGAGAAAAAGATGTAGAGAATTGAATTTAATTAAGAATGTGCATTGGTTGTGAATTTTTTGATGAAGCATGTAAAAGTTGTGCTTGGTAAAAGTTTAGTTGACTTTCTCTTAAGAAAACCCTAATTTAGTAACTTTTGACTTTTGATGAATCTTTAGTTTTCTTGATGAATCATGATCAAACCTTGATAAAATTATGAATGTCACTTAAAAATCTTGATGTTTACCAAAAATCATGAAGTTTGATTGTAATTTGGTCAAAGTTAACTTTTTGTCCAATATAGTTGATTTTTAATCATCTGAATAGTTGACTGAGCAAACTTATGCTGCAAGGCTTGAAACTTGGCATGAGGGTTCTTTGAAGCATATGAGAAACCATTAAATCCACTTGAGGAATTATAAGTCCAATCTTTTAGTACTCTTGAGAAACTGATACCTTCATGAGTATGAGGAGGTATCTTAAATCAATTTGTCTTGAATAATGGGAGGGAAAATTTTGGGGTACATCACCCACAAACAACAATTGTCCTTAGACCTCACTCCCCTCATCAGAACATAATTCTTCTCATTGGTAACCAAACATTATGACTTGGTGAAATTTACTGTTAAACCTTGATCACATAACAAACTAATATTAATTAAATTTGTAGTTAATCGTTTCACCAGAAAAATATCATCTAATCTAGGAAGACCAATTCATACTAAATTTTCTACTACCTTGATTTCACCTTTAGCTTTATCTCTAAATGTGACAAAACTAGAGAAATAGGACTTGATGCCCATAAAATAGTTTGTGACCCTTGTCATTTGTCTAGAACATCCACTTCCAAAATACCAGTCTTATCTAGATGGAGATCTAAGAGAAATATGGGCTATAAGACTAGTGTCAAGACCCTTAGGTTTCCACTTATTTCTAGTTTTACTCATCACATGATTACCCCTAGGTTGATTTTCATGCTCAGGATAACTATACAACCTGTAATAAAAGGTTTTATGTGACCATATTTTCCATAATAATGACACTCTCATGGAAATAACTTGGATTTGGTTTGATAATTTTGATGTTCAACTGAATGTTGCAACACTTGATCTGACATCGTGACCTTCTGCTTCCTTTCAGAAGAAACAAATTTTGTCACAGGGGTTTTTCCTTGTTTATTTAGAGATTGGTAATTAAAACCAATACTTGTTGAGTTTCCAGCCCCTTTTCCAACTTGAAGAATTTTATCCAACATATCATACCCATTGTTTAACATTCTTATGGATTTTGTCATGTTTTAAAGTTTGGAGGTCAATAAGGTTACCTCATATTGAAGATCAGATACAATCACTACTATAAAAAACATATCTAACATCAGATGTGAAACACAATTGATATTAGTAACAAAAATGAGGTAAATAAGGCCGTCATAAAAGGTTAATCCTTATCACCTCAGATATTAAAACGTTGAGGGGTCAAGTTAACAACATATGGGTTCGATTCCCAGCATCAGGATTTTTATTATTTTCAAAACTGGATTGCGCGCCCCATATTAGCATTAAGTTTTTTTTTGAAAAAATGAGGTAATATATCAATATTCTTACCTCGGTTTATTCTGGAAACCGAGTGTCATACCCTAAAATTCTCCCTACCGATGTTAATGACTGCAACACGGTGGGAGAACTGACTTGGTTGTTTTGCATTTGTTTGCATTTGTTGCGGATAGCAAGAGTCGCCATCGACTTTTCTTTTATCCAATAAGGAAAGGGTGAAAAGAACATGAAATACCTTTCGATATTATTTCTTGAGTTCGGGGGATAGGTTATGAAAAGGGAAGGTATTAGCCCCCTTTTCATCTGTAGTTATGTACAGGCTCTTAGTTGCTTGCTAGATCACTTGCTTTTGTTTGAAAATGTGCTTTGTGGTTTGGATTTGAAAGTATTTTGAAAACGTCTTTGTAATGATTCTCGTTTCTATAAGAATGCGTACAAAGTGTTGGTTTTGAAAATAGTTCAAAGATGTGTTTATGGAATGTGTTTTTGAAAGTGATTTTGAAAAGTGTCTTTGTAATGATTCTCGTTTCTATAAGAATACGTACAAAGTTTTTTAACTATGAAAAATGTTGGTGTGAAAAATGTTTTTGTTGTGAGCAAGCGAGCAACAATGAGCATCCTACCTACTCGAAAGGTCTAATGTTCTTTTCCTTCTCCTTTAGATGTTACTATCTTACCATTGATTTGGTAAGAAGCCTCGTCGTTGGATGTGAAGGGACGGGCGTGGATAGTTTGTATAGTCATAGAAGGCAACCTATGAGATGCTTTAGCAATGTTGTTTTAGGGACTAGATCGTTTACCGAAGGCAACATCGAGGGTCATCGAGGGACTACAATCTTTCATCGAGGGTCTTTGCTAAAATGCCCATATTCGATGGACATGACTATTTTCCGAGGAAACAAGTGGGATTACCCTAGAGGTGCATGTGTTTGAACAATGTGTTTGATTTGCATGCACTTAGTCTTTGTTTAGGGTGGTCTACTTGTTGATTTTATCTTTCCATACATCCTAATTACTAATATTTGTACAAAAGAAATAAAAATGCAGAAAATAAATATCCTACACTATTACAACCATATTGAATAGAAAGAAAATGTAAATATAAAACAAAATAAAGAAAGGAAAATGAGCTTTTCGATTCAGGAAGCAACACCCTTCGATTCTGCTTTTCCTGGCTTCTTTCGATTTGGCCTGGAAGTAGTAAGGACACGCCTTTCGATTTTATCCCTTTCCTGTTTCTTTCGAATGGGAACTGGAAGTCGATGTGTGGGTAGCTTTCGATTCCGCCTTTCTACTTCCTTCAAATGGTCTGGAAGTCAGTGTGTGGCGAATCCTAAGGCCACACTCTTTGTTCTGCTTGCAACTGTGAAGCAGCCAGTGGTGAAGCCTAAAGCTTCGATTCACACCTCCTTCCTCATGTTTTATTTTGTTTAGGATTTAAATAGCAACATGGCCTGAGGCCATGCTAGTATTTTCTCATGGACAAGTTAGTTCTTAAAAACGTTTGATAAACCAAGAAACAAAAACAAACAGTTAGCAATGAAAACAAATTGAAAAGGTGGAAACGAAAAGGAAACAAATGTTATGTACATGTTTTGAAACGAAAATCTTAAGTTTAAAGTGACTTACCTTGCTTGAAGTTGGGGTATGTGGGTTGGACCTTTAGCTTCTGCCCTGGATGCTCCTGGATTCGAAGGGAAGAAACTAAGGTGATGTTTCTAGTGTTGGATTCGAAGGTCCAGAAGAGTAGGGGTTGTGCTTGTTCTACTGGATTCGAAAGAAAAACAAAGTGTGGGGTTGTTCCTGGATTCGAAAGGGAAAAGAAACATGTGTTATGTTTCTAGTGTTGGATTCAAAAGGGTCAGAAACAAACGTATGGTCTTTTGAATCTGGGTATGATAATGTGTTAAGTGTTTGATGATTTTTACACAGTCAAAGTTTTTTCCCAGCTATCAAAAGCCTCCGGATGTGTTGTCCAACCCCTCAGATGTGTTATGGATCCTCTTATTTATAGGAGAACTTGACTGAGTTTTAGGAGGGGAAAAAAACAATTTGAACAAATTGAGTATACTGTCTTTGTAGCTTTCGAGGGGCAGTATTTGTATACCATTTTGGTGCAAGATTAGGGGCAGCATTACAGGACTATTGTGCAGCAGTTTTGGAGCGTTATGGCCTGTGTATCAGGCCTGAACTTGACAGCAAGTATCTTTTAATATCTTAACGTTTCGTTTTTACCACCTAGGTCCAACCTTCGACCAGATTCTTCTTTAAACAATACTATTTGATTTTCACCCAACAAGTGTCTTTCAAATGGGTCATATGTGTATCTTTGAAATGGCCAATTATGTGCCCTCCGATTGGACCATATGCATCATTTGTGTGCACCTATTTGCAATTCTTTGAATGGGCCACCAAAACATGTCTTTCAAATGGGACACCCAGACATGTCTTTAGAATGGGACACCCAGACATGTCTTTTGAATGGGACACCCATTGTATGCTATAGTGTAGGAATTATGTGTGATTGAAACAGACTGTTTCCAGTGGAAATATTGCCTATTCGAAGCTAGTGTGAAAAATGGTCAATGCTTTGTGGGCACCATTGCCTTGTCAATGCTAGCCATTGGGAAGCTCTTTCCTGGTGCATACTGGCCTAAAGGGAATGCTGGCTTTTGTGAATCGAAGGAAGCATGCAAGGGGAAAATGACTTTTGAATCGAAAGGAAGCTGCAGGAGGCCATTTCCTTGTGCCTGCTACCCTGAAGAAGGTCATTGCCTTGTGAATTGGGAGCAAGTGTAAAGAAGGCACTTGTCTTCTGAATCGAAGGACATCAACAAGAGGCTTTTCCTCTTTGAATCGAAGGAGGCTAACATGAGGCTTTTTTCCTTGTGCCTCCTGCCCTTGTGTGAGCCCCTTGCTTTGAAGCATCCAAGAAGGAAGTTATTGCTTAATCGAAAGCTTCATGCAGCTAGCCATCACTTTATGAATCAAAGCAAACATGGAGGGAATTATTTGTCCAATCAAAACAGGCATGCAAGCGTCAATTGTCCAATCGAAGCAAGAATGCAGGCAACCATTGCATTGTGAACACTGTGAGGCCAATGGTGTAATCAAAGCTTGCATGCAGGAGGTCATTGCTTTGTGGATCAAAGGAGGCACAAAGGGTGGATTGAAGGAGGTATGAAGGATCCCACAGTCCAATCGAAGCATTCTTGAAAGAAACTAAAGTCCAAATGAAACAAGGGAAATCAAAGGAGGCTTGGAAGGAGACCAAAGTCTAATCGAAGCCTTGCGAATCGAAGAAAACTTGTTTTTATTCAATTTTCTCTAAAATATTATTTTTATCTGCTTTGCCCTTTTTAACAGTTTCCTCTTTGACTTGATGCTGGAAAATCCAATTGTACTTGTGTAAGATTGAATTTTTAAGAATCCTTGTGTGAAATGCCTTGAGTAAAGAGAGGGAAAATTTTAGGGTACAATAGCTTCCCCTGTTTAATCTTCTTAAACCTGAAGAGTTAGAATGGCGAGTCTTCCATTCGTGACTTAAAAGTAGAAGATTGTTGAACACTAGAGTGCCCATAAATTTGCACTTAATGATGTGGTTGTCGATTGTGTAGGGAATGGGCTTAAAGATGCCATTTAGATAGAAGATGGAGAGTTGTCAGAGATGGGCTTACGGATGCCATCCAAAGGTGATTATTGACAAAAATTAGACTAAGTCTAAGCTTGACTTCAACTGGAAAAGGAATCAGAGTATATCTTTGATTGATTTAGACTGAACCAAGAAAGTGTCTACCAGAAAGGAATCAGGATAAACCATTGATCAATTTAAACTGAACTAGCAGAGGTCTTGAATATTCTTTAACTAGAAAAGAATCTGAATAAATCTTTGGAGCGATTTATCTGAACCAGAGAAAGTGTCCACCGGAACGGAATCAGGATAAACCATTGATCGATTTAAACTAAACCAACAAAGGTCTAAAAAGTATTTAAATAGAAAGGAATCAAAATAAATCTTTGGAGCGATTTATCTAAACCAGAGAAAGTGTCTACCAAAAAGGAATCAGGATAAACCATTGATCGATTTAAACTAAACCAACAGAGTTCTTGAATATTATTTAACTGTAAGAGAATCAGAATAAATCTTTGGAGCGATTTAACTGAACCAGAGAAAGTGTCTACCAAAAAGGAATCAGGATAAACCATTGATCAATTTAAACTGAACCAGCAGATGTCTTGAATATTCTTTAACTGGAAAAGAATCAGAATAAACCTTTGGAGCGATTTATCTGAACCAGAGAAAGTGTCTACCAGAACAGAATCACGATGAACCATTGATCAATTTAAATTGAACCAGCAGAGGTCTTGAAGGAAGTGTCGGAATGGACCCGTGCTATGCCGTGTCTAGAAATGTATTAGAAGAAATATTTGTAAGATTACTTTAGGAGATATATGAGAAGGAAGCTTGGGTAGGGCTGCTTCAGGATGAATCCATGTGAAACTTCATCTGGAATTTTAAGAGAAGGAACCTGAGTAGGGTTGCCTCATGATGAGTCCGTGTAAAATTTCATCTGAAAATGTATGAGAAGGAACCTGAGTAGGGTTTCTTTAGGCTGAGTCTGTGTGAAACTGCATCTGGGCAGGTTTGCTTCAGGCTGGTCGTGTAGATAGTTACCCTGGCTTGTTTCAGGAATTAATCTACAATTCGTTGTCCTCAGATAGTTGTCCTGTCTTGTTTCAAGAATTAATCTATAATCTGTTGTTCTCAGATAGTTGTCCTGTCTTGTTTCAGGTATTAATCTGGAACTTGTTGAAAATTGTTGATGATAATTATCTGTTGATTGATCTTTCCTGAAAAGGTAAAGAGTTAGTTGTATTCAATGTCATGATGTATGATATGCATGGCGTAATGATGTTTCGTAAAATAAATGAGATTGTGCTATATGCGTTTTGTATGCATATGCTATGAATGTTGTTGAAATGTAATTTTGTCTTGGAAAATAAATCCTTGACAAATGCTGGGGTGCCTTAGGAAGTTAAATCCCGGTCTTCTGTTGGAGATGAAGATTATGTGCATCTTCAAACTTTGTTTAGAATGTTTTCGCTGGGGATTCCCGTTTTTGTTGTTTTGAGGAGAACTCTGCTGGGGGGCGATTGGCTTTGGCTTGATAAATCTTTGTGGAGAATGTTGATTTCTGCTTGGGGAAAAGAGTTCAAGAGTCTTAGTTGTCCATTGCTCTACCGGGGAGCTATCTCTTGATGGAAGAGAAATGGAGTTAACAACTTGTTAGGGACAAAGAAGTTAATTGTTATATGGTTGCCTCCCAGGTTTTGCAGCAATTCACTGGGGATTATAGGAAAGCCTACTGGGGAAGAGGGGTTGTGGACCCTTGATTTAGAGAGGCAAACTCAAGCTGGGGAATCTGTAGTTCATTAGGGAAATAAACCTTGTTACCAATCTTGCAGAGAGGTATTCTCTTTTGGCAGAACTCCTCGAGGATTCTTTTTGAGACCAGCTCAGCTGGGAAGAAAGGTTTTCCAGAGATTGAAACTCTGGCTGGGAATTGCCTGGATCCAACTTTGTGGGGATATCCATGAATTTGACCTGGAGGAGTTTGTACCCTTATCCGTGAAGATTATTCTATGGGGACTTGACTGGGGATCACCCTATAAAGAGGATTTGATGGGAGATTTGTCACTGCGCCTAGTAGTAAGTGTTGTGGCATTTCCAGGAAATGTTTTCTTGGTCGCATGTGACCCTTTGATGGAATTCATGCTCAATGCACCAAGTGATTGATATGTAGATCTTCTCCTGGTTATTCAGCACTTCTTGAGAGATTTCTCAGAATCTTGACTTAACTGCCCCCTTACGAGTTGGACAGTGACATTTCATGCCCCCTTGCTTATAGGAGATTTGTCATTGGAAGTGTCATCCCATTTGAAGTGATTTAGTTCACTGAGAGAGTTTTTGTTCACTGGATATTCGTCATATGAATTTCTCCGTTGTCAAACAATTAGCCATATGCAAACAGCGATATTCAAAGTAATGCAAAGTTTATGCTTGTCTTGAAGTTTTGAAAATAAATTTTAGCAAGTAAAGGAGTTTTGTAAGAAATATGAATTTAACTTAGGATTTGCAATAAGCCTTACAGGATTCATGATACCTTTTGTAACAATATGCTTTCAAACTAACTCATGCTTCAATTAGGACTTTTGAAAGGTTATAGCGTGGTTTGGTTCACGGTTTAAGAAACAAAGGATAAGGCTCAAAGCGTATTTGTACCCGCCTGTTGTACCCCAAAATTTTCCCTCTCACTTAACAAGAATTTTCTCACAAGATCTCCTTGGGCTCAAGACTGCACTAGGGTTTGATCAGCTCGAGACACCTCCTTAGACACTGATGACCAAAATTAGGGTTTGAGTTTGCACAAGGATTTTTGAACTATCAATGTTTCATATGACTTTCATGGACCATTATGGACCCCCAAAATTACTCATGTCAAGTTTCAAGCTTTGGATCACACTTTTGATCAGTCAATTGAACAGTTGACCTAAAAATCAATTGTATTGGGGAAAAAGTACACCATAGCCAATTTACAATCAAACTTCATAATTTTTGAGCCACATCAACATTTTAGACTCATATGTATCATTTGATAAAGTTTGGACCATAATTCCACAAGAAATTTGATCAAACCTCCAAAAGGGCAAAATGGTCAAAATTAGGGTTTTGACTGGGAAAGGGAAATTTCTGATTTTTGACCTAGAAAATGGCCAATTGGTTTAAGGCATGATCTCAAGAATCCAATTTCATCATTTTTACATAATGACATGATTCAAAACATTATAAATCCATTGGATTGACAGATGGATTTTGCAGTCAACTAATCAAAAGTCAACTGTATACTAAAAAGTCAAACTTTGACTTTTTGGTCAAATTCAAGTGCCAAATATCATAATCCATCAAAACATGTAAAAATATTAAACTTATTCATCAAGAAATCAAAAAGTCAAGATTTCATTTTGAAAAGTCAAAATCTCTAAACTTAGAAATTTTTCTAAGTGTTAGAAATTTCATGTTTTTTCATAACTTTTAGCCAAATTTTCACCATGATTCAAGAGAAACTTCCAACATGAAAGTTGTAGATCTCCATGAAATCTACAACTTTTCTTCACACAACTTCTCCTAAAAGTTCTTGGATCTCATGTTATAATTTTATGAATACATGCTCATGAACTAAAAAAGACTTAGTGAAATTTTGCCCTGGTTAGGCAGATTTTTTTACCTAACTTCATGGCAATTTTTCATATAGTTACAAGGGGAATCTTCAAAAGCAATTCAAATATGGGTTGTAGAGCACATTGCAATATTTCCAAAATTACCAAGAACTCCTTGAGATCATTCTTGAGTAGGGAGAATCGAAGATATGAAGTTGGTGTTTTGTCACTTGAATTATAGGTCATTTTCATGATGAACACAAATGCAATTTCAATGTTAGGCTGCATAATATTTTCTTTGCAGGCCTCAAACTTGTTTGTCACTCCATAATTAATGGATTACACAAACTTTTGAGCTATAATCCAAGTGGTTTAAGCTTTATCCAATTCACATTGCCATTTTGGGAAGAAAGTTAACAATGTCATTCTTGTAAAGCAAGTTTTTTGCATAAAGTTAACATTGAGCCTCTAACTTGTTCCCTCTGATCACACTCCATCCATAAAGTCAGAGGCAAGCTTGTTTAAAGCATAACCACTCTATCTTAGCAAGTACACAAGACATTGAAACTTGTTTTCTCAAAAAATCACATGTTATGCATAAACATGTAATTTCAAATTCTTATCAACAAGTCTCTAAACTTGATCTTATAAATAGAAGCACTATTTGTGAGCTAGGACACGAGCTTGAAGACCCTTATAAAACTCCCTCTAGCCAGAAATTGTCTCAAAACACCATTGTTGTGCAAGTTCTGACTTTTAATACCAAACTCCAAATCCCCTCGTGCGTTCTTTGGCCTTTCACTTCCAAAAGCTTCCAAACATCAAATACAAACCATCCAAAGTCCATTTACTCAATTGTAACACCTCCATCATCAAGTTGCATTTTCAAAAACAGGGGTCTGCAACTTTACTTCTCCAGAGCTCCGTAGCCACTTTCCGCTCAAGCTAATCATTGTATTAGCTTCCTGGGACCTCCAGGCAGCTAACCTGATCCTTCTTGCACTTTGAATCAAGCTCATTTGCATTTCACAATTTCCAGTTTTGAGGTATTTTTCTTGAACTTCTATCTCATTACTTAGGCATTGTTAGGCTTGCATTTGTGAAGATAAAATGTAGACCTCGTTTCCACGAAGCTGTACATATCGAAAGTTTGCATTTACATGGCCTGAGCTTAGAGAATTTTAGAGTTGAAGTTTCTGAAATTTTTAGGGTTCAAATTAGGGCCAGAGAAATTCTCATTTATCTTTGACTTTTAGCTTTAATTATTTACATGGTTAGATTCGTAAGGAAGAATGCAACAACTTTCATCATCTTCCATTTTTGTTGAGAAATGAAGAAGTTACATGTACACCGGCTGGAGGTTGAAGATGAAGTCATCAGGACTTGATTTGCCTTACATATTTATTATTTTGTTTATATGAACGAATGTATAGCCACCCAAGTGGTAAAGCGCGCGCCTGTTAACCTATGAGACCTGGGCTCGAGCCCCAGTGGTACCCATTTTGTGTTTTACATATTTTTACATTTTTTGACCTTTTTTGCAGGGCGCCCGAGCCTTTGGGCTTTGTTTTTTTTACTAACTAACCTCACTGCCTGCTTATGCACCCCTGGCCCAATTAGTTTTATTTTCTTAATTTTATTTGTTTTTTTTCTTAATTATTTTTCACTAATATTAAAAATCATGAAAAATATAAAAAAAATTATCTTCATTTTAATCTAGTTTATTTTATTTTTCTCACCAAAAAAATATTTTTATTAATTATACTTTATTTATTTTTTACAAATCACCTTGTAAATTTTATTAAAACTAGGTTAATATTTATTTTTTCTTTTACACCTATTAAAATATATTATTTTTGATATAAAAAAGACTAAAAAAATACTTTTTTCTAAGCTTATTTTCTTTTAATCAACTAAATAGAATTAGGGTTTAATTCAAAAATCTTTTCTTAATAAATTTAAACATAATTAATTATTTTTTACAAATTAATTAGGTTAAAACAATTTCCCTCTTTCTCATTAAAAAATCCAAACAAAAAGATCCATTTTCTTTGCATTTACATTCTTGCATATTTATTTTTCTACATTTATTTATTTCAATTATTGTATAAATTCAATATGGTTGTACTAGATTAACTAGGTTTACATTCTGGCAATCCCTATTCAATTTGTACACCCCCTCCCCACAAATTTTGTAATAGTGTAGTAACTTTAAAATTCCGTAATTTATCGCTTTCATATATATATGTTAGTAAACTAGGGTTTGTATGGAAAGACTAAAACCAACAAATAGAAAACTCTAATTCAAGACAAAATCAAGAATGAAAACAATATACTTGCACACAAGCACCCCTAGGGTTATCCCACTTGGCTGCCTTACAAAAATGGCCATATTACGCATGTGAGATATCTTAGCAAAAACAAACGAATACAAGATCATAGTCCCTCGATGACACTATCTAAGTTTCCTTACAAATGATCTTAGCCCCTAAAGAAAAATGCTAAGATACCTTGCAATATTGCTAATCATGGTTATACGATGACCCATGTCCGTCCCGTTTACATCTAAAGATAGGGTTGTTTACCAAATCAATGGTAAGACAACCATGTCAAAGGAAAAGAAAATGAACAAGAAAGACATTTGAGTAGGTAGATATCTCCTAATTACTTGCTCCATTTCAAAACAAACATCCTTGCTATTTTCAAAACAATCACATACACTTTCAAACATCTTGCAAAATTGAAAACATTTTTTCAAAAATATCAAACATCTTTGTATACATTCTTACGAACGAGAATCATTACAAAGATTGCCTAAACAATGGCCTCTTTGCAAAATAATTTCAAAAACCACACAAAGCACAATTTCAAACAAAAGTAAGTGATCTAGCAAGTAACTAAGAGCCCATGGAAAACCATGGATGAAAAGGGTACTAATACCTTCCCTTTTCATAATCTACCCCCCGAACACAAGAAATAATCTCAAAGGTTTTTCCTGTGCTTTTTCACCTTTCCTTTTGGATAAAAGAAAATTCGATGGCGACTCTTGCTAACCGCAACATTTGCGATCAAACACAAAACCCTCAAGTCAGTTCCCCCACCGTATCACAGAACTGGCGACTCTGCTGGGGAAAATCTTAAAAGTGGGGTTACCTTAGGGATAGATCACATTTATTTGCTTACATTGTTTGAGTTGTATGCTTTACATTATGGTTCTTTGTTTGGGTTTTAATCCTCTACCCGTATTTGGGATACCATTATAGGTAAGTAGAAATATGTTGTGGAAACTGTGTGGGGTATACCGACATGGTCTAAGCAATAGCTATGTTAGTGCGACATATTTGTGGGTACTGGTAGCCTTTGAGTTAATCAAAGAGAATACGGGACCGCTGAGTGATGTCATGAAGCGCTAATGAACTTTTAGAACCTTTACATGACCAACTTGGTCATTAGGATGTAGTGAGATGACTGACTTTGGTACAGTTCGAAGTTGGTAGATACTCGATACTACACTCATTGAGGTTTGGTTTCTTGGGATATTTCGGTCTCCATTAAAGAGGCTTGTGCTGAAACAATGACCTAGGAAACAAACCAGTGATATTGAGCTCCTTAGAACCCGATTACTATTACTAGGACAGGTTTAAGCCAACTATACTTTAAGAGGGTACTTACCTATAAAACTCCATGCAAGCCTAAGCCTAAGGTTTTATTTGTTTTGTTTGTATATGCATTCTTGTACATAACATCATGAACATCATATACATCCACTAACCATTTCAAGGATTTTGGGATTCATCTTTGTTCTTGTTTTGTAGGATATGGATTCACTTCGCAGGAAAACTATTCAAGTCAACCTTGTAAGAATCCCTCCACAACTTAAGGAGATATCTTCAAGGATTCCTGAAAACTCTCCATTTACCGAGAGACATGGTCCCCTACTCAACTTGGTCACCTCCAACACATATGAGGACATGATGAAGGTGCTTTTTCAGTTCTTTGACACCTTACACCGTTGCTTCATATTTACCGACTATCAACTTGTGCCAACTTTGGAAGAATTCTCCCAACTCTTGAGGATTTCCATTATCAATCAACTACCTTTCAATGGTACAAAAAGAGACCCAAATCCATAAGAGATTGCTCAAGCTTTACACTTGCACTCATCTGATATCACAACTCATTGGGAAACAAGGTGTGGTGTCAAAGGTTTCTTAGCAAAGTTCTTGTTAGAGAAAGCCCAAAGCTGTTGGAACTCCTTTGAATTGCAAGCCTTTGAGAAAATTGCGGCTCTCCTCATCTATGGGATGGTTTTTTTTCCAAATCCTGACCAACTCATAGATGTCAACACCGTCAAAATCTTCGTATCCCGCAACCCGGTGCCTACATTGCTAGGAGATATCCTACACTCTTTTCACACTCACACAATAAGGAAAAAAGGTGTTCTTATGTGTTGCACTCCTCTCTTGGAAAGGTGGTTTATTTCTCATCTTCCACAATCTGTATTAAAAAATGAGCAAGGTTCAAGGTGGTCACAAAGGTTGATGACGCTCAAAAATTCGGACATTCATTGGTGCTCCCGATCCAAAGAGAATGTTATCATTGTCGACCGTTGTGGAGAATTCCATAATGTCCCTTTACTTGGCATTAGGGTAGGTATCACCTACAATCCCTGCTTAGCCTTAAGACAATTTGGTTACGCCCGAAGGGATGGCCCACACGAGATGCTGATTCAAGGTTTGGTATTTGACTATGACAACGACGATCAAGGTCTTCGCCAGAGATTTGTCCGAGCTTGGAGGATGTTAAACAAGGTGGATATCAAGACTTTGGGGCATAAAAATTCCATCCTTCTTGAGCCTTACCTCAAATGGGTACGAACTCGTTCTCAAAGTCTTATGATGCCTTACCCCTCCATTCTCCCGGTAATCATTGAGCCTGTCATGGAAGGAGAAGTTCCATACACTATCCTACATTCTGACATTCCTACCTCTCTTGAATACCTATAAAGGGATTGGATACAACTCAAGGGAGAGCGAGATACTTTCGAAGCCCAATTCTATGCAAGCGAGAAGAAGGTTTTGGAACTCACTAAGCTACTTCATGAGGAGCAGACTCTCAATGCCTACATTGCGCCAAAGAGGATGCGCACTACCTTTTTATCTTAAAGCTTTTGTATTTCCTTATAAGCCCAAGAGGCATTGATGTACTCAAGCTTTAACTTATTAATATAACGCGTGTTTCCTTTTTTTCTAAAACAAATTTGAATCCTTGAAATCCTTGAAATCATTACATATGCATATACCATTCATCATAACATAAGCAGGTCTTTTGCAACAAGTCTCCTCATCTCTCTACTGTTTATTTCAGTATGATGGATCTCGAGAAAATAGTGAAGGACCTCTAAGCTCAGAATACATAGTTTCAACAGTTGCTCTTGACCCTAGCCAAATGACAAGAAGAGTTGAAGACTTTGCTGGCTAAGGAGAAGAAAAAAACAAAGAAGGTAACCAGAGTCCTAAACATGGGAAGAAGATTTCATGGGCAGACAAGAAGGACCTTAGACTTTGCAACGACATCCAGTGAAAGAGACAATCAAGATGGGAAAGGCAAGGAAATAATTATCTCGTCAGAATCAGAAGAGGAAGAGGAAGAAGAAGACTATTCTGAACAACAATACCCTCCCTCTAATGACAAGTATAAAAATCTCGAAGAGCGGTTGAGTGCGATGGAAATCCAAAAAGTGTCTGGCTTGGACCTTGAGGAATTGGGGTTAGTATCGGGGATTGTCATTCCTCTGAAATTCAAAGCACCTGTGTTCGCTAAGTATGACGGGGTCTCGTGCCCTAAAATGCATCTCTGGTCCTATGTGAGGAAAATCTAGCCCCATACCACTGACAAATACTTATGGGTACACTTCTTCTAAGACAGTCTGTTTGGAACTCAACTTGATTGGTTTTACCAGTTAGAAAGAGCCAATGTTCATAATTAGGAAGATCTTTCTGCAGCCTTCTACAAACAATACCAATACAATGCTGACCTTTAATCTACCCGTACTCAACTTTGGAGTATGGCCAAGGCTTCAAATGAAGGCTTCAAGGACTATACGCATAAGTGGAGAGATTTAGCCGGGAGAGTTCAACCTCCTCTATCTGAGAGAGAGTTGGTAGACATGTTCTTAGGCACCTTGTCTGGTCCCTTCTTCAATCATTTAATTGAAAGTTCATCTGCAGGTTTTACTGAACTAATATTGACCGGAGAAAGGGTAGAAGCCGGTATAAAGAATGGAAAGATCCAAAAAGATACATCCTCCTCTGCTGCCATAAGGAATCCATTTATCGGAAAGAAAAAAGTGGTTTCCATTTATCCTCAGAGAAATCAAGATAGGGATGAACTCCGACAAATGGTTGGGGCTGTTATTATTCCTAAACCGGTGCCTGATCCGCAAAGCAACAACCAACTAAGGATGGAAAGACCGGTCAGGCAGTTCACCAGAATTAACATGACCCCATCTCAGGTATTACCGCATCTACTAAGATCCAATTTGGTGACCTTGAAATAAGCTCTGAAGAACCCTAACACAACATCTCCTCACTCTCATCCCAATGTCCATTGCGCAAATCACTCTAAAAGTCCCGGCAATGACACTAATAACTGTTTGACTCTAAAGAAAAAAATACAAGACCTCATTGAAGCGAAAGATATTGAATTCGATGTGCCCGAAAAGCCAAATGTAATTTCTGCCCATATGCCCAAACATGGCCATAATACCAATTCCATTGAAGAAGAAATGTTTGTTAATTCAGTTGATGAACTTATGACCCCGTTCCTGACTATTAAAGTGAACTTGTTGAATGCCGGTGTGGTCCCGGGCTGTGATGAAGGCTGTCATTTTTGTTTGTCCTCACCAACCAGTTGTCCTTTGTTGAAAGCAGGCGTTCAATGCCTAATAGATAACAAAGAAATTTTGTTTGAAAAGACTTCTGTTCCACCTATTCCTTTTGAAGATGTTTCTATCATTATCATTTCCGCCAATTCTTCCAGGGTCTCCACCAAAAGACCCGTTAGAATTACATCATTTCCGAAAGCAACTCCTTTGATAATCACAATGCCTGGACCAGTCCCATATTCATCAGACAAAACCATACCATGGAATTATGGAGGGGAGGTCTACTACCACGGTATCAAGCAGGATTGGCCTGCCGCCGAAAATTCGAGTTCCGAGAAAGTCAACTCTGATATCAGTAACATTGTCGGGACTAACAAGATTACCCGAAGCGGAAGGATATTCTCTCTAGAAATTTCTCCCCCAAAAGCAGTTTCTGGACCCGTAATCAATCTTGTTGTTACTCCTCCAAAAGTTGTTCCCAATCCTACAATCATCTCCACCAATACTCCAACTGACAAAGCTGTTACAACCCCTGTTATCATTCCTACTGACACTCCTGCTGCCGAGTTAACCGAGACACGAGGTAAAAGTATTCTGATTGAGCCTGTCTGGACGAAGGCTCAGTCGTTAGCTATCCCTGAGACCTCACGGAAAGAGATGGAGTAAATTATGAAGATCATAAAAAGAAGCATCTACGATGTAGTTGAACAACTGGGGCAAACTCCCTCTAAAATTTCAATGCTGGAATTACTACTATGTTCCCAAGCGCATGCAAAAGCCTTGGTAAAATTCTTGCAAACTTCCCATGTACCCCAAGAGACATCTGCCGATCAGTTTCAAGATTGTGTAGCCAGCTTGATTGCAGATAATGGTCTAGGTTTTTCAGATGCTGATTTAACGCCAAGAGGAAGGAAGCATAATGAGGCATTGCATGTCTCAGTTGAATGTAGGGGAACAACCTTGGCTCATGTTTTGATGGACACTGGCTCATCTTTGAACGTATTGCCTAAAAAAGCTCTTGATAGGCTTGAGTGTGAGGGATTGACATTGAAGCCAAGTAACATAGTAGTAAGGGATTTTGACGGCTCGAAAAGGATGGTACATGGGGAGGTAGACATTCCCATAAAGGTTGGAACCCAAACATTTTATTCAACTTTTTATGTAATGGATATCCGTCCCTCATATTCCTGCTTTCTAGGCCGACCATGGATTCACAATGTTGGCGCTGTCACTTCTACGTTGCACCAAATGATGAAATATCCAATTTAAAGGAAGATTATAACCGTTCATGGAGAAGAAGAGTATATGATTAGCCATCTCAATTCCTTCAGATATATGGAATTAGATGGTGAATTTATTGAAACTCCACTCCAACACTTTAAAGAGGTTCTGCAAGATGTGGCAGTGACTAAGGTTGTTCCCAAGATCACAAGGCCTCCACTCTGGATGTCATCTCTAAAGGATGCCAAAATAGTGGTAGAAGAAGGTGGGTGCACTATCTGGGGACAACTCCCAGATATCTGACAAGTTTGGCCTGAGTTTCACTTCAAGTACTCAGAAGGTTGTACGCTGCGCTCGTGCCGTAGGACCACCCCTGAAGATCAGCAACCGCGGGGTCAACACCGTAGAAGATAATGAAGCTAGTTGTGACTTGGAGGACTGGATATTTCCAACTGTCAGTGGAGGGCTCAACAACTGGTAGGCTAGAGATTTTGTCCCGATCACTTTTATCTCACAGTAATTTGTCTTTACATTTTGTTGGATCTGTAATATTAAAATAATTCTCACTCTTAAAACCGTGTGTCTTACCCGAGGCACAATGGTCCATTTGTATGGGTTATTATCTCATTTTCATATGACATTAATGAATCGTGGACGGTTTTGCATACAAACTTTTGTGCTCATTGTTTTTCTTTTTACATTTTCACTTCTTTCAAATATAGTTATACCCTTACACACACTCACACTCACAATGCAGGTATACATCCATTCGGGATCCCATGGGTAACTTTGCTGCTATGGCCTTTTGTGACTCTGAGAATCTAATCTACCAAGCCGAAGACGAAGGTGAGGAAGATTGTGAAGTACCAGGGGAACTTGCCAGACTACTACAAGAAGAAGAAAGAACCATTCAGCCTCACGAGGAACCCGTGGATACAATCGACCTAGGTATCGAAGAAGACAAAAAAGAGGTTAAGGTGGGTGCCAATCTGGAACCCAGTATCAAGGAGCGTATGATTCAGTTGTTACACGATTATGTTGAAGTGTTTGCCTGGTCGTATGAAGACATGCCAGGACTTGATGCATACATTGTGGTACATCGTCTGCCTACAAGAGAGGATTATCCGCCAGTAAAGCAAAAAGTTCACCGCGTGAGGCCTGATATGTCAAAAAAGATTAAAGCAGAAGTCATGAAGCAATTCAACACTGGATTCTTGGTTGTCACCTCCTATCCGCAATGGGTTGCCAATGTTGTTCCCGTGCCCAAGAAAGACAGCAAAGTGCGAATGTGTGTGGACTACAGAGATTTGAAAAGGGCAAGCCCTAAGGATGATTTTCCACTCCCCCACATTGATATTCTAGTTGACAATACGGCACAACACAAAGTGTTTTCCTTCATGGAAGGATTCTCAGGTTACAACCAAATCAAAATGGTGCCTGAGGACATAGAGAAAACAACGTTTGTCACACAGTGGGGCACATTCTGCTACAAGGTGATGCCATTCGGACTGAAGAATGTTGGGGCAACCTATCAACGTGCAATGGTAGCTCTATTTCACGACATGATACATAACGAAATAGAGGTCTATGTGGATAACATGATAGCTAGGCCTCAAACAGAAGAAGAGCATCATGATCACTTACAAAAACTGTTTGAGAGACTGAAGAAGTACAAACTGCGGTTGAATCCAAACAAATGCGCATTTGGGGTACGGTCTGGTAAACTCCTAGGCTTTATCATCAGCAACAAATGTATCGAGGTTGATCCTGCCAAAGTTAAAGCAATACAAGAGATGCCTACTCCTCGTACTGAGAATGAAGTCAGAGGATTCTTGGGACGTTTGAACTACATTGCCAGATTCATCTCTCACCTGACAGCTACTTGTGAACCAATCTTCAAATTGTTGAAGAAAGATCAAGTAGTCAAATGGAATGACGAGTGCCAAGTTGCTTTTGACAAAATCAAAGAATACTTACAAGAACCTCATGTGTGGATTCCACCAGTCGAGGAAGACCATTGATCATGTATCTGACTATTTTAGAAAACTCAATGGGGTGTGTATTGGGGCAGCATGACGAGTATGGCCGAAAAGAGCATGTTATTTATTACCTGAGCAAAAAGTTTACCGACTGTGAAACCAGATATTCACTGCTTGAGAAAACTTGTTGCGCTCTGGCATGGGTTGCTCTCTGGCTAAGACAGTATATGCTGACTCATACTACTTTGTTGATATCTAAAATGGATCTGATAAAATACATCTTCGAGAAGCCTGCTCTTTCTGGGAGAATATCAAGATGGCAGATGATCCTGACAGAATATGACATACAGTATACTACCCAGAAAGTTATAAAGGGCAGTGTACTAGCTGATCACCTTACTCACCAGGCTGTGGAAGACTACCAGTCCATGAATTTCGAATTTCCAGATGAAGACATCATAATGGTAAACAACTATGAAGAATTCAGGCCATATGACGGACCCGAACAAGGATCCCGATGGACCTTGTTCTTTGATGGGGCATCCAATTCACTTGGAAATGGTATCAGTGTTGTACTCATATCTCCGGAAGGGTGTCATACTCCCTTTACTGCAAGACTCTGCTTCAATTGTACAAACAACATGGCAGAATATGAAGCATGCATCTTTGGTCTCAGAGCTGCCATAGACTTGGGGATCAAATCTTTGAATGCATTCGGAGACTCAGTTTTGGTTATCAGTCATATCAAAGGGGAATGGGACACCAAACACCCAAACCTGATCCCTTACAAAGAACATGTTTTAACATTGCTACCACATTTTAAGAATATTACCTTCGAGCATTTCTCGCGAGAAGAAAATCAGCTAGCAGATGCACTAGCCACAATTTCATCCATGTTTAAACTTAATTGGGATAATGAGGCTCCCCAAATTACCATCGAACGAATGGAGGAACCAGCACACTGTCACGAGATTAATACTGAAGAAGTAGTGGACTAGCCTTGGTTTCACGAAGTCAAGAAGTATCTCGAGGCTCATGAATATCCAAAAGGAGCTTCAATCAATGATAAGAAGTTCTTAAGGATATTCTCTACTAAATTCTTCCTTAGTAATGGCATTCTGTACAAATGTAATCATGACTCTGTGTTACTTCGGTGCGTAGATAAGGTTGAAGCTGAAAGGATCATGGTTGAATTGCATGAAGGCACTTTTGGCACCCATTCCAGTGGGCATACGATGGCAAAGAAAATCCTACGGGCAGGCTATTACTGGTCTACCATGGAAGCATATTGCTATCAACACTCTCGAACCTGCCATAAATGCCAGATTTATGTTGACAAGGTGCACGTACCTCCGGTTCCTCTGAATGTCTTGACAGATCCTTGGCCCTTTACTATGCAGGGAATAAATATGATTGGGGAAATCAAGCCGACATCCTCTAATGGACACCACTTCATCTTAGTGGCCATTGACTATTTTACAAAGTGAGTTAAGGCAGCCTCTTTTGCTTCCGTTACCAAGAATGTTATTTCCCGTTTCATCAAGCAAAATCTAATTTGCTGGTACGGTATCCCGGAAAGGATCATCATTGACAATGGTACAAATCTCAACAACACTATGATTTTCGCCTTATGCGAGTAATTCAAGATCTAGCATCACAATTCTTCCGCTTACCGGCCAAAGATGAATGGTGTTGTCGAAGCTGCGAATAAGAACATTAAAAAGATCATACAGAAAATGACAGTCACATACAAAGACTAGCACGAGATGTTACCATTTGCTCTCCACAGGTATCGTACTAGAGCTCCACATCGACCGGGGCAACACCCTATTCTCTGGTTTATGACATGGAGGTTGTCTTGCCTATCGAGGTCCAGATCGCCTCTCTGAGGATTATGAAGGATGCAGGGCTGAACGAAGATGATTGGATCCAGACTCGACTAGATCAACTAAACTTGATTGATGAGAAAATACTTACTGTTGTCTTCCATGGTCAAATGTATCAAAGACGGATGATCAAGGCTTTCAACAAGAAGGTCAGACGACAAGTATATCAAGTTGGATATCTGTTGATCAAGGGCATCATACTGCCACAAGGTGATCCCAGGGGAAAATGGACTCCTACCTATGAAGGACCATTTGTAATCAAAAACATTTTCTCTGGTGGGGAAATGATCTTGACCACCATGGATGGCGACGACATGCCGCATCCTGCGAACGCAGACATAGTCAAAAGATACTACGCATAAGAGACTCTCTAGGTTGACATACCTAGGCAAAACAAGGGCATCCCGGCGAACCAAAAAAGGTTATGGCAAAAATTAGGGATAAAACAAAAAAATATGTACACCCGACAAGTTGAAAACCCGAAAGGGCGACTTGGGCAAAAAAGGGTATCCCGGTGAACTGAAAACCCGAAAGGGCGGTCCAGGAAAAAGTTAGAGAATTAAAGCGTACAACTATGTCCTATTGGGTCACCTTACAGACAACCTGCAAACTCATAGGTTCTAATCAATTCAATCATCTTTGGACGAGGTAACAAATAGACAAGATGTTCAGAGATACAAAGGCTATAGTAGAATGGGAACCCCATGGGATTATTGCACATAGATATCTTTTCTTTGTATTAAAATTTTTATTTTTTCTTACGACGGCGTTCTCCTACTAGAATGTTTGTCTCATTGTACAAAAACTATATGTTTTTCTTTACTCTTGTGTTTTGTTTACAAAAACGTCCAATGATTCATTGTTGAACATATGCATTTGAACATAATTACTGTTTACAAATAAACAAAATAAAAGACAATTACTAATTGCTTTAAGAGGTAGTAAAATCTCTCTAAGCTATTTCCATAAATCCTCCACAATTTGCAGTTTAATTCCCAGCAGAACGAGCTTCCAATTTTTAATCCCCATTAGAAGTCGTTCATTTTCTCAGGATTTCACAACAGGATTTTACAAGCAGTACATGGCATTTCATTTACAACATATTTATTTCTCTAAGCAGAAATTCATCAACACTTAGACTTCACAACATGAAGACTTATACTCCATATCCTCAACAGTAGTCAGGGATTTATTTTCCCCAACCCAACAATAGTGCAGCAAAGTAGCTCACATACGCATACATTGCATCCATATATCATAAACATTGATAACGCGAATGCATTATACTATGCATTTCATACAACATAACATTGCATATTAGCTAACATTTTATCTTTTTCAAGATAAGATTATTCAAACAGCTACCATTAACAATGTTCAAAGTCTTCAGATACAATTCAGATACGCTCCAGACATGGATGCCATTCTGATACTCATTCAGACTCAACATTTAGATACAATTCAGATACACTCCAGACACGGATGCCATTCTAATACTCATTCAAACTCAACTTTCAGATATAGTTCAGATACGCTCCAGACACAGATGCCATTCTGATACTCATTCAGATTCAACTTCTCAGATACGCTCCAGACACGGATGCCATCCTGATACTCATTCAGATTCAACCTTTTGATATAGTTCAGATACGCTCCAGACACGTATGCTATTCTGATACTCATTCAGACTCAACTTTCAGATACAGTTCAGATATGCTCCAGACATGGATGCCATCCTAATACTCATTCAAACTCAACCATTTGATACACTTCAGATACGCTCCAGACACGAATTCCATTCTGATACTCATTCAGATTCAACTTCTCAGATACAGTTCAGATACGCTCCAGACACGGATGCCATTATAATACTAATTCAAACTCAACTTTCAGATACAGTTCAGATACGCTCTGGACACAGATGTCATCCTAATACTCATTTAGGTTCAACCTTTTGATACAGTTCAGATACGCTCCAGACACGGATACCATTTTGATACTCATTTAGACTCAACTTTCATATACAGTTCAGATACGCTCCATACTCAGATGCCATCCCGATACTCATTCAGATTGAACCTTTTGATTCAGCTCAGATACGCTCCAGACACAGATGCCATTCTGATACTCACCCAAATTCAACTCTCAGATACAATTCAGATACGCTCCAGACACGGATGCCATTCTGACACTCATTCAAAACTAGCTTTCAGATAAAATTCAGATATGCTCTAGACATGGATGCCATTTTGATAATCATTCAAAATCATCTCCCACATACAGTTCAGATACGCTCCAGAAACGGACGCCATTCTGATACTCATTCTTTCAGCTTACAAATTACAACACAAACAATCACTTTTGGATGGAACCTTTAAGCCCATCTCCTACATCTTTCTATCACCTCTCCAAATGGAATCTTTAAGCCCATTCCCTCAACCATCACATCACCGAGTGCAAATTTCTGGGCACTCTAGTGTCCAATCATCTTCCACCTTCGAGTCACGAATGGAAAAACTTGCCAATCTAACTCCTCAGGCTTAAGAAGATTGAACAGGGGCAGCTGTTGTAACCCAAAAATTTTCCTCTCACTTATCAAGAATTTTCTCACAAGATCTCTTTGGGCTCAAGACTGCACTAGGGTTTGATCAGCTCAAGACACCTCCTTAGGCATTGATGACCAAAATTAGGGTTTGAGTTTGCACAAGGAATTTTGAACTATAAATGTTTCATATAACTTTCATGGATCATTATGGACCCCCAATATTACTCATGTCAAGTTTCAAGCTTTGGATCACACTTTTGATCAGTCAATTGAATAGTTGACCTAAAAATCAGTTGTATTGGGGAAAAAGTCAACCATGGCCAATTTACAGTCAAAATTCATAATTTTTTATCCACATCAATATTTTAGACTCATATGTATCATTTGATCATGTTTGGACCATAATTCCTCAAGAAAATTGATCAAATCTCCAAAAGGGCAAAATGGTCAAAATTAGGGTTTTGACCGGGAAAGGGAAATTTCTAATTTTTGACCTAGAAAATGGTAAATTGGTTTAAGGCATGATCTCAAGAGTCCAATGGCATAATTTTAACCTAATGACATGATTCAAAACATTGCAAATCCATTAGATTGACAGATGAATTTTGCAGTCAACTGATCAAAAGTCAATTGTATACTGAAAAGTCAAACTTTGACTTTTTGGTCAAATTCAAGTGCCAAAGATTATAATCCATCAAAAAATGTCAAAATATGAAACTTATTCATCAAGAAATAAAAAAGTCAAGATTTTATTTTGAAAAGTCAAAATCTCTAAACTTCGAAACTTTTCTAAGTGTTGGAAATTTCATGTTTTTTCATAACTTTGAGCCAAATTTTCACCATGATGCAAGATGATTCAAGAGAAACTTCCAACATGAAAGTTGTATATATCCATTAAATCTACAACTTTTATTCACAGAAATTCTCCTAAAAGTTCTTGGATCTCAAGGTATAATTTTATGAGTACATGCTCATGAACTAAAAAAGACTTAGTGAAAATTTGCCCTAGTTAGGCAGATTTTTTGACCTAACTTTATGGCAATTTTTCACATAGTTCCAAGTGTAATCATAAAAAGAAATTCAAAGATGAGTTGTATAGAACATTGGAAGATTTCCAAAATGTCCAATAACTCCTTGAGATCATTCTTGAGTAGGGAGAATCGAAGAGATGAAGTTGGTGTTTTGTAACTTGAATTATAGATCATTTTCATGATGAACACAAATGCAATTTCAATGTTAGGCTGCATAATCTTTGCTTTTCAGGACTCAAACTTGTTTGTCACTCCATAATTAATGGATTACACAAACTTGTGAGCTATAATCCAAGTGGTTTAAGCTTTATCCAATTCACATTGCCATTTTGGGAAGAAAGTTAACAATGTCATTCTTGTAAAGCAAGCTTTTTGCATAAAGTTAACATTGAGCCTCTAACTTGTTCCCTCTGATCACACTCCATCCACAAAGTCAGAGGCAAGCTTGTTTAAAGCATAACCACTCTATCTTAGCAAGTACACAAGACATTGAAACTTGTTTTCTCAAAAAAGACATGTTATACATAAACATGTAATTTCAAATTCTGATCAACAACAAGTCTCTAAACTTGTTGCTTATAAATAGAAGCACTATTTGTGAGCTAGGACACGAGCTTGAAGACCCTTAAACTCACTCAAACTCCCTCTAGCCAGAAATTGTCTCAAAACACCATTGTTGTGCAAGTTCTGATTTTACATACCAAACTCCAAATCCCCTCGTGCGTTCTTTGGCCTTTCACTTCCAAAAGCTTCTAAACATCAAATACAATCCATCTAAAGCCCATTTGCTCAACTGTAATACCTCCATCATCAACTTCCATTTTCAAAAACAGGGGTCTGCAACTTACTTCTCCAGAGCTCCTCAGCCACTTTCAGCTCAAGCTAATCATTGCATTAGCTTCCTAGGACCTGAAGGAAGCTAACCTGATCCTTATTGCCTTTTGAATCTAGCTCATTTACATTTAACCATTTCTAGTTTTGAGGTATTTTTATTGAACTTCTATCCCATTACTTAGGCATTGTTAGGCTTGCATTTGTGAAGATAAAATGTAGACCTCATTGCCATGAAGCTGTACATATCCATAGTTTGCATTTACATGGCTTGAGCTTAGAGAATTTTAGAGTTGAAGTTTCTGAAATTTTTAGGGTTCAAATTAGGGCCAGAGAAATTCTCATTTATCTTTGACTTTTAGCTTTAGTTATTTGCATGGTTAGATTCGTAAGGAAGAATGCAACAACTTTCATTTTGTCATCTTCCATTTTTGTTGAGAAATGAAGAAGTTACAGGTACACTGGCTGGAGGTTGAAGATGAAGTCATCAGGACTTGATTTGCCTTACATATTTATTGTTTTGTTTATATGAACGGATGTATAGCCACCCCAGTGGTAAAGCGCACACCTGTTAACCTATGGGATATGGGTTCGAGCCCCAGTAGTACCCATTTTGTGTTTTACATATTTTTACATTTTTTGATCTTTTTTCAGGGCGCCTGGGCCTTTGGGCTTTGTTTTTTTTACTAACTAACCTCCCTGCCTGCTTATGCACCCCTGGCCCAATTTATTTTATTTTCTTAATTTTATTTGTTTTTTTTCTTAATTATTTTTCACTAATATTAAAAATCATAAAAAATATAAAAAAATTTATCTTCATTTTAATTTAGTTTATTTTATTTTTCTCACCAAAAAAATAATTTTATTAACTATACTTTATTTATTTTTTACAAATCACCTTGTAAATTTAATTATAACTAGGTTAATATTTATTTTTTCTTTTACACCTATTAAAATATATTGTTTTTGATATAAAAAAGACTAAAAATATTTCATGATGCCATAAATATTTTCAAGACAAAAATACCAAAAAAATACTTTTTTCAAAGCTTATTTTCTTTTAATTAACTAAATAGAATTAGGGTTTTATTCAAAAAATCTTTTCTTAATAAATTTAAACTTAATTAATTGTTTTCTTTAAATTAATTAGGTTAAAACAATTTCCCTCTTTCTCATAAAAAAATCCAAACAAAAAGATCCATTTTCTTTGCACTTGCATTCTTGCATATTTATTTTTGTACACTTATTTATTTTAATTATTGTATAAATTCAATAAGGTTGTAATAGATTAACTAGGTTTACAATCTTGCAATCCCCATTCAATTTGTACACCCCTCCCCACAAATGTTGTAATAACGTAGTAACTTTAAAATTCCGTAATTTATCGCTTTCATATATACATGTTAGTAACTGGTTTGTATGTAAAGACTAAAACCAACAAATAGAAAACCCTAATTCAAGACAAAATCAAGCATGAAAACAATACACTTGCACACAAGCACCCCTAGGGTTATCCCACTTGGTTGCCTTACAAAAATGGCCATATTACGCATGTGATCTATCTTAGCAAAAACAAACGAATACAAGATCATAGTCCTTCGATGAGGCTATCTAAGTTGCCTTACAAATGATCTTAGCCCCTAAAGAAAAATGCTAAGATACCTTGCAATATTGCTAATCATGGTTATACGATGACCCACGCCCGTCCCGTTTACATCCAAAGATAGGGTTGCTTACTAAATCAATGGTAAGACAACCATGTCAAAAGAAAATAAAATGAACAAGAAAGACATTTGAGTAGATAGATTACTCCTAATTACTTACTCCATTTCAAAACAAACATCCTTTCTATTTTCAAAACAATCACATACACTTTCAAACATCTTGCAAAATTGAAAACATTTTTTCAAAAAGATCATACATCTTTGTATACATTCTTACGAACGAGAATCATTATAAAGATTGCCTAAACAATGGCCTCTTTGCAAAATACTTTCAAAAACCACACAAAGCAAAATTTCAAACAAAAGTAAGTGATCTAGCAAGTAACTAAGAGCCCAGAGAAAACCATGGATAAAAAGGGTTCTAATACCTTCCCTTTTCATAATCTACCCCACGAACTCAAGAAATAATCTCAAAGGTCTTTCCTGTGCTTTTTCACCTTTCCTTTTGGATAAAAGAAAAGTCGGTGGCGACTCTTTCTAACCGCAATATTTGCGATCAAACGCAAAACCTTCAAGTAAGTTCGCCCACCGTATCACACCGCCCTTTCTCCATGATGTTCTTCAGTCCCTAAACTCAGTTAATTGTATGTTTGAACTCCAATTGAGTCTGAATGACATTCTGGTGATGGTTCAGATAAGTTAAGTTTATCAGAAGGAAGTCATTTTTCCAACGTTTTTCATGTTGTCGAGGATTTGTAGTGACCTCTTTTTTTAATTTACTATCCCTGATTTTTGCCTGACTGTTCTTGTTTTGAGATTACGGTTAGCGGGATGCCCCAGTTTTTTTCTCCAGTCTCCTTCGTAGGTTTTGACTTAGTGGGCTTTTGTTTTAAGAGATAATGACTGCTTATTTGATAGGGAACCATCCCTGTCTTTTGATTCAAATGGAATGTTGATGATGTCATTCATTGTATACGAAGTGAAACCTGGCGACTGAACGCGCGTTTGAATTAACTGAGAGAGTACCCTGCCCCAGGTTTTGATTAAAGGTTTCAATTTGTGTAAAAAAGGAAACTCCTACTTATTGGGCTCGAATGGGTTTACTAGGGATTATCTTCCTTATAACTCCAATGTTTAGGAATTGAAAGAACTCCTGTACATCATCAGCAAGGTCTGTTCAAAAGCATATTGTATGAGATTATGGCATTGTTTTCGTCATGCTCCCTCTAATGGTTTGAAACTTTTTGAAACAAGAGTTGAATATCATAAAGGGAGTAAAAAGCATAGTTTAAGTAGAGTGAAAATGAATGTATTAATTCAAGACAAACATATTTAATGCATTAATGAGATTAACCAAATTCTGACATAAAAATAAGTGTTTAAGCAAACCAAGAAATTACAACTGAAAATTCGAATAAACAAAAATTTCTCCTTATGAATTTGTCACTTCACATGGTGTGCCTTTGAGGGGTGACAGAAGAACTCCAGTTGACCATCTTATGCGTATTCCAATGCTCCTTCATTGATCAGGTCTTGAATCTTGTTATTCAACGTCCAACAACTATCAGTATCGTGCCCCGGACTGTTGGAGTGATATGCACACCTTTCATTGGGATTGTAACTAGGAGCAGAAGTATTAGGATTCCAAGGAGGATCCTTCAATATGACCAAATTCAGATTCAACATGTGTAGCAAGACTTGCAGCATTGACATATTGAGTTTGGTAAAATGCCTATTGGATGCATTCCGTTTACGCTGATTACCCTGTTGTTGGGCTCGTGGTGTAGCAGCAATTTGGAAAGGTCATCTCTCCATCAAACCGGCTTCTTGTCTCATGGGAAGCTGAATAATGACTTGATCCCCAATCTCAATTGTTTGTTTCATACGGTTTCCACCATCTTGATGAAGTTTGTTGACGAGGGTCCTTAGCTCCTCTTGTCCCAAAGCTAAGTTTTGGATAAGAGCCATTTGGCCTACCATCTGTCCCATCATCTGGATCTTTATTGTGGCTATCTCAGTTTGTAGTTGTTCCAACTGGTCATCCTTGTTGTCTTTGGGATTCTTCAGGGCCATGCCCTAAGTGAGGAGTGCTTTCACTTCTTCTTTCCCCTTGGATAGGTTCAAGAACATTTCTTGAAGTTGAGAATTTTGAGTCCAAATGTCCTTCATAGTATGTTCTAGAGCCATCTCTACTGAAATAAACAGTAAGAGGATGTGAAACCCGTGTGGAGAAAACCTGTTATGGTATGATGCATGTTATGTGGATGCAAAGTTTTCAAGGATCTCGCAGGGTAAACACAAGAAGATGTTAGAAGTTGAATTTTGATCAATAGCTTTGATTGGAGAACTTCGTATCAGTGGATGTCTTTCGACGAGAATCAAGCTCACCATGTCAAGTGGGTCATAGCCCTTGACTCAAGTTACCGTGCTTTGGTCTTTGATGAGATTTGATTAGAGAATGAATCCTCTTTCCCCTTGATAGGCGTATGGTTCAACATGACCCTGCATTATAGGCCCTTGAGATCCTTGAAATGGTTATTGAAAATGCTATGGTATGATGTCATGATGTTATGTACAAGTATGCAAAGCAAGCAAGTTGTTATGTGCAAATAATCATATACACACAAAGCAAAACAAGTCCTTAGGTTTAGGCTTGCATGGAGTTTGTAGGTAAGTACCCTCTTTAGTTAGCTCACATGTCTTAGAAAGTAACCGGGTTATAAGGAGTCTCATATCACTGACCTTTCTTTTGGGCATTGTTATAGCTCAAGCACCAAAGTATTGCGGCCAGAAAATCCCAAAAGTCCAATCTCAATAAGTGTAGCATCGAGTATCAACCAATCTTCGGTCGGAACCAAATCCGGTCATCTCACTACTTTCTAATGGCTTAGGATGAGTCAATTAAAGGTTATAAAGGTTGGTTAGAGATTAATGACACTATAAGGAAGCCTAATGTTATCCTTGACTGACTCAAGGAACATTAGTACAAGCCAGAGTATCACGCTAACATAGCTATCACTTTGTCCATATCAGTCTACGCCTTACAACCTCCATGATTTATTGCTACTTACCTAAAAAAGGTTCCCCAGATCTGGGTGTAGGATCAAAAACAAATCCCAAACAAGGAACCATAATGTAAAGCATGCAAATCAAACAAGGAAAGTAAGTAAAGATGATCTAGCCCTAAGGTAACCCCTCTTTTAAGTCTTAATCCCCAGCAGAGTCGCCAGTTCTTTAACACGGTGGGAGAACCGACTTGGTTATTTTGCGTTTGTTCGCATTTGTTGCGGATAGAAAGAGTCACCACCGACTTTTATTTTATCCAATAAGGAAAGGGTGAAAAGAATAAGAAAGACCTTTTGAGATTATTTCTTGAGTTCGGGGGATAGGTTATGAAAAGGGAAGGTATTATCACCCTTTTCATCCGTAGTTATCTACGGGCTCTTAGTTGCTTGCTAGATCACTTACTTTTGTTTGAAAATGTGCTTTGTGGCGTGGGTTTGAAAGTATTTTGAAAACGTCTTTGTAATGATTCTCGTTTCTATAAGAATGCGTACAAAGTGTTGGTTTTGAAAATAGTTCAAAGAGGTGTTTGTGGAATGTGTTTTTGAAAGTGATTTGAAAAAGTGTCTTTGTAATGATTCTCATTTATATAAGAATGCGTAAAAAGTGTTTTAACTTTTGAAAATGTTTCAAAGGAAAGTGTTGGTGTGAAAAATGTTTTTGTTGTGAGCAAGAGAGCAACTATGAGCATCCTACCTACTCTAAAGGTCTAATGTTATTTTCCTCCTCCTTTAAATGTTGCTATCTTACCATTGATTTGGTAAGAAGCCCCGTCGTTGGATGTGAATGGACTAGAGTGGGTCATTTGTATAGTCATAGAAGGCAACCTATGAGACGTTTTAGCAATGTCGTTTTAGGGACTAGATCGTTTACCGAAGGCAACATCGAGGGTCATCGAGGGACTATGATCTTTTATCGAGCGTCTTTGCTAAAATGCCCATATTCGAGGGACATGACTATTTTCCGAGGCAACCAGTGGGATTACCCTAGAGGTGCATGTGTGTGAAAAATATGTTTGATTTGCATGCATTTAGTCTTTGTTTAGGGTGGTCTACTTGTTGATTTTATGTTGCCATACATTCTAATTACTAATATTTGTACAAAAGCAATAAAAATGCTGAAAATAAATGTCCTACACTATTACAACCATATTGAATAGCAAGAAAATGTAAAGCCAAAACAAAATAAAGAAAGGAAAATAAGATTTTCGATTCAGGCAGCAACACCCTTGAATTCTGCTCTTCCTGATTTCTTTCGATTTGGCCTAGAAGTAGTAAGGACACGCCTTTAAATTTCATCCCTTTCTTGTTTCTTTCGAATGGGACCTGGAAGTCAGTGTGTGGGTAGCTTTTGATTCTGCATTTTTGTTTCCTTCGAATGGTCTGGAAGTCAGTGTGTGGAGAAGCCTAAGGCCACACTCTTTATTGTGCTTGCAACTGTGAAGCAGCCAGGGGGAAGCCTAAAGCTTCGATTCACACCTCCTTCCTCCTGTTTTATTTCGTTTAGGATTTAAATAGCAACGTGGCCTGAGGCCATGCTAGTATTGTCTCATGGCCAGGTTAGTTCTTAAAAACGTTTGATAAACCAAGAAACAAAAACAAACGGTTAGCAATGAAAACAAACTGAAAAGGTGGAAACGAAAAGGAAACAAATGTTAAGTACATGTTTTGAAACGAAAAGCTTAAGTTCAAAGTGACTTACCTTGCTTGAAGCTGGGGTATGTGGGTTGGACATTTAGCTTCTGCCCTGCATTCTCCTGGATTCGAAGGGAAGAAACTAAGGTGATGTTTCTAGTGTTGGATTCGAAGGTCTAGAAGAGTAGGGGTTGCGCTTGTTATTTCTGAATTCGAAGGAGAATAACAGATGTAGTGTTCTTTCTACTGGATTTGAAAGAAAAACAAAGTGTGGGGTTGTTCCTGGATTCGAAAGGGAAAAGAAACAGGTGTTATGTTTCTAGTGTTGGATTCGAAAGGGTCAGAACCAAAGGTATGGTCTTTTGAATCTGGGTATGATAATGAGTTAAGTGTTTGATGATTTTCACATAATCAAAGTTTTTTCCCAGCTATCAAAACCCTCTGGATGTTTTGTCCACCCCCTTAGACGTGTTATGGAGCCTCTTATTTATAGGAGGAGTTAACTGAGTTTTAGGAGGGGAAAATAAAACAATTTGAACAAATTGAGTATACTGTCTTTGTAGCTTTCGAGGGGCAGTATTTGTATACCATTTTAGTGCAAGAATAGGGGCACCATTGCAGGACTGCAGTATAGCAGTTTTGGAGCGTTATGGCCAGTGTATCAGGCCTGAACTTGGCAGCAAGCATCTTTTGATATCTTAACCTTTCGTTTTGACCACCTAGGTCCAAACTTCGACCAGATTCTTCTTCAAACAATACTATTTGATTTTCACCCAACAAGTGTCTTTCAAATGGGTCATATGTGTATCTTTGAAAGGGCCAAGTATGTGCCCTTCGATTGGACCATATTCTTCATTTGTGTGCATCTATTTGCAATTCTTCGAATGGGCCACCAAAACATGTCTTTCGAATGGGACACCCAGACATGTCTTTTGAATGGGACACCCAAACATGTCTTTTAAATGGGACACCCATTGTATGCCATAGTGTAGGAATTATGTGTGATCGAAACAGAATGTTTCCAAAGGAAATATTGCCTATTCGAAGCTAGTGTGAAAATGGATAATGCTTTGTGGGCACCATTTCCTTGTCAATGCTAGCCATGGGGAAGCTCTTGCTTGGTGCATACTGGCCTAAAGGGTATCCTGGCTTTTGTGAATCGAAGGAAGCATACAAGAGGAAAATGGCTTATGAATCGAAAGGAAGCTGAATGAGGCCATTGCCTTGTGCCTGCTGGCCTGAAGAAGGTCATTGCCTTGTGAATTGGGAGCAAGCGTAAAGAAGGCACTTATCTTCTAAATCAAAGAACATCAACAGGAAGCTTTTCCTCTTTGAATCGAAGGAGGCTAATAGGAGGCTTTTTGTCTTGTACCTGCTGGCCTGGTGGGAGCCCCTTGCTTTGAAGCATGCAAAAAGGAAGTTGTTGCTCAATCGAAAGTTGCATGCAGCTAGCCATCACTTTATGAATCAAAGCAAGCATGGAGGGAATTATTTGTCCAATCAAAATAGGAATGCAGGCGTCAATTGTCCAATCGAAGCAGGCATGCAGGCAACCATTGCATTGTGAACCATGTGAAGCCAATGGTGCAATTGAAACTTGCATGCAGGAGGTCATTGGTTTATGGATTGAATTAGGCACAAAGGATGGATCGAAGGAGGTATGAAGGATGCCATAGTCCAATCAAAGCAGTCTTGAAAGAGACTAAAGTCCAAACGAAACAAGGAAAATCAAATGAGGCTTTGAAGGAGACCAAAGTCCAATCGAAGCCTTGTGAATCAAAGAAAACTTGTTTTTTCTTCAATTTTGTCAAAAATATTATTTTTATCTGCTTTTCCCTTTTTAACAGTTTCCTCTTTAATAGTTTCCTCTTTAAGTTATTGCTGGAAAATCCAATTGTACTTGTGTAAGCTTGAATTTTTGAGAATCCTTGTAACAAATTCCTTGAGAAAAGATAGGGCAAATTTTTGGGTACAACAATGACCAATTTGCATTTAAAATCATTTGTCCAATCATTTTTTGGATGGTATTATACTATGGTTTAGAATTATATTTTTAATTTATATTCCATTATATATATTTTTTGTTTAGACATATTGGGGGTTCAAATAATTAGACAGGGGTGTGTTGCTATAAAAAAGGCTTATTGCTTCATTTAAATCCAAATGGGCCATTAAGATATTGATAAGTCCGTTAAGGGAAAGGTGTAGTAAAATTTGGGCTGAATAATCTATTTGTTTGGCCCAAATTGATCTAGGTTAACTGAAGTCAGCGGTTATTTGTTTCTGTTATTTTTTGTTGTTACTTTCATTTAGTCATTTATTTTTACATAATCGTTTTGTTATATATATATATATATATATATATATATATATATATATATATATATATATATATATATATATATATATATATATATATATATATATATATATATATATATATATATATATATATATATATATATATATATATATATATATATATATATATATATATATATATATATATATATATAGCTATTATTCTGATTATTTTTATTACTAATTATTATAATTTATATTTTTAATTCATTATTGATTTTATAGATTATTAACTTATATTGGTCTTTTATAAATAAAAAAAATTCATTGACTAGAAGTCAACCTACCAAAACAAATTAAACTTGTCTTAATTTTTATTTTCGATTTTTATTATTTTTTAACAAGTTTGACCAAAAGTCAGAACTAGGGTTTTTAACCTAATTTCTAATTAATTTTAATTTAAAGAAAACACGTAGAGTAATTAAAATAATTAATTTTCAAAAATTAATTTTAATTATGACAAACCTAATTCTATTTGTTTTGTGATTTTTTATTGATTTTATGAAAAATAAATAAAAATAAACTTATTTTAAAACAATTTAAATAAAAATAAAGAAATTGAAAAAAGAATATAAGTGAGAGAATGGGCCTGATAGTGAAAGCAGTTTAGGGGTGCAAGTTGAAAAAATGTTAGGACCAGGTCAACACAAGCCCAACGCCCTTGTCTAAGATCTAGTGGGGATGTGTTTGAGGGTCCACAATGGGGATTGATTGCTGGGCACTGGATCTGAATTGTGTATGATCTAATGATTGAGATTTGGAGATGCATGATGGATGTATTGAGATGCCATGTATTGGAACCTGCAAGAAACATTAGGAAAAATGCAAAATTGTTGGACCTGGGATCGAACCCAGGTCCCTTCCCTCAAACATTTGCACCTTTACCATCTACGTTGTCAATTCATTCATGTATATAATCACTTAATGATATTATATGTGAAGCAAAGGTGGATTCCAAGTCATAAAAAAACGCGCGCCTCAGCAATTCACATGGGTCAATCAAATTATATGATATTGCCACCCTGTAGTCAACGCAAACCTCAACCCTTAACTCACCGGAGAAGCGCCAGAGCCCTAGCTCCGGTCGCCTTCTCCAGTAACCCTAGCCTTTGATAACGAGAAATCGTATCATATAATTACTACATTTTTTATCGATTTTCATAATACATTAACCCGTTTAACTCCCGATTGTTTTGAGTTTTTGTGTCTTTTCACAGGTACAACATGTTTCAAATCAAATTAGTGAAAAAGGATCACATGAAGAAAGCTAACCAAAAATCAGAAGAAAAAGAACTAAATCTGCAAAGTCTACAGATTTTGTTGCTGTGACGACCGTCACACCCCCATGACGATCGTAACGCGCGTAGTTCATGAAAAGTGCTCGTCACACAGCATTGACGAACGTGACGCGCTATTTAAGCGCATTACGACTGTCACCTCCTCATGACGACCGTCACACGCTTAATTCAACTTTATGCATAACAGGAGACGTCGACAACGTAGTGGACGGTTCTCTTCTCCTACAATTCCTCAACTTCCAACAACGTACAGTCCGAGTCTTCCTCCACTCAAGCAGTTCCTAAATTCTCTTAACTGCAAAAAAATCCTCTTCTATAAATAGGAGGCATTTTAATGGAACATGGTCGGAGATTTTACTATAGAGCCAAACTTTTGGCTTTCTGCATTATTTTATTTTTATTTGCTTTTGAACCATTTATACCTACTGTAACGTTTAGTTTCCAAAATTAGTTCCAAAAGTGTTAATTCTTCATCTAAGGATTAACACGGTCGTATATTTCAATTAATCGCAAGGATATTGTACGCACTCAAGATTACCACAACAACATATTTACAGGTTTTTATGCAATTGGTTTTTATTATTCTTATGCTATGTTAGTTATTTTTATGAATTATATTTTACATTGCATGGTTACTAAATATATTATGTATGGCTAATTTCGTTTGTACCGGTATGTGACTCCTAAGCACCGAAGGAATTCAGTGATAACTTGGCTAAAAACTTTTATAAATAATTTATGGTTTCCAATTTCCATATTTAATTTAACTACCCTTGTCACGATAGTGAGAGGATATTTAACACGATTTTGCCACGAGAGTGGGAAATTAATTAAGGTAAGAACCTGCATGCGAGAGCTGGGGTTCGACCCAGATAGTGGTAACGAAACATTAATTTTTAAATACACGAGAGTGTTTTAACAAATTAATTAAACTCAAGTTGTTTTCAAAAAGTGTTATTAAATTTAAAGTGCATCCACTAGGTTTAGTAGCATAACTTATTTTATGAACACGAGAGTGTATGTCTCAGGTTTTTAAACAATTCATTTTTACCGAAATACTTTATATGCCAAACGATTCACCGAGTTCCCGAAGTCCGACTATCACATACCGGTATAGCTATTACTATTGTTTTTAATTAAAATGTTTTTCCTCTAAAAACCAAACGCGACAACATCCGCCTTAGCTAAACTAGCAAACCTTTAGAGCACTAGAGTGATTACAAAGTCCCTGTGGGTTCGATAATCATTTAAAACTAGAACGACTAAACTGTATACTTGCAGTTAGTATCCCAATAGACTCATAAAGTCTCGATCAACCTTAGAACCTGCACAAGAGTCAAAATCAAAACTAAAGAAAGGGCTTATCCCCAAAATCGACCATGGTGAGTTCAATGGTGGCCTCCCTTTTGGCTAACGTGACCTGTACAACGAGATATGGTGAAAACAAAACAACACGGCATAACAATGGTGGATCCTTATTGGGACGTTCAAGCTTGCCAACGATGCATTATACTTGTTCTAAGGATGCACATGAACACATGCACACATGTCAAAATATCCAACAATGTATAAATTTTCAGTTTCGAATCTATCAAACATTGCTTGACCAGGGCTGGTTGGATATGGTGATTTGAGATGCAACAAGACTCAAGAGTGATAGGTGTGGACTCCTATGAATCTCAGATGATTATGGAGTTCCTGGGACATACTGAGGAAGGCTGGATCATGTGAACCAAGGTTTCAATTCCTTGAAATTTTTTTGAATCTTTCTCTAGTGCTTTGAGAGGAAGTTGTGCATCCTTCTCTATATATATGAAGACAAGATTAGGTCAAAAAATGTGGTTCCTATCTTTGTACATTATGATGAAAAGATATGATCTCAATCTTGCCTAAAAATTTCCATATTTGATCCAATCTCATGCCAATCTTATTTTCATGCGTTACTGCGATCCTGTTATGAGTTGTTTCAGCCTCAAATATGATGGAAATCGAAAGCTGACATACTCCTACAGATCCATTTCCCTTCAAATATATTCTCTTCGAAGACTTTAAACTCCAATTCGAATTACTCATAGCTTTCCTCACAGAACATTGTTTCCTTCGAAAGCTCTGAATTCTAATTCGAATTTCACCGGCTTCAATATCATGGCTCCTTTGATTGAGCCACCATTTGATTCGATTGATTGATTTGAAGAAAATCAACCTGGTCGAATCATCTCTTGTGGAGTTAGGAGCAAACAAGGCAAGAATCTGGCCTTTAACCCAGGAATTGAATCCATGATAAAAATTGAATTCTTGCCATATTTGTAAGGAAAACATGCCATTTTGAATTTTTGGTGAACCTGGACAAGTTATGTGTTTTGTTCGAATTTGGCTTAAGGATTTCGTCATGGTTCGTTGGATTAAGTCTCAAGCTTTGCTCTCTTCGATGGCTTTGAACTGGTCCATTCGAAGCATTATCTTATTGACTGGTTGAAGTGTTGTTATACTCTCTTTGATGGCTCTAAGTCATGATTCGAATTTCCCAGAACTTCGCTTATCAGAACTTCTTCGATCAGCCCTTGTCCTCTTTGATGGTTCTGAGTTCTGATTCGAATTTCCCAAAATTTCCCTCATCAGAACATTTGTTTTCCTTCAAAGGCTATGAAATCGAATTGCACCAACTTTGTTATCACAGCTCCTTCGATTAAATCCCAAGCCTTGCTCCCTTCGATGGCTCTGCATCCTGATTCAAATTTCTCATATTCTCAGCATCAGAGCTTCTTCGTTTGAACCATGTTCTGCAGAAATTCGAAAGGCTCAGAGTTGTCCTCTCCAATCTGCATGAATTTGAATGGCCCATCATCAGAGCTTCTGGAACCCTCTCAGTTCTTGCTCTCTTTGATCTCATTTTCTCTATCCTGGACAATTAGAATGTCACTCTGTTGATATGCCATCGAAGCATCACTTGGTTAACATGCCTTTCGAAAGACACTTTGTATGCCCTAATGAAAGACAACCTTATTTAAGATGTCCATCGAAGCTTCCTTGTTTAAGATGCCCATCGAAAGACCCTTTTGAAGAAGTGAAAAACACAAGAAGGGGGGGGGGGGTTGAATTGTAAAACTGAAAATCAATGCAATGAACAAGATATTTTTATCCTGGTTCGTTTGATCTCAAACTACTCCAGTACACCCGTCAAGGTGATTTCGCCTCTCTCCAACGAGGTCTTAATCCACTATATTCAACTGAATATTACAAACTGCTTTAACAACTGCTAAAGCCTTCTTGATGCAAACCACAACCCGGTTTGTCAAGGAAACACTTTCTTACAAAGAAGATAAATCTAGGTGTGAATGTTTTCTACAAAACTGTATCACAACTGTGATGTATACACAACTTAAGTTTATGAAACTAGATTGCTAAACAATGATTGAGTAAGGAGATATGTAGCGTTTAGCAAACTGAGAGAAGGAAGATTATGATTAGCTTTTAGGCGTGTAAAATGTTGGAGAGCATTAGCCAATTCAATCTTCATAGTCTTGTTTATATAGCACTGAGATTGTTGAACGTTGGAGCAATATTCTTGATTCAATGCTAATAACAAACTTTCCTTATCGAGCAGATCTTGTCTGGAATGAGGCCGTTGGTAATAATTTGCTTTCAATGCACAGTACCGTTGCTTACTTAATGCATGTTCTGGCTTGGCTCATTCTGACTCTGCTTAACTGCTGATGAACTGTTGTTTTCTTTATCAGAGTGTTGAGCGCAGTTCTGTTCATCAATCTTCAGCATACACGTGAGTTAATCTTCTGATTCTGGTATTCTGATATGGCAACTTCTGATGTTGATTAAGTGCTCTTGCTGATACCTATCAGAGTTTCTACAAAGCAGAACGTAATATTTTTAGGTAGCAAATAGTTCATACATGAATCATATAAATAATATATCTTTTCATTTTGTTATCATCAAAACTTAAACATAGGGTAGTAGATTCAAACTTTGTTCTAACAATCTCCCCCTTTTTGATGATGACAAAAACTAGATATTTTTTAATTGAAAATAACGTGAAAAAGTATCAGAGGTAACTAAATGATAAGATGTATCAGAGTAAGAGGTTATCAAAGATAAGGGATAAGAGTTGAAAGATGCTCCCCCTGAGTTTATTGCTTCCCTTTTTAATTCCAAGAGTTCTTCAGGATCAGATTTTTTATTGCCTTTCTTTGAACATCAGATTCTCAGAGTTTTGACTATCAGAAGCTTTAGATCAGCATATCAGAGCAGAGCTTCAAATCAGCGTATCAGAGCTTTTCTTGTCAGAGCTTTGCTTTGGGTCAGCGTATCAGAGCTTTAGTCTTCAGAGTATCATGGAGCTTTCTTGTACCCGTAGACTTAAGCAAAACAGAAAACATATTCAAGTATATCAGAGTTAGAATGTTCGAGAATTTCTGTCTTAGTAATCCGTTATTATTTAAAATATCATTCTTGTTCTCCCCCTTTTTGTCAGCAATCAAAAAGTGTAAGTGATGTGCTAAAACATTTAAGGAAGAAAAACTTGTCATATTAAAAGGTTCAGAATCAAACAAAACAGTACAACAGATAATCAAAGAAAACATGAAAATGACATGAATGAAAAACTAAGGTTGGGGAGGAAGGCGTGTGAACAGGTTCTCCAGCATGGCTTTGATCTGATCAGCAGTCTCATTCTGCTTGTGCACCATTCTGACAACTGTGTCTATCTTGCTATCCTGCACATCCATCCTTTCTTTCATCTTCTGGTCATTTTCATCCATTCTTTGCTGCAGACGCATGTCATTCAGCTTCAGCTCTTCCAGAGTCTGCCTGTCCAAGGCAGCTTGAGAAACATCAGAAGCAGGGAGCTTCTGAGAGCTTTCTGCAACATCTTCTGCTTGACTTTCTTCAGCTTGAATAGTCTTGTCTTCTTCTGGTTACACCTTGGAAGCTGGCTGTTTCTCAGACCATGGCTCACTATCCAGAGGGAGCTTGTCTTCCTGTGGCAGATGACTTTTAACTTCCTTCAGCAGCTTGCCTTGGTCCAAGATGCTTGCTGGCCAAAATCCTGCATGCTGCCAAGCCCAAGCCCCCTGTACAAGTACGTTCCTGCCAAAGGAAGCTTCGACTGGCCAGAATGAAGTCTTTCGATTGGGCTAGTTAAGTAGTATCAGAGCAATCGAAGAGAGCGAACTTAGGGGCTGATCAAAGAAGCCAGGATGTCAAGGCCTTGTGCAATTAGAATCAAGATCTAAGCAATTCGAATTGAGGTAGACATACTCAATCGAAGGAGCTATAAGGATGAAACCGGAGCCATTCGAAAGAGCCAACTTAAGGCCAATCGAAGGGCATGTCCTGAAGGCATTCGAGAGTAAAATGTGTCCAGGTTCACTCAAGATTTCAAAATGGCAAGAATTATCCAAAAATGTCCAACTTTTAATGTGTTAGATTCTTGTCTCATGGCTTTCAAATCCTAGTTAAATGGATGTCCCTTTCCATTTTCATGCACCCTCACATCCTTTTAAATACAAGCCTATATCATATTGCAAAGGGAGGATACCACATACATACGCACCCACGCTGGAGACATAATCCCAGGAACCATACACACATATCGACTTACACGTATACACAGCCTAAGAGAAGCACAACAAAAACTCTCAAAACTCAACAAAATCACACCACACTTGCCTCTCCCCTTTCGAATCCAATATCATCCAACAACTCTAGTCCCCACACAAGTTCTAGTTTCAAGCAAGGTAAGTCCCCTTGACCTTGCATCTTCCGTTTCAGCATAACATGTAAATAGCCTTTCACTTACTTTTTTTTCGTTTCAGCATAAAATGTAAACAGTCTTCTAGTTATATTCTTCGTTGATGTGCCTTTCGTTTGTTTTCTTTTTTGTCCAAATATATGTTGGAACTAACCTGTACGAACTCAAATGAAAGACAAAAAGGGTGTGAACGAAAGATATACACTCATCTGCTCTGCATGTCCATATTACTTTATAGTCTAAATAGAAAGAAGCAGAGGAGTTTGCAATCGAAGGTTGCTCATGCCCACTCCCTAGCTCAATCGAAAGAAGCAGAGAAGGTTGCAATCGAATTTTTCTCATACCAACTCCATAACTCAGTTGAAAGAGGTAGGAAAAGGTGCAATCGAAGGTTGCTCACGTCAACTCCTAAGCTCAATCGAAAGAGGCGGGAAAGGGTGCAATCGAAAGTTTGCTCACGTCAACTCTCAGGCTCAATCAAAAGAAGGCAAAAGAAGGGTGAATTGAAGGATTCTACTTCCTGGATCGAAGAACTCATTTCCTCTCTTTATTGTTGTTCTTTGTTTTAAAATTTTCTTGCCTCTCGATTTGGTTGTAATAGCGTAGGACCTTTATTTTCCGCAACTTTTTTTATTGCTTTTATATTAACTGTTAGATGTATGACTACTAGGATCGCATGAAAAGAATAAAAAAACGTTAGCAAAATTAAGTTCAAAGACAAATAACTGAAACAAGCACACTAGCACACATACACCTCTAAGGTACGCCCACTTTGGTTGCCTTCTAAAAACAGTCATATCCCTCGAAACAGGAACGCTTTAGCAAAGACCCGTAAATCAAAAGATAATAGTCCCTCGATGACCCTACAGTTGCCTCTCGGTAAATGTTCTAGTCCATAAACAAAATTTCTAAAGCGTCTCCACATGTTGCCTTTGTGACTATAAAAATGTCCCTTCGAATGTCCCTCATACATCCAACAATAGGGCTACCTACTCACTAATAGTAGGATAACACTGTCTAAAGGATAGGAGGAAAAGAACGAACCTTTTCGAGTATAAGTAGATAGTTCTTAGATTCTATGCATAAAACAAACTTTTTACACTTACACATTTCAAAAACAACTTTCAAAAACATTTGTTTGTCAACACTCTTGGGGACTGATACAAGAGTTATCATGAAGCAAATCGCCGCACTGAGGCATTTCAAAATACTTTTCAAAAACACAAAGCACAAGGCATTTTAAAAATTAGCTAAGCATATAAGAGCCCGTAGATAACTACGGATGAAAAGGGTGCTAACACATTCCCTTTCCATAATCTACCCCCCTTTACTCAGAAAATTCTCGAAAAGGTTTTTTCTGTTCTTTTCACCCTTTCCTTAATTTGGATAAAAGAAAAGTCAGTGGCGACTCTTAATTACTGCAACATTTGCGAACACAAATGCAAAACCAGTATAACAGTCGGTTCTGCCACCATACCACAATATCCAACAGAGATAAGACTCCAAAGAAACAACTCTTCTTGGTCCCAAATCTTTTCTGCTCTTCCTATGAATATGACGCCAAGCCTTTGCAATCTCTTCCTTAACTTCCTTATTATCCTCTCCTTCTTTGAGAAAGAAACCACTTAGATGAATGCTTTTTGGCTTGTCTCTCATAAAATATCCAAGTTGATGATGCACGATAACGAGATTATAGTGAATTCCTCCCTTTGTACCAAGAAGAGGCACATTGGGGAAACTGCCACAACTATCAATTATCTTCACATCATAGTAAGCTTGATGATATCAATCAATGTTATAATGACTGAGAGCCATAATCTTCAGGGCCCAACGGGGTTCCTTCTTGGGATCCCAAAAAGAAACAGTTTGAGGTGAGTGAGAAATAAACCACTGATATAAAATGTCGTGTAACAGATGATCATTCCTCCCTGATAATGATTTTGAATGTGAATGTAATAATAAGTGTGTCCTAGCAAGGTAGGATCTGGATTCCCAATAAAAAATATCCTAATAGCATTGTGTTGTACCCAAAAATTTTCCCTATCATTTTACTCAACACATGCCCATTGAGGTCCTCAACTTGCTCAAGGATACCCAAGAGTTGACCAGGCAAACTCTCTCCTAAAGCAATGAATCTCAAACTAGGGTTTCCATTTTTATCAAGATGTGTGAACTCCAAAGGCCCCAAATTCTTTCCATAGTCCTAATGTGTCCTCAAGATCATCCATGTCAAGTCTCATGCCTTGCACAAGAAGTTTGCTCAGTCAATTGCCCAGATGCCTGAAAATAAACTATACTAGGTCAAAAGTCAACTGTGGCCCATATACAGTCAAACTTCAATATTTTTGGTCAACATCAACATTTTGAAGTGATATTCATCATTTGATCAATGATTTATCATTATTCCTCAAGGAATGCCCCGAATTCATCAAAACCCAAAAGTTGTTGTTGTACCCCAAAATTTTCCCTCTCATTTCATCAACACTTTCTCATCACAAGACTCTTGAAACTCAAGATCAAGCTAGGGTTTGTTCTGCTTAAGACCCCTCCTTGCACTGTTGACCCAAATTAGGGTTTGAGTTTGCACGGGGATGTTTTAACCCAAAATTCCCAAAGTGACTTTCATACTTCATGTTGGACTCACAAGTTTTCCCTTACCAAGTTTCAAGCTTTGATTCAAAGTTTTGCCCAATCAATTGGACAGTTGACCTAGAAATCAGCTATATTGGGGAAAAAGTCAACTGTAGCCAATTGACAGTCAAACCTCATGAAATTTGACCCACATCAACATTATAAATTCATATGAACCATTTGATCAAGTTTGGATCACAATTCCACAAGAAATTTGATCAGATCACCAAAAGGGCAAAATGGTCATTTTTAGGGTTTTGACTGCACAAAGGCAATTTTTGACTGTTTGACCTAGCCAATGGAAAATCAAGCTCACACATGGACTCAAGGACTCAGTGACATTGTCTTGACCCATTCAACAAGTTCAAAAGATCTCAAATGCATAGGATTGACAGATGAATTTTTCAGTCAACTGATCAAAATTTGACTGTATACTGAAAAGTCAAACTTTGACTTTTTGGTCAAAATCAAGTGCCAAGAGTCATCTTTCATCAAGACATGTCAAATTATGAAACTTTCCCATCAAGAAACCCAAAAATGCAAATTAGGGTTTAAAATGGAAGAATTTCAGAACTTAGAAATTTTCTAAGTTATGAAATTTTCTTATTTTTTCCTAACTTTGTCCCATTTTTTCACCAAGATGCAAATGGATTCAAACAAAACTTGAAACATGAAAGTTGTAGTCCATCCCAAAGTATACAACTTTTATTCACAAAGTATTCTCAAAGGAAGTTTGCATCTCAAGTTATGATTTTTGGAACAAGGGTGCCTAAAACTTTTAACTTAGAGAAAATTTGCCCTAATCTAGGCAGGATTTTGACCCATCTTCTTGGCCATTTTTCACATAGTTCCACTTGGAGTTTCAAGTTGAATTACAAAGATGGATTATAGTACATGTTCCAAGCTTTCCAAATTGTCCAAGAACTCCTCAAACACCCTTGTGGTTAGAGATAATCGAATTCACAAAGTTGGCAAAAACTCACTTTTGTTCATGGCCAAGGCATGTTCATAGCAAATTGCATTTTCAAATCAGTTTGTTTTATGCTAGCTTGCAGGCCTCAAAACCAACTTACACTTCAAAATTTAATGCTTGACCAGTGAATTAAGATGTTATCTTGGCCATTTGGGCATTACATGCTAAACTAATCCCTAATTAGAAAGCAAAGTTTCCATTTTTTGGCTAATGTCACTTTATGTCAAAAGCTAGATCTTTGAGACATGAGGCCAGATCTTTGAGGCAAATCAAATCCACAAATTCCAGCAACCAAGAAGATTGTGTTCAGCATACTTGAGGGGCTTGTACAGGCCTGTATTCACAACTTACACTTTCTTGCTTCAAGTAGAAAAAACATTGCAAAACACATACCAACTCTCATTCCTGATAACACAAGCTTAAGCAAACTTTATACACAAGTTCCATACATCAAAACATACCTAATACACGATTCATTCATCCCCCATACCTCCCAATACTCAGAATCCCTGTTTTGCTGCAAAACAGGGCAAGTTCTGCAACTTGACTTCTATAGAACAATCTACTCGTGCGTTTTGGCCCAAACCAGTGCAAACACCTTCCATTTCATCCATCCAAACTATTTCAAACCTTAAACACCAGCTGTAACACCTCTAATTCGTTTTTCCATTTTCATTTCCAAGCTTTGCAGGTGGACTTCTACAGCACGATACAAGGTGTTTCAAAGCAAGCCAAGTATTGGAGAAGCTTCCTTGGACCTCAGGCAAGCTCAACAGAAGCTCAAACACCATTGAAGGTTGCTGCATTGCTCTACTCGATTCAAGTTGAACAGGTATTTCATGGACTTCTATCTCTCTATTTAGGAATGGTTAGGCTTAGGTTTGTGAATGAAATATGTTGTACTCATAGCCATGAAGCCATACATATGCTCATCTTTCATTTATATTAAGTGTGCTAGGAGAATTTCAGCCATGGACATGTGAAAAAAGTTAGGTCATATTTTAGGCCCAGAGAAATTCTCTCTGGTCTTTGAGAGTTATATTTAATGCTTTATATGGTTGGATTCGTGTTTAAATTCTCTACAAGTTTCATGTTTTAAGTTTTGTCAAAAGATCAAAGAATCAGGAGTTGGCATGTTGTACAAGAGGCGCGTGCATTTTCAAACAGAAGCTGGAGGTTGAAGAAGGTGATGGCTTGGGCTGGGCCTGAGTCATTCTTGCTTTTTGCACCCTTTTTTTAGTTTGCACCCCCTGGCCCATTTGATTAAATATTTGTCATTTTTATGTTTTTCCTTTTTATTCTGACTTTATATTTTTTGTTCAAACATAAAAAAATACCAAAAATAATTTTCCATAATTTTTCATATTTATTTGATATTTATTTCATTTTATTAAACATATGTATGTAAATAATATGAATCCTTTTTATTAAAACTTTAAAAAATAATATGAAAAATATATTTACTTTTCAGTTATTATTTTTATTTTGAAAACATTTTCTTGAGTATACATATTTTGCAAATAATTTATTTTATTTTTATACCCACTTTGCATATTTAATTAGGACAAAATAATACATTTTTTTATTTTTTTTAATATTTGACACCAAAAATACTTTTCTTTTACAATATACTTTTTATTTTTTTATAAATTAATATATTGTATATAATTAATAAATATTACTATTTATTTAAAAAAATTAGGATTTTGCCCTAAATGACCAAAATAATTAAAATTTGACCTTCTTTATTTTGTTTATATTTCACATTAAAAATATCTTTTTCCCACACATAAAAAAATCATTTTATGCATAATACATTTATTTATTTATTGTATTTATTTCAAGTATTGCACAATTAAATATTGTATCCTATACATTCGATATGGTTGTAATAACTTAGAATTTATTTCTTGTCAAATATCCCCAATTCAAACTTGTACCCCCCTCCCTATATCATGATGTAATAGTGTAACATTTAAATTCTCGCACATTTAAAAGCTTTCAATTATGCCATGCTTAGACTTAGGGTTTGTATGCAAATAAAATCAACAAGTAGCTTGACCTAATCCAAAGATAAACATGCATGAAAAACAAACACAATGACACTTGCACCCCTAGGGTTTCATCCACTTGTTGCCTTCAAAAATGGGCCATGGTTGCATGTTGAGTACTTTGGCAAAACAAAAACAAAACAAAATGATCATAGTCCCTCGATGACGCTATCTGAGTTGCCTAAAAAATGATCAAGTCCCTCAAGAGAATTGCCAAAGATACTTGACACCATTGCTTTCATGGTTTATACGATGACCCGCGCCTGTCCCGTTAACATCCTAACACAAGGTTGTTCACAAAATACAACGGTGAAATAACATTGTTAAAAGGGTTAAAAACATAAGAAAGATCTTTGAGTAAAATAGGGTAGATAACTCTTAGTTACTTGACTAAACTTGCAAAAAACATCCTTGCTACTTTTCAAAACACACTTCACAACACAATTTCAAAATCCAACTTTTAAAACATTGAAAACCTTTTCAAAAGACAAAAACACCTTTGTATACATTCAAACAAGAATCATTACAAAGGTTGCCACAACAATGGCCTCTTTTCAAACATCTTTCAAAACCACACATAAAGCACCATTTCAAACAATTGAAAATGCAAAGCAAGTGATCTAAGCAAGTAACTAAGAGCCCATGGATAACCATGGATAGAAAGGGTGCTAATACCTTCCCTTTCTATAATCTACTCCCCGAACCCAAGAAAACATCTCAAAGGTCTTTCCTGTGCTTTTTGACCTTTCCTTAGGATAAATAAAAAAGTCGGTGGCGACTCTTGCTAAACCGAACATTTGCGAACACAAACGCAAAACCCAAGTCAGTTCTCCCACCGTATCACAGAACTGGCGACTCTGCTGGGGAGAACTTTAAAAGTGGAGTAACCTTAGGGCTTAGATCACCCTTTTGCATGATTATTGTTTGCTTTGATTTCTTTACATTTTGGTTCTCTTGTTTGGGCTTGAAATCCTCCACCCGGATTTGGGAAACATTCATAGATAGTAATATGTTGTGGAAACTGTGCGGGGTATACCGACACGGTTGAAGCAATAACTATATTAGTGCAACATATTTGTGAGTACCAGTAGCCTTTGAGTCAATCAAAGAGAATACGGGGCCGTTGAGTGATGTCACTAAGCACTAATGACCTAGAACCTTACTTGACCATCTTGGCCTTTATTAGGGGTAGTGAGATGACCGGCTTTGGTGCAGTCTGAAGTTGGTAGATACTCGATACTACACTCATTGAGGGTTATTTTCTTGGAATATTTTGGTCGCTAGTTAAGTGGCTAAACCAAAACAATGAACATAGAAAACAATCCAATAATATTGAGCTCCTTAGAACCCGGTTACTATTTGTAGGACAGGTTTTGAGCCAACTAAACTCAAGAGGGTACTTACCTATGAAACCTCATGCAAGCCTGAAACTAGGGTTTTGTGTGACTTGCTTGTACATGTGTTTGTGCATACATCATGAACACCATAAAGCATCATATGCATCCACTAACCATTTCAAGGGTTTGGATCTTCATCTTTGTTCTTGTTTTGTAGGTCATGGAATATCTTCGCAGGAAAATAATTCAAGTCAACCTTGTGAGAATTCCTCCTCAACTCAAAGAGCTTACGTCCAGAATTCCAGAAAATTCTCCCTTCAGCGAAAGACATGGTAGACTTCTGAACCTAGTCAACACCAGCATTGAAGAAGACATGGTGAAAGTGTTGTTTCAGTTCTTTGACCCCCTTCACCACTGTTTCAGATTCCCCAACTATCAATTGGTGCCTACTTTGGAGGAATTTTCTCAACTCCTGAGAATTCCTATTCTTAATCAACTACCCTAATATGGTACGGAAAAAGAACCAAAACCTGAAGATGTTGCTCAAGCTCTGCACTTGCAACCATCTGACATCAAGGGGCATTGGGAAACTAGAAGTGGTGTCAAGGGCTTCTTGGCAAAGTTCTTGTTTGAGAAGGCACAAGAGTGTTGGAATTCCCTGGATCTGCAAGCCTTTGAAGAGATTGTGGCACTCCTTATTTATGGGTTGGTCTTGTTCCCAAATCTTGACCAACTTATAGATGTTAATGCTGTCAAGATTTTCATATCCAGGAATCCCATACCTACATTGCTTGGGGACATCCTACACTCATTTTACACACGAACAATGAGGAAAAGAGGTGTTCTCATGTGTTGTACTCCTCTCCTAGCAAGGTGGTTTATTTCTCACCTTCCATAATCAGTTTTGAAGAATGAGCAGGGTTCAAGGTGGTCACAACGATTGATGACCCTCACACATTCTGATGTACATTGGTGTTCTCGGTCCAGAGAAAATGTCATCATCATTGATCGTTGTGGTGAGTTCCCTAATGTCCCATTACTCGGCATTAGGGGAGGCATTACCTACAACCCATGTCTAGCTTTAAGACAATTTGGATATGCTCGGAGGGATAGCCCTCACGACATGCTGATTCCTGACCTAGCTTTTGACTTCGACAACGATGCGCAAGGACTTCGCCAAAGGTTCATCAGAGCTTGGAGGATGCCTAACAAGGTGGATAGTAAGACACTGGGGCACAAGAATTCCATCCCCCTTGAGCCTTACCTCAAGTGGGTACGAACCCGCTCTCAGAATCTTATGATGCCATATCCTCACGTTCTCCACTTGATTAAAGAGCCTGTTAAGGAAGGAGAGGTTCCATACACCATCCTATATCCTAACATGCCAACATCATGGGAGGAAATGCAAAAGAGTTGGATCCAACTCAAGGAAGAACGGGATACTTTTGAAGCCAGCTTCTATGCCAATGAGAAGAAGGTTTTGGAGCTTACCCGCCGACTTCACGAGGAAGAAACTCTCAACACCTACATCGCACCAAAGAGGATGCGCAACGTATTTTTACCTTAAGAAGCTTTGTAATATTTGGCCCATGGGGCATTTATGTACTGACAAAATTTCTTCTTATTAATATGACGTGTGTTCTTTTTGTCTGCAACAACTTTGAATTTCTAAATCCTTGAATGCATTACATGAATAAACATATCATTCATCATATGCACAAACAGGTCTTCAAGCCAGGTTTCCTTATCTTTCTGCAGTTTATTTCAGCAAGATGAATTTGGAGCAAACAGTGAAGGACCTATAGGCACAAAATTCACAATTTCAACAACTCCTCATGACCTTGGCAAAGGGTCAGGAGGATCTCAAAGTTCTGCTAGAGAAGAGTAAAGAGAAGAAAAAGAAAAAGAGACCGGGGGTAGCTACTTTCGGAAGAAGATTTGCGGGTGATGCTAGAACGATTCTTGAGTTTCCGTCAACATCCGACGAAGGGATTGGCAAGGGGAAAGGAGTTACTGTACCTTCTGAATCTGAGGTAGAAGAGGAGGAAGAAGAAGCAGACGAAGACTATTCAGAACAACAATATCCACCAGCAGATGACAAGTATAAGAACCTTGAAGACAGATTGGCAGCTATGGAGTTGCAGAGGGTGCCCAGATTGGATTTTGAGGAGTTGGGGCTTGTGGCTGGGATTGTTATCCCTCCTAAATTCAAGGTCCCAACATTCGCCAAATACGACGGTCTGTCTTTCCCTGAGATGCACTTGAGGTCGTATGTTAGAAGGATCCAGCCACATTCGTCCGGCAAAGATATCTGGGTGCACTTTTTCCAAGACAGCTTGTCTGGCACTCAATTAGATTGGTTTTATCAGCTCGAGAGGTCAGAGGTCCATAATTGGGAAGACTTGGCAGCCGCTTTCTATCGTCAGTATCAGTACAACGCTGATTTGGCGCCAACCCGTACTCAGCTACAGAGTATGGGAATGGCTTCAAATGAAGGGTTCAAGGAGTACGCCCAGAAGTGGCGCGACCTAGCTGGGAGGGTGCAGCCACCGCTATCAGATAGGGAATTAGTTGACATGTTCTTGGGGACCCTATCTGGCCCTTTCTTCAACCATCTAATCAGAAGCTCTTTAGCAGGATTTACTGAGTTGATTTTGACTAGCGAGAGGGTGGAAGCCGATATCAAAAGTGGAAAAAATTCAAAAGGATACTTCCGCATCCACAACTGCTAGAAAACCTTTCCCAGCCAAGAAAGAAGCATTTGCTGTGTACACTCAGAAAAGTAGGGAAAGAGAGGAACGTCGGCCAACAGTCGGGGTTGTATTAATACAGAAGTCCGCATCAGACCAGCTTAGAAATAGCCAACCGAGGAATGATCAGCCCAGAACTTATCAGCAAAGGCCGCCACGGCAGTTTACTCCAGTAAATATGACACCTGCTTAAATCCTTCCACATCTCCTGAAGTTGAATCTCGCCAATATTAAAGAGGCGCCAAAGAATGTAAATACCACCTCTCCATCTTACAATCTAAAAGCCAAGTGCGCTTACCATTCTGATAGTATTGGGCACGACACCAATAATTGTTGGGCACTCAAGAACAAAATTCAGGATTTAATCGACGCCAAAGAGGTCGAGTTTGATGCTCCTGAAAAGCCTAATGTTATATCCGCGCCAATGCCCAAGCACGGTCACAATGTGCATGCTGTTTTGGAAAATCACCATGTTACTGATGTTGCCGATCTATTGACTCCATTGTTAGTGATAAAAGAAAATTTGTTGAGAGTCGGGATCTTTCCTGGTTGTGATGAAGATTTCTATTTTTGTTTGAATATTCAAGATGATTGTCCAATGTTGAAGTCAGGTGTCCAACGCCTGATGGATACTCAAGAAATACTTTTTCAGAAAACCCCTGTTAACACTTTCAATCCAATTGCTCCTGATACTTGTGATACCTCAACCAATGATGTTGCCATCATAACCATTTCCGACAATCCTCCCAAGGCTTGCAAAAGACCTTTCTGGATTACACCAAACTCTGAATGTGTACCTCTAAAGTTCACCATGCCGGGACCTGTCCCATACCAATCAAGTAAAATGATACCGTGGAACTATGGGGGAGAAGTCTTCTACCACGACATCAAACAAATCGAAACAGTCCAAGAAATTTCTGAAGAAGACCTTGATGTAGGGAACATCGCGGGTACGAGCAAGATAACCCGCAGTGGCCGAATCTTTTCTCCGGAGATTGCTCCCCCTCGAGTAGTTTTCGGACCCTTAAAAGCTTCTGCACCTGTTGGACCCTCTGTGCAAGGCCCAGTGATTAAAGAAGAGGTCACTCCCGAAGGAAAACCATCTGTTGATATTACCAACAAGGGTAAAGGGATGCTGGAAATGCCTGTCAGGACGAAGGCTCATGCTGTAGCTATACCCGAAACCACTCAGAAGGAGATGGATGATATCCTAAAGATAATCCGCAAAAGTGACTATGATGTTGTAGAACAACTGGGGCAGACCCCCTCTAAAATTTCAATGTTGGCCCTCCTGCTCTGTTCAGAGGCCCATGCTAAGGCCCTGATTAAGTTCTTGAAGACGGCACATGTGCCCCAAGAGACCTCAGCTGACCAATTTCAAAATTGTGTGGCCAGTCTTACTGCTGACAATGGCCTGGACTTTTCCGATGCGGACTTGACTCCCAAAGGAAGGAAGCACAATGATGCATTACATGTTTCGGTTGAGTGCCGAGGTACCACACTCGCCCATGTCTTGGTCGATACTGGTTCTTCCATGAATGTGCTGCCAAAGAAGGCCTTGGACCGTTTGGATTGTGAAGGTTTGACCCTCAAGCCCAGCAACATTATCGTCAGAGCTTTCGATGGTTCCAAAAGAATGGTTCATGGGGAGGTTGATATTCCCATCAAGGTAGGCACTGAAGTGTTTAACTCCACCTTCTACGTGATGGACATCCGTCCGTCATACTCATGTTTGTTGGGGAGACCATGGATCCATTATGCCGGGGCAGTTACGTCCTCTTTGCACCAGATGCTGAAGTACCCTGTTAAGGGTAAAATCATAATCGTGCATGGCGAGGAGGAGTACATGATTAGTCATCTCAATTCCTTTCGATATGTGGAGTTAGATGGCGAGTTCATCGAAACACCTTTTCAGCATTTCGAAGAAGTTTCTCCCGAGGTTGAGGTTGCGAAGACAGCAGTTGAGGTACCTATCATTCCTAAACATGTGGCTAGGATGGCATCTTTCAAGGACGCAGAGGCTGTGATTAAGGAGGGGAAGAGCACAATATGGGGACAGTTGCCTGACTTTCCCCATAAGATGGACAAGTTTGGTTTAGGGTTTACTGCTGAAGGACAAAAGGCTATGCGTCGCTCCAAGATTGGAAGATCACCTGTCAAGATTTCTCACCATGGAATCAATGCCGCAGAAGATGAAGGTGAGGAGAGCCACTTTGAAGATTGGATTTTTCCAACTGTTGAAGGGGGTTTGAGCAATTGGGAAGTAAAGGATTTTGTCCCTATCACCTTTATCAATCAGTAATTTTATCTTTGAACAATTTCCCATTTTTATGGTCTGTAATAACTAAAACAATTCGCACATTATTTTCACCTCATGCCTTGCCCGAGGCATGTAGGTCCATTTGTAAGGGTTTGATTTCCGTCATAATCATATGCCAGGTTTTAATGAATCATTGGACGTTTTTCATTTATAAACTGTTGTGTTCATTTTCTTTCCTTTTTGCATTTTGTTTGTTTAAGGATGGCTATCCCTTACACACACCCACACTCACAAATGCAGGTACCCATCCACTCCGGATTCCATGGGTGACTATTCTGTTTTAGCCTTCAATAACTCTGAAGATTTGGTCAATCACGCTGAGTACGAAGCTGACGAAGATTGTGAAGTGCCAGGAGAGTTAGCCAGACTTCTACAACAAGAAGAGAGGGCCATTCTACCTCATGAAGAGTTGTTAGAAACCATCAACTTAGGGACAGAGGAAGACAGGAAGGAAGTAAAAGTGGGTGCCAACTTGGAACCAAGTGTCAAGGAACGCTTAATACAGTTGTTGAATGAATACGTTGAAATCTTTGCCTGGTCTTATGAAGACATGCCAGGGTTAGACACAGATATCGTGGTTCACCGTCTCCCTACAAGAGAAGACTGTCCACCGATCAAACAAAAGGTCCACCGAATGAGGCCCGACATGTCTGAGAAGATTAAGGCTGAAGTAATGAAGCAATTCAAAGTCGACTTTCTGTCTGTTACAACATATCCACAATGGGTTGCTAACATTGTGCCCATACCCAAAAAACACGGCAAGGTCAGAATGTGTGTGGACTATCGGGATTTGAACAGGGCTAGCCCTAAAGATGATTTTCCGCTGCCGCATATCGACATCTTGGTTGACAACACAGCTCAACACAAGGTATTTTCCTTCATGGACGGATACTCGGGCTACAACCAGATTAAAATGGCCCCCGAGGACATGGAGAAAACTACCTTTGTTACACAATGGGGTACCTTCTGCTACAAGGTGATGCCGTTCGGACTGAAGAACACAGGGGCAACTTATCAACGCGCCATGGTAGCTTTGTTTCATGATATGATACATCATGAGATCGAAGTTTACGTAGACGATATGATAGATCGATCACAAACAGCAGAAGAACACCTTGAACATTTGCAGAAGCTGTTTGCCAGGTTGAAGGAGTACAAGCTCAGACTGAATCCAAGCAAGTGCACTTTTGGAGTTAGGCCTGGTAAACTTCTGGGATTTATTGTCAACAACAAGGGCATTGAGGTCGACCCAGCAAAAGTAAAGGCTATACAAGAAATGCCTGCCCCCCGTACTGAAAAGGAGGTTAGAGGATTCTTGGGACGCTTGAACTATATCGCCAGGTTCATCTCTCACCTGACGTCTACCTGTGAGCCAATTTTCAAACTATTGAAGAAGGATCAGGTAGTTGAATGGAACGATGATTGTCAAGTTGCTTTTGATAAGATCAAAGAGTATTTACTAGAACCTCCTACCCTGATGCCCCCCGTCGAAGGAAGGTTGTTGATCATGTATCTGACTGTTTTGGACAACTCAATGGGGTGCGTACTGGGCCAACATGACGAGTCTGGTCGAAAAGAGCATGCCATTTATTACCTTAGCAAAAAGTTTACCGACTGTGAGACTCGCTACTCACTGCTCGAGAAAACTTGTTGCGCTTTGGTATGGGCTGCTCGCCGACTAAGGAAGTATATGTTGACTCATACCACTTTGTTGATTTCCAAAATGGATTCGATCAAGTACATCTTCGAGAAGCCTGCTTTATCTGGAAGAATCGCTAGATGGCAAATGATCCTGACTGAGTATGATATTCAGTATACAACCCAAAAAGCTATAAAAGGGAGTGTACTAGCTGACCATATAGCTCATCAAGTCGTCGAAGATTATCAGTCTATGAGATTCAACTTCCCGGACGAGGACATCATGACATTAGACAACATCGAAGGTAACGGACCGTATGACGGACCTGAAAATGGATCCCGATGGACCCTGTACTTTGATGGTGCTTCGAATGCACTGGGTAACGGTATCGGTGCAATACTTATTTCTCTGGAAGGTCGCCATACACCTTTCACTGCTAGACTCTGTTTCAGTTGTACCAACAACATGGCCGAATATGAAGCTTGCATCTTTGGTCTCAAGGCTGCTATAGACCTGGGGATCAAATCTTTGATCGTATTCGGGGACTCGGCTTTGGTTATCAGTCAAGTCAAAGGAGAGTGGGACACCAAGCATCCTAATCTTATCCCATACAAAGAACATGTCCTGACATTATTGCCTCATTTCGAGCAGATCACCTTCGAGCATTTCCCACGAGAAGAAAATCAACTAGCAGATGCTCTGGATACGATGTCTTCCATGTTTAAACTCAACTGGGATAACAAGGCTCCCCAAATTACCATCGAGCGAATGGGAGAACCTGCGCACTGTCATGAGATTAATACCGAAGAAGTAGTGGAACAACCTTGGTTTCATGAAATCAAAAGGTATCTCCAGACTAGAGAATACCCTGAAGGAGCTTCTGTAAATGACAAAAAGTTTTTAAGGAGATTTGCGGCCAAGTTCTTCTTAAGCAATGCCATCCTTTATAAGCGTAGCCGTGATTTTGTTTTACTTTGTTGTGTGGACAAAGCTGAAGCAGAGTTGATTATGACTGAGATACACAGCGGCACATTCGGCACCCACTTGAGCGGACATACGATGGCTAAGAAGATTCTAAGGGCAGGCTATTACTGGTCTACCATGGAAGCTGATTGCCATCAACATTCCCGTACTTGCCATAAATGCCAAATCTACGCCGACAAGGTACATATTCCTCCTGTTCCTCTCAACGTTCTGACAGCTCCTTGGCCATCCGCAATGTGGGGCATCGACATGATTGGAGAGATCAAGCCCACGGCATCCAATGGACATTGCTTCATCCTGGTCGCCATTGATTATTTTACCAAGTGGGTCGAAGCAGCTTCCTTTGCCTCTGTTACAAAGAATGTGGTTGCCCGCTTCATCAAGCAGAACCTCATATGCCGGTATGGTGTCCCCGACAGGATCATCACAGACAACGGTACAAATCTGAACAATACTATGATCACCGCTCTATGCGAACAGTTCAAGATTTATCATCACAATTCATCTCCCTATCGGCCGAAGATGAACGGTGATGTTGAAGCTGCAAACAAAAATATCAAGAAGATTATTCAAAAAATGACAGTTACCTATAAGGACTGGCATGAGATGTTACCGTTTGCTCTGCATGGATATCGTACCACGACACGTACTTCAACAGGGGCAACCCCATTCTCTTTGGTATATGGCATGGAAGTTGTCCTACCTATGGAGGTTCAGATTCCTTCTTTAAGGATTATGAAGGACGCTGGTTTGAGTGAAGACGATTGGATTCAGACCCGACTTGATCAACTCAATTTGATCGACGAGAAGCGACTCACTACTGTTTGCCATGGTCAGACGTACCAAAAATGGATGATCAAGGCTTTCAACAAGAAAGTCAGACATCAGGTATATCAAGTCGGAGATCTTGTAATCAAGCGGATTATCTTTCCGCAAAGTGATCCCAGGGGAAAATGGACTCCTACTTATGAAGGACCGTTTATGATCAAGAGCATCTTTTCTAGTGGGGCAATGATTTTGACCACCATGGACGGCAACGATTTGCCACACCCTGCGAACACAGACATAGTCAAAAGATACTACGCATAAAACGACCCGGCAAGTTGAAAACCCGAAAGGGAGACTTGGGCAAAAATGGGCATCCCGGTGAACCGAAAACCCGAAAGGGCGGTTCAGGAAAAAATTAGGGATAAAACAAAAAAATCTGTACACCCGGCAAGTTGAAAACCCGAAAGGGCGACTTGGGCAAAAAAGGGTTTCTCGGTGGATCGAAAACCCGAAAGGGCGGTCCAGGCAAAAGTTAGGGAATTAAAGCGTATGACTATGTCTCGTCGAATCACTTTAAGGAATAAATCTCTTCACCAACAAGCTCCAAGCTTCTGATCAATCTAATCACCGGCGGACAAAGCAGTGAATGGACAAGGCATTCAGAGTTGTGAAGGCTATAGCAGAATGGGAATCCCATGGAATTATTGCACATAGCCATCTTTCTTTTGTATAAAATTTTTCAATTTTTACGACAACATTCTCTTACTAGGATGTTTGTCTCCTTTGTACAAAAATACTCATAAAAAGTCAATACAAATACACTTCCAAGTGCAGAAATTTGATTTGCCTTCCTTTTCTTTTTTACACTTATGTTTTATTTGAAAAAGCGTCCAATGTTTTGTTAAATAGGCATATGCATTTGAACATAATCATTGCTTACAAATAAAAACTGGGAAAAGATGATTGCTGATAGGTTGAAGGTATAGGTAGATATCTTGATGCCCTTTCAGAAGAAATCCCCAGCGGAATTAAAATTCAAGATCCTCAACAGAGTTAAACTTCAGGATCCTTAGCAGAGCAAAATCTTTCTAAAAGATGGATTCCCCAGCTAAAGTGCATTCCAAAACTTAATTCCCCTCAGAGTCGAGTTTCAAGATCCCCAGTGGAGCCCAAAAACCCTGAAAATCCTACCCCTAGCGGAACCAGAATAGTGAACATTCTCCCCACAGAGATACTTCCCATCAGATTGAAGATTCTCAGTCTCACTTCTCCAACATAAGTCTCCTAGGTTTTAACTTCCCAGTAGGTATTTTCAAAGTTTTCCTAATTCCCCAAGCAATCAGCAGTCAATAAGGATTTCTCATCTTCAGTAATCAAAGATTTTTGGAGTCCCCAGATTCGGTCATGGATTTATTTTCCCCGGCAGCAGTCAAGGATTTCCTTACTAGGATTTGTCTTCCTCAGCAAGACGGCTACTCAGCCTACATACGCATCCATTACATTCATATATCATAAACATTTATGAAATACAATTCATTGCATCATACATATCATGCAACATAACTTTGTGTTTAGCTAACATTTTATCCTTTTCAGGATAAGATCAAAAGGCTATCATTAACAATTATTCAGATACAGTATGGATACACCCCAGACACGGCGGTCATTCTATTACTCATTCAAAACTTCAAGTCAGATACAGTACATATACACCCCAGACACGGCGGTCATTCTACTACTCATTCAGACTACGGAAATCCGATACATACTAGATACTCTCCAGACACGGCAGCCATTCTATCTCTCATTCAGATTCATTTATCAACCTCAAGTTCATATATGCATTCCAAACACGAATACCATTCTGACCCTTACATCAACAGTTTGATTCCCTCAGTGCAGTCGCCATGGAAGTCATTCTATCATTTACTCAGAACCCAGTTACAGTCCAGATACACTCCAGACACGGAAGTCCTTCTTCTACTCATACAGATCTCAACTTCAGATACAGTCCAGATACGCTCCAGACACGGTTGCCATTCTGTCACTCATTCAGAATTCATTCCCAGCACGCGGTTGCTCCATACACAGATATTCCACTGTTATCTGGATACAATACAGATACACTCCAAACACGGCAGTCATTCTGATATTCATTCTACATTCAAACACAGTCACAGCTCAGATATGCCCCAGACAAATACGCCATTCTTTTGCTCATACAAACTCAATCTCCAGATACAGTTCGAATGCATTCCAGACACGGATACCATTTTGATCCTCGTTCTTCTAACCTACAACATTGCAGTTCAACAAACATTCTTGGATGGAATCTTTAAGCCCATCTCCAGCAATATTATACCATCTCCAAATGGCATCTTTAATCCCATTCCTGCATCTATGTCTTGACGAGTGCAAATTTACGGGCACTCTAGTGTCCAATCCCCTTTTACCTTCGAGTTGCGAAAGGCAAACTTGCCAATCTAACTCTTCAGGTTCAAGAAGATTGAATAAGGGAAACTGTTGTACCCCAAAATTTGCCCTCTCATTTCATCAACACTTTCTCATCACAAGACTCTTGAAACTCAAGATCAAGCTAGGGTTTGTTCTGCTTAAGACCCCTCCTTGCACTGTTGACCCAAATTAGGGTTTGAGTTTGCACGGGGATGTTTTAACCCAAAAATCCCAAAGTGACTTTCATACTTCATTTTGGACTCACAAGTTTGCCCTTACCAAGTTTCAAGCTTTGATTCAACGTTTTGCCCAATCAATTGGACAATTGACCTAGAAATCAACTGTATTGGGGAAAAAGTCAACTGTAGCCAATTGACAGTCAAACCTCATGAAATTTGACCCACATCAACATTATGAATTCATATGAACCATTTGATCAAGTTTGGATCACAATTCCACAAGAAATTTGATCAGATCACCAAAAGGGCAAAATGGTCATTTTTAGGGTTTTGACTGCACAAAGGCAATTTTTGACTGTTTGACCTAGCCAATGGCAAATCAAGCTCAAACATGGAGTCAAGGACTCAATGGAATTGTCTTGACCCATTCAACAAGTTCAAAAGATCTCAAATGCATAGGATTGACAGATGAATTTTTCAGTCAACTGATCAAAATTTGACTGTATACTGAAAAGTCAAACTTTGACTTTTTGGTTAAAATCAAGTGCCAAGAGTCATTTTTCATCAAGACATGTCAAATTATGAAACTTTCCCATCAAGAAACCCAAAAATGCAAATTAGGGTTTAAAATGGAAGAATTTCATAACTTAGAAATTTTCTAAGTTATGAAATTTTCTTATTTTTTCCTAACTTTGTCCCATTTTTTCACTAAGATGCAAATGGATTCAAACAAAACTTGAAACATGAAAGTTGTAGTCCATCAAAAAGTCTACAACTTTGAATCACAAAGTTTTCTCAAAGGAAGCTTGCATCTCAAGTTATGATTTTTGGAACAAGGGTGCCTAAAACTTTTAACTTAGAAAATTTGCCCTAATCTAGGCAGGATTTTGACCCATCTTCTTGGCCATTTTCACATAGTTCCACTTGGAGTTTCAAGTTGCATTACAAATATGGATTATAGTACATGTTACAAGCTTTCCAAATTGTCCAATAAATCCTCAAACACCCTTGTGGTTAGAGAGAATCGAATTCACAAAGTTGGCAAAAACTCACTTTTGTTCATGGCCAAGGCATGTTCATAGCAAATTGCATTTTCAAATCAGTTTGTTTTATGCTAGCTTGCAGGCCTCAAAACCAACTTACACTTCATAATTTAATGCTTGACCGGTGAATTAAGATGTTATCTTGGCCATTTGGGCATTACATGCTAAACTAATCCCTAATTAGAAAAAGCAAAGTTTCCATTTTTTGCCTAATGTCACTTTATGTTAAAAGTTAGATCTTTGAGACATGAGGCCAGGTCTTTGAGGAAAATCAAATCCACAAATTCCAGCAACCAAGAAGATTGTGTGCATCATACTTGAGGGGCTTGTACAGGCCTATATTCACAACTTACACTTTCTTGCTTCAAGTAGAAAAAACATTGCAAAACACATACCAACTCTCATTCCTGATAACACAAGCTTAAGCAAACTTTATACACAAGTTCCATATATCAAAACAGACCTAAGACACGATTCATTCATCCCTCATACCTCCCAATACTCAGAATCCCTGTTTTGCTGCAAAATAGGGCAAGTTCTGCAACTTGACTTCTATAGAACAATCTACTCGTGTGTTTTGGCCCAAACCAGTGCAAACACCTTCCATTTCATCCATCCATATTATTTCAAACCTTAAACATCAGCTGTAACACCTCTAATCCGTTTTGCCATTTTCATTTCCAAGCTTTGCAGGTGGACTTCTACAGCACGATACAAGGTTTTTCAAAGCAAGCCAAGTATTGGAGAAGCTTCCTTGGACCTCAGGCAAGTTCAACAGAAGCTCAAACACCATTGAAGGTTGCTGCATTGCTCTACTCGATTTAAGCTGAAACAGGTATTTCATAGACTTCTATCTCTCTATTTAGAAATGGTTAGGCTTAGGTTTGTGAATGAAATATGTTGTACTCATAGCCCTGAAGCCATACATATGCTCATCTTTCATTTATATTAAGTGTGCTACGAGAATTTCAGCCATGAACATGTGAAAAAAGTTAGGTCAGATTTTAGGGCCAGAGAAATTCTCTCTGGTCTTTGAGAGTTAGATTTAATGCTTTATATGGTTGGATTCGTGTTTAAATTCTCTACAAGTTTCATGTTTTAAGTTTTGTCAAAAGATCAAAGAATCAGGAGTTGGCATGTTGTACAAGAGGCGCGCGCATTTTCAAACAGAAGCTGGAGGTTGAAGAAGGTGATGGCTTGGACTGGGCCTGAGTCATTCTTGCTTTTTGCACCCTTTTTTTTAGTTTGCACCGCCCTGGCCCATTTGATTAAATATTTGTCATTTTTATGTTTTTCCTTTTTATTCTGACTTTATATTTTTTGTTCAAACATAAAAAAATACCAAAAATAATTTTCCATAATTTTTCATATTTATTTGATATTTATTTCATTTTATTAAACATATGTATGTAAATAATATGAATCCTTTTTATTAAAACTTTAAAAAATAATATGAAAAATATATTTACTTTTCAGTTATTATTTTTATTTTGAAAACATTTTCTTGAGTATACATATTTTGCAAATAATTTATTTTATTTTTATACCCACTTAGCATATTTAATATATATATATATATATATATATATATATATATATATATATATATATATATATATATATATATATATATATATATATATATATATATATATATATATATATATATATATATATATATATATATATATATATATATATATATATATATATATATATATTATTAAATAATTAGGACAAAATAATACAAAATAATACATTTTTTTATTTTTATTAATATTTGACACCAAAAATACTTTTCTTTTACAATATACTTTTTATTTTGTATAAATTAATATATTGTATATAATTAATAAATATTACTATTTATTTAAAAAAATTAGGATTTTTCCCTAAATGACCAAAATAATTAAAATTTAACCTTCTTTATTTTGTTTATATTTCACATTAAAAATATCCTTTTACCACACATAAAAAAATCATTTTGTGCATAATACATTTATTTATTTATTGTATTTATTTCAAGTATTGCACAATTAAATATTGTATCCTATACATTCGATATGGTTGTAATGACTTAGAATTTATTTCTTGTCAAATATCCCCAATTCAAACTTGTACCCCCTCCCTATATCATGATGTAATAGTGTAGCATTTAAATTCTCGCACATTTAAAAGCTTTCAATTATGCCATGATTAGACTTAGGGTTTGTATGCAAATAAAATCAACAAGTAGCTTGACCTAATCCAAAGATAAACATGCATGAAAAACAAACACAATGCACACTTGCACCCCTAGGGTTTCATCCACTTGTTGCCTTCAAAAATGGGCCATGGTTGCATGTTGAGTACTTTGGCAAAACAAAAACAAAACAAAATGATCATAGTCCCTCGATGACGTTATCTGAGTTGCCTAAAAAATGATCAAGTCCCTCAAGAGAATTGCCAAAGATACTTGACACCATTGCTTTCATGGTTTATACGATGACCCGCGCCTGTCCCGTTAACATCCTAACACAAGGTTGTTCACCAAACACAATGGTGAAACAACACTGTTAAAAGGGTTAAAAACATAAGAAAGATCTTTGAGTAAAATAAGGTAGATAACTCCTAGTTACTTGACTAAACTTGCAAAAAACATCCTTGCTACTTTTCAAAACACACTTCACAACACAATTTCAAAATCCAACTTTTAAAACATTGAAAACCTTTTCAAAAGACAAAAACACCTTTGTATACATTCAAACAAGAATCATTACAAAGGTTGCCACAAAAATGGCCTTTTTTCAAACATCTTTCAAAACCACACACAAAGCACCATTTCAAACAATTGAAAATGCAAAGCAAGTGATCTAAGCAAGTAACTAAGAGCCCATGGATAACCATGGATAGAAAGGGTGTTAATACCTTCCCTTTCTATAATCTACTCCCCAAACCCAAGAAAACATCTCAAAGGTCTTTCCTGTGCTTTTTGACCTTTCCTTAGGATAAATGAAAAAGTCGGTGACGACTCTTGCTAAACCGAACATTTGCGAACACAAACGCAAAACCCAAGTCAGTTCTCCCACCGTATCACAGTTGCTAAATTAGGGTTTCATAGGAAAAGTCAACCAAACTTTGACCAAGCATAACTTCTTCATACTTTATTATAAATTTTCCATCCAAGTCTCATTTTTAAGAGGATGCAATTCCCTATAATTCATATTCAGGCCACAAGTTCATAATATGCACTAATCAAAAGATATGAATTTCTACATTATAGGTCCTTTTGAAAAGTCAACAAAAATACCTTTTGGGTCAAAGATTCTTACATTAATATGGAAGAACCAATTGAGATGAAACCAAAAGTGTTATTTAGGGGACATCATAAGATTTCTAAAAAGTCAAAGAACACCTCTCTAGGGTTAAAATTGGAGGAGATATGCCTTGTCAAAGTTGACCATTTTTGCAAAATTGCTAAAAGTCAAATATGCTCAAAAATGCATTTTTTTGTCAAATGAGCCTAGTTTTTCATGATTGAGTCTTGGTTGTGACATGGTCCACGATCCAAATCAGCATCTACACTTTATTTTCTTCATTATTTATTTTATTTTGATTTTTTATTATTTAAAATTCAAATTAAATAAAATAAATTGCAAAAAATACAAAAGATTGATTTTTTTATTTGATTTTTGTAGGAATCATAATCTAATCAAGTTGGGATATCAGATCAAACCATGCAAAGAAAATTGAAGCAAAAATTGGCATGATTAGGCCTATTTTGGAAAGGTATCATACAAGGATAAAATCAAATCCAATCTCCTTAATTCACCAAGATACAATGCGTTTTTGTTAACCTAATTTGTTCTAATATATATACTGAACAAGAACAATGTGCAAAGGGAAGGATTGGAAGGCGTGAGAACCCCAAACAAAAATCAAATTTTTGGACAAAAGTGGTGAATCAGTTTCAAGCTTCGAGGGTAATTCAAAGCATTTCAACACTCTCAATTGTTTCCTGGACCTTCCCAGAAGCTAACACGATCCATTGCAAGCATTTTCACGGCCAGAATTGCGAGCTACAGACCCACAATTTGCTCATATAATCTTGAATTTGATTTTACAACTTACGCATGATTAATTACTTTTAAACATAGCGTTGTGTTTGTATCATCATTTGGAACATTTTGGTTCAATCAATTTGCGTTTTGATGCATGTATGCGTATTTGCCATTATTAGGGTTTGTTCTTGCGTTTTAGGGTTTTGTCATACAGGTAAAATTGGCCCAGGAAAATGGTACCATCGTACTCCTAAGGTCAAAATAAATTGATTTGTGGTCTTACATTACATTTATATTGTGTGCTATTGATTTTTGAAGCTTGCAGGGTTTTAGTTATGGCAGCCTGTCTATAGGTAAAAGTAAGAGACCTAAGACGACGGATGAGGAAGAAGAAGATGACGTGTTCAATCATCACTGTTCCATTTGAATACATGGCGCACGTGTTTTTGTTATTCAATTATCCACTTGTTTTTGCATTATATTATTAGTTGTTCTTATTATTAACAATTCAAACAGGTGGTCTAGTGGCAAAGGTGCACGTTTGTAAGCGAAAGGACCTGGGTTCGATCTCAGGTCCCAGCGTTTTATTATTTTCACAATGTTTACATGCAGATTTTGAACCCCATGCTTCCAGGAGTCCACCATGCACCGCACTATTCAACCAATGGATTCATAATCAATCCAGATCCAACGCCTAAACGCTCAACGCATACCATGGACATAAGGAAGAGCATCACATAGAATCTAACGCAAGGACTGGGCTGAACAAGGACTGGGCTTGCAAATTCAGACATACACCCCCTTTTTCAGCAATATAGGCCCATTCTTTTCTTTTCTATTTTAATTTTTCTTATTTTAATTTTGTTAATTATTTTCTTTTTTTACAAAATAACACAAAATCATGTTTTTTTATTAAATCAAAAAATCACAAAAAACCTAAAAAATCTTTTTATCATAAAAAATATTTTGTTTCTTTAATTAATTAATTAGTTTAATTATTTTGGGAAATTTAATTGTTTTTTATAATATAAATTAATTAGAAATTAGGGTTTTAATTTGTACATAATTCAACCTTTACATAAAAATAACTTAAATATTTTTTTCAATTAAATTTTTAGGGTTCTTTAATTATTCTCGCATTTAATATACCGCGCGCATTTTAATTCTTTTTATTATTATTGTAACAGTTTCGAGGTTGTAACAGATTAATTAGGGTTTTAAGCTTCCGCATTTTTATTTTCAGTCAAGATAATTATGTATCTGCAAAAGCCCTGTAATAGCTAGGACTTTAAACTTTCCCGCATTTTAATTTTCGCAAACTATAAACTGCTTAGATGTATGTTAATAGGATTGTATGGAAAGACTAATTGAAAATTAAAATAGTAGATCACCTTAATTGTGCAAAGATTAAATAATTGAAATCAAACACATGCACATGCTCACTTCTAGGGTTTGCCTCACTTGGTTGCCTCGGAAATAATGGTCGTGTCCCTCAAATGTAGGGATACCTTAACAATGACCCTCAATTCTAAAATAGTCATAAAGATCATAGTCCCTACTTGTCCCTCGAGTTGCCTACGAATTGATCTTATGACGGTAGTCCCTTCGAAATGCTAAGGTATCCTTACTTGTTGCCTTCATAGACCATTTTGTCCCTTCGAACGTCCCTTTAAAACTCCAACGACGGTGCTACCTATTCCTTAATAATAGGATAGCATTGTCTAAAGGAAAACGAACAGTCTTTTTCGAGTAGGTAGAAAACTCTTAAGTACTTGCTCAAAACAAACAAACTTTTTTCACATAAACACTTTCCAAAAAAAGTTTTCAAAAACAACTTCGTAACACTCTTGAGGACAGAAATAAGGGTTAAAACAAAGTAAGACAAAACTTTTCAAAGCAAGCACACACAAGCAATTTCAAAATGAGCAACTACCTAAGATCCCATGGAAAACCATGGATAGAAAGAGTGCTAACACCTTCCCTCTCTATAATCTACCCCCCGTACTCATAAATATTCTCGAAAAAGGTTTTTCTATTCTTTTTCCTTTTCCTGATTGGATGAAATAAAAGTCGGTGATGACTCTTGCTTACCGTGACATTTTGCGAACAAAAAACTCAAACCAGTATAACAGTCGGTTCTACCTTCGTATCACAGAACTGGCAACTCTGCTGGGGAGTATAAAGTGGGGTTTACCTTAGGATCTAGGTCATTTTAATAATTTCTTTCTTGTTTTGCCTTGCTTGCTTTAAATTCAAGGGTTTTGTTTGGGTATTATTAAAGATCCTGCACCCGGATCTGGGGACACTTTTTAGGTAAACAGCAATAGATCGTGGAGACTGTACGGCATAGACCGATATGGTTTAAGCGATGGTTGTGTTGGTGTGACACTTTGGTTGGTACCGGTATCCTTCATGTGGAAATGAGGAGAATACGGGGCCGCCGCGTGGTGTCCTGAAGCCCTAACGGACCTTAGAACCTTAGTTGAACAAACTTGGCCATTAGAAAGTAGTGAGATAGTCGGCCTCGGTATAAAGCTGAGGATTGGTTGATACTCGATGCTACACTCATTGAGATCATACTTTCGGGGTATTTCAGACGCAAGAAAAGATTGCTTGAGATGAAATAATGCCCGATAAAGGATGATCAATGATGTTGAGAATCTTTAGAACTCGGTTACTTTTCTAGGACAGGTTGAACCAATCCAGCTTCAAGAGGGTATGACCTTAAAACTCAAGCAAGCCTTAAACCTAAGGACTTGGTGTGATTTGTCTGTGTTTACTATACTTGTGGTTTATCATGACATCATAAACATCATACCATAGCATATTATACTAACCATTTCAAGGATCTCGAGGGCCTGTGATATAGGTTATGATAAATCAGACGTCCAGCAAGGGGAAAGGGGATTTATTTTCCTCTAGGCAATGTCGTCAGAAGATCAAAAATTAACAACATAAGTCAGGGGCTATGACCCACTTGATATGGTGAACTTGACTCTCGTAGAAGGACTCTCAATGATACAAAGTTCTTCAATCAAAGCTGCAAAATTCAACTTCTGACACTTTCTTGTTTACCCCACGAGATCGTTGAAAACATTGCATACATATCATACATATCATTGCATAACAGGATTCATAACAGGTTTCTCATCTCCTCCGCTGTTTATTTCAGCAATGGCTCTTGAATAAACCGTGAAAGATCTTCAGACTCAGAACACGCAGTTCCAGCAAATGATTGTGGCTCTGGCCAAAGGACAGGAAGAGCTAAAGGCTTTGATTATTAAGAAGAACAAGAAGACCAAGAGGACAGCCGGTGTGGTAAATATGGGAAGAAGGTTCAGAGGGCCGCCAAGATGGGTTGTTGAGTTAGCTTCTTCATCTAAAGAGGGAGAGATTTAAGAGGTTGAAGCCAGAGAAGAGGACCCTAGTCCTAAAGAGTATGACAATGAAACTGATTATAATGAGGAGCAGTACCCTCTGATTGATGAAAGGTATAAGCAGTTAGAAGAGCGTCTGAGTGCTATGGAAATCCAGAAGGTTCCTGGGCTGGATTTTGAAGAGTTGGGTCTGGTCTCCGGGGTTGTCATCCCCCCAAAATTCAAGGAACCGGTATTTTCTAGGTATGATGGGGTCTCTTGTCCTAAAATGCATCTCCGATCCTATGTGAAGAAGATACAGCCTCATACTGCTGACAAAGACCTGTGGGTTCACTTTTTCCAAGACAGTCTGTCTGGAACACAACTGGATTGGTTCTATCAGTTGGAAAGAGCCAATGTTCGTAACTGGGAGGACCTTGCTGCTGCATTTTATAAGAAATATCAGTATAATACAGACCTCGCTCCCACCCATACACAATTCCAAAATCTATCTATGGGTCTGAACGAGGGTTTCAAAGATTATGCTCAGAAGTGGAGAGATTTGGCTGGAAGAGTTCAACTTCCCTTGGCTGACAGGGAGCTCGTGGATATGTTTCAGGGGACTTTGATTGGGCCATTCTTCAACCACCTGATTGGAAGTTCATTGGCGGGTTTTACTCAACTAATCTTAACAGGAGAAAGAGTGGAAGCTGGAATCCGAAGTGGAAAAATTCAGAAGGATGCCTCTTCGAGTGCTACAAGATAGCCGTTTGCAGGTAAAAAGGAAGTCAGTGCCGTCTACAAACAAAAGAATCATAATCGAACCGAGCATATTCCGGCGATAAGGGCTGTTATGATTCCCAACCCTGCACCTGCTCAACAAAGAAACAATCAGCCTAGAGCAGAAATACCAACTAGACAGTTCACTCCGATCAACATGACGTTGTCTCAGGCTTGACCTCATTTGCTGAAGTCCAATCTGGTTACTCTGAGGGAAGCTCCAAAGAACCCTAACACTACCTCTCCTTACTATAAACCGAATGCTCGCTATGCTTACCATTCGGAAAGTCCAGACCATGATACCAATGACAACTGGACTTTGAAGAACAAAGTACAGGATCTGATTGATGCTAAGGAGGTTGAATTTGATCCCCAAGAGAATCCCAACATTATCACTGCTCCTATTTTGGAACATGGTTCGGGAGTCAATGTTATTGATATTGTTTCTACTACAGAAAACAATGATGGTGATTCCGACTTTGACAGCTGGATCTTCCCGACTACCAACAGTGGACTCAGTAACTGGACTGCCAAGGAATTTGTACCGATTAATTTTGTTCAGGAGTAATTGTCTTTTGATTTTTTCGGATATGTAATTTAAAAACAATATAAACTCTATAGCCATATGTCTTACCCGGGGCACAATGGTTCTATTTGTGAGGGTTATCATGTTTCATTTTCATATGACATTAATAAAGCATTAGAAGTTTGTATACAAATTTTGTGCTCTTTGTCTTTCTTTTCTTTTATTCTGTCTATACAACTATGCTCTTACACACACTCACGTATCCAAATGCAGATCCATATCCATTATGGATCCTATTGATAACAGTTCTGCTACTGCTCATTATGACTTTGAAAATCCGATCAACCAAGCTGAGGACGAAGGTGAGGAAGATTGTGAGGTACCCGGAGAACTTGCTAGACTATTACAGTAGGAAGAAAGGGTCATACAGCCTCATGAAGAGCCAGTTGAGACAATGAACTTGGGTATAGAGGAAGACATAAAAGAGGTTAAGATAGGTGCAAATCTGGAGCCTAGTGTCAAACAGCGGTTGGTACAGATGTTGCATGAGTATGTTGAAATCTTCGCTTGGTCATAGGAAGACATGTCGGGACTAGACACGGATATAGTAGTTCATCGTCTGTCGACTAAAGAAGACTGCCCTCCGGTAAAGAAAAAGGTCTGTCGTATGCGCCCTGAGATGTCAGAGAAGATTAAAGCAGAGGTTATGATGCAATTTAACGCAGGGTTCTTTGCTGTCACTTCCTATCTGCAGTGGGTTGCTAATGTGGTTCCAGTACCTAAGAAAGATGGTAAAGTACAAATGTGTGTGGATTACAAAGACCAGAATAGGGAAAGCCCCAAGGATGACTTCCCGCTTCCCCACATCGATGTTCTGGTTTACAACACCGCACAGCACAAAGTATTTTCCTTCATGGACGGTTTCTCTGGCTACAATCAGATCAAGATGGCACCTGAAGACATGGAGGAGACAACCTTTGTTACACAATGGGGTACTTTCTGCTACAAGGTGATGACGTTTGGGTTGAAGAATGTTGGGGCAACTTATCAGCGAGCTATGGTAGCTCTGTTCCATGACATGATTCACCAAGAGATAGAGGTTTACGTCGATGACATGATAGACATGTCTCAAACTGAGAAAGAACATCTTGATCATCTACAAAAGTTGTTTGATAGGTTGAAGACGTACAAATTGAGGTTAAATCCGAACAAGTTCACCTTTCGGGTAAGGTCTGGTAAGCTTCTGGGATTCATCGTCAGTGACAAAGGTATTCAGGTAGACCCTGCAAAGGTAAAGTCCATACAAGAGATGTCGGCTCCCTGTACTGAGAAGGAAGTTAGAAGTTTCTTAGGATGCCTAAATTACATTGCCCGATTCATTTCACATTTGATTGCTACTTGTGAGTCGATCTTCAAGCTTCTGAAGAAAGATCAAGTGGTAAAGTGAAATGACGAATGCCAGGTAGCCTTTGACAAAATCAAACAATATCTCCAAGAGGCTCCTATTCTGATGCCTCCAACTGAAGGAAGACCTTAGATAATGTACTTAACAGTGCTAGATAATTCAATGGGGTGTGTGTTGGGGCAGTATGGAGAGTCTGGTCGAAAAGAGCATGCAATATACTACCTTAGAAAAAAGTTTACCGACTGTGAAACACGATACTCACTGGTTGAGAAAGCTTGCTGCACTTTGGCATGGGCTGCTTGTCGACTAAGACAATATATGTTGACCCACAATACTTTGTTGATATCTAAGATGGATCCGATCAAGTACATTTTCGAGAAGCCCTCTCTCTCCAGAAGGATAGCAAGGTGGCAAATGATCTTAACCGAGTACAACATCCAATACACAACCCAAAAGGCAATCAAGGGAAGTGTGTTAACTGATCATTTGGCGCATCAGGCCATGAACGACTACCAGTCCATGAATTTTGAGTTCCCGGATGAGAACATCATGTTAATAACCGACTGTGAAGAACCTGGACCGGATAAAGGACCTGAGGAAGGATCCCGATGGTCTATGTATTTTGATGAAGCCTCAAACACACTAGGTAACGGCATTAGTGCTGTAATCATATCTCCTGAGGGTTGTCATACTCTGTTCACTGCCCGATTATGTTTCAACTGTACCAACAACATGGTGGAGTATAAAGCATGTATCATGGGTCTTCGAGCTGCAATTGACCTAAGGATCAATTTCTTGAGTGTATTCGGGGATTCCGCTTTGGTGATAAGTCAGATCGAAGGCGAGTAGGATACGAAACACCCAAACCTTATCCCTTACAAAGAGTATGTACTGACACGGTTGTCGCATTTTGAAGAGATCACCTTTGAACATTTCCCACGAGAAGAGAATCAGTTAGCCGACGCGCTAGCTACTATGTCGTCAATGTTCAAGGTCATGTGGGATAATGAAGCTCCCCAAATCACTATTGATAGGTTGGATGAACCGGCATACTGCTGTGAGATCGATACTGAGAAGGTAGCCGACAAACCTTGGTTTCATGAGGTGAAAAGGTATCTCGAGGCTCAAGAATACCCTGATGGGGCATCTGTCAATGACAAGAAATTCCTGAGAAGGTTTGCTGCAAAGTTCTTCCTCGACAATGGAATCCTTTATAAGCGCAATCATGACTCTACCTTACTGCGATGTGTAGACAAGAGTGAAGCAGAGAGGATTATGGCAGACCTACACGAAGGTACCTTTGGCACTCATTCCAGTGGACATACCATGGCAAAGAAGATCCTACGGGCAGGATACTACTGGTCTGCTATGGAAGCCGATTGTTATCAGCATTCTCGAACCTGTCACAAGTGCCAAATCTATGCTGATAAGGTGCATGTACCTCCAGTTCCCTTGAATGTTTTGACAGCTCCCTGGCCCTTTGCAATGTGGGGCATTGACATGATCGGCAAGATCATACCTACTGCATCCAACGGGCATCACTTCATCCTAGTGGCCATTGATTACTTTACGAAGTGGGTTGAGGCTGCCTTCTTTGCTACGGTTACCAAGAATGTGGTGGCACGGTTCATAAAGAATAACTTGGTTTATCGTTATGGTATCCTTGAGAGAATCATCACGGACAATGGTACCAATCTCAATAATTCAATGATCACCTATCTCTGTAAACAGTTCAAGATTCAGCATCATAATTCTTCTCCTTATCGGCCGAAGATGAATGGGGCCGTCGAAGCTACTAATAAGAATATTAAAAAGATCATATAAAAGATGACAATGACATACAAAGACTGGCACGAGATGTTATAGTTTTCTCTTCACGGGTACCGTACTTCAGCACGTACATCGACAGGGGCAACACCCTATTATCTGGTATATGGCATGGAGGTTGTCCTACCCATAGAGGTCCAGATCCCTTCTCTATGGATTATGAAGGATGCGGGTTGGAGCGAAGAAGATTGGATCCAGACTCGACTTAATCATTTGAACTTAATCGACGAGAAAAGACTTATTGCTATCTGCCATGGTCAAATGTATCAGAAACGGATGATCAAGGACTTCAACAAGAAAGTCAGACAACAAGTGTATCAAGTAGGGGATCTGGTAATCAAGCACATCATACTTCCGCAAGGTGATCCCAGGGGAAAATGGACTCCCACCTATGAGGGACCATTTGTAGTCAAGAACATATTTTCTGGTGGAGCCATGATTTTTGACCACCATGGATGGTGACGACCTTCCACACCCTGTCAATGCAGACATAATGAAAAGATACTACGCATAATAAAGACCCACTAGGTTGACATATCTATGCAAAAATAAGGGCATCCCGGCGAACCAAAAGGGTTCGAGCAAAAATTAGGGATAAAAAATGAAAAAAAATTGTACACCCGGCAAGTCGAAAACCCGAAAGGGCGGCTTGGGCAAAAAAGGGTATCCCGATGGACTGAAAACCCAAAAGGGCGGTCCAGGAAAAAGTTAGGGATTAAGGCATATCACTATGTCCCATTGGATCACCTTGCAATCAGACCTCAGTAATCAGATATCAAGCTCAAATGGTACCGATCAATCCAGTCAGCTTCAGACAAGCAGCAAAGTGATGGGATGCTCGAAGATATAAGGGAAATAGCAGAATTGAAACCCAATGGGATCACTACACATAGATGTTTTCTTTTTGTACACAATTTCTATAATAGTTTCCATTTTTACGGTGGCGTTCTCTTACTAGAGTGTTAGCCTCTTTGTAAAAAAATGCCTGTTATAGGCAAATTTCAAATCAATACAAAGCATCTTTTGAGTACAAAACTCTGTGTTTATTTTTTCCGTTTTCTGTTTTGTTTTTCAAAAACGTCCAATGTTTTATTCTTGACATATGCATTTGAATATGATTACTGTTCACAAATATCTGCATATAAAACAGAAAAACAGTTACTAAGAACTCAAAGAAACTGGTACAAAACCTAAATATCAACAGTTACCCCGTCCATCATGGTACAAGGGCCAAAGACAGTTGGAAGCAAAGTCACTATCACATACGCGCCCGTGATATTTATATTCCCCACAGAGTAAGACAACCAAAGTCTGACCTCCGTATCCCCAAGCAAGAGTTCCTTCCCCAGCGGGTTCATTCAGAAAGCTGATATCTGCATTCCTCAGCTGAGTTTTATAACCATGAGCATTTTATAAAGCCATCTCCCGAGCAGAGTTTATTTCTCTGATAGAGGAAGCTCAATCTCCAACATAGCTCTTCTCTCCAGCAATGGAAGCTCATCCCCAGCTGAGGTTATTTCTCCAGATCAGCAGATCTTCCAACATAGTATCTCTCTTCCCCCACAGAGTCATTCCCCCGCAGGGTTATTCTTAGACAGAGTCTCTCCCGGCAGAATATTCTCAAGCAGAATGGATGTAAATCTCTATATAATCAGCTTCGATCACTATCCCCAGCAGAAATGAAGAACTCAACTCCTTATACTCTCCAGCAGCAGTCCAGGATTTATTTCCCCAACTAGAGAATATCATCATAGCATTGCATATCCATACATCATGGCATATGCATACATATTATACAGCACAATCTCATTTATTTTGAGAACATCATTACTCAATACATTTCATACATCATGACATTACATACGACTAACTCTTTACCTTTCATGGAAAGATGCAATAAAGTTCTCATGAGTTCTCTCTGGTTCAGTCAAACCGCCACCAAGGATTCTATTCCAGTTGTAGATATTCCAACATTTTCTCTGGTTCAGTCAAACCGACGCCAAGGTTTCTATTCTAGTTGAAGATGTTTTAAGACTTTCGTCTGGGTCAGCCGAATCGCCGCTAAGATTCCCCTGATTTCTATGCCAGTCAAAGTTAATCCGAGACCTCTCCCGTGATTAGTCAAATTGATACTAAGAGTTCTCTCCCAGTTAAATTTCTCACAAATTTTCTCTGGTTCAGTCAAACTGACACCAAGGTTTATATCCCAGTTGCAGATATTCCAACATTTTCTCTGGTTTAGTCAAACCGACGACAAGGTTTCTATTCTAGTTGAAGATGTTTTAAGACTTTCATCTGGGTCAGCCGAATCACCGCTAAGATTCCCATGATTTCTATGCCAGTCAAAGTTAATCTGAGACCTCTCCCGGGATCAGTCAAATCGATACTAAGATTTCTCTCCCAGTTGAAGTTCTCACAAATTTTCTCTGGTCCAGTCAAACCGACACTAAGGTTTTTATTCTAGTTAAAGATGTTTTAAGACTTTCGTATGGGTCACCCGAATCGTCGCTAAGATTCCCCTGATTTTTATGCCAGTCAAAGTTAATCCGAGACCTCTCCCGGGGATCAGTCAAATCAACACTAAGATTTCTCTCCCAGTTGAAGTTCTCACAAGAATCGCCGCTAAGATTCCCCTGATTTCTATGCCAGTCAAAGTTAATCCAAGACCTTTCCCGGGATTAGTCAAATCAATACTAAGATTTATCTCCCAGTTGAAGTTCTCATAAGTTTTCCCTGGTTCAGTCAAATCGATACTAAGATTTCTATTCCAGTTCAAGCTATAAAGCCATAAAATCGACCAGATAATATCTTGATTTCTCCAAAATATTATGAAGCCTAGAATCGACCAGATAGTGCTATATCTTAAATTCAAGCTATGAAGCCCGAAAATAGACCGAATAACAGCTTAATTTCCCTATCATACTGTGAAGCATGGAAATCGAATGGATAACAGTACAAGATACTATGAAGCCTGGAATTGACCAGATAGTGGTATAAGACACTGTGAAGCCTGGCGCACCACCAGATAACGGTAAAAGACGCTGTGAAGACTGGAGCACGACCAGAAAGCGGCAAGAGACACTGTGAAACCTAGAGCACGACCAGATAACAGTATGAGGTACTGCGAAGCTTGGAATTCAACCAAATAGCAGTTTACTCGGCCAATTACTATGAAGCCCGAAAATCGACCAGATATTAGTATGCCTTAAATTCAAGTTGAAACCCGGATGCGACTGAATAACCACTTAATTCCTTATGAAGCCTGGAACACGACCAGATAAGAATTGAGAAATTGCAAAGCCTGGAGCACGACCAGATAGCAAGTTTAATCTCATCTCCCCAGTAAGTCACTGTGCATCCTGGAGCACGACCAGATAGCAGTTTACTTTCACCTCCTCGACTAAGAGATGATTCCCCAGTAGGGTAAAGGACAACTGAAGCTCCTAAAATTCTATTTCTCCCATAAAAGAGACCAACGTTCCTCAGTAGATTCCTCCTCAACGACAGGAACAGGAATTCTCATCGAAGGAATATCTCACAAAATCAACATTATTCTAGATGGCATCTTAAAGCCCATCTTCGACGACTCTCCGTCATCATCCTGGATGGAATCTTTAAGCCCATCTCTGATAGCCTTCTGTCATCTCCTCCAAATGGCATCTGTAAGCCCATTCCCGATACTACCTACACAGTCCAACACCATCTCAGACGAGTGCAAATTTCTGGGCACTCTAGTGTTCAATCATCTTCCACCTTCAGATTACGAAAGGCAGACAACCAATCTACATCCTCAGGTTTAAGAAGATTGAACAAGGGCAGTTGTTGTACCCCAAAATTTTCCCTCTCATTTTACTCAACACAAGCCCATTGAGGTCCTCAACTTGCTCAAGGATGCCCAAGAGTTGACCAGACAAACTCTCTCCTAAAGCAATGAATCTCAAACTAGGGTTTCCATTTTTATCATGATGTGTGAAATCCAAAGGCCCCAAATGCTTTCCATGGTCCTAATGTGTCCTCAATATCATCCATGTCAAGTCTCATGTCATGCACAAGATGTTTTCTCAGTCAATTGTCCAAATGCTTGAAAATCAACTGTACTAGGTCAAAAGTCAATTGTGGCCCACATATAGTCAAACTTCAAGATTTTTGGTCAACATCAACATTTTGAAGTGATGTCCATCATTTAATCAAGGGTTGATCATGATTCCTCAAGGAATGCCCCAAATTCATCAAAACCCAAAAGTTACTAAATTAGGTTTTCATAGGAAAAGTCAACCAAACTTTGACCAAGCATAACTTCTTGATACTTTATCAGAAATTTTCCATCCAAGGCTCATTTTGAAGAGGATGCAATTCCCTACAATTCATCTTCAGGCCACCAGTTGAAAATATGCACTCATCAAAAGATTTGAATTTCTACATTATAGGTCCTTTTGAAAAGTCAACAAAAACACCTTTTGGGTCAAAGCTTCTTACATGAACATGGAAGACTCAATTGAGATGAAACCAAAAGTTTTATTTAGGGGACATCCTAATATTTCTAAAAAGTCTAAGAACACCTCTCTAGGGTTAAAATTGGAGGAGATATGTCTTGTCAGAGTTGACCATTTTTGCAAAATTGCCAAAAGTCAAATGTGCACAAAAATGCATTTTTTGTCAAATGGGCCTAGTTTTTCATGATTGAATCTTGTTTGTGACATGGTCCACGACCCAAATAAGCATCTACACTTTATTTGCTTCATTATTTATTTTATTTTGATTTTTTGTTATTTAAAATTCAAATTAAATCAAATAAATTCCAAAAAATACAAAAGATTGATTTTTGATCTGATTTTTTTAGGAATCACAATCTAATCAAGTTGGTGTATCAAATCAAATCGTGCAAAGAAAATTGAAGCAAAAATTGGCATGATTGGGCCTATTTTGGAAATATATCATACAAGGATAAAATTAAATCCAATCTCCTTAATTCACCAAGATACAATGCGTTTTTGTTAACCTAATTTGTTCTAATATATACTGAACAAGAACAATGCACAAAGGGAAGGATTGGAAGGCGTGAGAACCCCAAACAAAACTCAAATTTTTGGACAAAAGTGGTGAATCAGTTTCAAGCTTGGAGGGAAATTGAAAGCATTTCAACACTCTCAATCGTTTCTTGGACCTTCCCAGAAGCTAACATGATCCATTGTAAGCATTTTCACGGCCAGAATCGCGAGCTACAGACCCACGGTTTGTTCATATAATCTTGAATTTGATTTTATAACTTACGCATGATTAATTACTTTTAAGCATTGCATTGTGTTTGTATCATCATTTGGAACGTTTTGGTTCAACCAATTTCGTGTTTTGATGCATGTATGCGTATTTGCCATTATTAGGGTTTGTTCTTGCATTTTAGGATTTTGTCATACAGGTTAAATTGGCCCAAGAAAAGGGTACCATCGTACTCCTGAGGTCAAAACAAATTGATTTGTGGTCTTACATTGCATTTATATTGTGTACTATTGATTTTTGAAGCTTGCAGGGTTTTAGTTATGGCAGCTTGTCTGTAGGTAAAAGTAAGAGACCTAAGACGATGGATGAGGAAGAAGATGATGTGTTCAATCATCACTGGTCCATTTGAATACATGGCGCGCGTGTTTTTGTTATTCAGTTATCCACTTGTTTTTGCATTATATTATTACTTGTTGTTATTATTAACAATTCAGACAGGTGGTCCAGTGGCAAAGGTGCACGTTTGTAAGTGAAAGGACCTGGGTTCGATCCCAGATCCCAGCGTTTTATTATTTTCACAATGTTTACATGCAGATTTTGTACCCCATGCTTCCAGGAGTCCACCATGCACCGCACTATCCAACCAATGGATTCATAATCAATCCAGATCCAACGCCTAAACGCTCAGGGCATACCATGGACATCAGGAAGAGCATCACATGGAATCTTACGCAAGGACTAGGCTGGACAAGGATTGGGCTTGCAAATTCAGACATACACCCCCTTTTTTCAGCAATACAGGCCCATTCTTTTCTTTTCTATTTTAATTTTTCTTATTTTAATTTTGTTAATTGTTTTCTTTTTTTACAAAATAAAACAAAATCATGTTTTTTTATTAAATAAAAAAATCACAAAAAACCTAAAAAAAACTTTTTTTCATAAAAATATTTTGTTTCTTTAATTAATTAATTAGTTTAATTATTTATGGAAATTTAATTTTTTTTTATAATATAAATTAATCAGAAATTAGGGTTTTAATTTGTACATAATTCAACCTTTTCTCAAAAATAACTTAAATATTTTTTTCAATTAAATTTTTAGGGTTTTTTTAATTATTCTAGCATTTAATTCACCGCGCGCATTTTAATTCTTTTTATTATTATTGTAACTGTTTCGAAGTTGTAATAGATTAATTAGGGTTTTAAGCTTCCGCATTTTTACTGCAAAAGCCCTGTAATAGCTAGGACTTTAAACTTTCCCGCATTTTAATTTTCGCAAACTATAAACGGCTTAGATGTATGTTAATAGGATTGTATAGAAAGACTAATTGAAAATTAAAACAGTAGATCACCTTAATTGTGCAAAGATTAAATAACTGAAATCAAACATATGCACATGCTCACTCCTAGGGTTTTCCTCACTTGGTTACCTCGGAAATAATCGTCGTGCCCCTCGAACGTAGGGATACCTTAGCAATGACCCTCAATTCTAAAATCGTCATAAAGATCATAGCCCCTACTTGTCCCTCGAGTTGCCTACGAATTGATCTTATGATAGTAGTCCCTTCGAAATGCTAAGGTATCCTTACTTGTTGCCTTCAGAGATCATTTCGTCCCTTCGAACTTCCCTTTAAAACTCCAACGACGGTGCTACCTATTCCTTAATAATAGGAAAGCGCTGTCTAAAGGAAAATGAACAGTCTTTTTCGAGTAGGTAGAAAACTCTTAAGTACTTGCTCAAAATAAACAAACTTTTTTCACACAAACAATTTCCAAACAAAGTTTTCAAAAACAACTTCGTAACACTCTTGAGGACAGAAATAAGGGTTAAAATGGATTAAAACAAAACTTTTCAAAGCAAGCACACACAAGCAATTTCAAAATGAGCAAGTACCTAAGAGCCCATGGAAAACCATGGATAGAAAGGGTGCTAATACCTTCCCTTTTTATAATCTACCCCCCGTACTCAGAAATATCCTCGGAAAAGGTTTATTTTTGTTCTTTTTCCTTTTCCTGATTGGATGAAATAAAATTCGGTGGCAACTCTTTCTTACCGCGACATTTTGCGAACAAAAAACGCAAAATCAGTATAACAGTCGGTTCTGCCACCGTACCACACATTGACATACACAAATTTGTCAATATTAAGAAACAATGATAACCCAAAAGTAATTGTACTCTTCATCTTAGCAAAGTAACGACCTTTCTCCAATAAAAATTGAACTGGTAAACCTCTGATTCTTCCTTTGGTAGTCATGTTATCCTAAATCTCGGACGTCTTCTAATGAGTCAAAGTAGAAATCTCATAATACTTAGGCTCTCTCTCTCTAAGCCGGTGAAAGGAACATGATCAGTAATAGGTAAACCAAGTTAGTAAGCATACTCTTCTAATGTAGGCATCAACTGATAATCTGGGAAAGTAAAACACCGGAACAACGGATCATAGAACTGGACCAATGTAGAAAGAATACCCTCCTTCATCTTGAGCTTCATAAGAGACACGAAAAATCCATACTTCTTTCGGAAATCTATAGAGCTCTCAATCTCAGGGATAAAACTTATCAGTTCCTCTATCTTAGGATCCTAGAAAGTGTACTTTCGAGTCTTTATTTTTCCAAAATCCATGGTCAAAAAGTACCTGAGATATTTGCAAGAAGTCAACTTTAAGTCCCTTGAAACATTTATTTTAAAGAATGCTTATGGGTGCATGAATGCATGACGCAACAATCACACACAAGATCACAAACATGGGGGGGGGGGGGGGGGGGGGTTCATAGGTTCGACATCACGAGTATGAAGTCAAAGGTACTACCCACAAGGTAAGGACTAATTGTTTATCACCTATCGAACAAGGTTCTAAAAGGTTCACGAATTCTACATCCTTCCTTTGGATATTACCAATGTCCCATTTAACTCGGTAATTAGTAACATTCTCAAGAAAAACTCGTCTGAGTGTAGTATCGCATGACAACCACTTCTGGATTACTCCGTCATAGTTTCCGCACTACACCTAAAAGGCCAAGATGGGTTAAGGGTTCTACGGTCCTTGGGTTCAACAGGCTCCCAGGTCGAAAACAACACGTCTTCCCGATTGCTTAGTAAACAAATACTACAATCAAATGGTCCTCCACTGAGTGGGGGATCTCATGTCTCTTTTTTTGGGATTCCTCCCTCAAAGTTAACATGACTATACCACCCTTCCTATCTTATGTTTTCCCAAGTCCAGATAGAGGACTTATGAGAAATCACCAAGCACCCTGAAAACCAGGAAAATCCAGACAAACATATAAGTAAATTAATCATGTCCTTACCTGAAAAGGGTTTTAGAGAAAAGGTGCTCGAGCGCACAAAATGGTTTGAATTTGGTTTGTGTTTTATTACCTTGAAAAAGGGTTTAGGTATGATTAGCATGTTTTTTATTTGCTAAAAGAAGTTTTTGTTTTAGATGCAAGGATGCAAAAAGGGGAAGAAAAGAGTCTAAGGGGGACTAGTCTATTTCTAACCTAATGTTCTCATACAATGGTGGTCCTAAGATTTGGATTAACAAAAGGGAAACATCTACCTAATGTTAGCATGCATGGTTTACAACCTAAGGTCTAACTCGCATCCGAATGGAGCAAGCGCATCCTAAGGGAACATGGTATGTACAAGGATAAAGCAAACAAGCTAATAAACTCGAGAGAGTACACCTAGAGAGATCCTATCTAGGTTAGCATGCCAAAGAAAGTCTAACAAAACTAAGTTGTGATCTCAACTTCTAAATTGAGTGATTCATCGATCAACGAGAAATAAAGGAAAACGATAAAATCCTATAGGGAGCATGCACTGAGAGAGAAGTCGTGATCTCAATTCCTAAATTGAGTGACTCATCGATCAACAAACAAAGAAGCAAACACGAGCACAACACATATAGTAAATGAAGTGCAGAATGCCTGCTACAGGTCTTTAAACAACGACTTCGAGCGCACGCTCTTTATTTCCTACTTCTCATGATATCTAGGAAGCAATAAAGTGCGAAAATGAGGAATAAAAATGAGAAAATACCAAACGGATATCAATCCGTAGTGAAGCGTATCAAAAAATATAAACCCAGAGAGCTTCGTGCAAGCTTCACATCAACTAAAGAGAAATAATCAGAAAATCGGATGTAGAAGATAAGCGTTAGAGCATCCATATAAAAATAAACCATATGCATATGAATCATCACACAATAATCCTGCACAAAAACTATACAATGCGGAATAATCCGCCAATGTCTCATGGTACGAGAAATCTTCGTTGGAAGCTTGCACACAATAAACCAAATGAGTTAGCAATTAACAAGACAACTTAACTCAAGCCTTACGACATGATCATCACATATCATAAAAATACCCCTCGTGTCAAGAGAATCAGATCAAGGATACGAAATTAACAAAACACGTTAAAATCCTAATTCTAATCATGTGTCAAACATTAATTCAATTAATTCCTAAGACTAATAGAAAAATTATGGAGAAAAAAAATCATCAAATCAGGGATCAGCATATTAATGTCCACACAAAATTTCAGCCAAAAGTCATGAGAGAAAGTAACAACAATTGATTGATAAAATCTAAAGGTTAAATGAATTTTAAAGATGACCAAAGTGGTACATGGATCAGGAAGAGGATATAAACAGAAACAAGCCCAAGGTACCCTAAGCCCAAATGAATCATTGGCTTCATCTTCACCGTCTTTTGGTTTTTTTATGTCTGATTTATATGTACAAAAGAAATAATAATAAAATTAAAGAAAGGATTTACAAAATGGTGAAACGGTGTCGTACCAAGTTCATAGTGTTAGGGTACATATTTGTGACGCTCCCAATTCCATGAACAAAATTCTTCTCGTCTCTCAACCGCGGCGGCGAAAAACTATTTTGACTCCTTCTCCAATTCAATGATTCGGTTCATCAACACCTCATCGTCTTTATAGCGTCCCCGCCTCCATCGACCACCATTTCTATCATCCTTCTTTGTGAATTCACGCGCGGTCACCATTCATTTTCATATCCATTGGAATCGCTCTCCGATGGCGCTTCACGGTAACGAAGATATCGAATAGAAGTCTAGATATTCTTCGAGGAGAGATTCAGGTAGACATTAAGATTCTGTCAATTCTTCTCCTTGCGTTTTTGATCTTCTTATGACTTTCGACTCTGAGACTTCTTCTTTTGATTTTTCGCTTGATTCTTTATGCTTTTTCTTGTTCGTGTAGTGATACTGATCTTGTGTTGTCGAACAGTGTTGACGCTGCAGATTTGATATTGTTGAAGATGGAAGTGGCACGTTGATCTTGTTGCGGATGCAGATGTTGTTGTGGATGCAGGGAGTTATGGTGTTGAAGTGAGTTGCTGATGATGATAGTGATGATTGTTGTTTCGGAGTACTGATGCAGAGATGAAGATGATGCTGAAGATCTCAGAGAAAGATGAAGATTATTGCTGGAGGATAATGATGAAGATCTCAGAGAAAGATGAAGATTATTGCTGGAGGATGATGATTAATATGTTGTAGAAACTTGAAGATTGAAGGTTGATGAGGAATCTCTAGATGCGGTTCAGAGAGAGAGAGAGAGAGGTGAGTTTTTTCTCTCATTTTCTATGACTTTTCTGTTGAATAATTGTTAATGAATCTTCTCTGCCATTCTGTGAATTTTCACCTTTTCTGTTATCCTCTTCTCGTTTTTGATGAATTCTGTTGTACCTTCTGTTATCCTCCTCCTCCCTCTTCTAATATGAATTCTGAATTCTCCCCCTTTTTTAAATTGTCGAATTTTGTGGAGAGTTTTTTTTTTAAGTTTGTTGGAAGAAGTTAGAGGATTCTGTTAGGGAATTTTGCAGGTTAGTTTTGACAGTTAGAGCAGTTAGGGGTTTTTATTGGTTACATGTTTCGAGATCTGCTAGAATTCTGTTAGGATTCTGTTTGGCGATTATTGAGGGTTGATTAAAATCAGTTAGGAGGTTGTTAGGAAGGTAGAAGGGGTTTAGTTAGGAAATCATGTTAGGAAAGTTAGGAATTGGTTCAGTTTATTAAACAATTGGGTGGAGTTTTTTTTGGAAATTAGTTGGAAAACAGTTAGCAAGAGTTTGGGAGGTTATAGAGCTATATATGTTATAACAAGCAGCTTTTTTTGTTATAGGGGTTTGTTAGCGAGACAATTAATTTCAGTTAAGAGTTTTTTCTTGGGATGCTTGAAAGTCAGTTGGAGGTTGGCAATTGAATTCCGATGTCTTTCGTTATGTAGCTGAACTGGTAATTCTGTTTAAGTTTGCTAGGAATAGTCAGGAAACTGTTATGAGTTTTTGTAAGAGGCTGTTGGCAGTTCTGAAAGTTAGTTGCACGGTTGTTTAAAAGTTGGTTAAACCAGTTAGCTGGGGATCTCTGTTATGGTTTTGCTGGAAACTTTCCACTCCATTCTGTTTTCTTTATTGCTGGAGGTTAGTTAATAAAGTCAGTTGTGTGATACGGTGGGAGAACTGACTATGAGTTTGCGTTTGTTTTCGCAAATGTTTCGGTTGAGCAAGAGTCACCACCGACTTTTTATTTTATCCTAAGGAAAGGTTTAAAAAGCACAGCAAAAACCTTTGAGATGTTTTCTTGGGTTCGGGGAGTAGATTATAGAAAGGGAAGGTATTAGCACCCTTTCTATCCATGGTTATCCATGGGCTCTTAGTTACTTGCTTAGATCAATTGCCTTTGATTTTCAATTGTTTGAAATGGTGCTGGTGTGTGTGGGTTTGAAAATGTTTTGAAAAGAAGCCAATGTGGTGGCAACCTTTGTAATGATCCATGTGGGGATGTATACAAAGGTGTATGTCTTTTGAAAAGGTTTTCATTTGTTTTTGAAAGTTGTTTTGAAAGTGTTGTGAGGTGTAGTTTTAGAAAATAGGCAAGTGTTTTGTTTTTGCAAGTTTTGATTCAAGTAACTAAGAGGTTATCTACTCCTAAATTTCTCAAAGTTTATTGCTATGTTTTAACCCTTTTAATAAGTTTGTTCCGCCATTGTATTTGGTGGACAATCTCATGTTAGGATGTGAAAGGGACGGGCGCGGGTCATCGTTTAGACCATAATTGCAATGGTGCTAAGTATCTTTGGGCAATTTTCTTGAAGGGACTTGATCATTTGTTTAGGCAACATTTTGAAAGCGTCATCGAGGGACTATGATCATTTGATTTATTTGTTTTGCCCAAAGAGACCTAACATGCAATATGGCCCAATTTTGAAAGGCAACAAGTGGAATACCCTAGGGGGTGCAAGTGTGATATGTGTTGTCCATATTTCATGCTTGTTTATCTTGAAATTAGGTCAAACTACCTTGTTCTTTTTATTTGCATACAAACCCTAATTCTAGCATGGTATATTTAGAAAGCGTTTAAAGTGCGAAAAATTAAAATTCCTACGCTATTACAACACAATATGGGAAGGGGGGTACAAATGTTCAAATGGGGGGATATTTAGACAAAGAAATTAAACCTAGCTATTACATCATTTTTTGGAATGTTTACAAATAATTGATTGCATAAATTAAATAGAAAAAACAATAAAAATGCAAAAATGCAAAAAAAGGTTTTTATGTATATGAAAAAAGGTATTATTTATGTCAAATAAGTAAAAATAAAAAATGTTATTTTTGGAGTTTTTGTATTTTAAGGGTGAAACCCTAATTTTTATTAAGTAAACATATATCTTATTTAATATGTATAATATTTAATAATTATATACAAAAATAAAATAAAATGGAGTATATTCATAAAAAAAAGCATTTTTCATATCAAATATTAATAAAATAAAAAAATATATATATATTTATATTTAAACCTAAATATACTAATATATATATATATATATATATATATATATATATATATATATATATATATATATATATATATATATATATATATATATATATATATATATATATATATATATATATATATATATATATATATATATATATATATATATATATATATATATATATATATATATATATATATATATATATATATATGCATTATTTGCTAAATATGTATTATATATAAAAATTAATAATATTTAATATTTAATAAAAAAGTATTTTTTCTATAAAATACTTTCAGAAGGTAAAACAAAATAAAAAATGTATAAAATGTATTTGCCCTATTTTAATATTTTAAATAAAAGTATGTGTATTTATTTATTTATGTACAAACTAAAAGAAAACCAAATAAATGCCTAATAAATTCAAAAATGGTGAGAAAAATATTTTTTATGTTTTTAATATCATGAGAAAAAATAAATAAGTCAATCCAAAAAAAGAAAAAGTCAGAAAGTCAAAGAAATAAGCAAAATGGCTTGGGGGGGTGTAAAAGTAGCAAAAGGGTGCAAATAGGAAAGTCAACTCAGGCCCAGCCCAAGAAGACTTTGTCTTCAACCTCAGACCTGTATGAACAAAGAACACGCGTTTTCCATCTCTTGATTCCTGGACTTTCAAGCAAAACTCATAACATGAAAAGTGTAGAGCATGAGAAGACGAATCCAACCATGTAAAGAACTTGACTTAACTCTCTAAGATGAGGGAGAATTTCTTCTCCCCCAATTTGACCTAGTTTTTATGCCATGTTCAGACTCAAAATTCTTGCAGCACACATAATATAAATGAAACCTAATTACATGGGCATGTTCAGGGCTATGATTGTGACATGTTTTCTTCACAAACCTAAAACTAATAATGCCTAATAAGAGAGATACGAGTTCATGAACTTACCTGTTCAGGTGAACTTCTATCTGGCAATGGAGAAGCTTTCAGTGCAAGGTGATGATTGGTATAGCTTCCTTGAGGTCCAGGGATGCTATTCCAAGTTTTACTTTGTCTTGAGACTTCTTGAATCGTGCTAGAGAACTTCAACTGCAAAACAAGAAAATGTAAATGGTGGAACTGGTTAGAGGAATTACAGGTCGTGTTTTAGGTTTTGGTTAGCTTTCATTGATGTTAGGGAATGTGTTTGATGAGCTTTGGTCAAGAAAACATGCAAGGAATGAGAGATGGTGTTCAAACTGCAGTCCTTGCCCTGTTTTTGCAGTTTGAGAGTGATTCTGGCAATGGGGAGGTGTTGATGGTCTTAGGGTCGTGCTTCAGCTTGGCTAGGATGTTTGGAATGTGTCTACAATATTTGCTTAAGGTTACTAATGCTGAGATGAAAGTTCTGTGGTGTTATGATACTTTTCTTCACACTTAAGCAAGCAAAGTCAAATTGTGTTCTAGGCATGTAGAGGGCCCCTTATCATGCTGCAAAACTCCTCCTTGATCAGTGTGTTATGCTCATAATCTTGTGCCAATTAGATTGTATCTGTACTTGTTGGATTTTCAATTGGACATAAAGCTACCTTTTGCAAAAATGGAAGAAATGCTTTATCTATTTTGGGATTAATCCTTTAGGCAATGCTTGAACACACAAAACATGGTCTTGGCACAAAGGATTGGCATTAAATTATGAGTGTAATTGAGGTAAAAGGCCTGTAATCAAGTTGTACAAGCTGAGATTGGAATGCATAGTGCTATGAACATGTAACTTGGCCTAATCAAAAGTGAGTTTTTGCCATATTGCAAAATTCGATTCTCCCTAACCATGAGGTTGTTTGAGAAGTTCTTGGACATTTTGGAAAGCTTGGAATGTGTAATACAATCCATCTTTGAAATGCAAAGTGAAATTCCAAGTGGAAGTGTATGGAAAATGGCCTTCAAGTTAGGTAGAAAACCTTGCCAAAATAGGTCAAAATTTCACTAAGTTAAGAATGGTTTAGTACCCTTATTCTAAAAATTGTAACTTGAGATACAAACCTCATTTTGGAAAACTTTGTGAATCAAAGTTGTAGATTATGCAACAAGATACAACTTTTATGTTTTGACTTTTGTTTGAATCCAAATGAATCTTGGTGAGAAAGTGGGGCAAAGTTGGGAAAAAATTAGGGTTTTCCATAACTTAGAAAAATTCTAAGTTATAAAAAATTTCCATTTCAAACCCTAATTTGCATTTTTTGATTTCTTGGTGAACAAGTTTCATGATTTGGCATGTTTTGATGAAAAATGAATCTTGACTCTTGATTTTGACCAAAAAGTCAAAGTTTGACTTTTCAGGATACAGTCAAAATTGATCAATTGACTGGGAAATTCAACTATCAATCTTGTGTATTTGGGATCCTTTGAGCTTGTTGAGCATGTCAAGATAATTCCATGGGTTCCTTGAGTCCATATGTGAGCTTGGTTTGCCATTGGCTAGGTCAAACAGTCAAAAATTGCCTTGGTGCAGTCAAAACCCTAAAAATGACCATTTTGCCCTTTTGATGATCTGATCAAATTTCTTGTGGAATTGTAATCCAAACTTGATCAAATGGTCCATGTGAGTTCATAATGTTGATGTGGGTCAATTTTCATGAGATTTGACTGTCAATTGGCCACAGTTGACTTTTTCCCCAATATAGTTGATTTCTAGGTCAACTGTCTAATTGACTGGGCAAAATTTGGAATCAAGACTTGAAACTTGGTATGGATAAACTTGGGAGTCCAACATGAAGCATGAAAGTCATCTTAGGCATTTTAGGTCAAAATATCTTTGTGCAAACACAAACCCTAATTTGGGTCAACAGTGCAAGGAGAAGTCTTGAGCAGAGGAAATCCTAACTGGATCTTGAGCTCCAAGGGTTTTGTGATGAGGAAATGTTGAGGAAATGGGAGGACAAATTTTGGGGTACAACAGTTTCCCCTGTTCAATCTTCTTGAACCTGAAGAGTTAGATTGGAAATTTTGCCTTTCGTGACTCGAGGGTAAAAGGAGATTGGACACTAGAGTGCCCGGAAATTTGCACTCGCATGTTGGAGTATCAGCAATGTGATATCGGGAATGGGCTTGTAGATGCCATTTGGATAGGTAGTGGATAGGGAGATGGGCTTATAGATGCCATCTGGAGATGTGACAGAACCTTGTCGGGAATGGGCTTATAGATGCCATTTGGAAGTGTTGATCGCACAAGAGATTCCTTAGCGAGAACTTTGTGTAATTGAGAAAGACAGATGTTTTCCTGGCTTGTTACAGGTGTTTGATCTTCAATCTCCTTATGCAGATATGTCCTGGCTAGATACAGGTATCGAATCTACAATCGGTTGCTCACAGATATGCCCTGGCTGGATACAGGAGTCGAATCTAGAAATAGTCGTCAACAGATATGCCCTGACTGGATACAGGAATCAAATCTTCGAACTCTTCAGACGTGCCCTGGCTAGATACAGGAATCGAGTCTGGAAATGTGGTCAACAGATATGCCCTGGCTGGATACAGGAATCGAATCTGGAAATAGTGATAGTTGATAGATATGCCCTTGCTGGATACATGAATCGAATCTTTGAACTCTTCAGACGTGCCCTGGCTAGATACAGGAATCGAGTCTGGAAATTGATCACTCACAGATGTGCCCTGGCTAGATACAGGTATCGAATCTGGAATTGTGATAGTTGAAGGTAGTTGTCTTTGGGATTGTCTTTTTCCCTGAAAAGGCAAAAACATAAGTTGTATGCAATGTCATGATGTATGATATGCATGATGTCATGATGTTCAACATGAGATAGTGTTGTATGCACTTTATCATGTATGTAAGCAAGATGTATGAAAATGTGAAACGTTTATGAATGTATTTTCGTCTTAGGAAAATAAATCCTTGACGACCGGCCGGGGAATGTTCTGTGGAAGAGATACTTTGCTGAAGTTTTGATGAGAGGCCTGCTGAGGATTTCAACGATGGATTTCGCTGGGGATAATGATGATAAACTCCGCTGGGGGAAAAGGAAGAACTTTGCCGAGGGCGATCTTCCGTGGCAGATAGCTGAGGATAACCCAGTTATAAGCCCTTGTGAGGAATAACTTTGGATAAAGCTCGGGAGAGATGTCCGTATTCTGCAGGGAACAAGCTTCCAGAATCTACTGGGGATAAGCCTTAAGACCGGCTGGGGATAAGAATTCTGCTTTCCCGGGGAAACTTTTGGAATTGTACTTAGGTACTGATATTCTGCCGGGGAATGTTATGTCTTTTCAGGATCGACGGGGGACCAACTCTGCTTGGGGAAAGTAATGCTGAATCTTGTCTTGCTCAGCGGGGAGTTGAGATGATTTGGTCACATTCTTCAGTCGAATCTACCTTGGTACCTTGGCGGACAAAGCAACCAGACTGCATTAGACAACTTCACATTGCCCTTGTTTTTGATGTCACCTGTAATTAATCTTTTGTTTCATATGCAAATATTTATGAATCAGCAGTTTAATATCAAATGCATATATCAAAAATGAACATTGGACGTTCTTCGCAAGACAAAACAGAAAAAGGAAAAACAATGGCAATTTGTATGGACAAGTGACTTTGTATTGATTTGAATTTTTGCCTGTGAAAAGGCGTTTTTGTACGAGAGGCTGACATCCTAGTAAGAGAACGCCGCCGAATAACACAGAATTTACAATTTTGAAAACAAAACAGCTATGTGAACAATCCCACTGGGTTCCAACTCTGCTATCGCCTTTATGTCTCCAAGCGTCTCATCGCTTTGCTTCTTAGTTGAAAATGAAGCTGATTGGTCGATGCCGAAATCTGAGCCAGATAGTTGATGCCGAATTCCGGATGCGAAGTGATCCAATGAGACATAGTGTTACGCTTTATCCCTAACTTTTGCCTGGACCACCCTTTCGGGTTTTCAGTCCACCAGGATACCCATTTTTGCCCAAGCCGCCTTTTCAGGTTTTCGACTTGCCGGGTGTACATATATTTTTTTTATTTCATCCCTTATTTTTTCCTGAACCCTTTTGGTTCGCCGGGAAGCCCTTATTTTTGCCTAGGTATGTCAACCTAGCGGGTCTTTTATTCATGCGTAGTATCTTTTCACTATGTCTGCATTGGCGGGGTGAGGAAGGTCGTCACCATCCATGGTGGTTAGGATCATGGCTCCTCCTGAGAACACATGTTTAACCACAAATGGCCCTTCGTAAGTAGGGGTCCATTTGCCCCGGGGATCACTTTGAGGAAGGATGATGCGTTTGATTACCAGGTCCCTAACCTGATACTCTTGTGGTCTGACTTTCTTGTTAAATGCCCTGATCATCCGTTTTTGATACGTCTGACCATGACAGATAGCGGTGAGCCTCTTTTCGTCAATCAGGTTTAATTGATCAAGTCGAGTCTGGATCCAGTCATCTTCATTTAAGTCTGCATCCTTCATTATCCGGAGAGAGGGTATCTGAACTTCAATTGGCAAGACTGCCTCCATGCCATAGACCAAGGAGAAAGGAGTTGCCCCGGTTGACGTCCTTGCTGAGGTACGGTACCCATGAAGAGCAAATGGTAACATTTCGTGCCAATCTTTATAGGTCACTGTCATCTTCTGCACAATTTTCTTGATATTCTTATTAGCTGCCTCTACAGCCCCGTTCATCTTCGGCCGGTAGGGAGAAGAATTGTGGTGTTGTATCTTGAATTGTTCGCAGAGTTCAGTGATCATTTTGTTATTGAGATTGGTACCATTGTCCGTAATGATTCTTTCCGGGACACCGTACCGACAGATCAGATTATGCCGGATGAAACGTGCCACGACGCTCTTGGTTACCGTTGCGTAGGAAGCTGCCTCAACCCACTTCGCGAAGTAATCGATCGCCACCAAGATGAAGCGATGCCCATTGGATGCCGTCGGTCGGATCTCACCGATCATATCAATGCCCCACATTTCAAAAGGCCAAGGTGCCGTCAGGACGTTCAGAGGAACTGGGGGAATATGCACCTTGTTAGCATAGATCTGGCATTTGTGACAAGTTCGAGAGTGTTGGTAACAATCGGCTTCCATTATGGACCAGAAATATCCTTCCCGTAGGATTTTCTTTGCCATGGTGTGTCCACTGGAATGTGTTCTGAATGTACCTTCATGCAGTTCTATCATGATTTTCTCTGCTTCAGCCTTATCCACACAACGTAGTAGAGTTGAATCATGATTCCGTTTGTAGAGGATGCCGTTGCTGAGGAAGAATTTTGCCGCAAACCTCCTCATGAACTTCTTGTCATTGACAGATGCATCTTCAGGGTATTCCTGAGCTTCCAAGTACCTCTTCACCTCATGATACCAGGGTTTTTCAGTCACCTTTTCGGCCTCAAGATCGCAGCAGTATGCCGGTTCGTCCAGCTTCCAGATAATGATCCGGGGAGCCTCATTGTCCCATTTAACATTGAACATTGAAGACATCGTAGCCAGTGCGTCCGCTAGCTGATTCTCCTCTCTTGGGAAGTGCTCAAAAGTTATCTCTTCAAAGTGGGGAAGCAAGGTCAACACATACTCCTTGTAAGGAATAAGATTCGGGTGTTTCGTATCCCACTCGCCTTTGATCTGATTGATCACGAGAGCGGAATCTCCGAAGACACTCAGAAATTTGATCCTTAAATCGATTGCAGCTTGTAGACCCATGATACATGCCTCACATTCTGCCATGTTGTTGGTGCAGTTGAAACACAATTGGGCGGTGAGTGGAGTATGAGTTCCTTTGGGAGATATGATTACAGCGCCGACGCCGTTACCCAAAGCATTGGAGGCTCCGTCAAAATGCATAGACCATCGGGATCCTTCCTCAGGTCCTTCATCTGGTCCAGGTACTTCACAGTCAGTTAGCACCATGATGTCTTCGTCCAGAAAATCAAAGTTCAATGATTGATAATCGTCCACAGGTTGGTGTGCCAAATGATCTGCCAGTACACTTCCTTTAATTGCTTTCTGAGTTGTATACTGGATATCATATTCGGTTAAGATCATTTGCCATCTTGCTATTCTCCCAGATAGAGTAGGCTTTTCAAATATGTACTTGATGGGATCCATCTTTGAAATCAATAGAGTAGTGTGAGTCAGCATATACTGTCTCAGCCGGCGAGCAGCCCATACTAGAGCGCAGCAAGTTTTCTCAAGCAGTGAGTAACGAGACTCACAGTCGGTAAACTTTTTGCTCAAGTAATAAATAGCGTGCTCTTTTCGGCCGGACTCGTCATGCTGTCCCAGCACACACCCCATTGAATTGTCAAGTACTGTCAAATATAGTATCAGAGGTCTTCCTTCCACTGGCGGCATAAGAATGGGTGGCTCTTGGAGATATTCCTTTATCTTTTCAAAGGCAGCCTGAAATTCATCGTTCCAGCGTACTACTTGATCTTTCTTCAGTAATTTGAAGATTGGCTCACAAGTAGCAGTCAGATGTGAGATGAATCGGGCAATGTAATTCAGTCGTCCTAGGAAGCCTCTGACTTCTTTCTCTGTCTTTGGAGTTGGCATCTCTTGTATGGCTTTTACCTTGGCAGGGTCCACCTGAATACCTTTATCACTTACAATGAAACCTAGCAATTTTCCGGACCTCACCCCAAAGGTGCATTTGTTGGGATTCAACCTCAGCTTATATAACCTCAGTCGGTCAAATAGCTTCCTCAGATGATCAAGGTGCTCCTCCTTAGTTTGAGACCTTGCAATCATATCATCAACCACTACTACGAAAATGGGCTTTCACAGCGCTTTTTTTTGCCCTTTAAAAGCGCTTAAAAGCGCTGCCGTAGCCAGCGCTGGCGTAGGCTACGAAAGCGCTTTTTTCTGGCCAAAAGCGCTGTCGTAGGTGGACCTATCCCAGCGCTTTTTCCTTAAAAAGCGCTTTGATAGGGGGGTATTTCCCAGCGCTTTTTGAAAAGCGCTTTGATAGGTGTGCTATTTAAATTTTTTTTTTATTTATCAGGCCTTTTACAGCGCTTTTTATGGAAAAAGCGCTTTGATAGGGGGGTCTTTCCCAGCGCTTTTTCCATAAAAAGCGCTTTGATAGGGGTTCTATTTAATTTTTGTTTTTTTATTTATCATGGCTTTTACAGTGCTTTTTATGGAAAAAGCGCTTTGATAGGGGGGTCTTTCACAGCGCTTTTTCCATAAAAAGCGCTTTGATAGGGGGTTTCTATTTAATTTTTTTTTATTTATGCTGCCTACGAAAGCGCTTTTTAGCCAAAAGCGCTTTCGTAGCTCATACAATTTTTTAAAGTGAAACCTATAATTTGAGGTTCCCTGTGCGGCCTGTAATTTTTTTTTGGTCCAATAATTTAACCTGTAATTCAATCCTTATCTATACATATATTTTAAGAAATCGGTATTATATTAACAGAAACCGGTATACCATATAATATTCAATCCTTATCTATATATATGTAACTAAATCATATATAACTAAATTTGTAACCATATATACATTTGTAACCATAACTAAATCACATACAAAGTATCGTGTTAATTTGTAACCATATATATATACATATGTAACTAAATCATATATAATTACATCGAAAATAATGCTCCACCGACACGGTCGTCATCCTGCAAAGTATGAATATGAACAACACGGTAAATTAAACAAACAATATTAAAGGCTCCAACACAATCAAACTAACACGTACAATAATATTTTATTCATACCCATCAGAATAATTTGTTTTCAACATAAAATTGACATATTTCCTCTTTGACTTCTTCCACTTGAACTTTCGTGTACGACATAGTATAGAGGTCATCAAAGTACTACATAAGAAATTATTACTTCAGTATATGCATGATGTTATTAAATGTAGAAATCATACAAAATTATTCTAAGTTATAAATCCATACCGTGTTTGGAATCTCTACTTGATTTTTATGAAGGATTTCTTTCATAAACCTCAAGCAAAAGTATCCGCAATCTACATCGTTATTCTGTAACGGACACTGCATAGAAAAACAGAATATATTTTATAGTTGTCGTGTAATTTTATCAAGTAACATAATTATTATTATAAGCAACTAATTTTGTACCTGCACTTTGATCCAAGTAATATTTGATGATTTACTCCGGGGTACCTGTGCGTCCCTTTGACTACGAAATATTTGTATTGATCTAAGAAAATAAAAACATATATTTAGATCAATCTCACAGAAATAATTAAATATATAAATATACACGAATAGTTAGAACGATCTCACTTACTGATCAACAGTTTCCTTCATAGCGGGATAGTTAGTCTATTCCCCGTCTACCGAATTCAGAAAGTACACAACTTCTTTAATCGGATCGATAGCCAACAACAACCAGTGTTTTCTAAAAATTTAAGCAACAGTTTAGAAGAAAAGTTTCTACGCAAAATAAACAAAGATATATTAGAATAAATGAAAAACTCACCCCACTGGAACAGTGTTATACGGCAAAATAAACAAGCTATCTGGGTTGCCGACGTAGGCCGTGTATCAATTCACTAAGTACTCCCTAACTGAACCCGGATCCCTGACAATTGTTGCTCCGCTGACAATATGGGCAGACAAGAAATGGAAGCGTCTTGCCAATACAGTCTCGCGCATTTTTTTATCGTACAACAACCTTAAATAAAAACATATAAACATTAGACTATTTTCATTGAAATGTGTAAATAAATTGTTCAACTAATTAAATGATATATTTATCGGAATACCGGATGTATGCGTGAACATTGCCGATGCCTAATTCACCATGCGTCATAATCTCAGTCATTTCGTCCATTCCTATCGTTTCTTGGCAGTCAAGACCAAAGATATCTGCATCCATAAGGATTTGACGAATACCACCTGACTTCAAATCTGAGGTTTCCAAAAGTACTCCAAGTGTATTCCGATATCGAGGTACAAAAACGCCTCTTCCCCCGCCTCTTCCCCCTTATGCATTGACTTTTTCGGGGGTGGTCTGCTACGAACAGGCTGGGTCACTTGTTGTGACACTTTCGTAGATACCTAACAATCATATAACTTAGGTAAATTATAAAATCGTTCAGTTTTAAATTCATATCATATAATAAACAATTTAAGTGTACCTCTGGAATTGATGCCATAGACTCGCCGCCTTGCTGCAAAATCTCCTTACCCTTATTAGCGGGTTTTGTAGGAGGCTAATATTAAAAAATAATTAACTTAACGGTTCAGAATTGACATTTGAAATCTAAATGATTCATATTAACGATTTTAAACATACCTCATCATCAATGAAAATGAGGTCCAAGGGCCATGCAACAAACGACCCTACTGCGTCTCGCACCGATCTTATATCCAAGGCCACGTCAGGTACCGGTACTAACGCATCAGGATCAATAGGATAATCCACTGATACTCTCAGGTGTCCAGCCGGGATCGGTGTATTATGAATTAAATCTCCCAAAGTGTTGTACACTTTTCCCTTGCCAACAAGGTGATAATCTGATGCCATTACGTATAGTTGGCAAGATGAAATGCCCTAAACCAATATGCATACATATTACTTTTAATTCAATAATAGAAAGAGGTGGAATAAAAATGAGAAACTTGAACAATAAAGATTTATCAATATATTTATAATTACCTCAGGAAATTTATTCTGACGGTTGATACTAGCGTTGTCACTAGTTTCTTTCGCCATTGCCGCATTGCCCTTTTCCCTCATTAATACCTCTTTATCTCTTTCCAATGCATTGACTTTTGCTTGTAATTCCATAAGTACATTCATCACTTCTGCATTGGTAGGATTTCTTTTCCGATGATGCTGGTAGAAAGAGGTTGGAGTCACACCATGACCTTTACCCCTCACCCGACCGGAATACTCAGGAACATTCAGTGCTTTACTAAGTACGCTCCTCGTATCCTGGTCGTCACCGGTGGACTCCGTTTGTGACAATGTCTCCTGAAAATAATGGAGATAAAAAAATCAATTAAATAGTCATAAAAATTTGATTTAATTAAAGACACAATGTTATACTTACGCATTCATCATAAATTCTTAGAACACTTGGATCAACAGCTTGATTCTTGCCCACACGAGCTTCCTTCCACAGCAAATGTGCTGGAAGTGAGGTTTCATCACTTTTCGTCTCCTCTAACTATGCATAGAAACAAACGGTTAGATCGTCAAATACAACACATTTAGACAATTAATAAGAACATATCATTTCTATTTATTACTTACAATTTTTTCCTCTAAGCGTGCATATCCCAAATGCCCTTTTTTGTATGGATACGCGGGCTTTGATGCTCTCTCACTATTTTTGGCACTCTTTTGCCGGAATTCGTCATCTCTTTGTCTAATAAACTCAGTCCAATCTTCTTGTTTAATGAAAAGATTATACTTTTCTGGCCTTCCGGCCGGGAACTCTTCCAGCCACTTTCCTTTGTCATCCTTAAGATAGGTGTTCGTCAACAGATTTTTCCACCCTCTAAATCTTTTCCCGGCCAACCCAAGTACGAAGCCTTTACGCTCATCTGGAACGTTAAAAGACCGCTGCGTATAAACCATATAAACATATAAGTAATTTAAAAACCATATAAACCATATAAACATATAAGTAGTTTAAAAACCATATACACCATATAAACTTATAAACTTATAAACATATAACCATATAAACCATATAACATACATACCTTAACATCTTCCCAAAACATTTCTTTTCCTTGCTTCAATGCTTCACATTGTTTTGCATTCCATCTAGATATGGAGATTGGCACATGCATACGAACAAGTGTACCAACGTAGCTTGTGAATTTTGAAGCATTAACCCCAACTACTTGATTTGAATGATTCCAATCTACATTATATATCACTCCCTTATCTCTAGCACGAATGATTTCGCGCATTATGGTGATGCCTCGTGCAACATCATTTGCTGAAGTATCATCCGCTGCATGATTTGATTCTTGTGAGTTTTCATGATCTTGTTGGTTTCCTGGTGGGTTTTCTTGTTGGTTTCCTTGCGGGTTTTCTTCATTGCTAGCCATTAGACCTGTAACAAAAGTCAAACAAGCACATTAGTACACTACATGAAAATGGATAGTCGAAAAAGATATGAATAACACTAAAGGAACTCAAAATTGAATAAAATGCTAAAAAACCAAACTTGCAAGAAATAAACCTCACCATCAGCTCCGGAAACATTGTTCTACTAAATAAACACTAGTCACATTCGCAAAAATTCAAAACGGTTCAAAAGATATGCCAAAAATTCAAAACATTATTCACATATTACTTACAATATTAGGATATAATTATAATAATACCTTTTTCACTAACGTCTCTTTCTTTTCTTGGTAGCAATATATTTTACGCTTCTGTTAACAACTCGGATGGTTGGATTGATCCAAATACCCTCATTATGATCATCTCTAGTACAAGGTTCATTCTCATTTTGATCGTTTCTTGTACAAGATTCAATGCCAACGCCAATATCACCTTGATCTCCAATGTTTTCATCAATTACTTTGTTAGACAAAAGCACTATAGACCATTTCGTACTTGTCGGATCATTGACATAGAACACTTGTTTAGCCTGAGAGGCTAGAATAAAAGGTTCATCTTTGTACCCCACCCTATTGAGATCCACTTGCAAAAATCCTGACTTAACCATTCGTACGCCATTATTATTTTCAACCCACTTGCAATCAAATACAGGAATCTGAAACTTCCCGTAATCAAACAACAAAATGCGCTCGATAACCCCAAAATATGACAGATTTGCAAATTTCGGGTTTAAGTCATTCGCACTTGATATGTGCATCGCTTCAGCTACCAAGGTAACACCACTATTCTGCATAGTACTTTTATCATCCTGTTCTTTGGTATAAAATGTGTATCCATTAATTGCGTATGCGCTATAAGAAAACACAATCATACTTGGACCATATGCTAAACATCTCAACCTTTCTGTTACTGAAGCAGGATCCGAACGATACTTTGAATAAATTTGTTCCTTAAACCACGGTATGAAACTTCGATTGTGCTCTCGTACTATCCAATTCTCATTTCTATTCAGATTTAAACCTCGAAGAACACCCTTGTGCATTTCAGCATACGGCTCAACCTCAATCTCATTGTGCAGAACATACAAATGCACCTGATCCCGTTCGACCATTGACATTGTCACAACTTTATTTCCAATTAGTCTTTTTCCTTCTTTTTTCTCGACAATATGAGATTTGGGGAGTCCAATTGATTGAACATTTGACAGATATTCAGTGCAAAACTCAACCGCTTCTTCAACAATGTATCGTTCCGCAATACAACCCTCCGGTCGACTTCGGTTTTTCACGTACCCTTTTAAAATTTTCATATAACGTTCAGCAGGGTACATCCATCTCATATAAGCTGGTCCGCACAACTGTGTCTCTTTGACAAGATGAACGACTAGATGAACCATTATGTCAAAAAACGAGGGAGGAAAATACATTTCAAGCTCACATAAAGTAACAACCACCTCTTTTTGCAATGTTGGTAAGATCGCAGGATCGATCACCTTGCTGCAAATTGACTTGAAGAAAAAACACAACTTAGTTATTTCGCTCCTTACTTTTTCTGGCAGAATAGAACGTATACCTATTGGTAGAAAATGTTCCATTATAACATGGCAATCATGAGTCTTTAAACTCTTTAACTTTAGGTCTTTCATTGACACAAGTCTTCTAATATCTGATGAGTAGCCTTCTGGAACTTTAACTTCACTGAGGAACTTACACAATATTTTCTTCTCCTTTCTAGATAGAGTGTAAACAGCAGGTGGTAGATATGTGCGTCTTCCTTTCGTCACGGGTGCCAATTCAGTTCTAATTCCCATGTTTAACATGTCCTTCCTTATGTTAATGCCATCCTTAGAATTTCCTTGTATATTGAGTAACGTACCAATAACACTATCAAATACATTTTTTTCAATATGCATAACATCGAGGAAATGTCTTACGTACAACGACTTCCAATATGGAAGTTCAAAAAAAATCGACCTCTTCTTCCACCCACTCGTGACAAGTCTATGTGCAAAAGGCTTGCCAAACTCAGTACTCACATCTTTCACCTTTTCAAAAATCTGATCACCTGTCAACATATGTGGAGCTCTACCGTGTTCTGCCTCTCCATTGAATGCCTTTCTCCACCCACGGTAGTGATGATTAGAATTTAAGAATCTACGATGACCGAGAAAAACATTCTTCTGACAAAAGTTCAATCGCACCGTATCAGTTTCATCTTCACAAACAGGACACGCTTTTTGACCCTTAATGTTGTACCCTGATAGATTTCCGTACGCCGGAAAATCATTAATTGTTCCAAACAACATCGCCCTCAAGTTGAAACTTTCTTTCCTATACCCATCGTAAACCTCCACACCGGTCTCCCACAAAAACTTCAAATCTTCGACTAAGGGTGCCAAGTATACGTCTATGTCATTCCCTGGTTGTTTGGGCCCAGAAATTAACATAGATAGCATCATGTACTTACGCTTCATACATAGCCACGGAGGTAGGTTATATATCATAAGAATCACAGGCCAGGTGCTATGCGAGATACTTTGAATACCATGCGGGTTCATTCCATCAGTAGACAACGACAAGCGAAGATTTCTTGCTTCTTTTCCAAATTCAGGATAATCAATATCAACTTTCGTCCACTGTGGTGAGTCTGCCGGATGTCGCAACTTCCCATCAATAATTCTTTCATCTGCATGCCAAGTCAAGTGTCTTGAATTGGTCTCACTACGATACATGCGCCTAAATCTCGGAATTATAGGAAAATACCATAACACCTTTTCCGGAGACAACTTTTCCTTATATCGAGGGGCACCGCATTTAGGACACTCATTTAACACTGCGTACTCGTTTCGAAATAAAACGCAATCTTTTGGACATGCATGTATCTTTTCATAGCTCATGCCAATAGAGGACAACATCTTTTTGGCCTCATACGTTCGATTGGGAAGAACATTATCCTCTGGTAGCATTTCTTTCACGAGGGCTAATAACTGTGTGAAACTTTTATCCGACCATCCGTTGTCCGCCTTTAAGTTGTACAACTTTAACACCGCAGACAATCTTGTGAATTTTGTACAACCATCATACAAAGGTTTCTCTGCATCGCTTACCAACCTCTCGAACATTTTGGGACAATCCTCAAGATCTTCTTCAAGCACTTCTGCAATCTCTTCGACTCGATCATAATCGTATGCGTCTGCGAAATCCTCATTTGAAGCATACGTCGTATTATAACTCGATTCAACATTCCCACTACTTTTCTCACCATGCAAATTCCAACATGCATAACTTCTATCAATTCCATGCATCAGTAAATGCGATTCCAACTGAACCGCGTCAACCCGTCTCCCATAACAGCATCTCAAGCAAGGACATATCATTCCATTGGGTTCTCTGGCGTGCGCAACGGCAAACTTAACAAATTCTGATACCCCATCCTCATACTCTTTCGACAATCGATTGGCAGTCATCCATTTTTTATCCATGGTTTGACTATAGCAACTAATTAGTCACGCAACTATAGCAAAATAATAATTAATTACCTGTAAAGAAATTTAACATATCAGGTAATCAAATTCATAGTTATTCTTGCCTCACCTTAAGCATGTGCTAAATAACTCATAACTAATTACTAACTAGTGAAGTCGGATACTAGTGATTCAGTCTTGGATACAGGTAATAACAATTATATTCAAACAATAGTGAAGTCGGATTTCAAACCTTACGGTAAAGATTTCATCGGAGGAGAAGCAACCGGAAGATTTAGCAACGGAAAAATCCCGTCAGATATTTTTGGTATAGTCCTATAGTCCTAAATTCTAACATCTACACGCTAACTAATGTGTTGCATGGTTCATTGTGTTTAAGATTTTCATTGATGTTTGATGAATCCCTGAAACGTGCTCGTTTCAATGCTATCAATACTGCCATACTGCCATATACAGCCCTATACTGCCATAACAGTCTAAATATAAACAAAAACACAACCGCAGCTCATGAATTCCACTCAACTATAATCATTAGAAATTCACACTGAGCCGGAAAATAAAAGTAAAAACAATCAGTTATTCAAGTCAGTTCAAGAATAGGATAGAAACCTTTGAAAATGTTGAGAGCGTCCCGCGTACACTACGATCAAGGACAGTTCGAATTTCTTCAATCGGAGAAAGTTTCACAGCTTTTTCCTACCACAATAACACTTAAAATCAATCTCCCACAAAGGAGTCACACACAAATTTAAATTACAATAACTGATGTAATTTTTATCTAAAAATCGATATTAAATCGTTGAACTATCACTCATTTGTGGTTGTCTCTAATATTAAAAATGCTATTGGTACACTTTACTAAGTTGCACATAACACAATCAATTAGTTTCAGTAGAAAAAAAAAAGTATTGCGGACGCAAGGGTATTGAATTTCTATATACATTATTCTTTTTGAGATTAAATGATATTTTTCAATTCAAAAGTACTCAGACTCTTGCTTTTTTGCGCCAACTAAGAATATCCTTCACATGTGATCAAGTGCCATGATGAAAAGAAGCACTCATTTCTTGAAAAAGAGAGGCAAAAACAAGTAATAGGGGACACAGTTGCTAAAGGCCAAAGCATAGGATCAAACAACTCCTCTTATTATAACCCCTCCATCTCATAGCAAATGCTTTGTAAAATTCTGCACCTTCTTACCAAATGAATTTATAGAACTACTAATATTTAAAAATAAAATACTAGTATTCGGATTACACCATCTATATGTGGTTCCCTTAATTAGTTAATTAGTCACATAACAATATTCTCAATTAATTAGGATATTAATCGAGCTATTCCCTTTCTTATAATAAAGCTACTCATTAAATTCTAAGGTCGATATAATTTCCCTTAAGCCAGAAATCTAATCACCCTCGTGTTCCTATAGGATTTCCCTCAAGTCGAAAGCCTAGGCACTCTCATATACAAAATGAATCCATACGATTTCCCTTAAGCCAAAAATCTAGAGACCCTTATCAAAAAATGAATCTGTATAGCTTCCCTCAAGCCAAAAACATAGATTCCTCAATTGCAATGTACTTGTACGATTCCCCTCAAGCCGGAAGTCTAGGTATTCATTGCATATAATGTATCGACACAATTTCCCTCAATCCAGAAATATGGATACTCTCAACATAACACATCCATATTATTTCCCCCAATCCAAAAATATAGAGATGTTATCAACATACAATGTATCAATATAATCTCCCTTAAGCCGAGAATATAGATATCTTTAGATACTATGTACATGTCTGATTTTACTTAAGTTGGAAATCTAGGGGGATGCATAAAGTAGAAACATTCACACTTGCACATTCTTGCTTTACTATAGGATATACCTTCTCAATAGCTCTCTAACATATCCAACAACATCTCGCCTCGAGTTATAGATCTCAAACTACGTTAAGATCACTACCCCTACAATTCTAAACAAGTCGGCTCGCTTGGTGACACTCAAGCGAGACCTTATAGAACTAAAACTTTTCCCAAAATAGGTCCTTCATTTAGCGAAAAACAACTATCTCTAAGTGAGATCTTATTGGGCATAATATTTTCTCACTAAGCGAGTATACTAGAACTTTCAGGATTCATAACACAGAAGTCACAATCATGAATACATTAAACATGTCAAGGAAGGAAATAATCATATATACACCAAGGTCATACCATCATGGCATTATTCTAATCTCAATGAATGAAATTATTACAATGGATAGGATCTCATTTACATATCAACAGAGAAATTCAAACTTAGCAACCAAACATAAACTTATCACATATCACAAACTGTCATATAAGCATGATATTTAATCATCATAACATAGAGAATTGGACTAGCTTTCTAACACATTCGAGTGCATCTCATTTGGAGTTACGGAACTAAAAATACATTGATTTCAGTGGCAATACAATTTTGTTCGTATCAACAGCTCTCGCTAAGCAAGCAAAATTTCACTAGGCGAGAATGACTATAACTTTTCATGAAAGTTAGTGTTCTAACATCACATTTATCACCCCAATCCACCACCCATCCATCCCTAACCTATACTAACATGCTTGGGGAACAAAAAAACATAAAATCGGTACATGCATACTCAATAATCATACCATTGTCATGAATTTCAGGCATTAGCACAAGACCACACATGAACATACAACCCTAAGCTTCTAACCCCAAGTTCTAACTAAGAACTTACCTTGAAGAGAATATTTTGAGTTGGGTGTTTGAGAGATGAAGAAAATGATGATGACTTATACACTTGATCATTGCCCTTCTTCCAAATCACCAAAGCTTCGTGCCGGCGAGGATGAGGAATCAGAACAAAAACGAGAATAGCTTCGTGCCGGCGAGGGTGAGTTGATGAACGGTGCTGATAAGGTTCGTGTCGGCGAGGGTGAGATGATGAACGGTGCTGAAAAGCTTCGTGCCGGCGAGGGTGAGATGGAGAAGACGATGAACAGGGCTTCGTTCTGATATTTCGTTTTGGGTTTCGTGGGTATTCTGAACTGTGCTGTTCAATATTTCATTTTATTTAATTTTGATATTTGAGCTACCACGGCGCTTTTAGCCTAAAAAGCGCTTTAGTAGCATCAGACCCTATGCCAGCGCTTTTGAAAGCGCTTTCAAAGGCCAATCTTCCACAGCGCTTTTTAAAAAGCGCCTTCATAACCCTATTATTTCGTTTTTATTAATATTTTTATTTGACCTACCACAACGCTTTTAATGTAAAAAGCGCTTTCGTATCCCCCACCTATGCCAGCGCTTTTAAAAAAGCGCCTTCGTAGGTTTCCCTTTTTTTTAATTTTGTTTTTTGTGAAGGCTATGGCAGCGCTTTTTCAATAAGCGCTTTAGTAGAGGCGCTGCAAAAAGCAGTTTTTGGCGTAGTGAACGTATACCTCAATCTCATGATGGATTATATCATGAAATAAAGCAACCATGGCACGTTGATAGGTTGCCCCAGCATTTTTCAATCCGAATGGCATGACCTTGTAACAGAAGGTGCCCCACTGAGTCACAAAGGTAGTCTTCTCCATATCCTCCGGAGCCATCTTGATCTGATTATACCCTGAAAAACCATCCATGAAGGAGAAAACCTTGTGTTCAGCAGTATTGTCAACGAGAACGTCAATTTTAGGTAGAGGAAAATCATCCTTGGGGCTTGCCCTGTTTAAATCCTTGTAGTCAACACACATTCTGACTTTACCGTCCTTCTTCGGCACTGGCACCACATTGGCAACCCACTGAGGGTAAGAAGTTACTGCTAGAAATCCGGCATCGAATTGCTTCATAACCTCAGCCTTGATCTTTTCGGACATCTTTGGGCGCATGCGGCAAACCTTTTGCTTTACCGGAGGACAGTCTTCCTTGGTTGGCAGGTGATGAACTACAATGTCGGAATCCAAACCAGGCATGTCTTCATAGGACCAAGCAAATATCTCCATGTAATCATGTAGCATCTGGATCAATCGTTGCTTCACGCTGAGCTCTAGATTAGCCCCAATCTTGACCTCTTTCCTATCTGCCTCCGTACCCAGGTTAATTGTTTCCACCGACTCTTCATGTGGTTGAATAGCCCTCTCTTCCTGGAGTAGAAGTCTTGCGAGTTCACCAGGAACTTCGCAATCATCTTCACCTTCATCTTCAGCCAAGTTGATCGGATTCTCGAAGTCATAACTGGTGGTAGCAGAGCTGTTACCAGTGGGATCCAGAGTGGATTGAAACCTGTATAAGTGAGTGTGTGTAAATATAGCTGTTTTGCAATATATAACACAAAGAGAAAAGAGCATAAGATTTGAAATGCAACAAACGTCCAATGTTTTGATTGATGATATATGGAAATGTCATACAAAAAGCCCTCACAAATGGAGCTACGATGCCCCGGGTAGGACACCGAGCCAATAAAGTTTTAACATATTGTTTGTTACAAATTGGAAATCAAAAGAAATAATTACTGCGTGACAAATGTGATAGGTGTAAAATCCTTTGCCGTCCAGTTGCTTGGTCCGTTGCTGGTAGTTGGATAGATCCAACTGTCAAACTCTGCTTCCTCTACATCCTCCTCAATAGCATTCACCCTTGGACTGGTGATAAACACCGGAGCCTTTCTGATCTTTTCCTTGCGCACAGCCCTCTGAGCCTCAGCAGTAAATCCCAGTCCAAACTTGTCGTTCTTTTGAGTGAAGTCGGGAAGCTGACCCTAGTTTGCACAATTGCCTTTCTCGATTACAGCCCGGGCATCCTTCAGGGACGCCATTTTCAACGGAAAGTCTTCTTCAACCACTGCTTCAGCTGATGCCAAAATTGGAGGTACTTCCTCAAAATGCTGAAAGGGGGTTTCGATAAACTCCCCGTCCATCTCGATATACCGGAATGAATTCAAGTGACTAACCATGTATTCCTCCTCACCCTGCACAGTAACAATCTTCCCTTTGACAGGGTATTTGAGCTTTTGGTGTAGAGTGGATGTTACTGCCCCAGCCTTGTGAATCCAGGGTCGACCCAATAAGCAGGAGTAAGATGGACGAATTTCCATTACATGGAACGTTGATTCGAAAACCTGGGAGCCCACACGAATAGGAATGTCTACCTCACTGTGCACCATCCTCTTAGAACCGTCGAAGGCTCTAACAATGATGTTACTAGGTTTCAACTCCAGACCCTCACAATCCAAGCGATCCAATGCCTTCTTGGGCAAGACATTCAGGGAAGAACCGGTATCTACCAACACGTGTGTGAGAGTAGTGCCCATGCATTCTATGGAAACATGCAGGGCATCATTGTGATTTTTCCCTTTGGCGGTAAGGTCAGCATCCGAGAACCCCAAGCCATTGTCAGCCGTCAAATTAGCCACACAGTCAGTGAATTGATCCGCGGAGGTCTCCTGCGGCACGTGGGCCGTTTTCAGAAATGAAATCAGGGCTTTTGCATGGGCCTCTGAGCATAGCAGCAATGATAGCATAGAGATTTTGGAGGGAGTATGTCCCAACTGTTCAACAACGTTAAAGTCACTCCTTTTGATGATTTTAAGGATTTCCTCCATTTCTTGTTGGGAGGCTTCCACAGCAGTCTTTTTTGGTGCCTCCGTCCTGGCAGGCAAATCGGTAGCAACTTCTTTGCCCCGAGTATCAGAGGACTCGGCGGCAGTAGTAGACACAGGAACTTGAATTGGAACATGCACACTTACGGGTGTGATGGTAAGAGGTTTTCGGATAACTGGCGGTGCAATGTCAGGCGAGAAGAGCCTGCCACTGCGGGTAATCTTGGCGGGACCAGTGATGTTACTGATACTGGTATTGGTGTTGAACTCCTGCTTCACCGCAAGGACATATACGTCGGCCCCATAATGCCAGGGGACCGCTTTATCAGACTCATATGGGAGAGGCCCCGGAACAGTAATAGTAATGGGTGCAACAGACATAATTTGGACTGGTTTCTTCATGGGAGCTTTGGCAGGATTGTAAATTGTGACAACAGATATTTCTTCAACGGAGACAAACGGAACAGCAGTTTTTTTGAATAGAATTTATTTGCTGTCCATCAGGCTTTGGATGCCTGATTTCAGCAGTGGACAACCGGTAGGGATAACAGCACACAGGAGGCACCCCTTGCCACAACCCGGAAATAAACCGGCTAGTAGTAGGTTCCTCTTAACAGTCAACAGATGGGTAGCAACATCATTCACTGAAACAGCATACAACTCTTCCTCAATGGCATTTACCCTATGCTGGGGCATAGGAGCAGTTACAACATTCGGCCTCTCAGGCGCTTCAAACTGAATTTCCTTCGCGTCGATAAGATCTTGCACTTTGTTTCTCAAGGCCCTGCAATCATCAGTAGTATGCCCGGGGCTATCAGAATGATAAGCACAACGGGCATTTGGGTTATACTTAGGAGATGCAGTATTCACGACCTTTGGCGCTTCTTTGACGGTCACCAAGTTGGTTGATAACAGTTGGGGTAAAATTTGTGATAAGGTCATACTCAGCCTAGTATACTGCCTCTTGGGCCTTTCACCTCTTTGTTGATTGTACTGCTGAGAAGCAGCAACAGGTTTGGAAATGACCAAAGCATTGACGGCTTGGCGACTTTCTGGCTTGACTTGTCTTCTAGGACCATAGACGGCACTTGCCTCTTTCTTAAAAGGCCTCTTCTCAGTACTTGCAGCAACACCCTTCTGAATCTTTCCTGACTTGATGCTAGCTTCTATTCTTTCGCCCGTTAAGATCAAATCGGTAAACCCCGCGGAAGAGTTACCAATCAGATGATTGAAAAATGGCCCAGATAGGGTTCCTAGAAACATATCAACAAGTTCACGATCGGTTAAAGGAGGTTTCACCCTGCCAGCCAAATCCCTCCATTTTTGTGCGTATTCTTTGAATCCTTCGCCTGTTCCTAACGACATACCCTGAAGTTGGGTACGAGTAGGGGCAAGGTCAGAATTGTATTGGTATTGTTTGTAGAAAGCGGTGGCCAAATCTTCCCAATTTCGAACGCTGGTTCCCTCTAGCTGATAAAACCACTCCAATTGAGCTCCAGAAAGGATGTCTTGAAAGAAATGAATCCAAAGGTTTTTATCTGCCGTATAGGGTTGAATCTTTCTCACGTAGGACCTGAGATGCATTTTGGGACAGGACAGCCCATCATACCTCACAAACACTGGCACTTTGAATTTTGGGGGAATCACAATCCCGGCAACCAAACCCAAGTCTTCAAAATCCAAACCCGGTACTCTTTGTAGCTCCATGGCGGCCAACCTGTCTTCTAGCCCTTTGTATTTATCATCAGCTGGAGGGTATTGCTGATCAGTATAATCTTTATCCTCTTCGACCTCTTCTTCTTCCGCATCAGACTCGGAAGGTACCGCAGCTCCACCTCCTTTGCTGGTTCCTTCATCAGAAGCAGGAGAAAATTCAAGCACTCTCCGAGCTTCTCCGTCAAATCTTCTCCCCAAAGTAGCCACCCCGAGTCTCTTTTTCTTCTTTTTCACTGGGTCTTTGTTCCCCAATTGAGTCTTGATATCCTCCTGACCCTTAGCCAAGGTCATCAGGAGTTGCTGGAACTGTGCATTTTGAGTTTGTAGGTCTTTGACTGTTTGCTCGAGATCCATCCTACTGAAATAAACAGCAGACAGATAAGGAAACCTGGAATGAGACCTGCTTATGCACATGATGAATGGTATGCCTATGTATGCAATGCATTCAAGGATTTAGGACATTCAAAATTGTTTCAGACCAAGAAGAACGCACGTCATATTAATAAGAAGAAATTTGTCAGTACATAAATGCCCCATGGGCCAAATATTACAAAATAAACTTCTTAAGGCAAAAATACATTGCGCATCCTTTTTGGTGCGATGTAGGTGTTGAGGGCCTCTTGCTCATGGAGTCGGCGGGTAAGCTCTAGAACCTTCTTCTCACTGGCGTAGAAGCTAGCTTCAAAAGTATTCCGTTCTTCCTTGAGCTGAATCCAACTTTTCTGCATTTCCTCCCACGATGTAGGCATGTCTGGATGTAGGATGGTGTAGGGAACCTCTCCTTCCTTGACGGGCTCTTTAATCACAAGGAGAACATGAGGATAAGACATCATCAGACTTTGGGCTCGGGCTCGTACCCACTTGAGATAAGGCTCAAGAGGGATGGAGTTCTTGTGTCCCAGAGTCTTGCTATCAACCTTGTTGAGTTTTCCCCAAGCTCTGATGAATCTTTGGCGAAGTCCTTGCGCATCGTTGTCGAAGTCAAAAACTAGGTCAGGAATCAACATGTCATGAGGGCCATCCCTCCGTGCATATCCAAATTGCCTCAAAGCTAGGCAAGGGTTGTAGGTGATACCTCCTCTAATTCCAAGTAAAGGAACATTAGGGAATTCTCCATAACGATCGACGATGATGACATTTTCTATGGACCGAGAACACCAATGTACATCAGAGTGAGTAAGAGTCATCAACCGTTGGGACCACCTTGAGCCTTGGTCATTCTTCAAGACAGATTGTGGAAGGTGCGAAATAAACCACCTTGCAAGGAGAGGAGTACATCACATGAGAACACCCCTCCTTTCTCATTGTTCATGTGTAAAATGAGTGAAGAATGTCCCCAAGCAATGTTGGTATTGGATTTCTGGACAAGAAGATTTTGACGGCGTTGACATCTACCAATTGGTCAGGATTTGGGAACAAGACCAACCCATAGATAAGGAGTGCCACAATTACTTCAAAGGCTTGTAGGTCCATTGAATTCCAACATTCTTGTGCCTTCTCAAACAAGAATTTTGCTAAGAATCCCTTGACGCCGCTTTTGGTTTCCCAATGCCCCTTGATGTCGGATGGTTGTTGATGTAATGCTTGAGCAACATCTTCCGGCTTTGGTTCCTTTTCCATACCGTTGAAGGGTAGTTGATTAAGGATAGGAATTCTCAGGAGTTGAGAAAACTCCTCCAAAGTGGGCACCAACTGGTAATCGGGGAAAGTGAAACAGTGGTGAAGAGGGTCAAAGAACTGGAATAGCACTTTCATCATGTCTTCTTCAATGTTGGTGTTGACTAGGCTGAGCAGTATACCATGTCTTTCACTGAAGGATGAATTTTCCGAAATTCTTGAGGTGAGCTCCTTGAGTTGAGGAGAGATTCTCACAAGGTTGACTTGAATGGTGTTTCTGCGAGGAATTTCCATGACCTACAAAACAAGAACAAAGATGAAGATCCAAACCCTTGAAATGGTTAGTGAATGTATATGATGTTTTATGATGTTTATGATGTTTATGATGTATGCACAAAACATATGTACAAGCAAATCACACAAAACCCTAGTTTCAGGCTTGCATGGGGTTTCATAGGTAGGTACCCTCTTGAGTGTAGTTGGCTTAAAAACCTGTCCTATAAATAGTAACCGGGTTCTAAGGAGCTCAATATCATTGGTTTGTTTTCAATGTTCATTGTTTTGGTTTAGCCACTTAACTAGCGACCAAAATATTCCAAGAAAACAACCCTCAATGAGTGTAGTATCGAGTATCTACCAACTTCGGACTGCACCAAAGCTGGTCATCTCACTACCCCTAATAAAAGGCCAAGATGGTCAAGTAAGGTTCTAGGTCATTAGTGCTTAGTGACATCACTCAGCGGCCCCGTACTCTCCTTGATTGAACTCAAGGGTTACCGGTACTCACAAATATGTCGCACTAATATAGCTATTGCTTCGACCGTGTCGGTATACCCCGCACAGTTTCCACAACGTATTTCTATCTATGAATGTTTCCCAAAATCCGGGTGTAGGATTGCAAACCCAAACAATAGAGCCAAGATATAAAGCAAACAATTCAAACAATTAGTCATGCAAGAGGGTGATCTAAGCCCTAAGGTTACTCCACTTTTAAAATAATCCCCAGCAGAGTCGCCAGTTCTGTGATACGGTGGGAGAACTGACTATGAGTTTGCGTTTGTTTTCGCAAATGTTTCGGTTGAGCAAGAGTCGCCACCGACTTTTTATTTTATCCTAAGGAAAGGTTTAAAAAGCACAGCAAAACCTTTGAGATGTTTTCTTGGGTTCGGGGAGTAGATTATAGAAAGGGAAGGTATTAGCACCCTTTCTATCCATGATTATCCATGGGCTCTTAGTTACTTGCTTAGATCACTTGCCTTTGATTTTCAATTGTTTGAAATGGTTCTCGTGTGTGTGGGTTTGAAAATGTTTTGAAAAGAAGCCAATGTGGTGGCAACCTTTGTAATGATCCATGTGGGGATGTATACAAAGGTGTATGTCTTTTGAAAAGGTTTTCATTTGTTTTTGAAAGTTGTTTTGAAAGTGTTGTGAGGTGTAGTTTTAGAAAATAGGCAAGTGTTTTTTTTTTGCAAGTTTTGATTCAAGTAACTAAGAGGTTATCTACTCCTAAATTTCTCAAAGTTTATTGCTATGTTTTAACCCTTTTAATAAGTTTGTTCCGCCATTGTATTTGGTGGACAATCTCATGTTAGGATGTGAAAGGGACGGGCGCGGGTCATCGTTTAGACCATAATTGCAATGGTGCTAAGTATCTTTGGGCAATTTTCTTGAAGGGACTTGATCATTTGTTTAGGCAACATTTTGAAAGCGTCGTCGAGGGACTATGATCATTTGATTTATTTGTTTTTCCCAAAGAGACCTAACATGCAATATGGCCCAATTTTGTTGAAAGGCAACAAGTGGAATACCCTAGGGGGTGCAAGTGTGATATGTGTTGTCCATATTTCATGCTTGTTTATCTTGAAATTAGGTCAAACTACCTTGTTCTTTTTATTTGCATACAAACCCTAATTCTAGCATGGTATATTTAGAAAGCGTTTAAAGTGCGAAAAATTAAAATTCCTACGCTATTACAACACAATATGGGAAGGGGGGTACAAATGTTCAAATGGGGGGATATTTAGACAAAGAAATTAAACCTAGCTATTACATCATTTTTTGGAATGTTTACAAATAATTGATTGCATAAATTAAATGGAAAATACAATAAAAATGCAAAAATGCAAAAAAAAAAGGTTTTTATGTATATGAAAAAAGGTATTATTTATGTCAAATAAGTAAAAATAAAAAATGTTATTTTTGGAGTTTTTGTATTTTAAGGGTGAAACCCTAATTTTTATTAAGTAAACATATATCTTATTTAATATGTATAATATTTAATAATTATATACAAAAATAAAATAAAATGGAGTATATTCATAAAAAAAGCATTTTTCATATCAAATATTAATAAAATAAAATAAAATATATATATATATATATATATATATATAGATATATATATATATATATATATATATATATATATATATATATATATATATATATATATATATATATATATATATATATATATATATATATATATATATATATATATATATATATATATATATATATATATATATATATATATATATATATATATATATATATATATATATATATATATATATATATATATATATATATTTATTTATATTTTAACCTAAATATACTAATAAATATATATATATATATATATATATATATATATATATATATATATATATATATATATATATATATATATATATATATATATATATATGCATTATTTGCTAAATATGTATTATATATAAAAATTAATAATATTTAATATTTAATAAAAAAGTATTTTTTCTATAAAATATTTTCAGAAGGTAAAACAAAATAAAAAATGTATAAAATGTATTTGCCCTATTTTAATATTTTAAATAAAAGTATGTGTATTTATTTATTTATGTACAAACTAAAAGAAAACCAAATAAATGCCTAATAAATTCAAAAATGGTGAGAAAAATATTTTTTATGTTTTTAATATCATGAGAAAAAATAAATAAGTCAATCCAAAAAAAGAAAAAGTCAGAAAGTCAAAGAAATAAGCAAAATGGCTTGGGGGTGTAAAAGTAGCAAAAGGGTGCAAATAGGAAAGTCAACTCAGGCCCAGCCCAAGAAGACTTTGTCTTCAACCTCAGACCTGTATGAACAAAGAACACGCGTTTTCCATCTCTTGATTCATGGACTTTCAAGCAAAACTCATAACATGAAAAGTGTAGAGCATGAGAAGACGAATCCAACCATGTAAAGAACTTGACTTAACTCTCTAAGATGAGGGAGAATTTCTTCTCCCCCAATTTCTGACCTAGTTTTTATGCCATGTTCAGACTCAAAATTCTTGCAGCACACATAATATAAATGAAATCTAATTACATGGGCATGTTCAGGGCTATGATTGTGACATGTTTTCTTCACAAACCTAAAACTAATAATGCCTAATAAGAGAGATACGAGTTCATGAACTTACCTGTTCAGGTGAACTTCTATCTGGAAATGGAGAAGCTTTCAGTGCAAGGTGATGATTGGTATAGCTTCCTTGAGGTCCAGGGATGCTATTCCAAGCTTTACTTTGTCTTGAGACTTCTTGAATCGTGCTAGAGAACTTCAACTGCAAAACAAGAAAATGAAAATGGTGGAACTGGTTAGAGGAATTACAGGTCGTGTTTTAGGTTTTGGTTAGCTTGCATTTATGCTAGGGAATGTGTTTGATGAGCTTTGGTCAAGAAAACATGCAAGGAATGAGAGATGGTGTTCAAACTGCAGGCCTTGCCCTGTTTTTGCAGTTTGAGAGTGATTCTGGAAATGGGGAGGTGTTGATGGTCTTAGGGTCATGCTTCAGCTTGGCTAGGATGTTTGGAATGTGTCTACAATATTTTCTTAAGGTTACTAATGCTGAGATGAAAGTTCTGTGGTGTTATGATACTTTTCTTCACACTTAAGCAAGCAAAGTCAAATTGTGTTCTAGGCATGTAGAGGGACCCTAATCATGCTGCAAAACTCCTCCTTGATCAGTGTGTTATGCTCATAATCTTGTGCCAATTAGATTGTATCTGTACTTGTTGGATTTTCAATTGGACATAAAGCTACCTTTTGCAAAAATGGAAGAAATGCTTTATCTATTTTAGGATTAATCCTTTAGGCAATGCTTGAACACACAAAACATGGCCTTGGCACAAAGGATTGGCATTAAATTTACGAGTGTAATTGAGGTAAAAGGCCTGTAATCAAGTTGTGCAAGCTGAGATTGGAATGCATAGTGCTATGAACATGTAACTTGGCCTAATCAAAAGTGAGTTTTTGCCATATTGCAAAATTCGATTCTCCCTAACCATAAGGTTGTTTGAGAAGTTCTTAGACATTTTGGAAAGCTTGGAATGTGTACTACAATCCATATTTGAAATGCAAAGTGAAATTCCAAGTGGAAGTGTATGGAAAAAGGCCTTGAAGTTAGGTAGAAAACCTTGCCAAAATAGGTCAAAATTTCACTAAGTTAAGAATGGTTTAGTACCCTTATTCCAAAAATTGTAACTTGAGATACAAGCCTCATTTGGGAAAACTTTGTGAATCAAAGTTGTAGATTATGCAACAAGCTACAACTTTAATGTTTTGACTTTTGTTTGAATCCAAATGAATCTTGGTGAGAAAGTGGGGCAAAGTTGGGAAAAAATTAGGGTTTTCCATAACTTAGAAAAATTCTAAGTTATGAAAAATTTCCATTTCAAACCCTAATTTGCATTTTTTGATTTCTTGGTGAACAAGTTTCATGATTTGGCATGTTTTGATGAAAAATGAATCTTGACTCTTGATTTTGACCAAAAAGTCAAAGTTTGACTTTTCAGGATACAGTCAAAATTGATCAATTGACTGGGAAATTCAACTATCAATCTTGTGTATTTGGGATCCTTTGAGCTTGTTGAGCATGTCAAGATAATTCCATGGGGTCCTTGAGTCCATATGTGAGCTTGGTTTGCCATTGGCTAGGTCAAACAGTCAAAAATTGCCTTGGTGCAGTCAAAACCCTAAAAATGACCATTTTGCCCTTTTGATGATCTGATCAAATTTCTTGTGGAATTGTAATCCAAACTTGATCAAATGGTCCATGTGAGTTCATAATGTTGATGTGGGTCAATTTTCATGAGATTTGACTGTCAATTGGCCACAGTTGACTTTTTCCCCAATACAGTTGATTTCTAGGTCAACTGTCCAATTGATTGGGCAAAATTTGGAATCAAGACTTGAAACTTGGTATGGATAAACTTGGGAGTCCAAAATGAAGCATGAAAGTCATCTTAGGCATTTTAGGTCAAAATATCTTTGTGCAAACACAAACCCTAATTTGGGTCAACAGTGCAAGGAGAAGTCTTGAGCAGAGGAAATCCTAACTGGATCTTGAGCTCCAAGGGTTTTGTGATGAGGAAATGTTGAGGAAATGGGAGGGAAAATTTTGGGGTACAACAAGTTGGTTATGGAAGTTTGAGTTGGTTAAAAGGATGAGAAAAATTCTGTTACGGTAGTTAAGAGGTTTGGAATTAGTTCTCGTTTATTTTATGAAATTTTATCTATTATTTTATGTGAAGCTTTTCCTGTAACTGAATTTGTTACATTATGTTATGATCTATGTTAGAAGTTGGTTTTTTGGAGGAAATTTTGTTACTTTCATGGTTTTCTAAAATGTGCAAGGTTGTTTGTATTGTGGCTTTTAAGATTAGTTTCTTTAATGATGCAAGGCTGTTTTGGGTGATACGGACATGTTTTCATGGCAAGAGGTTTGAAGGTAATGATGAAAATATCATGGTTCAGCACATAGTAGCGAGTGGTATGAAGAGTTGTTCATGAGAATAATTGGCCATGGAGCCATTCTTGAAGACTTAGGATAGGCTTATGCTTTGTTTTACATATAACTTGAATGTAACTATGAATGTTGTAGATGAAACTTGAAGGATGTCAATGCAAACTTGAAGCATTCTTGTAATATACTTGAGTTTTCTTTTGTGGCGTAATTGGAATGAAGTATTTGAAAACTTGGCAAGGTAACAAAGTTCTTGAAACATGGAAATACACCGTAATCTTCCATTGTAACCTTGTAAATCCAAATGATACATTTTCCGAAACATCATTCTCTTTCTAAGTTTCAAGCACTTTTCATTGGTTGACACATGAAGTCTTGCTTTTTAAGAATGTAAGAGGACTTTCTTTATTTGACATTTCAAAATAATCTTCAAATTGCAACTTGCATAACCTTAATTTTTTTCTTCAGCCTCACTATTTTGGATGCTTGAATGTCTTCAAATGAAATATTTTGGTTCCTTCCTTGCCCATAACAATTTGAATGAAATCATGGATGAAAATCCAAAGATTTGTATAAGAAATAGTAGGAAAACTTGTAACACCCTTAAGTTGATATCACAACTGTAGCTCTAATTATTGAAGTGAGACACCTTATACTGATCATTAATCTCTAAAATTGATTGATCACTGCCAACACCATGAAATGCATCTTTGTACATGATCCCTGGGAGCTTTAGGTAAACATAAGCTCTTATAAGAAACCTCAATCCAATGAAACCTTAATTTGCCACGTATACCACCAAGTTTCCTTCAATAACTTTCATTTTAATGAAGTCCCTTAAATGATGATATCCATTGATGAACTCAAGACTTCACTGAGAATTCCCCTTGAATAGCACATTTATTAGGGAAATAAACCTTAATCAAATGATGATGATAATGATGAGTACAAGAAGATGATGCTTGTAGAGTCTTTATTCCCTAGCTCATGGTCCTTGGGATGAGACTTTGGAATGCCTTGTGGTCTAGGCAACCATGTAGTTCTTTCACATGACGGATTAGTGAAGCCAAAGTATTGAAGAGACAAGAATCTCTGATGATGTACAGTCAAGTCGTGAGCATTCATCGGATGTTATTGAGTATAGGGCATAAACCCTTATCAAGATTCTTGAGCTTTCTTAGTTGAAACAAACCCTGCAAAAGATAGAGAAATCATAATGTACAAGCGAAACCTTGATCTCAATGACCCTTGATTCAAATACCAACCCTTGATTATTAGTGTATGCACGATGCATTATATGACCTAATGGAGGAGTATGTACATGACGATGCGTAATCCCGATAAAAGTAAAAGGGGTAGGATAAATTTGGGGTATTACAACTGCCCCTATTTAATTTTCTTAAACCTGAAAGTGCGATTGGCGCGTGCCTTTCAGAAGTTCAAGGTTGAAGATGATTAAATACCAATGCCAAAAATTTGTTCTGAGAGAAAGTGTAAGTGTTTATTTGTTTTTATTTTGTGATATATGTTGAGGAAAGATTTTTTTGTTTTTTAGTGAAAAGATAGAGATTAGACTTGTAGCATGGTGTGATGCCAATATAAGACAAAGGTTGGTACAAACGGATGGCGGATGAGGTCTACGGGTGACCTACAATCCTAAGGTGAAACACGAGAGTGATTTGTAGGAGAATCTAGCATAAGGGCGATCTCAGGTTCGACGATGATCTATGGGAAGAACCTAGCCTACGGGCGATCTCAGGTTTGACGATGGTCTAAGGAAGATCCTAGCCTACGGGCGATCTCAAGTTCGATGATGATCTAAGGAAGAACCTAGACAAGAGGCAATCTCATGTTTGATAATGATCTATGGGAAGAACCTAGCCTACGGGAAATCTCAGGTTCTAAGATGATTTATGGGAAGAACCTAGCCTACAGGAGATCTTAGGTTTGATGATCTATGGGAAGAACCTATCCAAGAGGCAATCTCAGGTTCTAAGATGATCAATGGGAAGAACCTAGCCTACGGGCGATCTCAGGTTCGATGATGAACTAAGGAAGAACCTAGCCTACGGGCGATCTCAGGTTCGACGATGATCTAAGGAAGAACCTAGCAAAGAGGCGATCTCAAGTTCTAAGATTATCTATGGGAAGAACCTAGCCTACGGGCAATCTCAGGTTCGATGATGATCTATGGGAAGAACTTAGCCAAGAGGCGATCTTAGGTTATAAGATGATCTATGGGAAGAACCTAGCCTAGGGGCGATCTCAGGTTCGACGATGAACTAAGGAAGAACCTAGCCTATAGGAGATCTCAGGTTCGACGATGATCTAAGGAAGAACCTAGCCAAGAGGCGATCTCAGGTTCTAAGATAATCTATGGGAAGAACCTAGCCTACGGGCGATCTCAGGTTCGATGGTGGTCTAAGGAAGAACCTAGCCTACGGGAGATCTCAGGTTCGACGATGATCTAAGGAATAACCTATCCAAGAGGCGATCTCAGGTTCGACATTGATCTATGGGAAGAACCTAGCCTACGGGCGATCTCAGGTTCTAAAATGATCTATGGGAAGAACCTAGCCTATAAGCGATCTCAAGTTCGATGATGATCTATGGGAAGAACCTAGCCAAGAGGCAATCTCAGGTTCTAAGATGATCTAAGGAAGAACCAGGCCTACACGCGATCTCAGGTTTGACGATGATCTAAGGAAGAACCTAGCCTACGGGCGATCTCAGGTTCGACGATGATCTAAGGAAGAACCTAGCCTACGAGTGATCTCAGGTTCGACGATGATCTAAGAAAGAACCTAGCCTACAGGCGATCTTAGGTTCTAATATGATCTATAGAAAGAACCTAGCCTATGGGCGATCTCAGGTTCAACGATGATCTACGAAAGAACCTAGCCAAGAGGTGATCTCAGGTTCTAAGATGATCTATGGGAAGAACCTATCCTACGGGCGATCTCAGGTTATAAGATGATCTATAGGAAGAACCTAGCCTACGGGTGATCTCAGGTTCTAAGATGATCTAAGAAAGAACCTAGCTAAGAGGCGATCTCAGGTTCTAAGATGATCTATGGGAAGAACCTATCCTACGGGCGATCTCAGGTTCTAAGATGATTTATAGGAAGAACCTAGCCTACGGGCGATCTCAGGTTCTAAGATGATCTGAGGAAGAACCTAGCCTACAGGCGATCTCAAGGTCTAAGATGATCTATAAGAAGAACCTATCCAAGAGGAAATCTCAGGTTCGGAGATGATCTAAGGGAGAAACTAGCCTACAGGAGATCTCAGGTTCGACGATGATCTAAGGGAGAACCTAGCCTACAGGCAATCTTAGGTTCGACGATGATCTACGGAAGAACCTAGCCTACGGGCGAACTCAGGTTCTAAAGCAAGACCTACAAACGATCTGCTAAGGAGGATCTACGGGTGATCTACCAAAAACTAGGCCTACGTTCAACCTACAAGGGGATCTAGATCTACGGTTAATCTAAAATCACAATGTAAGACCTACGGTCGGTCTACCAAAAACTAGGTCTACGGTCGACCTACAAGGGAATCTAGATCTATGGTCAATCTAAGATCCTAAGGTAAGACCTACGGTCGGTCTACCAAAAACTAGGTCTACGGTAGACCTACAAGGGAATCTAGATCTACGGTCGATCTAAAATGATAAGGTAAGACCTACAGGCGGTCTACCAAAAACTAGGTCTACGGGCGACCTACAAGGGAATCTAGATCTATGGTCGATCTAAGATCCTAAAGTAAGACCTACGGCCGGTCTACCAAAAACTAGGCCTACGGTCGACCTACAAGGAAATCTAGATCTACGGTCGATCTAAAATGATAAGGTAATACCTACGGGCGGTCTACCAAAAACTAGGTCTACGGGTGACCTACAAGTGAATCTATATCTAATGTCGATCTAAGATCCTAAAGTAAGACCTGTGGTCGGTCTACCAAAACTAGGTCTACGGTCGACCTACAATGGAATCTAGATCTACGGTCGATCTAAGATCCTAAGGTAAGACCTACGGCCGGTCTACCAAAAACTAGGTCTGTGGTCGACCTACAAGGGAATCTAGATCTACGGTCGATCTAAGATCCTAAGGTAAGACCTACGGTCGGTCTACCAAACTATTAGGTCTACGAGCAACCTACAAGGGAATCTAGATCTACGGCCGATCTGAGATCCTAAGGTAAGACCTACGGTCGGTCTACCAAACTACTAGGTCTACGGGTGACCTACAAGGGAATCTAGATTTACAATCAATCTAAGATCCTAAGGTAAGACCTATGGTCGGTCTACCAAAAACTAGGTCTACGGTCGACCTATAAGGGAATCTAGATCTACGATCGATCTAAGATCCTAAGGTTAGACCTACGGTCGGTCTACCAAACTACTAGGTCTATGGACGACCTACAATCCTATGATGGTGGTGGTATTGGTCACGACACGATAATTGGAGATACGAGAATGACCAAGTTTATCGTCTTGTGAAGGACAGATAGACACAGACAAATTTTTAGATAACTGACACGGATGAGTGTTTAGGAAACTAACACATACGAGTGTTTGGATCAATACGGACGTGTATTGGGAAGAGATACAGACGAGTACCAAGGAAAGTTTGAAAACTGACGATTGTTTGGGAGGCTGACATAGATGAGTGTTTAGAGACCGACACAGACGAGTGATGGGTTTAGACTTGGTGTATTGATTTTGTTGGGCATTAAAAAGGTGGAGGTCATCGACTGGGGATTTTGGGAATGATATCCTCTTATAGGGATGTATTGTTGTCCTTGAATGATTCAAGTCTTTCGTTTAAGGTACCTGATCTGGCTTATGCTTCGTATGCATGTTTGAATTTCTTTTGCCGAAATGATCCACTCTGATGGATCAGCTTCGCGCTTTTGAAGATGCAATGTTATGTAATGATAACTATATGCAATGCAAAGAAATAAACTTCATGGGGATAAGCAAAAGCTTGCTGGGAACCATTGCTCATCACTGGGGATGCCAATACATATCGGCGCTGGAAACCTGCAATACCAAAGATTGTCGGGGATACTGGTAAGAATTCGCACTGGGAGCTCATGATACCGAAGATTATTGGTGACTCCGATGAAGATTGAATTTCCGACAAAGTGATTTTACCGGTACGCCACTGAATTCTGAACTTGTGTTATTTGGGAGGAGATAATATGGCTCGACTTCTGTACATCCTGAATCATTGAGAGGATGATAGGACTGAATGTACCGAGGAATGGGTATCGAACACCATGTGAATCTCTCCGAATATATGCCCCAAGTTTACGCCATACTGGGGAATTGCCTCTTGAATCACCTAGGGATGAAATATGGGCATGGACACCTATGAATGCCCCGGTTTAGATCTCTGAATGCCCCAGTTCAGCTCTACCGGGGATGCACTTGATTAGCTCCGCTGGGGGTGCACTTGCACATGCCGAGTCAAACGATGACTCCAGACTTTCTGAATTCACTTGGGGAATCGGGTTTGAAATTTTCTGTAGCAGATGAAGGCAGCTTCGTGCACTGGCTAGGTCAGGGTGACAATTATGATGCTTTTAGCTTAATTAGTCTCTTACAACATAATTGGCTTGAGCAACTTTGCAAGTACGGATGAAGGATGCCCCTTTATGTGGGATCTATGAGAATCTGTGCTGAATAAAAGACCATAATATCCATGCCATGATACGGTATGAGGTGGCCTGCCCCAATGTCTTGAGTCACAAAATAAACTGCTTTGATTACAACTTTCATGGAGAGATTTGTCTAATCTTGATCTAACTGCCCTAGGTTAAATGTATTCTGAATAGATTTCTCGATGTGATAGCCTCTGTTTGATCGAGCTTGAATATATTTATCGACGTGATAGCCTCTGATTGGTTGAGCTTGAAGAGATTTATTGACGTGATAGCCTCTGATTGATAGCTTTGAGGGAATGCCCCATATGTGGCTGACCTCAGAGAGATCGACTCTCGACTTGATTGCCCCAGATTGGCGGACTCTACTAACTTCATCCTTGAAGGGTACTCAAATTGTAAGTTGTCAAGATATGCTTTCGCTTAACAAAATCACTGGTTAACATATCCCTGGATAATTCATTTCTCTTGTGGCAGCTGACTCTTGCTTCAACAGGGTATTCAAGCCTCTCTTCTCTGACAAGATTGAGCTCTTTACCGATTGTTCATTGTGTAAACTTACTTGATGTTAATCAGTTGTTTTATATGCAGAAGAATGTTTATTATGAGAATGATAATTCTAATGCAACACGTATGTAAGTCTTAAAGTTTGAAAAAATTTTGAATGAAATGATGTGACAACTCTTTTGTGCACGAGCCACTAGCTAGAGAGCAACATTTGCAAATTCCTTTTTTATGAAAGGTAATGCAAGCACATGATGCCAACACATATATTCAAACATACCTCTTAGGAGTCAGTTAAACGCCATCTCGTTGTAGCACGCCTTCAAATTGACCCATGCTTCAGTTAGGACTTTTATGAGTTATAACGTGGCCTAGTTCACGGTTTTAGAAAAGAGGATTTAAGGCTCAAAATTATTTTGTGCCCACCCATTCTCCATGATGTTCTCCATTCCTACATTCAGTTGACCCGATACAAGCATTCGTCTCTCTAGAATAGTTTGCGGTGGTTGAGGAACCACTGAGGCCTCTTAGACACAACAGTCACTAACTTATGATTTTGGTGTCTAATCAGACGACTTTGTTCTTTGATGAGGATTTTCATTGGTAATCCTTTTCTCGCCTTTTAGGCTTTTCAATTTACTTCTGGCTTTTTCCGGGACATATTCTTTTGAATTTCGATTTGGAAGTCCAGCGGGATGCCCCAACTTTTGTCTAAGCGACTTGTTTTCAAGTTTCGACTTAGCGGGGATTTTTGTTTCTTTCTTATTCGTATTTCCATTTTGAACAAGTCATTGATCTTTGCGTTTTATTTGATTTTTCGGAAGTGATCATGACTGTCTAAGTCTTTAGTAGATGAGGGATAGCCATTGTTGTATCGTCATCCAATCTCGGCTTCTTGACGTGCGAGAGACACCCATTGAGATATCGTTAGTTGATGCACGTTGCTGACAGAGGAGGGTTACCCATTGTGGTTTTGACTTTCCTCGACCTTCTGATGGATAACCATTGTTGTATCCTTGGATGTGTTGTACCCCAATTTTTCCCCTAAGATCCCTTCATCATACCATATTGTTTCAATCACCACAAAATCACATTAGGGATTTTGGTTCTTCTCTCTATCTTTAGCTTTGCTCTTTGAGGAGTTACCAAGCACCTTGATTTGTTTGCTTTTGTTATCATAGATATTTTACTTTGATTTTTCTCTCTAATTAACAAAATTCAATGTTGGTTTGTCTCACTTGTTGATAATGTAGGTCAAGGCAATGAGGTTTAGCAAGTTGCTTCATGGGTTCATGAGTTTATTTCCATGCCCTAATCAAAAGCTTGAGAGATTCAAACCTCACCATTTAAGTTGTTTTAAAGTTGGTATGAAATTGGTTTTACTGGCCATAGGTCCTCATCGTCATCCTCAATAATTTCTATTCACAAAGGAAGAATATTGGCACAAAAAGTTTGTTCAAACTTGGCAAAGTTCCACCAAGCATTCTCTTGATCTAAAGGTTAGGGTTTTGGAGTTTAAAGGGGAATATCTTGCTTATCTTGTGGTATTTTTGAGTGGTTCCAAAACAATTCTTCTCTTCAATGAGTTACCAACAAATCACTTCAAAAGTTCCAAGGAGTTTTCATGTGGAAAGAACTTGGTGAAGAAGAAAGATTACAAGTCATCTAGATGAATCCCTAATTTTCCATATGTAACTTCAAATGGTCATAACTTGGTAAATTTTTATCACCTTGAGCCCATTATTTTTCCATGATGATCTTAAGGATGTGTACTTCATGCCTTCTTTTATGTTCAAAGTAAGAAAATGGATGGAAGTTTCCTTAAGAATGCAAAAGATTATAGGTCATTTCATGATTTTTGGCCAACTTCAACAAGTCATAACTTGCTCAATTTTTGGAGATTTTGAGTGGTTCAAATTAAAAAAAGGTCATTCAAGAGATCTACTTAATTCCATCTTTTTGATCTATAGAAAATTCTAAGGTGAAGGCCATGTTTGGATGCAAGAGATTATAGGTCATTTTTAAAGAAGAATTTGAAATATTTCTAAGTATGGAAAGTCAACTCTTTTTCTTCAACTTTGACTCCATGTAACTTTCAGCTCAAGAATCCATTTGATTCCATTCTTTTTCCATTGCAAAGCTTGTTACCTCTTCTTTCCAAAGCATCAAGAATTTTTCCCTAAGACTCCCTGAGGTGGAAATGCCATTGGATTGAACTTGGTAACTTGGAACTGAAGTTTCTCCATAAGTAAGAATTTGAAATCCATGTTATGGCCTTTACACATCAAATTAGCACGTGTTTGTGATCTAAACATGTTTAACCAAGTTTCCAAAGTGGATTAGAGCCTTGAAACTCAATGATTAGATGAGTTTTGATGCAAATCAGATCACACTTTGCTCGTGCATCAAGTTCACACGATTTCCCTCCAATTTGCATCATTCCACACGCTTGAGCATCCCATTTGATTCCCTATAAATAGAGGGTCATCCCCCATTCAATTTCCCATGCTTAGATAACCAGAATCACCCTGCCAAAATTGCTTCACAACTCATAATTCAGCTACTTCTAATCCTATTCTCAAGCCTTTTTCAATCCATTTTCTTCATCAATTCACCTTCCTTGATCTTCCCTGAAGCTAACCATATAATCACATTCAAGAATCGTGCCCTATATTGCTCCATAGAAGTCCAGTTTCAGAGCTCTACAACTCAACTTCAATAGGTAGTTTCCTTCATCAATTCTTCAAAACTTTGGTATCATTGTGTTGCTCTCATTGCCCTGGTTCTAGTCGCAACACTTACTTTTATCTGGAAGCACATTTTGACCATGAATTTTCAAATTCCTTTTCAAAAATTTCTTTCCAAATTGCTTGAGTTACAGTTTATATAAATATGGTGTGAGGGTATGGTTGTCTTCATCTTGAAGAGACGAAGCGAATGGCATAGGTCTGAGCTTCTGATTTTACAGTTTGAGAGACCTGCAATTCGTGAGGGCTGGAGGTTGAAGATGACCAACATGTCACCTTCTATCCAATGAAAGCATGCCATTTGTTTTTTTCAAAAATCTGATTTATTAATGATTCTGTACATTATTAACTAAAGACCATGATATGCACAGCGCACCAGATCCTTTGGATTTGATTACTAACGCGTTTTGACTCTCATCCAATGGTCCACAACTTTTTCTTTTATTTTCTTTTTCTGATTTTTATATTTTAATTATGGAAAATATTTTTGATTATTCTGTTTCTGATTTTTATTCTTTCATGATTTAATTTTGTTTTTTGGTATTTTTTTATGAATTTTACACTTATTTGATCTATCTAAAATGTTTAAAAATACTTTTACACATTTTTAAATTCTGAAAAAATTATGGAATGATTCAATGATATTGTGACAAATATTGGTGACCTTATTTTATTTTTGTTTCTGACTTTACTATTTTTTTCTATTTTTATTTATTTTACCCATTTATTTTAATTTTAAAAAATAGTTTCTGACTTTTAAAAATTCCCAAAAAATTTGTATAATTACTTGACCTATATTCTGATTTTTCTATGGTCCTATTTTTCATTTCTTGATTAATTTGAATATAATTGACATTTTCCTTATTATTTTTCCATTTTTTAAACCCTTTATTAACATCATTGGATTCATGGTATTGAGTTTAACTCCACAAAAGATGGATGAATGATTTTAATAATAGTTTGATTAAATATTAATTCAAATATGGTTTTTACCCTAATTCCTCTTCATCTCATCCCCTTCTAATTGCACTAAGTGTTGTTGGAGCATGATCTCTATATCATGTCTCAAAGCAAATGGTGCATAGATTTCTATTGACCGGCCTCAAAATAGGTGCGACTTCTATATAAGTCCAGTTACGATTGCTTAACATAGCGCTAAATTTTGTCTCGATTCGAATAAATGATCATTCGTGGCCCAAACTTATGATTGCAAGATCTCTTTGATCCAATAACCTTGAGATTCATTGTATGGAGGCTTTGGTTCTACCAATCCTCTAATAGATCTACAACACCTTTGGTCAACGCGGATCACTTAAACATCGTTGATCATTAGATGGTACTTGTGAGAATTTGAAATGGATGATATACTTGACAAAAAGCAAATGCAACTTGTTGTGTGGAGGCTTTGGTTCTACCAATCCTCTAATGAGTTCCAAATGCAAGTTTCAAGATGGTCATCCAACTAACCACTAATTATTGACTTGTTTATTTTATGCTTTATTCTTTTTATGCTTTATGTACTTTTTATTTTTTTAGAATTTTACATTTCATGTCATTTTCATCTTTGCTCATTTGAGCATTTATATTCTTGTCATTTTTACTTTTCTCACTTGAGCTTTTCTTTTTCTTTTCCTAAGATACTTAATAATCAACTTAAACCCTAAAAAAATCTTAATGATACTTGGACTATTTGGTTACTATCCTTGGTATTATGGAGCAGTGGACCTTTTTTTGGACTTAGGATCAGAAACCCTGGCCTATCTTGAAGACCTTGTGATCTTGTCTAATTATTTTTGTCTGAAGCTCTTGAGGTTTACCTCAAGACGTTGGGTTGCTTGTTTGTTTTTGTGTGCAGGTTTTTGTGATTGCATCCTTTGTTTGTAATCTGGAATTCACCCGCATACAGCTGTTACTCTTCCCAATTTTTGTGAAAACTTAATACATTTGAAGAGGTCTAGTATCTTTGCTTGCTTGGTTTCAATTTAAAGAATGGAAATTCTATCTTGACTCATAATGTCAAGTTTTGGCTTCTTGTTGGTTAGATAGTTCTTATCCTTAGCTTTTACCTTATGCTTTAGGATAGCCCCTTCTTCTCCTCCCATCTTCTTTAATTTTAAAAATCTTCTCCCTCCTTTTGAAAACTCTTATTATTTTGAAACTTAAAGCATTTTCATAATAAACTTGGACTTATGTCCATGCATTTTCAAACATTTTCATAAATAAACCTCAATCAATTTAACAATACTTTGACACTTTTTTTATGAGAAGACTAAAAGTCAACCAATCTCATTTCAAATTATTTTGCCACTTTGGCTTTTACCCTTAAACTTTTCTTAAAAGATTAGGCTCTTGTCAATCCTTGTAGTGATGCAAACAACTATACTTCTACATTATGTAGTGAAGAGAGATATTTTCCACTTAGGTGTTGAGTGAGGCATTGTTGATTTTAAAATCCAAGCCATATCCTCCATTTTGAGATGAAGCAAATTCTCCTTTCTCATGATTGTGGGTAGTAAGTATGTTTTCCACACGGACAATGACGATGATGTCTTATCTCTTAAAGTTAACCAACACACTTGTGTTTCAATTTTTTAAAAGAGGAACTATGTGTACCCTGATCCCCTATTGCATGAAAGGTGGTATGTAGGCACTAAAGGTTCGCAACCGCGGCGGGTGCAAAAATCATTAAAAAAATATATTTCTCTTCTCACCTCTGCCATCCATTTTATATACAACACATTTTTTTATAGCCAAAATATACAGATTTTACAAAGAGGTTCCTACGGAGTACCATAGATGTTTAAGGTGATAATATCTTCCCTTTGTATAACCAACCCCCTTACCTTGAATCTTTCCACCTTTTCTGGGTTATTCACTCTTTTCCCATTCCTTTGGAAACAATAAAGTGCGGTGGAGATTTTTATTTTGATTTGTATAAAGTCTAGTCAATCCAATGGCTAAATCTTGAACATTTCTACCGCTACAGAAAAATGGCGACTTCACTGGGGAAAGATTGACCTCTTGCTGGTCCATCCCTAAGTGAGTTAAGCCTATCTTTGTTTATTATCTGTATATGTGTTATTGTTGTTTATGTGTTATATTTTGTATATATGTTTGTTTAGATTTTCCTGGTTTTCAGGGTGCTTGGTGATTACTCATAAGTCCTATACCCGGACTTGGGAAAACTTTAAGATAGGACGGGAGGTATGGTCATGTTAACTTTGAGGGAGTAATACCAAAAAAGGAGGCATGAGATCCCCCACTCAGTGGAGGCCCCTTTGACTGTAGTGTCGTTTACGGAGTTATCGGGAAGATGTACTGCTTACAACCTGGGAGCCTGGTGAAACTGAGGACCGTAGAATATCAAACCCATCTTGGCCTTTTAGGTGTAGTGCGGAAGCTATGACGGAGTAATCCAGAAATAGTTGTCACGCGATACTACGCTCGGACGAGTCTTTCTTGAGAATATTACTAATTACTGAGTTAATTGGGAAGTTGGTAATATCCGAAGGAAGGATGTAGACTCTGGGAACCTCTAGAACCTTGTTCGGAAGGTGATAACTCTTAGACCAACACCTTATGGGTAGTACCTTCGACCTCATGCTCAGGACGTTGAACCTATGAACCCTATATGTGTGATCTTGTGTGTGATTTTTGCATCATGCATCCATGCACTCATAAGCATCTTTTGAAGAAAGTAATATTTCAAGGGATTCAAAGGTTGACTATTTGTGAATATCTCATGTGCTTTTAACCATGGATTGTGGAAAGATAAAGACCGGGAAATACAGTTTCAAGGATCCCAAGATAGATGAGCTGATCAGTCTAATTCCAGAGATCGAGTGTCCTGCAGACTTTCGGAAGAAGTATGGATCCATTATTCCTCTCATGAAGCTGAAGATGAAGGAGGGTATTCTCACAACCTTGGTCCAGTTCTATGATCCGGTGTATCACTGCTTTACTTTTCCCGATTATCAGCTGATGCCTACACTGGAGGAGTATTCTTATCTTTTGGATTTACCTGTTACTGATCATGTTCCTTTTACTGGTTTGGAGGGTGAGCCAAAACCACATGAGATTGCTGCTTTGATTCATCTGGGGAAGTCTGAGGTGGAAGCCCATATGACTACTAAAGGAGGAATTAGAGGATTACCAGCTCATTTCTTATTGGAGAAAGCTCGTTACTTTTCCAGGATGAAGAGTACGATTGCTTTTGAGGCCATATTTGCTTTGCTTGCTTATGGATTATTCTTATTCCCTAATGTAGACAAGTTTGTCGACATTAACGCTATCATGATTTTCATTATTGGAAACCCAGTTCCTACATTGTTGGGCGAGGCTTATTACTCTGTTCATCTTCGGAGTTCTTATCATGGAGGAATGATTATCTGCTGCACGCCTTTGTTGTACCGATGGTTCATCTCTCATATGCCTCAGTCTGATGTTTTTTGGGATGTCAAGAAGGAAACTCATTGGGCTCCTAATATCATGGCACTTACTCACTCGGATATTGATTGGTATCATCGAGCTCATCAGGATATAGAAGATTATTGACAGTTGTGGTAGTTTCCCCAATGTACCTCTTCTTGGTACAAAGGGAGGAATTAACTATAACCATGTTCTTGCACGGCGACAGCTTGGGTACCCGATGAGGGATAAACCAAAAAGGATTCATTTGAGTAGTTTCTTTCTGAAGAAAGGAGAAGACCACATGAAAGCTAGGGAGCAGATTGTGAAGGCCTGGAGTCACATTCATAGGAAGAGTAGGAAGGATTTGGGACCTAGGGGTGTTGTTTCTTTGGAGCCATATCTTTAATGGATCCGATCGAGAGCCATTCAGTTGAAGATACCATATACTCGGGAGACACCCATGCCTAATCTATTTGTGAAGACCACTCCTCCTTTATTAGATGATCTAGAAGAACTGCAACTCGCTTTGGTTAGGATGCAATAGGAAAGGAATGCTTGGAAGAACAAGTTCCAGACTTTAGAGAGTTCCTACAAGGCAGACTTGAAGGAGAAAGATAATTTGATCGAGATCCTTGAAAGTCGAGCGGTGGAGTCTATGGAGAGGCGAGGGGATTTATTTTATCCTAAGCCTCAAGCAGGTGCTGATTACTCACTTCCTACTTCAGATGATTGGAAGGAGGTTGCCATCAGACAGGTGGAAGAAAACCAGAGGTTGAGGGCTCATATTGCCAGGTTCACGGGGAAGCGCCAGCGTACAGATTGATCTCTATCAGTTTCTTTCTCTCAGGATTTTTAGATTGTATTTTCATCTTGTACTTGGGATCATTGAAACTTGTAATCCATTTTGGAGTTATTATAATAAAAAATTTCAGTATTTCAAATGCGTTATTATTTTTTATGTTTGCAATATGTCTATAAATCTTAAATCCCTTGAAATATTAAATGATGGAATGAAAATAATCATGTGCATTGCATGACATGCATCATATTGCACATATTTCTTGCATTTATTATGCATATCCAGGTGCCTTACCCAGCTTCTTTACTTCGTTCAGCAAGCTGACTCATCACTACAACACTCGGGCTAACTTCAAAAAGAAGATGGACAATTTGGAACATGAGAATCGTGAGTTGCGCGAAGAAGTTTCTGCTTTGAAGGCTGGCTTGGCCAATTTGACTACTCTGATGGAAGCTCTGGTGGTTTCTTAGAATCAACCACCGAGTGTTCAACCTCAACCAACAAGGGGAAATGCTGAAGTTCCTGCTGTTCCTATATCCGCTACTCCGACTGTTGTTCAGAACCGTATGCCTCAGGGTTATCCGTGAGGAATCCCAGAGAATTTTGCACCTGAAGGTTTCAATTTGGGCCCCCAAGATACTCTAGTGGTTCAAAATGTTGTTATTCCAACACCTCTTGTGGTGCATATTGTTCCTGCTGCACATCCTTTGGTGAATTTGGTCCCGTTTGTTAATGAAGATGTGTGTCGTCCTTTCCCTCCGCCAAGTGAAGACTTGGGTCTTTATGACAAAATAGATGATTTCCAAGAGCAGTTTGAAAGAATGCAAAGAGAGGTGAAGGCTCTTATGGGAAAAGATTTATTTGGGCAGAACGTGAATGAGTTGTGTTTGGTCCCAAATCTTAAAGTGCCTGCTAAGTTCAAGGTCCCTGAGTTTGAGAAGTACAAAGGCAACACTTGCCCTCGTTCTCACTTGGTGATGTATGTAAGGAGAATGTCAATCCACACCGATGATCAGCGTCTGTTGATTCACTTTTTCTGGGATAGCCTGACCGGCGCAGCGTTGAAATGGTACATGAGTTTAGACAATGCCAACATCCATACCTTTAATGATTTGGGAGAAGCATTCATAAAACAATACAAGTACAATGTGGACATGGCACCCAATTGTGACCAGCTTAGGGCCATGGTTCAGAAAGACAGAGAATCATTCAAAGAGTATGCACAGAGATGGCACGAAGTGGCTGCACAAGTGATTCATCCCATGGAGGAGAAAGAAATGACTAAAATTTTTCTGAAGACGCTAGGCGCTTTCTACTACGAAAGAATGGTAGCAAGTTCCCCAAGTGATTTTACAGAGATGGTAGGAATGGGTGTCCGCCTAGAAGAGGAAGTAAGAGAAGGCAGTTTGACAAAGGGTGAAGGATCTGGAGGTGTGAAGAAACCAGCTTATGGGTTTACAAAGAAGAAAGAAGGGGATACCAATGCTGTCATGCAAGAGAGGAGAGTGAATGCTCCTAGAAGGAATTTTCAGCGTCACCAGCAAGTTGCTTCAGTGACTCCTGTTATGAATGTCGCTCCAACTATTGTTGCTTATCAAAGACAATCCCAGCAGGGAAACCAAGGGAATAGTCAGAGAAGGGAGACCTATGACCTCATTCCCATGAGTTATGTAGAGCTACTACCAGCATTGATTCAGAAGAAGTTGGTCCAGACACGACCACCTCCAGTAGTACCATTACCATTGCCTTGGTATTACAAAGCAGACCAGACGTGCGCCTTTCATCAGGGAGCACCAGGGCATAGTGTTGAAAATTTTTATCCTTTGAGGACTGAAGTGCAAAGGTTGGTGAAGTCTAGAATTTTATATTTTAAAGACATGAGACCTAACGTGAAAGACAATCCTCTACCCAAGCACGGGGGAGTGAGTGATGTGAACATGGTGGCCGGTTGTCCAGGTGACTTCCGGATTTTTGACATTAATCTAGTTAAAGGGGATTTGGTAAAGATGCATGCAGACCTATGTGAATTTAGTTATTATACGCATAACCATGCCGGTTGTGTTGTGTGTAGTACAAACATCTAGGGTTGCGAGAAGATTAAGGCTAACTTACAGGAGATGATGGACGAAGGTCTAATCCATATAATCAGGCCTAGGGCAAAATATGAGAATGAAGTGAATATGGTTTCTGGATGTCCGGGTGAATTCAGAATTTTTGAAGTAGAACATTTGAATGAAGATCTCGTACAATTGCATGCCACTTTCTTCCGTACTGCTGGACAGGTGGAACACCAATATGGATATTGCATAGTTTATTGTCGAGACCCCCGAGGATGTTCTATTGTGAGAGAGGGTGTTCAATTGTTGTTAGACAATGGGACTATTAAGATCACAGGACAGAGAGATGATTGTTACGAGATTAATATGGTTGAAGTTTGTTTGATGAAAGAAGAGTCGGAGGAAGAGTATGCCTCCGCGGATGAGTATTTCTCTTCAGACAAAGAGTTGTTTTCCAGAAATGACCTTTTGAGAGATGATTGTGTCGAGGAAGGTGTAAATGTCATTGTACCTTGTTTTGGTGCACCCGCTCATCTTGAGGTGGAGTACCATAGCAAACCAGCTGTTACCCCATTGGTAATTAGTCTGCCAGGTCTTGTTCCCTATAAATCAGATAAAGTTGTGCCTTACAAATACAACGCTACAATCTTAGAAGACGGGGTGGAAGTTCCCATCCAACCAATGCCAGATGTTGGAAATATAGCTGATAATAGCAGGGTGACTCGTAGTGGTCGTGTGTTTGCGCCGGTTATTCGAAAAGATGTTGTTGCTGGAAAGAAAATTGCCGAGAACGATGAGCTTAAGAAGTCTGCAGGAGAGACTAGTGGAGCCACATTAGAGAAAGAAGTTGATGATATCTTGAAGGTAATTAAGATGAGCGACTACAAAATTGTAGATCAGCTATTGCAGACTCCTTCAAAGATATCCATCCTGGCATTACTGATGAATTCCTCCGCTCATAGAGAATCACTGGTGAGAGTACTAGACCAAGCTTTTGTAGAGAATGACATGCCGTTAGATCAATTCAGCATTGTAATTGGAAACATTATATCATGTAACAACTTGAGTTTCTGCGATGATGAGTTACCAGATGAAGGGAGGAATCACAACCTGGCCCTCCACATATCCATGAACTGCAAGAATGACTCGTTATCTAATGTGCTAATTGATAACGGATCCGTGTTGAATGTTATAACAAGAAATACCCTCATGAAGTTGAAGTATCAAGTAACTCCTATGCGCCCGAGTGGAATCATTGTGAAGGCTTTTGATGGGTCGAGGAAATCTGTCATCGGTGAAGTGGACTTACCCATCCATATAGGACCACATTTGTTCTTGATAACTTTCCAGGTAATGGTAATTATTCCCGCATATAGTTGTTTGCTAGGACGGCCATGGATACATGAAGCAGAGGCTGTCACTTCAACTCTGCATCAGAAGCTAAAATTTATGCATGAAGGGAAGGTAGTGATCGTAAATGTGGAGCAGGCGTTGTTGATATCCCATCTATCCTCTTTCAGTATTGTAGAAGCGGATGAGGCTGTTGTTGGAACCCAGTTCCAAGCCCTATCCATTGACAATATAAGGAAGAATGAGAATTTTGTGGTCTCACTAAAGGATGCGCAGTAGGTTGTGCTCAATGGTCATAATGCAATTTGGGGACGACTTGTGGATCCACCTGTGAACAAAAACAGAGCTGGTTTGGATTTCTCTTCGAAGAATGGCAAAGGCGAAAGTTTGAAGTCAAAGTCTTCTGTGAACAATTATCATGATGTTTTCCGCAGTGGAGGCTACCTCCATCCGATTGTCTCTGGAATTAATGATGTTGAAGAGGATGAAGCAGAGCAGGAAGTACCGAATCATGTGACGCATGGAGTCCGAGTTCAGAATTGGGTCACCATTGATGTTCCTTCTTGCATACATATTTCAAAGTAATTTGTTTTGTTAATCTGTTTCTTTCTTTTGAAAAACTTTCACTCTGCCCAAGGTGGAAGTATTAATGTTGTAGGGCTTATTTGTTTGCTATAATTGTTAAGATCATTAATAAAAGTTGTCTTTGCTTCCAAAATTATGTCTTTTATTTTCTGCCTTTTTCTTGGGAAATGGTAATAATAATAAATAAAAACTTTCAAAATAAATAATAACTGAAAAATTAATTAGCATGATCACTTGTTATATGTGTCAGTTTCTAAAAGCCATCATAAATCACATGTGCAGATTAACTAAAAAACCTGTTTAATACAATGACCCTGCACCCTCTCCCAACTTTGATTGTCCTGTGTTTGGGGCTGAAGAAGAAGATTATGATGAGATTCCAGAAGAGGTCTCACGGTTGCTTGAGCACGAGTAGAATACCATTCAGCCATATAAGGAGCCTTTGGAAGTGGTTAATTTAGATTCAGAAGAGGATCCGAAGGAGGTTAAGATTGGAGCATCGTTGCATCCTGATGTGAAGAGCGGTTTGATTGAGCTGTTGAAAGAGTATGTGGATATTTTTGCTTGGTATTATCAAGATATACCTGGTCTAGATACAGACATTGTCGAGCATCGTTTGCCGTTGAAGCCAAAGTGTCCGCCAGTTAAACAAAAGTTGAGAAGAACCCATTCAGATATGGCAGTAAAGATCAAGGAGGAGGTCTTAAAGCAGTTTAATGCTGGTTTTCTTGTGACGTCAGTGTATCCTCAATGGATTTCCAATATTGTCCCAGTACCGAAAAAAGACGGAAAAGTCTGCATGTGCGTAGATTACAGAGATCTAAATAAAACTAGTCCAAAAGATGATTTTCCATTGCCTCACATTGACATGTTAGTGGATAACACAAAAATTCAAGGTATTCTCGTTCATGGACGGATTTTCCGGGTATAATCAAATAAGAATGGCTCCAGAGGACATGGAAAAAACAATGTTTATCACACCCTGGGGAACATTCTGTTACAGAGTGATGCCCTTCGGGTTGAAGAATGTTGGTGCAACGTACCAGAGGGCTATGACGACCCTATTCAATGATCTGATGCACAAGGAAATCGAAGTATATGTTGATGATATGATTTCCAAATCCCAAACTGAAGAAGGGCATATAGAATATTTGTTGAAGTTGTTTCAGCGTTTGAGGAAGTATCGTCTTCGCCTGAATCCAAATAAATGCACCTTCGGAGTTAGATCGGGGAAATTGTTGGGTTTTATTGTTAGCCAGAAAGGAATTGACGTTGACCCTGAAAAAGTCAAGGTAATTCAAGAAATTCCAGCACCAAGAAATGAGAAGCAAGTCAGGGGTTTCCTCGGGCGTTTGAATTATATCTCCAGATTTATTTCCCATATGACTGCAACGTGTGAACCGATCTTTAAGCTGTTAAAGAAAGATCAGGGTTGTGTGTGGACAGATGACTGCCAAAGGGCATTTGAAAGTATTAAATAATATCTACTTGAACCTCTTATCTTGCTCCCTCCCGTAGAAGGAAGACGGTTGATTATGTATCTAACAGTGTTAGATAAATCTATGGGTTGTATTCTGGGACTATAGGATGAAACAGGGAAGAAAGAGTTATCCATTTATTATCTCAGCAAAAAGTTCACTGATTGTGAGTCGCGGTATTCTATGCTAGAAAAAACATGTTGTGCTTTGGCCTGGGCGGCAAAGCATTTGCGGCAGTATATGTTGAATCATACTACTTGTTTGATCTCCAAAATGGATCCAATCAAGTATATTTTTGAAAAGTCTGCTCTTACTGGGAGAATTGCCCGCTAGCCGATGTTGTTATCTGAATATGATATCGAGTACCGCACTCAAAAGGCTATCAAAAGTAGTATGTTGGCAGATTATTTTGCTCACCAGCCGATGGAAGATCATCAGTCTGCAGAATATGAATTCCCCAATGAAGATGTGATGTTCTTGAAAGTGAAAGATTGTGATGAACCATTGCCTGAGGAGGGCCCCGACCTGAATCTCGTTGGAATATGGTATTTGATGGAGATGTGAATGCTTATGCTAAAGGAATTGGTGTTGTGATTGTTACTCCTCGTGGATCGCACATTCCTTTTACTGCAAGGTTAACATTTGATTGCACTAATAATATGGCGGAATATGAGGCTTGCATCATGGGTCTTGAGGAAGCTATTGATCTCAGAATCAAGATTCTAGATGTGTACAGTTATTCAGCTTTGGTAATAAATCAGATTAAAGGAGAATGGGACACTCGTCACCCTGGCTTGATCCCTTACAAAGATTATGCTAGAAGATTGCTGCCCTTATTCAATAAAGTTGAATTCTATCACATTCCTAGGGATGAAAATCAAATGGCAAATGCTCTGGAAACTATGGCTTCCATGTACCAAGTAAATGCTTGGAATGATATACCCCGAATTACAGTTCGACGGCTGGATAGGCCTGCTCATGTGTTTGCGACAAAGGAGGTAGCAGATGAAAAACATTGGTATTATGATATCAAACATTTTCTTCAGACTCAGGAATACCCATTTGGTGCGTCAAAGAAAGATAGAAAGACACTGAGAAGATTGGCAGGCAGTTTCTTCCTCAGTGAAAATGTGTTATACAAGAGAAATTTTGACATGGTCTTGCTCAGATGCGTGGATAGACACGAAGCAGACATGTTGATGCATGAGATTCATGAAAGTTCATTTGGCACTCATGCAAATGGACATTCAATGGCTAAAAAGATGCTAAGGGCAGGATATTATTGGTTGACAATGGATTCCGATTGTTACAAATTTTCAAAGAAGTGCCATAAATGCCAAATTTATGCAGATAAGATCATGTGCCTCCGACACTTCTCAATGTGATTTCCTCCCCGTGGCCTTTCTCTATGTGGGGTACTTACATGATCGGGATGATAGAACCCAAAGCTTCAAATGGACACCATTTCATCTTGGTAACAATTGACTACTTTACCAAGTGGGTAGAGGCTGCTTCATATGCCAATGTTACCAAACAGGTGGTTGTGCGTTTCATCAAAAACAATCTTATATGCCGCTATGGTGTGCCAAGAAGAATCATCATTGACAATGGCTCAAATTTGAACAACAACATGATGACAGAACTGTGTGAAGAATTCAAGATTGTCCATCATAATTCATCTCCATACAGGCCAAAGATGAATGGGGCTGTTGAAGCTGCTAATAAGAATATCAAGAGAATTATCCAGAAAATGGTTGTCACTTATAAGGATTGGCATGAAATGCTCCCTTTTACTCTGCATGGATATCGAACATTTGTTCGCACTTCAACAGGAGCAACCCCGTTTTCCCTAGTGTATGGAATGGAAGTTGTACTCCCTGTCGAGGTAGAGATTCCCTCGCTGCGTGTGATAATGGAAGCCAAATTGTCAGAGGATGAATGGGTTCAGAACAGGTTTGACCAATTGAATTTGATTGAAGAGAAGATAATGATAGCTTTGTGTCATGGGCAGTTATATCATAAAAGAATGAAGAAAGCATTTGATAAAAAGGTCAAACCTCATGAATTCAGAGAAGGCGACCTCGTGCTCAAGAAGATCATGTCTTTCAACGCTTATTCTAGGGGAAAGTGGACTCCCAATTTTAAGGGCCCGTATGTTGTCAAGAAAGCCTTCTCTGGTGGTGCACTAATTCTTGAAACTATGGATGGTGAGGAATTCCCATGTCCCATGAATGCTAACGCAGTCAAGAAATACTTCGCCTAAAGAAATAAAAGAACAACTCGCTAAATTGAAAACCCGAAAGGGCGGCTTAGGAAAAAAAGAACGTATCGGTAGGCCGAAAACCCGAAAGGGCGGTCTAGGAAAAAATTAGAGACATAAACAGAATAAATTTCCCGCTAAGTTGAAAACCCGTAAGAGCAGCTTAGGCAAAAGTTAGGGATTTTCTTGGCAAGTAACTACGTCAGACGAAACTTGAACATCGAAGCAACAATCTTCTCGGATCCTTACCATACTTCAACGAAAGCTGCTGCTCAGGATTTCAAAAGTTGCTAGGGGGATAGTGGTCATTGTATCTCAATGTATCTTTTCGATTATGTATTACCATTTCCCAAACTTTGTAATCATCCATGGAGTCTCGCCATTCGCAGACTACCATTCTATTAATGAAATTCGAGATTTTTCCTAATTCTTTGTGTTCTTATTTTTATTTAGCTTGCAAAGACTTCATTTATTACTGGTAATAACTGTTAAAGCAAAGAGATTAAAAAGCAAAATTGACTTTTCAAAAGAAAAGAGAAGAGGTCTTTACAATTCAATTTACTTTGGGATTTGTGTTGAAACAATGACAACAAAAATGGTGATCCCAAGAATGAACAAACTTTTTTTGTTTTAAGAAGATTTACTCCCTTCATGAAAGTTTTCTCAGGTCATTTTGCTGGTGTGCGCAATCTTTGTCTGTTTCTCAGATAGTTAAAGAGGATATCAGTGAGTACAAGGTACAATATTGGGTTGGTGATCCCATTATCCCCATTCAAGTCTTGATTCGCTTTTGAATTTAGGTTTGCATGGTCAGAAGCCTCCATCCCAGTTTCCCCAGCAAAGTTTTCCCTCATATGATGAAAGCTTTTATTCCCTTGGTGTGCTGAGATGTCGCTCTTTTTACAGTATCGACACTAGTGTTGACTTCTTGATTTCCCAGGAAGATTATCCCAGGGCATCTCTTGTTGGAATGAGTATTCGTGTAAAGTTTCAGTATGCAGTTTTTCTCCAGGGAGGTAGGGTTGAATCCCCCCAGTGAGACTTGGTTGTTTCGGCGTCAGTCTTATTTATTCAAGGTTGGTATTGCAATCTCCAATGGGCATGTTGCTTTTGGAAAACTGTTTCTCCGATGAAACCAGAAGAAGGACGTCATATCCCGGTGTCTGTTTGATTTAAGCTACATTTGGATTTTGTTTCCCCTTAGTGAAGTTAATGTAATAGGTTTGGTTTCCGCAGTCGCTTTTACTTTTCCTGGATTAATCTTTCTGGTTGAAGCTTAGCCCAGTGTTGTTAGTAACTGAGGCGGTTTCGTTTGTCTTCACTGATTATGTATCCTTTTTATCAGCATATGCACAATAGCACTCATACATTCATACATACATCATGCATTGCTAAAATCATCATTCATTGACATTGTGTTCTGAACTTTCCTGCAACGCTCTTTGCATAGTTGAATTTGGTCTTCCCTCTTGAGTTTATTTCTCAAAGGATGAACCTGCTTTGGCCGTCTCGCTCCGGTATATTTCTGAATTGGATTTGTGGTTGCATGACGATATCATTTATTATGGATTTCTGAAAATTTTGAGCTTTTGTTTGTGCATTTATTTTGCACAAGAAGACTTTATCTCCTCGGCGGGAATATCATGGCATTTCTCTGGGAAGTCATATTTCTATCCCTAGAAAGTCATTTTTCTTTGCATTTCCCCTTTGAAAATAAGTGGAAGTCTCTTTATTTGAGGCAGGTTACATATTAACCTTTCCAAGCAGATCTCCTTGGTTAAAGAAGTTGAGTACCGTTCTTGGCAGAACACCAGAATTCTGGGAAAACTTGATATATTTTTCTCATTCTACCTTCAGTGAACGTTGGTAGTACATCGGTAGTGAACGTCGGTGTTTGTTATCTTTTTTCTATCTTCAGTGAACGTTGATAGTTCACCTTAAATGAACGGCGGTGGTATGATATTTTTCTCTTTCTACCTTCAGTGAACGTTGGTAGTACATCGGCAGTGAACTTCGGTGTTTGTTATCTTTTTGCTATCTTCAGTGAACGTTGATAGTTCATCGTCAGTTAACGGCGGTGGTATTATATTTTTCTCTTTCTACCTTCAGTGAACATTGGTAGTACATCGGTAGTGAACTTCGGTGTTTGTTATCTTTTTGCTAATCTTTAGTGAACGTTGATAGTTCATCGTCAGTGAACGGCGGTGGTATGATATTTTTCTCTTTCTACCTTCAGTGAACGTTGGTAGTACATCGGCAGTGAACGTCGGTGTTTGTTATCTTTTTGCTATCTTTAGTGAACGTTGATAGTTCATCGTTAGTGAACAGCGATGGTATGATATTTTTCTCTTTCTACCTTCAGTGAACGTTGGTAGTACATCGGCAGTGAACGTCGGTGTTTGTTATCTTTTTTCTATCTTTAGTGAATGTTGATAGTTCATCGTTAGTGAACTGAGGTGGTATGATATTTTTCTCTTTCTACCTTCAGTGAACGTTGGTAGTACATCGGCAGTGAACGTTGGTGTTTGATTTCTTTTTGCTATCTTCAATGAACGTTTATAGTTCATTGTCAGTGAACAGCGGTGGTATGATATTTTTCTCTTTCTACCTTCAGTGAACGTTGGTAGTACATCGGCAGTGAACGTCGGTGTTTGTTATCTTTTTGCTATCTTCAGTGAACGTTGATATTTCATCGTCAGTGAACGGCGGTGGTATGATATTTTTCTCTTTCTACCTTCAGTGAACGTTGGTAGTACATCGGTAGTGAACGTCGGTGTTTGTTATCTTTTTGCTATCTTCAGTGAATGTTGATAGTTCATCGTCAGTGAACGGCAGTGATATGATATTTTTCTCTTTCTACCTTCAGTGAACGTTGGTAGTACATTGGAAGTGAATGTTGGTGTTTGTTATCCTTTTGCTATCTTCAGTGGACGTTGATAGTTCATCGTCAGTGAACGGCGGTGGTATGATATATTCAGTGAACGACGGTAGTACATCGCCAGTGAACTTCGATGCTTGTTATCCTCCTCTCTGATTCTATTCTCATGGTTTACCAGTGATTTATTTTCTTGGTGGGATTGCTCTTTTACTTCTACGTTTTATGTTGCCTCCCTAATTCTACTTTGCGTCTCTCCTGTTCCATGCATATGCATTCATATGCATAAACATTTTCATGGCATCTTAGGGCCAAAAACAGGGTTTGTTTTATATTTTAGTGTCTTCGATCATGTCGACATGAAGATTTTAACCTTCGTATCTCCGGATAGAAGAAACTTAAATAAGGGCAGCTGTTGTACCCCAATTTTTGCCCCTAAGATCCCTTCATCATACCATATTGTTTCAATCACCACAAAATCACATTTGGGATTTTGGTTCTTCTCCATATCTTTAGCTTTGCTCTTTGAGGAGTTACCAAGCACCTTGATTTTTTTGCCTTTGTGATCATAGATATTGTACTTTGATTTTTCTCTCTAATTAACAAAATGAAATGTTGGTTTGTCTCACTTGTTGAAATGTAGGTCAAGGCAATGAGGTTTAGCAAGTTGCTTCATGGGTTCATGAGTTTATTTCCATGCCCTAATAAAAAGCTTGAGAGATTCAAACCTCACCATTGAAGTTGTTTTCAAGTTGGTATGAAATTGGTTTTAGTGGCCATAGGTCCTCATCATCATCCTCAACAATTTCTATTCACAAAGGAAGAATATTGGCACAAAAAGTTTGTTCAAACTTGGCAAAGTTCTACCAAGCATTCTCTTGATCTAGAGGCTAGGATTTTGGACTTCAAAGGGGCATATCTTGCTCATCTTGTGGTATTTTTGAGTGGTTCCAAAAACATTCTTCTCTTTAATGAGTTACCAACAAATCACGTCAAAATTTCTAAGGAGTTTTCATGTGGAAAGAACTTGGTGAAGAATAAAGATTACAAGTAATCCAGATGAATCCCTAATTTTCCATATGTAACTTCAAATGGTCATAACTTGGCCAATTTTTATCACCTTGATCCCTTTATTTTTCCATGATGATCTTAAGGATGTGTACTTCGTGCCTTCTTTTATGTGCAAAGTAAGAAAATGGATGGAAGTTGCCTTAAGAATGCAAAAGATTATAGGTCATTTCATGAGTTTTGGCCAACATCAACAAGTCATAACTTGCTCAATTTTTGGAGATTTTGAGTGGTTCAAATTGCAAAATGTCATTCAATAGATCTACTTAATTCCATATTTTTTATCTAGAGAAAATTATAAGTGGAAGGCCATGTTTGGATGCAAGAGATTATAGGTCATTTTTAAAGAAGAATTTGAAATATTTCTAAGTTGGAAAGTCAACTCTTTTTCTTCAACTTTGACTCCATGTAACTTTCAGCTCAAACATCCATTTGATTCCATTCTTTTTCCATTGCAAAGCTTGTTACCTCATATTTCCAAAGCATCAAGAATTTTTCCCTAAGACTCCCTGAGGTGGAAATGCCCTTGGATTGAACTTGGTAACTTGGAACTGATGTTTCTCCATAAGTTAGAATTTGAAATCCATGTTTTGGCCTTTAAACATCAAATTAGCACGCGTTTGTGATCTAAACATGTTTAACCAAGTTTCCAGAGTGGATTAGAGCCTTGAAATGCAAGGATTAGATGAGTTTTGATGCAAATCAGATCACACTTTGCTCGTGCATCAAGTTCACACGATTTCCCTCCAATTTGCATCATTCCACACGCTTGAGCATCCCATTTGATTCCCTATAAATAGAGGGTCATCCCCCATTCAATTTCCCATGCTTAGATATCCAGAATCACCCTGCCAAACTTGCTTCACAAATCAGAATTCAGCTACTTTGAATCCTATTCTCAAGCCTTTTTCAATCCATTTTCTTCATCAATTCACCTTCCTTGATCTTCCCTGAAGCTAACCATATAATCACATTCAAGAATCGTGCCCTATATTGCTCCATAGAAGTCCAGTTTCAGAGCTCTGCAACTCAACTTCAATAGGTAGTTTCCTTCATCAATTCTTCAAAACTTTGGTATCATTGTGTTTCTCTCATTGCCCTGGTTCTAGTCGCAACACTTACTTTTATCTGGAAGCACGTTTTAACCATGAATTTTCAAATCCCTTTTCAAAACTTTCTTTCCAAATTGCTTGAGTTACAGTTTATATAAATATGGCGCGAGGGTATGGTAGTCTTCGTCTTGAAGAGACGAAGCAAATGGCATAGGTCTGAGCTTCTGATTTTACAGTTTGAGACCTGCAATTCGTGAGGGTTGGAGGTTGAAGATGACCAACGTGTCACCTTCTAACCAACGAAAGCGTGTCATTTGTTTTTTTCAAAAATCTGATTTATTAATGATTATGTACATTATTAACTAAAGACCATGATATGCACAGCGCGCCAGATCCTTTGGATTTCATTACTAACGTGTTTTGACTCTCATCCAATGGTCCACATCTTTTTCTTTTATTTTCTTTTTCTTATTTTTATATTTTAATTGTTTTAAATTTCAAAAAACATAGAAAATTCATTTTTACTCCAAAAAATCCAAAACAATTATGGAAAATATTTTTGATTATTCTCTTTCTGATTTTTATTTTTTCACAATTTAATTTTCTGTTTTGGTATTTTTTATGAATTTTACACTTATTTGATCTATCTAAAATGTTTAAAAATACTTTTACACATTTTGAAATTCTGAAAAAATTATGGAATGATCCAATGATATTGTGACAAATATTGGTGACCTTATTTTATTTTTTTTTCTGACTTTACTATTTTTTGCTATTTTTGTTTATTTTACCCATTTATTTTAATTTTAAAAAATAGTTTTTGACTTTTAAAAATTCCCAAAAAATTTGTATAATTACTTGACCTATTTTCTGATTTTTCTATGATCCTATTTTTCATTTCTTGATTAATTTGAATATAATTTACATTTTCCTTATTATTTTTCCATTTTTAAACCATTTTTAAACCCTTTATTAACATCATTGGATCCATGGTGTTGAGTTTAACTCCACAAAAGATGGATGAATGATTTTAATAATAGTTTGATTAAATATTAATTCAAATGTGGTTTTTACCCTAATTCCTCTTCATCTCATCCCCTTCTCATTGCACTAAGTGTTGTTGGAGCATGATCTCTATATCATGTCTCAAAGCAAATGATGCATAGATTGGTATTGACCGGCCTCAAAATAGGTGCGACTTCTATATAAGTCCATTTACAATTGCTTAACATAGCGCTAAATTTTGTCTCGATTCGAATAAATGATCATTCGTGGCCCAAACTTATGATTGCAAGCCCAAGTATGTTAATTTGATCTCTTTGATCCAATAACCTTGAGATTTAATGTGTGGAGGCTTTGGTTCTACCAATCATCTAATGGATCTACAACATCTTTGGTCAACGCGGATCACTTAAACATCGTTGATCATTAGATGGTACTTGTGAGAATTTCAAATGGATGATATACTTGACAAAAAGCAAATGCAACTTGTTGTGTGGAGGCTTTGTGTGATACGGTGGGAGAACTGACTAGAGGTTTTGCGTTTGTGTTCGCAAATGTTTCGGTTTAGCAAGAGTCGTCACCGACTTTTTATTTTATCCAAAGGAAAGGTCAAAAAGCACAGGAATGACCTTTGAGATGTTTTCTTGGGTTCAGGGGGTAGATTATGAAAAGGGAAGGTGCAAGCACCCTTTTCATCCATGGTTTTCCATGGGCTCTTAGTTACTTGTTTAGATCACTTGCTTTTGCTTTCCAATTGTTTGAAATGGTGCTTTGTGTGTGGTTTTGAAAATGTTTTGAAAAGAGGCCTTGTCTAGGCAACCTTTGTAACAATTCTTGTTTGAATGTTTTACAAAGGTGTTTATCTTTTGAAAAAATGTTTCAATGTTTGAAAGTTTGTTTTGGGAAATGTTTTAAAATTGTGTTGAGTGTTTTTGAAAATAGAAAGGATGTTTGCAAATTTGATCAAGTAACTAGTAGCTGTCTACCCTAACTCAAAGATCTTTCCTACACATTTTTAACCCTTTGACATTGTTGTTTTACCATTGTATTTGGTAAACAACCTTGTGTTTAGATGTTAAACGGGACAGGCGCGGGTCATCGTATGACCATGATAGCAATTGTGCCAAGTATCTTAGCAAATTTTTGAGGGACTAGATCATTTTTATATAGGCAACCAAGATAGCGTCATTGAGGGACTATGATCTTTTGTTTTGTTTTTGTTTTGCCAAGATACTCAACATGCATACCATGGCCGTTTTAAAGGCAACAAGTGGATGAAACCCTAGGGTGCTTGTGTGCATTGTGTTGTCATTTTCATGCATTTTTGTCTTGTATTAGTCAAGCTATTTGTTTGATTTTGGATTTTTGCATACAAACCCTAATCTCTATCATGCATATTTGAAAGCTATAAATGCGTAAAAGTAAATCTACAACTATTACAACATTGATATGGGGAGGGGGATACACTTTTGAATGGGGGATTATTTACAAGAAATTAAAACCCTAAGATTATAACAACCATATTGAATTCTTTGTTCAAATAATAAATAAGCAAATATTTAAATGGACAATTAAATATATATGCAATACATTATAAATATGCAAAAAAAATGTTTTTTTGTATTATTTTTATGTATGTAAAAATAAAATATTTAATGTATTAAAAAAGAGAAAATAAAAGATTATTTTTATTAAGGGTGAAAACCCTAATTTTTGGTTTAAGAATATATGTATTATAATATTTATTTATGTACAAGAAAATAAAATAAAATATATCCAAATATTTAGAAAATAAATATATATGAGAAAATATTATTTAAGTGTATAAATAATAAAAAATAAAAATATATGGTATTTTTTGTATTATTTACAAGTCTTTAATTAAAAAATAAAAGTATATTATTAAAGTAATTATTTTTATGTCCAAAAATAATAATAATAATAACAAAATAAAATGTGAAAATTTATGAAAATATTTTTAGTAATTTTTTATGTTTAGAAAAATAAAATAAAGTCAGAAACTAAAAAAGAAATGAAAAAATATGAAAATATAAAACAATGGGCCAAGGGGGTGTAAACAGCAAGGCTAGGGGTGCAAAAAGCATGAACAAACCAAGCCCAGCCCAGATTTGCCTTCGTCTTCAACCTTTGAACAAAAAACGTGCACCCTGTGTACAACTTCGTATCTCCTGTTTCAGTGCTTAAAAACAAAAACTTGTAACATGAAAGTTATAGAGCATGATCATACGATTCTAACCCTGTAAAAAAACTTAATCTAACTCTCAATGACCAGAGAGAATTTCTCTGGCCCTAATTTCTAACCTAACTTTTTCAGAAAGTTCATCATTCAAATTCTCCCAACACAGTTAACTTAAATGAAATCTATCCATATGTACAGCTTAAGGGAAATGAGTACTACATTTTTTATTCTCAAACCTAAGCTTAATGATTCCTAAATAGAGAGATAGAAGTTTGAACTTTACATGTTTCAGTTGAACTCGAGTATGGCAATGTAGGGGTTTTCAGTGAGGCCTGAGATGCTTGTGAGCTTGCTTGAACTTCCTTTGACCTTCCCCAATTTTAGTTTGCTTTGAACTTGCTTGAATCTCTCTATAGAACTCAAACTGCAAAGTCAGAATTCAAAAATGGTGAAGGGTGTGAATGGAGTTAAAGTCACTTCGGAATGGTTGGGATAGTTCAGATAGGTTGTATGAAGTGTGTTGGAAGAGGTTTGGGGAAAAACGCACAAGTAGTTTTTGTTTTGGAACTCAAAATGTAGAAGCTTCCCTGTTTTGCAAGTTTTTGGTGTTTTGGTGTTCAAGGGTGTTTGAGGATTGGCTAGCTCGTGTTTCTGACCTTAGGCAATATGGAAAGGTTTTTTGGAATGGTTACAACACTTGGTTATATCAGATTGTAAAGATATGTGATTTTGGCAAGTTGACTTGGTTTTGAAGAAAAGTGTGAAGTGACCAAGGGCAGGCCTGTACAGGATAGCTTCAAGCATGCACAAAGTTGTTGTACCTTTGCCTAAGTTTATGGAGTTTGTTTGCTGCAAAGAGATGGGTTCAAGTCTCAAGAGAAACAAGTTGACATAAAGCCACCTTTATCAAAATGGCATTGTTAGCTTTTTGCCATTTTTAGATTAATTCAATGAGTAAACCTCTATTGATCAGAATAATGCTTTAATCCATTGAGTTTGCATTCAATTTTTGAGTGTGGAAGGGTTTAGATGCCTGTAAGAAAGTACAAACAAAGCTGGATAGAAATTGCAACTTGTAGCAACATGAAAAATGCCATGGATCAAAGTGACATTTTGCCAAATTCAAACCTTCGATTCTCCCTAACCACAAATGATTTTGGAGAGTTCTTGGACATTTTGGAAAGCTTGTAACACGCTCTACAATAAATATTTTAAATGCATTTTGAGATTCCAATGGGAACTATGTGAAAAGTTGCCATGAAGATAGGTCAAAATCCTGCCTAAACTAGGGCAAAATTTCACTAAGCTAAAAGTTTCACGAACCCTTATTCCAAAACTCATAACTTGAGATAAAAGTATCTTTTGGGAAAACTTTGTGAATAAAAGTTGTATATTTTGTGGAGGACTACAACTTTCATGTTGGAAGTTTTGTTTGAATCCAATTGCATCATGGTGAAAAAGTTGGGCAAAGTTGGGGGAAAATAAGAAATTTTCATAACTTAGAAAATTTCTAAGTTATAAAAATTTTCCATTTTAAACCCTAATTTGCAAAATTAGGTTTCTTGGTGAACACGTTTCATATTTTGACACATCTTGATAAAAAATGACCCTTGGCACTTGATTTTGACCAAAAAGTCAAAGTTTGACTTTTTAGTGTACAGTTGATTTTTGATCAGTTGACTGGAAAAAATCATCTGTCAATCCAATGCAATTGAGATCTTTTGAACCTTGTGATTAGGTAAAGATGATGCCATTGAGTCCTTGAATCCATGCTTGAACCCAATTTGTCATTGGCTAGGTAAAAAAAATCAGAAATTGCCCTTCTGTAGTCAAAACCCTAAAAATGACCATTTTGCCCTTTTGATGATCTGATCAAATTTCTTGAGGAGTTGTGGTCCAAAATTGATCAAATGGTTCATATGAGCCTATAATGTTAGCGTGGATAAAAAATTATGAGGTTTGACTGTAAATTGGCCACAGTTGACTTTTTCCCTAATACAACTAATTTCTAGGTCAAATGTCCAATTGACTGGGCATAAATTTGATTCAAGGCTTGAAACTTGGTATGAACAATCTTATAAGTCCAACATGAAGTATGAAAGTCACATTGAACATTAGAAGTCCAAAATTCCTTGTGCAAACTCAAACCCTAATTTCAGGTCAACAGTGCAAGGAGATGTCTTGAGCATAGCAAACCCTAGCTTGGTCTTGAGTTCAAAGAGTCTTGTGAGGGGAAATCTTGATAAAATGAGAGGGAAAATTTTGGAGTACAACACTTTGGTTCTACCAATCCTCTAATGAGTTCCAAATGTAAGTTTCAAGATGGTCATCCAACTAACCACTAATTATTGACTTGTTTATTTTATGCTTTATTCTTTTTATGCTTTATGTACTATTTATTTTTTTAGCATTTTACATTTCATGCCATTTTCATCTTTGCTCATTTGAGCATTTATATTCTTGTCATTTTTACTTTACTCACTTGAGCTTTTCTTTTTTTTCCTAAGATACTTAATAATCAACTTAAACCCTAAAAAACTCTTAATGATACTTGGATTATTTGGTTACTATCCTTGGAATTATGGAGCAGTGGACCTTTTTTTGGACTTAGGATCAGAAACCCTGGCCTATCTTGGAGACCTTGTGATCTTGTCTGATTATTTTTGTCTGGAGCTCTTTAGGTTTACCTCAAGACGTTGGGTTGCTTGTTTGTTTTTGTGTGCAGGTTTTTGTGATTGCATCCTTTGTTTGTAATCTGGAATTCATCCGCATAAAGCCGTTACTCTGCCCAAATTTTGTGAAGACTTAATATATTTGAAGAGGTCTAGTATCTTTTCTTGCTTGGTTTCAATCCAAAGAATGGAAATTCTATCTTGACTCATAATGTCAAGTTTTGGCTTCTTGTTGGTTAGATAGTTCTTATCCTTAGCTTTTACCTTATGCTTTAGGATAGCCCCTTCTTCTCCTCCCATCTTCTTTAATTTTAAAAATCTTCTCCCTCCTTTTGAAAACTCTTCTTGTTTTGAAACTTAAAGCATTTTCATAATAAACTTGGACTTATGTCCATGCATTTTCAAACATTTTCATAAATAAACCTCAATCAATTTAACAATACTTTGACACTTTTTTTTTATGAGAAGACTAAAAGTCAACCAATCTCATTTCAAATCATTTTGCCACTTTGGCTTTTACCCTTAAACTTTTCTTAAAAAGATTAGGCTCTTGTCAATCCTTGTAGTGATGCAAACAACTATACTTCTACATTATGTAGTGAAGAGAGATATTTTCCACTTAGGTGTTGAGTGAGGCATTGTTGATTTTAAAATCCAAGCCATATCCTCCACTTTGAGATGAAGCAAATTCTCCTTTCTCATGATTGTGGATAGTAAGTAGGTTTCCACACGGACAATGACGATGATGTCTTATCTCTTAAAATTAACCAACACACTAGTGTTTCAATTTTTTAAAAGAAGAACTACCTGTACCCTGATCCCCTATTGCATGAAAGGTGGTACGTAGGCACTAAAGGTTTGCAATCGCGGCGGGTGCAAAAATCTTTAAAAAAAATATATTTCTCTTCTCACCTCCACCATCCATTTTATATACAACATATTTTTTTATAGCCAAAATATATAGATTTTACAAAGAGGTTCCTACAGAGTACCGTAGATGTTTAGGGTGCTAATACCTTCCCTTTGCATAACCAACCCCCTTACCTTGAATCTTTCCCCCTTTTCTGGGTTATTCGCTCTTTTCCCATTCCTTTGGAAATATTAAAGCATGGTGGAGATTTTTATTTTGATTTGTATATAGTCTAGTCAATCCAATGGCTTATTCTTGAACATTTCTACCGCTACAGGATGTACACTCTTGATGAGTTCTGAATGTTTGATCAGATTAGCTAAACATTACCCGCCCCAGGGTTAAAATGAGGGTTTTTTCCTGAATAGAAAATAAACTCCTACTTCGAAGGCTCAGAGGGGTTAACAAAGGTCTATCTCCCTTATATCTTCGGTGTTTAGGAATAGAAACAAGGCATATACATCGTCAGCAGAGTCTTACTCAAAAGCGTACCAACCAGAGATTTTACGTTTTTAGATTATAGTCATCTTCCATCCAATCTTTACCTAAGCATAAGACTTAGAGACTTAGCATCAATATGAAAGTAAAACATTTAAAAAGTGATAACGAATGGATGAATAAAAACGAAAAGAACACTTCAAGACAAGCATGCTTATTGCATTAAGATTTTCATTCAAAAATAGACAAGTTTTTATATACAAGCCATGTTTAAACAAACAAGCAAGAATGCAAATGAAAATTCAGTAAAGAAACCAATGATTTCCGTCGTTGAGGAGACTTGACTCTGTATGGATTTCTTGATTTTGATGACTTTCTGCAGTCTTGATGCTTGGATAGGCAAGAGAATTCCCCTTCTGATCTGATGTATACATAACAGTCTCTAGATTGATCCCTTCTTGGACCTTGTCTCTGGATGATATATTATCTTCAGTCGAATGGCCAGGTTCCCCAGTATAATATGCACAAAAGATTCTTTCAGGAGAACGAATGAATGCTTTACCCAGCGAATCGGTATAAAGTGCGCCACCAAGCATATTACGCCATATAGAAATAATACACTTCGTCTCCTATCACAACAAAGGAGACATCCATTTGGAGAGAAAGAGCCCAACAATTGGCCAAATAGGAATTAGACTTTTGGAAGTGACGCCAGACAGGTGTTGGGCTTTATACTTCAACCCCTTTACAATTTTCAATATCAAAATTGGGTGCCTCAGAATAGGGGATACATCTAGCATGTGTATCGCAATCAGAAGGGATGTTTGTGGGAAGAGGACCCCAAAGATCAGAGCTTTACCAATTGAGCTTCCACTAGGCGAGGAAATAACTAAATGTAATGCACTGGGATCGCATCAACATGCTCATCAAGATTTTTTTGTTTTTACTTAAAAGATTTTTCATGAATTCACTATGGGAAAGAAGACTGACTGTTGTCGAACAGATCAGGGAACACAAAGTTGTTGAGAGTTCCCCTGATTGAATAGTCGGATGCCCCAGCGTAATAACCACATCTGACATTGATCAACAAGAACGAAGCATTGATATAAGATCCCATAGTATGTAGGAACCATCTGCTGCTACGGCAGTAAGTGCAAGATTGTTGACATCATCATCAAATCTTCCATGGCATGGTTCATATGAGTCTTCAATCAATTATCTTCCTGCTTGAAGAAATTTCTGACCACGGGCCGAAGCTTGCATGTATACAACACGAAGTTATCCCATAACTGATCTCTGAGCATGTAACGGTAAGAAATTAAGTCTGAACCTTTGAAGAAAGCCCCGGGTCTGAATAAGAATCCCCAATCTTCAAGTACATGTTACAAATGCATGAATATGCATGAAGTGCATGAATGGATGCCATGTCATGTTCTGTCATTTCCAAGGAATTTATGTGCTTTGATTTTAATTTTACGCAAGTATGGGATGGAAGAGTTTAGCACAAGACTTGCAAATGTGATTCTTTGAAGATAAAAAAACATGTATATTAAGCATGTGGTTAACCATGTTATGTATGCAAAAGACATGGGATTAAAGTTCCATCATTTCTGAATATGATTGTTGCACTGTTCTAAACCATACGAGTATCATCAGATAAAAGGTCCGACATAGATTTTCTGCACATTTAAGAACCAAGTACCCTGTAGATTATCAATAGTACAGGATCAATGCTTCTGGAACATCGGATACTGTTGAGCCTTTTCTGAACATACAGGGAATACTAAGATCGAAGGCCCGGATGAACCTCCAAGTAAACAAGTCAGGAACTTAGAAAATAAATCTGAGAACCATACGGTCACCAACAAAATATAGCGTCTGAATAAGTCACCAATCATTATATAGCATTTGAATAAGTCACCAACAGTATATAGCATCTGAATAAGTCATCAATAGGAATCCAGAACATAATCATTAGAACCAATAGTCACCGTCTGAGCATAGTCACCATCTGAACATAGTCACCGTCTGAGCTTAATCACCATTTGTACCTATGATAATAATTCCCTCCCCACTCACGGGTGAAAACTAGGTTAAGGTAAGATCGTGGTAACTCAGAATCGAGGTTACTCCTGAAAAAACTATCATCGTATAACCTATGTGAAAATGATAGCCCCTCATTTGTACCTCATCCGAGCATGGACGACATGGCAGCGATAGTGAGACCTAAGTCAACTAGCCGTTCATGTTCCACTCTATTCTTAGGGTTCCTATGGTATACAACTCTGGCCTGGGTATTGGGCCTTTTACCTCATAGTAACACCCACCCAATAAGAAGCAGATCCAGTACAATAGTAGTATATAGAAGATAGTAAAATGCAATGCATACGTATGCTCGGGAATATACAAAATGAGTGAATAAACTGAAAGCATAAAAATAAACACCCAAAGAAAAGAGAGAAAGATCTAGGAACGACTCTGGGATGGACCGGCATTTAGTCGACCTATCCCCAGTGAAGTCATCTGCTGAAACAACCGGCTGAAAATAATCAAACAATAAAGTCGCCATCGAACGTCTTTTATCCCACGTGGAGGGAAAGGTAAACATTGAGAAAACCTGAGAAGGGATAAGTCACGGTCTTGTGACCGAGAGATCGGGTAAGGGAGTCTGTTAAGCGAGGGGAAGGTATTAGCACCCCACACGCCCGTAGTACTCTATGGTATCCACTCTTGTTGTCTATCTTATGGATGTGTTTAATTTATGCTTACTGTTTACTATACTACTGAAGGGAGAATGCATGCAAAGGAAAGGAGAAAATAATGTAGGGAAAATAAAGTTTTACTCGCTTGGGCCCTACCTCAATGACTACGTATCCTTTTTGAGGAATCAGAGCTACCGTAGTTCGGCTCACATGTTTTTGTTTGTTTGTGTTTTTTATGGACGAAGTTAATTCCGCCTTCTGCCACAACTCGACCTTTGGAGACTTATGCGTTGGCACAGAAGTAAATTAATCATGTCCTTACCTGAAAAGGGTTTTAGAGAAAAGGTGCTCGAGTGCACAAAATGGTTTGAATTTGGTTTGTGTTTTATTACCTTGAAAAAGGATTTACGTATGATTAGCATGTTTTTAATTGGCTAAGAAAAGAATTTTTTGTTTTAAATGCAAGGATGCAAAAAGGGGAAGAAAAGAGTCTAAGGGAGACTAGTCTATTTCTAACCCAATGTTATCATACAATGGTGGTCCTAAGGTTTGGATTAACAAAAGGGAAACGTCTACCTAATGTTAGCATGCATGGTTTACAATCTAAGTTCTAACTCGCATCCGAACGGAGCAAGCGCATCCTAAGGGAACACGGTATGTACAAGGATAAAGCAAACAAGCTAATAAACTATAGAGAGTACACCTAGAGAGATCCTACCTAGGTTAGCATGCCAAAGAAAGTCTAACAAAACTATCCTATAGGGAACATGTAATGAGAGTGAAGTCGTGATCTCAACTTCTAAATTGAGTGACTCATCGATCAACGAGAAATAAAGGAAAACGATAAAATCCTATAGGGAGCATGCACTGAGAGCGAAGTCGTGATCTCAATTCCTAAATTAAGTGACTCATCAATCAACAAACAAAGAAGCAAACACGAGCACAACACATATAGTAAATGAAGTGCAGAATGCCTGCTACAGGTCTTTAAACAGCGACTTCGAGCGCACGCTCTTTATTTCCTACTTCTCATGATGTCTAGAAAGCAATAAAGTGCGAAAATGAGGAATAAAAATGAGAAATTACCAAACGGATATCAATCTGTAGCGAAGCGTATCAAAACAAAGAAACCCAGAGAACTTCGTGCAAGCTTCACATTAACTAAAGAGAAATAATCAGAAAATCGGATGTAGAAGATAAGCGTTAGAGCATCCATGTAAAAATAAACCATATGCATCTGAATCATCACATAATAATCCTGCACAAAAACTATATAATGCGGAATAATCTGCCAATGTCTCATGGTACGAGAAATCTTTGTTGGAAGCTTGCACACAATAAACCAAATGAGTTAGCAATTAACAATATAACTTAACTCAAGCCTCACGTCATGATCATCACATATCATAAAAATACCCCTCATGCCAAGAGAATCGGATCAAGGATACGAAATTAACAAAACGCGTTAAAATCCTAATTCTAATCATGTGTTAAACATTAATTCAATTAATTCCTAAGACTAATAGAAAAATTATGGAAAAAAAAATCATCAAATCAGGGATCAGCATATTAATGTCCACATAAAATTTTAGCCAAAAGTCATGAGAGAAAGTAACAACAATTGATTGATAAAATCTAAAGGTTAAATTAATTTTAAAGATGACAAAAGTGGTACATGGATCAGGAAGAGGGTGTAAACATAGACAAGCCCAAGGTACCCTAAGCCCAAATGAATCATTGGCTTAATCTTCACCATCTTTTGGTTTTTTTTATTTCTGATTTATATGTACAAAATAAATAATAATAAAATTAAAGAAAGGATTTACAAAATGGTGAAACGGTGTCGTACCAAGTTCATAGTGTTAGGGTACATATTTGTGACGCTCCCAATTCCATGAACAGAATTCGTCTCCTCTCTCAACCGCGGCAGAGAAAAACTATTTTCCCTCCTTCTCCAATTCAACAATTTGGTTCATCAACACCTCATCGTCTCTATAGCGACCCCGCCTCCATCAACCACCATTTCTATCATCCTTCTCTGTGAATTCACGCGCGGTCACCATTCGTTTTCATATCCATTAGAATCGCTCTCTGATGGCGCTTCACGGTAACGAAGATATCGAATAGAAGTCCAGATCTTCTTCAAGGAGAGATTTAGGTAGACATTAAGATTCTGTCAATTCTTCTCCTTGCATTTTTGATCTTCTTCTAACTTTCGACTCTGAGACTTCTTCTTCTGATTTTTCGCACGATTCTTTGTGATTTTTCTTGTTTGTGTAGTGATACTGATCTTGTGTTGTCGAACAGTGTTGACGCCGCAGATTTAATATTGTTGAAGATGGAAGTGGCACGTTAATGTTATTGCGGATGCAGATGTTGTTGCGAATGCAGGGAGTTATGGTGCTGAAGTGATTTGCTGATGATGATAATGATGATTGTTGTTTCGGATTGCTGATGCAGAGATGAAGATGATGCTGAAGATCTCAGAGAAAGATGAAGATTATTGTTGGAGCATGATGATGAAGATCTCAGAGAAAGATGAAGATTATTGTTGGAGGATGATGATGAAGATGTTGTAGCAACTTGAAGATTGAAGGTTGATGAGGAATCTCTTGATGCGGTTCAGAGAGAGTGAGAGGTGAGTTTTTTCTCTCATTTTTTATGATTTTTCTGTTGAATAGTTGTTATTGAATCTTCTCTTCCATTCTGTGAATTTTCTACTTTTCTGTTATCCTCTTCCCGTTTTTGATGAATTGGGTTGTACCTTATGTTATCCTCCTCCTCCCTCTTCTAATTTGAATTCTGAATTCTCCCCCTTTTTTACATTGTCGAATTCTGTGGAGAGTTTTTTTTTAAGTTTGTTGCAAGCAGTTAGAGGATTCTGTTAGGGAATTTTGCAGGTTAGTTTTGACAGTTAGAGCAGTTAGGGGTTTTTATTGGTTCATGTTTCGGAATCTGCTAGAATTCTGTTAGGATTCTGTTTGGTGGTTATAGAGGGCTGATTAGAATCAGTTAGGAGGTTGTTAGGAAGTTAGAAGGGGTTTAGTTAGGAAATCCTGTTAGGACAGTTAGGAATTGGTTCAGTTTATTAAACAGTTGGGTGGAGTTGTTTTTGGAAATTAGTTGGAAAATGGTTAGCAAGAGTTTGGGAGGTTATAGAGCTATATATGTTATAACAGTCAGCTTTTTTGTTATAGGGGTTTGTTAGCGAGACAATTAATTTCGGTTAAGAGTTTTTTCTTGGGATGCTTGAAAGTCAGTTGGAGGTTGGCAAATGAATTCTGATGTCTTCTGTTATGTAGCTGAACTGGTAATTATGTTTAAGTTTGCTAGGAATAGTCAGGAAATTGTTATGAGTTTTTTTTTAGAGGTTGTTGGCGGTTCTGAAAATTAGTTGCACGGTTGTTTAGAAGTTGGTTAAAACAGTTAGCTGGGGATCTCTGTTATGGTTTTGCTGGAAACTTTCCACTCCATTTTGTTTTCTTTGTTGCTGGAGGTTAGTTAATAAAGTCAGTTGGTTATGGAAGTTTGAGTTGGTTAAAAGGATGAGAAAATGTCAGTTACGGTAGTTAAGAGGTTTGGAATTAGTTCTCGTTTATTTTATGAAATTTTATCTATTATTTTTTGTGAAGCTTTTCCTGTAACTGGATCTGTTACATTTTGTTATGATCTCTGTTAGAAGTTGGTTTTTTGGAGGAAATTTTGTTACTTTCCTGGTTTTCTAAAATGTGCAGGGTTGTTTGTATTGTGGCTTTTAAGATTAGTTTCTTTAATGATGCATGGCTGTTTTGGGTGATACGGACATGTTTTTATGGCAAGAGGTTTGAAGGAAATGATGAAAATATCATGGTTCAGCACATAATAGCGAGTGGTATGAAGAGTTGTTCGTGATAAGAATTGGCCATGGAGCCGTTCTTGAAGACTTAGGATAGGCTTATGCTTTGTTTTACGTATAAATTGAGTGTAACTATGAATGTTGTAGATGAAACTTAAAAGGATGTCAATTCAAACTTGAATCATTCCTGTAATATACTTGAGTTTTCTTTTGTGACGTAATTGGAATGAAGTATTTGAAAAGTTGGCAAGGTAACAAAGTTCTTGAAACATGGCAATACACCGTAATCTTGCATTGTAACCTTGTAAATCCAAATGATACATTTTTCGAAACATCTTTCTCTTTCTAATTTTCAAGCACTTTTCATTGGTTGACACATGAAGTCTTGCTTTTTAAGAATGTAAGAGGACTTTCTTTATTTGACATTTCAAAACAATCTTCAAATTGCAACTTGCATAACCTTAATTTTTTTCTTCAGCCTTACTATTTTGGATGCTTGAATGTCTTCAAATGAAATATTTTGGTTCCTTCCTTGCCCATAACAATTTGAATGAAATCATGGATGAAAATCCAAAGATTCGTATAAGACATAGTAGGAAGACTTGTAACACCCTTAAGTTGATAGCACAACTGTAGCTCTGATTATTGAAATGAGACACCTTATACTGATCATTAATCTCTAAAATTGATTAATCACTGCAAACACCATGAAATGCATCTTTGTCCATGATCCCTCAGAGCTTTAGGTAAACATAAGCTCTTATAAGAAACCTTAATCCAATGAAACCTTAATTTTCCATGTATACCACCAAGTTTCCTTCAATAACTTTCATTTTGATGAGGTCTCTTAAATGATGATATCCATTGATGAACTCAAGACTTCACTGAGAATTCCCCTTGAATAGCACATTGATTAGGGAAATAAACCCTAATCAAATGATGATGATGAGTACAGGAAGATGATGCTTGTAGAGTCTCTGTTCCCTAGCTCATGGTCCTTCAGATGAGACTTTGGAATGCCTTGTGCTGTAGGCAACCATGTAGTTATTTCACGTGACGGATTAGTGAAGCCAAAGTCTCGAAGAGACAAAAATCTTTGATGATGTACAGTCAAGTCATGAGCATTCATCAAATGTTATTGAGTATAGGACATAAACCCTTATCAAGATTCTTGAGCTTTCTTAGTTGAAACAAACCCGGCAAAAGATAGAGAAATCCTAATGTACAAGCGAAACCTTGATCTCCATGACCCTCGATTCAAATACCAAACCTTGATTATTAGTGTATGCACAATGCATTAGATGACCTAATGGAGGAGTATGTACATGACGATGCATAAGCCCGATAAAAGTAAAAAGGGTAGGACAAATTTTTGGTATTACAGCGCATATCATGGACATTAGTGAATATTCCACCGGATCATTAATTAAAAATAGATTTGAAAAAATTAAATGGCGCCTTGTCATTGGTTGAGAGATGACACGTTGGTCATCTTCAACCTCCATCCACCGAATTGCAGGTCTCATAAACTGTAAAATCATGAACTCATACTTGTGTCATTCGCTTCCTCTCTTTAAGACGATTTCAATGGTACCCTCGCGAAAAATTTATATAAATTATAGCTCATCCGATTTGAAGAAAACCAGGAGAAAAAAGTAGAATAGGGATTTGAAAATTCATGATCAAAACTCACTTCCAGTTAAAAAACAAATGAAGCGATGAGTATCAGAGTGATGAGAGCTTCGTTGTAGTAACAAATTTTTGAGATAATTGACGGGGGAATCTACTTGTTGAAGTTCAAATTCAGAGCTCTGAAACTTGACTTGGCTAGCACGATTTAGGACACTTCAAGGCTTGGTTCTTCTTCTGTTAGCTTCAGTGAAGTTCATGGATGAATAATTAGCAAAGAAAATAGATTGACAAAGGATGTAGGACCAAGTTTGAAGTTACAGAATTATGAGATATAGAGAGAGTTTGGAAGGGTGATTTTGGTTGTCCAACCTTGCGAAAATGAGTGGAATTGGGTCTGTATTATAGGAGAAGTGAATGTAATGCTGAAAGAGGGTGAATGATAAGCAATCAAGTGAAATCATGCACACTCTGATCATGACAAAAGTGTGACTTGCAAGTTGTCAAAACTCAACCATTTCTTATGTTTTGATCCTTAATCCGGCCTTAGCAACTTTGTTAAACATGTTTAAGTGGAAAACACGCACAAAATTGGTGTTTAAAAGCCACATTATGAAAATCAAAATCTGACTATTTTGACAAAATCAATTTCAAGGTGCCACCTTTGAATCCTTGGTGCACATAGCTCGAGGGGCTTTATGATCTCATTATTTTTGCTATGGAAATATTTCACCACAAACTTCACAATGTGCCAAGAAAGGAAGGTTTTGGATGCTTGACTAAAAATTTATGATCAATTGAAATCGTGAAAAACACACTGAATTGTGGACTTAGAAAATTTCCAAGTTTTGAGTTCAAAAGTGACTTATAATCTCTTTCCTTCAAAGATGGCCTTCCATTCAAAATTATGTTTTGTTCAATGAAGATGGAATGAAGTAGACTTCTTTAAGAACATTGTGAAACTTGAATCATCCAAAAAAACTCCAAAAATTGAGAGAGTTATGACCTTGTGAAGTTGATGGAAATCCATAAAGTGACCTATATCTTTTGAACTCTTATGGCATCTTCTAACCATTTTCAAACTTTACACATAAAAGAAAAGTTGAAGATCACACTCTTAAGATTATGGAAGAATAATGGGCTCAAGGAGATAAAAAATTGACCAAGTTATGATCATTTGAAGTTAAACCCTAAAATTCAAAGACCTTTTAAGGATACTTGTAATCTTTCTCAATCATTAACGATCTTCCATTCAAAATAAGCCTTAGGTTTTTGAAGAGAGCTAGTTAAGGACCCTTTAAAGAGAATCATGTCTTTGGAGTCACTCAAATATCTCAAAAAAATGAGTAAGATATGGTCCTTGGAAGTCATCGAACCCTAGCTCAGAGAGTGCCAAAAATGACTTGAAACCCCTTTCAACATATGATAATTTTTCTTGCACAATTGGATCTTGTCATATGAAGAGAGGTTGTTGTTGATGATGGTAAGAATATATAGCAAAAAGAACATACTCAAAATGTTTAAAATTGAGAGTGTTATGCACTTGTGATCACTAGATCAAACATTTTCTCAATTAGGTCAAGCTTATTGAACCAAACTTTGAAAATTTTGATCTTTCTTGACAAAACAAAGCATGATGAATCATAATAGGTCTTTAAATGATATTATCTTGAAGCACAACCAAAAAATGGAGCTTAAGTCTCAATGAATCTTATTGAAGAAGGCATGGAAATAAACACATGAACATATCTCTTTGATGAATGTTAACACCAACCTTGAGGAAAGTTTGACCTAAATAAGGTGAGGTAATTCTTTGAACCACAAATCTTTGACATCATGGACATAGACTTGAAACTTGAGCTCTTGCAATCCATTGAAGAGTCATTTTATTGAGAACCAACCCTCAACTCTAGGTTTGATGGTGAGATGAATGTAATTGTATCACCCCCCTACAATATGAACATTTAAAGAAATATATATACATATTTTGATGTTAGTTCAAAGAAAACACGTACAAGATACACACTTAAAGGTGCTTGGTAATCCCTCAAGAGTAAAATTAAATAAATGATGAAGATAGGGAGAACCAACCCTAATGTGTGATCTTGTTGTATTGATAAAAGTGAGATGATGAGAAATCTTAGGGGGAAAATTGGGTTATAACAGCGAGGAAGCTAGACATTGGATATATCATTTATAGCTATGGAGATTTCCCAAATGTTCCGCTAATTGGGTCACGTGGTTGCATCAATTACAACCCTACTTTATCTTTGCGACAACTTGGGTACCCTTTGGAGGATAAACCCCCTAATGAACAACTTTAACAATTAATCATTCATGGCATGTGTAAAAATGACCGAGTGTTACAACATAGTTTAGTTCTACATCCTTGTAAGATTTTTGATGATAACAAAAAATCAAAGAACAATTATGCTTCCTAAATAAGTATTTTGTTTTGCAGGGAAGTTATGATGTAAGAAGCACAGAAGATGAGATAGATCATTGTTAAAACTTTGTTATGACCATCTTACGTAGAAGCAATCTGTGCAACACACTTAAATAAAGTAGTTTTGGTGTTACAACTTCTGAGTGCACTAAACGCTGTGAACAAAGAACTATGTTATTTTGTTACGTAAAGTTCTGGAAAGAAGTAAAAGAGTCTCAGCGGTAACATTCAACTTCTGATGTGATCTTTAGAAAGCATTTTCTGAAGCGTTACATTTTATTCATGGCTATTCAAAAGTAACGGCTGAAAGAGGACAAGAATCTCTATGTTTGGAAAGTTCATTAACTATTATTTATCAACATTCCAAAAGCACCTCTCATGCATTGCCTATATAAACAAGACATGAAGAAGAAATCGTTTACGATTTTGGCTTCACACTGCAAACGAGAAAATATCACTACCTTCAATCCATTGTTTTTCAATTGTGTAATACATCACTTTTGTGATACTGTTTTTTGTTAGAAAACATATTTTGTACACACTTTCAAATATAGTACTGAGTAATACCTTGGGAAAACTGGTTTGTGGTTTAAACTCAAGAAGACTTTGACAGTTGTCATTATATCTGTGTAATCAAGTTTGATTAGTTGATTAAGACCTCATTTGAGAGAAGTGAAATCACCTTGGCGGGTGGACTAGAGTAGTTTGAGTTCAAACGAATTAGGATAACCAACGTGTCTTTTATTTTAAGTTTTAAAAACCCCAATTCAACCCCCCCCCCTTCTTGTGTTTTTCCATTCTTCAGTTGGTATCAGAGCGCCTGGTTCTGAGTGCAAACACTTAACTGTGTCAGAAAAATATCCAAGCAAGAAAAACACTATAGTGGGACCAAGTCAGAACATCATCAATGATTATCATGATGATAAAGACAGAATCAGCGGCAAACCTCCAATTTTTTATGGTGAAAACTTTGATTACTGGAAAGACGAAATTGAAAGTTTCTTTCTAGCTCATGACGCTAATCTCTAGGATATGGTGAATGATGGGTACATACATCCAGTTGACGAAAGGAGTCAGAAAATCGATAGAAAAAGAATGACAGATCATCAAAAGAGAGAATTCAGAAATCATCACAAAGCGATAACAACTCTCTGGAGTGCTATCTCGTACATAGAGTATGAGAAGATCACAAACAGAGAATCAGCAAAACACATGTTTGACTCCTTGAGAATGACGCATGAAGGCAACACGTAAGTCAAATAAACCAAAGTGTGATATGGTGGGAGAACTGACTTGATGTGTTTTGTGTTTGTGTTCGCAAATGTTGCGGTTTAGCAAGAATCGCCACCGACTTTTCTTTTATCCAATAAGGAAAGGTGAAAAAGCACAGGAAAGACCTTTAGAGATGTTTTCTTGAATTCGTGGGGTACATTATGAAAAGGGAAGGTATTAGCACCCTTTTCATCCATGGTTTTCCATGGGCTATTAGTTACTCTCTAGATCACTTGCTTTTGTTTGAATGTGCTTGTGGTGTGGGTTTTGAAATTATTTTGGAAATGTGACATTGTAATGATTCTCTTTTCTATAAGAATGCGTACAAAGTTTTGTTTTGAAAATAGTTCCAAGAGGTGTTTGTGGGATGTGTTTTTGAAAGTGATTTTGAAAAGGGTTTCCTTTGTAATGGCTCTCATTACTATAAGAACGCGTACAAAGTGTTTTTTTTCGAAAGTGTTTCAAAATGAGAGTGTTTGGTGTATAAAATGTTTTTGTTGTGAGCAAGCGAGTAACTAGGAGTGAATCTACCTACTCAAAAGGTCTTAATTGTGCTTTTCTTCCTCCTTTAGATGTTGCTATCTTATCATTGATTTGGTAAGAAGCCCCATTATTGGATGTGAAGGGACGGGCATTGGGGCGTTTGTATAGTCATAGAAGGCAACCCATGGAACATTTTAGCAATGTCGTTTTAGGGACTAGATCGTTTACCGAAGGTAACATCGAGGGTCATCGAGGGACTATGATCTTTTATCAAGGGTCTTTTGCTAAAATGCCCATGTTCGAGGGAAATGACTATTTTTCCGATAGACAACAAGTGAGATTACCCTAAGGGTGTGTGTGTGTGTGTGCAAGTGTGTTTGATTGCATGCACTTAGTCTTGATTAGGGTTAATCTATTTGTTGGTTTTAGTCTTGCCATACACGCCTAATTACTATATAGTATAAGGAAAACAGTAAATTGCAGAAAATGAAATTCTACGCTATTACAATATTTAGGGGATGGGGGTACATATGTATGAATGGGGATTGCAAGTAAAAATAAGTCCTAAGTTACTACTAATACCATATTGAAATGTACAATATAAGAAAGAAACGGACTTGTTTAGAAAATGTTTTTTGTCTTAAGGAAATAAATTAAAAGGAAAATATTTTTATTTTTTTTCTATGTTAATAAAAAAAAGAGTTAATATTAAAATGATGAAAAAGAAGATAAATGAAAGATAGAAACAGTGTTGCTGCAAGCAAAATAACAAGGATCAGAAGTTCCGGAGTCAGGAACGCTATGACTCAGCAGGAAACGTCAGTGGGTATCAGAAGTTCTGAGTTTGTACACTCTGAGGTCCTGCAAGACACGTTAGAGGAAAAACATAGAAGTTTTGGATTGCTATGTGCTAAACTTCAGAATGTTAGAACAGTGAAAAAACCTCAGAAGCTCTATGCGTGTCAAAACAGTAGGAAGAACTCAGAAGTTTTGTATGGTGCTAAGACAGTGAACGAACAATCAGTACTTCAGCATGTTATCAGCGCATGAAAATTGAAAGTTTAGTGTATTTGACATGTAAGAAGAACTCAGAAGTTATGTGATGTGTTAGAACAGTGAGTGAACAATCATTAGTTCAGCATGTTATCAGCGCATGAAAATCAGAAGTTATAAGTGTTAAAACAGTGAGTGAACATCAGAAGTTCAGTGTGCATTAACAGTGAGGAGAACTCAGAAGTTCTGTGTTGTGCTAAAGCTGTGAGTGAACATCAGAAGTTATATTCCAAATATAAACTCTTAATCAGCACATCAGCAATTTATTTAGTTCTTAATAAACAGCAAATCAAAAGGAATAGCACAACAATTTATAGAAGTTCTAATCCTAAATCTAAGTCTATCCCTAATCAAGAAGTTCTGATCCATAGTTTTTTCAACTTAAGCAAAGATATGTACAACATTAATACTATGATATTTACATGTTAATGATGTTCAAAGTGAAAAAACAAGCAAAGTCAAGAAGACTTACCTTGAACCTGGAGCGTGCTTGGAGCTTTGAGTTGCTGCCTTAGGATGTTCTGAGTCAGCAAGAGAAACGGAAGAGGAAATGCCAAGCTCTTTGATTCAAAAGTAAGAACAAAGGTTTTGGTTTTCTGTTCTGGATTTTTTTATGGAAGTATCGCAGCTTTCTTTTCTCTTTTGATAGTTCTCTCTTTCCAAAAGCCAGCCCCTTGAACGTGTGATGGAGCAAAGTATTTATAGGTGAATTTGTTGTGATTTTGGGGGGAAAGACAAATGGGATTTTTAAATCAATTTTGTCATCCTACTCCCTTGCTTTTTCATCACCGTTTTCGTATGCTAGTATGGTGTAATTATGGTATGCAGGCGTAGGCTGAACTAGCTGCTGATTAGCAGCTTTTAACCATGCTTAAGCTGGAGTTGTCAGCAGGGTTTAAGGAAAATAAAAATAAATGGGCCTAGTATCAGAGTTTTCTATCCCAAGACAGTAGAGGTACACATGGTAGAAATCCTTTGGATAAAGACTCGAAAGTGGTTGTGAGCATTAAATGAGCATTAAATGATGATGAGACTTATCACAACCAGAAATCCTACAACGTGAGATTCTAACCCATGGCTTAGTTTTGGATCAGAAGTTCTGCTTCAGCGTAGCATCTATCCTCTGATCTTTGTATCTTCTGGCTCCATCATGTTCTGAAGGAACTTTCAGACTTTCTAGAAAGCTTGCAGCATGCTTCTTAACCTTCTTTGAATTACCCTGGCAAACTCTGACTGAAGCTTTTGTGAAAACTTGCCCAGAAGTTCTGACCAAACTCTGCCTTGAGAGTGTCCAGAATTTGCTGAGTGTTATGGTGATAATCTGGTCAGAAGTTCTGAGTTTTGCCATGCTTCTTAAACACTTAGAAAAATTTCTAAGTATTTAGAATTTGACTTTTCCAAAGTAAAATTTGACTTTTGAAATTCTTGATGAAGCAAACTTCATATTCCAACATGTCTTTATGACATATGATTTTTGAGATTTGATTTTTATGCAAAAGTCAAAGTTAGACTTCTCAATGTGCAAATGACCATTTTGCCCTTGTGAGTGAATTTCTTGGAAATTTTGTAGTTCAAGGCTTGGAAGCAAACTTGAGGATCCAGGGTGATTCTTTATGAAATGAGAGGGCAAATTTTGGGGTACAATAATTTTCCCTGTTCAATCTTCTTACACCTGAAGAGTTAGATTGGTAATTCTGCCATTCGTGACTTGAAGGTGGAAGATGATTGAACACTAGAGTGCCCAGAAATTTGCAGTAGAAGATGTGTTAGTTGATAAATGTAGGGAATGGGCTTAAAGATGCCATTTGGAGAGATAATGGATAGTTGTTAGAGATGGGCTTAGAGATGCCATCTAGAAATGATTGCTGGATTGTATCTATAAGCTAGAACTGGATGATTGCCAGCATGGCGTCCGTGTCTGGAGCGCATCTGAACTGTATCGGAAGGTTGGGTTGTTTGATGATGAGTCCGTGTAAAAACTTCATCTTGGAAAGAGAAGGAACCCGTGTAGGGTTACTTGATGATGAGTTCGTGTAAAACTTCATTTGAAATTTCCTGAGAAGGAACCTGTGTAGGGTTGCTTCATGATGAGTCCGTGTAAAACTACATCTGAAATTTCCTGAGAAGGAACCTGTGTAAGGTTACTTCATGATGAGTCCGTGTAAAAATGCATCAGGAAAGGAGGAAGAACCTGTGTAGGGTTGCTTCATGATGAGTCAGTGTAAAACTTCATCTTGGAAGGAAGGAACTGGTGTAGGGTTGCTTCATGATGAGTCCGTGTAAAACTGCATCTTGGAAAGAGAGGAACCTGTGTAGGGTTGCCTAATGATGAGTCCGTGTAAAACTTCATATGAAATTTCCTGAGAAGGAACTTGTGTGGGGTTGCTTCATGATGAGTCCGTGTAAAACTGCATCTGGAAAGGAGGAAGAACCTGTGTAGGGTTGCTTCATGATGAGTCTGTGTAAAACTTCATCTTGGAAGGAAGGAACCTGTGTAGGGTTGCTTCATGATGAGTCTGTGTAAAACTTCATCAGAAATTTCTTGAGAAGGAACCTGTGTAGGGTTGCTTCATGATGAGTCTGTGTAAAACTGCATCTTGGAAAGGAGGAACCTATGTAGGGTTGCCTGATGATGAGTCCATGTAAAACTTCATCTGGAAAGAAGGAACCGGTGTAGGGTTGCTTCAGCTGGTCGAGTAGATAGTTGTCCTGTCTGGTTTCAGGTATTAATATTTGAATTGAGAAAGAAAGATAGTTTTCCTGGCTTGTTACAGGTGTTAATCTTCAATCTCTTCATGTAGATGGTTTTCCTGGCTTGTTACAGGTATTAATCTATAATCATTCGTCCACGAATAGTTTTCCTGGCTTGTTACAGGTATTAATCTGAAACTTGAAAAGGTTGATGGTAGCCATATGTTGATTGACCTTTTCATGAAAAAGGTAAAATGTTAGTTGTATGCAATATCATGATGTATGAAATGCATGATATCATGATGTTCTCAAAAATAAATGAGATTGTGTTGTATGCACTTATCATGTATGTAAATAGGATGTATGAAATGTGAAATGTTAATGAAGGTATTTTTGTCTGGGAAGATAAATCCTTGACAAATGTTGGGGAGTCATTAAATCCTAGACTGTTGTTGAAGAGTTGGTGTGCCTTCAAACTTTGCTTAGAATATTTCCACCGGGGATTCCTGTTTTGTTGTGTGAGGAGAAATCTGCTGGGGAATATTGAAAACTCTTTGGGGAGAATGTTTATTCATGCTTGGGAAAAGAGTTCAGGAGTCTCGGTTGTTCGTTGCTCTACTGGGGTCGAAGTTGAACCGATATCTGGTCGGGTCCAGGTTTCATAGTAACTTGCTGGGGATTATAGAGCAGTCTACTGGGGAAAGGGAGTTGTGGTCCTTTGATTTGTAGTAGTTGGAAAGGTAAACTCAAACTGGGGAATTTTTAGTTTATTGGGGAAATAAACCCTGTTGCCGGTCTACTAGAGAGGTGATGACTTCGTCGGGGAAAGTCCTCGAGGATTCTTGAGGTTGTCTCAGTTGGGGAAAGGTTTTCAGAGATTAAACTCTGGCTGGGGAATCATCCTATGAGAAGGATTTTGGGGAGATTTATCACGGCCCCTAGTAGCGAGTGTTTGTGGCACTGCCTGGAAATGTTTGACTGTACGTAACCCTTTGTCGGGATTGACGTTCAATGCCTCAAGTGACGGGGATGGAGCCCTGCCCCTGGTTACTCTGCAATTCTTGAGAGATTTCTTGGAATCTTGACTGGACTGCCCCAGGTGTGCTGGATAGTGTCATGTCATGTCCCCCTGTTGATAGGAGATTTGTCAATGGGAGTGTCATCCTACTTGAATTGATTTTGTTCACTGAGAGAGCTTTCGTTCACTGGATATTCATTGTGTGAATTGTTCCGCTGTCAAACAAATAGCCATATGCAAACAGTGATATTCAAGTAATGCAAAGTTTATGTTTGTCTTAAAATTTTGAAAAATGCGTTTTAGCGAGTAAGGAAATTTTGTAAGAAAAATTCAACTCAATATTTAGAGTAAAGCTCTACAGGAGTCATGATACCTTTTGTAACAGTATGCTTTCGAACTAACCCATGCTTCAATTAGGACTTTTGAAGGGATGCAACGTGGCTTGGTTCACGGTTTAAGAAACAAAGGATAAAGGCTCAAAGTGTATTTGTACCCACCCGTTCTTTGTGATGTTCTTCAGTCTTAAGCTCAGTTAATTGTATGTTTGAACTCCAATTGAGTCTGGAATGACGTTTTAGTGATGGTTCAGACAAGTTAAGTTTGTCGGAAGGTAGTCCTTTTTGCAATATTTTATCATGTTGTTGAGGATTTGTAGTGACCCTTTTTTTTATTTGTTATCCCTGATTTTTGTCTGACTGTTCTTGTTTTAAGATTACAGCCAGCGGGATGCCCAAGTTTTCTTTAAGTCTCCTTTGTAGGTTTTGACTTAGAGGGCTTTTCTTTTTTTTTAGAGATAATGACTGCCTATGTGATAAGGAACCATCACCGTCTTTTGATTTTAGAGGAATGTTTTTGATGTCATTCGTTGTATTACGAAATGAGAGTTTGCGGCTAAACGCACGTTTGAATCAACTACCCTGCCCCAGGTTTTGATTAAAGGTTTCAATTTTTTGTGAAAAAAAGAAAACTTCTACTTCTTTGGCTCGAAGGGGTTGACTAGGGATTATCTTCCTTATAACTCTAGTGTTTAGGATTTGAAAGAATGCATGTACATCGTCAGCAAGGTCTGTCCAAAAGCATACTGTATGAGATTATGGCATTGTTTTCGTCATCCTCCCTCTAAATGCTTGTAACTTTTAGCAAGAGTTGAATGTCATAAAGAGAGTAAAAAGAATAGTTTAAATGTAATGAAAATGAGTGGATCAAATCAAGACAAACATATGCAATGCATTAATGAAACAAAGTTTGACATTAATAGGTAATTGTTTGAATAACAAAAGAGATTACAACTTGAAAATTCAAATGAACAAGAGATTTCAATGATTTGTCATAGGAGCAGTGATTATGTTTGGAGTCTCCAGAGGGTCAAACTCGATATCCTTGGCATTAATCATGTTCTGAATTTTGTACTTCAATGCCCAATAATCGTTAGTGTCATGCTCGGGATTGTCAAAATGATAAGCACATGTTGCATTAGGATTGTAGTTAGGAGAAGAAGTTTTGGGGTTTGGATGAGGTCCTATCAATGCAATCAGATTCATCCTCAACAAGTGTTGTAGCGCTTGAGACAGTGGCATGTTGATGTTGGTGAACTGTCTTTTAGGCTCGTCTGGCCTTCGTTGATTTCCCTTTTTCTGTTGTGGGCGCGATGCAGAACCGAAGATCAGAACTTCCCCAACGTGCTGGTCATGAAGATTATTTTAACCAGTCACTTCATTGGACTCTTTCTTCTCATTGTATGGCTTTTTCTGAGCATCAGAGGGTGTAGCTCCTTGGATCTTTCCACTTTTGATGTCGGATTCAACTCTTTCGTCAGTCAGTATTAGCTCGGTGAACCCGGCTGAGGAGCTTCTGATTAGGTGTTTGAAGAAAGGCCCTATCAAAGTTCCCATGAAGATGTGAATCAGCTCCCTGTCAGTTAAAGGGGGCTGCACCCTACCAGCCAGATCTCTCCACTTTTGAGCATACCCTTTGAAGCTCTCGTTGGAACCCATGGTCATGTTCTACAATTGCACACGAGTTGGTTTAAGATCAACATTGTACTGATACTGCTTATAGAAAGCAACAGTTAAATCCTCCCAGTTGTGGATGCGAGAACTCTCCAATTGATAGAACCATTTGAGTTGGGTCCCTACTAAGCTTTCTTGGAAGAAATGGATCCAAAGCTTCGGATCAGTTGTGTATGGTTGAATCTTGCGGACATAAGACTTTAAGTGCATCTTAGGGCAAGATACTCCATCGTACAAGACAACGGTAGGGATTTTGAACTTTGGAAGAATGACCACTCCAGAAACTAAACCCATGTCTCTTAAATCCAATCCAGGTATCTGTTGAATCTCCATAGCATTGAGGCTCCAACTATTTGTACTTGTCATCAGTGGGAGGATATTGTTCCTCGGAGTAGTCAGCTTCAACTTCATCAATCTCTAAATTATGGTCTTCTTCGATACTATCCACCGTTTTGGACTGAGTTGAAAGATCTAGAGCTCTCTTGACTGGTCCTCCAGGTCTTCTTCCCAAGCTCAGGACGCCTATTGATTTCTTGTATTTTTTCTTCTTGTCTTTGAGAAGAGTCTTCAGGTCCTCTTGCCCCTTAGCCATAGCCAGGAACAATTGTTGAAATTGAGCGTTTTGAGCTTGGAGATCTTTCACTGTTTGCTCCATATCCATCTTACTGAAATAAACAACAGGAAGATAAGGAAACCTGTATGGGAGAAATCTGTCATGATATGATGCATGATATGTGGATGCATGTTTTCAAGGATCTCGCGGGGTAAACAAGAAAAAGTTAGAAGTTGAACTTTGATCAACATTTTTTATTAGAGAACTTTGTATCAGTGGATGTCCTTCCACGAGAATCAAGCTCACCATGTCAAGTGGGTCATAGCCCTTGACTCAAGTTGTTGTACTTGACGGCGTTTGGGTAGAGGGAAATAAATCCTCTCGCCCCTTGATAGACATCTGGTTCAACGTGACCCTGCATCATAGGCCCTCGAGATCCTTGAAATGGTTATTGAAAATGCTATGGTATGATGTTATGATGTTATGATGTTATGTACAAATATGTGAGGTAAGCAAGTTTATATACAAATAATCATATTCACACAAAGCAGACAAGTCCTTAGGTTTAGGCTTGCATGGAGTTTATAGGTAAGTACCCTCTTGAAGTTTAGTTGGCTCAACCTATCCTAGTTAATAGTAACCGGGTTCTAAGGGATCTCAATATCACCGACCTTTCTTTTAGGCATTGTCTCAGCTCAATCAATCTTTTCTTACAGCCGAGATATCCCAAAATTCCGGTCTCAATGAGTGTAGCATCGAGCATCAACCAATTTTCAGCTCTACACCGAAACTGGTTATCTCACTACGTCCTAATGGCCAAGTTGTTCAATTAGGGTTCTAAAGTCAGTTAGTGATTCATGACGCCACTCAGCGGCCCCGTATTCTCCTCGATTCACCACGAGGGATACCGGTACCCACAAATACCTCACACTAACATAGCCATTGTTTCAACCATACCGGTCTACGCCGTATAGTTTCCACAATCTATTGCTATTTACCTAAAAAGGTGTCCCAGATCCGGGTGGAGGACCAACAGAGAACCATAATGTAAAGCATACAAATCAAACAATGAAAGAAATTAAAGGTGATACAACCCTAAGGTAACCCCACCCTGAAGTTTTTCCCCAGCAGAGTCGCCAGTTCTGTGATATGGTGGGAGAACTGACTTGATGTGTTTGTGTTTGTGTTTGCAAATGTTGCGGTTTAGCAAGAGTCACCACCAACTTTTCTTTTATCCAATAAGGAAAGGTGAAAAAGCACAGGAAAGACCTTTAGAGATGTTTTCTTGAGTTTGGGGGGTAGATTATGACAAGGGAAGGCATTAGCACCCTTTTCATCCATGGTTTTCCATGGGCTCTTAATTACTCGCTAGATCACTTTCTTTTGTTTGAATGTGCTTGTGGTGTGGGTTTTGAAAGTATTTTGAAAATGTGACTTTGTAATGATTCTCGTTTCTATAAGAATGCGTACAAAGTTTTGTTTTGAAAATAGTTCCAAGAGGTGTTTGTGGGATGTGTTTTTGAAAAGGGTTTCCTTTGTAATGGCTCTCGTTTCTATAAGAACGCGTACAAAGTGTTGTTTTTCAAAAATGTTTCAAAATGAGAGTGTTTGGTGTATAAAATGCTTTTGTTGTGAGAAAGCGGGTAACTAGGAGCAAATCTACCTACTCAAAAGGTCTTAAATGTGCTTTTCCTCCTCCTTTAGATGTTGCTATCTTATCATTGATTTGGTAAGAAGCCCCATCCTTGGATGTAAAGGGACAGACATTGGGAAGTTTGTATAGTCATAGAAGGCAACCCATGGAACGTTTTAGCAATGTCGTTTTAGGGACTAGATCACTTACCGAAGGCAACATCAAGGGTCATCGAGGGACTACGATCTTTTATCGAGGGTCTTTTGCTAAAATGCCCATGTTCGAGGGACATGACTGTTTTTCCGATAGGCAACAAGCGAGATTACCCTAAGGGTTCATGTGTGCAAGTGTGTTTGATTGCATGCATTTAGTCTTGATTAGGGTGATCTATTTGTTGGTTTTAGTCTTGACATACACGCCTAATTACTATACAGTATAAGGAAAATAGTAATTTGTGGAAAATGAAATTCTACGCTATTACAATATTTAGGGGATGGGGGTACATATGTATGAATGGGGATTGCAAGTAAAAATAAGTCCTAAGTTACTATTACAACCATATTGAAATGTACAATATAAGAAATAAATGGACTTGCTTAGAAAATGTTTTTTGTCTTAAGGAAATAAATTAAAAGGAAAATATTTTTATGTTTTTTTTATGTTAATAAAAAAAAGAGTTAATATTAAAATGATGAAGAAGAAAATAAATGAAAGATAGAAACAGTGTTGCTGCAAGCAAAACAACAAGGATCAGAAGTTCCGGAGTCAAGAGCGTTGTGACTCAGCAGGAAACGTCAGTGGGTATCAGAAGTTCTGAGTTGGTTCACTCTGAGGTCCTTCAAGACACGTTAGAGGAAAAACACAGAAGTTATGGATTGCTATGTGTTGAACTTCTGAATGTTAGAACATTGAGAAAACCTCAGAAGCTTTGTGCGTGTCAAAACAGTAGGAAGAACTCAGAAGTTTTGTATGGTGCTAAGACAGTGAACGAACAATCAGCAGTTCAGCATGTTATCAGCGCATGAAAATCGGAAGTTCAGTGTATTTGACATGTAACGAGAACTCAGAAGTTCTGTGCTGTGTTAGAATAGTGAGTGAAAAATCAACAGTTCAGCATGTTATCAGCGCATGAAAATTAGAAGTTCTAAGTGTTAAAATAGTGAGTGAACATCAGAAGTTCAGTGTGCATTAACAGTGAGGAGAATTCAGAAGTTATGTATTGTGAGTGAACATCATAAGTTCTATGCCATATTTCAACAATTAATCAGCACATCAGCAATTTATTCAGTTCTTAATAAACAACAAATCAGAAGGAATAGCACAACAATTTATAGAAGTTTTAATCCTAAATCTAAGTCTAGCCCTAATCAAGAAGTTTTTATCCATAGTTTTTTCTACTTAAGCAAAGATATGTACAACACTAATACTGTGATATTTACATGTTAATGATGTTCAGAACAAAAAAACAAGCAAAGTCAAGAAGACTCACCTTGAACCTGGAGCGTGCTTGGAGCTTTGAGTTGCTGCCTTAGGATGTTCTGAGTCAGCAAGAGAAACGGAAGAGGAAATGCCAAGCTCTTTTATTTAAAAGGAAGAACAAAGGTTTTGGTTTTCTGTTCAGGATTTTTTTATGGAAGTATCGCAGCTTTCTTTTCTCTTTTGATAGTTCTCTCTTTCCAAAAGCCAGCCCCTTGAACATGTGATGGAGCAAAGTATTTATAGGTGAATTTGTTGTGATTTTGGGGGGAAATACAAATGGGATTTTTAAATCAATTTTGGCATCCTGCTCCCTTGCTTTTTCATCACTGTTTTCGTATGCTAGTATGGTGTAATATTGGGATGCAGGCGTAGGCTGAACTAGCTGTTGATTAGCAGCTTTTAACCATGCTTAAGCTGGAGTTGTCAGTAGGATTTAAGGAAAAGCAAAACAAAGCATGGGCCTAGTATCAGAGTTTGCTATCCCAAGACAGTAGAGGTACACGTGGTGGAAATCCTTTGGATAAAGACTCAAAAGTGGTTGTGAGCATTAAATGAGCATTAAATGATGATGAGACTTATCACAACCAGAAATCCTACAACGTGAGATTCTAACCCATGGCTTAGTTCTGGATCAGAAGTTCTGCTTCAGCGTAGCATCCATCCTCTTATCTTTGTATCTTCTGGCTCCAGCATGTTCTGAAGGAACTTTCAGACTTTCTAGAAAGCTTGCAGCATGCTTCTTAACCTTCTTTGAATTACCCTGGCAAACTCTGACTGAAGCTTTTGTGAAAACTTGCCCAGAAGTTCTGACCAAACTCTGCCTTGAGAGTGTTCAGAATTTGCTGAGTGTTATGGTGATAATCTGGTCAGAAGTTCTGAGTTTTGCCATGCTTCTTAAACACTTAGAAAAATTTCTGAGTATTTAGAATTTGACTTTTCCAAAGTAAAATTTAACTTTTGAAATTCTTGATGAAGCAAACTTCATATTCCAACATGTCTTGATGAAATTTGATTTTTGAGATTTGATTTTGATCCAAAAGTCAAATTTAGACTTCTTAGTGTGCAAATGACCATTTTGCCCTTGTGAGTGATTTTCTTGGAAAATTTGTAGTTCAAGGCTTGGAAGAAAACTTGAGGATCCAAGGTGATTCTTTATGAAATGAGAGGGAAAATTTTAGGGTACAACACAAAGATATTGCTCTCATTCATGAATATGAAGCTTTCAAAATGGAAGAAGATGAAACCATTGAAACAATGTTCTCAAGATTCCAAATTCTGGTTGCTGGACTAAAAGTTCTGGATAAAGGGTACTCAACTTAAGATCATGTAAACAAAATCATCAGAAGTTTACCCAAGAAATAGAGACCCATGGTTACATCCCTAAAACTGGCCAAAGAACTGAACAAAATATCTCTTGAGGAACTTGTCAGCTCCCTGAGAAGTCAAGAGATAGAACTAGAAGAAGATGAGCCCCAGAAGCAAGGTAAGTCTTTAGCTCGTAAATATAATAAAAAATATGACCCCAAAGTTTTGCAGGAAAAAGAAGAAAACTCTGATGGATCCTCGTCAGAAGAAGATGAACTATATCTTCTCTCCAGAAGAGTCAAGCAGTTGCGGAAGCACAAGCAGAGGAAGTTCAGAATTTCCAGAAGAACAGGAAATCATTTTTAACCATCTTATGGATACAAAAAATCAAGTAATAAAATATTGTTTACGACGAATGCAATGAACAAGGTCATTACAAAATCTTCAAAAAGAGAAACCTAAAAAGAAGTTCTTTAAATAAAAGAAGAAAAGCCTCATGGCAACATGGGATATCTCATAATCTTCTGAAGCTGAAATAGAATCAGAAGATGAAAGATCTAACATAGCCCTAATGGCCAACGTATCAGATGACACTGGATCATCTGAATCAGAATCAGACTTAGAGGCAGAAGAGGTATTCTCTAACTTTTCTAGATCTCAATTAGAAGAAAGTCTATCATAAATTCTTGAAAGATATTAGCAACTTCGAGTCAAAAATAAGAACCTGAAAAAGGATCTAGTATCTGACTTAGAAGAAACTAAGAAACTGAAAACAGAAAACTATGACCTTAAAGAAACAAATTCTAAACTCGAAAATAAATTTCAAAAGGTTCAGAAAGAAATTATCTCTGAAGTTTCTGGTACCTCTGATAAGATCATAAAAGAATATGATCACAGCTTTCAAAATTTTCTTGCTAAAAACATATATAGGAGCAAGATGGCTTCAATGATCTATGGAGTTAGCAGAAATGGCGGAAAAGGGATATGATATAAGGATAAAGTATCTCGTGATACGGTGGGAGAACTGACTTGGCGTTTTGCGTTTGTATTCGCACTTGTTCGGTTTAGCAACAGTCGCCACCGACTTTTTATTTTATCCTAAGGAAAGGTCAAAAAGCACAGGAAAGACCTTTGAGATGTTTTCGTGGGTTCGGGGGGTAGATTATGAAAAGGGAAGGTGCTAGCACCCTTTTCATCCATGGTTATCCATGGGCTCTTAGTTACTTGTTTTAGATCACTTGCCTTTGTTTTTCAATTGCTTGAAATGGTGTTTTGTGTGTGTGGTTTTGAAAATGTTTTGAAAAATATGCCTTGTCTAGGCAACCATTGTAACAATTCTTTACTCGAATTTTTTATAAAGGTGTTTGTCTTTTTGAAAAGATGTTTCAATATTTTGAAAGTTGTTTTGGAAGTTGTGTTTGTGAAGTGTGTTTTGAAAAAATGGCAAGGATTGTTTTGCAAGTTTGATCAAGTAACTAAGAGTTGTCTACCTTATTTTACTCAAAGGTCTTTCTTATGTTTTTAACCCTTTTAACAGTGTTGTTTCACCATTGCATTTGGTGAACAACCTTGCGTTAGGATGTAAACAGGACGGGCGCGGGTCATCGTATACAATCATTGAAGGAAACTTGTGAGACGCTCTAGCAATTTTTGTAAGGGAAGAGATCGTTTTATCGAAGGCAACATCGAGGGTCATCGAGGGACTAACGATCTTTGTTTATCGAAGGGACATTTGTGGAGTGTCTCATACTCGAGGGACATGATTGCATTTTTCCGAGGCAACAAGCGAGGTTACCCTAGAGGTGCAAGTGTGAATTGTGTATTGATTTTCATGCATTTTGTCTTGTATTAGGTTATCTAGCGGTTGATTTTGAATCTTCGCATACAAACCCTAGTTACTATACAGTATATGGAAAGCGGTAAATTGCGGGAATTTAAAGTCTACGCTATTACAAATAAGTATCCGGGGATGGGGGTACAAATGTTTACAAATGGGGATGAGTCTCATCAGAATAGTAGTGTCCAAATATTATTTACAACCAAATCGAATCGTCACATTCTCAATGTAAAATATAGCAAGGTATAAGAATCAAAGATAAACAAAAGTATTGTGCCATGCATATGATTATTTACAAATGATTAAAGTTAAGTATTATTATTTATTTTTGTGTTTTTGTTAACTATACAAACAAAAGTTTTAAAGAAAAGAAAAGAAAAATGTTTAAGTTAAAGAAAACTATTATTTAGGTATTTTAGTTAATGTTTTTATATATAAAAAGATTTATTAAACAAAAAAGGTTTTAAACACAAGAAAATTATTTAACTTAGTAAACTCTGTTTTTATGTATTTTTAATTGTACTAAATAAAAAGGTATTTAAGAAAATTTTGTACAAAAAGAAAGTTAATGTATTATTTTTATTTACCAAAAGGAATTAGGAATTTAAGTTATTTAACAAAGAAAATAAGGTGGTAAAAAAATATTGATTTATATAAAGGGTTAAGAAAATAAAAATGGGATAAATGGGCTCTAGGGGGATGTATGGCCCAAAAATGCAAAATAAAAATGGATTAAAACCAAAAAAAGGGGGGTGCACACGCCTGAATCGTTGGGCCTAAGGGGTTTGTTCAAAGGGGAAGGCCCAAACGTTTGACAAGTTTTTGTTTAGGGTTTCAATGTGTCTTGCTCAGAATAGGGTTTCACAATTCTGTGAGCGGCGCTGCTTTCCAGCTTCTTCATCGCCTTCATCTTTCTCGAACGGGACTTCTGAGCGTTCTCCTCCTCGCCTAAGGCCGCTAGACGCCACCTCCACTCTCTTCTCTCCAAGTTCGTTCAGGCAGTGATAAAAGGATAACGACTTTCAGCTTTTCTGTCTTCATGTGTTTTAGGGCTTTTAGATTTCCATTTTTTGCATGTTATTATTTTTTACATGTTATTGACCCTCTGTGTTATTTGTTTACGTGAGGTGTGTAAAAAGGAAGGAGGAATTACTACCTTGAGTTTAGTTTTGGAGAGGAGACGGAGGAGTGGACGGTGGCGCTTCTCAGGTGGCCAAGGCGGAGGGAACGCGATGACAAAGCTTTTCTGGTATTTGTGTCTTTAGCCTTCGTTTTGTGATGACCCTAACTCTGAAAATGTTGTATTGTTTGCTATTACTTCACTTCTGACTTCTGATGAACTTTGTTGTTCTTTTACAATGATGATTTCTGAGAGTTGTTTATTGTTTCTGAGTTGTTTTTAATTCTGACTTCTCTCTTCTCTTGATGATGTTGACTTCCAATGATGATGATGAGTTCTGAGATTTGGATTTGTTTAGCCTATGATGAACATGTTCTGAGGCGTTTTGTTGGTGTTTTGATTTTGAAATGGTTTGGATTGAAGGCAGGTTGAATGCTTTAGCAGGCTTATGCTTTTGTTATTCACAAGTTTGAATCAGGCTTGAGGCAGTTTGAAGCAGGTTTTATGTTTTGTGTAGTTTTTGACAGGGCTAAAGGCAGGCTTGCAAGTTTGGAGATTTGTTTTAGGCTTTTGTAACTGGTACAGGCTGGAGCTTATGCAGGCTTGGAGGAAAACAGGCCTCAAGGCTTGCTTTTTGGTTACAGGCCTGGAAGTTTGCTTGCTTGGTAAGGCTTTTAGGCTTTGGCTTGAAGCAAGCTTTGGTTTGCTTAGGCTTGAGCAGGTTACTATGTTTTGAGTTTATGCAGGTTGATATGCTTGTTTAGGGGACAGGCCTGAAGCAGGTTTGGGTGAGACTGGTTTCTAAGCTTGAGGCAGTTTGAAGCTTGTTTGTTTTTTGAGAGGCTTTGATGCAGGATGTGTTTACAGCTTTTGTGTTATATTTTTCTATGTGTGTTCTGCCCTCCTCTTAACAGTGTTGATTTGTTATATTTATGTATCTCTAAGCCTGCCTAAAAAACTGTAAGCCTGCTACTTTTTTACTCTCTTTTCTCTCTCTATTAAAGCATATTTAATTGCTTAAAGTGCTTATTTTCTGAAAAGGTGTTGGCTGGAAAGTGATGAAGAGATTTTGACAAGTTGCTTGCAATTTGGTTTTCATTCTGCATTTTGTACTTTCTTCTGCATTGACAGCTTGATGGCTTAGTGTTAGCTTTTCTGTTTTGATATCTTTCTTGTCAGTTTTTCTGTTTTGATATCTTCCTTGACAGCTTTGTTGACAGTTTTGTTGACAGCTTAGTTTGCCTTTCTTTGACAGTTTGGTTTGCCTAGTTTGGTTGACAGTTTTGAATTTATGCAGCTTTGTGCATTTTGTTTAAATGATTTGTATGTTTGCAAAACAATTTTTCTTTCCTCTTTGTGAACCAAGAAGAGAGTCTTCTTGTGATTTGCAAAGAGGATGAGAAAAATGTGATGAAAATCAAAATAATCTGATTCCGGCCAACCACCTTTAATGATGAGTTTTTGATTAACTGTCTGAAAATGCTATTCCAATTAATTGTGTTTGACTTCTCCTTTTCTGGCTTTGCAGGTAAACACCAATTGGGGCAAGGGAAGCAGCAGTAGAAGATGAAGACTTCAAGCAACTTAGGATATAGATTTAATTTATTTTTAATCATTGTAATAAATGTCATTGTAACACTGTAAATAAATTTACTGTATCAAATAAACATTTGTAACAACAATTGAAAATGAATAAAAAATCCTTTGTCAATTAATTCTTTAATTCTTCTGCACTTGTTTATTTAATCATTTAAATCTCTTGAGTTATAATAATTGGAAATTATCCCAATAATCTTAACTTAGAAATTATAAATAATCAACAAACGTCGCAGTCACACAGCTTTGCATTAACCAACAATACTTTCGGCATTCCAAATAACCAAAAGCATTGCACAAATAAACAAACAAACGTCCATACGCCTTTTTCTTTACTGATCAAACTAAAGCTTCAAACTTTCAATCAGAAACCTCAACTTCTATCCCAGAGGTTCAGATTTTGAGAAACAAACTGAAATCTTGAACAAGCGTCAAAGCAGTGTGACAGTCAATTTAGACACTGTGGATTCAAATTCTTCTGAGAATGTGCGTGCAAACCCTAATGTTGGATTTACTGTCAAAGAAACGTTCGCCTGATCAAACCCTGAGCCAAACCCAACCAAATTAATAAAAACCCTAATAATCTGTTTGACTGATTCAAGAGTCAATGGAAACCCTAATTTTGTCTGACTGGTGAGAAAAGTCTGTTTGACCGATTCTTAAGCCAATCTGAAAAATCAGGAAAAGCCCGAAGCTGTGATTTCTTGTGAAAAAGAGAGGGCAAATTTTGGGGTACAACAGTTGCCCTTGTTCAATCTTCTTGAACCTGAAGAGTTAGATTGGCAGGTTTGCCTTTCGCGACTCGAGGGTAAAAGGAGATTGGACACTAGAGTGCCTAAAAAATTTGCACTCGTCAAAGCGTAGTTTGAGGGAATGGGCTTAAAGATGCCATTTGGAGATGGGCTTAAAGATGCCATCTGGAGATTGTTGGTAGGAGGATGGGCTTATAGATGCCATCTGGAGGTGATTGTATCTTATTGGAGATGGGCTTGTAGATGCCATCCAAGAATGTTTGTTGAACTGTATGTCGTTGGTGAGTGGGTGAGTATCAGAAAGGTATCCATGTTTGGAACATCTCTGAACTGGGGATCTGAATAAGCAATGAATTGACATCCGTGTTTGGAAGCATCTGTAAACTGTTTTCAGAAGTCTTGAGTTGAATAAGCAATAGGTTAACATCCGTGTCTGGAGAACCCGTAAACTGTTTTCAGAGGTCTTGGATCTGAACAAGCGATAGGTTAACATCAGTATCTGGAGAACCCGTAAACTGTTTTCAGAGGTCTTGAAGTTGAATAAGCAATAGATCAGCATCCATGTTGGGAAGCCTCCGTAAACTGTTTTCAAAAGTTGAGAATCTGAACAAGCGATAGATTAACATCCATATCTGGAGAATCCGTAAACTGTTTTCAGAAGTCTGAGCTTATCAATCTTATCCTGAAAAGGGTAAAATATTAGCTGAAACACAAAGTTATGTTGCATGAAATGTATGATGCAATGTATGTTATATCAATGTTTAGGATATGAATGTGATGGATGCACATGTAAGCTGAGTAGCTGTCTTGCTGAGGAAGACGAATCCGGGATAATGAAATCTTTGACTGCTGCTGGGGAAAGTAAATCCTTGACTGCTGCAGGGGATTGTTGGAAATGAGAAGTCATGGAACCACTATTAGGGAATCAGGAGCTCGGATTATACGCCACTTTGAGAATGAGAATCTTCATTCTGTCGGGAATATCAAGAAGTTGAATTGTATGTTTAAGAAACATGAAGGTATATGCATTTGGAGCATCCCTGGGCTGAGGATAAATTCTAAATGAGTGACAAAATGGCAACCGTGTTTGGAGCATATCTGGATTGTATCTTGGAATTTGAGATATGTACGAGTAGCAGGATGACTTCCATGTCTGGAGCGTATCTGAAACTGTAACTGGAAGGAAATCTGGAATAAGTATAAGAATGTCGCCATATCTGGGTCACATCTGAACTGTCTCTAGAAGGAAATCTGGAATAAGTATCAGAATGTCGCCATATCTGGGTCACATCTGAACTGTCTCTAGAAGGAAATCTGGAATAAGTATCTGAATGTCTCCATATCTGGGTCACATTTGAACTGTCTCCAGAAGGAAATCTGGAATAAGTATCAGAATGTCGCCATATCTGGGTCACATCTGAACTGTCTCTAGAAGGAAATCTGGAATAAGTATCAGAATGTCTCCATATATGGGTCACATCTGAACTGTCTCTAGAAGGAAATCTGGAATAAGTATCAGAATGTCGCCATATTTGGGTCACATCTGAACTGTCTCTAGAAGGAAATCTGGAATAAGTATTAGAATGTCGCCATATCTGGGTCACATCTGAACTATCTCTAGAAGGAAATATGGAATAAGTATCAGAATGTCGCCATATCTGGGTCACATTTGAACTGTCTCTAGAAGGAAATCTAGAATAAGTATCAGAATGTCGCCATATCTGGGTCACATCTGAACTGTCTCTAGAAGGAAATTTGGAATAAGTATCAGAATGTCGCCATATCTGGGTCACATCTGAACTGTCTCTAGAAGGAAATCTGGAATAAGTATCAGAATGTCGCCATATCTGGGTCACATCTTAACTGTCTCTAGTATCAGAATTTCGCCATATCTGGGACACATCTGAACTGTCTCTAGAAGGAAACTCGGAAGGTGGTGATCTTTGCCCCTAGTATAAGATGCTTGTGATATTGTCAGGACACTTGGACTGCACGTAACCCTTTGATGAGATTGACGTTTAAATGCCCCAAGTGATGGTGACAGAGACTTGCCCCAGGTTAATCTGTAATTGAGAGATTTGGTGAAATCTTGACTGGACTGCCCCAGGTGTGCTGGATAGAGACATGTCAAGTCCCCTTGTTGATAGGAGATTTGTCAATGGAAGTGTCATCCTTTTTGAAGTGATTTTGCTCACTGAGAGAGCCTTTGTTCATCGGATATTCATTGTGTGAATTTCTCCGCTGTCAAACAAATAGCCAAATGCAAACAGTGATATTCAAGTAATGCAAAGTTTATGCTTGTCTCGAAGTTTTGAAAAATGCGTTTTTTAGCAGAAAACTTTTTATAAGACAAATTCAACACAAGATTTAGGGCAAAGCCTTACAGGAGTCAGGATACCTTTTGTAACAGTATGCTTTCGAACTAACCCATGTTTCAATTAGGACTTTTGAAGGGTTGTAGCGTGGCTTGGTTCACGGTTTAAGAAACAAAGGATAAAGGCTCAAAGTATGTTTGTACCCACCCGCTCTTCGTGATGTTCTTCAATCCTAAACTCAGTTAATTGTGCGTCGAACTCTATTCGAATTTGGAATGACTTTTTGGTGATGGCTCACACCAGTTGAATTTGTTGGAAGGCAGTCATCACTTTTTTTTTGCAACATTTTTCATGTTGTTGAGGATTTCTAATGACCTCGTTCTTTTGATTTGTTATCCCTAACTTTTGCCTGACTGTTCCGGTTTTTCGAGATTACAGTCAGCGGGATGCCCCAGCTTTCTTAAGCCTTCTTTGTAGGTTTTGTCTTAGTGGGTTTTTCTCTTTTGAGAGATAATGACTGCCTATGAGATAAGGAACCATCACTGTCTTTTGATTCCAAAGGAATGTTTTTTTTATGTCGTTCGTTGTATTACGAACTGAGAGTTTGCGACTTCAATGCGCATCTTTCTTTTTTTTTGAATCAACTGAGAGACTACCCTGCCCCAGGTTTAAATCAAAGGTTTCAATTTGTGTTTAAAACAAAAAAAAACTCCTACTTCTTTGGCTCGAAGGGGTTGACTAGGGATTATCTTCCTTATAACTCTGGTGTTTAGGATTTGAAAGAAATGCCTGTACATCATCAGCAAGGTCTGTTCAAAAGCATACTGTATGAGATTACGGTATTTTTTCGTCATCCTCCCTTTAAAGGCTTGTAGCTTTTTATCAAGAGTTAAATGTCATAAAGAAAGTAGAAAGCATAGTTCAAGTGTAATGAAAATGAGTGGATCAAATCAAGACAAACATATGCAATGCATTAATGAAACAAAGTTTGACATTAATAGATAATTGTTTGAATAACAAAGAGATTACAACTTGAAAATTCAAATGAAACAAAGACATTCTCAATGATTTGGCATAGGAGCAGTGATCACATTTGGAGTCTCCAAAGGGTCAAACTCGACTTCCTTGGCATCAATCATGTCTTAGACCTTGTTCTTCAGAGCCCAACAGTTGTTTGTGTCATGTCCCGGACTGTCAGAGTGGTATGCACTCCTTTCATTGGGATGATAGGTAGGAGCAGAAGTATTTGGGTTCCGGAGGGGAGCCTTCAATGTAATCAGCTCTGCCTACAACATGCGTTGTAGCGCTTGACCCAGTGACATGTTGATCTTGGTGAATTGTCTTTTAAGTGCTACCTCCTTACGCTGGTGCCCCTGTCTTTGTTGAGCCGACGTAGGATTAGAGATCAAGATTGCTCCTACGTGTTGGTCACGGTGACTCTTTTGACTGTTCGCATCATTAGACTCTTTCTTTCCATTGTAGGGAAATTCCTGAGCATCAGAGGGTGTAGCTCCTTGGATCTTTCCACTTTTGATGCCAGCTTCGACCCTTTCGCCGGTCAGTATTAGCTCGGTGAACCCGGCTGAGGAGCTTCCAATTAAGTGATTGAAAAAAGGCCCTGTCAATGTTCCCATGAAGATGTCAATCATCTCTCTGTCAGTTAAAGGAGGTTGTACCCTACCAGTCAGATCTCTCCATTTTTGAGCGTATCCTTTGAAGCTCTCATCGGAACCCATGGTCATGTTCTACAATTGCACACGAGTTGGTGCAAGATCAGCATTGTACTGATACTGTTTGTAAAAAGCCATAGCTAAATCTTCCCAGGTGTGGATGCGAGAACTCTCCAATTTATAGAACCACTCGAGTTGAGCCCCTACCAGGCTTTCTTGGAAGAAATGGATCCAAAGCTTTGGATCATTTGTGTATGGTTGAATCTTGCGGACATAAGATTTTAAGTGCATCTTAGGGCAAGAGACTCCATCGTACATGGCAAAGGTAGGGACCTTGAACTTTGGCGGGATGACGAATCCGGAAACTAAACCCATGTCTCCTAAATCCAAGCCAGGTATTTGTTGAATCTCCATAGCATTGAGGCGATCCTCCAACTGTTTGTACTTGTCATCAGCCGGAGGATATTGTTCCTCGGAGTAGTCAGCTTCTTCAATCTCTAACTTATGGTCTTCTTCAAGAATGGCCCCTATGCTGGGTGGAGTTGAGAGATCTAGGGTTTTAGGTCTTCTTCTCAAGTTCAGGATGCTCGCTGCCTTTTTGGACTTCTTCTTCTTGTCTTTGAGAAGGAGAGCTTTCAGATCCTCTTGCCCTTTACCCATAGCCAGAAACATTTGTTGGAATTGAGCGTTTTGAGCTTGGAGATCTTTCACCGTTTGTTCCATATCCATCTTACTGAAATAAATAGTAAGAAGATAAGGGGGCCTGTATAGGAGAAACCTGTTATGCAATGATATGTATGACATATGCATGCCATGTTTTCAAGGATCTCTTGGGGTAAACACAAGAGAATGTTAGAGATTGAACTTCGATCAACATCTTTGATTGGAGAACTTTGTATCAGTGGATGTCTTTCCACGAGAATCAAGCTCACCGTGTCAAGTGGGTTATAGCCCCTGATTCAAGTTGTTGCACTTGATCTTTGATGGCATTTGTTTAGAGGAGAAACCTCTTGCCCTTGGTAGATGTCTGGTTCAACGCGACCCTGCATCGAAAGACCCTCGAGATCCTTGAAATGGTTATTGAAAATGCTATGGTATGATGTTATGATGTTATGTACATGTGTGCAAAAGCAAGTAAGTGTATATATAGGTAATCATATTCACACAAAGCAAACAAGTCCTTAGGTTTAGGCTTGCATGGGGTTCGTAGGTAAATACCCTCTTGAAGTTAGTTGGCTCATCCTGTCCTAAAATAGAAACCGGGTTCTAAGGAGCTCAATATCACTAAATTATTTTCTATGTTCATTGTTTTGGTTTAGCCACTTAACTGGCGACCAAAATATTCCAAGAAAACAATCCTCAATGAGTGTAGTATCGAGTATCTACCAACTTCGGACTGCACCAAAGTCGGTCATCTCACTACCCCTAAAAAGGCTAAGATGGTCAAGTAAAGTTCTAGAGTTCGTTAGTGCTTCATGACATTGCTCAGCGGCCCTGTATTCTCCTTGACTACTCAAGGGCTACCGGTACTCACAAATATGTCACACTAACATAGCTACTGCTTCAACCATGTCGGTATACCCCGCACAGTTCCCTCACAGTTTATTGCTATTTACCTAAAAAGTTGCCCCCAAATCCGGGTGTAGGATTTATAACAAACCCAAACAAGGACCCAAAAAGTAAAGCAATCAAAGCAAACATGTATAGGTGATCTAAAACCCTAAGGTAACCCCGCTTTTAGAAATTTCCCCAGCAGAGTCGCCAGTTCTGTGATACGGTGGGAGAACTGACTTGAGGTTTTGCGTTTGTATTCGCACTTGTTCGGTTTAGCAAGAGTCGCCACCGACTTTTTATTTTATCCTAAGGAAAGGTCAAAAAGCATAGGAAAGACCTTTGAGATGTTTTCGTGGGTTCGGGGGGTATATTATGAAAAGGGAAGGTGCTAGCACCCTTTTCATCCATGGTTATCCATGGGCTCTTAGTTACTTGTTTTAGATCACTTGCCTTTGTTTTTCAATTGCTTGAGATGGTGCTTTGTGTGTGTGGTTTTGAAAATGTTTTGAAAAAGAAGCCTTGTCTAGGCAACCATTGTAACAATTCTTTACTCGAATGTTTTACAAAGGTGTTTGTCTTTTTGAAAAGATGTTTCAATGTTTTGAAAGTTGTTTTGGAAGTTGTGTTTGTGAAGTGTGTTTTGAAAAAATGGCAAGGATTGTTTTGCAAGTTTGATCAAGTAACTAAGAGTTGTCTACCCTATTTTACTCAAAGGTCTTTCTTATGTTTTTAACCCTTTTAACAGTGTTGTTTCACCATTGCATTTGGTGAACAACCTTGCGTTAGGATGTAAATGGGACGGGCGCGGGTCATCGTATACAATCATTGAAGGCAACTTGTGAGACGCTCTAGCAATTTTTGTAAGGGACGAGATCGTTTTATCGAAGGCAACATCGAGGGTCATTGAGGGACTAACGATCTTTGTTTATCGAAGGGACATTTGCTGGAGTGTCTCATACTCGAGGGACATGATTGCATTTTTCCGAGGCAACAAGCGAGGTTACCCTAGAGGTGCAAGTGTGAATTGTGTATTGATTTTCATGCATTTTGTCTTGTATTAGGTTATCTAGAGGTTGATTTTGAATCTTCGCATACAAACCCTAGTTACTATACAGTATAGGGAAAGCGGTAAATTGCGGGAATTTAAAGTCTACGCTATTACAAATAAGTATCCGGGGATGGGGGTACAAATGTTTACAAATGGGGATGAGTCTCATCAGAATAGTAGTGTCCAAATATTATTTACAACCAAATCGAATCATCACATTCTCAATATAAAATATAGCAAGGTATAAGAATCAAAGATAAACAAAAGTATTGTGCCATGCATATGATTATTTACAAACTATTAAAGTTAAGTATTATTATTTATTTTTGTGTTTTTGTTAACTATACAAACAAAAGTTTTAAAGAAAAGAAAAGAAAAATGTTTAAGTTAAAGAAAACTATTATTTAGGTATTTTAGTTAATGTTTTTATATATAAAAAGATTTATTAAACAAAAAAGGTTTTAAACACAAGAAAATTATTTAACTTAGTAAACTCTGTTTTTATGTATTTTTAATTGTACTAAATAAAAAGGTATTTAAGAAAATTTTGTACAAAAAGAAAGTTAATGTATTATTTTTATTTACCAAAAGGAATTAGGAATTTAAGTTATTTAACAAAGAAAATAAGGTGGTAAAAAATATTGATTTATATAAAGGGTTAAGAAAATAAAAATGGGATAAATGGGCTCTAGGGGGATGTATGGCCCAAAAATGCAAAATAAAAATGGATTAAAACCAAAAAAAAAGGGGGGTGCACACGCCTGAATCGTTGGGCCTAAGGGGTTTGTTTAAAGGGGCAGGCCCAAACGTTTGACAAGTTTTTGTTTAGGGTTTCAATGTGTCTTGCTCAGAATAGGGTTTCACAATTCTGTGAGCGGCGCTGCTTTCCAGCTTCTTCATCGCCTTCATCTTTCTCGAACGGGGCTTCTGAGCGTTCTCCTCCTCGCCTAAGGCCGCTAGACGCCACCTCCACTCTCCTCTCTCCAAGTTCGTTCAGGAAGTGATAAAAGGGTAACGAATTTCAGCTTTTCCGTCTTCATGTGTTTTAGGGCTTTTAGATTTCCATTTATTGCATGTTATTATTTTTTACATGTTATTAACCCTCTGTGTTATTTGTTTACGTGAGGTGTGTAAAAAGGAAGGAGGAATTACTACCTTGAGTTTAGTTTTGGAGAGGAGACGGAGGAGTGGACGGCGGCGCTTCTCAGGTGGCCAAGGCGGAGGGAACGCGATGACAAAGCTTTTCTGGTATTTGTGTCTTTAGCCTTCATTTTGTGATGACCCTAACTCTGAAAATGTTGTATTGTTTGCTATTACTTCACTTCTGACTTCTGATGAACTTTGTTGTTCTTTTACAATGATGATTTCTGAGAGTTGTTTATTGTTTGAGTTGTTTTTAATTCTGACTTCTCTCTTCTCTTGATGCTGTTGACTTCCAATGATGATGATGAGTTCTGAGATTTGGATTTGTTTAGCCTATGATGAACATGTTCTGAGGCGTTTTGTTGGTGTTTTGATTTTGAAATGGTTTGGATTGAAGGCAGGTTGAATGCTTTAGCAGGCTTATGCTTTTGTTGTTCACAAGTTTGAATCAGGCTTGAGGCAGTTTGAAGCAGGTTTTATGTTTTGTGTAGTTTTTGACAGGGCTAAAGGCAGGCTTGCAAGTTTGGAGATTTGTTTTAGGCTTTTGTAACTGGTACAGACTGGAGCTTATGCAGGCTTGGAGGAAAACAGGCCTCAAGGCTTGCTTTTTGGTTACAGGCCTGGAAGTTTGCTTGCTTGGTAAGGCTTTTAGGCTTTGGCTTGAAGCAAGCTTTGGTTTGCTTAGGCTTGAGCAGGTTACTATGTTTTGAGTTTATGCAGGTTGATATGCTTGTTTAGGGGACAGGCCTGAAGCAGGTTTGGGTGAGACTGGTTTCTAAGCTTGAGGCAGTTTGAAGCTTGTTTGTTTTTTGAGAGGCTTTGATGCAAGATGTGTTTACAGCTTTTGTGTTATATTTTTCTATGTGTGTTCTGTCCTCCTCTTAACAGTGTTGATTTGTTATATTTATCTATCTCTAAGCCTGCCTAAAAACCTGTAAGCCTGCTACTTTTTTACTCTCTTTTCTCTCTCTATTAAAGCATATTTAATTGCTTAAAGTGCTTATTTTCTGAAAAGGTGTTGGCTAGAAAGTGATGAAGAGATTTTGACAAGTTGCTTGCAATTTGGTTTTCATTTTGCATTTTGTACTTTCTTCTGCATTGACAGCTTGATGGCTTAGTGTTAGCTTTTCTGTTTTGATATCTTTCTTGTCATTTTTTCTGTTTTGATATCTTCCTTGACAGCTTTGTTGACAGTTTTGTTGACAGCTTAGTTTGCCTTTCTTTGACAGTTTGGTTTGCCTAGTTTGGTTGACAGTTTTGAATTTATGCAGCTTTGTGCATTTTGTTTAAATGATTTGTATGTTTGCAAAACAATTTTTCTTTCCTCTTTGTGAACCAAGAAGAGAGTCTTCTTGTGATTTGCAAAGAGGATGAGAAAAATGTGATGAAAATCAAAATAATCTGATTCCGGCCAACCACCTTTAATGATGAGTTTTTGATTAACTGTCTGAAAATGCTATTCCAATTAATTGTGTTTGACTTCTCCTTTTCTGGCTTTGCAGGTAAACACCAATTGGGGCAAGGGAAGCAGCAGTAGAAGATGAAGACTTCAAGCAACTTAGGATATAGATTTAATTTATGTTTAATCATTGTAATAAATGTCATTGTAACACTGTAAATAAATTTACTGTATCAAATAAACATTTGTAACAACAATTGAAAATGAATAAAAAATCCATTGTCAATTAATTCTTTAATTCTTCTACACTTGTTTATTTAATCATTTAAATATCTTGAGTTATAATAATTGGAAATTATCCCAATAATCTTAACTTAGAAATTATAAATAATCAACAAACGTCGCAGTCACACAACTTTGCATTAACCAACAATACTTTCGGCATTCCAAATAACCAAAATCATTGCACAAATAAACAAACAAACGTCCATACGCCTTTTTCTTTACTGATCAAACTAAAGCTTCAAACTTTCAATCAGAAACCTCAACTTCTATCCCAGAGGTTCAGATTTTGAGAAACAAACTGAAATCTTGAACAAGCGTCAAAACAGTGTGACAGTCAATTTAGACACTGTGGATTCAAATTCTTCTGAGAATGTGCGTGCAAACCCTAATGTTGGATTTACTGTCAAAGAAACGTCCGCCTGATCAAACCCTGAGCCAAACCCAACCAAATTAATAAAAACCCTAATAATTTGTTTGATTGATTCAAGAGTCAATGGAAACCCTAATTTTGTCTGACTGATGAGAAAAGTCTGTTTGACCGGTTCTTAAGCCAATCTGAAAAATCAGGAAAAGCCCGAAGCTGTGATTTCTTGTGAAAAAGAGAGGATAAATTTTGGGGTACAACATATCTCAACCTAAGAAATTTAAGGATATGGTCATAAAACACACACCCCATTTATTCTCACTTCACCTATGGGCATACACGTGATATAAAGTAAACTAGTAATGCTTTTTCTGCTAAACCAAAATTCAAACCGAATTTTGGTAACTCTAACAAACAAGGACCCAAAAAGATATGGGTACCTACGGACAAAATTGTCTATGTTGTAGATGTCTTTAATAGCAAAATTGAAACACCAATCTTGGTACCTAGACTCTGGATGCTCTCGACACATGACGTAAAGAAAGCATATGTTCCAAAGCCTGGAGCTTAAATCTAGAGGCTATGTAGGTTTCAGAGGAAATCAGAAAGGAAAGATTATTGGCTCTGGAACTATTAGTAACGGTACACTTCCTTCTATAACTAATGTTCTGTTACTAGATGGATTAATGCATGACCTGTTATCCATAAGTCAATTAAGTGATAACGGTTATGATATAATCTTCAATCAAAAGTCCTATAAATCAGTTAGTCAGAAAGATGGATCTATCCTCTTTAATGGAAAGAGAAAGAACAACATTTACAAAATAAAACTTTCTTAACTAAAAAGTCAAAATGTAAAATGCCTAATGTCTGTTAACAATGAGCAATGGGTCTGGCACAGAAGATTGGGGCATGTTAGTATGAGAAGAATATCTCAGATTAACAAACTCAATATGGTCAGAGGACTTCGTAACTTGAAGTTCAGCTCAGATGCTCTGTGTGTGGCATGTCAAAAAGGAATGTTTGCAAAACCTTCCTTCAAATCCAAAAGTATTGTTTCTACCTCTAGACCATTATAACTTCTGCATATAGATCTATTTGGACTAGTGAAAACTGCATCCATTAGTGGAAAGAAGTATGGATTAGTGATCGTAGATGACTATAGCAGATGGACATGGGTAAAGCTCTTAAGACACAAGGACGAGTCACACTATGTGTTCTTTACTTTCTGTAACCAAATCCAAAACGAAAAAGATCTTAGAATTGTTAAAGTCAGAAGTGATCATGGTGGGGAATTTGAAAACAAAAAATTTGAATTATTTTTAATGAGAATGGAATCTCTCATGATTTCTCTTGTCCTAGAACTCCTCAACAAAACAGAGTTATAGAACGAAAGAATAGAACTTTACAAGAAATGGCCAGAACCATGATCAACGAGACTAATATTGCTAAGAACTTCCGGGCAGAAGAAATTAACACATCGTGTTATATTCAGAATAGAATCTCCATAAGACCTATTTTGGATAAGACTCCATATGAACTGTGGAAAAATAGAAATCCCAACATGTATTATTTCCGTCCATTCGGATGTACTTATTTTATTATAAACACTAATGAACATCTGAACAAGTTTGGCTCTAAAGCACAAAAGTGTCTCATGTTAGGATACTCTGAACGCTCAAAAGGTTATAGAGTATATAACACAGAAACACGGATTGTGGAAGAGTCTATCAGTGTCAGATTTGATGATAAGCTTCGCTCCCAAAAGTCAAAGCAGGGTAAAAATTTTGCAGATATAGAAGTTCAATTTACAGGTACTGAAGACACTACATCAGAAGTTCTCTATGAGGAATCACAGTCAAACTCAGAAGAGGATGTCACAAACATTACAGCAACATTTGAAGATCCCATCCAGAAAAGACAATCCAGAAGCAGCTTAGCTCATCCAGAAAACACAATTATGGGAAAGAAAGAAGACCCAAGTAGAACATGATCTACATTCAGAAATTTTGAAGAATCTCTCATGGGATTAGTGTCTCTGATTGAGCCAACTTCCATTAACGAAGCCCTTTTAGACAATGACTGGATACTCGCAATGCAGGAAGAACTAAATCACTTCACCAAAAATGATCTATGGTATCTAGTTCCTAAACAAAAAGGCTTTAACATCATTGGAACCAAATGGATCTTCAAAAACAAGCTAAATGAACAAGGAGAAGTCATCAGAAACAAAGCATGACTGGTGGCACAAGGTTATAGTCAGCAAGAAGGGATAGACTATACAGAAACCTTTTCTCTAGTCTCCAGGTTAGAATCTATCATACTTTTAATCTCTTTTGCAGTAAATAATGGCATCACTCTTTATCAAATGGATGTTAAAAGTGCGATTTTAAATGATTACATTGATGAAGAAGTTTATGTGCACCAACCCCCTGGATTTGAAATTTCAAAATATCTAGAATATGTTTATAAACTTAAGAAATCATTATATGGTCTGAAACAAGCTCCGAGAGTTTAGTATGAAAGACTAAGTAATTTTCTATTAGAAAATGATTTTACCAGAGGCAGGTGGACATAACCTTATTTTGTAAACTATTTAAAAATGACATTCTGGTTTGTCAAAAATTTACGTAGACTATATTATTTTTGGATCTACTAAAGCCTCTTTGGAAAGAGAATTTGCTAAGTCTATGCATGCAGAGTTTGAAATGAGCTTGATTGGCGAAGTCATGTTCTTTCTGGGTATCCAAATCAATCAAACTCCAGAAGGAACCAACATTCATCAAAGCAAGTATGTCAAAGAACTTCTGAAGAAATTTGGCTTGTCAGAATGTAACCCATCCAAAACTCCTATGCATCCCACATGCATTCTGGAAAAGGAAGAGGTAAGTAAGAAGGTAGAACAGAAGCTCTACAGAGGTATCTTATATTTAACAGCTTCAAGACTTAATATTATGTATAGTTTCTGTCTGTGTGCTAGATTACAATCAGATCCTAGAGAATCTCACTTAACAGTTGTTAAGCAAATTTTCAAGGTACTACTAATCTTGGTCTTTGTAATAGAAAATCCAAAGAATACAAATTAGTAGGGTACTGTGATGCTGACTTCGCTCGAGACAGAATAGAAAGGAAAAGTACTTCTGGAAGCTGTCGATTTCTAGGAGACAATCTAATCTCGTGGTCCAGCAAAAGGCAATCCACCATTGCACTATCAACGGCTGAAGCTGAATATATAGTAGCAGCTGGATGCAGCACACATATCCTCTAGATGAAAAGTCAACTTGAAGAATTCAACATATATGAGAGTAACATTCATATTCTCTGTGACAATACTTCTGCTATTTGCCTTTCAAAAAATCCCATTTTACATTCTAAGGCTAAGCATATAGAAATTAAACATCACTTTATTAGGGACTATATTTAGAAAGGAATTCTCTCGTTAAAATTAATGACACAAACCATCAATGGGCTGATGTTTTCACTAAACCCCTTTCTGAAGATAGGTTTAACTTCATTCTGAAACATCTCAGCATGAAATTATGCCCAGAATGATATCTTTTTTTTGTATACTTTAACCCTTAGAATTTTATGCTTTAATTTTTCTTATGTGAACATCTGATTAATAGTTATTCAGAAATTAGAAGGAAAGTTGTATCAGGATCTATCTAGAAGAGCTAAACATTCTCCAAATGGTTCATTTCAAAGATAGAAGCATGCAGTTCACAATATTAACATCTATCAACTCTTATACGCAAGGTCTTCTTCTAAGGCTGAACACGTGTTCAAATTTTGAAGAGACTGAAACATTGAGTTGATACATTGAGGCTCGTGTCAAATCGGTAATTGTTCCATATCTTCACGTTATCCCTTTTTTAGGAATCATTAATGCACGTAATCATTTTCTTTAAATCATTTTCTTGTTAATTAAGACTTCTATTTTCTTATATATATACTTCACTCACCATCACTATCACACTTCCACGCTCAATTTTTTTCTCTTCAACTTCTTCAATCTTTCAAAACCCTAAAAGAGTTTGTGTGAACAAATGGCTTCCTCCCAACAACTTTCTCAAGGTTCTCAAATCATTCCTGGTTCTTCTTCCTCAACAGCATAAAGGTACGTAGAACCCTCAAGAACTCTCCTCACACTCATTGATTCACTAGAAGTTTTGAGTGAGCTCATTGTAGATTTCGTAAGCATGAAGGAAAACGGATATGATTTAATCTCGGATGTTGAGTTCCAAGGATGGACTAAGTACTTTGATCTCCTCCTAGGTCCAGTTTTTCCAAGACTTTTTAAAGAATTCAGGATCCATGCCACAACTTTAAATCATCAGGTTACATCTTTCGTTATGGAAAAGAAAATCATCATCTCTGAAGATTTCATTGGGAAACTAATAGGTCACGAAGGCGGCGGTATTCAATGCAGTGATATGGCTGACAAAAGTTCTTACCTAACCAAGATCTCAAAGTAACTCTTTACTTCTGGACAACCATCCAACAAAATCAAAGACCAGAAGGATTACCTTAAAATTTGGTCTAAAATTATTTTAGGTTGCATCAATCACAGGAAGCCCACAAGTTCTCCAGATTACATCAACATTGATCAGCAGTACCATGTACTTCATCGCCACCAAAGCAAGAGTTAATCTTCCACATCTTTTGTTCAATCATCTGAAGACCAGCGTAAAAGAAACAAGAGAATAAGAAAGAACAAAGACAGATTGAATCCCTTTGGTAAGAATCCTTTCAGATATTCTGACAGAAAACAAATTGATAGAACATCTGACTGAGGCTCAATCAGCTAGCACTCTAGAAGCTTGTGCTAGTAAACCTCTCAACGCCAAAAATCTGAAGAAGATGAAGATTATTGAAACTATTAAGAAGGATACAATAATCACCACCAAGGAAGTCATTACCACTAGAAGAGTACCTCTGAAGGATTTTCCTCTCTTCACTTAAGCAGACTCCTCTCCAGATATTGTTCTCATGTATCTGGATTCTTGCAAGAGGGGCGGTAAAAATCTAGATGTGAACATCTGGGATCTAAGACAACAACCTATGGAAGTTTCTCCTAGAAAATCAAGAAAAAGGAAAGCAGTTGCATAAGGAACTTCTCAGAAGACTCCCAAAGCTTCCAAAAAGAAAGGTAACCCTTCTTTTGTTTCTAGAATCAGTATTGTTATCAACATCTGAAAACCCTTCATCTCTAAAGCCCACAGAAGATCCATCTCCTCAAACTTTTGATGATTTTGACCTAGACTTTGACACCTCATTTCCTCTAGATAACCTTCTGAACAAACCACCTTTTGCCCATATTGACCAAAATCATCCTGAGCTTGTGCAAGTTCTCTCTGATATTGCTCAATTTGATCTGCTGTTTGAAGCTCCCCAAACTGAAAATCCAAACATTGATTCGGATACCACAACATCCATCCCTGGCATCACCTTCCCTCTCACGGTCTCTCAACCATAAATAATTCCCCCAACTTCTTCATAAAACCTCTCCATTCGAGATCTTCCATCTCCTTATCAGTCCACTCCACCAAACTCACCAAATTCGCCCATAATCCTTTCTGACTCTCGCTCTCTAAATAACTACCCAGAATATCCCCTTAGAAAAATCATAGATTTATAAGCTTTGGACAATCTTGTCACAAGCTCTCAGAAAATTTATGTTCCAAAACCAAAACCAAAAATATCCAAAGTAGATGTTGGTAAATCTATTTTTATTTTTGAAACAAAAATACAGGAATGGGTCAACTCTCTAAAGCTAGCTTGCATAGAGAATACCAATCCAGTTGCTTCTAATTCTACTTGGAACCAGTTCAGAAAATGGTTCAACTCTGAATCTTTGAAACTAAAGGAGCTTAGTTATGAAATCTCTCAACAGAACTTATGTGATCGCCAGAATATCTTCAAGGATCAAGTTCTATGACACTGGGAAAAGAAGCCAATCCTTCTGCTGGACAATACCCCTTGGGAAGCTCATTAAACATCAGAGTGTAATGAACCATCCTATGATCCTCTTCCTATGGTCGTGTTTCAAGACAAAGGCAAGGAAGTCAAAGAAACTCTTACGTCAGAATTAGCTGCAGATTGCTCTGAAAAAGTGGTCCCTTCTGCTGAAATAACCACTTCGTCTCTTGTGCTGCAAATACTGTAGGAGTTGAAGAAAGAAAATGCGGTGTTTAAGGAACGGTTAAACAAGTGGGATGATACAAAATGCATTTTATTGTCTAAAGTGTTTTTATTGCTTTTTTATTCTTGACAAAAAGGGGAAGAACGTAAGATATTTCGAATATAACAATATCGAGACTCAATCTTAAACATTTTAAATATCATAACTTCTATGTTTTTCTTCATCTGAAAGCAAAACAGGAAAAACCTCTGTTGAGGATAATTGTGGACGCATCAAAAATCTTCTTCTCAAAACTCTGATCAGAACATCTTCAGGGAAGTGTTTTCTTTATCTGAGTATCCAACTCAAGGGGAACTTTAAATACTTTATGTTCTTTAAGTATTCTATCAAAAAATCCAAGTTTTGTCATCACCAAAAAGGGGGATTGTTAGAACATAGTTTGGTTCTACATCCTTGTAAGAGTTTTCATGATAACAAACACTCAAAGAACAATTATGCTCCCTAAATAAGTATTTTGTTTTGCAGGGAAGTTCTGATGTAAGAAGCACAGAAGATGAGATATATCATTGTTAAAACTCTGTTATGACCATCTTACATAGAAGCAATTTGTGCAACACGCTTAAATAAATAAGTTTTGGTGTTACAATTTCTGAGTGCACTAAACGCTGCAAACAAATAACTCTATTATTATGGTACATAAAGTTATGGAAAGAAGTAAAGGAGTCTCAACGGTAACATTCAACTTCTGATGTGATCTTTAGCAAGCATGTTCTGAAGTGTTACATTTTATTCATGGCTATTCAAAAGTAACGGCTGAAAGAGGAGAAGAATCTCTATGCTTGGAATTAACTACTATTTATCAACATTCCAAAAGCACCTCTCATGTATTGCCTATATAAACAAGACATGGAGAAGAAATCGTTTACGATTTTGGCTACGCACTACAAACGAGAAAATATCACTACCTTCAATCCATTGTTTTTCAATTGTTTAATACATCAGTTTTGTGATAATGTTTTTTGTTAGAAAACATATTTTGTACACGCTTTCAAATATAGTACTGAGTAATACCTTGGGAAAAATGGTTTGTGGTTTAAACTCAAGAAGACTTTGACAGTTGTCATTATATTTGTGTTTGAGTTCAAACGAACCAGGATAACCAACATGTTCTTTATTTTATGTTTTAAAAACCCCAATTCAACCCCCCCCCCCCCCCTTCTTGTGTTTTTCCATTCTTCAATAAGGTTAATAAAAGAAAGACCGAAAGGAAGAATATTATGGCGAAAGAACCTTACACTCGATGGGTTTTGGATAGGGTGCAAGTCGTTAAGTTACCATTTGACATTGATCCTGAGTACAACCCATATGTCCCAGATCATTTGCCTATTCCCTTAGAAGAAATAGATAACTTAAAGAAATCCTTGAATCAAGATCAAAAGGAGAAAGATGAATTGGAGCTTAACCTCCATAACTTAGCTAAGAAGAAAAGACAGATGCAATGTGAGCTTGAGTCCAAAGATCAATAGATTTAGAAAGACCGTGAAGTATTTGAAAAAGAGAGTCTTAAGCGGAAACATTCAACTGAAGGGTTGTTGAGTGCTACCTTCAACTTGGATTCTCACAACCAACGTCTGGAAGATGCTTCTAGTGAAATCGAGAAGCTAAGTAGGTGGTATGAAAAGACGATGCAAGACAAAAAGGAGATGGAAGAAAATTTGAGGGCTCAAATCCAAAGTTTGCTACAAGCTTATTTAGATCAAGAAGAGCAAATGAATTATCTTACTACCAGACTCCAAGATAGCTAAGAATCGGACGTAGGAGAATATCTCAAGAGGATGAGGGCAGAAAGACTTCTCGCCCAAAAGACTGACGAATATGAGCAAGTTTGTCATAAGTTAGAAAACCTCCAAAAGAATTTCCTCATACAAAGGAGACTCTATATGGAGATGAGGGCTGAAAAATTATATTGGGAAGAATTTTATGCAAATATCGCCAAAGCAGAAAAGGATAATCATAAGATAATTCTGGACGTCTACCAGGAATATTGTTTCTATAAAGACAAGCATGCAAGACTCGCCTTCTTAGCCAACAATTTCATTGGTGATATCCCTATAAGTTTGAGAGATGCGGAAAGTGTGATGGTCCCACTCCCGAAGGATGTGAAAGAATTCCTCAAGTTTTGTAGAAAAACGGTTGATGGTTTCAGAGCAGATATTTGCAGGCGCACTTAGAAAATTTTGTTTTCCCTTTGTTATTCCTTTTTGCAAGTTAATTTTGATGTTTTGATTTGAATATTTTTCAATATCTGAATTGTATTCTCGTTTTAAGGATAATTATTGGTTCAATAAAAGTATTTTTTTTCTATATCTCGTTTGTGTATTTATTTTCAAGATGCTCGTCAGTAAAAAGAAAAACCTAATATATATATATATATATATATATATATATATATATATATATATATATATATATATATATATATATATATATATATATATATATATATATATATATATATATATATATATATATATATATATATATATATATATATATATATATATATATATATATATATGAAAAATAATCTAAGTGAATAAGACATTCAAAAAAAGAAACTCTTAGCATATCATACGCATCCATACATTCGCAAGCATTACATTTCATAAAACTTATCATTTTTCAAAAAACCTTCTCTAGTTAAATCATTGGTAAGAAAGCACCACCTCTCCGACCACCATATCAAACAAGAGCCCGTCAAAAGAAAGTGAAAGAACAGATCGAGGAGAATCAAGCCGCATTCAAGGAAGATTTGAAGCATGTAAGGGGAAATATTAATTCAATGAAAGGATACATAAGCCAAGTTCTGCTAGACTTAAAGAACATCATTGAGAGACAAGAACAAATTCCTATGGCAGAATTTGAAGAAGTAGCCCAAAGTATTGGTGCATCAAGCGGTCACCAACCGAGAAGAGAGCCAGAATCAGAACCTCTAAAATCAATTGTGGCTCTGTAAGAGGTCAGGTAAGCTGATACTGAAATATTTGTCCCACCTCCACCAAAGGTAGGGGCATTCCATACTTTGCAGATTCCAGTTAACAATCCACACAACATGGATAATTATATAAATTTACAGTATGGAGACTATGAGTTAGAAGACGTCAACCAAATACCTTAAAGGATAACCCACACTCATGTCACTGAAAACCCTTTGGTGCTCAATCAGTATAAAGCTCTTGAAGAAAGGTTAAAGGTTGTAAAGGGTTACGATGCTTTCAATGTCGATGCTCTCGAAATGGGTCTAGTTCCTAATGTGGTGATCCCTCAAAAATTCAAAGTACCTGACTTTGGAAAATATAAGGGACTCACATGCCCGAGGAACCATCTACGCATGTATTACAGATAAATGCATGCCTATGCTCAAGATCAAAAGTTGATGATCCATTATTTCCAAGAAAGTTTGAGTGGGGCATCCGCAGATTGGTACATGCAATTGGAGCAGGGGGCAGATCTTGCTAATGCTTTCCTGAGACAATACAAGTACAACTTGGACATAGCGCCTAACCATATGCAACTCCAAAACTTGTCTCAGAAGAAAGAGGAGTCTTTCAAGGAGTATGCTCAAGGATGGAGAGAAATGGGAGCTCGTGTACAACCGCCACTCCTGGAGAAAGAATTAGTCGATATGTTCATGGGTACTTTGCAAGGGTTGCAATATGATAAGATGGTAGAAAGTGTCTCTTCTAGATTTTCCGATTTGGTAACTATTGGTAAAATGATTGAAGGAAGGAGAAATTAATGTTGTCACATTACATCCAAGGGCACAACAGCCATTGGTAATTCCACGGGAACAACAAAAACAAAACAGGTTTTAAAGGCCTCTGGGAAGATTTGATCCTCTCCCCATGCCTCATAGTCAATTACTGTAACATCTACTCAAGGCATCTTTGGTAGAGCAGAAGCCATTAGCTCCTCCAATTGGGGCACTCCCACCAAAGTACGATGCAAATTCCAGGTGCGAGTATCATGTCAATGCTCTAGGGCATACTATAGAAAAATGTTGGGCCTTTAGACACAAGGTTCGGGATTTATTGGATTCTCAGGATATCACTTTTGATAAACCAAACACCAAAACAAACCTCATGCCTCCACATGGTAGACCAGCAGTGAATGCAATTGAGGTGGTCACTGACTTTGGGGCAGCCAGACAAGTAAAGGCCCTGATAAACCTTTTGAAAGAATATTTGTTGGAGGGTGGGTTCCTCTTAGAACACAGTGAAGCTTTTGAGAAGATGTTACAAAAATTGATGGATCAGGGGGTAGTCCAATTCGGGAAACATCTTAAAGAAGAATACATAGCTGCAATCGATGGAAGTATAAAGAAGCAATTGATAATTCCTTGCTAAAGGGCAAGCCCTAATAAGAAGACTCTTGTGATTCCATATGGAGAGTCAACAGAAGCACCAATGATGATGCCACGTTAGACTTTGAGAATTCCAGAAGTTCCAAAGACTATAATGGTGATTGGAGGGCCATCTCCCACTTCATACGAAAGTAACAAAGTTGTACTATGGAGTTATGATTCTACTGTATACGTCAATGGTTTAAGACAAGAATGTAAGCCATCAACAAGTCAAGGACCTGTAATCACAAATATAGAAGGAACAGGGGGCATAACTCACAGTGGTCAAATCTATGATCCCAAACCACTGAAGAAAAATAATGTTATGGTTAGGGATAATGGGAATGTTGTGATAGAGCAAGCCAAGAATAAGAACCTCCGAGCAAGACTTTTACTGACCAAGAGGCAAAAGAAGCACTTTGGGGATTTGACAAACAAAAAGAAGCATTGGATAAAGCATCAAAATCATTTTGGTTAGAAAAACATCGAAAGAAAATCCATGACTACATCCACATTGGTGACTATAACCACATTCACGACTACAACCATGCCTACATCTGCGCCTGCAATACAAATATCAAAATCTTTCTAACACCATTCATCTTGTTCAAACCAACTCAAAGACACCAAAAAAACAAAACATACAACTTTGGGGGAGTCGGTGACACAAAACCCATGGTTTAAAAGGAGAGGATATTAAAGCATTTACAACAAGCATTTGGTGCATATACAAATATTTGGTGCATATACAAACATTTGGGGTGTATACAAACATTTGGGGTATATACAAACATTTGGTGCATATACAAATATTTAGGGCATATACAAAATTCTCAGTGCATATACATTTGGGTTTCATATCAATCAAAGGCATTATGCATATATATCATATATGACATTTTTTCAATTCTATTTTTCTTAAAACTATGAACTTTCTTGGGACTCATCATTGGATTATCTGGTCCACAAAATAAATAAATAGATTGGTTGAGAACATACACAACCGATAAAAATCCAATATTATCTTTGGTCTAGTTATCTAAGATTCGATTACCAAAACACTCTTCAATTATATATCCTCTAGGTTGTGGTAGATATGCGAATTTTCAGGATTACGTTATTTATCCTCTAGGTCATGATAAGTACATAAGACTACCCCCGTATCGTTTATCCTCTAGGTTGTGGTAGGTATGCATTTTTTTTAATTTATACATATTGGGGGTTCAAATGATTGGGTAGGTGTATTGCTATCAAAAATATCTTATTTCTTCATTTAAATATAAATGGCCCATTAAGATATTGATAAGTCCATTAAGGGGATGGTGTAGTAAAATTTGGGCTGAATAATCTGTTTGTTTGGCCAAAATTGATCTAGGTTGACCAAAGTTAGCCGTTATTTGTTTTTGTTAGTTTTTGTTGTTACTTTCATTTAGTCCTTTATTTTATATAATTGTTTTGTTATTATATATATATATATATATATATATATATATATATATATATATATATATATATATATATATATATATATATATATATATATATATATATATATATATATATATATATATATATATATATATATATATATATATATATATATATATATATATATATATATATATATATATATATATATATATATATATATATATATATATATATATATATATATATATATATATAATGCTATTATTCTGATTAATATTATTACTAAATATTATAATTTATATTGTTAATTCATTATTGATTTTATAGATTATTAACTTATATTGGTTATTTATAACTAAAAATTTCATTGACCAGAGGTCAACCTACCAAAACAAATTAAACTTGGCTTAAATTTTCTTTTCGATTTTTATTAGTTTTTTAACAAGTTTGACTAAAAGTCAGAACTAGGGTTTCTAACCCTTGTACCCGGAAGAAGCCTTATTGTCCCTCTTCTTTGTTAAGCAAGCTAACAAGCCCAAACCCAGAAAAATGTGAGATCTGAATCAATCTCCGTAATATAAGCAAATCAAATATTGCACAAAATCACATTTTGATTGAATCTACAAATACAGAATCATCCGAAATACAATTGAATCCAAAATTACAACAAATCTGAAACAAGTTTCATTTATAATCAAATCTTTCCCTAATTTTTCTAATCTAATACTTAATTCTATCAATCTCTAATTATAACTCCAAATCAACAATAAATTTTTCCTAATTCGTTCTAATCTAAATGCCTATAAAAACCCTAAGTCTAAACCTGAATTGGGACGAAAAATTGGCGAGAGCGAGAAATTAAAAGGAGGAAAAAATTGCAAGAGAAGAAGGAGAAGAAGAAGATTGTGCCGCTGTAAGCTCTGAAACCTTCCTCGGAGTATTCCCTATGCGTATAGATCTAGGGTTTCTGAACAAAAACCCTAATATCTTCAAATCTCCGCCATGCATTCGTCCTCACCACTTTTGATACCTACAAAACGAAGAAGGGGGAGATCAGAGACGTGATCGGGGAAATAGGATTGAAGATAAAGGATTCACGATAGAGGTAATCCGCTAAACACTTAGCTTAAGGGTTTGTTGCCTTGATTATGCTTGCGTTTCTGGGGTTAGGATTTAGGGTTGTTGTCGTTTGAAGTCGCCGTCAGTTAGGGTTATGAGTGGTGGTGTTCTGGGTTTTAGGGGGGTCGTTGTTATTTTTGTGTGTTGCAGAAAGAAGAAGAATGAGAGAAGTGGGACGCAAAGAGAGAGAGAGAGAGAGAGAGAGAGAGAGAGAGGGGGGAAGGTAAAGAGAGAGTGTGAAGAACGAAAATGAAATGAAAGGGTGATAAAAATAAGAAAAAAATACTCTCTCGGTCTCACAGATGTGTGACATGTGGCTGCTCGCCGGCCACATGATGAGAATACGTTGATCGGATTCTATAGGCATACCATCTCATGCACCCCTAGTCAGCTTTGCATCACGATTGTCTATTTCAATTACTTTGATCCAACGCCCTGAGTTAACCTTAGGGGACCATGTAACACCCCGATTTAATTAAGGTTTTTTATTTAAAAATAATTAGATGATATGATGTGTTTATAGTGATGTTATGTTTTACAATGTGATGAGATTCTATTTGGGAAAATAGAGGTTGAATCGTCGGGGGTGTTTGGATAATAGCGTAGAGAACATGGGGTGAATAGAGAATACGAGTGATGTTGATTTTAATTAGTATTATTATTACTATTATTATAGATAAATAGTTATTTATAATATTAGTGATTAATTAAATAATTAAAAATAAGAAGGGAAAGGTGGGAATATTGGTTTAGGGATCTAATTTGAGTTATTAGAAAATAATAAGTGAGAACACAAGGAATATAGGTCATTATTCCCAATTGATCGTAGAAGTGGGAAGCAGAAGAGAAGAGGAAGAACCTAGGGCTGAAGGGAAGACTCCATTGAAATAAGGGAGAGAACTCAAAACCTAAGGTAAGGATGGGGTTCTAACATTGTAAGGGATTGTATGATGATGGGTTATGGTAGGGTTAGGTTATGTAATTGTATAATCTGCTTTGTGTGAATTGTGATGTGTATGTGATGTGTATGTGTGATGATTGATGATGGTGATTTAGTGTGATAAACCTTGATCATATAAAATGATCCCAAATTGGTGGTTTTGAATTATGCGTGTTTTGTAGGATAAATTGTTGCTATTTCATGTGAAAACTGATATTTTTGGGTTTTTCAAAGGTAAAAAATCGCAGTCTACAAGTTGCGGAATTTTTAGAAAAATTTGCAGGGTAACCGGTTACCACCTGGGGGCAACCGGTTACCTTGTGTAAAATTTGGGTCTGGGAAGGAAATTTTGTGAAGGTGTAACTTGTTACCACTAGGGGTAACCAGGTACCATGTGCTTGGCATAATGGATGTTTTCTGGAAAAAGCGGTAACCAGTTACCACTAGAGGGCAATTGGTTACCGTAGGAAATTTTTGAAAAAACTGAGTTACTGTTTTAGCAGTAACCGGTTACCACGGGAGGGTAATCGGTTACCATTGAGACAGAATGGCCAATTTTCTAAAAAACTTTAAAAACTCATAACTTTTTACCCGGGTGTCTGTTTGACGCGCCGTTCGAACCTATGAAAAGCTAAATATATTTTATCCTCAATAAAAAAATGATTTGAAAACAGTTTGAGATGAATTTATGGATTTTTTTTCATTCTGGTGTTGTGTTGTGATTGCAAAGTTATGAATATGACGATGAATATGAAGAGATTTCATGACTAAGTGACGTTACAACGATGTATGCACAGCGTTGTATAATCAACGGGTTGTATTGGTTTGGTTTGTTAATATGTGTTGTGTCGTTGCATTTGTTGTCATAACATGCTAGTGTTGCATGCATATACATAAGTGATGGTGTAGCCTTAATGGCAAGTGATTATGTAGCCTTAATGGCAAGTGACAGTGTAGCCTTAATGGCACGTGATGGTGTAGCCTTAATGGCAAAGAGACATTGTTATTGTACCACATGTATATATTTAGGGAAGTTGGTCTCATTGCATTACGGCGTTGTTGTTGAAGAGATGTAATTTATTATTTGTTAGGTGTGATTATTGAAATGATGTTGTGTATTTGGTGTTGATGCATGAAGTATGAGATTATGATTATGTATGCCATGATTTATCTATTCATTATCATACATTCATTATATTGTTATGATATCTCACCCTTCTGTTTGAATGTTACCTCCATGTGGATAACGCGCATGTGACAAAGATTAGATCGCTTGAGGTATGAAGTTGTGCCTCATATTGCATAGATTGAGCCGGGTCTTTCTCTGATACGTAACACCAACTATGAACGCTCGTTTTATGTAATTGATGTCTTCTCTGAAGAATTTTTGGGAGCTTTGTAAACTCTCTTTTAATTGAGAATTGTTGGTCATATGACGAATCAATGATGTTGGAATTAAATTATGAATTATTTTCCGTTGTGTTAATGAAGTCGAGGTATTGACAACTATGATGATGATGTTGTCGGTTCATCTGAAATGTGTGTTATTTGTCAAATTTTTAAATATTGAGCAAATTGTATGATGATGAATGATGTGACATCCTGTTTTGTTGTGATTAATAGTTTTAATTTACTCCGATTTATGTAATCATGTGATGGGGGAAAACAAGGTGTTACAATTAGTATCAGAGTAGGTCGGTCGGTCCGGCCAGGTTGTTGAGTCCTTAGTGTATTATGACAGTGGAATTCTATCAATATTTTTCTATCTAACCGTTGATTGATGTTGTGATGTGAAGCAGAGAAATGGCTTGAAGAGGCAATAGTGCACTTGTTACTGCGTTGCAGTCTTTAGCTCAGGCAGTGCAGAATCAGCCTAATGCTGGTGGGAACGATGGAACTCGTGCTCTGGAGACTTTTCAGAGGAACCTTCCACCTACATTCAAAGGGAAGCATGATCCTGAAGGAGCACGGGAATGGCTCAAAGAAATTAAGAGGATCTTTTGATTCATGGATTGTTCTGATGCACAGAAGGTGCGATTTGGTATGCAAATACTGGTAAAGGAGGTTGATGACTGGTGGGTTGCTTCTCGCTAGATACTGGAGGACACACATGAGGCTATTACTTGGGTTGTGTTTCACAGGGAATTCCTGGAGAAGTACTACCCAGAGGATGTGCTTGGGAAAAAGGAGATCGAGTATCTGGAACTGAAACAAGGAGAGTTGTCAGTAAAAGAGTATGCTGCCAAATTCGTGGAGTTGGCGAACTTTTATCCTCATTACACTGAGGTTACAACTGAGTTCTCTAAGTGTGTCAAGTTTGAGAATGGCTTGCATTCTGAGATTAATAAGGCCATTCGGTAACATAAAATTCGTAAGTTTTATGATTTAGTGAGTAGTTGTGGACTCTATGAAGAGGATAGTAACGCTCACTACAAGATGGTCAATGAGAAGAGAAACAAGCAACAACAGAATCGTGGGAAGCCTTACAGTGTTGCAACTAGCAAGGGCAAACAGATAGCGATTGAGGAAAGATGGCCAAGTAGGGAAGATTCCCTTACTAGCCTTAGATGCTACAATTATGGAAGGATCGGGCATAGAATCGGTGAATGCACAAGTGAATCTAAGAGGTATTTTCGTTGTGGAAAAATGGTCACAAGGTAATTGAATGTGAGCACAAGGCAGCAATATGTTTCAACTGTGGCAAAGAAGGACACATCAGTACCTAGTGTCAAAAACTGAAGAAGACTCAAGCAGGAGGAAAAGTATTCGCTTTGGCTGGAACTCAAACATCAAGCGGAGATCGTTTGATCAGAGGTATATGTTTCATTAATAGTACTCCTTTATTTACTATTATTGATACTGGTGCTACACATTGTTTTATTGTTGCTGATTGTGTGAAAAAGTTGGGCCTTGTTTTATCTTCTACGGATGAAGAAATGGTCGTCGATACTCCAGCTAAGGGATCAGCGACTACTTCTTTTTCATGTTTGAAGTGTCCTTTGTCAATCTATGATAGAGAATTTATTGTAGATCTATTTTGTTTACCGTTGAGTGGCCTGGATGTAATTTTGGGTATGAATTGGTTGGAATATAACTATGTTCGTTAACTGTTATAACAAGTCGGTGTGGTTTTCTACTCCTGAAGAGGAAGAGGAAGATGGTTTCTTATCTGCTAGACAGTTTAAGGAGTTAATACAGGACGAAGCTCAGTTGTTTTCTTTAATGGCGTCATTGTCTGTAGAGAATCGGGCTGCAATTGATGACTTGCAAGTTGTGTGTGACTTTCCTGAAGTTTTTCCTGACGATATTCCATACGTTCCGCCTGAAAGAGAAGTTGAATTTTCGATTGATCTTGTACCTGGTACCAAGCCTATTTCTATGGCACCATACAGGATGTTAGCATCTGAACTATCAGAATTGAAGAAGAAATTAGAAGAGTTTCTTGAAAAGAAGTTTGTGAGGCCAAGTGTGTCTCATTGGGGAGCTTCGGTGTTGCTTGTGAAGAAGAAAGATGGGAGTATGAGACTGTGTGCCGATTTGTGACAGTTGAATAAAGTGACGATCAAAAACAGGTATCCACTTCCAAGGATAGATGACCTGGTGGATCAATTGATGGGTGCGCATGTGTTTAGCAAGATTGACTTCAGATTGGGTTATCACCAGATTTGGGTAAAGGATGAGGATATTTAGAAGACAACTTTCAGAACTCAGTATGGACATTACGAGTATTCAGTGATGCCTTTTGGTGTTACCAATGCGCCAGGGGTGTTTATGGAATATATGAACTGTATATTTAACACTTATCTGGATCGGTTTATTATGGTATTTTTTGATGAGATTTTAATTTGTTCCAAATTTGAAGAAGAGCATTCCGAGCATTTGCAGATTATACTGCAAGTGTTGAAAGAGAAGAAGTTATATGCAAATTTGACGAAATGTGAGTTCTGGTTGATAGAAGTCAGTTTTCTTGGTCATGTTATTTCAGGTGATGGTATTGTTGTAGACCCTTCCAAAGTAGATGCAGTGTTGTAGTGGGAAGCTCCAAAATCAGTTACAGAGATTAGAAGCTTTTTGGGTTTGGCTGGTTATTAGAAGAGATTTATTGAATGTTTTTCCAAATTGGAACTTCCGTTAACTCAACTAACTTGTAAAGGCAGAATGTTTGTGTGGGACATCTAATGTGAAGAGAGTTTTGTTGAGTTAAAGAATTGTCTCGACACATAAGCGACTACTTTATCATTCTGCATGAGCACACCACATAAACTCAATTTAGAAGCATCAAAATACATCACAAACAGTTCCCCAAGATTAGTGATGATAAAAGCTTGAAGTACTTATTTGATCAAAAGGAGCTGAATATGAGATAGAGGAGATGGTTGGAATTATTAAAGGACTAAAACTTTGGCTTGAATTATCATCTAGATAAAGTTAATGTTGTGGCTGACGCTTTGAGTCGAAAGAATTTGCATATGTCTGCTATGATGGTTAGGGAACTAGAGTTGATCGAACAATTCAGAGATATGAGTTTGGTCTGTGAAGTGACACCGCAGAGTATGATGTTGGGGATGTTGAAGATTAACTATGATTTCTTAGATAATATTGAAGAAATCTCAAAAGTTAGATGTGAAGTTGGTAGACTTTATGGTCAAGAGTAACGAATCTGAAGACAATGACTTTAAAGTAGATGCCTAAGGTGTGTTGAGATTCCAAAACCGGATTTGTATTCCTGATGATGCTGAAATGAGAAAGATGATTCTAGAAGAGAGCCATAGAAGCAGTTTGAGTATCCATCTGGGAGCTACCAAGATGTATCACGACTTGAAGAAGTTATTTTGGTGGTCCGATTTGAAACTAGACGTGGCACAATTTGTGTATGTATGTTTGACTTGTCAGAAGTCGAAAGTCGAACATCAGAAACCTGCAGGACTTTTGGAACCTTTAGACATTCCAGAGTGGAAGTGGGATAGTATATCTATGGACTTTGTGATAGGGCTGCCAAGTACTCCTAGAGGGCACTATTCGATTTGGGTGATTGTTGATCGATTAACAAAATCAGCTCATTTCATTCTAATCAGTATCAATTTTCCTGCACCGAAGTTGGCAGAGGTTTATCTTCGTGTAATTGTGAAGTTGCATGGAGTTCCGTCCAGTGTAGCGTCGGATAGAGATTTGAAATTTACTTCTGATTTTTGGAAGATTTTGTAGGATGCGTTGGGTTCGAAGCTGAAATTGAGTTCTGCTTATCATCCACAGACAGATGGTCAGACAAAGAGGACTATTCAATCGCTAGAGGATTTATTGAGAGCTTGTGTTCTTGAGCAAGGAGATACATTGGATAGTTGTATTCCTTTGAATAAGTTCACTACAACAATATTTTCCATTCTAGTATTGGTATGGCACCTTTCGAGGCGTTGTATGGTCGAAGATGTACAACACCGCTGTGTTGGCATGAATCGGGTGAAAGTGTAGTGCTAGGATCCGAACTTGTGCAACAAACTATGGAAAAGGTGAAGATGATCCAAGAGAAGATGAGAGCCTCACAGAGAAGATATAAGATTTACCATGAGAAGAGGAGAAAATATCTTGATTTTCAAGAGGGAGATCATGTATTCTTGAGAGTATCTCTTGTAACCGGTGTAAGGCGTGCCTTGAAGCCAAGGAAGTTGACTAATCAGTTTATTGGTCCGTATCATATTTCAAAGAAGGTGGGGAATGTTATGTATAGAGTCACACTACCACCTAATTAATTAAATCTACATGATGCGTTCCATGTGTCGCAACTTCTGAAATATGTTCCAGATCTGTCACATGTGATTCTGATAGATGATGTACGAGTACGGGATGACCTTACTATTGTGACTGTAACAGTGAGAATCAGAGATCATGAAATGAAGAGGTTGAGGAAAAAATAGGTCTCTCTTGTGAAAGTGGTTTGGGGAGGAGCTGTCGGAGAGAACGCGACGTGGGAATTAGAAAGCAAGATGCGGGAAGCTTACCCAGATTTGTTCACTTGAGGTAATTTTCGAGGACGAAAATCTTTAAGTAGGGGAGAGTTGTAACACCCCGATTTAATTAAGGTTATTTTTATTTAAAATTAATTAGATAAGATGATGTGTTTACGGTGATGTTATGTTTTACAATGTGATGAGATGCTATTTGGGAAATTAGAGGTTGAATTGTTGGGGGGGTTTGACTAATAGCATGGAGAACATGGGATGAATAGAGAATACGAGTGATGTTAGTTTTAATTATTATTATTATTATTACTATTATAGATAGATAGTTATTTATAATATTAGTGATTAATTAAGTAATTAAAAATAAGAAGGGCAAGGTAGGAATATTGGTTTATGGGTCTAATTTGAGTTATTAGAAAATAAGAAGTGAGAACACGAGGAATAAAGGTCATTATTCGCAATTGATTGTAGAAGTGAGAAGCAGCAGAGATGAGGAAGAACCTAGGGCTAAAGGGAAGACTCCATTGGAGCAGGGTAGAGAACTCAAAACCAAAGGTAAGGGTGGGGTTCTAAAACTATTAGGGATTGTATGATGATAGGTTATGGTAGGGTTAGGTTATGTAATTGTATAATCTGCTTTGTGTGAATTGTGATGTGTATTGATGTGTATGTGTAATGATTGATGATGGTGAATTGGTGTGATAAATCTTGATCTTGATCATATAAAATGATCCCAAATTAGTGGTTTTGAATTATGCGTCTTTTGTAGGATAAATTGCTGCTATTCCATGTGAAAAACTGATATTTTAGGGTTTTGCAAAGGTAAAAATCACAATCTGTAAGTTACATATTTTTTGGAAAAATTCATAGGGTAACCGGTTACCACCTAGGGGCAACCGGTTACTGTGTGTAAAATTTGGGTATGGGAAGAAAATTTTGTGAAGGGGTAATCGGTTACCATTAGGGGGTAACCGGGTATCGTGTGCTTGGGAGAATGGATGTTTTCTGGAAAAGCAGTAACCGGATACCACTGAAGGGCAACCGGTTACCGCAGAAAATTTTTGAAAAAATTGAGTTAATGTTTTAGCAGTAACTGGTTACCATTGAGACAGAATGGCTAATTTTCTGAAAAACTTTAAAAACACATAACATTTTACTCGGGTGTCTAATTGACGCGCCGTTCAAACCTGTGAAAAGATAAAAATATTTTCTACTCAATAAAAATGATTTGAAAACAGTATGAGATGAATTTATGGATTTTGTTTCATGCTGATGTTATGTTGTGATTGTGAAGATGTGAATATGACGATGAATATGAAGAGATTTCATGATGTAGTGACATTGCGACGATGTATGAACAGCATTGTGTAATCAAAGGGTTGTATTGGTTTGGTTTGTTAATGTGTGTCGTGTCGTTGCATTTGTTGTCATAACATGTTAGTTTTGCATGCATATACATAAGTGATGATGTAGCCTTAATGGCAAGTGATGATGTAGCCTTAATGACAAGTGACGGTGTAGCCTTAATGGTAAGTGACGGTGTAGCTTAAATGGCAAAGAGACATTCTTATGGTACCACATGCATATATTTAGGGAAGTTAGTCTCATTGCATTACGATGTTGTTGTTGAAGAGATGTGATTTGTTGTTTGTTGGGTGTGATTATTGAAATGATGTTGTGTATTTGGTATTGATACATAAAGTATGAGATTATGATTATGTATGCCATGTTTTATCTATTCATTATCATACATTCGTTATATTGTTATGATATCTCACCCCTTATATTTTAATGTTCACTCTACGTGAGTAACGCGCATGTGACAAAGATTAGATCGCTCGAGGTATGGAGTTGTGCCTCGTATTGTGTAGATTGAGTCGGGTCTTACTCTGATACGTAACACCATGGATGAATGCTCGTTTTATTTAATTGATGTTTTCTTTGAAGAATTTTTGGGAGCTTTGTAAACTCTCTTTTAATTGAGAATTGTTGGTCATATGACGAATCGATGGTATTGGAATTAAATTATGAATTATTTTCTGTTGTGTTAATGAAGTTGAGATATTGATAACTATGATGATGTTGATGTTGTCGGTTCATCCGAAATGTATGTTATGTGTCAAATTATTAAATATTGAGCAAATTGCATGATGATGAATGATGTGACATACTATTTTATTGTGATAAAAAGTTCTAATTTACTCTGATTTATGTAATTATGTGATAGGGAAAACAGGGTGTTACAGACCACGTGATCATAATTCAACGCGTGTAACCTCACAACCTACGTTGACGCCATAGACTCGCACATAATGGATCCAAAAGGATCATACGAATTTCGTTTGGGCTTAGGCCCGTCGCTACCCGCACCCTAACTCTCTTCTCATATTATTTTTAAACAACAAATTACACCTCCCCCTGCATTTGGGCCTAAATCCAATATCTGGATTTAAGGCCCTATTATTCATACTCCCAGCATTTTACTACCCACATCAATTCCCACCCCCATGCTATTTGGACTCAGATTTTCTTTTGGGCCTAAATATATTTCTAGTACACCCCCAGACTTAAGTTTTACACCCCCCATAGCTTAAATTAATTAATTTTCTATAATTCATTTAATTTCTTTTAATTTACTTATTTTTCATTTTCTATTTTATTATACATATCATATGTTGCATTAAATTATTTTTGCATAATTAGTAAATATTTGTAATATTTATTTTTCTTATAAAAATATATAACATATTTTTAATAAATAATAAAGTAGCTAATTAAAATATCTTTAGAACACTAACTCATTTTATATATTTGCATCAAATATTTTTCATTCAAAATTGCATCATATACTCGAAAATATCTAATCAATCAAATATTAACCCATTTTCACTAACTTAATTCAAATATATATATTTTCAAAAAAAACGATTATGGAAATTTCTTTTATCAACTATGAATTTCGTCTACAACTCCGCAATTTACAAACCTAGACTTGGTTCAAGGAGAATTCGAGATATTTCCATAATCCATAAAAAAAAACTAACCAAACAAGGTAGATGAGGGGTTCCTAACACCTTAAAAACTGTGGCAAGTTCCCCTAATTAAAATTAAAGTCCTATTCCTAAATCGTAAACCTAAACCCTAGTATCCTTGTGAACAAGGTAGATGAGGGGTGCCTAACACCTTTCCTTCGTCTAAAACGAGTCAACAACTTAGAATATCTGATCCAAATTAGGATTATTCGTTATATTCCCTTCCCTAGGATAAAAATTAATGGTGGAAACTCAATAATTTTCAGCTGGTTATTACACCGAGGGGTTAAGATTTAATTTTTTTCTACTATCGTCTGCACCTGAATTACAGAACCATATTTTGCAGATTCCTGAAATAGAGACATTGTAAATTTTGCCAATTCCTCTATCTGAAATAGAAATTTTCGTTAATTACACAAAAATGAAAATCCAAATTTTCACACACTTTATAATTTTACATAAAAACTAAAACAAATGATTTAGAAACAAAAGCAATAAACCTATTACTTACTAGTTTTCCCATATTCCATCTTCATCATCACGACGAATAGCATGCACATCATCTAAATCATTTTCTTCCGATGATTGACGTACATGTGTTGCTAAACAAGGAGTCTTATAGTTAAAATCTTAATTTTCATCAGTACTATCGGGAAGATGTTTTCCTTGAAGAACAATTGACTATCTAGTGTTATATGAATTAGTGACATAAAAACTTGTTTTTCTTGGTTTTCCATGATGAATGGTTCATTCTTGTAAGTTTCCTTTTGAAGATCAACCCTTGTGAATTATAATTCATCGGTTTCTACTTCAACTTTAATGTTAATCCACCGGCACTTAATTAAAGGCACTTTGAAAGAAACATAGTCAATCTCCAAAATATCCTCAATGATCCCTAAGTATTATGCTCTAGATGCTAGTACTGGATTGATATCTTTGGAACTAGAAAACTACATGGATCCAGCCTTAACCATAACACCACTATTTTTCATGGTGCTATGATCGTCCTTTGATTTTGTGTAGAATGAATATTTACTAATGTCATATGCACTCCTAGTAATTACATTAAACTTAGGCAAACGTGGCAACCATTTGCATTCATTCAGGAGTACTTTTCCTTTATAAGAGCTTTGTTTGTGGTAAAGTAAGGATCTGAAGATGTGAAAAACACAAGAAGGGGGGTTGAATTGAAAACTTGGATCTAAAACAGCTTAATGACACAGTATTTTTATCCTGGTTCGTTTGATCTCAAACTACTCCAGTCCACCCGTCAAGGTGATTTCGCCTCTCTCCAACGAGGTCTTAATCCACTAATCTCAACAAGATTACAAAAGCTACTTTAACAACTGTTAAAGTCTTCTTGAGTACAACCACAATCCGGTTAATCTCAAGGATCTCTTTTACAATATGATTAAACAATATGTGTTGTTGTTTTTCTAATAAAAACGGTTTATCACAATTGTGATAAATTACACAGGTTTATAGCTTAGAATAAAGATTGAATTTGCTTGAGCTTGAATATGCGTGGTTGGTGATCTTAGCAAAATAGTTGTGTGTACGTACGTGCTTCATTTTGCAAGCTGACTTGTTTATATAGGCAATGCAATGACGTTGTCCATAAAGCATGTTTAATGTCATTAACACACTTTCCTTTTGGAGAAGATCATGTCTGAAGAAAGCCGTTGGAATTAATTATGTCTTGAATGTTCAGTAATGCTTCAGTCTTTTCTCCTTACTGCTGATAACGCTTCAGTATATTGATGACTTGGTTTGATATGTCTTTGTTCAGAATCAGAGTTTATTGTAATTAAGCGCGGGTTTTGGTCACCAATCTTCAGCGTATAATCTGATTGCTTCAGCGTGTAATACTTTATGGCTTATCTTCTGTTGTTGATCTGATCAGAACTTCTGCATACATAAAACATATTTTTAAGGTGCATATTTGTTCTTTGTATTTATTTATTCATTGTATTTGTTATCATCAAAACTCTAACAAAGGGTTGTAGAATCAAACTATGTTCTAACAATCTCCCCCTTTTTAATGATGACAAAAACCAAATTTTTCAATTAAAAAATAAAGAATAAAACGTTTAGAATAAAGAAAAAAAACTCCCCCTGAGTTGATTACTTCCCTTAAGTTTCTCGAGTCTTTGAGCATCAGAGTTTAACTGCGTCTTTTATCAGAGTTTTGTACCTGTTCAAGCTTTTCATAAGATAGAGGTTAAGTAGTTCAGAATGTTTGAGACTTCTGTCTCAATAAACCGTTATTGAAAATATCTTACTTTCTCCCCCTTTTTGTCAGTTATCAAAAAGGCAATATAATCAGAGTTAAAAAGTTGATTTACATTTAAAAAACAAGAAGCAATGATAAGTAGTCGAGAACAGAAGCAATGTAAAACAAACGTTACAGATAAACAGATTTAAAATAGAAGAGAATCTAAGAGGGAGGAGGAAGGTGTGTGAACAAAGCTTCAAGCAAGCCTTTTATCTAGGAGTTAGATTCTTCTTGTTTGCCCAGGATGCTCTTGATTTCTTTGTTAGCGTCCTCCTGCTTATCCAACCTTTCCTGGATAACAGCATTTACTCTCTTCAATTCTTCCATAGTTTGCATGACATAGGAAGGAGCTGGAGATTCTTCAGTATCTAGACGCTTCTCAAAGCATTCTGCAGCTTGATCACATTGAACCATTTCCTCTGCTGAGATCATCTCGTTTGGAGCAGCAGTCAAAGTGAGACCTTCTGATTCTGGTTGAACTTCATCTGAGAGACGATGTTCTGACCAAGGAGCATTATCCAGAGGGAGAATCTCCTTCTTGAGTAGATGGCTCAGAACTTGGTCTTCAAAAACCTTTAGCATATCACTGAAATTCCGTTGAACCTGTTCATAGCTCTGTTCTTTTAGCTTCAATGTTTCAGAACTTAGCCAGTTTCTGAAACTTGTCCAAAGATAACCAGAAGCAGCAGGATTATTCATCTCTAGACTAGCGTGCTTCAAGGAGGTTATCCATTCCTGCATTCCTGTTTCAAACATCAACAAACTTGTACCAACATCTGGTATGGTTTCAGTTGGTTTTGGTTTGGGAATGGCAGTTTTGTGAGATATAGCAGCTAATCATTCCAATGCAGTTGGATCAATGACAAGTCTTACGTTGTCAGTTGGATTGCTCTTGGGTGAGGGAGTGGGAGAGTCGGGTATGATGATTGGACTGGTTAGGGAATTTGGTGGTGTGGATTCTAGAGAAGAAGGAATTTGTGGAATGTCCAGGATGGTGAGAGGCATGTAGATGGCAAGTGGTTCAGTGATTCCTGGGATTAGGATTGTATCTGAATCTGAAGTGGGTTCTTCAGATTGGTTGGTTGAAATATTGTGAGGTTCTGGTTCATAGGTCTCAGATGGTTGATTCTCATAAGTTTGAGCTTCTGGTTGTGAATGTTCAGGTTGAGGTGATGGTGGATGAGGAATATCTTGTTGTGGAGAGAGAGGTAGTGGAATATCTGGTTGTGGAACATCTGTTGTAGTTTCAGAGTTTGGATTATCAGGGATTAAAGGATTTGGATTTTGTGGTGTGGGAGCTGAAATTTCTTGGTCAAAAGAGTCAATATCAGACAGAACTTTGGCAAGTTCTGGTTGAGTTTGTTCAGGATTTGGATTGATAGGAAGGGAGTGAGTTTCTCTTAGACTTAGAGTTTCTGATGGATCAAACCATATGTCAAAGTCATCAAAAGTTTGTGGGGTTGGATGTTTTGATTGGGTAGTTATGGGTTCAGATGTTGATATAGTTATTGATTCTAAAACAGTAACAGAAGAAGGATTACCTTTCTTTTTAGCAGCTTTTGCAGTCCTCTGGGATGATCCTTCTACTGTTGCCTTTCTTTTCTTGGTCTTCTTCAAAACAACTTCTGGAGCCGCCTGATGCAAGTCCTGGATATTTATTTCTGGTGCAGTGTCATCTGCCTTACACGCATCCATATATTTGACAATTATCTCAGGCTTGGAGTCAATCTCAGAGAAAAGAGGAAAATCATCCAGAGGAATTCTTCTGGAAGTGATGGTTGCAAAAGAAGTAACATTGGGTTCCTTCTTGACGTTCTCAGTAATTTTCATCTTTTTCAGATTCTTTGCGTTCAGAGGCTTCCCAGCAGTTGCTTCTAGGGAGCTAATTTCCTGTGCTTCAGTCAGATGCTCTATCAGCCAATTCTCTGTCAGAATATCTGATATGAGTCTTCCTAGGGGTATCCAGTCCCTTTTAGTACGCTCATCTTCTCTTGTTTCCTTTACACTGGTCCTCATATGATTAAATAGCAAGTGAGGGAGATTTACCTTAGTCTTCTTGGAGATAAAGTAGATCAGAAACTGCTGATCAATGTTTATGTAATCAGGGGAGCTAGTTGGCTTCCTGTGGTTGATGCATCCCATAATTATTTTAGCCCAGATTCTGTGATGATCCTTCAGATCCCTAATCTTGCTGGAGGGTACACCCAGAGTGAATATTTCCCTTGCAATTGAAGCAACATCAGAACATCTTTCAGCCATGTCTATACACCTGACACCTCCACCATTGTAACCGATAATTCTTGAAATTAGGTCTTCTGTAATGACAATCTTCATCCTCGTGATATACGAGGTAACTTGATGGTTTAAGGAGGAAGCATGAACCCAGAATTCTTTTACAAGAATTGGAAACGTTGGCCCTAGAAGACGGTCAAAATATATGTTCTATCCTTGAGCATTGACATCTTCAGAGAGATTGAAGCCATTTTCTTGAAGGCTTTCAAAATCAACAATCAGTTCTGAAAGAACTTCCAGGTTGTCAATGGGGCGTGAGTAGCATTCTGTATGGTTCTTCGTACTGTTCCATAAAAGCAGTTTCCTGAGTACTGGTGTTTTGGACGCTTGAAGAAGCCATGTTCACACAAGAAATTTGAGAAAGATGAAAGGGTTTTTGAAAGTACGAACTGAAAACAATTAGAAGGTATTGAGAGAGTAAAAGTGAAAGAATGTAAAGAGTGAAACTTGAGTTTAAATAGATTTTCTTGAAAGCATTAACTGTAAGAGAGAGAAATAATTAGCCATGATTATAAGCATTAATGACAGCTGATTTTAGGGGATTCAGAAAGATATTGGAACGGTTACCCATGACGTGTGTCTCAATTCACCCAATCAGCGCTTTTGACCTTTCAGAAAAGTGAACGCGTGTTCAGCCTCAGAAGGTAGCTGATGAATGGATGACAACTGTTTGCTTACGTGAACAGCACACTTCTATCCTTGAAATGAAACACTCAGATCTTCATGGATAGATTCTGATACAATCTGTACTTCTAAAATTCTGAAGGCATGTTGATCAGTAGTTCACAGAAAATAACTAAAATTCTGAAGGTTAAGATATGTAAATAAAACAATTTATTCTGGGAAAAGCTTCATGCTGAGATGTTTCAGAATGAAGTTAAACCTATCTTCAAAAAGAGGTTTTGTAAAGGCATCAGCCCATTGATGGTCTGTGTCAATGAATTTTAAGTTAAGAATCCCTTTCTGAATATAGTCCCTAATAAAATGATGTTTTATTTCTATATGCTTAGCCCTAGAATGCAAAATAGGATATTTACTGAGACAAATAGAAGAAGTATTGTCACAGAGGATAGGGATGTTACTCTCAAATATATTGAAGTCTTCAAGTTGACTTTTCATTCAGAGCATTTGCATACTACATCCAGCTGCTGCTATGTATTCAGCTTCTGCTGTTGATAGTGCTATTGTGGATTGTCTTTTGCTGGACCATGAGATCAGATTTTCTCCCAGAAACTGGAAGCTTCCAGAAGTGCTTTTACGTTCTACTCTGTCTCCAGCAAAGTCAGCATCACAGTATCCTACTAAGCTGTAATCACTTGATTTTCTATAAAACAAACCCAGATTGGCAGTACCTTTCAGATACTTGAAAATTCGCTTAATTGCTGTTAAGTGAGATTCACTAGGATCTGATTGGAATCTAGCACAAATGCAAACATTGAATAGAATGTCAGGCCTTAAAGCCGTCAGATAGAGAAGATAACCAATCATACCTCTGTAGACCTTTTGTTCTACCTTTTTACTTACCTCTTCTTTTTCCAGAATACACGTGGGATGCATTGGAATCTTTGAGGGCTTACATTCTGAGAGATCAAATTTCTTCAGAAGTTCTCTGACATATTTGCTCTGATGAATGTAAGTTCCTTCTGGAGTTTGATTTATCTGAATGCCCAGAAAGAATTTGAGTTCCCCCATTAGGCTCATCTCAAACTCTGCATGCATACATTTAGCAAACTCTCTTCCCAGAGAAGGTTTAGTAGATCCAAAAATGATGTCATCAACATAAATCTGACAAACTAACATGTCATTCTTAACTGTCTTACAGAGTAAGGTTGTGTCCACTTTCCCTCTGGTGAATTCCTTTTCTAACAGGAAGTTACTTAGTCTTTCATACCAAGCTCTGGGAGCTTGTTTTAGACCATAGAGTGACTTCTTTAGTTTGAAAATATATTCTGGATTTTTGGAACTCTCAAAACCAGGGGGTTGGTGCACATATACCTCTTCATCTATATATCCATTTAAGCATTCACTTTTGACATTCATCTGATACAGAGTGATGCCTTTATTAACAGCAAATAATATTAAAAGTCTGATAGATTCTAACCTGGCGACTGGAGCAAAGGTTTCTGTATAGTCTATCCCCTCTTGCTGACTATAACCTTGTGCTACCAGTCGTGCTTTGTTTCTGATGACTTCACCTTGTTCGTTCAGTTTGTTTCTGAACACCCATTTTCTACCAATGACGTTGAACCCTTTTGGTTTGGGAACCAGATCCCATACGTCATTTTTGGTGAATTGATTTAGCTCTTCTTGCATTGCCAGAATCCAGTCATTGTCCAGAAGTGCTTCATCAATAGTTGTTGGTTCAATCAGAGAAACCAGTCCCATGAGGGATTCTTCAGAGTTTCTGAATGTTGATCTTGTTCTGATTGGATCTTCCTTCTTTCCCAATATTGTATCTTTTGGGTGATCAATGCTGCTTCTCGATAGTCTTTTCTGGAGTTGATCAACAGAAGGTGTTGGATTGCTTGTAGTGACTCTTTCAGCTGTTGAGGGAGTGTCTCTGTTGAGAGCCTCTGATGAGTTGTCTTCATTACCTGTGAGTTCAACTTCCATACCTACAAGGAATTCATTCTGCTTTGACTTTTGAGAGTCAAGCTTATCATCAAACCTAACCCTGATTGACTCTTCAACAATCTGTGTTTCTGTATTGTATACTTTGTACCCTCTCGAGTGTTCAGAGTATCCTAACATAATACACTTTTGTGCTTTAGAGTCAAACTTGTTCAAATAATTTTTTGTATTCAGAATAAAACATGTGCATCCAAATGGGTGAAAATAAGAAATGTTGGGCTTTCTGTTCTTTCACAATTCATATGGAGTCTTTTCTAGAATAGGTCTTATCGAGATTCTATTCTGAATGTAACACACTGTGTTTATTTCCTCTGCCCAGAAGATCTTAGCAATGTTAGTCTCGTTGATCATGGTTCTGGCCATTTCTTGCAATGTTTTGTTCTTTCGTTCTACAACTCCATTTTGCTGGGGAGTTCTGGGACAAGAGAAATCATGCAGAATGCCTTTTTCATTAAAGAATAATTCAAAATCTTTATTTTCAATTTCTCCACCATGATCACTTCTGACTTTGACAATTCTAAGATCCTTTTCATTCTGAACTTGGTTGCAGAAGGTAACAAACATAGAGTGTGACTCGTCCTTGTGTCTTAAGAACTTTACCCATGTCCATCTGCTATAGTCATCTACGATTACTAACCCATACTTCTTGCCACTGACTGAAGCAGTTTTTACTGGTCCAAATAAGTCAATGTGCAGAAGTTCTAATTGCTTAGAGGTGGAAACAACATTTTTGGATTTGAAAGCAGGTTTTGCAAACTTTCCTTTCTAACATGCTTCACACAGAGCATCTGAATTGAACTTCAAGTTAGGAAGTCCTCTGACCAGATTGAGTTTGTTAATCTGAGATATTCTTCTCATACTAACATGTCCCAATCTTCTGTGCCAGATCCATTGCTCGTTGTTAACAGACAGTAGACATTTTACATTCTGACTCTTTAGTTCAGAAAGTTTTATTTTATAAATGTTGTTTTTCCTCTTTCCATTAAATAGGATAGTCCCATCTTTCTGACTAACAGCTTTGCATGAATTTTGGTTGAAGATTATATCATAACCATTATCACTTAATTGACTTATAGATAATAGGCTATGCATTAATCCATCAACTAATAAAACATTACTTATAGAGGGAAGATTTCCATTACCTACTGTTCCAGAGCCAATGATCTTTCCTCTCTGATTGCCTCCAAAGCCCACGTGGCCTCCAGGCTTTGGTACATATGCCTTCTTCTCGTCATGTGTCGTGAGCAGCCAGAGTCCAGGTACCATGATTGGTGTCTTAGCCTTGCTGCTAAAGATATCTGCCACATGTATGATTTAAACCTTAGGTACCCACATTTTCTTGGGTCCTGATTTGTTAGTTTTACCAAAATTCTGGTTGAATTTTGGTTTGACAGAATAATCACTACTTGTGTATTTTATGTCATGTGTGTGCCCATATATAAAATGTGAATTAAGTGGTGTGCGTTTTATAACTAAGTCCATGGCATTTTTTGGTGTAGGTACCTTACCTTGATATCCTATCCCTTTTCTGCCATTTCTGCTAACTCCATAGATCATTGAAGCCATATTGCTTTTGTCTATGTTTTTAGCTAGAAACTTCTGAAAGTTGTGATCATACTCTTTGATGATCTCATCATCATTGCTGGGAGTTTCAGAGATTGTTTCCTTCTGAGAGTTTTGCAACTGGTTTACTAATTTTGATTTTTTTCTCTTAACTCAGAATTCTCCAATCTGAGACTCTCAGTCTTATCAGAGTCAGAGGCAAGATTCCTTTTCAGGTTTCTGAATTTGACTCTGATCTGCTGATACCTTTCCAGAATTTCATTTAGGTTTTCAGCAAATTCAGCCTTAGTAAAGTTTATGGTAAAGTCAGTGAATACCTCTTTAGTGTCTGATTCTGAGTCTAAACCAGAAGCTTCACTGTCTTCTAATACGTTTTCCATGAGAGCTATGTTTTCTCTTTCATCATCTGATTCTGAGTCAGCTTCAGATGTGTCAGAATCATCCCATATAGCCATGAGGCTTTTCTTCTTTTCCTTGAGAAACTTCTTTTTGGGCTTTTCCTTCTGAACCTTTGGGCAGTCACTTTTGTAGTGCCCTTGCTCGTTACATTCATAGCAGATGATGTCTTTGTTGTTTGGCTTTCTGTATCCTGAAGAACCTTCAGATCTTCTGTGTCCAGAGGAGGATTCTGACCTTCTGTATCTGGAGGAGGATTCATTTTGATTTTCTGATCTTCTGGGATTTCTGAACTTCCTTTGTCTCTGCTTCCATAGTTGGTTCACCTTTCTGGAGAGGAGAGACAGTTCATCTTCTTCTGATGAGGATCCATAAGAGGTTTCCTCCACAGCCTGCAAAACTTTGGAGTCAGATTTTCTGTTAGATTTTAAAGCTAATGGCTTACCTTGCTTTTGAGGTTCATCTTCTTCTAGCTCAATCTCGTGACTTCTAAGGGAGCTAACAAGTTCCTCCAGAGAGATTTTGTTGAGATCTTTGGCTAGCTTAAGTGTTGTGACCATTGGCATCTATTGTTTGGGCAAGCTTCTGATGATCTTCTTAACGTGATCAGCAGTAGAATACCCTTTGTCAAGAACTTTTAGTCCAGCAACAAGAATTTGAAATCTTGAAAACATAGTTTCTATTGATTCACTATCTTCCATCTTGAATGCCTCATACTTCTGAATGAGCGCAAGGGCCTTGGTTTCTTTGACTTAAATGTTGCCTTCATGCGTCATTCTGAGAGAGTCAAACATATTCTTGGCAGTTTCTTTGTTTGATATTTTCTCATATTCTGAATATGAGATGGCGCTGAGGAGAATTGTTCTGGCCTTGTGGTGGTTTCTTAATTCACGCTTTTGCTGATCAGACATCATTTTGCTGTCTATCTTCTGACCACATCCATCCACGGGATGCGTGTATCCATCAGTCACCATGTCCCACAGATCAGCATCATGGGCCAGAAAGAAACTCTCAAATTTGTCTTTCCAGTAGTCAAAGTTTTCTCCATCAAAGACTGGAGGTTTACCACAGAATCTGTCCTTGTCTTCACTGTTGTCACTGTTGATGTTTTTCTTGGTCCCACCATAGTGTTTTTCTGATGCTTGGATCTTGTACTGACACGGTTAAGTGTTTAAGCTCAGAACCAGGCGCTCTGATGCCAATTGAAGATGTGAAAAACACAAGAAGGGGGGTTGAATTAAAAACTTGGATCTAAAATAGCTTAATGACACAGTATTTTTATCCTGGTTCGTTTGATCTCAAACTACTCCAGTCCACCCGTCAAGGTGATTTTGCCTCTCTCCAGCGAGGTCTTAATCCACTAATCTCAATAAGATTACAAAAGCTACTTTAACAACTGTTAAAGTCTTCTTGAGTACAACCACAATCCGGTTAATCTCAAGGATCTCTATTACAATATGATTAAACAATATGTGTTGTTATTTTTCTAATAAAAACGGTTTATCACAACTGTGATAAATTACACAGGTTTATATCTTAGAATAAATATTGAATTTTCTTGAGCTTGAATATGCGTGGTTGGTGATCTTATCAAAATTGTTGTGTGTACGTACGTGCTTCACTTTGCAAGCTGACTTGTTTATATAGGCAATGTAATGACGTTGACCATAAAGCATGTTTAATGTCATTAACACACTTTCCTTTTGGAGAAGATCATGTCTAAAGAAAGCCGTTGGAATTAATTATGTCTTGAATGTTCAGTAACGCTTCAGAGTCTTTTCTCCTTACTGCTGATAACGCTTCAGTATATTGATAACTTGGTTTGATATGTCTTTGTTCAGAATCAGAGTTTACTGTAATTAAGCGCAGGTTCTGGTCACCAATCTTCAGCGTATAATCTGATTGCTTCAGCGTGTAATACTTTATGGCTTATCTTTCTGATGATGATCTGATCATAACTTCTGCATACATAAAACATATTTTTAAGGTGCATATTTTTTCTTTGTATTTATTTATTCATTGTATTTGTTATCATCAAAACTCTAACCAAGGGTTGTAGAATCAAACTATGTTCTAACAGGATCAACTTCACTAAGGTTATTCAATATATACAAATATGATTGAATAACTACTTGTCTATTAAATGTCTTAACATTTAAACCTTGAATATCTCTACCATCATAAAATATGTCATGACGAGACTCGGGAACTCCTATATCGTTCACATCTGACAAATAGTTTGTACAAAACTCAATAGCTTCTTCTGTGATGTACCTTTCTACAATCGAAGCTTCTGGACGGTGATGATTCTTTGTATACCCTTTGAAAATCTTTATGTAACGCTCTATCAGATACATCCACCGCAAAAAAAATAGACCACAAATTCTAATCTCCCTTACTAGATGAACAACTAAGTGAAATATAATGTCAAATAATGATGGAGGGGAAGCATCTCTAATTGGCACAAGATAAATGCAACTTCGTGTTCCAATTCATCTAAATTTCTAGGATCTATAACTTTACTACATATATCATTGAAGAATAAGCATAATCTGGTTAGTCACCCTTACATTTCTTGGTATGATTCCATAGATTTTCACTAATAGAAGCAGTTTCATCAATACATGACAATCATGAGATTTTAAGCCAGTTAATTTGTGATCATCATATGACACAATTTACTTCACATTTGATGAGTACCATTGTGGAACTTTGATACCTTGCGAACAATCGAAAAAACTTTTTTTCTTTTTTAGACAAAGTGTGACATGTTGGGGAAAATAGGTTCTATTTCCTACTTCTTTTGGGGATAATATTTACCGTATACCCATCACAACCATATCTTTGGGTGATTTCTTAATATATTTTGTCTTTCCTTTAATGTTAAGAAGTGTTCCAATCAAACTATCACATACATTTTTCTCCATGTGCATCACATCAAGACAATATCTTACATCAAGATTGGACCATTATGGAAGATCAAAGAACACCAAACTCTTTTTCCAAGAATTTTTCTCCAAGGGCTTTTTTTGTTTCTTTCCAAAGACAACTTTAATGTGTTGTTATCTTCTATAAACTTCCTTCCCGGTTAAGGGTTTTAGAGCGATACTAAACTTCTGCTCTCCATTAAAAGCCTCCTACAATCTACGATGCAGATGATTAGATCTTAGAAATATTTGATGCCCAAGATAAATTGTCTTTTTCCTTTCGGTAATTGGTGGTGACATGTATCAACTTCACATATAAGACACACTTTATGACCCTTCACGTTTTACCCAGACAAGTTACTGTATGCAGGAAAGTCATTGGTTGTGCAAAACAATATGGCATGCAAATTAAAGTTATCACTTGTATACGCATCATCAACATCAACACCTTCCTCCCACAAAATTCTTAAATCTACAATCAATGGCGATAAATAAACATCAATGTCATTCCTTGGTTGTTTTAGACCCGAAATCATCATCAATAACATCATATACTTGCGCTTCATGCATGACCATGAAGATAGGTTATAAATTAAGAGAGTAATAGGCCATGATGTATGGTTAGTACTCAAATTACCAAAAGGATTCATTCCATCGGTGGCAAGTCCATGCCTAAGATTCCTCAGTTCAAGGGAAAAATATGGAAACAAGGAATCATATTTTTTCCATTGCAATGAATCGGATACATGTAGAATTTTTCTATCACACACTCTTCCATCTACATGCCATCTAGTATTCTTTGTGTCACTAACATTAGCAAACAATCTCTTGAACCTTTGACTTATTGTTAGGTACCATATCACCTTGACAGGAACACCCTAGCTAGTTTCACCAACATTGTCATCAACACCATTGTCCTTCTGTTTATAGCATGGCACCTCGCACCTTGGGCACTCGTTTAAGTTTTCAAACTCTTACCTATATAAGATGTAATCATTACGACAAGCATGTATTTTGACATAGTCCAAACTCATTAGACACAATATCTTATTATCCTCATAAGTACGGTTTGGCAACTTTTTACCTTCAGGAAGCATTTCTTTCAAAAATTCAAGCAATTCAGTGAAACTTTTATCCATCCACCCACCTCTTTACTTAAGGTTAAATAGTCTTAACACAACTGACAATCTTGTAAAACCTTTACATCCATGGTACAACAAATCTTCCATGTCTCTTCGCAAAATATCTAACATACTAGTTGTAACACTCCGATTTTCTTTATTAATTATTTTATTAATTAATTGTCATGTTAATTATTATTTGATTGATAACTATTTAATTATTTTATTTTGTGTGGTTATATGAATAATTGATTTAATTTGAAATTTATGTGTTATTTGAGTAATTAGACTAGTAAGTGTGAGAATAACATTATTAAGTATTGGGCCTTATACATCACATTAATGAATGGGTGAGATAAGCCCAATAGATTAAAATAAGGGTTAGTAAGAGTTATAAAACAAAATAGAATTAGAAGAGAATTGTCAAGAGAATAGAAGAGGAAAAAAGAGGAGAATGGGAAGAAGGAGGAGAAAACCTATAAAGTATCTACATCTAAGATAAGGGTGGGTATTCTTTGATTTATGGGTGTATGTAATGGTATAGGATGGGTAGTAACATAAAATTAGGGATTTGTTTTTGAATTTCTAGATTTTGACATGTTAGGGTTTGAATGTAGAATCATGAAATTGATGTTGGAAATCATGTTTTGATGTTTGTATTTTATTATATATGTTAGATATATGTTATAATAAATTTAATTGTGAAAACTATGTGTTTGAATGGAATTTGGATGGATAAATTCGTATGGGGAAGAAGTTGTCTGCGGCATAATTTTTCTGCATTTCATAAAGGCCGCTTAGCGCAGTATAGGGCGCTTAGCACGGTCAGGAATGCAAAACTTGTTATTTCCTTAAAATTCTCTAGATAATGTATGCTTATGATTTATCATTTATTTACATGAATTTTAATAATTTATTCTATGTGTTTTGGATTTGTTTTTGATGACTTTTGATGAGAACCATGATACTTGATTTTGGTGTATGTAGTTGTTTGGAATTTATGTTGGTTGAAGATAACATGGGTTGGAATTATTTGCTACATGTTATAATGATGTGTTTAGATGATTAATGCTATCAGAATGTATTGTATGTGATTGATGACATGAAATATGTATGTTGTGCAATGTGGTGAAGATAATTTAAATGTGTTGAAGTATGTGAAATATGCTTGTATGATTAAGATATGGTGATTGTTTTAATTGCATATTTTTATTGAGATTGCACATACATAATTTGTGTCAAGAGGAAATGTTTGGTAATTACGTGGGAATTGTTGACTTATCCCAAACCTAACACTGAGGGGTTTGAAAGCTTAAGGTTAACGAGCTTTTTTTGTGGTTATCTGTCTTGGAGATGTGGACCCAGCAGGACCGGTAAGGATAACAGTCGGTACCATATGCATTTTGCATTGAGTTGTATTATAGTCACATGTGTCTATGTGAAGTGTTTAATTAGTGTGTATTATGTGATACTGGTGTGAATATTACATATGTGGTAGTTATGATTGCTTACCTTTCAATCTTGAATCATTGAGCAATGTTGTATATGAAATTATATGAATTTGTTAAAGTATATTGAATACCTAATTATGTGAAGTGTCATGAATTCATTTGATGTATGTTTGTTGTGCATTACTTATTATTATATTTTTCCATACTGATATGAATTCTCACCCTTCTATTGGAATATTGTTTTATACGATATCGCTCAGGTACCGAGGATAGCAGTGGTTCTTCTAGCAATGAGTAGTTGGAGGAGCTAGTCCTTTATTTATTTGTTTTACTAGGTAGTGAGTCATGCTCTGGTTATGTAACACGGGGAACATTTGGATTTATCTTATATTATTATATTCATGTTTATTTGAGAGATGTTGTCATACTCTCTGGATATTTATGTTGTATTGAGATGTATGTGATGATGGATTTTAGTGCCGAATGTTTTATTATATAATTGTCAATATGAGATTTCAATCATTAGTATTATTTTAAGTTGAGAATTATCCCGCAGCAAGATGCATATGTGTTAGTGTATGGAACATGATTTTAAATGTGTATTATAAGCACGACCAGTGTATTATGTTGTTATCATGAAGTAAATGTGACACCCTCGTTTGATATTCATACTAATTTACTCTTATTATACCATATTATTTGTATGGGGTTAAGGGGGTGTTACATTAGTGGTATCAGAGCATGGTCAATCAGTTGTCTAGGTTATTAATGTGTTTATTTCCTTTTGTATTCGATATGTGTCATATACAGAATCGTTATTGTTTGTCTTATGAGTGTTGTCGGTTGTTTGGTTGTTTGGAATCTCAGGATGATGGTTGCAAAGATGATGCTACTGTTGACATTTTGGCTATGTTGGCCAGTGCGATTGGGCAACAGCCGCACGCCAATATTGGTAACAGAAATGAAGATGATGATTTTCGTTCTTTGGGGAAGTTCCAAAGGAACAATCCGCCAATCTTTGAAAGAGCTTATGAACCTGACAAGGCACATATTTGGCTGAAAGCGATTGAGAAGATCTTTCGAGTCATGAATTATTCGGATGCGGAGAAGGTGCAGTTTTACACCCATATGCTTGAGAAGGAAGCCGAGGATTGGTGGAACAACACTGTTCAGAGATTTGATGAAGATGGGATTGAGATTACTTGGGCACTTTTCAGAGATGCATTTCTGGAGAAGTATTTTCCAGAGGATGTGAGTGGGAAAAAGGAGATTGAATTTCTTGAGTTGAAGTTGGGTAATGGAACTGTGGCTGAGTATGCTACAAGGTTTGAGGAGTTAATTAAGTTTTGTCCTCATCACAACACTACTAATGCTAAAAGATCTAAGTGTCTTAAGTTTGTGAATGGTTTAAGGCACGAGATCAAGAAGGCTATGGGTTATCAACAGATTAAATAATTTTTTGAGTTGTTTAACAAGAGTAGGATCTATGATGAGGATAGTCAATATAGTGTTGCTTACTATAAGGCTTTGCATGATAAGAAGGGAAAGGGGAAATTTAGAGGGAAGTCGTATGTGACTCCTACTGGTAAAGGGAAATAGAAAGTTGGTGATGACAAGAAGCCGAGTGGAGGAGGAGCTTCTACTCCGGTTAGGTGCTTCATGTTTGGTGTCGAAGGACATCGTGTTTCTGATTGTACAAGTATTGATGTAAAGTGTTTCAAGTGTGGCAAGCTAGGTCACAAGTTTAATGGTTGCAGAGGTGTTTCGAGTGTGACTTTCTACAACTGTGGTGAGTAAGGTCACATTAGTTCCAAACATGACAAGCCTAAGAATGACCAAGCTAGAGGGAAAGTGTTTGTTCTATCTGGTTCTGATACTGCTGCCGAGGATAGACTAATATGAGGTACGTGCTTTATTAATGGTGCACCTTTGATTGCTATTATTGATACTGGTTGGACACATTCTTTCATTTATTTGGATTGTGTTAAGAGATTGAATCTTGAGTTATCTGATATGAATGGAAGTACGGTTATTAATACTCCTGCTGTGGATTCAGTGACTACTTCATATGTGTGTTTGAATTTTCCATTGAGTATTTTTGGTAAAGACTTTGGAGTTGATTTAGTGCGTCTTCCGTTAGATCAACTCGTTGTTATTATTGGGATGAACTGGTTGGAATAGAATCATGTTTATATTAACTGTTTTGATAAGACAATTATCTTTCTTGATTCTAGTTTTGAAAGAGATTTGTTTATATTTTCCAAGCAAGTGAATGAGTCTGTACAGGATGGTGTTGTGTTGTTGGCTTTATTGGAAACATTAGAAATTGGTGGGAAACGAACGATTGGTGAATTTACAATAGTCCGTACTTTTCTTGAGGTATTCCTTAAGGATATAAGTAATTTTTTATCAGAGCAAGAGGTGGATTTTACAATCGATTTAATTCCTGGAACTAGTTCGGTATCGATGATTCCATATTGAATGTCATCATCTGAGTTGAAAGAGTTGAAGAGTCAACTTGAGGATTTGCTCGAGAAGAGATTTATTCTTCCTAGTGTGTCACCCTGGGGTGCACCTGTTTTGTTGGTTAAGAAGAAAGAAGGTATTATGAGGTTATGTATGGATTATAGACAACTGAACAAGGTGACTATCAAGAATAAGTATCCACTTTCGAGGATTGATGATTTGATGGATCAGTTGGTTGGTGCAAGCGTGTTTAGCAAGATAGATTTGAGGTTTGGGTATCATCAGATTCGTGTGAAGGCTGAAGATATTCAGAAGACTGCTTTTAGAACACGGTATGGTCACTATGACTATTTTGTGATGTTGTTCGGTGTGACCAATGCACTTGGTGTATTTATGGAATATATGAACAAGATGTTTCATCAGTATTTAGATAAGTTTGTGGTTGTGTTTATTGATGATATTTGGATCTATTCTAAGAGTGAAAAAGATCATGTTGAGCATCTAAGGATTGTGTCTGTGTTAAAATAGAAGGAATTGTATGCTAAGTTTTACAAGTATGAGTTTTGGTTGAAGGAAGTGAGTTTCCTTGGTCATGTGATATCAAGAGGTGGTATTGATGTTGATCCGTAGAAGATTGAGGTTGTATCTCAATGGGAAGCTCTAAAATATGTTTATGAGATTAGCATTTTTCTTGGTTTAGCAGGTTATTATCGGAAGTTTATTGAAGGCTTTTCGAAGTTAGCTTTGTCGTTAACGCAATTGACTAGGAAGGGTCGAGATTTTATTTGGACTGCACAGTGTGAAGTTGGTTTTCAAGAGCTTAACAGAAGGTTGACAACCGCTCCTATTTTAATTTTTCTTAATTCGGCAGAACCATTTGTTGTGTATTGTGATGCTTCATTGATGGGTTTAGGTGGTGTATTGATACAGAATCGACAGTTTGTAGCTTATGCTTCAAGGCAACTTAAAGTGCATGAAAGGAATTATCCGACCCATGCTTTGGAGTTTGTTGTTGTTGTGTTTGTATTGAAACTTTGGAGGCATTATCTGTTTGGATCAAGATTTGATGTGTTTAGTAATCACAAGAGTTTGAAATATTTGTTTAATCAGAAAGAGTTGAATATGAGGAAAAGAAGATGGTTGGAATTCTTGAAGTATTATTATTTTAATTTGAATTACCATCCTGGTAGAGCGAATGTTGTGGATGATGCTTTAAGTAGGAAGTCTTTGCATATGTTGATATTGATGGTGCGAGAGTTGATGTTACTTGAGCAATTCTGAGATATGAGTTTAATTTGGGAGGAGACTCCTTCTGGACTTAAGCTTGGTATGTTGAAGCTTACTAGTGGCATTCTTAATGAGATTCGAGAGGGTTAGAAATCGGATTTGATTTTGGTGGATAAGTTGACATTGATCAATCAAGGTCGAGGTGGTGATTTTCGAATTGATGATAATGGTATTGTGAGATGTTGTGGTAGAGTTTGTGTTCCGGATATATCTGATTTGAGGAAGAGGATTCTTGAGGAAGGGCATCATAATGGATTGAGTATTCATCCTGGAGCTACTAAGATGTAACAGGATTTGAGTAAATTATTTTGGTGGCCAAGTATGAAGAAAGAGAATGCAGAACAAGTGTATTCTTGTTTGACTTGTCAGAAGTCGAAGATTGAACATCAGAAGTCGTCTGGTTTGTGGCAAATGTTATATATTTCTAAATGGAAATGGTATAGTATTTCTATGGATTTTGTTTCTGGTTTACCTAGAACACCGAGTAATTGTGAAGCTGTTTGGGTTATTGTGGACAGGTTGACGAAATTTTCTCACTTTATTCTAACGAGAATGGATTATCTAATAGAGAGGCTTGCAAAGCTATACATGGAGAGGATTATCAGTTTTCATGGTATTTCGTCTAGTATTGTGTCACATAGGGATACAAGGTTTACTTTTAGATTTTGGGAAGGTTTGCAGAATGCTTTGGGTACAATGTTGCATATGAGTTTGGCTTATCATCCATAAACAGATGGTCAAACTAAGAGGATGATTCAGACACTTGAGGATCTCTTGAGAGATTGTGTATTGGAACAAGGAGGTTCTTAGTATAGTTACTTTCCTTTGATTGAGTTTAGTTATAACAATAGTTTCCATTCGAGTATTAGAATGGCATCGTTTGAGGCTTTGTACGGTAGAAGGTGTAGGATGCCTTTGTGTTGGTATGAATCTGGAGAAAGTGATGTGGTTGGACCTGAGATAGTTCAATAGACAATGGATAAGATTAATATGTTTTAGGAGAATATGAAAGCTTCTCAGAGTCGTGATAGGAGGAAAGTACTTGATTTTGAGAAGGGAGATCATGTGTTTCTTCGAGTTACTCTGGTAACAGGTGTTGGTCGAGCTTTGAAGTCACGTAAGTTAACGCTGCATTTTATTGGTCCTTATTAGATTTTGGAGAAGATATGTGAAGTGGATTATCAGATTTCTTTGTCACTGTCGCTTGCTAATCTCCATGATGTGTTTCATGTGTCTCAGTTGAGGAGATACATTGTGGATTCGTCTCATATGGTTCAATTAGATGATGTACAGGTGAGAGATAACATGAATGTGGATACATCATCTATGCGGATAGAGGATCGGGAGTTGAAACAACTCCATGGTAAATAGATTTCCATGGTGAAGGTAGCTTGGGGAGGATCGGCGAGTAGAAATGTGACTTGGGAACTCGAGATTCAGATGAGGGAGTCTTATTCTGAGTTGTTTGTTTGAGGTAATTTTCGAGGACGAAAATCTTTTAAGTGGGAGAGAGTTGTAACATCCCGATTTTCTTTATTAATTATTTTATTTAATTTCCATGTTAATTATTATTTGGTTGGTAATTATTTAATTATTTGATTTTTTGTGATTATGTGAATAATTGATTTAATTGGAATATATGTGTTATTTGAGTAATTGGACTAGTAAGTGTGAGAATAGAATTATTAAGTATTGGACCTTATATGTCACATTAATGAGTGGGTGAGATAACCTCAATTTATAAAAACAAGGGTTAGTAAGAGTTGTAAAACAAAATAGAATTGGAAGGGAATTATCAAAAGAAGAGAAAAGGAGAAAAGATGAGAAGAGGAAGAAGAAAGAGATAACCTAGAAAGTATCTATATCAAAGGTAAGAGTGGCTATTCTATGATTTATGGGTGTATGTAATGGTATGTGATGGGTAGTAACATGAAAATTGGGATTTGTTCTTCAATTTCTAGATTTTGATATGTTAGGGTTTGAATGTAGAATCATGAAATTGATGTTGGAAATCATGTTTTGATGTTTGTATTTGATGTTATACGTTAGATATAGATTATAATATATTTAATTATGGAAAACCATGTGTTTGAATGGAGTTTGGATGGATAAATTTGTATGGGGAAGAAGCTGTCTGCAACAGAATTTTTCTACATTTTGTAGAGGCCGCTTAGCACGGTCTGGAATGCAAAACTTGTCATTTTCTGAAATTGCTTCTCGATCATGTATGATTATGATTTATCATTGAGTTACATGATTTTTAATAATTTATTCGATTTGTTTTGGATTGGTTTTGGATGACTTTTGATGAGAGACATGATACTTGATTTTGGTGTATGTAATTGTTTGAAATTGATGTTGATTGAAGATAACATGGGTTGGATTTGTTTGCTACATTTTATAATAATATGTTGAGATGATTAATGATATGAGAATGAATTGTGTGTGATTGATGACATGAAATGTGTATGTTGTGCAATTTGGTGAAGATAATTCAAATGTGTTAAATTATGTGAAAAATGTTTGTATGATTAAGATATGGAGATGGTCTTAATTGCATATTTATGTTGAGATTCCACATGCATAATTTGTGTCAAGAGGAAATATTTGGTAATTTTGTGGGAATTATTGACTTTTCCCAAACCTAACACTGAGGGGTTTGAAAGCTTAAGGCTGACGGGCTCTTTTTGTGGTTATCTGTCTTGGAGATGTGGGCCCGGTAGGACCGGTAAGGATAACAGTCGGTACCACATGCATATTGCATTGAGTTGCATTAGATTCACATGTGTCGATGTGAAATGTTGAATTGGTGTACATTATGTGATATTTGTGTGAATGTTACATATATGGTAGTTGTGATTTATCATCTTTGAATCTTGAATCATTGAGTAATGTTGTATATGAAATCATATAAATTATGTTGTAGTATGTTGAATACCTGATTATGTGAAGTGTGGTGAATAAATTTGATATATGTTTGTTGTGAATTACTTATTATTATATATTTCCATAATTATATGAATTCTCACCCTTGTGTTGGTATGATATTTTATACGATATCGCTCAGGTACCGAGGATAGCGGTGGTGCTTCTAGCAAGGATTAGTTGGAGGATCTAGTCCTTTATTTATTCGTTTTACTAGGTAGTGAGTCATGCTCTGGTCATGTAACACAGAGAATGTTTAGATTTATGTTATATTATTATATTCATGTTTATTTGATAGATGTTATCGTACTCTCTAGATATTTATGTTGGATTGAGATGTATGTGATGATGGCCTTTAGTTCCTAATGTTTTATTATATGATTGTTAGTATGGGATGTCAATCATTAGTATTAGTTTGAGTTGTGAATTATTCAGATGCAAGATGCATATGTGTTAGTATATGGTACATGATTTTAAATGTATATTATAAGTATCACCAGTTTATTGTGTTGTTGTCGTGAAGTAAATGTCACGCCCTCGTCTGATATGCATGTTAATTTACTCTGATTATGCCATATTACTTGTGCGGGGTTAAAGGGGTATTACACTAACTTTCTGGAAAACATCTACTTCAATATCACGAATGATATCTTCTAGATTATCAGTCATACATTCATCATCTTCAAGTGTTTGTGACAAAGGTCTCTTTTTTGTCCCTTCAACATGCCATACCCATTTCGAGTAATTTTGAATAATTCCATCACAACCACAATGATTAAATATATTATCCCTTGGATGTTTTTTCGTATTATAGCATTTCATACAAGGACACCAAAAAAATACCATTGTTGTCAGGAAGGTTTTTTCTGCAAAATCAAGAAATTGTATCAATCCATTCTCATACTCGCTACTTAATCTATTGGCTTTCATCCAACTACAGTTCATATTCATATAAAGCTTCTGAAAATAAAATAAAAATAGTACACATTATTACATCATACTATGTGTAAGAAGGGATATCAAAGAAGTCAAAAAGAAATTGGAAAACGTATAGATATTTCTAACTTCCAAGAGAAGAAAACGTACATAATTAAAGAACTAATAATGAGAAAACTTGACATGCGTGAAATCTTTTGACTTTTAGACTTTAAAGTATCAGAGAAGATGAAGAATCAGAAGAAACAATATAAATGTGAAATTCCTCTTTAAACCAAAACACAAAAAGAACTTCTTCCTAGACAAGAAGAATAAGAATTAAAACAAGTACTTCTACTGAAGATTTCAACAATGTTGTTGTGGTTGTAAAGGATTCTCTTGTGCAAAACCCTACTCAGAATCAAGAAGTGGAAACAAGCCTCTCTTGTGCAACCGAAATTTTGAGACTCGTGAAAGCTCCCAAGAAGAGGATATCAATAAGAAGAAGAAGAAGAAGAAGAAAGGTGAAAAGGCCAATCATCATCGATTCTGACGATGAGGATTAAGCAGATTATACTTGGTCAAACAATCTCTCAGCTAGAGGATTTCGATACGATTATTAGTATGATGGAGCCTTTTTGTAAGGATTATCTAATGAAAGTATTATTCAGCTTAAGTTTTATTTAACTTAACTCTTAGTATGATGTACACTATATGGTTATATGCTACAAAATCTGAATAAAATTAAAACGAAACCATCCACAATAATGATTCGTAACAACAACAATGGAGAAAAATAAAAACAAGAACAATAGTAATGGGGAACAATAGTAATAACATACCAGAGAACAATGGTGAGAGATTTTTTAGTCCACTATGCCTCCTTGGAGAAGAAGTTTTCTCTCGCTAGGGCTCGAAAAGAAAATGAATGGGACACTAAGGGAATAAAAAGTATAAAGTGTATTTATCTCGATTTCACTTAAAACCAAGGTAACATGTCCAACATTAAATCTATACAAAATAAATGCGCCTTTTTGGTTGCAAAAAAAATTAAAAATTAGGGAGTTCTTATCTCAGATTTACTGAAAACCGAGGTAACATATCCGACGTAAAATCTTTAAAAAATAAAGTCGCCTTTTTGGTTCCATATAAAACATTAAATAGCAGGAGCTGGGAATCGAACCTCAAACCCTGAGCATATATTTATGTCGGTTTTATAAATATCTGAGGTAACAGATTTATTATTATTATTATTATTATTATTATTATTATTATTTAAATGAAACAATGTGCTCCATTCACATGTTCTGCAATTTTGTTTTGTACGTTGTGAAAGCTTCGTCATGAAAAGCATTGTTTGTTGTACTGAGTAGATGAAAATTTCTCTTTTTCGGCCTGTAGTTAAGATATGATTCTCTTCTGCTTTTCTCCTGCCTTACACACCTTTTCACTTCTGACACAAAGCTCTTTGTAGGAAGCAACCAATTAATCACAAGATAGATCATTATCACAAGAATCTTCATATGATTCATACCTACTAGTGAAGGCTCTTTCTTGATTTGGTTTCTACTATGTTCTTCATTTTCTCTGAAAATCATTGTTTTTACTGATGTCGAATGACATATTATGGACGTTTGGTCTTGATTTCCTATCCATTCTCTTCAAAACCCTATTTAATTGCCTTCCAAGAAGCGCAATAGCATTATAAATACCCTCATCATTCTCCATATCATATTTATCTTCTATATCATCATTGTTGGAGATAAAAGTTATGATTTTGTTCTTCTTTTCTGATATATCATTCATAGCCAGTTCAAAAGTTTGGAGTGACCCAATCATCTCTTCCACTTTCATGTTGCAAATATCTTGAGCTTCTTCAATAGTTATGACCTTCATGTCAAACTTCTTAGGCAGGGACCTACAATTTTTCTAACCAACTTCTCTTCTAACATCTTTTCTCTCAAAGCACTACCGGAATTGGCAATATCAACAATACTCATGTGAAAGTCATGAATGAACTCATCATCCTTCATCATGATATTCTCAAATTTGGTGGTGAGAAGCTGAAGTCTTGACATTTTAACTTTTGATGTGCCTTCATGAGTGTTCTGAGAATTTCTCGTGCATCTTTGGCCACCGTACAAGTATTTATCAACCTGGATATATTTTTATCAACACCATTGAACAAGGCATTCAAAACTTTGGAGTTACCAAGAGCAAGTTCATCTTCTTCCTTATACCAATCTTCTTCTGGTTTTAATTCAGTGATGTCCATCCCATCTTTGTCTGCCAACACAGGATGTTTCCAGCCCTTGATGATAGCTTTTCTAGTTTTTCTATCCATAGATTTTAGAAAGGCTGCCATATTTTCTTTACAATAGTCATAATTGGTGCCATCTAGAATAGATGGTCTATTAGTATTTCCTCCTTCCTTTTCCATAATGCAAGAAAATATCTTCCCTAGAGCTCACCCAAAAATAGAGCAGGGTGTCTGCTCTGATGCCAATTGAAATTTTGGAACGTTACAAAATAGATGTTCTTGTACCCCAAAATTTTCCCTATCATTCAAGTAATTTCTCATAAGATCTCCTTTGGTTCAAGACTGCACAAGGGTTGATCAGCTCAAGACAACTCCTTAAGCACTGATGACTGAAAATTAGGGTTTGAGATTGCACAAGGGAAATGGACTTTTAATTCTCCATATGACTTTCATGGATCATTTTGTACCCTCAAGATTGCTCATGTCAAGTTTCAAGTCTTGGATCACATTTTTGCTCAGTCAAATGATCAGATGACCTAAAATCAGCTGTATTGGGGAAAAATTCAATTGTGGTCAATTTACAATCAAACTTCATAATTTTGTATCCATGTCAACATTATGAACTCATATATGTCATTTTATCAAGTTTGGACCACAATTCCACAAGAAATTTGATCAGATCATCAAAAGGGCAAAATGGTCAAAATTAGGGTTTTTACTGAGAAGGTGCAATTTCTGATTTTTGACTTAGCAATTGATTAATTGGTTTAAGTTATGATATAAAGGATTAAAATGCTTAATTTTTACCTAATGGCATGACTCAAAACATCTCTCAAGATCAATTGGTTGACAATTGAATTTCAGTCAACTGATCAAAAGTCAACTGTACACTAAAAAGTCAAACTTTGACTTTTTGGTCAAAATCAATTCCCAAAGATCACAATTCATCAAGACATGTCAAAATATGAAACTTGTTCATCAAGAAATCAAAAATTCAAGATTTCATTTTGAAAAGTCAAAATTTCTAATCTTAGAATTTTTTCTAAGTGTTGGAAAATTCATATTTTTTCATAACTTTGAGCCAAATTTCCACCATGATGCAAGATGATTCAAAGTAAACTTCCAACATGAAAGTTGTAGGTCTCAATGATATATAAAACATTGTATAACATAACTTCTCCTAGAAATGCATGGATTTCAAGTTATGATTTTGTGAATACATGTACATGAAACTTGGAAACTTAGTGAAATTTTGCTCTAGTTTAGGCAGGATTTTGACCTAACTTCATGGAAATTTTTCACATAGTTCCAAGATGAATCTTAAAAAATTTCTAACATATAGGTTGTAGAGGATGTTACAAGCTTTCCAAAATGTCCAATAACTCATTGAGATCATGTTTGAGTAAGGAGAATCGAAGGCAAGAAGTTAGGGTTTCATTCTTGAATTACAAGTCATTTCATGATGAACACATAATTGAATTTCAATGTTAGGCTGCATAATCTTGCTTTGCATGCCTCCTAACTTGTGTATCTATCCATCATTAATGGATTACACAAACTTTTGAGCTATAATCCAGGTGGTTTAAGCTTTATCCAATTCACATTGCCATTTTGGGAAGAAAGTGAAGAATGTCATTCTTGAAAAGCAGGCTTTATGCACAAAGTCAATTCTTGAGCCTATAACTTGTTCCCTCTGATCACACTCCATCTACAAAGTCATAAGAAAGTGTTTTTAAAGCATAACCACTCTATCTTAGCAAGTACACAAGACTTTGAAACTTAGATTTCTCAAAAATCACATGTTGAGTTTAAACATTTGTTTTTGAACTCTGATCAACAACAAGTCTCTAAACTTGTTGCTTATAAATAGATTCACTATTTTTAAGCTAACACACGAGCATTAAGACCCTGAAACACTCCCAAACTCCCTCAAATCATAAATTTCCCAAAAAATCCATTGTTGCACAGTTTCTGACCTTGAACTCCAAACTCATATTTCCCTCGTGCGTTCTTTGGCCTTTTAGTTCCTAAAGCTTCCTTACATCAAATACAAACCATCCCACACCCTGTTACACGACTGTAACGTCATCTTCATCAACTTCCATAACCAAAAACAGAGCATTTCATATTGACTTCTCCAAACCACTCCAGCCATCCATTGCTCAAGCTAACCATTGCATTAACTTCCTGGGAACTTGAGGAAGCTAACATGATCATTGCAGCACCTTGAATCTAGCTCAAACTCATTTCACGATTTCCAGTTTTTAGGTATATTTTTTGAACTTCTATCTTCTCATTTAGGCATTGTTAGGCTTGCATTTGTGAAGATAAAATGTAGACATCATTGCCTTGAAACTATATGTGTCCATAGATTTCATTTATTTTGATTGAGCTAGAAGAATTTTGAGTTTGAACTTTTTGAAATATTTAGGTCAGAATTTGGTACTTTTAGAAATTCTCATTCATCTTTGATTTATAGCTTATGATATTTATATGGTTAGATTCGTATGGAAAATGGAGCAACTTTCATGTTTGCATCTTTCATTTTTGTTGAGAAATGGTAAAGTTACAGGAACCATGGCTGGAGGTTGAAGATGAAGTTCATTTCTAGAATTTGTTTTGTATTATGTATTTATTATTTCAGTTATGTTACTGGATGTACATCAATCCTAGTGGCAAAGGTAGCGCGCGTGTGTATGGAAGGTCATGGGTTCAACACCCAGCGCTACCTTTTTGTTCTATTTTCTCACATTTTCTCTCTTTTTGTTCCATACAGTAGCGTGTTGGGCCTCCCCCCCTTTGAGCTTTGTTTTTTTTGCTAGTCTCTAATCCCATGTTTACTTATGCAACCTGGCCCAACTTTTATCATTTCATTTTATTTTTATTATTTATTTTTCCATTTTCTTATTATATTTTTATTTATCATTTTTTACTACTATTATTAGTATTATTAGTATTATTAGTATTATTTTTATTAAAAATATATAAAAATATTTTTATTTTATTACTTACACTTATATATTTTATTTTCTTCATAAAACAAAAGAACAAAAACATTTTCTTTTAATAAATTAATTTCTTTTTTAATTAATGTTTAGATAATTAGGTTTAATTATTATATTATTATCTTGTAAATTAAAATTAATTTAGAGCTTAGGTTTTTCTTTTAATTAATTAATTTTCATTAGTATTATTACTAATTTAAAACCTTTTTATAAAAAACCCTAAAAATACTTTTTAAGCTAATTTCTTTCTTAATTAATTTAGGTTTAAGTTATTTTGTTTATTTTTAATTAATAATTTTCTTAATTAGGTCAATATTAAAACCCTTTCATAAAAATCAAACAAAAATCATTTCATTTTCAATTTATATTCTTGCATTTTATTTTTAATTTTGTACAATATTCAATATGGTTGTAATAGTTAATTAGGTTTAATTTTCTTACAAATCCCCATTTGTAAATTTTTGCACCCCCTCCCCTAATGATGTAATAGCTTAGTATTTTTACTTTCCGCAATTTATCCCTTTATATAAATGCTAGTAAATTAGGGTTTGTATGGTAAGACTAAAATCAATGATTAGCAAACCCTAATTCAAGATAAAACAATGCATGAAAATAAAACACACTTGCACCCTTAGGGTAATTCCACTTTGTTGCTTTAAAAAATGGCCATGTTATGCATGTGGGATTTCTTAGCAAAAAGCAATCAAAAACACAAGATCATAGTCCCTCAATAACGCTATCAAATGTTGCCTTTCAAAATGATCTTAGTCCCTCAAAGAGAAATACTAAGACATCTTACAACATTGCTATCATGGCTATACAATAACTCACGGCCGTCCCTCTACATCCAAAGATAAGTCTTCTTACCAAATCAATGGTAAGATAGCAATATCAAAGGAAAGGAAGAAATGAACTAAGACTTTTGAGTAGGTAGATTATTCCTAGTTGCTTGCTTATTTTTAAATCAAACACTCCTTGCTTATTTTCAAAACAAACACCAACACTTTCAAAACATTTTCCAAACATGAAGTATTTTTAAAAGCTCAACACTTTGTATACGTTCTTACGAACGAGAACTATTACAAAGTTTTCCTAAATGAAGGCGCCTTTTCAAAATACTTTCAAAAACCACACAAAGCATATTTTCAAACAAAAACAAGTGATCTAGCAAGCAACTAAGAGCCCATAGATAACTATGGATGAAAAGGGTGCTAATACCTTCCCTTTTCATAATCTACCCCCCGAACTCAAGAAATAATCTCAAAGGTCTTTCTTGTTCTTTTCGGCCTTTCCTTTTGGATAAAAGAAAAGTCGGTGGCGACTCTTGCTAACCGCAACATTTGCGATAAAACGCAAAACACCCAAGTCAGTTCTCCCACCGTATCACAGAACTGGCGACTCTGCTGGGGAGAAACTTAAAAGTGGGGTTACCTTAGAGCTAGATCACCTTTACTTGCTTTCATTGTTTGATTTGTTTGCTTTATGTTTTGGTTCCTTTTTTGGGCTTGTTCTAATCCTCTACTCGGATTTGGGATACCTTATAGGTATGTAGTAATACGTTGTGGAAACACTGTGGGGTATACCGACATGGTCTAAGCAATAGTTATGTTAGTGTGACACATTTGTGGGTACTGGTAACCCTTGAATAGTCAAGGAGAATACGGGACCGATGTGTGGTGTCATGAAGCACTAACTGACTTTAGAACCTTTACTTGACCAACTTTGGCCATTAGGAAGTAGTGAGATAACTGGCTTTGGTGCAATCCGAAGTTGGTTGATACTCGATACCACACTCATTGAGATCGGACTTCTTGGGACATTTCGGTCGCCATTAAAGAGGCTCGCGTTGAAACCATGCCCAACAAGAAAGATCAGTGACATTGAGGTCCCTTAGAACCCGGTTACTATTTCTAGGACAGGTTTTGAGCCGACTAAACTTCAAGAGGGTACTTACCTATAAGACTCCATGCAAGCCTAAACCTAAGGACTTGTTTGCCTTGTTTGTATATGCTTACTTGTACATAACATCATAAACATCATAACATCATACTCATTCTCACTAACCATTTCAAGGATTTTTGGGATTTACCTTTGTTCTGTTTTGTAGGACATTGCTTCTATTCGCAGGAAAACAATTCAAGTCAATCTCGTACAAATTTCTTTTCAACTCAAAGAGCTAGCATCAAGGGTCCCTGAGAATTCTTCATTCATCGAAAGACATGGTTTCCTCCTAAACTTGGTTACCTCTAGCATAAATGAAGATATGATGAAGGTGTTGTTCCAGTTCTTTGATCCTATGCACCATTGCTTCACCTTTCCCGACTATCAACTTGTGCCTACTATCGAAGAATTCTCCCAACTCTTAAGGATTCTTATTCTCAATCAACTACCTTTCAACGGTACGGAAAGAGATCCAAGACCTGAAGATATTGCCCAAGCACTACACTTGTAACAATCTGATATCATAACTAATTGGGAAACAAAGAGTGGTGTCAAAGGTTTCTTAGCCAAGTTCTTGTTTGAGAAAGCTCAAGACTGTTGGAACTCTTTGGACTTACAAGTTTTTTAAGAAATATTTTTCGTTCTCATCTATGGGATGGTTTTGTTCCCAAACCTTGATCAACTCATAGATGTCAATGCTGTCAAAATCTTCATGTCACGCAATCTGGTGCCTACTTTGTTAGGAGATATCCTACATTCTCTCCACACTCGCACTATTGGGACGAGAGGAGCCCTCATGTGTTTCACTCCACTCTTGGCCATATGGTTTATTTTGCATCTTCCTCGACCCGTGTTGAAGAACGAGTAAGGTTTGAGGTGGTCCCATAGGTTGATAACACTCATACATTCAGATATCCATTGGTGTTCTCGATCTTTGGAGAATGTTACTATCATCGACCGTTGTGGGGAATTCCCTAATGTCCCTTTGCTTGGAATTAGAGGAGGTATCACTTACAACCCTGGCTTAGCCTTACGCCAGTTTGGATATGCCCGAAGAGATGGTACTCATGAGATGCTAATCTAATGAGTGGTATTCGACTACAAGAGCGACGATCAAAGCTACCACCAGAGGTTTATACGATCTTGGAGGATGGTAAGAAAATTGGATAGCAAGACGCTGGGACACAAGGATTCCATTCCCCTCGAGCCTTACCTTAAGTGGGTACGAGCTCGTGCTCAGAAACTTGTGATGCCTTATCCTTCCACCTTACCAGTCATCATGGAACCTGTGGTTGAAGGAGATTCCCCATACATTGTCCTCCATCTGGACATGCCTACCTCTCTTGAAGACTTGCAAAAGGGTTGGATTCAGCTAAAGGAATAACGAGATACTTTCGAAGCTCCATTCTACGCTAGTGAGAATAGGGTCTTGGAGCTTACAAAGAAGCTACAAGAAGAGCAAAGTGTGAATGCCTACCTTGCACCGAAGAGGATGCGTTCAGTCTTTTTATCTTAAAGAGTTGTTTTTTAAGCCCGAGAGGCATGTTGTAACCTTTTTTAACTAATTAAAGAAAATTGACTTTTGTTCATTCTTTTGTCTATACAAATTTAAATCTCATTAATCCTTGAAATCATTTGCATATACATTCCATGCATCATAACATGATAGGTTTTCATACAACAGGTTTCCTTATCTTTCTGCTGTTTATTTCAGCAAGATGGATCTAGAGAAAACTGTGAAGGATCTCCAGGCACAAAACTCTCAATTCCAAGAGACTCTACTAGCCCTAGCCAAGGGGAAGAAAGATATGATGGCATTACTGGCAGTTAAGAAGAAACCTAAGAAGAGAGCCCTGGTCAACATGGGCAGAAGGTTCAAAGAACAAGTTCGTTAGATCCCGATAGTGGAAGACTCATCTGAAGAAGAAGACGAGAATCAGATTGGTGAAGTTAGAAGTACCCAGGCTGATTGTATTAATGATCAAGCATCTGATGATGATTATTTTGACGAGCAGTATCCACCTGCCGATGTCAAGTATAAGAAGTTAGAAGTCAGATTGAAAGTCGTCGAGATCTTAGTCGTCCCCAGTTTAGATTTTGATGATTTGGGTTTGATCTCTGGGGTTGTCATTCCCCACAAATTCAAAATACCAGTCTTTGCAAATTACGATGGAGTTTCTTGTCCAAAACTTCACCTGAAATCTTATGTGCGCAAGATACAGCCACACACGGCTGATAAGAAACTCTGGATTCACTTTTTCCAAGAGAGCTTGACTGGACACAGTTAGAATGTTTCTACCAGTTGGATGGTTCCCGTATCAATACTTGGGAAGATTTAGCTACCGCCTTCTACCATCAGTACCAGTATAACACCGACTTGGCGCCAACGAGGGTTCAGTTGCAAGATATGACCATGGGAAAGAATGAAGGATTTAAAGATTATGCACAAAAGTGGAGAGACCTGGCCAGTAGGGTTCAACCACCTTTGACTAATAGGGAGCACATTGACATGTTTATGGGCACTTTATCTGGTCCTTTCTTTAATCTATTGGTTGGTTGTTCCTCTTCTGGATTCACTGAGTTAATCTTAACTGGTGAAAGAGTTAAAAGCGGCATCAAAAGCAGAAAGATCTCCATGGCATATGCCTCCACTTCAAATCCTATCAAGAAACCTTTTGCTGCAAAGAAGGAAATCAATGTTGTGTACGGTGCAAGGGCCCGTACCAAGAAGAATGATCATCCATATGTTAATGTTGTCTAAATCTCCAATCCAACTCTTACTCTAAGACCATATACTAATCATCAACAGTTTAAAACTCCAAGAATACAATTTACGAGGTTAGGCATGTCATTATCTCAAGCCTTACAACACTTACTAAAGGCTAATTTAGTGACGTTGCGCGATCCTCCTGCCAATCCTGATACCTCTTCACCAAAGTATAACCCGAACGCTAAATGTGCTTACCACTCAAGTAGCCCCCGGCACGAGACTGACCAGTGATGGGCCTTGAAGAATAAAATTCAGGATTTGATCTATAATAAGACTATTGAATTTGATCCTCCCCTAACTCTGAATGTGATCACCGCGCCTATGCCGAAGCATGACAAGGGTGTTAATGTTGTTGAAGATACAATTTTCGTTGCCTCTGTTGAAGACTTGACTACTCCGCTGAATATCATCAAAGAGAATCTATTGAAATTCGGGATTTTCCCTGGCTGTGTAAAATACTGTGTTTGTTATACCCAACAACTCAATGGATGTGAAGGGCTGAAGGAAGGCATTCAACACCTGATGGATAGCCACGAAATTCTATTTGAGAAGACTCCACTTGCCGAAAGTTTGACTAACAAATGTGAAGATCTCTCCATTATCACCATCTCAAACAAGCCTCTTAGGATCTCCTCCAAAGGTCCTATTAGGATTTCAAAGGAACCAATTGTTGCTCCCTTAATAATTACCAATCCTGGACCAATTTCCTACTCTTCAAACAAGGCAGTGCCATAGAACTATGGTGCTGAGGTGTTTTACCATGGCATAAAACAAGACACTTGGATCGAAGAAGACAGAGTTGATGATGTTGGCAACATAACAGGCTCAAGTAAGGTAACCCGAACTGGGAGGATCTTTTCACCCAATATCTCGCCACCAGTTATTACAAAGACACTCGTCCGCATTACTGCTGCCAAGCCAAGTACCGATACAAGAGGGAAAGAGAAGGTTGTTGAGCCTGTCGTGACTGAAATATCTGCAAAGGACGTTGCTGATGGAGAACCTTCCGCTCATGAGATGGACGATACCTTGAAGATCATAAAAAGGAGCGACTTCAAGATTGTGGAACAGTTGGGGCAAAGCCCTTCTAAGATTTCAATGTTGTCATTGTTACTCTGCTTCGATGTCCATGCTCAGACATTAATCAAATTCCTGAAAAAGGCTCATGTCCCCCATGAGACCACAACGGACCAATTTGAGAATTGTGTGGCTAGCTTGACGGCTGATAATCGCTTGGGATTTTCAGATGCTGATCTAACACCGCTTGTGAAGAACCACAATAAAGCTCTACATGTTTCTGTCGAGTGCAAAGGGACTACCTTAGCACATGTGTTGGTCGACATTGGTTCTTCTCTAAACGTACTACCCAAGAGGGAGTTAGATTGTCTAGATTGTGAAGGTTTAGTCTTGAAACCCAGTGATATCATTGTGAGGGCCTTCGATGGATCAAAAGGGATTGTTCATGGAGAAGTAGATCTTCCAATCAAGGTGGGATCACAAATCTTCAATTCCACCTTCTACATCATAGATATTTGTCCTGCCTTTTCTTATTTGTTGGGCCACCCGTGGATCCATAAAGCTGGGGCAGTAACCTCAACTCTCCATCAAAAACTTAAGTATCCTATCAAGGGAAGAATTGTCACCGTCTGTGGTGAAGAAGAGTTTATGGTAAGCCACCTCAACTCTTTCAAGTACATAGAGATGGATGGAGAATTAATTGAGACCTCGTGTCAAGCCTTTGAAGTCGTGCCACCTATGGTTGCTGCTACCAAATGTTCCTTTGATGAGTCCAAAGTTGTTAAAGACGTGCCGAAGATGGTTTCAGTCAAAGATGCTCGTGCTGCAATTGAAGAAGGAAGTTGTGATACTTGGGGGAAACTTCTCGATATCCCATTCAAAAAAGACAAGTTTGGTTTGGGCTTCACCGTCAAAGCTTGGAAGGAAGTAAGGCATGCTCGTGCAGGAAAGCCACCTCTCTTTATTTGAAGCCATGAAGTTAATGTTGTGGGTGATTCAGATGAAGAAGCTACATTTGAAGATTGGGTGTATCCAACTAAAAAGGAGCTGAAGAGATGGCATGCAAAGGACTTCGTGCATATCTTCTTCATTGAGGAGTAATCTACTTGTTATTGCTTTTCTTTCAATTCAAAAACATTTTGTCTATAATATTTAACAATGACTTTTAAGCCATGTGCCTGGCCCGGGGAACTTTGGTCCATTTGTCAAGGGTTTTATTTAAGTTCATCTAATCATATGATCATTCAATACAAATCATTGGACTCTTTTGCATTCAAATCTTCGTGTTCATTGTCTTTCTTTTCTTCAAATACATTTTTTAAAATAGCCATGTATCTTACATGCAGACACACACTCTTGCAGGTCCTCATCCACTCTGGATCTTATTACCAATGACTCTACTATTGTCGACTATGACTTCGAATTTCCAATTAACCAAGCCGAAGACGAAGGCGATGAAGATTGTGATATACTGGGAGAACTAGCCAGAATTCTATTACAAGAGGAAAAAGCTATTCAGCCGCACGAAGAGCCAATTGAGGTCATCAATCTGGGTATTGAGACAGACAAGAGAGAGATTAAGATCGGGGCTAACTTAGAAGACAGTGTCAAGATCAAGTTGATTCAGATGTTGCATGATTATGTGGAAGTATTTGCTTGGTCTTATGAAGATATGACAGGGTTGGATACCGACATCGTAGTTCATCGTCTGCCAATAAAAGAAGAATTCCTCCTGTCAAACAAAAAGTTCGTCGCATGAGGCCTGACATGTCTAAAAAGATAAAAGATGAAGTGATGAAACAATTTGATGCAGGGTTCCTAGCTGTGACATCCTATCCCCAATGGGTTACAAATGTGGTTCCAATGCCAAAGAAAGACGGAAAAGTTCGCATGTGTGTAGACTATAGGGATCTGAATAGGGAAATCCCTAAGGATGACTTCCCTCTACCACACATTAACGTCTTGGTCGATAACACTGCTCAGCATAAAGTCTTCCCTTTCATGGACGGTTTCTCCGGCTATAATAAGATAAGGATGGCTCCCGAAGACATGGAGAAGACTACTTTCGTTACGCAATGGGGCACCTTCTGCTACAAGGTTATGCCATTCGGATTGAATAATGCAAGGGCAACATATCAAAGGGATATGGTAGCTTTGTTTCATGACATGATTCATCATGAAATAGAGGTATATATGGATGATATGATTTCCAGATCTCAAACTGAAGAGGAACATCTCGATCACCTGTACAAACTATTCGAGAGGCTGAAAAAGTACAAGTTGAGGTTGAACCCTAACAAGTGAACATTTGGAGTACGATCTGGAAAGCTTCTAGGTCTTGTTGTCAGCAATAAAGGCATTGAAGTTGATCCTGCCAATGTAAAGTCCATCCAATAAATGCCAGTCCCCCATTCTGAAAAGGAAGTTAGAAGATTCTTGGGTCGTCTCAATTACATCGCCCGCTACATATCTCACTTGACTGCTACTTGTGAGCCAATCTTCAAACTCTTGAAGAAAGATCAGGTAGTCAGATGGAATGATGAATGCCAAGCTTCCTTCGAAAAAATCAAAGAATATCTGCAAGAACCTTCTATTCTCATGCCTCCAGTTAAAGGAAGACCCTTGATCATGTACTTGACAGTACTAGAGAACTCTATGGGGTGTGTTTTGGGCCAACATGACGAGTCTGGCCGAAAAGAGCATGCTATTTATTACCTGAGCAAAAAGTTTACCGACTGTGAAACCAGATATTCACTGCTCGAGAAAACTTGTTGCACTCTGGCATGGGCTGCTCGCCGGCTAAGACAGTACATGTTGACTCATACCACTTTGTTGATTTCTAAGATGGACCCAATAAAGTACATCTTCGAGAAACCTGCTCTTTCCGGACGGATAGCTAGATGGAAAATGATCTTGATTGAGTATGACATTCAATACACAACATAAAAGGCCATCAAAGGAAGCTTACTAGCATATCATTTGGCCCATCATGCTAGTAACCGACTGCGTGAAACCTGGACCGTATGACGGACCTGAACAAGGATCCCGATGGACTATGGTCTTCGATGGGGCTTCCAACGCCTTGGGAAACTGAATTGGCACTGTGATCATATCTCCTGAAGGTTGCCACACTCCTTTCACTACCAGACTATGCTTTGATTGCACAAACAATATGGTTGAGTAAGAAGCGTGCATCTTGGGTCTGAAAGCTGCCATTGACTTAAGGATCAAGCATTTGAATGTGTTTGGGGATTTCGCTCTAGTGATCAGCCAAGTAAAAGGATATTAGGACACTAAGCACCATAATCCCATCCCTTACAAGGAACTTGTGCTATCCTTGATTCCCTACTTCGAATAAATCACCTTTGAGCACTTCCTAGGGAAGAAAATCAGCTAGCCGATGCTTTGGCAACCATGTCTTCAATGTTCAAGGTCAGATGGGACAACGAAGCCCCCATGATTACGATTGAAAGACTCGACGAACCTGCACACTGCTGTGACCTTGACACTGACACAGAAAAGCCATGGTACCATGAGGTGATGAGATACCTTTAAGCACAAGAGTATCTCGAGGGAGCATCCATCAGCGACAGAAATTTCTTACGAAGATTTTAAGCCAAATTCTTCCTAAGAAACGGAATTTTGTACAAGCACAACCATGATTCTACTCTACTCCGATGTGTGGACAAGAAAGAGGCAGAGGAAATTATGGAATACATTCACGATAGTCTCTTTAGTACTCACTCAAGTGGACATACGATGGCCAAGAAAATCCTAAGAGCTGGCTACTATTGGTCAACAATGGAGACTGATGGCCATCAATATTCAAGAACTTGTCACAAATGCCAAATCTATGCTGACAAAGTCCATGTGCCTCCTATCCCTTTGAACGTCATGACCGCTCCGTGGCCATTTGCAATGAAGGGCGTTGACATGATTGGGGAGATCAAGCCCGCCACTTCCAACAGACATCGCTTTATTCTGGTCGCTATTGATTATTTCAACAAATGGGTCGAAGCCGCCTCGTTTGCCTCAGTCACAAAGAATGTGGTAGCCAGATTCATCAAACATAACCTCATTTGCTACTACGGTATCCCCGAAAGGATCATCACCGATAATGGGACTAACCTCAACAATGCTATGATTATCGAGCTTTGCACTCAGTTCAAGATCAAGCATCATAATTCTTCTCCATATAGACCTAAAATGAATGTCACAGTCGAAGCAGCCAACAAAAACATTAAGAATATTGTGCAGAAGATGGTAGTAACCTATAAAGACTGGCATGAGATGTTATCGTTTGCTCTACATGGCTACCGTACTTCAGCTAGGACATCAACTAGGGCAACTCCATTTTCTCTAGTCTATGGCATGGAAGCTGTTTTCCAGTGGAAGTTCAGATTCCCTCACTGAGGATTATGAATGAGGCGGGCTTAGGTGAAGACGAGTAGATTTAGAAAAGATTGGATCAGTTGAAATTGATCGACGAAAAGCGATTGACTGCTGTTTGTCATGGTCAGACGTACCAAAACAGGGTGATCAAGGCTTTCAACAAGAAGCTCAAGCCTCGAGTATATCAATTTGGTGACTTGGTGATAAAACACATCATTCTGTCACAAGGCGACCCTAGGGGAAAATGGACTCCCACCTACGAAGGGCCATTTGTTGTCAAGAGAGTTTTCTCTGATGGTGCCATGATGCTGACTACCATGGATGGTGAATACTTCCCACGTCCTATAAACATGGACATAGTTAAAAAATACTACGCATAAGTGACCCGCTAGGTTGACACACTTAGGCAAAATAAGGGAATCCCGACAAACCAAAAGGTTTGGGAAAAAATTAGGGATATATGCAAAATATTGTACACCCGGCAAGTTGAAAACCCGAAAGGAAGACTTGGGAAAAAATGGGTATCCTGGTGGGCTGAAAACCCGAAAGGGCGGTCCATGCAAAATTTAAGGATTGAAAGCGTATGACTATGTCCCGTGGAACCACCACAATCAACTTTATCACCAAGATCCGAGTTCAAACGGTCCAAGATCGATCCAATCAACTTCTATCAATGGCAAGGAGCATTCGAATACATTGGGGCAATAGTAGAGTTGGAGTGCATTAAGATCATTTCCACATGGCTATTTGTTTTTGTTTTCAATTTTGTTTTCCTTTCGACGATTTCCTCTTACTAGGATCTCCGTCTCTTTTTACAAAAGCGCCTATTCATGGGCAAGATATCAATACAAATATACTTTGAAGTGCAAAATTTTTGTTTTTTGTTTTGAATACAAACTTGTCCAATGACTAAAATTGAATGAACATATGCATATGAACATAATTAAAACTATTTGGCACATGTGTCCTGCTAAGCAGTAACAAGCATCTCTTTAATGTATATGGAATATCCCCACTGAGTTATTTCATTAGCATCATCCCCGTAAGACGGCTATAATAAACCAATCCTCAACAGAGTTACCCACAAAGTTTCTTTGCCCAGATTGATCTCCAGCCAAAGTCACAATCTCTTGGCAGCTTTCTCTCCCAGCTAAGTTGATCTTACAAGAAAAAGAACTCACCTCTTCAGCAGTTCATCAACAGGGTTTATTTCCCCAACAGGGTTTATTTCCCCAACAAACAACAAGATAGCATAACTCTCCAGTCGAGTTCAAATTTCCCTGGCATAGTCTATTTTCCCCAACTGAGGTTGTTATCCCCAAATGGAGTTTATCCTCCCCAGCTGAGCCTGTCTTCCCCAACTGAGTTTATCCTCTCCAGCTTGAGTTTTCCTTTTAGACTATTGCAAATCATAGGGCCACAACCCCTAATCCCCAGTGAAGTCGTTAACAAAACCTTTACTATCTCCAAAAGATACTATGAAGCCTGGACCCGACCATATATTAGTACAATTTTCAAGTTACTATGAAGCCTGGACCCGACCAGATATTAGTACAATTTTCAAGTTACTATGAAGCCTAGCCCCAACTAGATAATGGTACAACTTTCAAATACTATGAAACCTGGACCCGACCAGATAATAGTTTTAACTCTTCAAAAATATAGAAGAACTTGGACTTAACTAGACCAAGGTTTAACTTCTTTCCCCAGTAGAGTTTTCCTCTACCGCAACAAGTTACTGCAAATCCTAGATCCGGCCAGATATCAATTTTCAAATTCATCATCTCAAGAGAGTTATTGTGAAGCCTGGATCCGACCAGATAGTAATTCCCCTCAGAAGTTTGTTGTGAAGCCTGGAATCTGACCAGATAACAACTAAGTCCCCCAAGAGAGTTACTGTAAAAACTGGATCCGACCAGATACCAGTTCAACTCTATATTTTCAAACAAGTTTATTGTGCAGCCTGGACCCGACCAGATAACAATTAACTTCATCCACCTCAAAATCTATAAACCCTGGATCCGACCAGATATCAGTTCAAATTCGTCTATTCAAGCAAGTTATTCTGAAGCCTGGAGTCCGGCCAGATAACAACTAGATATAATCCCCACCAAGACACTATGAAGCCTGGACCCGACCAGATAATAGTATAACCTTTCAAAAACCATAAAGCTTGGACCCGACCAGATAGTAGTTACCACTTCAAGTTACTGTAAAGCCTGGACCCGACCAGATATCAGTTCAACTTCATCCTTTCAAGCAAGTTACTACAAAGCCTGGAATCCGACCAGATAATAGTTAACTTTTGTATACCCAGTAAGTTGTTGTGAAGCTGAGAATCCAACCAGATAGCAGCTTAACTTCACTCTCCCCAAGAAATTTTCTGTGAAGCCTGGAATCTGACCAGATAACAGTCAATTTATTTCTCCCAGTAAGTTATCGTGAAGCCTAGATCCGACCAGATAGCAGTTGACTTCCTCATCCTTAGCAAGTTGTGAAGCTTGGATCCGACCAGATAACAGCTTACATGCAAGAGATATTCCCTAGCGGAAGCATCTTTTCAACAAAGTTTGAAGATATGTATACTCTTCATCCCCAACAGCGAAATGGGATTCAACTTCCAAAAATTCCTCAGCAGCAGTCAGGGATTTATTTTCCCGGACAAATATGCATCCCACATTCATACATCATAGCATATACATACAAAATTCATTTAGCATGATCCCATTCATCTTGTGAATATCATGCATACATCTGCACTTTACTAACCCTTTTTCCCATAGGTGAAACATCAAGTTTTAGTATGAATCGACCAAAGATTTGTGTTGATACTTCTTCCACTATTTACCACCATTCCTCCAAATGGCATCTATAAGCCCATTCTCAATCCATCTTCGAGTGCAAATTTCTGGGCACTCTAGTGTTCAATCATCTTCCACCTTCAAGTCACGAATGGCGGATCCTCCAATCTAACTCTTCAGGTTTAAGAAGATTGAACAGGGGCAGCTGTTCTAACCCAAAATTTTCCCTCTCATTTCTCAAGTAATTTCTCACAAGATCTCCTTTGGTTCAAGACTGCACAAGGGTTGATCAGCTCAAGACACCTCCTTAAGCACCGATGATTGAAAATTAGGGTTTGAGATTGCACAAGGACAAATGGACTTTTAATACCCCATATGCCTTTCATGGATCATTTTGGACCCTCAAGATTGCTCAAGTCAAGTTTCAAGTCTTAGATCACATTTTTGCTCAGTCAATTGATCAGATGACCTAAAATCAGTTATATTGGGGAAAAAGTCAATTATGGTCAATTTACAGTCAAACTTCATACTTTTATCCATGTCAACATTATGAACTCATATATGTCATTTGATCAAGTTTGGTCCACAATTCCACAAGAAATTTGATCAGATCATCAAAAGGGCAAAATGGTCAAAATTAGGGTTTTGACTAAGAAGGTGCAATTTTTTACTTAGAAATTGATTGATTGGTTTAAGTTATGATCTCAAGGATTCAAATGCTTCATTTTTACCTAATGGCATGACTCAAAACATCTCTCAAGATTAATTGGTTGACAGTTGAATTTTAGTCAACTGATCAAAAGTCAACTATACATTGAAAAGTCAAACTTTGACTTTTTGGTCAAAATCAAGTCCCAAAATCACAATTCATCAAGACATTTCAAAATATGAAACTTGTTCATCAAGAAATCAAAAAGTCAAGATTTCATTTTGAAAAGTTAAAATTTCTAAACTTAGAAATTTTTCTAAGTGTTGGAAAATTCATATTTTTTCATAACTTTGAGTCAAATTTCCACCATGATGCAAGATGATTCAAAGTAAACTTCCAACATGAAAGTTATAGATATCAATGATATCTAAAACATTGTATAACACAACTTCTCCTATAAATGCACGGATTTCAAGTTATGATTTTGTGAATACATGTTCATGAAACTTGGAAACTTAGTGAAATTTTGCCCTAGTTTAGGCAGGATTTTGACCTAACTTCATGGAAATTTTTCACATAGTTCCAAGATGAATCTTCCAAAATTTCCAACATATAGGTTGTAGAGGATGTTACAAGCTTTCCAAAATGTCCAAGAACTCATTGAGATCATGTTTGAGTAAGGAGAATCGAAGGCAAGAAGTTAGGGTTTCATTCTTGAATTCCAAGTCATTTCATGATGAACACATAATTGAATTTCCATGTTAGACTGCATAATCTTGCTTTGAAGGCCTCCTAACTTGTGTATCTATCCATCATTAATGGATTACACAAACTTTTGAGCTATAATCCAAGTGGTTTAAGCTTTATCCAATTCACATTGCCATTTTGGGAAGAAAGTGAAGAATGTCATTCTTGAAAAGCAAGCTTTATGCACAAAGTCAATTCTTGAGCCTCTAACTTGTTCCATCTGATCAAACTCCATCTACAAAGTCAAAAGAAAGTGTATTTAAAGCATAACCACTCTATCTTAGCAAGTACACAAGACTTTGAAACTTGGATTTCTCAAAAATCACATGTTGAGTTTAAACATTTGTTTTTGAATTCTGATCAACAACAAGTCTCCAAACTTGTTGATTATAAATAGAATCATTATTTGTAAGCTAACACACGAGCATTAAGACCCTGAAACACTCCCAAACTCCCTTAAACTAGAAATTGCCCAAAAACTTCATTGTTGCACAGTTTCTGACTTTGAACTCCAAACTCATATTTCCCTCGTGCGTTCTTTGGCCTTTAGTTCCTAAATCTTCCTTACATCAAATACAAACTATCCCATACCCTGTTACACGACTGTAACATCATCTTCATCAACTTCCATAACCAAAAACAGAGCATTGCATATTGACTTCTCTAAGCCATTCCAGTCATTCATTGCTCAAGCTAACCATTGCATTAGCTTCCTGGGAACTTGAGGAAGCTAACATGATCATTGCAGCACCTTTAATCAAGCTCAAACTCATTTCACGATTTCCAATTTTGAGGTATATTTTTTGAACTTCTATCTTCTCATTTAGGCATTGTTAGTCTTGCATTTGTGAAGATAAAATGTAGACATCATTGCCCTGAAACTATACGTGTCCATAGATTTCATTTATTTTGATTGAGCTAGGAGAATTTTGAGTTTGAACTTTCTGAAATATTTAGGTCAGAATTTGGTACTTTTAGAAATTCTCATCCATCTTTGATTTATAGCTTATGATATATATATGGTTGGATTCTGTGATACGGTGGGAAGAACTGACTGTTTTTTGGAATGCTGGTTTGCGTTTTGCGTTTGTTTTCGCAAAATGTCGCGGTAAGCAAGAGTCGCCACTGACTTTTATTTTATCCAACAAGGAAAGGAAAAAAGCAAAGAAAAATTCCTTTTTTGAGATATTTCTCGGGTTCGGGGGGTAGATCATAGAAAGGGAAGGTATTAGCATCCTTTCTATCCGTAGTTATCTACGGGCTCTTAGGTACTTGCTCATTGTTTTCAAAAATTGTTTTCTTTGTGCTTGTGGGTTTGAAAAAGTTTTTTGTTTTAAAACTTAGATTTAACTCTTGCTTCTGTCCTCAAGAGTGTAATGAAGTGTTTTTGAAAATTTTGTTCGAAAAGGAGTGTAAGTGTGAAAATTTTGTTTTTGTTTTGATTGAGCAAGTATCTAAGAACTATCTACCTACTCGAAAAAGGAATCGTTCTATGCTAATTTCCTTTAGACAATGCTATCCCACTATTAATGAGTAGGTAGCACCGTCGTTGGAGTTTGAGGGTCAATTCGAATGAGGGACATACAGTCACTAAAGCAATGTTAGGACTCTTTAGCGGTAACCCTAATGTCTTAGATCATTTGTTTGAGGCAACAATATCTGAGGCAACCATTTCGAGGCAACTATGATCTTTTAGACAAGAGGGCGACCTCTAAAACAACCTATACTCAATGACCGTGTACGAAGGCAACCAAGTGGGGGTGTACCCTAGGAGTGCGCATGTGCGAGTGTGTTGATTTCAGTTATTTTTATCTTTGCACATGTTAAGGGTGATCTAACCATTTTAAGATTTAAGCATTCATTCTTGTCATGCAAGCCCTATTATCAAACATCTAGTAGTTGTATAATTTGCAGAATTAAAATGCGGAATTTAAACTAAATTATTACAAGGCGTCGGGTATTTAAATCGCCAAAAGCAACCCTTTGAAATTTAGAAGAGGAAAAATAAATAAATGTCCTAATTATTTATTACAAACCGGGAGCAGATACAAATATTTGAATAAAGGAAAATAAAGCGCGCGGGAAATTAAATCGAATGCGAAATTAGGGTTTTGACCCTTTTAATTAAAGAAAATGTTTTTTTTGTTTTTTATTATTTTTAAGAAAAGAAATTAAGTCCTAAAAATTAAATGCTAAATTAATTATTAAATTAATTAATTAATGAAAAATAAATAATGACATATTTTTTTGGAGTTTTAGATTATTTAAGAAAGAAATTAAAATAATTAATTGAATTAAAACCTAATGATTTCTAATTAATTTTAAATATTTACAAAAATAAATTAAAGTTTCCTAGAATTAAAAACCTAAATTAATTAATTAGTATTTATTAAAAAAAAATCTGAAATTTATTGGATAAAAATATTTTTTGATGATTTTTGATAAAAAGGAAAAAATTATGATTTGTTAGTAATTAATTAAAATGAAATAAAATAACTAAATAAAAAAATAAAAAGAAAATATGATAGAAGGAAAGAAATGGGCCTTTTTGGAGGTGTTGGAAGCCATTTTTGTTGGCCCAATAATGCTGGCCCAATTGACTTTTCCTGATCCAGTGTGCGTGCGTTGACCTGGCTTGTGGTAGACTTCCAATCACTGACCATCAGATCTGGCCATTGGCCATCTGGAACTTGGATTGGTGAGGGATTATAGTAGACATCAAGCCTGAGCGTGCATGTGATTACCTGAAAAATATCAAGAAAATACAATTTGCTGGAGGCAGGGATCGAACCCCTGACCTTCAGCCACTAATGCCTTGAACGCACACCTAGTGACCAACTGGGCTATGCTGTTTTGTTGTTAACAAAATACAACATGACAATAATATAAAACAAACAAATGCGTTAGTGGAATTTGGCGCGAATTTTCAAACAAACCAACAGGAGGGTGACAACGCATCATCCTCTTCCTTAAAAACCCTGTAAATTTACCTGCGGATTTTTATCCGCAACTAAAAACGCAACATCATTCAAAAATCCTCCTCAGGCTTTGAAAATAATTTCTAAGGCCAGGGTTGAGTTCGTCTCAACCCCCTGGACGCAACCATGTCCATCATGTAGCTCAATTTCACCTGAAATGAAAACTCCCAAAAACGTCCAAGAAACCCTAACTATGGTGGTTTGCAATACAGGTTAGATAAATGAAATTAAATGATACCAAAAGACTGCAAATGACACGATGAATCAAAATATGCAATTAGTTTACTCAATGGATGCCAGAATGACTCAAATCGAATTCAAGAAAGGGGCGAATTTGTGAAGGACTTACAGCGCGTATAAGGGCCTGAGAATGTCTGGTTTGAATTGGGATAGCTTGTGTGCGTTGCCAGGAAGAGATTGGGATACGTCTCAACTCTTGAAAATGCCTCCAATCTTGATTTCGATCTCAAGCTTTTTTATGATTTTTGCAAAGTTGGTTCTGCCTCCACAGTTGATCTCCAACCCTGATTTTCGTCCCTTTAGCTTGCTTATGTAATGTACATTGCATTAGGTCTCAATTTTCTGTCCAAATCTCTCTCCATTAAGGCTTTGATATTTGATTTGATTTGCTTTTACAAGCTTGCCCAATTTGATCCAAATCATTTATTCTTGTACATAAAGACCTTGATACGAATTCAATTGGCATGATAGTTGTATTTGGAGCCTGAAATAACCAAAAAATCATGTGTTATCAATGCTTTAGATTTTATGTGATTTTATTTGATTTAAAATGAATTAATTCAAATAAAAATCAAATTAAATAATAAAAATGTGATATGGACACATGGCTAAAGCTAGATCACGTGGGCAACAATGCAAACTCAAAACAAGTGAAAAAGAATGGGCCCATTTGGCAAAATTTGAAGTTTTGGGGATAGTTGACTTTTGGCAATTTTGCAAAAAAGTCCAACTTCAACAATGCATAACTTCTTCAATTTTGAACTTTTGGAGGTGTTCTTGGACTTTTTATAAAGCTTAAGATGTCCTCTAATCAACCCTTTTCGTATTATCTCATTTTTATATAACATGCTCAAGTTAGAAGCTTTGACAAAAAAGGTGTTTTGTGGACTTTTCAAAATGACCTATAATGTCCAAATTCATAACTTCTTGTGAGTGCATTTTTTTATCTTGGGATATGAAGATGGATTGTAGGAAATTGCATCCTCTTCAAAATGAGCTTTGGATGGGTCATTTCTCATAAAGTATGAGAAAGTTATGCTTGGTCAAAGTTGAGTTGACTTTTCCTGTAAAACCCTAATTTAACAACTTTTGAATCTTGATGAATTTTGAGCAATCCTTGATGAATCATGATAAACCCTTGATAAAATGATGAAATATCCTTAAAATGAGAATGTTGACAAAAAATCTTGAAGTTTGACTGTTTGTAGGTCACAGTTGACTTTTGCCCTAGCACATTCGATTTTTGGACCTTTGAGCAATTGACTGAGCAAACTTCCTCTGCAAGGCTTGAATTTTGACATGGATGATCTTGAGAACATATTAGGAAATTGGTGAGAACTTGAGGTCATTTGGACTCAAGGATCTTGATGCAACACCAAACCCTAATTTGGGGTAGACTGCCTTAGGAGATAGCCTGTCTGACCAATTCTTGAGCAACCTTGAGCAACTTGGAGATTTTTCTTGCAATGTTTTGAGAAATACGGGAGGGAAAATTTTGGGGTACAACAGCTGCCCCTGTTCAATCTTCTTAAACCTGAGGATGTAGATTGGCTTTCATTCCTTTCGTGATCCGAAGGTGGAAGATGATTGAACACGAGAGTGCCCAGAAATTTGCAATCGCATGAAGTGGTGATCAACCTTGTGATGTCGGGAATGGGCTTACAGATGCCATTTGGAGATTGGTGACGAGGGGATGGGCTTAAAGATGACATCTGAAGGAGTGTCAATTGCATAAGAGATTCCTTAGCGAGAGCTTGTATACCTGTTGTTGTAGAAGATTTCGTTGGGGAAGTCTGATCTTTGTTGAGATTTAGGAACTTGCCCATAATTCAACTGAGGTGACGAGATTTAGGAACTTACCCGTAATTCAACTGAGGGGGAAACATGTTCATCGATACTTAAGAACTTGTCTATAATTCAACTGAGAAAACTTCTCTGCTGAGATTTAGGAACCTGTCTGTAATTCGACGGAGGAGCTTTGTCGAGATTTAGGACCTTGTCTGTAATTCAACTGAGGATAATTTTGTTAAGATTTAAGAACTTGTCAGTAATTCGACTTGAGGGAAACATCTTCATCGAGATTTAAGAACTCGCCCATAATTCAACTGAGAAAACTCTACTAAGATTTAGGAACTCGTCTGTAATTCGACGGAGGAACTTTGTCGAGATTTAGGACCTTGTCTGTAATTCAACTGAGGATAATTTTGTTGAGATTTAAGAACTTGTCAGTAATTCGACTTGGGGAAACATCTTCGTCGAGATTTAAGAACTCGCACGTAATTCAACTGAGAAAACTTTGTTGAGATTTAGGAACCTATCTGTAATTCGTGGGAGGAACTTTGTCGAGATTTAGGACCTTGTCTGTAATTAAACTGAGGATAATTCTGTTGAGATTTAAGAACTTGTCAGTAATTCGACTTGAGGTAAGCATCTTCATCGAGATTTAAGAACTCGCCCGTAATTCAACTGAGAAAACTCTACTGAGATTTAGGAACTCGTATGTAATTCGACGGAGGAACTTTGTTGAGATTTAAGACCTTGTCTGTAATTCAACTGAGGATAATTCTGTTAAGATTTAAGAACTTGTCAGTAATTCGACTGGAGGGAAACATCTTCATCGAGATTTAAGAACTCGCTCGTAATTCAATTGAGAAAACTCTGCTGAGATTTAGGAACTCGTCTGTAATTCGACGGAGGAACATTGTCGAGATTTAGGACCTTGTCTGTAATTCAACTAAGGATAATTCTGCTGAGATTTAAGAACTTGTCAGTAATTCGACTGAGGTAAAAGCTTCATAGCTTTGAATTTTATGAGAGTCTAACTGCATCCTTCCTGAAAGGTAAATGTTAGTCGTATGTAATGCATGATATGTATCAGGCAATGATGTTCTCAAAATAAATGAGATTGTGTTGTATGATGCGTATATGCATGTGTCATGATGTATGGAAGTGTAATGTTTTTAGCTGGGGAAAATAAATCCCGGATAGCTGCTGGAGAAAAGAGCTGAATTCTTCGTTTCCGTTGGGAATGGTACACGAAGATGATTGTGAGAATAAACCTGCAAGAGAGGATAACTCTGCTGGGAATAAACTGATGAGGAGATTACTCTGTGGGGAAGAGATGCTCTGCTGAGGATTCCACCGATAAATTCCGCTGGGGATGAATTACCGCTGCTGGTGATACTGAACCCTGTTGGGGATTGAATTCCCGTTTGTGAAAGGAAAGAACTCCGCTGGGGATGATCTTTCAGCTACGACTTCACTGGGGATAACCTTTTAGACTATAATGGGGATAATCCTTTGAGCTCCGCTGGGGACAATCTTCCAAAGTCTAATGGGGATGCTTATTCCAAACTCCACTGGGGAAGCTTTTTCAGACTGCGCTGGGGAAAATTTCAAACTCCACTGGGGATATTTTGTATTCTGTCGGGGAATATTCTTATACTCCATTGGGGAATATTAAGACCTTTCAGTGCTGATGGTAAATAAACTTTGCTTGGGGAGAATATTACCAACTCATTCACAGTTGCAAGTCTCAGTTGGGGAGAGCTAACATTATTGTCTTTTCTTACTCTGCAGGGAGTGAAAGCACCTTAGCCATATTCTTCAGCTGAATCTACCTTTGTACCTGGTGGATAAAGCATCTGTAAAGCTTAGACAATTCTTATTGCCCCTGTTTCTGATATTACAAGTAACCATATTTTGTTTTGCATGTAAATTTTTATGAGCAACAATTAATGTCAAATGCATATATCAAAAATGAACATTGGACGTTCTTTGCAAAACAAAACAGAAAAAGGAAAAACAGTTTGAAATTTCTCTGAAATGAATTGTATTGATTTTGAAGTTTGGCCTGTAAATAGGCGTTTTTGTACAAGAGGTTGACGTCCTAGTAAGAGAATGCCGCCGAATAATAGAATTGACACAATTCGTGAAAAACTAAACAAAACAGCTATGTGAATAATCCCACTGGGTTCCAACTCTTCTATTGCCTTTATGTCCTCGAGCATCTCATCACTTTGATACTTGGTTGAAGGTAGATCAGATTGATTAGTGTCGTCCGAGCTTGATAGTCGATACTGAAGTCTGGTTGCAAGGTGATCCAATGAGACATAGTGTTACGCTTTTATCCCTAATTTTTTCCTAGACCTCCCTTCTGGGTTTTCAGTCCACCGGGATACCCTTTTTTTCCCAAGCCGCCTTTTCAGGTTTTCGACTTGCCAGGTGTATAGTTTTTTTCATTTTCATCCCTTATTTTTGCCTGAACCCTTTCGGTTCTCCAGGAAGCCCTTATTTTTGCCTAGGCCAGTCAACCTAGCGGGTCGTTGATTATACGTAGTATTTTTTCACTATGTCTGCATTGACGGGGTGAGGAAGATCGTCACCATCCATGGTGGTTAGAATCATAGCTCCTCCTGAGAAAATGTTCTTAACCACAAATGGCCCTTCGTAAGTAGGGATCCTTTTTCCCCTGGGATCACCTTGAGGTAAGATAATGCGCTTGATCACTAGATCCCCAAATTGATACTCTTGTCGTTTAACTTTCTTGTTAAATGCCTTGACCATTCGCTTTTGATACGTTTGACCATGACAAATAGCAGTAAGTCTTTTTTCATCGATTAAGTTCAGCTGATCAAGCCGGGTCTGAATCCAGTCATCTTCGCTTAAACATGCATCCTTCATAATCCGAAGAGAGGGTATCTGAACTTCAATGGGAAAGACGGCCTCCATACCATATACCAAGGAATAGGGTGTTGCCCCTATTGACGTCCAAGCTGAGGTACGGTACCCATGAAGAGCGAACGGTAACATCTCGTGCCAGTCTTTATATGTCACCGTCATCTTCTGCACAATCTTCTTAATGTTCTTATTAGCCGCTTCAACAGCTCCATTCATCTTCGGCCAGTAGGGAGGAGAGTTGTGATGATGTATCTTGAATTGCTTGTAGAGCTCGGTGATCATCTTATTATTGAGATTTGTACCATTGTCCGTAATGATCCTCTCTGGTACACCATATCGACAGATCAGGTTATGCCGAATGAATCGTGCCACGACGTTCTTGGTCACTATAGCAAAGGAAGTTGCTTCAACCCACTTTGTAAAGTAATCAATTGCTACCAGGATGAAACGATGCCCGTTGGATGTTGTAGGTCTGATCTCGCCGATCATATCAATGCCCCACATTGCAAAAGGCCATGGAGCTATCAAGATGTTCAGAGAAACTGGAGGTATGTGCACCTTATCATCATAGACTTGGCACTTATGACAGTCCGAGAATGCTGATAACAGTCGGCTTCCATGGTGGACCAATAATATCCTGCCCGAAGGATTTTCTTTGCCATGGTATGTCAACTAGAATGAGTCCCGAAAGTACCTTCATGTAAATCTACCATAATCCTGTCTGCCTCGTTCTTATCCACACATCGCAGTAAGGTTGAATCATGGTTACACTTGTAAAGGATGTCATTGCTGATGAAGAACTTCGCCGCGAACCTCCTCAGAAACTTCTTGTCATTAATAGATGCATCCTCGGGGTACTCCTGAGCTTCAAGATACCTCTTCACCTCATGAAACCAGGGTTTATCTGCTACCTCTTCAGTCTTAATGTCACAGCAATGTGCATGTTCGTCCAACCTTCCAATGGTAATCCGGTGAGCCTCGTTGTCCCAATTGACTTTGAACATAGAAGACATCGGAGCTAGCGCGTCCGCCAACTGATTCTCCTCTTTAGGGAAGTGTTCAAAGGTTATCTCCTCGAAATGTGGAAGTAAAATCAATACATACTCCTTATAAGGAATAAGATTTGGGTGTTTCGTATCCCACTCGCCTTTGATCTGACTGATCACGAGAGAGGAATCTCCGAATACACTCAAGAACTTAATCCTTAGGTCAATTGCTGCTCGAAGACCCATGATGCACGCTTCATACTCCGCCATGTTATTGGTGCAGTTGAAACAATAGTCGGGCGATGAACGGAGTATGAGAGCCTTTAGGAGATATGATCACGGCGCTAATGCCATTACCCAAAGCGTTCGAAGCTCCATCAAAGTATATAGACCATCGAGATCCCTCCTCGGGTCCTTCATCTGGTACAGGTTCTTCACAGTCAGTCACTATCATGATATTCTCATCCGGGAATTCAAAGTTCATAGACTGGTAATCATCCACTGCCTGATGTGCCAAATGATCTGCCAACACACTTCCCTTGATTGCCTTTTGGGTCTTGTACTGGTTGTCATACTCAGTCAAGATCATCTGCCATCTTTCTATTCTTCCGGATAAGGCAGGCTTCTCGAAGATATACTTGATCGGATCCATCTTTGATATCAATAGAGTAGTATGAGTCAGCATATACTGTCTCAGCCGGCGAGTAGCCCATGCCAAAGCGCATCAAGTTTTCTCAAGCAACAAGTATCGGGTCTCGCAGTCGGTAAACTTTTTGCTAAGGTAATAAATAGCATGCTCTTTTCGGCCAGACTCGTCATGCTGCCCCAGCACGCACCCCATTGAATTGTCGAGTACTGTCAAGTATAAGATCAAAGGTCTCCCTTCAATTGGAGGCATCAGAATAGGTGGCTCTTTGAGATATTCTTTGATCCTTTCGAAAGTGGCCTGACATTCATCATTCCATCTTACAACTTGATCTTTCTTCAGTAGCTTGAAGATTGACTCACAAGTAGCAGTCAGGTGTGAGATGAATCGGGCAATATAGTTCAGACGTCCCAGAAAGCCTCTGACTTCTTTTTCTATTCGGGGAGCTAGCATCTCCTGTATAGCCTTCACCTTTTCAGGATCCACCTGAATACCTTTATCGCTTACGATGAAACCCAGCAGCTTACCAGACCTCACCCCGAAGGTGCACTTGTTCGGGTTTAACCTCAGCTTGTACAACTTCAATCTGTCAAATAACTTCTGAAGATGGTCAAGATGTTTTTCCTCAGTCTGGGATCTTACAATCATGTCGTCGACGTATACCTCAATCTCATGATGGATCATGTCATGAAACAAAGCGACCATGGCGCGCTGATACGTTGCCCCAACATTCTTCAATCCGAAAGGCATGACCTTGTAGCAAAAGGTACCCCACTGCGTGACGAAGGTTGTCTTCTCCATGTCTTCGGGAGCCATTTTAATCTGATTATAACCGGAGAAACCATCCATAAAGGAGAAGACTTTATGTTGTGCGGTGTTGTCAACTAGAACATCGATATGAGGCAGAGGGAAATCATCCTTGGGGATTGCCCTGTTCAGATCCCTATAGTCAACACACATTCGAACCTTACCATCCTTCTTCGGCACTGGAACCACGTTGGCAACCCACTGTGGGGAAGAAGTAACTGCTAGAAAACCGGCGTCAAACTGTTTCATCACTTCAGCCTTGATTTTCTTAGACATCTCCGGGCGCATTCGGCGAACTTTCTGTTTCACTGGAGGACGGTCTTCCTTGGTAGGCAGGAGGTGAACCACAATATCAGTATCCAACCCAGGCATATCTTCATAAGACCAGGCAAAGATCTCAACGTAGTCACGTAGCATCTGAATCAATCGTTGCTTAACACTAGCCTCCAGATTTTCACCGATCTTGACCTCTTTCTTGTCTATCTCTGTACCCAGATTCACTGATTCTACCGGCTCTTCATGCGGCTGTATGGCTCTCTCTTCCTAAAGTAGCAGTCTAGCAAGTTCACCAGGCACTTCACAATCATCTTCACCTTCGTCTTCGGCTAAGTTGATCGGACTTTCGAAGTCATAACTGGCAGTAGCAGAGTCGTTACCAGTAGGATCCAGAGTGGATGTAGACCTGTATATGTGAGTGTGTGTAAAATAGTTGTTTTGCAATATATAAAAGAAAAACAAAGAGCGCAAAATTTGAAATGCAAAAAATGTCCAATGCTTTTATTAATGATATATGGAGATGACAAATACCAAGCCCTCACAAACAAAGCCACGGTGCCTCGGGTAAGATACCGGGCCGTAAAGTTTAAAAATTGTCTATTACAAATTCAAAACAAAAGTCTCATTACTGGGAAATAAAAGAAATTGGAACGAAGTCCTTTGCAGTCCAATTGCTTAGTCCACCATTGGCAGTTGGGTAAATCCAGCTGTCAAACTCAGATTCTTCATCGCCGTCTTCAATGGCATTTACTCCTGCGTCATGTTTGGGGATAGGTGTCGTTATGACATTAGGCTTTCCAAGCGCTTCCAACTCAATCTCCTTAGAATCAATCAAGTCCTGTACCTTATTCTTCAAAACCCAGGAGTCATTCGTTTCATGCCCCGGGCTATCGGAGTGAAAAGCACAGCGGGCGTTTGGATTGTACATGGGTGATGTTGTATTGGGATTCTTTGGGGCTTCCCTAGGAATCACCAAGTTGGTCTTTAATAACTGCGGTAAAATTTGGGATAAAGTCATGTTAAGCTGAGTGAATTGTCTTTGCGGCCTCTCGGCCCTTGACTTATTGTTGCACTGAGGAGCAAAAGCAGGCCTTGATATAACAACCGCATTGACTGCTTGGCGGCGCTCAGGTCTATTATGGCTCTTTGCGCTGTAAACAGCACTCGACTCCTTCTTAAAAGGCTTCTTCTCGGTGCCTGATGAAGCACCCTTTTGTATCTTGCCAGATTTGATATCGGCCTCAATTCTTTCCCTGGTCACAATCAGCTCTGTAAACCCGGACGACGAACTTCCAATCAGATGGTTGAAATATGGACCAGACAAGGTCCCCAGAAACATATCCACTAGCTCCCTATCAGCCAAGGGAGGTTGTACTCTTCCAGCGAGGTCCCTCCACTTCTGAGCGTAGTCTTTGAAACCTTCGCCCGCACCCATAGACATACCCTGGAGTTGGGTACGCGTGGGAGCGAGGTCGGCATTATATTGGTACTTCTTGTAGAAAGCAGCAGCCAAGTCCTCCCAATTACGGACACTAGCTCCTTCCAGCTGGTAAAACCATTCAAGTTGAGTCCGTGAAAGACTGTCTTGAAAGAAGTGGATCCAAAGGTTTTTGTCAGCGGTGTATGGCTGAATCTTTCTAACATACGAGCGGAGGTGCAGTTTTGGGCAAGAAACCCTGTCGTATTTAGAAAAGACTGGTGCTTTAAATTTGTGGAGAATCACCACTCCAGATGACAAACCCAAATCTCCAAAGTCCAGACCAAGGACTATCTGGATTTCCATCGCACTTAACCGGTCTTCAAGTTGCTTATACCTATCCTCAGCCGGAGGATACTGGTCTTCGTCAAAGTCAGTCTCGTCGTCAGAAATCACAGGGCTAGGAGCCCTCCTTTCTTCCTGATTTTCTCCCCCTCTAGATGAGTGAGTCAAATCAACCTCTTCTCGCAAATTGTTCCCAAATCTACGACCCATATTCAGTAGGATCGTCTTCTTCTTCTTCTTCTTCTTATCTTTCAAGATAAGGGTCTTCAGATCCTGCTGACCCTTGGCCAAACTCATGAACATTTCCTAGAACTGGGCGTTTTGAGCCTGCAGAGCCTTGATGGCTTGATCAGTTGATGTTTCAGCAAACATGATGTGCTGAAATAAACAGCGAAGAAGATGAGAAACTTGTAAGGGTACCTGTAATGGGGTGCATGGGAATGATATGCGTATGACATGATTTCAAATACTTTAGAGATTCAAATTCGTAAACCAAAATGAAACACACTTTTATTAGATAAACTTCAAATTCAATGTTCAACAAATGCCTTTAAGGCGTTACAAAAGGAAAACTGCAAAGTAAATCAAAACTAGAAATAACAAAAGACATCAACGCTCCCATGGTCGTTTCCCGTTGGTGCTGACATAGTTGTTGAGGATCTTCTCATTCTCCAATTGCCTTGTCAACTTCAGGATCTTCCGCTCTTGCTCGTGATAATTTTCTCTGTAAGTATCCCGCTCCTCCCTTAGTTGGATCCAATTCCTCTTTAATGCCCTAATGTCAGTAGGCATGTAAGGGTGGAGGATGGTAGGAGGAACCCCTTCTTCATCAGCAAGCTCAACCATTACAGGCAAGACAGCTTCGTAGGGCATCCCTAGCTTCTGAGCACGTGTACGCACCCACCGGAGATATGGTTCCATTGGAAGAGAAGTCTTCACACCTAAATCGTGCGGATCAGACCTGTGTACCCTATCCCAAGCTCGTATGAACCTACGGCGATGCTCGTAACTATCCCCTTGGAAGTCAAAGACAATGCTTGGCATCAGCAACTCATGAGGTCCTTCCCTCCTAGCTCCCCCAAACTGGCGTAAGGCCAAACAAGGGTTATAGGTGATCCCTCCATTGATTCCTAGAAGTGGAACATTAGGGTATCCCCCACAGCAATCAATAATAGCCACATCTTCCATGCCTTTAATAGTCCAGATGATGTCAGTGTGAGCTAGGGACATAATCCTGTAAGCCCAACCCATGCCTTCCTTGTTCTTCAAAACTGATTTGGGGAGGTGAGAAATAAACCACCTCGCCAGCAATGGTGCACAGCACATAAGGGTTCCCCATTTCCGAGCAGTACGGGTATATAGGGTATGCAGAATATCACCCAAGAGAGTGGGTACTGGATTACCGGACATGAAAATCTTCACTGCATTCACGTCAACAAAGGAATCTGAGTTTGGAAACAGAACCAGACCATAAATAAGAAGAGCTAGGATGTCCTCAAACGCCTGAAAGTCTAAATTGTCCCAGAACTGATTAGCCTTACCAACCAAGAACTTAGTTAAGAAGCCTTTTGTCCTGCTCCTAGTTTCCCAATTAGACATTACCTCAGCCTTTGTCAGATGGAGGGCTGAAGCAACCTCTTCCAGCCTAAGGACTTTCTCTCAGCCTGTAAATGGGGTCTGCTCTAGAATGGAGATACCAAGTAGATCAGAGAACTCTTCCAAGGTAGGGACCAACTGGTAGTCCGGAAAAGTAAAGAAACGGTATAGTGGATTAAAGAACTGGACTAAGACACTCATCATCTGTTCATCCATCTTGGAGGTGACCAAACCAAGGAGGTTCCCATGTCTTCTGATAAAGGAGGAAGTGTCAGGAACCTTGGAAACCAATTCCTTAAGCTGAGTGGGAATCTGGACAAAGCTGATCCGAATAGTGTTTCTATGCATATATGCCATGACCTACAAAACAGAACAAAGATGAATCTCATTGGTCTTTGAAATGGTTAGTCCAATGCAATATGCATGCAATGTCATGATGCATGATGTCATGATAGAAACACACCACAGGTATTCACAAATAGCAAACATGGTAAGGGCAAACAAGTCACACAGACAGCTCTTAGATTTCAGGCTTGCAAGAAGTTTAGGTACTACCCTCTTTCAGTTCAGTTGGTTTAAACCTGTCCTAGAAATAGTAACCGGGTTCTAGAGGATCTCAATATCAATGACCACCCTCGATCGGTCATAATTCCAGTTTAGCAACCTTTTCTTGCGGTCAGAATCATCGCGAGAGTTTGGTCTCAATGAGTGTAGCATACTGCTATTGTTCTATGGCTAAGTTGGTCAATTATAGGTTCTAAGGTCAGTTGGTGCTTAATGAACCCTTAGCAGACCCATATTCTCCTTGTTGCGCCACAAGGGATATCGGTACAAACTAAAGTGCCACACCAACATAGCTATTTCTTCAACCGTATCGATCTACGCCGTATAGTTCCCTCACAGTTTATTGCTACTTACCTAAAGGGTGTCCCCCAGATCCGGGTTAGGATCTACAGTAACTCTGATTCAAACCCACAAAGATAAAGCATACAAGTCAAGCAATTGAAAACAATATGAACTATTCCTAAGGTACACCCCACTTATAAGCGTCCCCAGCAGAGTCGCCAGTTCTGTGATACGGTGGGAAGAACTGACTGTTTTTTGGAATGTTGGTTTGCATTTTGCGTTTGTTTTTGCAAAATGTCGCGGTAAGCAAGATTCGCCACCGACATTTATTTTATCCAACAAGGAAAGGAAAAAAGAACAGAAAAATTCCTTTTTCGAGATATTTCTCGGGTTCGGGGGGTAGATTATAGAAAGGGAAGGTATTAGCACCCTTTCTATCCGTAGTTATCTACAGGATCTTAGGTACTTGCTCATTGTTTTCAAAAATTATTTTCTTTGTGCTTGTGGGTTTGAAAAAGTTTTTTGTTTTAAAACTTCGATTTAACTCTTGCTTCTGTCCTCAAGAGTGTAATGAAGTGTTTTTGAAAACTTTGTTCGAAAAGGAGTGTAAGTGTGAAAATTTTGTTTTGTTTTGATTGAGCAAGTATCTAAGAACTATCTACCTACTCGAAAAAAGAATCGTTCTATGCTAATTTCCTTTAGACAATGCTATCCCACTATTAGTGAGTAGGTAGCACCGTCGTTGGAGTTTGAGGGTGAATTCGAATGAGGGACATACAGTCACTAAAGCAATGTTAGGACGCCTTAGCGGTAACCCTAATGTCTTAGATCATTTGTTTGAGGCAACAATATCCGAGGCAACCATTTCGAGGCAACTATGATCTTTTAGACAAGAGGGCGACCTCTAAAATAACCTATACTCAATGACCGTGTACGAAGGAAACCAAGTGGGGTGTACCCTAGGAGTGCGCATGTGCGAGTGTGTTGATTTCAGTTATTTTTATCTTTGCACATGTTAAGGGTGATCTAACCATTTTAAGATTTAAGCATTCATTCTTGTCATGCAAGCCCTATTATCAAACATCTAGCAGTTGTATAATTTGCAGAATTAAAATGCGGAATTTAAACTAAATTATTACAAGGCGTCGGGTATTTACATCGCCCAAAGCAACCCTTTGAAATTTAGAAGCGGAAAAATAAATAAATGTCCTAATTATTTATTACAAACCGGGAGCAGATACAAATATTTGAATAAAGGAAAATAAAGCGCGCGGGAAATTAAATCGAATGCGAAATTAGGGTTTTGACCCTTTTAATTAAAGAAAATGTTTTTTTTTATTTTTATTATTTTTAAGAAAAGAAATTAAGTCCTAAAAATTAAATGCTAAATTAATTATTAAATTAATTAATTAATGAAAAATAAATAATGACATATTTTTTGGAGTTTTTGATTATTTAAGAAAGAAATGAAAATAATTAATTGAATTAAAACCTAATGATTTCTAATTAATTTTAAATATTTACAAAAATAAATTAAAGTTTCCTAGAATTAAAAACCTAAATTAATTAATTAGTATTTATTAAAAAAAAATTCTGAAATTTATTGGATAAAAATATTTTTTGATGATTTTTGATAAAAAGGAAAAAATTATGATTGGTTAGTAATTAATTAAAATGAAATAAAATAACTAAATAAAAAAATTAAAAAGAAAATATGATAGAAGGAAAGAAATGGGCCTTTTTGGAGGTGTTGGAAGCCATTTTTTTTGGCCCAATAATGCTGGCCTAATTGACTTTTCCTGATCCAGTGTGCGTGCGTTGACCTGGCTTGTGGTAGACTTCCAATCACTGACCATTAGATCTGGCCATTGGCCATCTGGCACTTGGATTGGTAGGGGAGTACAGTAGACATCAAGCCTGAGCGTGCACGTGATTACCTGAAAAATATCAAGAAAATACAATTTGCTGGAGGCAGGGATCGAACCCCTGACCTCCAGCCACTAATGCCTTGAACGCACACCTGGTGACCAACTGGGCTATGCTGTTTTGTTGTTAACAAAATACAACATGACAATAATATAAAACAAACAAATACGTTATTGGAATTTGGCGCGAATTTTCAAACAAACCAACAGGAGGGTGACAACGCATCATCCTCTTCCTCAAAAACCCTGTAAATTTACCTGCGGATTTTTATCCGCAACTAAAAACGCAGCATCATTCAAAAATCCTCCTCAGGCTTTGAAAATAATTTCTAAGGCCAGGGTTAAGTTCGTCTCAACCCCCTGGACGCAACCATGTCAATCATGTAGCTCAATTTCACCTGAAACGAAAACTCCCAAAAACGTCCAAGAAACCCTAACTATGGTGGTTTGCAATACAGGTTAGATAAATGAAATTAAATGATACCAAAAGACTGCAAATGACACGGTGAATCAAAATATGCAATTAGTTTACTCAATGGATGCTAGAATGACTCAAATCAAATTCAAGAAAGGGGCGGATTTGTGAAGGACTTACAGCGCGTATAAGGGCCTGAGAATGCCTGGTTTGGATTGGGATAGCTTGTCTGCGTTGCCAGGAAGTGATTGGGATACGTCTCAACTCTTGAAAATGTCTCCAACCTTGATTTCGATCTCAAGCTTTTTTGTGATTTTTGCAAAGTTGGTTCTGCCTCCACAATTGATCTCCAACCCTGATTTTCGTCCCTTTAGCTTGCTTATGTAATGTACATTGCATTAGGTCTCAAATCTCTCTCCATTAAGGCTTTGATATTTGATTTGATTTGCTTTTACAAGCTTGCCCAATTTGATCCAAATCATATATCCTTGTGCATAAAGACCTTGATACGAATTCAATTGGCATGATAGCTGTATTTGGAGCCCGAAATAACCAAAAAATCATGTGTTATCAATGCTTTAGATTTTATGTGATTTTATTTGATTTAAAATGAATTAATTCAAATAAAAATCAAATTAAATAATAAAAATGTGATATGGACACATGGCTAAATCTAGAGCACGTGGGCAACAATGCAAACTCAAAACAAGTGAAAAAGAATGGGCCTATTTGGCAAAATTTGAAGTTTTGGGGATAGTTGACTTTTGGCAATTTTGCAAAAAAGTCCAACTTCAACAATGCATAACTTCTTCAATTTTGAACTTTTTGAGGTGTTCTTAGACTCTTTAGAAAGCTTGAGATGTCCTCTAATCAACCCTTTTGGTCTTATCTCATTTTGATGTTCCATTCTCAAGTTAGAACCTTTGACAAAAAAGGTGTTTTTGTGGACTTTTCAAAATGACCTATAATGTCCAAATTCATAACTTCTTGTGAGTGCATTTTTTTATCTTGGGATGTGAAGATGGATTGTAGGAAATTGCATCCTATTCCAAATGAGCTTTGGATGGGTCATTTATCATAAAGTATGAGAAAGTTATTCTTGGTCAAAGTTGAGTTGACTTTTCCTATAAAACCCTAATTTAGCAACTTTTGAATTTTGAGCAATCCTTGATGAATCATGATCAACCCTTGATCAAATAATGAAATATCCTTCAAAATGAGAATGTTGACAAAAAATCTTGAAGTTTGACTTTTGTAGGTCACAGTTGACTTTTGCCCTAGCATAGTCGATTTTTGGACCTTTGAGCAATTGACTGAGCAAACTTCCTCTGCAAGGCTTGAATTTTGACATGGATGATCTTGAGAACATATTAGGACATTGGTGATCACTTGAGGTCATTTGGACTCAAGGATCTTGATGCAACACCAAACCCTAATTTGGGGTAGACTGCCTTAGGAGATAGCCTATCTGACCAATTCTTGAGCAACCTTGAGCAACTTGGAGATTTTTCTTGCAATGTTTTAAGAAATATGGGAGGGCAAATTTTGGAGTACAACAGATTCGTATGAAAAAATGGAGCAACTTTTATGTTTGCATCTTTCATTTTTATTGAGAAATGGTGAAGTTACAGGAACCATGGCTGGAGGTTGAAGATGAAGTTCATTTCTGGAACTTGTTTTGTATTATGTATTTATTAGTTCAGTTATGTTACCGGATGTACAGTCACCCCAATGGCAAAGGTAACACGCGTGTGTATGAAAGGTCATGGGTTCAACACCCAGCGCTACCTTTTTGTTCTATTTTCTCACATTTTCTCTCTTTTTGTTCCATACAGTAGCGCGCTGGGCCTCCCCCCCTTTGGGCTTTGTTTTTTTTTTTGCTAGTCTCTAACCCTCTGTTTACTTATGCAACCTGGCCCAACTTTTACTATTTCATTTTATTTTTATTATTTATTTTTTCATTTTCTTATTATATTTTTCTTTATCATTTTTTTACTACTATTATTATTAGTAGTAGTATTACTTTTATTAAAAAAATATAAAAATATTTTTATTTTATTATTTACACTTATATATTTTATTTTCTTCATAAAACAAAAGAGCAAAAATATTTCCTTTTAATAAATTAATTTCTTTTTTAATTAATGTTTAGATAATTAGGTTTAATTATTATATTATTCTCTTGTAAATTAAAATTAATTTAGAGCTTAGGTTTTTCTTTTAATTAATTAATTTTCATTAGTATTATTATTAATTTAAAACATTTTCATAAAAAACCCTAAAAATACTTTTTAACCTAATTTCTTTCTTAATTAATTTAGGTTTCAGTTGTTTTGTTTATTTTTAATTAATCATTTTCTTAATTAGGTCAAGATTAAAACCCTTTCATAAAAATCAAACAAAAATCATTTCTTTTTCCATTTATATTCTTGCATTTTATTTTCAATTTTGTACAATATTCAATATGGTTGTAATAGTTAATTAGGTTTAATTTTCTTGCAAATCCTCATTTGTAAAATTGTACACCCCCTCCCCTAATGATGTAATAGCTTAGTATTTTTACTTTCCGCAATTTATCGCTTTATATAAATGCTAGTAAATTAGGGTTTGTATGGCAAGACTAAAATCAATTATTAGCAACCCCTAATTCAAGACAAAACAATGCATGAAAATAAAACACACTTGCACACTTGCACCCTTAGGATAATTCCACTTTGTTGCCTTACAAAAATGGCCATGTTATGCATGTGGGATATCTTAGCAAAAAGCAATCAAAAACACAAGATCATAGTCCCTCGATGACGCTATCAAATGTTGCCTTTCAAAATGATCTTAGTCCCTCAAAGAGAAATGCTAAGACATCTTACAACATTGCTATCATGGCTATACGATGACCCACGCCGTCCCTCTACATCCAAAGATAAGGCTTCATACCAAATCAATGGTAAGATAGCAATATCAAAGGAAAGGAAGAAATGAACTAAGACTTTTGAGTAGGTAGATTGTTCCTAGTTGCTTGCTCATTTTTAAATCAAACACTCCTTGCTTATTTTCAAAATAAACACCAACACTTTCAAAACACTTTCAAAACATTTTCCAAACATGAAATATTTTCAAAAGCTCAACACTTTGTATATGTTCTTACGAACGGGAACTATTACAAAGTTTTCCTAAACGAATGCGCCTTTTCAAAATACTTTCAAAAACCACACAAAACACATTTTCAAACAAAAGCAAGTGATCTAGAAAGCAACTAAGAGCCCATAGATAACTATGGATGAAAAGGGTGCTAATACCTTCCCTTTTTATAATCTACCCCCCGAACTCAAGAAATAATCTCAAAGGTATTTCCTGTTCTTTTCAGCCTTTCCTTTTGGACAAAAGAAAATTCGGTGCCGACTCTTGCTAACCGCAACATTTGCGATAAAATGAAAAACATCCAAGTGAGTTCTCCCACTGTATCACAGATGTTGTATACAATGTCAGAACATTCATAAATTTGAATTTAATGTTAAGACACCGTAACAACAAAAGTAACAATTAAAAATTTAAAGACAGTTTCAGGAAGAAAATAACATGGTTCAATTATTAACCCAGTTCGGTGCAATTTCACCTACATCAGAGGGCGTCCAAGCAAGAAAGGAAATACACTATAATAGTATTAGTTTGAAGTTCTAAACAACCTATGGTTTTACAAACTTCTCACTTAATCACTACTCGTGCTATTTCTATCAAAGAACTCCTAGATATGAGACTCCTCTCACTTTCCCTCAATCACACAACTGTGATAATAACAACAAAGACAATTATCAGAAGACACACTTCCAATTAAACAGAATCCACTCTTGCTTAAAAGCTTATGAGTGATTCAAAAATCATAACTCAAACTCACTCCAATTCAAGCATTAACATGGTGTAAGAATGGCTCACAAAAAATAATAAACAGACGAAACCCTAAAGTATATTCTTTCAAATGCAGCTTTATAATTCCTTTAGGTTTAGAGTCTTTCTTTTTATAGCCATAGAAACGTCTGGGCTTGGATAATAAGTCTGTCCAAATCAAATAATCTGCAAATTAAATTATATCAAATCATATCAAATCAAATATTCTGGTGCAGAAAATATTATTTCCATTAATGTTTTAACATTCAATCTTGAGAACCAAATCTTCAGATATTTCTTGCTTGAAAGAAATCTTCAGTGAATCAAATCTCCATATGTGCAACTTGGTCCACACGAAACATCAAACAAATCTTCTGAAGCACGAGAAACAAATCTTCTAAAAATAGAAATAGAATAAGATGCAATGTCGTATCAATATATTACAACATCTTGTGCAACATCTTGTTGAACTAGTTGTTTTAACAAAATGCAGCCAACAAACAAAAACCTAAAAGTTTCCTTCACATGTTCAGTTTCATTAGTACGGCTATTAGGAGACACTGAATTTTGATGGATGTTGTCCAAAACAGGTTCCAAAATGGGACCATTATCTTCAATAGCATGGTGAGGTTGGTTGGTACTTGTAAAATTCTCAACAACTGTATTAAGATTTTGTGGCTCCGCTGCAGTCTCCACAGGATCAGTACCTACAGGAGTTACAATGTTATCATTCACAGTGTTAGAATGTCCATGAATGCTTGCCCATTCTCAACTCCTATAGGGTTATGTTGAGTTTCGTTATTAGTTGCTTCGTTGTTTGTCCCCTCTAGTGGTTCCTTTAGCCGCATTCATACCAATTCTCCTTCTGCAAGTATCAAAAGAATGTCCAATAACCTTACAATGAGTACAGAAATCTGGGAGTTTTTCACACTCAACTTCTGCAAAGAAAGCAAATTCCACCCGTTCCACAAGGATTTTGTAAGTAAGCTCTTTGACCAAATCAATATCCACCAAAACACGCACGAAATGGCCAAAAGCACGGTCAATAGTCGGTTTGTTTGAAGTTGAGTTGATGCAGATTGACGTTCAAAGACTGCTGGCAATAGAAAAAATAATCTTCGACCTCCAATACTCTTGTGAGAGGCCATAGATTCTTACCCAAACATGAGTCGAGGTTTGGTTCACATTAGAGTGGATGAAATCCTTTGTCTAGGGGAAAACTTAAGAATTCTTGGGTTCATATTCCATGAGTGAATGGACCTGACCCTCTGCACAACTTTAAGACAGGAAAAAGATAACTCATAAAACCTTCACCGAGAAAGGTAACGCCCCATCTGTTGATGTTGGACCATTGAGAAGCGAGATTAGCACAGACACTGGCCACCGTGAGAGGTGTGGAACCTTTAGGCCAAGGATTCTACCTTGGAGGTTTAATTTGCACGCTTTGAGGCCTAGCTAATATTCTTCTTTATAGATAGTTATTGCAATTATATCCCCCTTAATACATGGTACATGAAACTGACTTTGAGGAATCACACAAACATTACGAACTGACTTTGAGGAATCACACAAACATTACGAACGGTGTCTGCAACGGATTTGACTTTTGCAATTTGAGGAGGAGGAAGTGGTGGGTTCAGTGGTTTATCTGGAACAGGGACAAAGTTGCTCTCAAAGAAAAATTTAATAAAAAAAAATTAAGGATTAAATCAAAGGAAAATCCACGATAGAAGGAGACGCCGCTTCATTGTTATTCTAAAAAATCATAAATAAATTTAGATTAATGAGACCCCTTCGATTTCATATAGGAGTATAATTAAAAATAACTATTTTAACATAAAGAAAAAATGATTATTCTCACTCAATATTCTAAAAGTGTAAAATAACTAATGTAATTATACATATACTTTTCAAAATACCTTTCATTAAAACTTTTCATATATACGAATAAAAGAGTTATTGTAAAGTAAAATCTATATTAATCAAAATATAATTACATGACTTCATGTTAAATATAATATAATTAGTTAAATATAAATTTAATTATAGTTGTAATCTTGACGTCATTCATAGAACAAGACCATTTATTTTAAAATTAAATAATTTTAGTCATTTCACATGTTTTACCCAATAAATTGATAACATTTCGTTTTTTTTTTCATAACATATAACTTATAGATTTAATATTTAAAGTTTCACAAAAATTTCACATGACAATTTATCATATTTTATAAATAACATGTCATTTAAAAATAAACACTTCTTTAATTTTAATTATAAAAATATGGTTTGATAAAAAAAAATTATAAAAATATGATATATGAATTAAAATTAAAGTTGTCAGAATTTAACTTTCACTTTAATTCGTTTTATTTAGATAAAATCAAAATGTAAAATTATAGAATACATTTCATATTAATAGATTATTTTTTACACTTTACTATTTTCTCACTATGCACGTCGTTTACTTGCATAGTCATCATATTCATACCTTATAAACACCATTAAATATTGAACATGATTCTAAATACGTGAAGAAGGTAAATTATCGTTCATTGATAATGTTTTTTAATATAAAAATGGTAGTTTGGCTCAGTTTTATAAATAAATAAAAAAAGATTAGAATGAATTGATATAGGGTGGTTTTTAAAATATATTTAATTAAATATTACAAAAAATATATTACCTATTTACTGCCGGCGGAGCCAAATCAAAAGTTTTAAGATAACCGCTGAGATAAATTAAAAATTATAAATAAGTATAAAAATTGTAATATATAAAATATTTAAATTGTAATTAAATTTAATGAAATATTAACAAAATATTATTATATATTTTCAACAATCGTAATAACAATATCAAATTTTTTTTGTTTATTGTAATGTAATTTATTATATACTAATTTTAAAAAATAAAAATACATAATTTCAACATTAAAATGAATATTTTAAAATTATAAAATATATAATTTTAAGATTTTAATTAAAATTTTGAATTAAAAATATATAAAATAAATAAAAAAATTATTAAACAAATAGAATAATGAGAATCAAATATAAAATACAGAAATGTGACAGAGACTAATATAAATATATATAGTGATGAATGAATGACACGTAGTTGTGACACTATTTAAATATTAATATTTTGAAATAAAAATTTAGGATGAAATAAATTTCGTGATTTCTAATAGATTTCAATCAAATGGAGATTTTGAGATGGATTTGAGACTAATTATATAATTTTTACTTTATTTTATTATATTTCAGAAAAGTTATTCTAAATTCAATTTGATATATTGAGACGGGTTTGAAATTATAGAGACCTTTAAGATAGATTTCAGGGAAAATATGTAATTGTTAATTATGTAATATATTGAGACGGGTTTGAAATTATTGTTAATTTAAAATTTTACTCCAAATTCATTGTGAGTTATTGTGATTTATTTCAATTATATAAACTTTTAAGATATATTTCAGAAGAAAAAATATATATAATTGTTAAAAGAAAAACTTAAATTCTCTCTCAAATTCGTGTAAAATACTAAGACAAATTTTAGACAGATTCTCATTGTATATATAGACTTTAAGATGAATTTTAGACGTAATACAAAAATGTTTATTTATCTTACTATTTTTTATATTTTATCTCAAATTTGTGTAAAATATTAAAGCAAAGTTTAAACAAAGTTATGAAGAGTCTTTAAATTGACAATTCACAAAATATACAATTTTTATTTATTTTACTTATTTATATGGAAAATTATGTAACATAATTAAGAATATTAATAACACGTTAAATAATTAAGAATAATGATAATAATTAAGAATATCAATAACATAATTAAGAATGATGATAATAGTTAGTTTTGATAGGTGGAATAGAGTTATTATAGATATAAAATTAGATAGGTGAGTGTAATGTAATATGATGTGGGAGCATCACAACTCATTACTATTCATAACACATTCAAATATTTAATAATACTTCTAATTAACTACTTGTGTAAACTTAATGAACTATATTTCTCTTTGTATTATCAGATGACATTGTATATGAAATTTACTTTTAAAAAAATAATGGGGTGGTTGTGGCCTTCCTTAACCATTCTCTAGCTTTGCCACTGCCTATACAATTTAAAATTCGATGAACTTAAATTTAGATAGACTAAAATAATTTAATTATAAAGCTCAAGTAATAAATAAATTTGGTTGGAAGAAGATAGAGGTAATGAATTAATGAACAACAACAACATATATGTCTTATCCCATTAAGTGGGGTCGACTACATTGATCAACTTTCGCTATAATGTTCTATCAAGGGTCATGCTTATATTCAAATCATTAATTTTGAGATCCTTCTTGATAACTTCTCTTATAGTCTTTTTGAGTCTTCCTCTTCCTCTAATTGGTTGTCTTCTCTCCATCTGGTCTATTCTCCTTACTACAGAGTCTACAGGTCTTCTTTCTATATGCCCAAACCACCTAAGTCTATTTCTCACCATCTTCTCTATAATAGGCGCTACTCTAACACTCTCATTAATAATTTCATTTCTAATTTTATCTTGTCGAGTCTTACCACACATCAATCGCAATATCCTCATATCCGCTACACCTACTTTATTCTTGTGTTGGTTCTTAACCGCCCAACATTTTGTTTCGTACAAAATCGCATGTCTTACTGCAGTCTGATAAAACTTTTCCTTTAGCTTGAGTGGTACCTTTGTATCACATAAAATACTCTATGCCTTTCTCCATTTCATCCATTTAGCTTCAGTACGATGATTTACATCCCCTTCTATTTCTCTATCATTCTATATTACAAACCCAAGATATTTAAACCGTGTGACTTAAAGGATAATATGGTCTCTTACTTTCACCTCTAAGTTAGAAATCCTACTTCTTTTGTTGAACTTACATTCCATATACTCCAACTTACTTCTGTTTAGGCGAAAACCATGTGTTTCTAAAGCTCTTCTCCAAGTCGCCAACCTCTCATTTAACTCCTCCTTCGACTCTCCAAGAAGGACTATATCATCTACAAAAAGCATGCATCTCGGCACTATCTCTTGGATTTATTCCATGAGTATATCCAAAATTAAGGTAAAAATGTAGGGGCTTAGGATTGACCCTTGATGCAAACCAATTGTGATCAGAAAATCGTTTGTCTCTTCACCTTTTGTTCTAACACTAGTCGATACCCTTTCATACATATTTTAGATAAATCGAATATATGCAACCCTAACTCATTTCTTCTCTAGAATTTTCCACAAAATCTCTCTAGGCACTCTATCATACGCCTTCTCCAAGTCAATAAAAATCAAGTAAAAGTCTTGTTAGTCCGTTCGATATTGCTTCATCACCCGCCTTAATAGATAAATCGCTTCCATGGTCGACCTTCCCGGTATAAAACCAAATTGATTCTTAGTAACTTGAGTCTCTTTTCTTAATCACCGTTCAATCACTCTTTCTCATAATTTCATGGTATGACTCATAAGCTTGACTCCCCTATAATTTGCACAATTTTGTATATCCTCTTTGTTCTTATAGATAGGAACTAAAGTGCTTCTTCTCCATTCATTTGGCATGCCTTTTGACCTCATAGTTTCATTAAAGATTCTGGTGAGCCACTCAATACCTCTATCTTCAAGAATTTTCCACACTTCAATAGGTATGTTGTCTGACCCCACCGTCGTACTGTTACTCATTCTTTTCAACGCTTCCTTTACCTCCTGTTTCTGAATCCGACGATAGTAACTATAGTTCTGATCCTCTTCTCTTATGTCAAGTCTGCTAGAGTCATACCCATATCCATCATTAAATAAGTTGTGGAAATACGCCTTATATCTATCCTTTATATATTTATCATGCACTAAGACTTTGTCTTCTTCATCCTTAACACACTTTACTTGATACAAAACTCTAGTCTTTCTTTCTCTTCCCTTAGCAAGCCTATATATATCTTTCTTCCTCCTTGATTCCTAGAGATTGGTATAGTCCAGCAAAAGCTTGTGTTCTTGCTTCACTCACCGCCTTTTTGGTTTCATTTTTAGTTAGCTTGTACTTTTCCCGAGTTTCAGAATTTCTACACCTAAACCACTCTTTAAAACAGACCTTTTTATTTTAACTTTGCTCTGAAAACTCTCATTCCACCACCATAATTCTTTACCCTAGGTCCAAAACCCTTAACATTAATGAACAATAAATAATAAATTAAAAAGAGATACTTGTGCTATTAAATGAGACTCTTTAATCTCAACACTAATTTAAATCTAACAACTCATAATTATATATTGATGCATTTAATATATATATATATATATATATATATATATATATATATATATATATATATATATATATATATATATATATATATATATATATATATATATATATATATATATATATATATATATATATATATATATATATATATATATATATATATATATATATATATATATATATATATATATATATATATATATATATATATATATATATATATATATATATATATATATATATATATATATATATATATATTAAATGCATCAATAATTTAAAATTTTAATTTGATTATAAAGTAAAAATATACTATATTACTATAATAAAGTATACTAGTTACAAACATGTATCAAATTAGATAAATTATTCAGCAAATCATAAAAGTAACATTTAAAAGATTATTAAAAAAAATAAGAGTTTTATAAGTTTTTCAAGATAAAAAATAAAGTGTTTTCATCTTTATCTTCAATTTATTTAAAAGTTCAATTCTTCTACAACATCATTTTCATTAATATATTGTTATCCAATTTGATTTAGTTTATCTCCAAAAAAAAAATGTTCTTCAAAATTATAACTAAGATATGGATGTGAATAAAATTAAAAAGTGTGACAGAAATTTTTATGGGACAAAATATAAATATGCTTTTTAAAATTTGACAGAAAAGGTAAAATTATGTCAAAGAGTAAAATCTAACGATTTTTCACGATTTTACTGATTTCTGATCAATTTAAATCATTTAAAATTGTCCAAAAATACAATTTTACATAAAAAGATTTTTACATGCGATTTAACACGAAACACTGACCTAAAAACGTGAAATCTATAGAATTTAAATTTTAAATTGCAATTTTAACAACCTAAATTAAAATTATTTAAATTTAAAATAAAAACTAATTAAAATTAAATAAAACAAATAAACCAAAATTATAAATAAATCTTATTTTTATTATATTTTATTTAAATATTGATTATTGTTTGAATCCTCCCATTGTAAGTCCAAAAGAACCAAAACTAGCTATACTTCACTGCTGCTGCTGAACACTTCATATATAAACAAAAGAATTTATTATTTAAGTATAACACAGTCATGTGATTTACAGAGGAAAGAAGTCTAGGGTTCTAACTATTTAAGCAATGATGTTGAAATTACGATACACAGTTTTAAGATCTCAGCAAGCAAACTCTTGCATTTTTCTTTTGATTGTAAGGACCACTCTAAATTTCTGAAACAATACATAGACAATTAATGCATTAGATCCATTGATAATTCATTCTAACATTGGCCCAAGTTTGGCCCAACCATATGTTATGCCACCTCCAATATCTAAAATCAACTCATAAAATATTACTTCCTCTTATTTATATTATAAGAAAAACTATTGTTTTAATTGATTAAATATTTAATAAGATATATTAGTTATTTAATAAATTTAAAATAATAATTTTTACTTTTAATAAAAATTAGAAAAGCATTTATCAATTAAGTTTTTTTTTATTAATCTTTTACTTTGTAAAAGAAGAGAGACTTTAATAACTTAAAATTCAGTCGAGAAATAAATAAAAAATTGATTTAAAATTATTTCATCTAAAATTTGAATTTTGATTCTTCGAACAATTCATTGAATAAATTTAATCACTTGAATTCAATACGTGACTACTTTTAACAAATATTGATAAAGTCAATATTTTAAAAAATCACACAGGTCCAATCAAAGAAACCTGTGTTTATTAAACAGTTTATTAAATAAATAAATCATTTAATAAATAAATTAAACAGATTATTAAATAAATAAATTATATATATTGAGTTAAACTTCATATATACACAAATGATATACAATCATACATTCACAATTTAATACATTCACAATTTAATAAAGTAAATATTTAAAATAAAAAATCTTATAAACTTAATACAGCAAAATAAATATAAATAATATATATAATAACACAATAGGAATTTGTTAAAGTGAAATCAAACCAAATAACTCATTTTTGAGTTTTTTTCTCTTGCTTAAATATCAAACCGACTCAATACATAAAACAATTATGCCCCCTCAATATTAAAAAATTAAAGGATAAATGAAATTTTGTCTTCTAAATTTTAATCGTTTGATTTTGACTTCTCAAATATAATTATTTTTTATATTTAATAAACTTGGAGTTATACTAGACAAAACTTCTCTTAATGTGTCATTTAAAAAATTAAACTACTACGATGTGACATAAATAAATGGACTGATGTGGCAAAAAATAATGACATGTGAATGACAGGATACGAAATAAAAGAAAATTTATTCATTTTTTTTCAAATGAAAAAGTACATTGATTTTTATTTTATATTATTTATTCCTCTTTTTCCTTAATTTTCTTTTCTATAATTTTATTTTTCTTCTCTTTTAAATTAGTTAAGTTGTGAATAAAATATAATAAATATTTTAAATATTTTATTTTACATATATGTATTGGCAAAAAAAATTGACAAAAAGAAAAGACCAATAGCTAAGTAAATAATTCAATCTAACATTGGCTCTAAGTTTGGCCCAACCATATGACATGCCACTTCCAATATCTAAAAATAGCTCATAAAATATTACTTTCTCTTATTTATTAGGGTTAAATATATTTTTGATTTTTATAAATATCTCAAATTTTATTTTTAATTTCTATTAAAAAATGATAAATTTTAGTTTCTAAAAAAATCTTGTTCATCCAGATTTATTCTCTATTATTTTTTATAATTTTAAAAAATATTTAATTACCCTTAAACTTTTAAATTTTTTAATAATATTTTTCATATGTGTTTAGAATACTATAAAATGTTTCTTTATCAAATTTTAATTTTTTTTAAAATGAGAAGAATTAAATATAATTTTTTTAAAATTTCAAAAGATGTTGATAAAAATAATTAAAATCTCGACTGAGAAATTAAATTTTGAATTTCTTTTTTTCTAATGAACTTTTTATAACATTCTAAACATGTCTACAAAATAATCATTCAAAAATACATATTGGTTTAACAACGGGGACTAAAACTATGTTCATAATAATTTTGTAGGGACTAAAATATATCAATATTTTAATAAGGACTAAAAATGAAATTTGAGATATTTATAGGGATCAAAAACATATTTAACCCTATTTATTATAAGAAAAAAATAATTGATTAAATCATTAACAAGATACATTAGTTATTTAATAGATTTAAATTAATTATTTTTACTTTTAATAAAAATTAGAGAAAATATTTGTCGATTAAATTTTTTGAATTATGTAGCAACTGGTTTTTAAATCAAGAGTCCTCACTATTAGTTTTTATCCTAGGGAAGGGAATCTAATAGAAAACCCTAATTCACAGACAGAGATTCTAGATTTCAGACTTTATTAGACGAAAGGAAGGTGTTATGCACCTTTCATCTACCTTGTTCACAAGGATACTAGGTTTTAGGTTTAGATTTCGGGTTAAACAGGGTTTTAAATTTTAATTAGGAGGAAAGAGTTTAAATTTTTTATAGGGAAACTCGCTACGATTTTTGATCGTATGCCTACGTATTCTCTTATGAGGAATCAGAGTCTCAATTCGTAGTTCATATGGGGTTGGTGTTTCTTAGGGGTTGCAAATGTACTTTGAATCACCTCGCATTTTGACCGGTTGTAGTGATTGCGGAGATTTTGGCTAAATGTGCGATTAGTCAAAATCTGTTTGAAACTCTTTTGCAAAAACAGTTGATTAGCTTAGTTGATTGCGAAAAATAGTTTGATGATTTGTTGCGTGTTTTTTAATTGTATTAACTACAAAAAATCTTGATTAATGCATGATTAAAAATATTTGATACAAATAATATAACAAAATAATATGCATTTTTGATATAAAAATAATTTTCCTGTTAATATATAAATAATAATAATAATTAATTATGGAAAGAAATAAGTGATAATAATAATAACAATATAATAATAATAAAATAATATTAAAATATGATAATTATATAGAAAAATAAATAATAATATAAAAGAAATAAAAAATAACTTAATTGAGTTAAACTAGGGGGTGCATTTTCGAGTTATTCAGTAAAACAGGGGGTGCTGTAATTAGATTAGATTGGGTTAGGCCCAAATATGCAGGCTGGACAAGGGGGTGCAGTTTGTTTGATGATTTAGTAATTTAAGGAATGAGGGTGTTAAAATCAACTGGGATTAGGCCCATTACGCAGTGAAAGGGGGCGGATTAATTGAGTGTTGTGAGGGAGTACGATACTTATGGTGGGACTTGGCCTTACGACCGTCCCATGATGATCATACGGATATACCGGAAGGTGCGTGGCTATTATCATGGTACGCATACGTACAATCATTCTAGAGCATAAAAATATTGTTTACATTATTTTGCATCTTTTTCCCAGTTTCAATACCAAACCTTCCCTACCCTTTCTCTCTCTCGAACCAGTATACCCTTCTTCAAAACCATAATCATCTTCTCCGACCTAACCCCGAAACTCCCTGCGGCGGCGCTACCATAACCCGGAACTTCCTATTGTAAATCTACCCCTCAACTCCCCCCCCCCCCCCCCCCAATCAAAATCAAAAGAAAGAGCTAAGTTTTTACCCTTTTTGCGTCTTTGTATTTTGGATTTCTGGGTCTCTTCTGGTTCGCTCTTTAATCCTCTTTTCTCTCTTTTTCAAATTATGGTAGCGGTGGTGGAGATGAGCTTTTGAAGGTGCGGTGAAGACGATAGCAATTAGCGGCAGCAGTTCACACGGTTAGGGTTTCAAATGTTGAAACCCTAACCGCCCTTCGCGTATTCTTCAACAACCAGAGGTTGGTTCTTTCGATTCTGCTTCGCAGCTTCAAGGCAACTGGGTTTTTCTTATTCGATATCTAGGCATCCCCGTCTTTGTATTCTCTATTCTTCCTCCTCCGTCTCAAGCCCCCTCTTTGTGTGTTCTTTAATTAGTACTTATAGGTTTTAGACGCGAATTACCGTTAGGGATTTGAGTTACAAATTATTAGCCTAGATTTAAGAATTAGAGACAAGTTAGGGATTTAGATTGTTGTAATTGATTTCGATTTTGTTGTAATACGCGGTTGGATTTTGTAATAAAGATTTGTACTGGATTCGTTCTTTCTGTAAGATTTGTGATTTTGATTGACTGCAAATCTAAGATTTTGGGCTTTTAATCTGATGACATGGATTCTGCATATTTGATTTAGTTTAATTTATTGCTTTCTACAGTAATTTTTAATTGGAAAAACATGCGCATTTTTGTTGGTTGATTGGTACAGTATGCGTTAGCACTCTTTTGGGCGTTGTGTTACATTTTTTATTTACTACCCAGCCTTGTTTGGCGATTATGGGCCTTAAGCTACCCAGTAGCAAAAACTGTTTTTTTATTGCAAATAACCATTTAATTTTGGACGAACTAGGCCTTAGCTTAGGCCTTACCAAATTTAGTTTGATCAAGTATAAAACAAATTTTCAGACATTAAATCCACATTAAAAGAGAACTCTTTATAAAATATTTAATATAATAAATAAAAATATCATTAAAGATTGGAAAAAGGTTTAGTAGTAATAACAACAAAAGAGATGAAAAATTGGCCAGCTTACTGTTTTGTTTACTCCGAATTGGGCCCAGTATCAATAGATAGTTTAAAAACCAATAAAATAATGTTTAAAAAACAATTTTTTTTAACTAAAATAGCAACAATAAAGATGCCAAATGGGCTAGTTTTTTTTTTTAAAATCTCAATGGGCTTGTAAATTGATAATATACCTCATCCTTTGCTATTTGGATAACGAAAATGGAAATGGATCGACTAAAGTAGACTAGTACATTGCAATCTCACCTCCTATTTTTTACTAACAACAACAAATCCTTAATTAAGAACTTAATAATTTCCTAAAATAATTTTCCATACTCGAATCTCATGGGCCATTGGCCAACATGCTTCGTGAATGGTCCTACTGGTATATGGGTCTTTCTGATTTAGAAAGCCCCATTCTCTTGAATTAGAATGCACCCCCTTAGTTGTCTTAGATTTAAGAATGGACCATCAGATATTGTTGAACCATCCCTAATTAGAATATCTCTCTGTATTTTAAATCTTTAAAAAATATGATTGTGGAGGTAGGGAAAATTTGGGATACGACAACTGCCCCTATTCAATTATCTTCCAATCGAATAGTGTGAGAATACATGAGTCTTGCACATTCTGATTGGGATTTTATTGAATACTTGGAATACCCTAAAAATTTTCCGATAAACATAAGGTACGTTGATATAGCATATCCTTACGAGTCTTAAGGAAGTCGACAAAGATGATGATATATCACTTACCAGGGTTTGATGACGAAGCATATGGTCTTGAGCTTGAGAGAGCGTATTTTTGTATGTCTTGGTTTGGTTTTGATTAATCACTCATTTGGAGGATGAATACAATAATAATTGATTATGCATGGCTGCTTGAAGACTGAGGCCATGGGTTATGTTCGCGAATCGCTGCATGACGTCTGAGGCGATAAGCTAGATTTTTGTTTTCTTTCGAGCATCGTTGCATGAAGTCTGAGGCGATGATCTGTGTTACGGAATAAAGAAACACATTGTTGCATGAAGTATTAGGCGATGAGCTTAAATTTTGGTTTTCGAGCATCGCTGCATGAAGTCTAAGGCGATGATCTGTGTCACGGAATAAGGGAACGCACTGCTACATGAAGACTTAGGTAATGGGTTAGGTTCGCAAATCGCTGCGTGAAGTCTGAGGTGATAGGCTAGATTTTATTTTCAAGCATCGCTGCATGTAGTCTGAGGCGATGGTCTGGGTTACAGAATAAGGGAACACATTACTGCATGAAGTCTTAAGAAATGGGTTAGGTTCACAAATCGTTGTGTGAAGTCTGAGGAGATAGGCTAGATTTTGGGTTTTCGAGCATCGATGTATGAAGTCTGAGGCGATGATCTGTGTCACGGAATAAGGGAACGCACTGCTGCATGAAGACTTAGGCAATGGGTTAGGTTCGCAAATCTCTGCGTGAACTCTGAGGCGATAAGCTAAATTTTGGTTTTCGAGCATCGCTGCGTGAAGTCTGAGGCGATGGTCTGTGTTGCAGAATAAAGAAACACATTACTGTATGAATTCTTAGGCAATGGGTGTGGTTCGCAAATCGCTGCGTGATGTCTGAGGCGATAAGCTAAATTTGGTTTTTGGACATTGCTGCATGAAGTCTTAGGCGATGGTCTATGTTGCAGAATAAAGAAACACATTGTCACATGAAGTCTGAGGCAATGTGTGACTCCCCGGTATTTAATTTTTATTTAATTAAATATTTTTGAATATTTTATATTAATTCAAATTTTTATCGTCGAAGTCGGAATTATTTTATTTAGTGGCATGATAAATAATCAGATTTAATTTGGTGGAATTAAGTTGAGGTATTATTTTATTATTAAGTTTAAATATGAGATTGGGCTTAATTTGTGGTGTTGTGAAGTAATAGGGGGGGGGGGGGGTATGTCACTTAGGCCCATTTAGATTTATTAAGAGAAATAATATTATTGTATTAGAAATAGGAATAGAGGAGAAAGAGAGTTAGTGTTATCAGGAAAAGAAAGAAAATAGAAGAGAAAGAGGAATAGGGTTTTAAGAGGAGAAAAAGAACAAGAGGAGGTTGCTACTAGTGCTAAATCCCTAGAAATTCCATTGAAGTTTCTTAGAGTTGCACTCAATCTAAGGTAAGGGTGGGGTTCTTTCTAAATAAATGGGAGTGTGATGAATTTTAATTGGGGTTTAGAGTATTAGTTTCACTATAATGTTGTGCTAAGAAATTGGTTGTGTTGCTATTGAAATTAATGATTGATTTGAGTTGTGTTGTTATTTATTGTATTTGAACGGTGTTTGGTTAATGCTAAGCTAGGATGGGTAAATTGAAACAAGGAATGAACAAGAACAAGGCACATGTGTGATGGGAGGAAAAAACTGGTTTTTAAGCTCCAGGCCTCCTGACACAGGTCGTGCAAGCTGACACGGGCACCTGTGTCAGCCCCTTCAATCCACGTCATCCCCCTTTCCTTCTTCTGACACAGCCGTTTCAGGAAACACGACCACCCGTGTCAGCTGCTGTAGCAAATTTTCTAAAAATTAGACTTATGCACTTTTTCTGTCCCGATTCGTCCTGTTTGATTCTTCTGCAAACCAAAACATAAAATATGGTGATAGGGAATAAAACATCAATTAGTTGAACGAAGCAATGATTAAGTAACTACTAAATTCTTGTGTAGAACCATTGATCAGTAGTCGAATTAGGTGGTATAATTAGTTGTCCGAAATTTAACGAAATTTGATCGGGTAACTAAGTTTAATTAATAGGTAATTATGGATATGTTTTTTGTTGAAATTATGTCGATTATGCCGAATTGCCGATACAGCAGGTTAAGTCCTTTCGTCCGGTTAGGGGCATTGTTGATTATAGGTCTTATGACCAATGTTGTGTTATTTTGTGTTGATCGATGAATGTGTTAGTTTTATGAGATATCATTGAGTATATATGGAATTCGATATTGATAATGTGATTATGAATTATTTTTGTGGGTAGCTTTATGGTGTGAATCCTAGTGAATATATAATGAATATGTTGTTTCCATGAATTGTTGTTGATTACGTTGATGACGTTGTAGGCTTATGGCCAGTGAAGTAGTGATATAGGCGTATGCCTCGCGAAGTGTTTAATGATGTCGTTGTATGTGTTGTACATTTATACATTTGCATTTGTAAAGGCCTGTATTGGCGGATTTTGTGAAGGCCTGTATTGGCAAAATGAATTGTGAAGAAGGCTTATGCCTTGTGCCTCAGAATTACTGGAAAATATTTATGTTCGGAGTTTTACTCCGATGGTACCACATGCATTCACATAGTTTCGAGTTGTATATTCGAGTCATACATGTTGAATTGCGGTGTTGATGATTTGTAAAATATTGAATTATTGTTATATTAAGTGGTGATTATTTTTATTCTTTACCTAATATAATGTTTATCATAACCCTATTTATGTAGTTTGATATCTCACCTCTTCTGTTTGAATGTTACCCTTTGTTGATAACGTGCAGGTAACCAAGATGAGTAGCCAATAGCATTGTTAGTTTGATTTCGGTGTCATTTGCTCTTATACGTAGCACTCGGGGGTGGGGGGGGGGGGGGGGGGGGAATGAACGCTTGTATGTTTAGTTGTTTAATTATTGAACCTTATGTTGTTATTTGAGGAGATTATTGTATTGATGTTGTTTCATGATTCAAATGATGCTATATCTTATTTAGAGAATTATTATGAATCTGCTGCGTAATTAATCAAAGTTTGGTTTATGTTATGAAGACTATATTCACGAGTTGTGTTCATTCCATTCCTTTAAGTGTTATGTATCTATTCTAAAAGTGTGACAAGTTTATGTGTTTTTATTGAATATGTGACGTCCTGATTATATTGGAACTTTTTATACTCTGATTTTCCGATAATTGCTTGGGGTAGAATTGGGGTGTTACATAATGGGTTAAACGTGTCACGACATGAAGACTTAGGTGAGAGGTTGAATAGTAGGAGAAGTGTTTTGTTGGTTGAACCTTAGATAGCTAAATTGAGGGTGAGACTGTTTGTTTTCTGTATGATAGATGCGTATGATGTCTGATATTAAGATGGGACCCTGAGTGTTGTACCCCAAAATTTTCCCTCTCATGTTTTTCCAAGATTTTATCTTGCATGGGTGGTTACAAACATTTTCCTAAAGAAAAGGAAATTTTTTGAATGATGGTTAAGTATCCTTCGATTGGCATCTACAAAGTGCCCTTCTATTGGCATCTGCAAAAGGTCTTTCGATTGGCATGCCAAAGGGTCTTTTGATGGGCATCTTAAACAAGGCAGCTTCGATGGACATCTTAAGTTAGGTTGTTTTTCGTTAGGGCATACAAAGTGTCTTTCAAAAGGCATGTCAACCAAGTTATGCTTCGATGGCATATCAATAGGGTGACATTCCGATTGTCCAAGTTAGATAAAATGAGATCGAAAAGAGCAAGAACTGAGAGGTTTCCAGAAGCTATGATGATGGGCCATTTAAATTCATGTAGATTGGAGACAAAATCGAAGGAGCTCTGATAAGGACAACTCTGAGCCTTTCGAATTCCTGCAGACCATGGTTCAAACGAAGAAACTCTGATGCTGAGAATATGAGAAATTCGAATCAGGATGCAAAGCCATCGAAGGGAGCAAAGCTTGAGAATTAATCGAAGGAGCCATGATAACGAAGTTGGTGCAATTCGAATTCAGAGCCTTCGAAGGAAATAAATGTTCTGATGAGGGAAGTTCTGGGTAATTCAAATTAGGACTTAGAATCATCACAAGAACAAGGGCTGATCGAAGGGGCTCTGAAGAGGGAAACCCTGAATATTCTCAAATTTGAACAAGGCACAAATTGGCTTGTCCAGATTCACTCAGGATTCCAAAATGGCATGATATATCTCAAAATGGAAATATTTTAATTTGTCTGATTCTGTTTTCAAAGCCCTGTTAATAGTTGATCTTTAATGCCATGAATTCCTTGTCTCCTCCACCATCTATAAATACAAGATGTCAAGCACAAATCTGGGGGGACTCACAGGCACGCATAATACATCACACAGATGACGTTGCCACATTGCTCAAAGAAATCCCAAAAGTGTCCCAATCGAAGCACTTTTTTTGCAGGCACCTTCAGCCCAAATGAATACCAGATTCTTGTTCCTGAGATATCCAGGAGTTCACACCAGCTCTTAAGCAAGTGTCTCCATGCCCAGGAGTGTCAAATTGAAGCATCTAACAACTCCAGTCCACACACAAGTTCCAGTTTCAAGCAAGGTAAGTCCTCTTGACCTTGCATCTTTCGTTTCAGCATAACATGTAAATGGCCTTTCATTTATTTTCTCTGTTTCTGTACTTTTTGGTTTGTTTGCTTTTCTTGTCCAAATATATGTTGGAACTAACATGTACAGACTCAAATGAAATACAAAAAGGATGTGAACGAAGGACCTACACTCATGCTGCTCTGCAGGTCTATATTGCTTCATAGGCCAATCGAAGGAAGCAGAAAAGGTGGCAATCGAAGGTTGCTTACATCAACTCCCAAACTCAATTAAAAGGAAGCAAAAGAAGGGTGAATCGAAGGAGTCTACTGCCTGGATCGAAAGGCAGCTTCCCCTCTGGATCGAAAAGCCCCCCTTTTCTCCCTGATCGAAGGATTCCCCCTTTGTATTCTTATTTTGCTTTTGCTCTTTTCTTTATTTGAATTTTTATCATTTAAATTAACTTTAAATCAAAAATCACAAAAAACATTAGGTTAGTGTTTTATTAGTCAAATTAATTTTGTAAACAAATTAATTAATTATTTTAACATCTTTCTTAAAATTAAATAGACTTAGGATTTTTAAGTTAATTTCTTTTCATAACAAAAACAACAAAACGAATTTTATTTAATAGTTCTTAGGTTTTTTTAGACGTAATATTTATTTCGCGCGCGTTATTTTTATTCTTGCATTTTATAAAAATAATGTAACTGATTATGGGATGTAATAGTCTAGATTTAAAATTCTGCATTTCGTTTTCTTACACCTATAATGTATCTCTCCCAAAGCCGTGTAATAACTTAGGATTTATTTTTCTGCGCATTTATTGCTTTATTATTATACTATATTACTGTTAGTAAATAGGCTTGCATGGAAAGACGGTAAATTAAAACGTTAGCTAACCTAACAAAAAGACAAAAATAACTGAATCTCGACACACTTGCACATGCTCACCCCTAGGGTATCTCCCACTTCGGTTGCCATCAGAAAAACAGTCATGTCCCTCGAAACAGGGACACTTTAGCAAAGGCCTGTAAATCAAAAAGATCATAGTCCCTCGATGACCCTACAGTTGCCTTTCGGTAAATGATCTAGTCCCTAAACAAAATTTCTAAAGTGTCTCTACATGTTGTCTTTATGACTGTAAACGTCCCTTCGATTATCCCTCAAACATCCAACAATGGGGCTACCTACTCAGTAATAGTATGATAGCACTGTCTAAAGGATAAGGGGAAAAGAACAAACCTTTTTTGAGTATAAAAGTAGATAATTGTTAGAGGTTTGCTCAAAATAACTTTTTACACCTACACAAAAACATTTCAAAAATACAGTTTTCAAAATATTTTCTTTGTTAACACTCTTGAGGACTGATAAAGAGTTAAACACAAAGAAAATAGTCGCACTAAGGCATTTTCAAAACATTTTCAAACACAAAAATTACAAAGGTATTTTAAAATGAGCAAACCTCTAAGAGCCCATAGAAAGCTACGTATTAAAAGGGTGCTAACACCTTCCCTTTCCATAATCTACCCCCCTTACTCAGAATAATCTCGAAAAAGGTCTTTTCTGTTCTTTTCACCCTTTCCTTAATTTGGATAAAAGAAAAATCGGGGGCGACTCTTGCTTACCGCAACATTTGCGAATACAAAATGCAAAACCAGTATAACTGTCGGTTCTGCCACCGTATCACAGAACTGGCGACTCTGCTGGGGAGTAAAAAAGTCGGGTTAACTTAGAGTTTTAGTTCACCATTTTAAATGCTTTACTGTGTGTTTGCTTGCTTTATCTTTGAGGGTTTGTTGGGGTATTCGTGTAAAGATCCTACACACGAATCTGGGGCACCTTATTAGGTAAGTAGCAATAAATCATGGAGGTTGTACGATGTAGACCAATACGGACGAAGTGATGGCTACGTTAGCGCGATACTTTGGATTGTACTAATGTTCCTTGAGTAAGTCAAGGATAACATTAGGCTTCCTCATAGTGTCACTAAGCGCTAACTGACCTTTAGAACCTTTAATCAACTCATCCTATCCATTAGGAAGTAGTGAGATAACCGGCTCTGGTTCCGACCGAAGATTGGTTAATACTCTATGCTACACTCATTGAGACTGGACTTTCGGGATTTTTTGGCTGCAATACTTTGGTGCGTGAGCTGAAACAATTCCCGATGGGAAGGTCAATGATATTGAGACTCCTTAGAACCCGGTTACTATTAATAGGACAGGTTGAGCCAACTGAAACTTCAAGAGGGTACTTACCTACAAACCCCATGCAAGCCTAAACCTAAGGCTGCTTGTGTGACTTGTTTGCCTTTATTATCTAACAACTTGAACTCATTCCAGGGCTTTTGTTTGTATTCCTTGCAGGACCTTGTTTGTATGCATTATCCAATAAATTGGTTTTCCTGCAAGACATACTTGTCTTCATCGCCCTACATTTTTCTTGATGCATAACATACATATCATAACATCATGCCACATCATTTCCTTAACAATTTCAAGGATCTCAAGGGTTTGTGATGCAGGTTATGATAAATCAGACATCTAGAAAGGGGCAAGGGGATTTATTTTCCTCTAGCCAATGTCGTCAAAAGACCAACACTAAACAACTTGAGTCAGAGGCTATGACCCACTTGATATGGTGAGCTTGACTCTTGTAGAAGGACCTTCAACGATACAAAGTTCTTCAATCAAAGCTGTAAAGTTCAACGCCTAACATCTTTCTTGTGTTTACCCCGCGAGATCCTTGAAAAAAATTTGCATATCATACATGTCATTGCATAACAGGTAGTCTCCAGTACAAGTCTCTCATGTTCTCGCTGTTTATTTCAGGAATGGCTCTCAAAAAAGACAACAGAGATCTCCAAACTCAAGAGGCTCAGTTCATGGAAATGTTCCTAAACCTATCCAAGGGGCAGGAAGAATTGAAAGCACTCCTCGCTGGGAATATGACCAAGAAACGTCCTGATAACAACAAGGATGACCAGGTTGAATAGTTGTAGGTTGATATGGAAGCAGTGAGAATCCAAATGCTGGGGAAGATGGCTCTTATCCAAAGCCTAGCCCGAGGATAAGAAGAGCTGAGAGCCCTTGCTATCCAGCTTCATCAAGACAGATCCAACCGTATGAAACAGACGGTCGAGGATGGAGATCAAGTCACTAATCAACCCCTGTTGGGACGGAAAGTTGGATTTTTCCAAATTTGTGCTACGTCACAAGCCCAACCACAACCTCGCCAATAACCATAGGGTAATCGGCGTAAGCGGGATTCATTCACTAGGCAATATACCAAACTCAGCATGCCAATGTCGCAAGTCTTACAACACATGTTGAAACTGAATTTGGTCACGTTAAGGGATCCTCCTACAAATCCCAATACTGCCTCTCTAATGTACAATCCAAATGCAAGGTGTGCATATCACTCCAATAGTCTAGGGCATGATACCGATAGCCATCAGACATTAAAATACAAAATTCAAGACCTGATCGATGAGGGAGCATTGGAATTTGCACAAGATGGTCAACTAGAATTCTTTTGTTATCCCTCCAAGGCACACCATCTGAAGTGACAAGATTAAACAAAGAGGCTTTTGTTCATTAGAATTTTAAATTTGTTATTTTCTTTTGATTGTTCGAACATTTATTCATATCAAACCTTATTATTTCATCAATGCATTGCATATGTTTGTCTTGAATTAGTTTGTTTGCACTATGCTTGAACTGCTTTCTTACTTCCCTTCTGAGATATTCAACTCTTTATTAAAAGCTCTAAGCCTTTAGAGGGAGGATAACGAGAACGATACCAAAATCTCTACAGTATACTTTTGAACAGACCCCATCGACAATGTACAGGCATTGTTTCAAATCCTAAACAATGAAGTTATAAGGAAGATAATCCCTAGTCAACCCCTTTGAGCCTAATAAGTATGAGTTTTCTTTTCACACAAATTAAAACCCTTAATCATAACCTAGGGCAGGGTAGTTTTCTCAGTTAATTCATATGTGGATTCAGTCGCAAGCTTTCCCTTCATACACGACAAATAGTGTAGAAGATGCTCTCGAAAAGATGGTGATGGTTCCACATAATCATTAAGAACAGGAAGTCATTATCTCTCAAAATAAAAGCCCATTAAGTCAAAACCTATGAAGGAGACTTAAGAAAAAAATTGGGGCATCCCACTGGTTGTAATCACAAAAGAAACAGTTCAGGCAAAAGACAGGGATAGCAAAATAAAAAAAGAAAGAGGTCCTAGAAATCCTTAACAAAAAGAAAAGGTCACAAAAATTACTGCCTTCTCAAACAAACGTTCAATTTCTGAACCATCACCGGAATATCGAGGCCAACATTCTAGAACTCAACTGGGATTCGAAATGCACAATTAACTGAGCATATGACTGAAGAACATCACAAAAAACGAGTGGATACAAATAAATTTTGAGCCTTTATCCTTTGTTTCTTAAACCGTGAACCAGGCCACGTTATAACCCTTAAAAGCCCTAGTTGAAGCATGGGTTAGTTCGAGAGCATATTCTTACAAAGGTATCCTGACTCCTGTAAGGTTTGCTATAAATCATGAGTTGATCTCACATTCTTGCAAATTTTGTTTTACTATAAAAAACGCATTTTCAAAAAATTTCAAGACAGACATAAGCTTTGCATTCTTTAAATGACATTGTTTGCATATGGTTAATTGTTCAAATGGAAGAGAGATTCACACAATGAATATTCAGTGAATGAAGACCCCTCAATGGACAGAATTACCTCAGAAGGGAAAAACATTCCCAATAATAAGCCTTTCATAACCAAGGGGCATGACATGGTGTCTAATTAATCTGGGGAAATCAAGCCAATATGAAAAGAATCTCTCCAAAAATGCTGAATAGCCAGGGGTAGATCTCCATCTGAATCACTCGGGGGCTGTTACATTGATCGGGGATTCCAGTAGAAAATCACTGTGAAATTTGAATCTTTGGTACCACCAAATTGCTTGTCTGTGCCAGTAGTATCAGATGGTGTCAATATCAAGTCTTCGAATCCTTCCATGATAGTTCTTAGAAAAGATACCTAGGAAATTCAAGACTATCAGAAACTTGATCAAACATCAGGTGCACCAGATTCATCCTGAAGCAGCCCCACACAGGCTCCCACGTATGAAAGGAAACATGTGATTACATAAACATCTTCTGGAAGTGTGACAACACTTGCTACTATAGACAGTGACAATCCTCTGCACCCGATGAACACATACATAGTCGGAAAATAGAATGCATGAAAAAACCCACTAGGTTGACAGGCCTAGGAAAAAATAAGGGCATCCCGGCGAACCCAAAAGGGTTTGGGCAAAAGTTAGGGATATACATATGAAAAAATCTATACACCCGGAAAATCGAAAACCCGAAAAGGCGGCTTGGGCAAAAAGGGGTATCCCGATGGACTGAAAACCTGAAAGGGCGGTCCAGGAAAAAGTTAGGGATTAAAGCATACGACTATGTCCCGTCATCTTGGCATCTGTCTATCAGTAGAATGCTCCTTGATCAACATCTACTCAAAACCCCAGGATTTGGGATGACACTCAAACCATCCATAAAGTCTCTGCAGGTACTTTCTTCAGCAGGTACAGAGGCAAGGGCATCTTACTAAAAAGTCGCCGCCATATCCTCAGCTTACAACCTAGTGATGTCAGGTGTTCTTGTATCCCCAGCAGAACAGGAATTTCCAACTACTGCCCCGACATCAGGTTTTCCCCAGTAAAGTCGTCAAACTTCTCCAGATTCCCTAATAGGATTTCACAAAATCCTCAGGCAGTGCATAGAGTTTTCCTTCCCCAACAGAGTTTATTTCACTAACAACGGAAGATCATATCCCAGCAGTTCAGCTTCAACAAAATCTGAAGACCTACATTCTTCATGTCAGCTGCAATCAGGGATTTATTTTCCCTAATTCGACAGCGCTGCAATAGAACAACTGATACATTCACATATTGCATTCGTACATCATTCTACAAGCTTCATAACATCTGCAGTACAAATACATATATCCCAATCTCATTTATGTTGAGAACGCCATTAGACAATGCATTTCATACATCATGAAATTGCATACAACTAACGCTTTACCTTTTCAGGAAAGATCAATCAACAGATATTTATCATCAACAATTTTCAATAGGTCCAGGATTAGCTCCTGAAGCAAAACAGAGTAATTATCTGTGCAACCAAATACAGCTTTACACGAGCTCATCATGAAGCAATCTTACACGGGTTTCTTATGACTTCCAAATACAGCTTTACACGGGCTCATCATGAAGCAATCTTACACGGGTTTCTTCTGACTTCCAAATACAGCTTTATACGGGCTCTTCATGAAGCAATCTTACACGGGTTTCTTCTGACTTCCAAATACAGCTTTATACGGGCTATTAATGAAGAAATCTTACACGGGTTCCTTCTCCCTCCTTCTGAAGTTTTACACGGACTCATCCTGAGGAAACCCTACCCAGGATCCTTCTCTTGAATTTCCAAATGCAGTTTTACACGGACTCATCCTGAGGCAACCCTACCCAGGTTCCTTCTTACAATTTCCAGATGCAATTTTACCCGGACTCATCCTGAAGCTGCCCTACCCAGGCTCCCTCTCATATATCTCTTAAAACAGCCCTAACCAGGTTCCTTCTCATACACTTCCAAATGAAGTCTTACCCGGACTCATCCTAAAACAGCCCTACCCAGGTTCCTTTTCATACACTTCCAGATGAAGGCTTACCCGGACTCATCCTGAAACAACCCTACACAGGTTTCTTCTGATACATTTCCATATAACAACTTAATTTCTTCAAATCACAGAAGCCTGGATACGACCAGATAACGGTATACCTCAGATTCAAGTTGAAGCCTAAACCCGACCAGATAACAACTTAATTTATTCAAATCACCGAAGCCTGGATACGACCAGATAACGATATACCTCAGATTCAAGTTGTAGCCTGGACCCGACCAAATAACAGCTTAATTTATTCAAATCACCGAAGCCTGGATACAACCAGATAACGGTATACCTCAGATTTAAGTTGAAGCTTGGATCCGACCAGATAACAGCTTGATTTCTTCAAATCACCGAAGCCTGGATACGACCAGATAACGGTATACCTCAGATTCAAGTTGAAGCCTGGACCTGACAAGATAATAGCTTAATTTCTTCAAATCACTGAAACCTGGATACGACCCGATAATAGTTCAATGTCTACAATTACTACGAAGCCCGGAATAGACCAGATAGCAATTAATTTCATATTCCCCGATAAGTCGTTGTGAAGCCTGGAATGTGACCAAATAGCAGTCAGTCTTATTATCCTCAGCAAGTCGCGGTGAAGCCTGGATCTCGACCAGATAACAACTCGCTTTCGTCTCTCCAGTCAAGAGATAACTCTCCAATAGGGTAATGGACAACTAAAGCTCCTAGACTATATTCCCCTAAAACATTCCCCAGCGGACTCCTCCTCAGACAACAGAAACAGGGATCCACAAATAGATCTCTTATGAAGTCAACATCTACTTTGGATGGCATCTTTAAGCTCATCTCCGATGAATCTCCGTCGTATTATCCAAATGGCATCTTTAAGCCCGCTTCCTACACAATCAACCATCACATCATCGAGTGCAAATTTCTGGGCACTCTAGTGTTCAATCATCTTCCACCTTCAGATCACGAAAGGCAGACAAGCCAATCTAAATTTTTAGGTTTAAGAAGATTGAACAGGGGAAATTGTTGTACCTCAAAATTTTCCCTCTCATATTTTTCCAAGATTTTCTCTTGCATGTGTGGTTACAAACATTTTCCTAAAGAAAAGGAAATTTTTTGAATGATGGTTAAGTATCCTTCGATTGGCATCGACAAAGTGCCCTTTGATTGGAATCTGCAAAAGGTATTTCGATTGGCATGCCAAAGAGTCTTTCGATGGGCATCTTAAACAAGGCAACTTCGATGGACATCTTAAGTAAGGTTGTCTTTCGTTAGGGCATACAAAGTGTCTTTCGACAGGCATGTAAACCAAGTAATGCTTCGATGTCATATCAACAAAGTGACATTCCGATTGTCCAAGTTAGATAAAATGAGATCTAAAAGAGAAAGAACTAAGAGGTTTCCAGAAGCTCTGATGATGGGCCATTCGAATTCATGTAGATTGGAGACAAAATCAAAGGAGCTCTGATAAGGACAACTCTGAGCCTTTCGAATTCCTGCAGACCATGGTTCAAACGAAGAAACTTTGATGCTGAGAATATGAGCAATTCGAATCAGGACGCAAAGCCATCGAAGGGAGCAAAGATTGAGACTTAATCGAAGGAGCCATGATAATGAAGTTGGTGCAATTTGAATTCAGAGCCTTCGAAGAAAACACATGTTCTGATGAGGGAAGTTCTGGGAAATTCGAATCAGGATTTAGAATCATCACAAGAACAAGGGCTGATCGAAGGAGCTCTGAAGAGGGGAAAATATGAATATTCTCAAATTCAAACAAGGCACAAATTGACCTGTCCAGGTTCACTCAGGATTCCAAAATGGCATGATATATCTCAAAATGGAAATATTTTAATTTGTTTGATTCTGTTTTCAAAGCCCTGTTAATGGCTGGTCTTTAATGCCATGATTCCTTGTCTCCCCCACCATCTATAAATACTAGATGTCAAACACAAATCCGAGGGGACTCACAGGCACACATACTGCATCACACAGATCACGTTGCCACATTGCTCAAAGAAATCCCAAAAGTGTCCCAATCGAAGCACTTTTTTTTGCAGGCACCTTAAGCCCAAACGAATACTAGATTCTTGTTCCCGAGACATCCAGAAGTTCACACCAGCTCTTAAGCAAGTGTCTCCATGTCCAGGAGTGTCAAATTGAAGCATCTAACAACTCCAGTCCATACACAAGTTCCAGTTTCAAGCAAGGTAAGTCCTCTTGACATTGCATCTTTCGTTTCAGCATAACATGTAAATGGCCTTTCATTGATTTTCTTCGTTTATGTACTTTTTGGTTTGTTTGCTTTTCTTGTCTAAATATATGTTGGAACTAACCTGTACAGACTCAAATACAATACAAAAAGAGTGTGAATGAAGGACCTACACTCATGCTTCTCTGCAGGTCTATATTGCTTCATAGGCCAATCGAAGGAAGCAAAAAAGGTGGCAATAGAAGGTTGCTCACACTAACTCCCAAACTCAATAAAAGGGAGCAAAAGAAGGGTGAATCGAAGGAGTCTACTTCCTGGGTTGAAAGGTATCTTTCCCTCTGGATCGAAAATCCCCCCTTTTCTCCCTGATCGAAGGATGCCCCTTTGTATTCTTATTTTTCTTTTGTTCTTTTCTTTATTTGACTTTTTTATCATTTAAATTAACTTTAAATCAAAAATAACAAAAAACATTAGGTTCGTGTTTTATTAGTTAAATTAATTTTGTAAACAAATTAATTAATTATTTTAACATCTTTCTTAAAATTAAATAGACTTAGGATTTTTTAAGTTAATTTCTTTTCATAACAAAAACAACAAAAAGAATTTTATTTAATAGTTCTTAGGTTTTTTTAGACGTAATATTTATTTCGCGCACGTTATTTTTATTCTTGCATTTTATATAAATAATGTAACTGATTATGGGATGTAATAGTCTAGATTTAAAATTCTACATTTCATTTTCTTACAGCTATAATGTATCTCTCCCAAAGCCGTGTAATAACTTAGGATTTATTTTTCTGCATTTTATTTTCCACGCATTTATTGCTTTATTATTCTACTATATTACTGTTAGCAAATAGGCTTGCATTGAAAGACGGTAAATTAAAATGTTAGCTAACCTAACAAAAAGACAAAAATAACTGAATCTCAACACACTTTCACATGCTCACCCCTAGGGTATCTCCCACTTAGGTTGCCTTAGGAAAAACAGTCATGTCCCTCTAAACGGGGACACTTTAGCAAAGGCCCGTAAATCAAAAACATCATAGTCCCTCGATGACCCTACAGTTGCCTTTCGGTAAATGATCTAGTCCCTAAACAAAATTGCTAAAGTGTCCCTACATGTTGCCTTTATGACTGTAAACGTCCCTTCGATTGTCCCTCAAACATCCAACGATGGGGCTACCTACTCACTAGTAGTAGGATAGCACTGTCTAAAGGATAGGGGGAAAAGAACAAACCTTTTTTGAGTATAAAGTAGATAACTGTTAGAGGTTTGCTCAAAACAACTTTTTGCACCTACACAAAAACATTTCAAAAAGACAATTTTCAAAATATTTGCTTTGTTAACACTCTTGAGGACTAATACAAGAGTTAAACAAAAAGCAAATCTCCACACTAAGGCATTTTCAAAACATTTTCAAACATACAAAGCAAAAAGGTAGTTTAAAATGAGCAAACCTCTAAGAGCCCATAGAAAACTACATATGGAAAGGGTGCTAACACCTTTCCTTTCCATAATTTACGCCCTTACTCAGAATAATCTCAAAAAAGGTATTTTTCTGTTCTTTTCACCCTTTCCTTAATTTGGATAAAAGAAAAGTCGGCAGAGACTCTTATTACTGCAACATTTACGAATACAAAATGTAAAACCAGTATAATTGTCGGTTCTGCCACCGTATCACACTGAGCATATGTGTATTGAATGTCTGTGTATGTATGATGTTTGACATTGATATGGAACCATAAATATATACGTATTGTATGCAAAAATGTATGTATGCTTTGGATATGCAAAATGTATGTACGAAATGTGTGTAAGATGCGCGTATGCCTTGAAATGTTATAAAGATTATTTCTGGCATTCTCTCCTTTAAACCATTGGCTTAGAGTTACCAATCCTCTGGCGTTGTATGTTGTGTCGTTTTAGCTTTGTTGAATTTGAACGCAGTGAACAATGTTAGCAAAATTTTGAACATTGATTTTCTGTATTGTAAGTGCAGGTGTAAACGTAGACGTAGGTATTAGCATATGTGTAGATTTGTATGTTGTAAGCGCAGACATAAGCGTAGACGTATGTATTGGCATATGTGTAGATTTTTATGTTATAAGCGTAGGTATAGACATGGACATGTGTATAGAATTTGTATTATAGACGCATGAGTAGACATGTGTGTGGACGCAGACTTTTGTGTTGTGAGCTTAGACGTGAGCGTAGACATGTGTATGGAAGTAGACATGGATTTTCTTTTGATATTTTTCTAACCAAAATGTTTTTTCGATGTTTTATCAACAGATTTTATTTGTTAATTTCCCCCAAAATGATTTCAAGACAATATTCATAAGCAATAATCGTAGTATTTTGTAAACAAATCTGAGAAAAAAAAATGAAATTTGAAAGATGAAAAGAAAGCAAATGTTTTGTTGATATGCCTCTGAATAGGCGAATGTACAGGATGTAATTCCTTGAAAGAGGTAATTACATAAATTCTTAAAATTATAATGGCAATAAAAAAAATGACAATTGTTGCTGCTGTTCCCCAATATCCTTTTAATGGTCTTATCTCCTTTGCTTCTGAGTTGTATGATTCAGATCTATCTCTCCCTTCGTGGTTCATAGTCGCAGTTCTTAGATCGCAGTCTTTTTGTTCTTTATTTCTTTTTGATTGATCCCTAACTTTTTCCTGGATTTCCCTTTCGGGTTTTTAATCCACCGGAATAATTTTTTTGTTATATGCCCCTAATTTCTGCCTGGATCGCCCTTTAGGGTTTTCGATCCACCGGGACGCTCCTTTTTGCCTAAGTCGCCCATTTAGGGTTCGAGCTTAGCTAGCTTCTTATACATAGTATTTTTTAACTGCGTCTGAGTTTGCCATATGTGGTAGTTCTTCCCCATCCGTTGTTGTGAGGGTAAGACCACCACCGGAGAATGCTATTTTGACTATGTATGGACCTTCGTGGTTGGGGGTACATTTACCACGCGAGTCGAGGCGAGGTAGAAAAATCTTCTTGAGCACTTAGACCGTTACTTAGAAAGAATTTCGAGGCTAATTTCCCTAGAGTTCGTTTGTCGATGCTGGAGGCATTTTCTGGATGTTCCTTTTTTTCCAGGTACTTCTTGATGTCATAAAACCAAGGCTTGCCGTCCGGTATTTCTTTGATAGCAAGACAATATGCGGGCTCTTTGAAGTGTCTGTTTGTGATGCACGGTTCGTGGTTTGACCAAGTTACCTTGAACATAGCTAATATAGTTGCCAGAGCATCTGCCATTTGATTTTCTTCTCGTGGGATGTGACTGAAAGTGATCTTTGTGAATTATGCAGCCAACATTAAAACATGATCCTGATATGGAATCAATTTTGGATGTTTAGTATCCCATTCACCCTTGACTTGGCATATCGATTGTGAGAATTCTTTGGAGAAGTAAAAAATGCCCCTATATCGTGCCCTAGTTCATTTGAAGTCCCATCAAACGTGAATGTTCAACATGCTCCTGGCTCGAGTTATTTGTCAGGTCCTGGTATTTCGTAGTCGCTTATTTTTGCCTAACTGGCAAACAACCTTCTTTGAAGAGGTGATATGTCCACCATTATGTCTGTATCTAACCTTGGCTTGTTTTTGTAGGAACAAGCAAATATGTGCAATAATTTGATCATCTTCTTTGTGGCTCCACTCTAACATTTCCCCTTAGCTTGGTTTCTTTCGGATCTTCCCATGTGCCCAGTTTAATGGTATTCATAGCCTCTTGATACAGTTGTATATTGTCAGCCTTTCGTTTTATTTCCCTCGCCATTTCCTCAGAGAGTTCGAGATCTTCATCATCTTCCTCTTCAGCTTGGTTGGTAGTAGGATAAAAATTATATCGGGTCGCAGCAGTAGCATTATCGGTGGTTTTTGGCATGGGTTTGCATCGTTATCATGTTTTGGTGCAGATTTAGCATATGAAATTTGAAAATGCATATGCAGACCATTTTTATATTTAAGAGTTAAATGAAAATGAAAGACAATGATCTTAATTGAAGACAAAATATAACTTTTATTGATTGCAAATATTGTCTGAAACAAAATGGGGGAACCCTTACAAGCAACCTCTATGCCCCGGGCTTGACATAGGTTCTTTCAAAAACAAGAAAATTTACTTAGAAAAGAAAAAGATCTCAGGAATCTCCACGACAGTCCATTTTTTGAGTTCTTCTCCCGGGGCACATTCTCGAATGAAGTCATTGGCCCCTTTTGGTATTGACTTTGTTTGATATCTTTGCCACATGTCCACCCTGCTCTATTCCATTGTTAACAAAGGTTTCCTGGATTGGAGAGACCCGTGCTTTATCCCTTAGAGTAGCTACCTATTTTTCTTCAGGGTATTGTCCGAATTGGACTATCCCCTGGTCCACTAGCTTCAACAGAGTTTTCTCAAAGGCTTAATTATGATCCAATAGGAACCTACACTCCCATAGATATTCCCTTAACAAGCTTATCATGGCTTTTGCTTGTCTGGTTGCCCCGCAGTCGACGACCACTTCAATTTCCTTTATTGTTGGTCCACCGTGTTGAGGCATAGGGTTTGATTTGATGTTAGGTTTCTCAAAAGTGATGTCTTGAGATTATAACAAGTCTTGGACCTTATGTTTAAATGCCCAACATTGTTCCATGGTGTGCCCCTAAGAGTTAGCATGGTATTCGCATCTGACGTCGGCATTGTGCCTTCATGGGAGTGGCCCGACTGGAGGAGCTATAAGTTTGATTTCCACCAAAGATGTCTTAACCAGCTGTTGTAATAACTGGCTAGGTGGCATAGGGAGCGAATCAAATTTTCTGGGTGGCCTTTTGCCTTGCTGTTGTCCTTGTGGGATCATTAATGGTTGTGGTACCCTTGCTTGTGAGGCTACAACATTAATTTCTCCCTCTTGTCTTTTTGGGGAGTCTGAAGCTGGCCTTTTTGGATTGTGGGGTCCTACTTCTGGCTCTTTTCTTAGTTGTGACTGCTTGATGTACCAATCATTTGAGCTACTTCTTCGAAAGCTACCTTGGGAATCAGGTCTTGTTTATTAATGAAGTTCTTTAGGGCTAGGAGAACTTGATTCAAATCTCCTTTAATCGAACTCACATCACCTTTGACTTGGTCTAGATCTTCCCTGAATGCCTCCTGGTTTTCCTCGACCTGTTCCACGGTTCTTTGTTGATAGGCCCTTGTTTGATATGGAGGCCAAGGAGGTGGTGATCTTATTCTGCCCATGGCTTAACTGGAGAGATTTTTTTTGAAAAATCGAGATGAGTTTCGATATGATATGCGGGTGTTTATGAATGTATGCATGCGAATGAATATGTATGAATATGCAATGATTTCTTGTTTTATTTGTCTTATTCATTTGGGTATGTATTTGTCTTTTGCTTATTATTTTACTTGGTGACTAGCTTTTAAAATGGATACGTCAATGAGACAGGAAAACGAAATGCCTTTATTGAAGGTAACATAATTCAGATATTGAAAAATATTACAATCTTAAACCAAAACTTAGTTTGCATGAAATCAAGCAAAGGGAAATAGGTCTTCTAGGTTCGCTTGCGGACGTCTTCTCTTGATATCATCCCCCATTGCTGGACAAAGCTTGAGAAAGTCTTCAGCACATTACTTCCCTTTTTGTGGCTTTGATTTCAGACATGTTTGGCGCATTGACGTGGACAAGTTGTTTCCTTTGGTATCCATTTTTAAGGACAGTCACCAAAGATCTTGTTATTATTTTTTGTACCCTGTGAATAAGACAAAGAAACAGGTGACAAATGTATAATGAATATATGGGGTGTATGAAAGCATAGATGTAGGGTTGAGTGACATGATTTTTGTGATAGGTACCCCTATAAGGTAGATTCCTTAATTTTGACCTACGGTTGATTTACCCTCCCAAAAGGTGGCTTCCTTAAGGGTGTCATGAATAACACCAGAGGGAAAATGCACAAGGGCCTCCCTTAGGTGGAGCCTCTTTATGGACTGAGACTTTCGTCTCAAAGTCGTGAAAGGTCTTGTCATGAGATTTTAGGTTAAGGTCGTTACAAAGAGTCATGGGTGACCTTCCAAAGTCCTACTCATCAAGAGGATATCTCTCGATAAGTATTCCTTTTTCGGAAGTTCACCGAGTCTAGGCGAAGTCATCACATAAACTCGCAGGGATGATGTACCCCCTAAGCTAATAGATGAACCTTCTTTCTAAGGGTTATATTGAAAATATTTTGAGAAATAAAAAATCCCGCCACACAGTATATATGATGATAAACAATAGACAATAATTAAATAAATGTAATGAATAAATGAAAGCAATGAAAACATAAAGCAATAAATAAATAAATAAAAACCCCAAAGCAAAAAACCCTAAAACCTAAAGTTGAAGTCCCCAGCAGAGCCGCCAGCTGTAGCAACTGGTTTTTAAATCAAGAATCACCACTATTAGTTTTTATCATAGGGAAGGGAATCTAATAGAAAACCCTAATTCACAAATAGAAATTTTAGGTTTCGGACTTCATTAGACGAAAGGAAGATGTTAGACACCTTTCATCTACCTTGTTCATAAGGATACTAGGTTTTAGGTTTAGGTTTCGGGTTAAACAAGGTTTTAAATTTTAATTAGGAGGAAAGGGTTTAAATTTTTTATAGGGGAACTCGCTACGATTTTTGATCGTATTCCTACGTATCGTCTTATGAGGAATCAGAGTCCCAATTCGTAGTTCGTATGGGGTTGGTGTTTTTTAGGGGTTGCAAATGTACTTTGAATCACCTCGCATTTTGACCGATTGTAGTGATTGCGGAGATTTTGGCTAAATGCGCGATTAGTCAAAATCCATTTGAAACCCTTTTGCAAAAATAGTTGATTGGCTTAGTTGATTGCGAAAAATAGTTTAATAATTTGTTGCGTGTTTTTTAATTGTATTAACTACAAAAAATCTTGATTAATGCATGATTAAAAATATTTGATGCAAATAATATAATAAAATAATATCATTTTTTATATAAAAATAATTTGCTTGTTAATATATAAATAATAATAATAATAATTAATTATAGAAAGAAATAAGTGATAATAATAATAAAAATATAATAATAATAATAATAAAATAATAAAATAATATTAAAATATGATAATTATATAGAAAAATATATAATAATGTAAAAGAAATAAAAAAAAAAAACTTAGTTGAGTTAAACCAGAGGGGGTGCATTTTCTAGTTATTCAGTAAAATAGGGGGTGCTGTAATTAGATTGGGTTAGGCCCAAATATGCAGGCTGGACTGGGGGGGGGTGCAGTTTGTTTGATGATTTAGTAATTTAAGGAATGAGGAGTGTTAAAATCAACTGGGCTTAGGCCCATTACGCGGTGAAAGGAGGAGGATTAATTGAGTGTTGCGAGGGAGCACGATACTTATGGTGGGACTTGGCCTTACGGCTGTCCCATGATGATCATACGGATATACCGGAAGGTGCGTGGCTATTACCATGGTACGCATACGTACAATCATTCCAAAGCATAAATATTGTTTACATTATTTTGCATCATTTTCCTAATTTCAATACCAAACCTTCCCTACCATTTCTCTCTCTCGGACGAGTATACCCTTCTTCAAAACCCTAATCCTCTTCTCTGACCTAACCCTGAAACTCCCCACGGCGGCACTACCATAACCCGGAACTTCCTATTGTAAATCTACCCATCACCCCCCAATCAAAATCAAAAGAAAGAGCTAAGTTTTTACCCTTTTTGCGTCTTTGTATTCTGGATTTCTGGGTCTCTTCTGGTTCTCTCTTTAATCCTCTTTTCTCTCTTTTGCAAATTATGGTAGCGTTGGTGGAGATGAGCTTTTGAAGGTGCGGAGGAGACGATAACAATTAGTGGCGACAGTTCACACAGTTAAGGTTTCAAATGTTGAAACCCTAACCGTCCTTCGCGTCTTCTTCAACAACCAGAGGTTGGTTCTTTCGATTCTGCTTCGCGGCTTCAAGGAGAGTGGGTTTTTCTTCTTCGATTTCCAACCATCCCCGCCTCTGTATTCTCTATTCTTCCTCCTCTGTCTCAAGGCCCCTCTCTGTGTGTTCTTCAATTAGTATTTATAGGTTTTAGATTGTTGTAATTGATTTCGATTTTGTTGTAATACGCGATTTGATTTTGTAATAAAGATTTGTACTGGATTCGTTTTTTCTGTAAGATTTGTGATTTTGATTGACTGCAAATCTGAGATTTTGGGCTTTTAATCTGATAACATGGATTCTGCATATTTGATTTAGTTTAGTTTATTGATTTCTACATTGATTTTTAATTGAAAAAACATGTGCATTTTTGTTGGTTGATTGGTACCGTAAGCGTTAGAACTCTTTTGGGCCTTGTGTTACATTTTTTTATTTACTACCCAACATTGTTTGGCGATTATGGGCCTTAAGCTATCCAGTAGCAAAAAGTATTTTTTTTTAAATTGCAAATAACCATTTATTTTTGGACGAATCGGGCCTTAGCTTAGGCCTTACCAGATTTGGTTTGATCAAGTATAAAACAACTTTTCAGACATTAAATCCACATTAAAAGGGAACTCCTTATAAAATATTTAATATAATAAATAAAAATATCATTAAAGATTGGAAAAAGATTTAGTAGTAATAACAACAAAAGAGATGACAAATGAGCCAACTTAATGTTTTGTTTACTCCGAATTGGGCCAGTATCAATAGATAGTTTAAAAACCAATAAAATAATGTTTAAAAAACAATTTTTTTTTACTAAAACAACAACAATAAAGATGTCAAATGGGCTAGTTTTTGTTTTTGAAAATCTCAATGGGCTTGTAAATTGATAATATACCCCATCCTTTGTTATTTGGATAACGAAAACGGAAATGGATCGACTAAGTAGACTAGTATATTGCAATCTCACCTCCTATTTTTTTTACTAACAACAACAAATCCTTAATTAAGAACTTAATAATTTCCTAAAATAGTTTTCAATATTCGAATCTCATGGGCCATTGGCCATCATGTTTAGGGAATGACCTACGGGTATACGGGTCTTTCTGATTTAGAAAACTCCATTCCCTTGAATTAGAATGCATCCCCTAATTGTTTTGAATTTAAGAATGAACCATCAGATACTGCTGAACCATCGCTAATTAAAATATCTCTCTGTATTTTAAATCTTGAAAAAATATGATCGTGGATGTAGGGCAAATTTGGGGTACGATAAATTATATAATTTTGGTCTCTATAAATATCTCAATTTTGACTTTTAGTCTCTAAAATAAAGTCGAGTTTTAGTCTTTATAAAATTATTTTTGCATACAGTTTTAGTCTCCGTAAAAAGACTAAAACTACGTGCAAAAATAATTTTATAGAAACTAAAACTCAATTTTTTTTATAGAAATTAAAAGTCATTTTATATAATTTTATAGAGACTAAAATATATTTAATTTAATTTTTCTTATTAATATTTTACTTCGTAAAAGAAGGGGGTCTTAATAATTTAAAATTCAGTTGAGAAATAAATAAATTTAAAATAAGAATTAATTCATTTAAAATTTGAATTTTAATTCTTCCGAACAATTCATTTATAAGTGGATAACTTTAATCACTTGATTTTAAATCATCAATAAAACAATTTATTAAATAAAATAAATAAATAAATTATTTATATTGAGTTATAGTTTATAGATAAGTTTTAATAAAGTAAATATTAAAAAAAAAAACCTTACAAACTTAATACATGGTATATATAATAACACAATAGAATTATTGACACGAAATATTTGAAATGAATATGTGATGATAATAAAACGTGGTTGAAAAAAAATTATGTCGATATGATAAGACTTAAAAGTTTTTGTAATTGTAGAAGAAACAAGAGAATTTTTTATGAAGGAGAATGTTTAGGTTTTGATAATATATTAAAATTTTCAATTTTTTAATTGGTCAAATTACATGCATTTTTTTGGATCAAACGGTTTTATAAAATTAATTCTTTGATTCACTATAATTCACAAATTTAGTTGGACCGAATTTAACTTTAATTTATAGTCAAATCAGTTGAGTTGAACTGTTTGTTTTGATTTTTAAAATTTTAAATAAAAGTGTAAGAGAAAAAAAGAATATGGAATTTAAAACCGTCATCCAAAACTCAAACCAAATAATGATATTAATTCTTTTATTTCTTGGATATTAATTGTTATTTTAAAAAGATATTATAGTATATACTTATTTGTTAGTGTAAAAAGTCTAATTTAAAAATAGATGTCAACCAGATTAAAACGATTCAAGGCAACTCTAATCTTTAATCCTATTTGATTTGGATTTCATGATAAAATTTTGCAAAAGCTAAATCAAACAATAAATTATTTTTGAGTTTTTTTCCTCTCCCCTAAATATCAAACCGACTCAATACATAAAATAACTACTCTCCCCTCTAAATACTCAAAAACTAAAGGCTAAAAATGCAGTTGTATCTCTCTATGTTTTTCTTCAATCAATTGATTTTTGCCCGTTAATTTATTTATTTATTTTGATCTCACAAATTTATTTTATTTTATATTTGATAGTTCTCCAATAATATATAAATTAAATTTCTCTTATGTGTCATTTAAAAAATTAAATCACTATATAATGTGGCATAAAAAATTGGTTGAGGTAGCCAAAAAGAATTTGTTAATATAAATAGGATTTAATGATTATGAATAGACAGTGTAAATAGTTTTATATTATTATTTAATAGAAAATCATCAATTTGTTATATCATTAAAAAAAATTAAAATAAAAGAGTGGTTTAATTGAATATATGATGGTAATTGATTGAAAGTGCAAAAATATTTTATCCTGTCAGTGCATCACTCATTTTCTCATAAATAACAATGGACGTGAATGACATGATGCAAAATAAAAAATAAAAAAATAGTCATGATTTTTTTAATCAATTTTTCTTTTTCAAATGAAAAATTACATTGATTTTTATTTTCTTCTTTTTTTATTATTTTTTTCTAATTTTCTTCTCTACAGTTTTATTTTTCATCTCTTTTAAATTAGTTAAGCTTTAAATATAATATTTTAAAAATCTTAAATATTTCATTTTACATGTCTAATGACAAATTATTTTGACAATAAAAAGATTGATCAATGATTTGATTGAAATTCTCTCTCTCTCTCTCTCTCTCTCTCTCTCTCTCTCTCTCTCTCTCTCTCTCTCTCTCTCTCTCTCTCTCTCTCTCTCTGATGACAAAACGAGGGTGAGGGCGACCGAAAACTATGGTGCTACCGTCGCTAGAAAGTCATGCTACTATAGGAAATCAATTAGATAGAGGAAGCGTGAGACAAGACAACGAAGTAGTTGAAAGTAACAACAAATGTGAGATAGCAAATGAAGAGGTAAACAAAGAAATGGAAACCCTAGATGATGAAACAAAGGATAATTCTGAGGTGCGGAAACTCTGGATGGTTGTTCTTAGCGAAAACCGCAATCTGGCGAATGGCATGGCGATTGAGTATGTTGCACCTAAGGTTGTGAATGGGGAAGTGGAGATTGAAATTGAAAATGAAGATATTGTGTCTGAGATTCAATTTTGGGAAAATACATTGATTATGTATGTGCTAGGAGATTATTTGAGTATGAATATAATAAAGAACTATATGATGAAGGCATGGAACTTTGTGTCGCTTCCGTATATATACTATCACTATGAGGGGTATTTTCTCCTTAGATTTAAAACGCATGAAGAGAAGGATTCAGTTATGATGAAGGGTCGTATACAATTAGGAACATGCCAATGTTGTTGAAGGAATGAAGACCTGACTTTAATCTGAAGAAGGGCGTGCTAAGAACATTTTTGATTTGGGTCAAACTCCCTTAACTTCCTCTGCATCTTTGGGGGAAAAAAGTCTAAGAAAAATTGAAAGTGAAATTGGAGCTCCTATGGTTACAGATGAATGTACGGAAAATAAACTCAGAGTTTCCTACGCCAGGATTTTGGTGGAGGTTGATATCACCCAGTAATTAGTAAAGGAAATCACCACCAAAGATTGTGAAGGAAGGAAAATGAAACAACCTGTCGAGTATGAATTGAAACCTCTATTTTGCGAGAAATTTCAAAGAGTGGGCCGTCAATGTGGAGTGTCAACTAAGGTCCAACAATGGAAACCAAAGCCTAAGACTCTAGAAGCAAAGAAGGAGACACCACAAGTTGTCATGACACCAAAGGATGGTAATGCTAGATAGAATAATAAAGACAAGGAAGAGGACTGGACAAGGGTGAACAAAGAAACAAGAGAAAGAGGTAAAAATTATAGTCTATGTTAGTTCATCATCTGGTGTACCTTGTGTGAATGGATTCGAGGCGATATGAGTTTTGAATGATCCTCTAGTAGCCATAGATAGGGGACCGTGATAGTATCCTAGAACGTGAGAGGGCTAAATAAGGCAGGAAAGCTCAAGGGTATTAGCTCTCGTCTCTTAGAGCTTAGACATGATATTATTGTTTTTATTGAAACTAGAGTTAAGTCTAATTAGAACACCTTGGTTAGAGATAAGCTTAACCTTAAAGGTAGCTACTTAGATAATTACCAATGTCTAGTAGAATCTGGTTGAAATGGGATAATAATAAGGTTGATATTAAACATGTGAAGAGTACTATCCATCTTATACATTGTGGAGTCTATGATACTACATGTGTGTTTAAGTATTGGCTTACTGCTATCTATGCTCATAATAAGTTAGAGAACAGAAAAATCCTCTAGAAGGATATTGAGAGTCTTCATAGGAACCAACAATGTCCATGGCATGTCTTAAGTTATTTCAACAATGTTGAAAAGGCTCAAGATAGAATTGGTGGTAAGATTGTGATTGAGGCATAGTATCAAGATTTGCAAATATAATGAAAACGATAGGCTTGTGTAAGATGGACAACATAGGGGATTACTTCACCTGGTCCAATAAACATGTTATAGGGACAAAATATTCTAGAATTGATAGGGTATTGGGTAATGTGGAGTGGTTCCGAGACAATATGGACATTACCTTGAACATCCTCCCTCCTAATGTTTCTGATGATGCACTACTTTATGTGGTAAGTCAGGTTAAGGAAAGGAAGAGTACAAGAAATTTCAAGTTCAGCAATTGTCTGGTGGACATTGATGGGTATGAGGAAATGGTTAGCAACAATTGAAGACAAGCTCTAAATGGAAGGCCCGTGTATGTGTTGTGGAAGAAACTTAAAAGATTACAACTTGTCCTAAGAAAGTTTAGCAAACCATTATCTAATGTGAAGCAAAACCTGGTGAGATCTAGAAATGATCTAAATATGGCTCAGCATGAATTTATGAATAACAGAACGAATATCCAAAAGATTTAGAAGGTCAAGGGTCTCACTGAGGAAGTTATTAAATTGAATTGGAGGAGAAAATGCTTATGCAAAGGTCCAAAATTGATTGGTTGAGATTGGGGGATGGTAATAATTCCTTCTCATATGCATATCTAAAAACCAAGCAAAATGATAAGAGTGTGAGGGTCCTTCACAAAGATGATGGCACTGTCCTAACTTCCCAGAAGGTGATAGAAGGAAGTCATGGATTTTTATGGCAGCTTAATGGGAAAGGCTGCTAATGACTTGAAGCATATTTACATTGAAGCCATGAGATGCAGTGATCAGATTAGCATGGAGCGGAGAGAGTATCTTATTGGCCAAGTAAGTGAACAAGAAATTGTCAAAGCCTTGCAAGGAATAGGAGATTTGAAGGCCGCTGGTTATGATGGTATGGAGCCAAATTATTTAAGGCTAGTTGGCATATCATCAAAGATGATGTGATAGCTGCAACTATGGAGTTCTTAGAAAATGGTAGGTTATGCAAGGCCTTCAATAGTATTGCGGTTACCTTGATTTAAGGATTATAGGCCAATTGATGAGTGTACCACTTTCTACAAGATCATTTCAAAAATCATGGCAGCTAGGCTGGGGAAGGTGCTCAATAGAACCATAAGTCATTTTCAGGCATCTTTTGTACCAGAGTAGCAAATCCACAATCACATTTTGTTGGCATATGAGCTGCTCAAGGGTTATACTAGGAAGGGATGGACTCTAAGATATATGATGAAGTTGTACCTTCAGAAGGCCTATGATATGGTCGACTGGAAGGCTCTGGAGTGTATCCTACAGGAAATTGGCATCCCTAGAAATTTCATAAAGTGGATTATGACTACTATAACCTTTATGTCATACAGATTTAACATAAATGGTTATTATTTTGATATTTTGTAGGCCAAAAGAGGGATTATGCAAGTGGATCCCATCTCCCCGCCTCTCTTTGTCATCATGATGAAGTATATAAAAATATCCACACTCAAGATGCAGAGGGACCATAACTACAACCACCATGCCAAATGTGAAAAGCTATCTCTTACAAATCTGAAATTTGCATATGATAATTTATTATTCTTTAGAGGGGATCAAAAATCTGTTGAGATGATGTTGGATGCTTTTAAATTTTTTTTGATTCCACAGGCCTTATTGTTAACCCTAGAAAATGTAGGATCTATTTTGGTGGCTGTTGCACCCCAAAATTTACCCTCTTGATTCAGGCTTATGTTTCATCATGAACATCATAGTGCATTGCATTCATGCATTGTGATAGGATCAAAGTTCTTTAGTTACCAAGTCTTCCTCAGGCCTTGAAGGTTATTTTGCATGGACAAGTTGCTCAAGAAATATCCTACCATCCAAATCTCTGGATCATTTGAGCTCAAAGGTTGTGGCATATCTCAAGATGTTTACCCATCTTTTTGGATTCATCAGCCAAATTAGGGTCTGCTTGAGAAAGATTGTTGGCCAATGTACAAGTCTTGATTTTGGGATCTACAAAATTTCTTTGATATTTGGAAGGTCTTTGTACAAGAAATTGGTCAAGATGCCCAGAGGATTTGAAGTTTTGAAGATGATTCATCAGTCTCCTAATGTGTTGACCAAAATTAGGGTTTGGGATTTCATCAAGATTTCTTGAGAATTTTTAAGTGAAACTTTGCACATGGCATTTATATGTTTGGAAGATCATATGTTTGAAGTTTTGATCATCAATTATGAAGAGAAGTGGATCAATTGATTCAGAGGGGAAAATGGTCATTTTGGCCCAAATAAATCAAAATCAAGGTATTTCAGTGAATTCTTGGCCAACTATCAATCCAAGGATGTACTTTTCATATTTCAAGTCCATTTTGGTCATTGGATTAAATAGATTGAAGTTTGGATTGAAACTTGTTCTTGAAGAAACTCTAAAAGTTTCTAATTTTGGAAAATAAGGACTTAATTTCAAAAAATCATATTTTATTCATCCTTGATCAAGAAGATGCAAATCAAATATGCTTGGAAAGGTAAGAGAATGATCTTTCACCTCCTTTTGGTCTCATGTCCATATTGATAAGGAATCAAGAGTTATGGCCTTTTGAAGTTACAAGATTATAGGTCATTTTTCAAATTTGGTGAATTTCAAGCCAAATTTTGAAAACCTTAATGGATTAGTTTGCAAAAACTATAAACTAAGGGTTTGTATATATTTTCAATACCTTTCCAAATTGTGTTCATTTGTGCCAAAATTCACAAGTATGAGCAAGTTATGAGTTTTGGAAATTTGAGGCATTTCATTGAAATTTGGCAAATGTGCAAAATGGCCATTTCTTGCAAACTCAAGTTTTAGCCATTCTTCTTGCTTCTAATCAAGCCCATTGGTAATTTGTGACATGTTGAAGCCCATCATGCTCACTATTTTGTGCCCCATATGGTATTGCACATGTTGGAATCAAAAAATGCAAAACTTGCTCAAAATGGCCAAATCACCAACACTCTCTCATTTCAAATGATCATGTGCTGGCCTTTTTAGCATGCGTTACTGACTTCATTTGGCTCACAAAAAGCATAAAAGGCAGAAGAATGCGCGAGCAAAAGGGATGATTCACTATGCACCTCATTTTTGGCCAAAATTCCCAATCCTACCCTCCAACGGAATTAAGGACAAACTTTCACTTCTAACCTTCTCTACAAGCTCTATATAAGTGAAAGCAAGCAAAGAGAGAGGAAGGGAACGCGCCATTTGCAAGAATTCCAGATCTGAATTTTTTCTTCCTCTTCTGCAATCTTGTTCGATTCTCTCATTTACTTGGTGCTTTCTTCAAAATTCTTGTGGATTCTGCTTCAGCAAAGCAAGTAGATCAAGCTAGCACCCTTGGATTGCAACTGGAGTGAAGGAGACAGTAAATCCATTTTTTCTCAAAGGTTTGAATTCTCAACTTTGAATTCTGATTTCTAGCCATGCTTCGTGTGATTTAAGTTCATAATCATGTTGTTTGAAGTCTATGTAATGATTCTGAAGCTTTACAGCGTTTAAATCGATGAATTATGCATGTTTGAATGTTCTGAAACTCACGATTCAGAAGGTTTTTGTTCATATTCATGATTTGATTGTGGATAATGTGGTTGATGATTTGAATTGCTATGAGTTCCTTGCCATGCCAGCTTTAATTTGCTTTTGATTTCATGAAAAATGATGCAAAATTGAGCGAGTTACATTGATCTGAAAGTGAGCCCTAGGCCTGAGAAGATGCGCGCATTTTTGGATGTCTAGAGGTTGAAGATGATGTGGTGGCACATCCTGATTGGTCTATTTGAATCTTTGGATTATTTGAATTTTTATTTTATAAATTGATCTCTATGATTTATTTTCTTGCTAAAAAATGCTTGGAAAATTCTGGAAAAAATATCATAAATTCAAAATAATATTTCTGACTTTGTGTATTTTTTTGGAATTATTTGATTGGTTGGAAAAATTGTTAGGTTTGATTAATTAATTGATCAAAGATAATTTTTATTTTAATAGTTCCTTTGACCTAAAAAATCCACAAAAATTATTTGAGACTCCTAAAATAATGTGAAAATTGATTCTGACTTTGGTTCATCATATTTCTTATTTTTGATTAAAAATTTAATTTCAAAAGATATTTGTAATATTTGTTTGTTCTTTTTTATTTTTAATACTTCTATTAATTAAAAAATTCCAAAAACAAATCATGTAGTCTTGTTTTTAATCATAGAATCTGATCATATTTTTGTTTTGCCTTTTTTGTGATTTTTGGTTATGATTTGTATTTTCTCGCCTTTAAATAATAATTTCATTATTAATTGTTTGTCTTTTTTTGTTTTTTAATATTTTCCTTTTATCCAAAAAATCAAAAAAATTCAGGGATGTATTTTTTTAGCCCTAATATTTGAATATAATTTTGTTTGGCCATTTTTCTGACTTTTTGATTTAAATATTATTTTAATATGTGAATATTTGTTAATTACATACATATTTGAATATTAATTTCTTTCTTGACCTTTTCTTAATTCAAAAAATACAAAAAAATGTATATTCTGACATTTAGGGTTTCTTGATATTTTGCATGAATTTGGTTTGATTTGTTTGGGTTTTGATCTCATTTAATTAATATTTGAGATAAAAAGTAAAAAATTAGGGTTTTGTTGCTTATGATGCAAGTTTATTTTCAAAATTCATGTTGCCTTGGTTTTTCTTGGGATGCAGGTCTTGATCATGGTTCATGAATGTATTGGAAATTTAAAAATCATTTTTCTTGAATTTTTTGACTTGGTTTTGGCATTTTTCCACAAATAATTTTGAAAACTTGTCTAGTTTGGTGTTTTTGCTAACTAGTCTTAAACTTTGCACTTCATTTGGCCTCTTCCTCAAACATTCATGAACTTAGGGCTTGCATTCTGACTTCTAAACACTTCCAAGATGTTGATATATTTTTGGTTTGAATTATGGATCCTTGTTTCTTTTTTTGGTGTAATTTTGAAGTGAAGGTACCTAATCATGTTTGTATGACTTGTTGCAATTTGTTTGTTGGCCAATGAACTTGAGTGAGGCCTATAATTGGGAACCTAATGATCATGTTGGTTCTAACTCGTCCATGTTAGCTTAGGCCATTCCACTTAGAAGCCTCATGTTTGAATATTTTGAACCATCTAATGCATTATGTATGTTTCATTTCCTATTGTATTCATGAAGTTGTGATGGAATTAATTATGCATAATTGAAATATGTTTGCTACTGACCTCCATGGTTCTTGTTCATATTATTTTCAAGCTCTTATGATCCTTGATTGACACTCAATTGTCAATTCAACATGGTGATAGGAAAGAGCAACATTCCTTTGATTCTTGTTGACCTAATCTGTGAATATGCTTGTTTCTTCTTGTTCATAATGTCTAAAGCCATCCTGTTTGTTCTCACTTTTCCCCTTATGGAATACTAAATTGGTTGCTGAATGTGCGAGGTACTCTGAGAAAGTTGCCATTTTTGGCTTGAGGCTTCTTGTGTTTCACTTTATTTGTGAAATACAATCTATTATACTGGCATTGTTTTTTTGTGCTTGGCATGCTTGATGGTTTATGCAGGATACACATACCTATGATTGTGAATGCCATACATTGCCCTTGGGAGTTGTTCATATCTGATAAATTCCTGACTCAATTTGTTTATTGATGCCAGCTTTCTTGAAGTTTCTCTGGGTTTCTTTTATTCTTGCTTGATTGCTACAGATAGTTATCTATTTGGTATTGTACTACCTCCTTTCTCCAATTTTCATTTTGCATAATTCTCTGATTGCATGATGGGATCTCTGTTGCTGATATATGTCAGGAGACCCTCTGGTTTTTTTATCTGATGCATGTGTTATGATTGTTGATCGATGAGTCACTCAATTTAGACATTGAGATCACGACTTCGCTCTCATTGCATGTTCCCTATAGGATGTTTATTGCTTTTCATCTTTATTTGTTGATTGATGAGTCACTCAATTTAGACATTGAGATCACGACTTCGCTCTCATTGCATGTTCCCTGTAGGATGTTTATTGCTTTTCATCTTTATTTGTTGATCGATGAGTCACTCAATTTATACATTGAGATCACGACTTCGCTCTCATTGCATGTTCCCTATAGGATAGTTTTGTTAAGCTTTCTTTGACATGCTGTTTAAGATAGGAATCCATGTATGCTAACATAGGGTAGGATTTTCCTTTATCCTCAACCTTAGGGTCAACCATTGTATGATAACACTAGGGATAGTGCTAGGCTAGTTTCCCTTAGTTGTTTTCTTTCTTTCTTTGCATCCTGCATCTTAAAACAAAAACTTGTTTCTTGGCAAATCATAAGACATTTCTAATGAACTTAAATTCTTCTTCAAAGTAAAAGATACAAACCAATCTTACTTTATCTGTGTTACCTTGAATTTGATGTTTCACCATCACACATGTTTGATTATCTAGCTTTGATCCTCAATATCATTGTTAGGTGTGATGTTTCGTCATCTGTCTTATTGATGTTTTGCCATCTCTACCATGATATATTTGTTATCTCTTTGCCGATGTTTCGTCATTGCACATTTGCTTGAAGCCGATGTTTCGCCATCACACATGTTTGTTATCCTACTTTGATTCTCAATATCATTGTTAGGTGTGATGTTTTGTCATCCATTTTATTGATGTCTCGCCATCTTTGCTATGACTTTGTTATCTTTTAGCCGATGTTTCGCCATCGCACATTTGTTTGAAGCCGATGTTTTGCCATCGCGCATGTTTGATTATCTAGCTTTGATCCTCAATATCATTGTTAGGTGTGCTATTTTACCATTTGATGTTTCGCCATCTTTGACATGTCACCATGTTATTATTTAGTCGATGTATGACCACCTCTTTTGTTTGTTGTTTCTTTCGATGTTTTGCCATCTTGATTGTTTTTGTTTGCCTTAATTAAAAAACACAAACCAACCAAAACACATAAGCCGAACTACGACTGCTCTGATTCCTTAAAAGGGATACGTAGGCATTGGGGTAGGGTCCAACTGAGCACAACTTTTATTTTCCCTACATTATTTTATTTTTCTTTTGCATGCATTCCCTTTTCAGTATTAAGCCATAGACATAGGATTTGACCACACCCATTTAGATTAGACAACAAGAGTGGATACCGTAGAGTACTACGGGCGCGTGGGGTGCTAACACCTTCCCCTCGCGTAACAGACTCCCTTACCCGATCTCTCGGTCGAAAGACCGTGATTTCTCCCTTTTCAGGTTTTCTCGATGTTTACCTTTCCCTCTCTATGGGATAAAAGACGTTCGGTGGCGACTTCATTGTTTGATGATTTTCAGCCGGGTTGTTTCAGCTGGCGACTTCACTGGGGACAGATTGACCTTTTGCTGGTCCATCCCGGAGTCGATCCTAGCTATTTTTTGTTTTCTTTTTGGGTGTTTATTTACCGCTTTGCATATTTATCTGTTTGCATTGCATCCTATGTGCACTTTATTTTCTGCATACTAGATTTGGCTGGACTGTTTGGTTTTTGGGTTTTCTTGGTGGGTGGGTTGTTCCATGAGGTAAAAGGCCTCGTACCCAGGCTATGATTGAAATCCATAGGAACTAGGAATAGAGTGGCCATGGCAGCTATGAGGCGCATGCTTTGTAGACCTGACCATGAGATCCATGACTTTGGAGGTGGTTCGGATAGGTGTCATCGTATGATGATATCGACATTCGAGCTCTCGTACTCTGATTTGGCTTTTAACCTTACCTTGACCTAGACTACACCCGTGAAAGGGGCGGGAAAACTTTTCTTACAGGTATAGGTACAGGTACTGTTGGTGACTTTGTGTTGCAAAGGTGACTCAGGTTCCCACATTTAGTTTTGAAGCTTCGAGATTCTGTTGTGATCTTAAGCGGTGTTGTTCTGTAATGGTCCAGCCACGATCCAGTGTGAACTTTGATCCTGTCATATTGCATCATAGCCTATTTATTTCTAAAAAAATGATGTGTAAAGAAAAAATAACTAGCATACGCATGTCATTTTCCAGGGACATTCAAGAGTCTTCTTTCCGTCAGAAATGGCCGGTCTCCCTCCAACTGAATGTGATTCAGTTTGTGTTAAAGAGCTCACCAGGCATACTTTCTCTTATCAGATTCCTACCATTGATGTGGCCGAGTTGAAGAGGTTGAGTTCTTATTTGAAGGGTGATGTTCTGAACAGTTTCAGCAAGAATTATGGCAACTTGTTACTAGTCCTTAACACTTCAGTTGACCCGATGGCTTTGATCACTCTCTTCCAGTTCTATGATAAAGAATTACGGTGCTTTACTTTCCAAGATTATCAACTGGTTCCTACCCTAGAAGAGTACGCGCACCTGCTTAATATCAGATTGACCGATGAAGTTCCTTTTGTCTAAATGCCGGAAAAGCCAAAGTTCGAAGTCATTGCTGAAATTCTCCATTTGAGTTGGAAGGAGGTGAAAGACAATTGGAAGTCCAGTGAGGGTATTGCAGGGTTTTATTTGGATTTCTTGGTAAAGAAAGATGAAGATTGGGCAAAGAAAGGAAATTGGAGTAACTTCAGTTCTCTGTTTTCTCTTATGATGTACGGGATCATCCTCTTCCCTCACAAGAGAAATTTTGTGGATTTGGCGGCTATCTGTGTTTTTAGAAACAGGAACCCGATACCGACACTCTTGGCAGATACTCTCTATACCATCCATTCCAGGCACGGGAAAGGTGGTAATGTAGGTTTATGTCATTCGATGTTGTATCAATGGCTTATGTTGCACCTACCAGTAAGTGGTCCTTTCATGGATACCAGGCATTCTCTCTGATGGTCATCAAGGCTTGTTAACCTTACTTCATCCGATATCCGGTGGAATTATGATATGGGGGAAGTGTGAAGTGTTGTCACTAGTTGCGGAGATTTCCCTAATGTTCCCCTCATAGGAACTAAGGGGAGCATCAACTATAATCCTGTGCTTGCTTATCGTCAATTGAGATATGAATGGATGGACCGCCAAAGGTTGAGGAGGTGTCTGAATCAATATTTTTCACCAGAGGAAGCGATCCTGAGATGTTGAAGAGAGTGACAAGTGCTTGGAAAGGCATTCACAGGAAGGATAGAACTACTTTGGGCAAGAAGGTTCCTGTTGCTAGAATTCTTTACTTGGAGTGGGTTAAAGCCAGGGTTAAGATCTTACGGTTACCATTTGCAAGGACGGCTCCTCTATACGAGCAACCTCCTGCTGTTCCGAGTAACACGGTGCCTACCGAGATATTCACCCAGGTTCATGTGGAGAATATTCAACTTCGTGCAAAAGGCCGTGAGGCGGGGATGAAACTTTATTGGGCGGATCAAGAAAGGGCCGACTTAGCTCGCAAACTCAAGGAAGCTCAAGGGGAAACTTCTGACATAACCAGTTTTAAGAAGAGGTCTTATGCTGAAATGGAGGAAGAATTGAGTAAGACTCAGCAGGAGTGTCGGAAGCTTCAGGCCTCAGAAAATAGTTACAGGAAGAAGATTCAGAACTTAGAAAAATAGCTCAAAGACAAGGATGCTCAGCTTGAGAAGGAAGTGACCCATAAGCGTGTCGCAGAAGATCGGTTCCAAGAGAGTAAAATGGTCGCATCTCAACTTTTAAAGGAGAAATCCATACTTGAGGAGTACTGTCAACATCTTGAAGCATGTTTAGTTCCGGAAATTTAGTTATGTTATTTGCTTTTGATATATTTGGTCACCCCCAGAACTGTTGGAAGGGGCCAATTGACTATTGTTATTATTCAGTACTTTTTACTTTTTATTAAGACATGTATTTAGTTGTTTATCATTTTTCTCTTAGCTATCCGAAGTCACTTAGACATCGTTTCTCTTGTTTGTAAATAATGGAAGTGATCATCCTATTATCTTTTCTCTTTTGATTGTATGGTTGCACGCCGTAACTGATGAACAAAAGGACTATTGGATACCTGGAAATAACAAACATATCATGCATATCATGCATTTCATAACATTGCAGGTTATCCCAAGATGGTTTTCTTATTCTGCTGCTTTTCTTATCCAGAATTCAAGACGACTACTCATCATTATTCCACCAAAAATAACTTGTCGAGACAGATGGAACAGGTTCAAGCTGAACTCGCTTAAATGAGGGCCCAGATGGCTACTCAGATGACTCAGTTCATGGAGGTCATCACCAACGTGAACCGTCGACAAGAAGAGCTAGCTGCTATTGTCAACAACCAGCGCTGCCATCCGGGGGATGGTGGAAATCAAGGGCTTTATCAGGACATCTCTATAGGTTTGGGGGATGTGCAAGATCAGGTTGCTGGAAATTTTCACGGGATACCGGGAAACCCCTTTGTGCGTAACGTAGGGCAGTTTCCTCCGTCTCCTGGACCTCGTCTTGTGGGGAACAAAAGAGTTAATCAGGGCGGTGTCAGGAATTATCAGGATCAGGATTTTGACTTTGACCAAGATGAAGATCAGTTTTCTGTGCGGCGTTCAGAACCGGGGGTTCAGATTGAGGATATGAAGTATCATTTATTGGAAGAGCGTCTGAAGGCTGTGGAAGGGCAAGGAGTCCTTGGTATGGATGCTAATGATCTTGGGTTGGTGTCCGGGGTGAAGGTTCCTCCGAAGTTCAAGCCTCCTATATTTGAGAAGTACAACGGAATGTCATGTCCTATTACCCATGCAACTGCTTATTTTCGGAAGATGTCAGTACATACGGAAGATCAAGGGCTTTTGATTCACTTCTTCTAGGATAGCCTGTCTGGGGCATCCCTGGAGTGGTACATGAAGCTGGAGAAAACTCATATTCGTTGCTGGAATGATCTTGCCCGGGATTTTGTCAAACATTATCAGTACAATGTGGATATGGCACCCAATCGCACTCAGTTGCAGAATATGTTGCAAGGACCGAAAGAGTCTTTCAAGGAATACACTCAGAAGTGGCGTGAGTTGGCTGCGAGGGTTCAACCTCCACTCATGGAGAGAGAACTCATTGACATGTTTATGAGTACCCTGCAAGGGCCATTCTATGAGCATATGATAGGAAGTACTTCGGCAGGATTTGCAGACTTGGTTATGGCTGGTGAAAGAATTGAAGTGGGTTTGAAATTGGGAAAAATTCAGATTGGAGGTTCCAGTGGCTCATCCGGGGGCAGTAAGAAACCATTCAAAAATTACCCTAAGAAAAGGGAAGGCGATGCAAGCGCGGTTTACTCTCATAGGGGAAGAAGAGAGGATCGTCAGCACCAACAAATCAATGTTATTTCTATTCCTGTTAATGCTCCTCAGCAGAGACCAAATGCAGTGCCCCAACAACAAAGGCAACAAGATGCTCCCCGTCAGTATAATAATCAACAGCAGAGACAACCAAGGAAATTTGATCCCTTTCCAGTAACTCTTACTGAAGCGCTCCACCACCTGCTTGATTTGAAGCTGATCAGTTTGACAAAATATGCCACCTTCACCCGCAAGGCTCCCTGTTAACTATGATGCTAATGAAAGATGTGAATTCCATTCAGGCGGAGTTGGTCATTCCACTGACAATTGTTTTGCATTGAAATGTAAAGTACAAGACTTGTTGGATTCTAAGGCGATTGAGTTTACCCCGGTAACTGGTCCAAATGTTACTCAGAACCCAATGCCTAGGCATGGGGGGGGGGAGTTGTCAACATGATTGATGATAACGGTGAAATGTTGAACTTAATCATGGATGTGGAACAAGTAACTACTCCGTTGAGCTATGTTAAGAGGTATTTGCTTGACAATTATATTTTCCCGGGTTGTACTTCAGAGTGTGCCAAGTGTAGAGAACAACCAAATGGCTGTGATGATTTAAAAGTCGGTATCCAGTCGATGATAAAAGAGGGTTTCCTGCAGTTTGATAGAAAACCGAGTTACTGCAAGGTTATTGAAGAAGATATTGCTGTGATATCTATTCCTTACACTCCTGCACGCATTCCTTCCCCATCAAGGGCACCCCCTCTGATGATTACGGTACCTGGTCCCATGCCTATACCAGTGAGAAGACTGTCCCGTGGCATTACGGAGCCGATGTTTATTACCACGGGGTAAAACAGGAGGATAACGCTCGTTTGTCTAAGGAGGAACGTTCTAAAGGTGATGAAGAGGAAGTCCATAACTTTTCTGGTGTGGGTCGAATGACTAGAAGCGGGAGAGTATTTGGTCCTTCTAACGTGCAAGATGCGGCAGATGCTTCTGCAAGGGAAAAAGGGAAGCAGCAAGCAGTGATTGGTAATCCCAGGTTTATGCCAGCCAATGTGACTCAACCGATTCCGATACCAGAAGCTTCTTCAGTCCCCGATGAGGTTGAAGAGTTAATGCGAATTATCAGAAAGAGTGATTACAGCATAATTGATCATCTGAGCCATACTCCTTCTAAGATGTCTATCTTATCTCTGTTGATTTATTCAGAACCTCACAGAAATTCTTTGATGAAGTTGTTAAAGAATGCGTTCGTGCCACATGAGATAACAGTCAATTAGTTCGAGAATGTTTGTGCTAATATATCTGCGGGAAACAGTCTGGGTTTCACAGATTTAGACCTTCCTCCGGAGGGACCATACCATAACAAAGCGTTGCATATTTCGATGGAGTGCAGAGGCACTACTTTGTCCCGGGTCTTGGTGGATACCGGATCATCTTTAAATGTATTACCCAAGTCAGCGTTGATGAAGATTAATTATTTCGGACTAGAGTTGCGCCCGAGTGATTTAATGGTGAAGGCGTTTGATGGGTCTCGAAGGTCAGTGTTTGGGGAGGTGGAACTACCAATCAAAGTTGGTCCTTGCACCTTCACAGCCACATTTTTTGTGATGGATATACAACCAGCATACTGTTGCTTGTTGGGGAGGCCGTGGATTCATAGAGCAAGAGCAGTTACTTCTACTCTTCATCAGAAACTCAAGTATCCTGTAGAGGGAAAGGTAATAACTGTGTACGGTGAAGAAGAATACATTGTAAGTCATTTGACATCATTTCGCTATGTCGAAGTTGAAGGCGATATTCATGAGACTCCATTTCAGGCATTTGAGACAATTCATGCTATCAATCTTCCTCCTCCAGAGCAGAAAAAGAAATCGGAAACTGTTATGTCTTCTCTCAAAGATGCAAAAGCTGTAGTGGAAGGTGGTAACCCTGAAGTTTGGGGTCAGGTGCTAGATGTTGCTCCGAAGTTTGATAAATTTGGTCTTGGTTTTAACCCATGTCGGCAGAGTGCAGTTCCCAGAGCATCCAGTTTATCTACTCCTGTGAAGTTTTCCCGTCCCTGTGCTACTCAAGAAGGACATGTTAATGCAGTTGGCGACGATAGAGTTGATGGTTACAATATTGAAGATTGGATTCGTCTGAGTATTCCAGGCCAGACACTCAACAATTGGACTTCTGTGGATGTTATCCAAGTTTCAAGCGCAGAGGAGTAATTTTCTTGTTTCTTTTATTATCATATCATAATTCCTACGCTCTGCCCAAGGCGTAGTGAATCATTTGTGTAGGGCCACCATGTTTATTTTGCAAGTTTATCATGAAATAAAGGATGTTTTTGCATTCAAAATTTTGCTTCTTTTTCTTTTCTTTTCTTTTTTTTTTAATTTTCAAATGGCAATGTTTCTCTTTCCACACACTGTCACTAAAAAACGCAAAAATGTCATTCATGCAGATGCACTTCCACCACCGATTCTATTGATAACGACTTTGCTATGGCTCATTATGACTTCGATACTCCTATTTATCAAGCTGAAGAAGAAGCATATGAGGATTGTGATCTCCATGAGGAATTAGCAAGATTGTTGAAACAAGAGGAGAAGGTTATCCAACCAAATCAGGATTCGATTGAGGTGGTGAATGTTGGCACAAAAGAGGTAAATATAGAAGTCAAGATAGGGGCAGATCTCGAAGAAAGTGTAAAGGTCAGATTGATTGAGCTACTCCGTGAGTATTCTGATATCTTTGCATGGTCTTATGAGGATATGCTTGGGTTGGATACAAACATAGTGGTGCATCAACTATCGCTCAAAGAAGGTTGTTCTCCTGTCAAGCAGAAGCTCCGAAGAACCCATCCTGAGATGTCCAAGAAGATCAAGGAGGAGGTCCAGAAGCAGTTGGACGCGAACTTCTTAAAGGTTGTCAATTATTCGCCATGGATTGCAAATATTGTGCCTGTGCCCAAGAAAGATGGTAAAGTCAGGATGTGCATGGATTATAGGGATTTGAACAGGGCCAGCCCTAAAGACGATTTCCCTCTTCCGCATATTGATGTGTTGGTTGATAATACTGCTCATTCCAAGGTGTTCTCGTTCATGGATGGCTTTTCGGGTTACAATCAAATTAAGATGGCCCCGGAGGATATGGAGAAGACGACATTCATCACGCCTTGGGGAACTTTTTGCTATAAAGTGATGCCGTTTGGTTTGAAAAATGTCGGGGCAACATATCAGCGCGCCATGGTCACTCTCTTTCATGATCTGATTCACAAAGAGATTGAGGTATATGTGGACGATATGATTGCTAAGTCTGACACGGAAGAGGAACATCTTGTTCATATGGAAAAATTATTCGGGAGACTGAGGCAGTTCTTGCTAAGGTTAAATCCGAATAAGTGCACCTTCGGGGTGAGATCCGGCAAGCTGTTAGGTTTTGTTGTAAGTGAAAAGGGTATCGAGATGGATCCGGCCAAAGTCAAAGCGATACAGGAAATCCTGAGCCAAGGATAGAGAAGGAGGTATGTGGTTTCTTGGGAAGGTTAAACTATATTTCCAGATTTATTTCTCATCTCACAGCCACCTGTGAACCTTTGTTCAAATTGTTAAAGAAAAGTCAGACAGTGAAATGGAATGAGGATTGTCAAAAGGCCTTTGACAAAATAAAGGAGTATTTGCAAGAACCTCCATGTGATACTGTGGGAGGAACTGATTGTTTTTTTCGGAATGCCGGTTTGCGTTTTGCGTTTGTTTTCGCAAAATGTCGCGGTAAGCAAGAGTCGCCATCGACTTTTATTTTATCCAACAAGGAAAGGAAAAAAGCACAGAAAAATTCCTTTTTCGAGATATTTCTCGGGTTCGGGGGGTAGATTATAGAAAGGGAAGGTGTTAGCACCCTTTCTATCCGTGGTTATCTACGGGCTCTTAGGTACTTGCTCAATTGTTTTCAAAAATTTTTTCTTTGTGCTTGTGGGTTTGAAAAAAAGTTTTTGTTTGAAACTTTGATTTAACTCTTGCTTCTGTCCTCAAGAGTGTAATGAAGTGTTTGGAAAAATTTGTTCGAAAAGGAGTGTAAGTGTGAAAAAGGTTTTGTTTTTTTGAAAGAGCAAGTATCTAAGAACCATCTACCTACTCGAAAAAAAGAATTGTTATATGCTAATGTCCTTTAGGCAATGCTATCCCACTATTGATGAGTAGGTAGCACCGTCGTTGGAGTTTAAGGGTCAATTCGAATGAGGGACTTACGGTCACCAGAGCAATGTTAGGATGCCCTAGCGGTAACCCTAATGTCTTAGATCATTTGTTTGAGCAACAATATCCGAGGCAACCGTTTTGAGGCGACTATGATCTTTTAGACAGGAGGGCGACCTCTAAGACGACCTATACTCAATGACCGTGTACGACGGCAACCAAGTGGGGTGTACCCTAAGAGTGCGCATGTGCGAGTGTGTCGTTTTCAGTTTATTTTTATCTTTGTACATGTGAAGGGTGATCTAATTTGATTTTAAGATTAACATTCAGTCTTGTCATGCAACCCTATTATCAAACATCTAATAGTTATAATTTGCAGAAATTAAAATGCAGAATTTAAATTACAAGGCGTCGGGTATTTACATCGCCAAAGACAAACCCTTTGAAAAATAAAATAAAGCGAATAAAAATAATTAAATGTCCTATTTAACTATTACAATCCGGAAGCAGGTACATTAATATGGTAAAAATAAATAAAGCGCGCGGGAAATTAAATCGACTGCGAGATTAGGGTTTTGACCCTTTTTGATTAAAGAAAATATCTTTTTTGGTTTTTTTTAATATTTTTTTTTATTTTAAGAAAGAAATTAAATCCTAAATTAATTACTAAATTAAATTAAATTAATTAATTAATAAAAATGAATTATTTTTGGAGTTTTTGATTTTTTAAGAAAGAAAATAAAATAATTAATTAGTGGTTAAAACCTAATTAAGTCTAATCAATTTTAATTATTTACAAAAATAAGTTAGAGTTTTCTAAAATTAAAAACCTAATTAATTAATAAATTTATTAAGAAAAATAAAAGATTAAAATTTGATTTGAAATAAAAATATTTTTTGTGGTTTTATTTAATAAAAAGGGAATTTTGTGATTGGTTAGAAATAAAAAATAATAATAAAATAATTAATAAAACAAAATAAGTGAAATAGAAGAGAGAGAGGGGTTTGGGCATGTTTTTGTGGTGTTGGAAGCAGTTTTGGTTGGCCCATTAGAAGCTGGCCCCTTTGACTTTTGGATCTTGTGTACATGCATTGACTGAGTCCATGGTGCTCTAATATTTGATCACCAGATCTGGCCACCTGGCCATCTGGCACACTGAGGAGTGAGGGAGTATGATAGTCATCATATGGGCGTGTGGATTAGATTTCCTGAAAAATAACAAGAAAATGCAAATTGCTGGAGGCAGGGATCGAACCCCTGACCTCTAGCCTTGAGATGCCTTAAGCGCCGAGGTGTCTACCACTGGGCTGCGTTGTTTCATTTGTTATAATAATAATAATAACATAATGTAATATATGAAAACAAAATCAATTGCCAGAAATACAAAAAAAAAGAGTGTGCGTCATTTGAATGGTCCAATGATGGCGTGACACGCCTTCATCTCCTTCATTGAACCGTTGCTAAAAGTTCCAGGGCCTATACCTACGGACATAGGTCCATCACTATAAACCAGGCATCTCTAAAATCCTGTACGCGCTATGGAAATGTATTCTAAAACCATGGTTGAGTTTGTCTCAACCAGCTGGTCACAACCATAGCCATTATTATGGCCAATTGTACCTGAAAATAAAAGCCCCAAAAACAAGGACGAAACCCTAGCAATGGTGGATCTTCATATTGGTCAGATAAATGAAATTGGTTAATGTCAAAAGCTTGCAAATGGCATGGTGATTACAAATATGCAATTATTTCATTATAACAATGCCTAATTTCTGAGATATGAAATCAAGTACATGGCTACCTCGCGTGAGACTTACAGTGCTATGGGAAGCTGGAAAACACGTGGTTTAGATTGGTTTCGCTTCTGGAGATGGCCAGGAAGAGATTGAGACAAGTCTCAAGTCTTAAAAACGCTTTTAGACCTGATTTCGATCTCCCGCTTTTTTTGTGTTTTTGCCAATTTTTGCTCTGCCTCTCTCAGCCCTTTCCAACCCTTATTTTCGTCCCTTATGCTTGCTTATGTATTTTGTAGTGTATTAGGGTAACAAATATGGACTAAATCTTCCCATATCAATGCATATGAATTTGATTTGATCTCCACTTCAAACCTTTCCAAATTTGATTCCATTCAATCTTTTTGCACATGATTTGCTTTGGTACGAGTTTGGAGATATGCTAGCTGTCCATTGAAGCCTATAATCAATAAAAAATCTTTGGTTATCAATTTTTTTGATTTTATGTGATTTAAAATGAATAAATTCAAACAAAAATCAAATTAAATAATAAAAAGGATATATGGACACATGGATGAAGCTAGGGCACGTGGACAATGATGCAAACTTAAATCAAGTGGAAAAGAATGGGCCCATTTGACAAAATTTGATGTTTTGGGGGTAGTTGACTTTTGGCAATTTTGCAAAAAAGTCCAACTTCAACAATGCATAACTTATTCAATTTTGATCTTTTGGAAGTGTTCTTGGGCTTTTTAGAAAGCTTGAGATGTCCTCTAACCAAAACTTTTTGTCTCATCTCATTTTTATATTCAATTCTCAAGTTATAAGCTTTGTCAGAAAAGGTGTTTTTGTTGACTTTCAAAAATGACCTATAATGTCCAAATTCATAACTCCTTGTGAGTGAATTTTTTGATCTTGGGGTATGAAGATGGATTGTAGGAAATTGCATCCGCTTTAAAATGAGCTTTGGATGGGTCATTTCTAATAAAGTATGAGAAAGTTATGATTGGTCAAAGTTGAGTTAACTTTTCCTGTAAAACCCTAATTTAGCAACTTTTGAGTCTTGATGAATTTTGAGCAATTCTTGATGAATCATGATCAAACCTTGATCAAATGATGAAATATCCTTCAAAATGAGAATGTTGACAAAAAATCTTGAAGTTTGACTGTATGTAGGTCACAGTTGACTTTTGCCCTAGCACAATCGATTTTTGGACCTTTGAGCAATTGACTGAGCAAAATTCCTCTGCAAGGCTTGAAACTTGACATGGATGATCTTGAAAATATATTAGGATATTTGGGAGAATTTGAGGTCATTTGGAATCAAGGATCTTGATGCAACACAAAACCCTAATTTGGGGTAGACTGCCTTAGGAGATAGCTTGTCTGACCAATTCTTGAGCAACCTTGAGCAATTTGGAGATTTTTCTTGTAATGTTTTGAAGAATATGAGAGGGAAAATTTTGGGGTACAACAGCTGCCCCTGTTCAATCTTCTTGAACCTGAGGATGTAGATTGGCTTTCGTGCCTTTCGTGATCCGAAGGTGGAAGATGATTGAACACTAGAGTGCCCAGAAATTTGCACTCGCATGAAGTGGTATCAGCCTGGTGATGCCATTTGGAGATTTCTGGCGGGAGGATGGGCTTAAAGATTCCATCTGAAGGAGTGTCAATCACATAAGAGATTCCTTAGCGAGAGCTTGCACACCTGTTGTTGTAAAAGATTCCTCTGGGGGAGTCTGATCTTGCTGAGATTTTAGAACTTGCCTGTACTTCAGCTGAGAGAACATCTCCGCTGAGTTTTAAGAACTTGTCCATAATTCAACTGGGGGGAAACATCTTCATCGAGACTTAGGACTTGTCTGTAATTCAACCAAGGATAATTCTGTTGAGATTTAAGAACTCGTCCACACTTCGACGGAGGAAAATTGTCGAGATTTAGAACCTTATCTGTAATTCAACCGAGAATAATTCAGTTGAGGTTTAAGAACCGGTCAGTACTTCGACTGAGGGAAACATCTTCATCGAGATCTAGGACTTGTCTGTAATTCAACCAAGGATAATTCTGTTGAGATTTAAGAACTCGTCCACACTTCGACAGAGGAACTTTGTCGAGATTTAGAACCTTATCTGTAATTCAACCGAGACTAATTCAGTTGAGATTTAAGAACCGGTCAGTACTTCGACTAAGGGAAACATCTTCATCGAGATCTAGGACTTGTCTGTAATTCAACCGAGGATAATTCTGTTGAGATTTAAGAACTCATCCACACTTCGACGGAGGAACTTTGTCAAGATTTAGAACCTTATCTGTAATTCAATCGAGACTAATTCAGTTGAGATTTAAGAACCGGTCAGTACTTCGACTGAGGGAAACATCTTCATCGAGATCTAGGACTTATTTGTAATTCAACCAAGGATAATTTTGTTGATATTTAAGAACTCGTCCACACTTCGACGGAGGAACTTTGGCGAGATTTAGAACCTTATCTGTAATTCAACTGAGACTAATTCAGTTGAGATTTAAGAACCGGTCAGTACTTCGACTGAGGGAAACATCTTCATCAAGATCTAGGACTGTCTGTACTTCAACGGAGGATAATTCTATTGAGATTTAATAACTTGTCCACACTTCGATGGAGGAACATTGTCGAGATTTAGAACCTTATCTGTAATTCAACCGAGGGTAATTCATTCGAGATTTAAGAACCGGTCAGTAGTTTGACTTGGGTAAAAGCTTCATAGCTGAGAACTTAACCACATCCTTCCTGAAAGGTAAAGGTCAGTCGTATGCAATGCATGATATATATCAAGCAATGATGTTCTCAAAATAAATGAGATTGTGTTGTATGATGCGTATATGCATGTGTCATAATGTATGGAAATGTAATGCTTTTAGCTGGGGGAAATAAATCCCGGATAGTTGCTGGAGAAAAGAGTTGGATTCTTCGTTTCCGTTGGGGATGGCGAACGAAGATGATTGCGAGAATAAACATGCAGGAGAGGATAACTCCGTTGGGGAATGAAATGATGAGGAGATTACTCTGCGGGGAAGAGATACTCTACTGAGGACTCCACCGATAAATTCCGCTGGGGATGAATTACCATTGCTGGTGATACTGAATCCTGTTGGGGATTGACTTCTTGTTTGTGAAAGAAAGAACTCCGATGGGGATGACCTTTCAGTTGCGACTTCACTAGGGATAACCTTTTAGACTCTTATGGGGATAATCCTTTGAACTTGCTGGGGACAATCTTCCAAAGTCTACTGGGGATGATTCTCCAAACTCCACTGGGGAAGCTTTTTCAGACAGCGCTGGGAAAAATTTCAAACTCCACTGGAGATATTTTGTATTCTGCCGGGGAATATTCTTATACTCCGTTGGGGAATATTAAGACCTTTCAGTGCTGATGGTAGATAAACTCTGCTTGGGGAGAATATTACCGATTCATTCGCAATTTCATACCTCAGCTGGGGAGAGCTATCATTACTGCCTTACTCTGCGGGGAGTGAAAGTATTCCAGCCATATTCTTCAGCTAAATTTAACCTTGTACCTGATGGACAGAGCAACCGTACAATTTGGATATTTCTTATTGCCCCATGTTTCTAATATTTATGAGTAATCGTCTTTTGTTTCGTATGTAAATATTTATGAGCATCAATTAATGTCAAATGCATATATCAAAAAATGAACATTGGACGTTCTTTGCAAAACAAAATAGATAAAAGAAAAACAGTTTGAATTTTCTCTGAAAATGAATTGTATTGACTTTGAAGTTTGGCCTATAAATATGCGTTTTTGTACAAGAGGCTGACGTCCTAGGAAGAGAACACCGCCGAACAATAGAATTTATATAATTTGTGAAAACAAGGAAAAACAGCTATGTGAATAATCCCACTGGGTTCCAACTTTGCTATTTCCCTTATGTCCTCGAGCATCTCATCACTTTTCTACTTGGTTGAAGGTAGATCAGATTGATTAGCGTCGTCCGAGCTTGATAGTCGATACCGAAGTCTGGTTGCAAGGTGATCCAATGAGACATAGTGTTACGCTTTAATCCCTAATTTTTGCCTGGACTGCCCTTTCGGGTTTTCAGTCCACCGGGATACCCTTTTTTGCCCAATCCGCCTTTTCAGGTTTTCGACTTGCCGGGTGTACAAATTTTTTTTATTTTCATCCCTTATTTTTGCCTGAACCCTTTTGGTTCGCCGGGAAGCCCTTATTTTTTCCTAGGCCAGTCAACCTAGCGGGTCTTTGATTATGCATAGTATTTTTTCACTATGTCTGCATTGACGGGGTAAGGAAGGTCGTCACCGTCCATGGTGGTTAGAATCATAGCTCCTCCTGAGAAGATGTTCTTAACCACAAATGGCCCTTCGTAAGTAGAGGTCCATTTGCCCCTGGGATCGCCTTGTGGCAGTATGATGCGCTTGGTAACTAGGTCCCCAACTTGATACTCTTGTCGTATAACTTTCTTGTTAAATGCCTTGATCATCCATTTTTGATACATCTGACCATGACAAATAGCGGTAAGTCTCTTTTCGTCAATTAAGTTCAGCTGATCAAGCCGGGTCTGAATCCAGTCATCTTCGCTCAAACCTGCATCCTTCATAATCTGAAGAGAGGGTATCTGGACTTTAATGGGTAAGACGGTCTCCATACCATATACCAAGGAATAGGGTGTTGCCCCTGTTGACGTCCGCGCTGAGGTACAGTACCCATGAAGAGCAAACGGTAACATCTCGTGCCAATCTTTGTACGTCACCGTCATCTTCTGCACAATCTTCTTAATATTCTTATTAGCTGCTTCTACAGCCCCATTCATCTTCGGCCGGTAAGGAGAAGAGTTGTGATGTTGTATCTTGAACTGTTTGCAGAGCTCGGTGATCATCTTGTTGTTGAGATTGGTACCATTATCTGTAATGATCCTCTCTGGTACACCATATCAACAAATTAGATTGTGCCGAATGAATCGTGCCACGATGTTTTTGGTTACCATAGCAAAGGAAACTGCTTCAACCCACTTCGTAAAGTAATCAATCGCTACCAGGATGAAACGATGCTCGTTGGACGCTGTAGGTCTAATCTCGCCGATCATGTCGATGCCCCACATTGAAAAAGGCCAAGGAGCTGTCAAGACGTTCAGAGGTACCGGAGGTATATGCACCTTATCAACATAGACTTGGCACTTGTGACAGGCCCGAGAATGCTGATAACAGTCGGCTTCCATTGTGGACCAATAGTATCCTGCCCGAAGGATCTTCTTTGCGATGGTGTGTCCACTGGAATGAGTTCCGAAAGTACCTTCATGTAACTCTATCATGATCCTTTCTGCTTCATTCTTATCCACACATCGCAGTAAGTTTGAATCTTGGTTACGCTTGTAAAGAATGCCATTGCTAATGAAGAACTTCGCCGCGAATCTCCTTAGAAACTTCTTATCGTTAACAAAAGCACCCTCAGGGTATTCCTGAGCCTCAAGATATCTCTTCACCTCATGAAACCAGGGTTTATCTGCTACCTCTTTAGTCTCAATATCATAGCAATGTGCAGGTCCGTCCAATCTCTCAATGGTAATCCGGGGAGCTTCGTTGTCCCAATTGACCTTGAACATAGAAGACATTGTAGCCAGCGCATCCGCTAACTGATTCTCCTCTCTTAGAAAGTGTTCAAAGGTTATCTCTTCAAAATGTGGAAGCAACGTCAATACATACTCCTTGTAAGGAATAAGATTTGGGTGTTTTATATCCCACTCACCTTTGATCTGGCTGATCACGAGAGCGGAATCTCCGAAAACACTTAAGAACTTAATCCTTAGGTCAATAGCTGCTCGAAGACCCATGATGCACGCTTCATACTCCGCCATATTGTTGGTGCAGTTGAAACATAGTCGGGCGGTAAACGGAGTATGAGAGCCTTTAGGAGATATGATCACGGCGCAAATGCCATTACCCAAATCATTTGAAGCTCCATCAAAGTACATAGACCATCGGGATCCCTCCTCAGGTCCTTCATCCAGTCCAAGTGTTTCATAGTCGGTCACCAACATGATATTCTCATCCGGGAATTCGAAGTTCATAGACTGGTAATCATTCACTGCTTGATGTGCTAAATGATCTTCCAACACACTTCCCTTGATTTCCTTTTGGGTTGTGTATTGGATGTCATACTCAGTCAAGATCATCTGCCATCTTTCTATTCTTCCGGATAAGGCAGGTTTCTCGAAGATATACTTGATTGGATCCATATTTGATATCAATAGAGTAGTGTGAGTCAACATATACTGTCTCAGCCGTCGAGCAGCCCATGCCAAAGCGCAACAAGTTTTCTCGAGCAACGAGTATCGAGTCTCGCAGTCAGTAAACTTTTTGCTAAGGTAATAAATAACATGCTCTTTTCGGCCAGACTCGTCATGCTGCCCCAGCACACACCCTATTGAATTGTCGAGTACTGTCAAGTATAAGATCAAAGGTCTCCCTTCAACTGGAGGCATCCGAATAGCAGGCTCTTGGAGATACTCCTTGATCCTTTCGAAAGCGGCATGACATTTATCATTCCATCGTACCACTTGATCTTTCTTCAGTAACTTGAAGATTGGCTCACAAGTAGCAGTCAGGTGTGAGATGAATCGGGCGATGTAGTTCAGACGTCCCAGAAAGCCTCTAACTTCTTTCTCTGTTCGGGGAGCTGGAATTTCCTGTATAGCCTTCACCTTTGCGGGATCCACTTGAATACCTTTATCGCTTACGACGAAACCTAGCAGCTTACCAGATCTCACCCCGAAGGTACACTTGTTCGAGTTTAACCTCAGTTTGTACAACTTCAACCTGTCAAACAACTTCTGAAGGTGGTCAAGATGTTCTTCCTCAGTCTGGGACCTTGCAATCATGTCGTCGACGTATACCTCAATCTCATGATGGATCATGTCATGGAACAAAGCGACCATGGCACGCTGATACGTTGCCCCAACATTCTTCAATCCGAAAGGCATGACCTTGTAGCAAAAGGTACCCTATTGAGTAACAAAGGTTGTCTTATCCATGTCTTCGGGAGCCATTTTAATCTGATTATATCCAGAGAAACCATCCATAAAGGAGAAGACCTTATGTTGTGCGGTGTTGTCAACCAGGACGTCGATATGAGGCAGAGGGAAATCATCCTTGGGGCTTGCCCTGTTCAGATCCCTATAGTCAACACACATTCGTACTTTACCATCCTTCTTCGGCACAGGAACCACGTTGGCCACCCACTGTGGGTAAGAAGTAACTGCTAGAAAACCGGCATCAAACTGTTTCATCACTTCAGCCTTGATTTTCTCAGACATCTCTGGGCGCATTCGGCGAACCTTCTGTTTCACTGGAGGAAAGTCTTCCTTGGTAGGTAGGCGGTGAACCACAATATCAGTATCCAACCCAGGCATATCTTCATAAGACCAGGCAAAGATCTCAACGTAGTCACGCAGCATCGGAATCAATCGTTGCTTAACACTAGATTCCAGATTTGCATCGATCTTGACCTCTTTCTTGTCTACCTCTGTACCCAGATTCACCGTTTCCACTGGCTCTTCATGTGGCAGTATGGCCCTCCCTTCCTGAAGTAAGAGTCAAGCAAGTTCACCAGGAACTTCGCAATCATCTTCACCTTCGTCTTCGGCTAAGTTGATCGGACTTTCGAAGTCATAACTGGCAGTAGCAGAGTCGTTACCAGTGAGACCCAGAGTGGATGTAGACCTGTATATGTGAGTGTGTGTAAAATAGCTGTTTTGAAATATATAAAAAGAAAAACAAGGAGCACAAAATTTGAAATGCAAGAAACGTCCAATGCTTTTATTAATGATATATGTAGATGACACACATAAAGCCCTCACAAACAAAGCCACGGTGCCCTGGGTAAGACACCGGGCCGTAAAGTTTAAAAATTGTCTGTTACAAATTCAAAACAAAAAGTCTCATTACTGGGTAATAAAAGAAATTGGAATGAAGTCCTTTGCTGTCCAATTTCTCGGTCCACCATCAGTAGTAGGATAGATCCAACTGTCGAACTCAGATTCTTCAACATCGTCTTCAACGACATTCACTCCTGAATTGCTGATAAACAGGGGAGCTCTTCCGATCCGTGCACTCAGAATAGCCTTTTGAGCTTCTGCAGTGAAACCCAAACCAAACTTGTTAGTCTTATGTGCAAAATCAGGGAGCTGGCCCCAATTTGCACACCCACCTTTCTCGACAACAACCTAGGCATCCTTGAAGGAAGCCATCTTCATTGGGGGAACTTCAGAAATAGCTTCAGCTGACGCCAATGTCTGGGGAACCTCTTCAAAATGTTGAAACGGGGTCTCAATGAACTCCCCATCCATCTCTACATATCGGAAAGAGTTGAGGTGGCTCACCATGTACTCCTCCTCCCCTTGCACCGTCACAATTTTCCCCTTGACTGGGTACTTCAGCATTTGGTGGAGCGTAGAAGTCACTGCCCCAGCTTTGTGGATCCACGAGCGACCCAGCAAACAAGAATAGGATGGCCGAATGTCCATCACATAAAAAGTAGACTCAAAGACCTTAGAACCAACCTTAATCGGAATATCCACTTCTCCATGTACCATTCTCTTAGACCCGTCAAAGGCCCTAACAACAATGTTGCTTGGCTTCAGCTCCAACCCCTCACAGTCTAACCGATCCAAAGCTTTCTTAGGCAAAATGTTCAATGACGACCCCATATCCACTAACACATGAGCTAGAGTAGTGCCCCTGCATTCAATGGAGACATGCAGGGCATCATTGTGATTCCTCCCTTTAGCAGGCAAGTCGGCGTCAGAGAAACCCAACCCATTATCGACAGTCAGACTAGCCATGCAATCTTTAAACTGATCAGCTGACGTCTCCTGCGGCACATGTGTAGTCTTTAGGAAAGTAATCAGAGCCTTGGCGTGGGCTTCTGAGCATAGAAACAGAGACAACATAGAGATTTTGGATGGGGTTTGCCCCAGCTGCTCGACTACATTGTAGTCGCTCTTTTTGATAATCTTCAAAATTTCCTCCATCTCTTGTCTAGAGGCTTCCACAGTAATTATCTTCGGTGCCTCCGTTCGGGCAGGCTCATTAGTGGTCCCTTTGCCCCGAGTATCAGATGACTCGGTAACAGGGGTAAGAATGGGAACTTGTGAAGATGTGAAAAACACAAGAAGGGGGGTTGAATTGTAAAACTTAAATCAAAAGCTTAAACAACACTGTATTTTTATCCTGGTTCATTTGATCTCAAACTACTCCAGTCCACCCGTCAAGGTGATTTCGCCTCTCTCCAACGAGGTCTTAATCCACTATATTCAACTGAATACAACTACTACTTTAACAACTGTTAAAGCCTTCTTGAGTATAACCACAATCCGGTTTATCTCAAGGAAATCTCTTTACATATAATTGAACAATGATGTGTGTTAATATTTTCTAACAAAACTATATATCACAACTGTGATAATACACAAATTAAGCTTAGAATGAAAACTGAATTGCTAATGCTTTTGCGTAGGCGTGGTTTGAAGGCTTAGAAAAAATGTATGAGTATGTGCGTTTTCGTAGGCATGTATATGCGTAGATTATTAGCCTTTTCTTTTCTCACACTGACTTGTATATATAGCCAAGGCAAAGATACGTTGGTGTCCATAAATCACTTTCAATGACCATAACGTTCTTTCCTTTTTTAGAAGATCTTGTCTTGGATAAAGCCGTTGGTAATTAATCTGTCTTGAATGCTTAGTAACTGTGATCGGTGGGAACGAGAACTGACTGTTTTTTGGAATGCTGGTTCGCGTTTGCGTTTGTTTTTGCAAAGTGTCGCGGTAAGCAAGAGTCGGCACCGTCTTTTATTTTATCCAACAAGGGAAAGGACAAAAGCATAAAAAAATTCCTTTTCGAGATGTTTCTCGGGTTCGGGAGGTAGATTATAGAAAGGGAAGGTGTTAGCACCCTTTCTATCCGTGGTTATCCACGGGCTCTTAGGTACTTGCTCACTATGTTTTCAAAAGGTTTGCTTTTCTTTGTGATTGTGGGTTTTGAAAAGAATTTTTTTTGAAACTTCATTTTAACTCTTGCTTCTGTCCTCAAGAGTGTATGAAGTGTTTTTGAAAACTTTGTTCGAAAAGTGTAAGTGTGAAAAGTTTTTGTTTTGTTTTTTAAAGGAGCAAGTACTTAAGAACCTCTACCTACTCAAAAAGGAATTAAATTGTGCTAAAGTCCTTTAGACAATGCTATCCCACTATTGAGGAGTAGGTAGCACCATCGTTGGAGTTTTCGGGTCAATTCGATTTTAGGGACGTGTGATCACTAAAGCAACGTTAGGACGTCTTAGTGGTAGTCCTAATGTCTTAGATCATTTTTATCGAGGCAACCATTTCGAGGTAACTTTGATCTTTGGACAAAAGGACGACCTCTAAAACATCCTATACTTAATGACCACGTTCGAGGCAACCAAGTGAGGCGTACCCTAGGAGTGGCATGTGCAAGTGTGTCAATTTTCAGTTTATGTTATCTTTGTACGTGTTATGGTGAGCTGTGGTTGGTTTTAAATTAAGATAGATCTTGTCATACAATCCTAGTTAGCATACATCTAAACAGTTAATATATGTACAGGAATTTAAAGTGCGGGAATTGTAAATCCTACGCTATTACAAAGCTTCGGGGAGGGGGATTATTTACATGTCCAAAATTGGGGGAATAAAGCAGTAAAGGTAGAAGTTTAAGCTATTACAAACCAGTAGGCAGTTACAATAAAATAAACGCGCGAATCTGAAAACAAACTCTAAAATTCTAAGAATAAAATCTTTTTTGTTGTTTTATTTTATTTTGGGAAAATAATCTAAATCTATTTAATTTTAGTTTTTTTTGGAAAAATGTTAAGATAATTAAAAGGTTAATTAACAAGATTAATTTAATAGAAAAAGGACTAGCCCAATGTTTTTGTGGTTTTTGATTTTAAGGTTAATTAAAAAGATAAAAAAAGAAGTCTATGGAAAACAAAAATAAAATGCAAGAGGGATCCTTCGATCCAGGGAAAAAAGGAGCTTCGACCCAGGGAGGGAATGGACTGCTTCGATCCAGAGAGGGTCATGGTCCTTTCGATTGGGCCAGACAGTAAGGCGTGAGTGGCCTTCGATCCAGGGAAGAGGATTGTCTTCTGATCATGGAGGTCATGGCTTTCGATCCAAGAATGAGATGCCTCCTTCGATCCAGCATGCTAATGGGTTCGATCCATAGAAGGTGTCTCCTTCGATCTGGGCTGTTAAACCTGCAAAAGTATGTAAGCGAAATAAAATGCAGGGCCTGGGTATTGAACCCCAGGCCCTTCGATCCTGCACTTGTTGGGGTCTCTTCAGGCTAAATCTGCAGCAAGTGTTAGCAAACAAAAAAACATGACCTGGGTGCCAAACCCAGGCCCTTTGATCCTGTCTAGGATGGCAAATCGAAGGTAACAACCAATATTGATTATGCAAAAACAATGTTGGATAATTTACCCTTTCTTACCAGCAGTTTGGACTTTCGATTTGGGCGCTTCCTCGATGCAGGCACCTTCGATATGAGGGACTGCTTTGGCTTGGAAAATTCTGGGCAGCGTCTCTCCAATGTCTTTTGTTCTCCTGTTGTATGATTTTCGTTGTGTATTCTCCTGCAGAGTTTTTGTGTGTGTTGTATATTTTCGTGTGTATATTTTCTCTGATTTTCGTGTGCTGGATATGCATGATGGCCTCTGTATTTATAGGGGTGTGAGGGTGCAGTAATGGTAAGAGACAGCCATTAAACAGGCCATTAAATGCCATGAGACAAGAAACAGACACATTAAAAGTTTTCCTTTTTTGCAACATTTGTGTCTCTTGAATGAACCTGGACGCTTTTGACTTGAGTGCCCTCTTGATGACCTCCGTCGAATGGGCTGATGGCACCCTTCGAATGCTCCCTTTCGAATGGGCTGATGACCTCCTTCGAATGCTTTTCGAAGGCTTCTTCGAATGGACCCTTTGAATGCCTCTTCAAATGGACCTTTTGGAATTCCAATCGAAGGACACTGTTATAATGCCAATCGAAATACTTGTCCATAATTCCAATCGAAAGGCTCCTTCATAATGCCAATCGAAATGCTTCTTCAGAGTGCCAATCGAAATGCTCCTTCAGAATGCCAATCGAAGTGCTCCTTCAGAATGCCAATCGAAATGCTTGTCCAGAATGCCGATCGAAATGCTTAAAGCACCACTCAACAATTTTCTTTTTCCTTAGGCAAGGGTTTGTGATCAACCATGCAGGGGGAAGACTTTGGAAAATATGAGAGGGCAAATTTTGGGGTGCAACAGTTGCCCCTGTTCAATTTTCTTAAACCTGAGGATATAGATTAGCTTTCTAGCCTTTCGTGATCCGAAGGTGGAAGATAATTGAACACTAGAGTGCCCAGAAATTTGCACTCGCATGGTGTAGTATCAGCATCGTGATGTCGGGAATGGGCTTACAGATGCCATTTGGAGATTGTTGGTAGGAGGATGGGCTTATAGATACCATCTGCAGGAGTGTCAATCGCATAAGAGATTCCTTAGCGAGAACTTGCATACCTGTTGTTGTAGAAGATTCCACTGGGGAAGTCTGACTTTGTTGAGATTTACGAACCCGCCTGTACTTCAACTGAAAGAATGCTTCAGCTGAGTTTTAAGAACCTGTTCATAATTCAACTGTAGGGAAACATCTTCATCAAGATCTAGGAACTATCTCGTGCTCAATGGAGTAAACTGCTGAGGTTATAGAACTTGTCCACACTACGACGTAGGGAAATGTGATGTTTTAGCTGGGAAAATAAATCCCAGAGCTGCTGGAGAATAGAGTTGAGTGTGGATGATTGTCAGAATTGCATCTGCGTCTGGAGCGTATCTGAAATGTATTTGAATGAGTGACAAAATGACATTCGAATCTGGATCGTATCTGGACTGTAATTTTAAATGAGTGACAGAATGACATCCGAATCTGGATCGTATCTAGACTGTAATTTGAATGAGTGATAGAATGACATCCGAATCTGAATCGTATCTGGACTGTAATTTGAATGAGTGATAGAATGACATCCGAATCTGGATCGTATATGGACTATAATTTGAATGAGTGACAGAATGACATCCGAATCTGGATCGTATCTGGACTGTAGTTTGAATGAATCTGGAATAAGTATCAGAATGTCAGCCATATCTGGGTCGCATCTGAACTATCTCTAGAAAGAATCTGGAATAAGTATCAGAATGTCAGCCATATCTGGGTCGCATCTGAACTATCTCTAGAAGGAATCTGGAATAAGTATCAGAATGTCAGCAATGTCTGGGTCGTATCTGAACTATCTCTAGAAGGAATCTGGAATAAGTATCAGAATGTCAGCCATGTCTGGGTCGCATCTGAACTATCTCTAGAAGGGATCTGGAATAAGTATCAGAATGTCAACCATATCTGGGTCGCATCTGAACTACCTCTAGAAGGAATCTGGAATAAGTATCAGAATGTCAGCCATATCTGGGTCGCATCTGAACTGTCTCTAGAAGGAATCTGGAATAAGTATCAGAATGTCAGCCATATCTGGGTCGCATCTGAACTATCTCTAGAAGGAGTCTGGAATAAGTATCAGAATGTCAGCCATATTTGGGTCGCATCTGAACTATCTCTAGAAGGAATCTGGAATAAGTATCAGAATGTCAGCCATATCTGGGTCGCATCTGAACTGTCTCTAGAAGGAATCTGGAATAAGTATCAGAATGTCAGCCATATCTGGGTCGCATCTGAACTATCTCTAGAAGGAGTCTGGAATAAGTATCAGAATGTCAGCCATATCTGGGTCGCATCTGAACTATCTCTATAAGGAATCTGGAATAGGTATCAAAATGTCAGCCATGTATGGGTCGCATCTGAACTATCTCTAGAAGGAATCTGGAATAAGTATCAGAATGTCAGCCATATCTGGGTCGCATCTGAACTATCTCTAGAAGGAATCTGGAATAAGTATCAGAATGTCAGCCATATCTGGGTCACATCTGAACTATCTCTAGAAGGAGTCTGGAATAAGTATCAGAATGTCAGCCATATCTGGGTCGCATCTGAATTATCTCTAGAAGGAATCTGGAATAAGTATCAGAATGTCAGCCATGTCTGGGTCGCATCTAAACTATCTCTAGAAGGAATCTGGAATAAGTATCAGAATGTCAGCCATGTCTGGGTCGCATCTGAACAATCTCTAGAAGGGATCTGGAATAAGTATCAGAATGTCAACCATATCTGGGTCGCATCTGAACTATCTCTAGAAGGAATCTGGAATAAGTATCAGAATGTCATCCATATCTGGGTCGCATCTGAACTATCTCTAGAAGGGGTCTCAGAAGATGAGGATCTTTGCATGTTGATTGATCTTTCTTGAAAAGGTAAAGAGTTAGTTGTATGCAATGTCATGATGCATGCATTGTCATGATGTATGCATTGTGTAATGATGTTCTCAAAGTAAAATGAGATTTGTGTGATATGTATTTTGTATGCATATGTTATGAATGTTGTTGAAGTGTAATTTTGTCTTGGATTTTGCTCAAAATGTTTCCACCGGGGATCCCTGCTTTGTTGTTTGAGGAGAACTCCGCTGGGGGATAATGAAAACTCTGTGGGGAGTAGATGCTCTGCTGAGGATTTTAACGATGAACTCCATTGGGGATTCCATTGATAAGCTCTGTTAGGGATTTTGATGATAAACTCCGTTGGGGATGGATTACCGTTGCTGGTGATATTGAATCTGTTGAGGATAGAAGTCCTGCTTGGGGAAAGAAAGAACTTCGCTGGGGATGATCTTTCAGTTGCAACTTGCTGAGGATAACCTTCTGAAATTGGCTGAGGAGACTTATTTGTGCTTCGCAGGGGACAAGCTTCCAGAGTCTACTGAGGAAGAGGAGTTGTGGTCCTTTAACTTGTAGTAGTCGGAGAGGCAAACTCAAGCTGGGGAATCATGGCATTGTTGGGGAGATAAACCTTGTCGTCAGTCCGCTAGAGAGGTGACATCTTCGTTGGGGGAAGTCCTCGAGGATTCTTGAAGTTGATTCAGCTGGGGAAAGGTTTTCAGAGATTAAACCCTTGCTGGGAGATCATCCTATGAGAAGGATTTTGGGGAGATCTGTCATTGCCCCTAGTAGCAAATGTTTGTGACACTGCCAGGAAATGTTTGACTGTACGTAACCCTTTGCTGAGATTGGCGTTCAATGCCCCAAGTGACAGAGATGGAGACTTGCCCCTGGTTACTCTGCACTTCTTCAGAGATTTCCTGAAATCTTGACTGGACTTCCCTAGGTGTGCTAGATAGTGACATGTCATTCCCCCTTGTTTATAGGAGATTTGCCAATGGAAGTGTCATCCTTTTTGAAGTGATTTTGTTCACTGAGAGGGCTTTCGTTCATCGGATATTCGTCGTGTGAATTTCTCCGCTGTCAAACAAATAGCCAAATGCAAACAGTGATATTCAAATAATGCAAAGTTTATGCTTGTCTTGAAGTTTTTTTTTTGAAAAATGCGTTTTTTAGCAGAAAACTCTTTATAAGACAAATTCAACACAAGATTTAGGGCAAAGCCTTACAGGAGTCAGGATACCTTTTGTAACAGTATGCTTTCGAACTAACCCATGCTTCAGTTAGGACTTTTGAAGGGTTGTAACGTGGCTTGGTTCACGGTTTAAGAAACAAAGGATAAAGGCTCAAAGTATATTTGTACCCACCCGCTCTTCGTGATGTTCTTCAATCCTAAATTCAGTTAATTGTGCATTTGAACTCCAAATGAGTCTGGAACGACGTTTTTGGTGATGGTTCACACAAGTTGAATTTTTGAAGGCAGTCATTTTTGCAACATTTTTCATGTTATTGAGGATTTTTAGCGACCTCGTTCTTTTGATTTGTTATCCCTAACTTTTGCCTGACTGTTCTTGTTTTCGAGATTACAGTCAACGGGATGCCCCAACTTTATTAAGCCTCCTTTATAGGTTTTGGCTCAGTGGGCTTTTTTCTTTTGAGAGATTGACTACCTGTGAGATAAGGAACCACCATTGTCTTTTGATTCCAGAGGAATGCTTTTGATGTCGTTCGTTGTATTATGAACTGAGAGTTTTGCGACTTCAATGCGCATCTTTTGAATTAACTGAGAGATTACCCTGCCCCAGGTTTAAATCAAAGGTTTCAATTTGTTTAAAAACAGAAAACTCCTACATCTTTGGCTCGAAGGGGTTGACTAGGGATTATCTTCCTTATAATTCCAGTGTTTAGGATTTGAAAGAAATGCCTGTACATCGTCAGCAAGGTCTGTCCAAAAGCATACTGTATGAGATTATGGCATTGTTTCGTCATCCTCCCTCTAAAGGCTTGTAACTTTTAGCAAGAGTTGAATGTCATAAAATGAGTAAAAAGCATAATTTAAATGTAATTAAAATGATTGGATCAAATCAAGACAAACATATGCAATGCATTAATGAAACAAAGTTTGGCATTAATAGATAATTGTTTGGATAACAAAAAGAAAAATACAACTTCAGAATTCAAATGAACAAAAGTCTCTTAGTTTGAACTAGTCATCTCAGATGGAGAATTCTCAGCGGAAGATTTTCATCTCACCATCCGGCATGAACTCCAGCACCCTTCCGTCAATCAAGTCTTGGATCTTGTTCTTCAGAGTCCAACAGTCGTCGGTGTCATGTCCTGGACTGTTAGAGTGGTATGCACACCTTTCATTGGGATGATAGGTAGGAGCAGAGGTGTTGGGATTCTGGGGAGGATCCTTTAAAGCAATCGGATTGACCTCCAACAAGCGTTTCAGTATTAGAGATGATGGTATATCAGTCTCAGAGAAATGTTTTCCAGGCGTATTTCGCTTACGCCGGTTACCCTGTTGATGCTGGCGAGGTTGATGCTGGGCTTGTGACCCTGAAGCAAGCTGAGGAGCTTTTCCCTTGTCTTCTTGCCCCAAAGGTGATTGAATGATGACTTGATCTTCAATCCTAGTTGTTTGCCCCACTTGGTTATTTTGAAGCAGTTTGTTGACGAGGACCCTGGGCTCTTCTTGTCTTTGAGCTAAGTCTTAAATGAGAGCCATCTGGCCCACCAGCTGTCCCATCACCTGGATCTTCATTGTTGCCAACTCAATTTGTAGCCCTTCCAACTGATCGTTCCTGATGCCTCCTGGATTCCCTAGGACCAAGCCCCTTGTGAGGAGAGCTTTTATTTCTTCTTGCCCCTGGGATAGGTTCAAGAACATTTCTTGAAGTTGGGCATTTTGAGCCCGGAGATCTTGGTTGCCTGGTTGGAAAGCCATTGCTGAAATAAACAGCGAGAACATGAGAGACCTGTATTGGAAGACCTGTTATGCAATGATATGTATGATATATGTATGCAATGTTTTCAAGGATCTCATGGGGTAAACAAGAAACTGTTAGAATCTGAATCGGGTAGCTTGATTGAAGGAACTTCATGTTGCTGAGAGTCCTTCCTCAAGAGTCAAGCTCACCATATCGAGTGGGTCGTAGCCCCTGACTCAAGTTTATCGTGTTTTAATTTCTAGATAACCTTGACTAGAGGAAAATAAATCCCCTTTGCCCCTTGCTAGACTTTTGATGTACCATAACCTGCATCACAGACCCTTGAGATCCTTGAAATGGTTAAGGAAATGTTAAGGTATGATGTTATGATGTATATGCTATGCGTTTAAGCAAAAAGTGAGGTGATGTAAGTAAGCCCTGCAATAAATCCAATTTGTTGGATAAGGACTGTAAACAAAACCTGCAAGGAACCCCTGTTGTCAGATAATAAGTAGTTCAAGTTTGAAGGCACACAAGTCACACATATAGCCTTAAGTTTAGGCTGGCATGGAGTTTAGGCATTACCCTCTTTCAGTTTAGTTGGTTTAAACCTGTCCTAAAAAAATAGTAACCGGGTTCTAGAGGATCTCAATATCACTGACTACCCTCAATCGGTCATAATTCCAGCTTAGCAACCTTTTCTTGCGGCCGAAACCATCACGAGAGTTTAGTCTCAATGAGTGTAGCATACTGCTACTGTTCTATGGCCAAGTTGGTCAATTTAAGGTTCTAAGGTCAGTTGGTGCTTAATGACTCCTTAGAAGACCCATATTCTCCTCGTTTCAACACAAGGGATATCGGTACAGACTAAGGTGCCACACCAACGTAGCTACTGCTTCATACGTGTCGGTCTACGCCGGACAGATCCCTCACAGTTTATTGCTAATTACCTAAAAAGGGTACCCCCAGATCCGGGTTAGGATCTATAGAACTCCGATACAAGCCCACAAAATTAAAAGCATACAAAGCATACAATTGAAAACACAAGTGATCTAGTCCTAAGGTACACCTCACTTATAATGTCCCCAGTGAAGTCGCCAGTTTTGTGATCGGTGGGAACGAGAACTGACTGTTTTTTGGAATGCTGGTTCACGTTTGCGTTTGTTTTCGCAAAGTGTCGCGGTAAGCAAGAGTCGCCACCGTCTTTTATTTTATCCAACAAGGGAAAGGACAAAAGCACAGAAAAATTCCTTTTCGAGATGTTTCTCGGGTTCGGGAGGTAGATTATAGAAAGGGAAGGTGTTAGCACCCTTTCTATCCGTGGTTATCCACGAGCTCTTAGGTACTTGCTCACTATGTTTTCAAAAGGTTTGCTTTTCTTTGTGATTGTGGGTTTTGAAAAGAGTTTTGTTTGAAACTTCATTTTAACTCTTGCTTCTGTCCTCAAGAGTGTATGAAGTGTTTTTGAAAACTTTGTTCGAAAAGTGTAAGTGTGAAAAGTTTTTGTTTTGTTTTTTAAAGGAGCAAGTACTTAAGAACCTCTACCTACTCAAAAAGGAATTAAATTGTGCTAAAGTCCTTTAGACAGTGCTATCCCACTATTGAGGAGTAGGTAGCACCGTCGTTGGAGTTTTCGGGTCAATTCGATTTTAGGGACGTGTGGTCACTAAAGCAACGTTAGGACGTCTTAGTGGTAGTCCTAATGTCTTAGATAATTTTTATCGAGGCAACCATTTCGAGGTAACTTTGATCTTTGGACAGAAGGACGACCTCTAAAACATCCTATACTTAATGACCACGTTCGAGGCAACCAAGTGAGGCGTACCCTAGGAGTGGCATGTGCAAGTGTGTCAATTTTCAGTTTATGTTATCTTTGTACGTGTTATGGTGAGCTGTGGTTGGTTTTAAATTAAGATAGATCTTGTCATACAATCCTAGTTAGCATACATCTAAACAGTTAATATATGTACAGGAATTTAAAGTGCGAGAATTGTAAATCCTACGCTATTACAAAGCTTCGGGGAGAGGGATTATTTACATGTCCAAAATTGGGGGAATAAAGCAGTAAAGGTAGAAGTTTAAGCTATTACAAACCAGTAGGCTGTTACAATAAAATAAACGCGCGAATCTGAAAACAAACTCTAAAATTCTAAGAATAAAATCTTTTTTGTTGTTTTATTTTATTTTGGGAAAATAATCTAAATCTATTTAATTTTAGTTTTTTTTGGAAAAATGTTAAGATAATTAAAAGGTTAATTAACAAGATTAATTTAATAGAAAAAGGACTAGCCTAATGTTTTTGTGGTTTTTGATTTTAAGGTTAATTAAAAAGATAAAAAAAGAAGTCTATGGAAAACAAAAATAAAATGCAAGAGGGATCCTTCGATCCAAGGAAAAAAGGAGCTTCGACCCAGGGAGGGAATGGACTGCTTCGATCCAGAGAGGGTCCTGGTCCTTTCGATTGGGCCAGACAGTAAGGCGTGAGTGGCCTTCGATCCAGGGAATAGGATTGTCTTCTGATCATGGAGGTCATGGCTTTCGATCCAAGAATGAGATGCCTCCTTCGATCCAGCATGCTAACGGGTTCGATCCAGAGAAGGTGTCTCCTTCGATCTAGGCTGTTATACCTGCAAAAGTATGTGAGCGAAATAAAATGCAGGGCCTGGGTATTGAACCCCAGGCCCTTCGATCCTGCACTTGTTGGGGTCTCTTCAGGCTAAATCTGCAGCAAGTGTTAGCAAACGAAAAAACATGACCTGGGTGCCAAACCCAGGCCCTTTGATCATGTCTAGGATGGAAAATCGAAGGTAACAACCAGTATTGATTATGCAAAAGTAATGTTGGATAATTTACCCTTTCTTACCAGCAGTTTGGACTTTCGATTTGGGCGTTTCCTCGATGCAGGCACCTTCGATCTGAGGGACTGCTTTGGCTTGTAAAATTCTGGGCAGCGTCTCTCCAATGTCTTTTGTTCTCCTGTTGTGTGATTTTCGTTTTGTATTCTCCTGCAGAGTTTTTGTGTGTATTATATATTTTCGTGTGTATATTTTCTCTGATTTTCGTGTGTTGGATATGCATGCTGGCCTCTGTATTTATAGGGGTGTAAGGGTGCAGTAATGGCAAGAGACAACCATTAAACAGGCCATTAAATGCCATGAGACAAGAAACGGACACATTAAAAGTTTTCCTTTTTTGCAACATTTGTGTCTCTTGAATGAACCTGGACGCTTTTGACTTGAGTGCCCTCTTGATGACCTCCTTCGAATGGGATGATGGCACCCTTCGAATGCTCCCTTTCGAATGGGCTGATGACCTCCTTCGAATGCTTTTCGAAAGCTTCTTCGAATGGACCCTTTGAATGCCTCTTCGAATGGACCTTTTGGAATTCCAATCGAAGGACACTGTTATAATGCCAATCAAAATATTTGTCCATAATGCCAATCGAAAGGCTCCTTCATAATGCCAATCGAAATGCTTCTTCAGAGTGCCAATCGAAATGCTCCTTCAGAATGCCAATCGAAGTGCTCCTTCAGAATGCCAATCGAAATGCTTGTCCAGAATGCCGATCGAAATGCTTAAAGCACCACTCAACAATTTTCTTTTTCCTTAGGCAAGGGTTTATGATCAACCATGCAGGGGGAAGACTTTGGAAAATATGAGAGGGCAAATTTTGGGGTGCAACAGTAACGCTTCAGAGTCTTCTTTATGATAATCATAATGTTCTTTGCTTTAGCTTATGCTGACGCTTCTGAGTGCTGATGACTTGGTGAAGATCTTGATCAGGGTCAGAGTATTTTGTGCGCAGATTCTGGTCATCAGGCTTCAGCGTATGATCTGGTAACTTCAGCGTGTAGCACATGATATTGATCTTCTGATGCTGACATATCTTCTAATGCTGATGTTGATACTGATCTTCTGATGCTGATTCCATCAGAACTTCTGTAAATACACAACATAATTTTAAGTAGCATATATGTCTTATATATAAATCTTACAATTTATTTATTCTTGTATTTTGTTATCATCAAAACTATAATTGAGGGTTATAGAATCAAACTATGCTCTAACAATCTCCCCCTTTTTGATGATGACAAAAACCAGATTTTTTTCAATTAAAATTAAAGAATAAAAGGTATCAGAGATTAAAAAATAACGAATAAAAGGTATCAGAGATTAAAGATAAGGAATAAAAGGTATCAGAGCAACGAAGAAAAACTCCCACTGGGTTGATTACTTCCCTTTGATTCCATGAGTCTTTGAGCATCAGAACTTTACTGTACTTTACTGTATCTTTCGTCAGAATTTTGTACCTGTTCAAGCTTTTCAGAAGAAAGAAATTCAAATAGATCAGAATGTCAGAATGTTTGAGACTATGTCTCAGTAACCCGTTATTGAAAAATATCATTCTTTCTCCCCCTTTTTGTCAGTTATCAAAAAGCACAAATAATCAGAGTTAAAAATGCGTTTATATTAAAGACAAAAGCAATGATAAGTTCAGAACATGTAAAAATATTACAGATAAACAAGTTATAAAAACAACAAGGAAATTTCTAAGAAGGAGGAGGAAGTCGTGTGAACAAAGCCTCCAACATGCTCTTGATTTGGGTGTTAGTTTCCTGTTGCTGAGATAACATGTTCGCTATTGCATCAATTTTGGTGTCCTGCTTATCCATTCGTTCATTCATTAGCATATCAGATCTTTTCAAGTCTTCAAGAGTCTGCCTGTCAAGGGAGGAAGCTTGAGGATCTTCAGAAACAGGATGCTTCTCAGAGCTTTCGGCAATATCTTCTTCTTAACCCTGTTCTTCAGCTGGAATCATCTGTTCTTCTGATTCTGGTTGATCTTTGGAAGCTGGACGATGTTCAGACCAAGGGGCAATGTCCAAATGGAGAACTTATTCCTTAAGCAGCTTGCTCAGAACTGGACCTTCAATTTCTTTCAGCAGATTGCTGAAGTTCTGTTGAGCTTGTCCACAGCTCTGTTCTTGCAGCTTAAAGGTTTCAGAGCATACCCATCTTCTGAACTTTGTCCAAAGGTAGTCAGAAACAGTAGGATCAACCAGTTTCAGACTTGCTTGTTTCAGAGAAGTGATCCACTTCTGTACTTCTGTTTCAAAGTTCAATATGCTGGAACCAACATCTATATGTTTTGGTTTTGGGATAGCAGTTTTGTTGGCTAATGCAGCAAGGCGTTCAAGGACTGTTAAATCAATGACATTCTTGCTGTGGTCGTTGAATTGTCTTTTGGTGAGGGAGTGGGAGAGTCAGGAATTATGATTGGACTTGATGGGGAATTTGGTGGAGTTAATTCTGGTGAAGAGGGAAGTTGAGGAATATTCACAATGGTGCCAAAGGGCAATTGAATGGCTAGAGGTTGTGGTTCAGGGGATTCAGAGGGTTGAGCCTCAGAGGTTTGAATCTCAGGTTGTGGAGATTGTTCAGGTTGAGGAGAGGGTGGATTAATTTATGGTTGTGGAGATGAAGGTAGTGGGATTTCTGGTTCTGGAGAGAGTGGAATTTCTGGTATTGGTGAGATGGAAATTCTGGTTGTGGTTCTGTGGTAGTTTGAGGATTTGGATTTTCTGGAGTGGGAACAGAAGTGTGTTGGTCTATATCAGAAGGAACTTGTGAAAGTTCTTGTTCTGGTATGGCTTCAGTATTTGGATTTTTTGGTTGGGAGCGAGATCTTCTTAGAGTTAATGATTCAGAGGGATCAAAGTCAAGGTCAAAATCATCGAAAGTTTGAGGTGTTGGGTTTTCAGATAGAGTGGGTATTGGGATAAATGTTGATACAGCAGTTGAATTTAAAACAGTTACAGAAGAAATATTACCTCTCTTCTTAGGAGTCTGCTAAGATGATCCTTTTGCAACAACTTTTCTTTTCTTTGTCTTCTTCAGAACAACCTCTGGAGCCTTCTGCTGAAGATCTTGAATATTCAGATTTGGTGCTGTACCATCAGCCTTGCAAGCATCCAGATATCTGAGTATGATTTCAGGTTTAGAGTCAATTTCTGAGAACAGAGGGAAGTTGTCCAGAGGGACTCTTCTGCTGGAGATTTCAGCAAAAGGAGTGACGTTGGGCTCCTTCTTGATGTTCTCTATCAACTTCATTTTCTTCAGATTTTTGGCAATCAGCTGCTTGCCAACAGAAGCTTCCAGAGTGCTGATTTCTTGAGCCTCTGTCAGATGATCAATCAGCCTATTCTCTGTAAGAATATTTGATATCAGTCTTTCTAATGGTATCCAATCCCTTTTTGTTCGCTCCTCTTCTCTTGTTTCTTTGACACTTGTTCTGAGATGGTTGAACAGAAGATGAGCTAGATTTATCTTGACCTTCTGAGAGATGAAATAGATCAGAAACTGCTGATCAATATTAATGTAATCAGGAGAGCTGGTAGGCTTCCTGTGATTAAAGCAACCCAGAATGATCTTGGCCCAAATTCTGTGTTTGTCTTTCAAATCCCTTATCTTGCTGGAGGGAAGCCCCAGAGTGAAGATTTCCCTTGCAATTAGGGCAGCATCAGCACACCTTTCTGCCATATCAATGCAACGAATACCACCACCATTGTACCCTACGAGTCTTGCAATCAGGTCTTCAGTAATAACAATCTTCTTCCCCATGATGTAAGACGTCACTTGATGATTTGAAGAAGAAGCGTGAATCCAAAATTCCTTTACCAGAATAGGAAATGTTGGACCCACCAGTCTGTCAAAATACTTTTCCCAGCCTTGAGCTTTAATTTCTTCAGATAGATCAAACCCATTCTCCTTAAGACTGTTGAAATCCACGATTAATTCTGACATATCTTCAAGGTTTTTGACTGGTGTTAGAAGCGTTTTGAAGGGTACTTCATATTGTTCAGATGAAACAATTTTCTGGGAACCTGCAGAAATAATGCTGGAAGAAGCCATGTTCACATGAAGGTTTTTGTGAAAAAGATTGAAAGGGTTCTTGAGAAAGTAAGAACACTGAAATCAGAAATATTTAGAGAAAATGAAGGTGACGGTAAAAGAGTGTAGATGGTGTGAAGTGTGTTTAAATGGATTTCTAAACAATTTTGAAAACATAAACGTCAAGAGAGAGAAATTAATAATGATTATTAGCATTTAATGATAGCTGATTTTAGGGGAGTCGGAAAGATATTTGGAATGGTTACTCATGACATGTGTCTCAATGCATCCAATCAGCGCTTTTGCCTTTTCAGAAACGTGAACGCGTGTTCAGCCTCAGAAAATAGCTGATGACTGGATGACACTTGTTTGCTTGAGTGAACAGCACATCTCTATCCTGGAAATGAAGCGCTCAGATCTTCATGGATAGATTCTGATACAATCTGCACTTCTAAAGTTTCTCAAATATCTAGAAGTCCTCAAGTTGACTTTTCATCCAGAGCGTTTGTGTCTTGCATCCAGCTGCTGCTATGTATTCATCTTCTGCTATTGATAGAGCAATTGTGGATTGTCTTTTGCTGGACCATGAGATCAGATTTTCTCCCAGAAACTGGAAGCTTCCAGAAGTACTTTTACGTTCTACTCTGTCTCCAGCGAAATCAGCATCACAGTATCCTACTAAGCTGTAATCACTTGATTTTCTATAAAACAGACCTAGATTAGTAGTACCTTTCAGATACTTGAAAATTCACTTAACTGTTGTTAAGTGAGATTCTCTAGGATCTGATTGGAATCTAGCACAAATGCATACACTGAATAAAATGTCAGGCCTTGAAGCCGTCAGATAGAGAAGAGAACCAATCATACCTCTGTAGACCTTCTGTTCTACCTTTTTACTTACCTCTTCTCTTTCCAGAATGCACGTGGGATGCATTAGAATCTTTGATGGCTTACATTCTGAGAGATCAAATTTCTTCAGAAGTTCTCTGACATATTTGCTCTGATGAATGTAAGTTCCTTCTGGGGTTTGATTAATCTGGATGCCCAAAAAGAATTTTAGTTCCCCCATTAGGCTCATCTCAAATTCTGCCTGCATACACTTAGCAAACTTTCTTCCCAGAGAAGGTTTAGTAGATCCAAATATGATGTCATCAACATAAATCTGACATACTAAAATGTCATTCTTAACTGTCTTACAGAATAAGGTTGTGTCCACTTTCCCTCTGGTGAATTCCTTTTCTAACAGGAAGTTACTCAGTCTTTCATACCAAGCTCTAGGAGCTTGTTTCAGACCATACAATGACTTCTTTAGTTTGAAAACATATTCTGGATTTTTGGAACTTTCAAAACCAGGGGGTTGGTGCACATATACCTCTTCTTCTATATAACCATTTAAGAATGCACTCTTAACATCCATCTGATACAGAGTGATGCCTTTATTAACAGCAAATGAAATTAAAAGTTTGATAGATTCTGACCTGGCGACTGGAGAAAAGGTTTCTGTATAGTCTATCCCCTCTTGCTGACTATAACCTTGTGCTACCAATTGTGCTTTGTTTCTGATGACTTCACCTTGTTCATTCAGTTTGTTTATGAACACCCATTTTGTTCCAATGACGTTGAATCCTCTTGGTTTAGGAACTAGATCCCATACGTCATTTCTTGTGAATTGATTCAGATCCTCTTGCATTGCTAGAATCCAGTCATTGTGCAGAAGTGCTTCATCAATTGTTGATGGTTCAATTAGAGAAACAAGTCCCATGAGGGATTCTTCAGAGTTTCTGAAGCTAGCTCTTGTTCTGATTGGATCTTCCTTTCTTCCTAAGATTGTTTCTTCTGGGTGATCCATGCTGCTTCTGGATGGTCTTTTCTGAAGTTGATCAACAGAAGATGCTGGATTGCTTGCAATGCCTCTTTCTGATGTTGAGGGAGTGTCTTTGTTAAGAGCTTCTGATGACTTGTCTTCAATACCTGTGAATTCAACTTCCATACCTGCAAGGAATTCATTCTGCTTTGACTTTTGAGAGTCAAGCTTATCATCAAAACGAACACTGATTGATTCTTCCACAATCTGTGTTTCTGTATTGTATACTCTGTACCCTCTTGAGCGTTCAGAGTATCCTAACATAATACACTTTTGTGCTTCAGAGTCAAACTTGTTCAAATAATTTTTTGTATTCAAAATAAAGCATGTACACCCAAATGGGTGAAAATAAGAAATGTTGGGCTTTCTGTTCTTCCACAATTCATATGGAGTCTTTTCCAGAATAGGTCTTATGGAGATTTTATTCTGAATGTAACACGCTGTGTTTATTGCCTCTGCCCAGAAGATCTTAGCAATGTTAGTCTCGTTGATCATGGTTCTGGCCATTTCTTGAAATGTTATATTCTTTCGTTCTACAACTCCATTTTGCTGGGGAGTTCTAGGACAAGAGAAATCATGCAGAATGCCTTTGTCATTAAAGAATGACTCAAAATCTTTGTTTTCAAACTCTCCACCATGATCACTTCTGACTTTGACGATTCTAAGATCCTTTTCATTCTGAACTTGGTTGCAGAAGGTGACAAACACAAAGTGTGACTCGTCCTTGTGTCTTAAGAACTTTACCCATGTCCATCTGCTATAGTCATCTACGATTACTAACCCATACTTCTTGCGACTGACTGAAGCAGTTTTAACTGGTCCAAATAAGTCAATGTGCAGAAGTTCTAATGGCTTAGAGGTGGAAACAACGTTTTTAGATTTGAAAGCTGGTTTTGCAAACTTGCCTTTCTGACATGCTTCACACAGAGCATCTGAATTGAACTTCAGGTTAGGAAGTCCTCTGACCAGATTGAGTTTGTTAATCTGAGATATTCTTCTCATACTAACATATCCCAATCTTCTGTGCCAGATCCATTGCTCGTTGTTAACAGACAGAAGACACTTTACATTCTGACTTTTTAGTTCAAAAAGTTTTATTTTATAAATGTTGTTTCTCCTCTTTCCATTAAATAGGATAGTCCCATCTTTCTGACTAACAACTTTGCATGAATTTTGATTAAAGATTATATCAGAACCGTTATCACTTAATTGACTTATGGATAACAAATTATGCATTAATCCATCTACTAATAAAACATTACTTATAGAGGGAAGATTTCCATTACCTACAGTTCCAGAGCCAACGATCTTTCCTCTCTGATTGCCTCCAAAACCTACGTGACCTCCAGGCTTAAGTTCCAGGCTTTGGAACATATGCCTTCTTCCCGTCATGTGTCGTGAGCAGCCAGAGTCCAGGTACCATGATTGGTGTTTCTGCTTTGCTGCTAAAGATATCTGCCACATGTATTATTTTATCCTTAGGTACCCATATTTTTTTGGGTCCTGATTTGTTAGTTTTACCAAAACTCTGGTTGAATTTTGGTTTGACAGAATAATTACTACTTATATATTTGATGTCATGTGTGTGCCCATATACAAAGTGTGAATCAAGTGAAGTGCGTTTTATAACTAAATCCATGGCATTCTTTGGTGTAGGTACCTTACCTTGGTATCCTATTCCTTTTCTGCCATTTCTGCTAACTCCATAGATCATTGAAGCCATTTTGCTTCTATCTATGTTTTTAGCTAGAAACTTCTGAAAGCTGTGATCATACTCCTTGATGATCTCATCAGCACTGCTGGGAGTTTCAGGGATTGTTTCCTTCTGAGAGTTTTGCAATAGATTTTCTAATTTTGAAATTTTATCTTTTAACTCAGAATTCTCCAATTTGAGACTCTCAGTCTTATCAGAGTCAGAAGCAAGATTCCTTTTCAGGTTACTGAATTTAACTCTGATCTGCTGATATCTTTCCAGAATTTCATTAAGGCTTTCAGCTAGTTCAGCCTTAGTAAAGTTTATAGCAAAGTCAGGGAATACCTCTTCTGTATCTGATTCAGAGTCTGACTCAGAAGCTTCACTGCCTTCTGTTATGTTTTCCATGAAAGCTATGTTTGCTCTCTCATCATCTGATACCGAGTCAGCTTCAGATGTGTCAGAATCATCCCATGTAGCCATAAGACTTTTCTTCTTTTCCTTGCCAAACTTATTTTTGGGCTTTTCCTTCTGAAGCTTTGGGCAATCTCTTTTGTAGTGTCCTTGCTTGTTACATTCATAGCAGATGATGTCTTTGTTGTTTGGCTTTCTGCTTCCTGAAAAGCCTTCAGATCTTCTGTGTCCAGAGGAGGATTCTGACCTTCTGTATCTGGAGAAAGATTCATTCTGGTTTTCTGATCTTCTGGGATTCCTGAACTTCCTTTGCCTCTGCTTCCATAATTGGTTCACCCTTCTAGAGAGGAGAGACAGTTCATCTTTTTCTGATGAGGACCCATCAGAGGTTTCTTCTACAGCCTGCAAAATTTTGGAGTCAGATTTTCTGTTAGATTTTAAAGCTAATGGCTTACCTTGCTTTTGAAGTTCATCTGCTTCTAGCTCTATCTCGTGACTTCTGAGGGAGCTGACAAGTTCCTCCAGAGAGATTTTGTTGAGATCCTTGGCTAGCTTAAGCGCTGTGACCATTGGCCTCCACTGTTTTGGCAAGCTTCTGATGATCTTCTTAACATGATCAGCAATAGAATACCCTTTGTCAAGAACTTTGAGACCAACAACCAGAATTTAAAATCTTGAGAACAACGTTTCTATTGATTCACTTTCTTCTATCTTGAATGCCTCATACTTCTGAATAAGCGCAAGAGCTTTGGTTTCTTTGACTTGAATGTTGCCTTCATGCGTCATTCTCAGGGAGTCAAACATATTCTTTGTAGTGTCTCTGTTTGATATCTTTTCATATTCAGAATAAGAGATGGCGTTGAGAAGAATTGTTCTGGCCTTGTGATGATTTCTGAAGTCACGCTTTTGCTGATCAGACATTGCTTTCCTGTCAATCTTCTGACCACTTCCATCCACTGGGTGCGTGTATCCATCAGTCACCATGTCCCACAAATCAGCATCATGGGCCATAAAGAAGCTTTCAATTCTGTCTTTCCAATAGTCAAAGTTCTCTCCATCAAAGACTGGAGGTTTGCCACTGAATCTGTCTCTTTCTTCATTGTTGTCATTGCTGATGTTTTGATGTGGTCATGCCATTGTGTTTTTCTAACGCTGGATCTTGTACTGACACGGTTAAGTGTTTTAAGCTCAGAACCAGGCGCTCTGATGCCAATTGAAGATGTGAAAAACACAAGAAGGGGGGTTGAATTGTAAAACTTAAATCAAAAGCTTAAACAACACTGTATTTTTATCCTGGTTTGTTTGATCTCAAACTACTCCAGTCCACCCGTCAAGGTGATTTCGCCTCTCTCCAACGAGGTCTTAATCCACTATATTCAACTGAATACAACAACTACTTTAACAACTGTTAAAGCCTTCTTGAGTATAACCACAATCCAGTTTATCTCAAGGAAATCTCTTTACAGATAATTGAACAATGATGTGTGTTAATGTTTTCTAACAAAACTATATATCACAAGTGTGATAATACACAAATTAAGCTTAGAATGAAAACTGAATTGCTAATGCTTTTGCGTAGGCGTGGTTTGAAGGCTTAGCAAAAATGTATGAGTACGTGCGTTTTCGTAGGCGTGTATATGTGTAGATTATTAGCCTTTTCTTTTCTCACACTGACTTGTATATATAGCCAAGGCAAAGATACATTGGTGTCCATAAATCACTTTTAATGACCATAACGTTCTTTCCTTTTTGAGAAGATCTTGTCTTGGATAAAGCCGTTGGTAATTAATCTGTCTTGAATGCTTAGTAACACTTCAGAGTCTTCTTTATGATAATCAGAGTGTTCTTTGCTTTAGCTTATGATGACGCTTCTGAGTGCTGATGACTTGGTGAAGATCTTGATCAGAGTCAGAGTATTTTGTGCGCAGATTCTGGTCATCAGGCTTCAGCGTATGATCTGGTAACTTCAGCGTGTAGCACATGATATTGATCTTCTGATGCTGACATATCTTCTGATGTTGATGTTGATACTGATCTTCTGATGCTGATTCCATCAGAACTTCTGTAAATACACAACATAATTTTAAGTAGCATATATGTCTTATATATAAATCTTACAATTTATTTATTCTTGTATTTTGTTATCATCAAAACTCTAATTGAGGATTGTAGAATCAAACTATGTTCTAACAACTTGAACAGGAACAGTAGCAGGTGCACTGGTAGTAATAACAACAGGTTTCCAAACAGTTGGCGGAGAGATCTCAGGGGAGAAAAGTCTTCCACTGCGGGTGACTTTGGCAGGTCCAACAATATTGCTGATGTCAGTACTAGCCTCTCCAGAACTTAAGTCTTGTTTAACTCCGTGATAATATACGTCAGCCCCATAATGCCACGGGATAACTTTATCAGATGTATATGGGATAGGCCCAGGAACAGTGATGATCAAGGGAGCGATTCTTGGAACGGATGTAATTCTAACAGGCTTTCTCGAGGAAGCCTTGGAAGAATTGTCGAAAATGGTGATTATAGCAACTTCTTCAGTAGGAACCAAAGGAACAAAAGTCTTCTCAAACATAATTTCTTTATTATCCATCAGGCGTTGGACACCTGACTTCAAAAGATGGCAACCAGCAGGTAGGACGGCACACAGATGGCAACCTTCGCCACAGCCCATAAATAAACCGGCTAACAGAAGGTTCTTCTTTACAGTCATTAAGGGAGTAACAATGTCTTTCACAGAAACCACAAACGAGTCTTCATCTATAGCATTTACTCCATGCTTGGGCATAGGAGCAGTCACAACATTAGGCCTCTCTGGTGCTTCAAATTCAATCTCTTTCGCATCAATCAAGTCTTGTACTTTGTTCTTCAAGACCCAGCAGTTATCCGTATCATGCCCCAGGCTGTCAGAGTGAAAAGCACAGCGGGCATTCGGATCGTACATCAGCGATGTTGTGTTGGGACTCTTCGGGGCCTCCTTCGGAATCACCAAGTTGGTCTTTAATAACTGCGACGAAATTTGGGATAAAGTCATGTTGAGCTGAGTGAATTGTCTTCGTGGTATCTCGGCCCTTGGCTGATTGTTGCGCTGAGGAGCAGCAGCAGGTCTTGATATAACCACCGCATTAACAGCTTGGTGGCGTTCAGGTCTATTATGGCTTTTTGAACTGTAAACAGCACTGGACTCCTTCTTAAAAGGCTTCTTCTCGGTGCTTGATGAAGCACCATTTTATATCTTTCCAGATTTGATACTGGCCTCGATTCTTTCCCCAGTCATAATCAGCTCCGTAAACCCGGACGATGAACTTCCAATCAGATGGTTGAAATATAGACCAGACAAGGTCCCCAGAAACATATCTACTAACTCCCTGTCAGCCAGCGGGGGTTGTACTCTTCCAGCAAGGTCCCTCCATTTCTGAGCATAGTCTTTGAAACCTTCACTCGCAACCATGGACATACCCTGAAGTTGGGTACGCGTGGGAGCGAGGTCGGCATTGTATTGGTACTACTTGTAAAAAGCGGCAGCAAGATCTTCCCAATTACAGATACTAGCTCCTTCCAGCTGGTAAAACCATTCAAGTTGAGTCCCTGAGAGACTATCTTGAAAGAAGTGGATCCAGAGGTTCTTGTCAGCAGTGTACGGATGGATCTTTCTAACATACGACCGGAGGTGCATCTTCGGACAAGAAACTCCGTCGTATTTAGCAAAGGCTGGGGCTTTGAATTTGTGGGGAATCACCACCCCAGATGACAAACCTAGATCACCAAAGTCCAACCCAGGGACCTCCTGAATTTCCATCGCACTTAGCCGGTCCTCAAGCTGTTTATACCTATCCTCAGCCGAAGGATACTGGTCTTCGTCAAAGTCAGTCTCGTGGTCAGATACCACAGGGCTATGCACTCTCCTTTCTTCTTGGTTTTCTCCCCCTCCAGATGAGTGGGATAGATTGACTTCATTTAGCAACCTGTTTCCAAACCTATGACCCATGTTCAGGAGGACCGTCTTCTTCTTCTTCTTATTCTTCTTATCTTTCAAAATAAGGGTCTTCAGATCTTGCTGACCCTTGGCTAAACTCATGAATAATTCCTAGAACTGGACGTTTTGAGCCTATAGAGCTTTGATAGCTTGATCAGTTGATGTTTCCGAAGACATGATGTGCTGAAATAAATAGCGAAGAAGATGAGAAAACCTGTAAGGGTACCTGTTATGAGGTGTATGGAATGAAATGCGTATGATATGATTTCAAAGACTTTAGAGATTCAAGTTCGTAAACCAAAATGAAACACACTTTTATTAGATAAATTTTGAATTCAAATGTTCAACAGATGCCTTTAAGGCGTTACAAGAAAGAAATACTGAAAAATAAATCAAAGCTAGAAATAACAAAAGACATCAGCGCTCCCATGGTCATTTGCCTTTGGTGCTGACATAGTCGTTGAGGATTTGTTCACTCTCCAATTGCCTTGTAAACTTCAAGATTTTTCGCTCTTGCTCGTGATACTTTTCTCTGTAAGTATCCCGCTCTTCTCTTAGCTGCATCCATGACCTTTTTAATTCCCCAATGTCAGTAGGCATGTACTGATGTAGGATGGTAGGAGGGACCCTTTCTTCATCAGCAACCTCAACAATCACAGGCAAGACAACTTCGTACGACATTCCCAGCTTCTGAGCACGTATACGAACCCATCAGAGATATGGTTCCATTGGTATAGAAGTCTTCGCACCTAACTCGTGTGGATCAGACCTGTGTACCCTATCCCAAGCTCGTATGAACCTACGGCGCTGCTCGTCACTATCCCCTTGGAAATCAAAGACAATACTTGGCATCAGTAACTCATGAAGTCCGTCTCTCCTAGCTCGCCCAAACTGACGTAAGGCCAGACAAGGATTATAGGTAATCCCTCCTCAAACTCCAAGTAGTGGAACATTGGGGTATTCCCCACAGCGATCAATAATAGCCACTTCTTCCATGTCCTTATTACTCCAGATGATGTCATTGTGAGAGAGAGAGACATAATCCTGTAGGCCCAGCCCATGCCTTCCTTGTTCTTCAAAACTAATTTGGGGAGGTGAGAAATAAACTACCTCGCTAGCAATGGTGCACAACACATAAGGGTTCCCCGTTTCCGAGCAGTACGGGCATAAAGAGAGTGCAAAATGTCACCCAAGAGAGTGGGTACCGGATTACGGGAAATGAAGATCTTCACCGCATTCACGTCAATAAAGGAATCTGAGTTAGGAAACAACACCAAACCATATATGAGAAGAGCCAAAATGTCTTCAAATGCCTGAAAGTCTAGACTGTCCTAGAACTGATTAGCCCGATCAACCAAGAATTTTGCCAAGAAGCCTTTTGTCCCACTTCTAGTCTCCCAGTTAGACATTACCGCAGCCTTTGTCAGGTGGAGGGCTGAAGCAATCTCTTCCGGCCTAATGATCTTCTCCCAACCTGTAAACAGGGTCTGCTCTAGAATGGAGATACCAAGCAGATCAGAGAACTCTTCCAAGGTAGGGACCAACTGGTAGTCCGGGAAAGTAAAGCAATGGTACAGGGGATCAAAGAACTGGACTAAGACACTCATCATATGTTCATCCATCTTGGAGGTGACTAGACTAAAGAGATGCCCATGTCTTCTGATAAAGGAGGAAGTATATGGAATCTTTGCAACCAAATCTCTGAGCTGTGTAGGAATCTGGACAAAGTTGATCCGAATAGTGTTTCTACGCATGGGTGCCATGACCTACAAAACAGAACAAAGATGAATCCCCTCTATCTTTGAAATAGGTTAGTCCAATGCAAGATGCATGCAATGTCATGATGTCATGATGTCATGATAGAAACACACCACAAGTATTCACAAATAGCAAACATGGTAAGGGCAAACAAGTCACAAAAATAGCCCTTAGATTTTAGGCTGGAAATGAGTTTAGGTATTACCCTCTTTCAGTTTAGTTGGCTTAAACCTGTCCTAAAAATAGTAACCGTGTTCTAGAGGATCTCAATATCACTGACCACCCTCGATCGGTCATAATTCCAGTTTAGCAACCTTTTCTTGCGGCCGGAATCATCGCGAGAGTTTGGTCTCAATGAGTGTAGCATACTGCTACTGTTCTATGGCCAAGTTGGTCAATTATAGGTGCTAAGGTCATTTGGTGCTTAATGACCCCTCAGCAGACCCATATTCTCCTTGTTGCGCCACAAGGGATATCAGTACATACTAAAGTGCCACACCAACGTAGCTACTGCTTCAACCGTATCGGTCTACGCTGTACAGTTCCCTCACAGTTTATTGCTACTTACCTAAAGGGTATCCCCCAGATCTGGGTTAGGATCTATAGTAACTCCGATTCAACCCACAAAGATAAAGCATACAAGTCAAGCAATTGAAAACATTATGAACTATTCCTAAGGTACACCCCACTTATTAAGAATATTTCCCCAGCAGATTCGCCAGTTCTGTGATACGGTGGGAGGAACTGACTGTTTTTTTTGGAATGTTGGTTTGCGTTTTGCGTTTGTTTTCGCAAAATGTCGCGGTAAGCAAGAGTCGCCACCGACTTTTATTTTATCCAACAAGGAAAGGAAAAAAGCACAGAAAAATTCCTTTTTCGAGATATTTCTCAGGTTCGGGGGATAGATTATAGAAAGGGAAGGTGTTAGTGTTGTACCCCAAAATTTGCCCTCCCATATTCTTCAAAGTTTTGACAAACATCATCTCAAGTTGCTCAAGTCTACTCAAGGGTTGCACAGTCAAACCATCCTCCTAAGCCAGTCAAAATTAGGGTTTTGGTTCTTGCAAGGAAGTTGAGGTTTTCAAGGGCTCAATCAAGTCCCATATGCCTATAAACATTGTCAAGCATCTACATGCCAAGTTTCAAGACTCACAGCATCAAGTTGCACAATCAAAAACCCTAATTGCTTCACAGTCAACTGCAGGGGCAAAATGATCATTTGGCAGTCAAAAGTCAAAAATTTTGGTCAACATCTTATTTTGAGGCCATAATCATCATTTGATCAAATCTTGACCATGATTTCACAAGAATGGCTCAAAAATCATCAAGATGCAAAAGTTTCTATTTTTGGACAGTTGAAAAGTCAACTGTAACTTGACCAAGGCATAACTTTTTCATGGTTCATCAGAAAAATACCATCCAATGCTCATTTTGAAGGGGAGGACATTTCCTACAACTCATATTCACATTCCAAGTCCAAGAAATGCTCTCACAAAAAGTTATCAATTTCAACATTATAGGTCATTTTCAAAAGTCAACAAAAAGGCATTTTAAGTCAAAGACCATAACTTGAGATTGGTAAATCAAAATGACATGGGACCAAAGGCATTGGTTAGAGGACTTCAAGACCTTTCCAAAATGTCCAAGAACACGTTCATATGATCAAAATTGAGCAAGATATGCATTGGAGAAGTTGGGAAATTTTTGTGAAATGGCAAAAGTCAACTATCCTTGAAACTTCAATTTTTGACAAAAGGGCCCACTTTCTTCCACTTGATTCAGCCTTGTCATGCCATACACGTGTCCCATGATCAATTTCAAGATTAAACATTAATTTTTCTATTTTTATTTAATTTTATTTGATTTAATTCATTTTAAATCCATAAAATTCAAATAAAATCAAAAAAAATTAATTCAATAACATCTTTGGATTTGAATGGCTTTCATGTGTCATAATACACCTACCAATTTCGTGCTAGGGCCATTTTAAGCATGAAAATTCAAATTTGAACAAAATCGGAAAATGCTTTAATGGTGGTTATGAACCAAATCCAAAAGCTTAATGGCATAAGGTTAAGGCTCTTAATGTGACTTATTCTCATTCATTACTACATATGCAAGCCTTCCCAACCTCATTCAAAAAACAAAAAAAGTGCACAAACGGCCAGAGCAAAGTTCAAAATTTGTCAAAAAAAGTGTGAGATCAAAAGGAGTTTTGCAAGCATTTTCAGGCCAAAAGGAGAACGTGACTCTCTTCTTTGCCATACCCTGAAGCTAAAGCAACCCTTGCCACGTCCTAAGGTCCATTATCAAGCACTGTAAGTATTCCCAGGTCCCCCATAATTTCCATGCATTTTTTCTTTATGTATTTATGTGCAGGTTCACAAGAAAGGTGCATCATACACCTCACACCCAAACACGCCATGTGTCCCCAAGCATGCATCCAAAGGCCATGAACTGATCCCCACCATGTACCCTGGTCAACCTTGTGCATAGGCAAGCAAAGAAGTCAACGTGGCTTGAAGGCAAATGGGCCACATCAATGCTAAACAAACTCCCAATTCTGGCCCAAACCCCCCTTGGGTTTGCTCTTTTTTATTTTGTCATTTTATTATTTGCCTTATTTTATTTCTTATTCTTTTTTTTATTAACTATTAACATAATTAATATTTTCATAAAAAAACCAAAAAAGAACTAATATTAGTATTATTATTAATTTCATGTTATTTTGTAAATAAATACTAATAAATTGAATTAGTTTTAATTAGGCAACTTTAACCTTTTTTCTTAATAACTAAAATAAATTTAGAATTAGGTTTTTATTAACTTTTAATTTTATTTCCTTTTATTTTATTTCATTAAAAACATAAAAATACAAAAACATTTTTTCTTTTAATAAATTAAGTAATTAGTTTTAATTCCATTTCATTACAAAAAAGGACAAAAAAAATTCAATTCTTTTCTTAAAAGGGTCAAAACCCTTAGGACGTTCCCGATTAAATTTCTTCTCGCGCGCATTTATTTATTTCGATTATTTATGTAACTGTCTCCAGATATGTAATAGTTAAATAGGTTTTTACCGCTTTATTTAATTTCTCGTACTTATTTACCAAAATGGGCTTTTGTCTTTGGCGATGTATAGACCCGCGCCTTGTAATAGTTAGAATTTACATTTCTGCAATTTATTTTCCGCACCCCTAACTGTTAAATGCATGAAAGAATGTATGTAAATAAAATCAATCCGTAGCTCACAGATAACATGTACAAAGACATTAACTGAAAAACAACACACAAAGCACATGCCACTTCTAGGGTACGCCTCACTGGTTGCCTCGACGTGGTCATCAAGTATAGGGTGTCTTAGAGGTCGCCCTTCTGTCCAAAAGATCCAGTTGCCTCGAAACGGTTGCCTTGGATACAAAGGATCTAGGACATTAGGGTTACTTCTAAGGCGTCCTACCGTTGCTTCGGTGACCACACTGTCCCTTAATCGAATTGACCCGAACACCTCCAACGATGGTGCTACCTACCTCTCAATGGTGGGATAGCACTATCTAAAGGACTCTTACACAGCCTAATTCCTTAGAGTAGGTAGATTCTATTAAGTACTTGCTCTTTTCAAAACAAACAAAAACTACTTTTCGCACCCCACACTTTCAAAAGTTTTCAAACTAATTTTTCATACACTCTTGAGGACAAATACAAGAGTTACTTAGAAATTTTTCAAAAGAAACTTTTTCAAAGCCCACACACATTTAAAAAGCAAACATTTTTGAAAACATAAGAGCAAGTACCTAAGAGCCCATGGATAACCATGGATAGAAAGGGTGCTAACACCTTCCCTTTCTATAAATCTACCTCCCGAACCGAGAAACATTCTCGAATAAGGAATTTTGCTGTGCTTTTGTCCTTTCCATGTTGGAGAACATAAAAGACGGTGGCGACTCTTGCTTACCGCGACATTTCGCGAAACCAGCTTAAAAAACAGTCAGTTCTATTCCCACCGATCACAGAATTGGCGACTCTGTTGGGTTCTATAAAAGTGAGGTGTACCTTAGGATTAGATCATACTTATGTTTTCAATTGCTTTGCTTTGATTTCTTTATATTTGTGGGCTTTGCATCGGAGTTTCATAGATCCTAACCCGGATCTGGGGAATACCCTTTTAGGTAGCATAAGCTGTGAGGGACCTGGCCGGCGTAGACCGACACGGGTGAAGCAGTGGTTACGTTGGTGTGGCACCTTGGTCTGTACCGATATCCCTTGTGTTGCAACGAGGAGAATATGGGTCTTCTGAGGAGTCATTAAGCACCAACCGACCTTAGAACCCTAATGTGACCCAACTTGGCCATAGAACAGTAGCAGTATGCTACACCCATTGAGGCTAAACTCTCGCGATGGTTCTGGCCGCAAGAAAAGATTGCGACGCTGGAGTTATGACCGATTGAGGGTAGTCAGTGATATTGGGATCCTCTAGAACCCGGTTACTATTTTCTAGGACAGGTCTTAACCAACGCAACTAAAATAGGGTAGTACCCAAAATTCATGCTGGCCTAAACTCTAAGGGCTCTTTTGTGTGACTTGTGTGCCTTCATACTTGAACTACTTGCATACTTGTTATCTAACAACACGGGTTCCTTGCAGGTTTTGTTTACAGTCCTTAATTGGGACTCATTACAGGGCCTACTTACATCACTCCATGCATAGCATAACATCATACCATTGCATGCATCTTGCATAAAAACTAATCCATTTCAAGGATCTCAAGGGCTTGTGATGCAGGTCATGATGAATCAAAGTGTCTAGCAAAGGGCAAAGGGGATTTATTTTCCTCTAGCCGAGGTTGTCAGGGGATATGACCCACTAGATATGGTGAGCCTTGACTCTTGAAGAAGGACTCTCAACAACACGAAGTTCCTTCAATCAAGCTACGAAATTCAAATCCTAACAACTTTTCTTGTTTACCCCACTAGATCCTTGAAAACATTGCATGCATACATACATATCATTGCATTACAGGTACCCTTTGTACAGGTCACTTACCTTCTTCGCTGTTTATTTCAGCAATGGCCTCCCAACAAGACAACCGGGACCTTCATATTCAAGAGACTCAGTTCGGGGAAATTCTCCTAAATCTATCCAAGGGGCAGGAAGAGCTGAGAACACTCCTCATGGGGACTTTGGTCAGGAACAGTCCTGAAGACGATAAGGACGAACGGCCGAAACGTCTACAAGCTGAGGTGGATACAATGAGAACCCAGATGCTGGGGCAAATGGCTCTTATCCAAGACTTATCTCAAAGACAAGGGGAGCTCAGGGTTCTCATCAACCAACTGCTTCAGGATAACCAACTAGGGCAAACATCTAAGGTTGAAGAGCAAGCCATCATTCAACCACCTGTGGTGCAAGAAGACAAGGGAAAAGCTCCTCAGTTTGCTTCAGGGTCACAAGCCCAGCATCAACCTCACCAGCGTCAACAGGTTAATCGGCGTAAGCGAAATACGTCTGGAAGACATTTCTCGAAGACTGGTATACCATCATCACTGATACTGAGACACTTGTTGGAGGTCAAGCTGATTGCTTTAAAAGATCCTCCTAAGAATCTAAACATAACCTCCCTGAAGTACAATCCTGATGAAAGGTGTGCCTACCATTCTGATAGTCCTGGACATGACACTAACGACTGTTGGAGCTTGAGGAACAAGATCCAAGACTTGATCGACGGAAGGGTGCTGGAGTTCATGCCTGGTGGCAAAATGAAAATCTTCTGCTGAGAATATTCTATCTGAGATGACTAGTGCAAACTAAGAAGCTTTTGTTCATTCGAATGTTCAAGTGTATTTTTGTTTGATTGTTCAAACATTTGTTCATGTCAAACTCTTTTATGTTATCAATGCATCGCATATGTCTGTTTTGAATCAATATATTTGCATTCGCTATATTCAAACTGCTTTTATTTTTTGATGTCAACTCTCAATTAATAATTCTAAGCCTCTTGAGGGAGGATGACGAAAACGATACCACAATCTACAGTATGCTTTTGAACAGATCCCGCTGATGAGGTACAAGCATTGTTTCAATTCCTAAAACACTGGAGTTATAAGGATGATAATCCCTCGTCAACCCCTTTGAGCCAAAGAAGTAGGAGTTTTCTTTTCGAAAATTAAAACCCTTAATCATAACCTGGGGCAGGGTAGTTCTCTCAGCTGATCCAAGTGCACAACGAATGGCACCAAAGGAATCCTTACAAAACAAAAGACAGTGATGGCTCCGAATAATCATAAAGACAGGAAGTCATTATCTCCCAAAAATAAAAGCCCATTAAGTCAAAACCTATGAAGGAGACTTACAAAACTGGGGCATCCCACTGACTGTAATCACAAAAGAAACAGTTCAGGCAAAAAACAGGGATAACAAAATCAAAAAAAAAAGAAAGAGGTCCTACAAACCCTCAACCAAAAAACGATTGCCTATTCAAAATAAACTGTCAGTATCCGAACCATCACTGGTATATCAAAGCAAAGACTCAAACAAGGTCTAATGCACGATTAGCTGAGTTTAAGATCGAAGAACATCACGAAGAGCGGGTGGGTACAAATAAAATTTGAGCCTTTATCCTTTGTTTCTTAAACCGTGAATCAGGCCACGTTATAACCCTCAAAAGTCCTAGCTGAAGCATGGGTTAATTCGAAAGCATACTGTTACAAAGGTATCCTGACTCCTTAAGGCTCGCTATAAAATAACGAGTTGACATCACAGTTTACAAAAAAACTTCACTTGTTTTTATGAAAAAAACTGCATTTTCAAAAACTTCAAGACAGACATAAGCTTTGCATTTTTAATATAACATTGCTTGCATATGACTATTTGTTTGAACAACATAGAAGTTCACACGACGAAGGTCTAATGAACAAAAGCACCTCCAAGCAAGGGGCATGGCATGATCATTGTCCATTATCTGGGGCAGTTAAGTCAAGATTCGGAGAATCTCTCAAAAGGCCAACCAGCCTGGGGCAAATCTCCATCTGGATCACTTGGGGCATTGGACGATCAAACAAAGATCTTCTGTTGGTATGGTAACACTGCACTACTAACAGAGGCACCTCCCTACATCATGAGAGCATGGACATAGTCGAAAAAATACTATGCGCAATCAAAGACCCGCTAGGTTGACACACCTAGGAAAAAATAAGGGCTTCTAGGCGAACCAAAAGGGTTCGGGCAAAAATAAGGGATGAAATGAAGAAAAAAAATCTGTACACCCGGCAAGTCGAAAACCTGAAAAGGCGGCTTGGGCAAAAAAGGGTATCCCGATGGACTGAAAACCCGAAAGGGCGGTCCAGGCAAAAGTTAGGGATCAAAAGCGTACGACTATGTCCCGTCATCTCGTCACTTGTCTACCAGAAGAAGATTTGTCAATCGGCAGTCATCAAGCACCTCCACAAGGTATCTTCTTCTCCCACATCAGAAACAGGGGCAATAATGAGTTGTCCAAGCGATCTAGTTGCTCTGTCAACCAAGGTGCCAAGGTAGGTTCGGCTGAAGAACGTAACCAAGAGGCCTCCACTCCCCACAGAGTAAGACAAGATTCAACAATTCTCCCTGAACAGAGTTGGTCTCCAATCAACCCCGAAGAGGCACAGTATCCCTAGCAAGTCAGCAACGCTCTCCCCAAGCAGAGTTAGTCTACTATCAGCCTTAAGGAAGTTGGATATCCCCAGAAGACCTCAATATTCTCCCGCGGAGTATAAAGATGTTCCTAAGCAAGCATCCCCGACAGTCTTAACGTAAGATTGTTCCCCGGCGGAATACCAGACACCCCAGTGGAGCCACGCCCCCAGTACAGTTCAAAAGTTTCCCCAGGAAAGTTGAATCAATCTCCCCGGTAGATTCTGGAAGCTTATCCCCAGTAGATTCTGGAAGCTTGTCCCCTGCAAAATATGAACGCGTATCCCCAGCTTTATTCAAAGGTTATTCTCCACCAGAACTTATAACTGGGTTATCCTCAGCTAATTACCACGGAAAGATCGTCCTCGACAAAGTTCTTCCTATCCCCCAGCGGAGTTCATCAGAATCCTCAACAAAACATATCAACGGAATCCCCAGTGGAGTTATCATCAAAACCTCAGTGAAGTATCTCTGCCCACATAGTAGTTTCCCCTCAGAGTAATATCTTCACCAGGATTATTCCCCAACGGAGTCATCTTCTCCTACTGGTTTGTTCTTGCAATCATCATCCCCAGCGGAAACGAAGAACTCTATTCTTCAACATCAGCCCAGGACTCAACAAACTCCCGGCATTCGTCAAGGATTTATTTTCCCAGATGAGAATACATTCATAAACATCACATCTTCATACATTATAGCATGAATATGCATCATACAACACAAATCTCATTTATTTTTGAGAACTTCTTAAAATCATGCAGTTCATGCATCATGACATTGCATACGACTAATACTTTTCCTTTTCAGAAAAAAGTCAATCAAAAGATGATTACCATCTACCTTTACAGTTCCATATCAACACCGGTAACAAGCCAGGAAAATTCTGTGGATGACTGATCGTGGGTTAATATCCGAAACCAAACAGGACAATTATCTACTTGATCATCCTCAGGCAACCCTACACCGGTTCCTTTTCTTTCAGATGTAGTTTTACACGAACTCATCATCAGGCAACCCTACACCGGTTCCTTCTCAATTTTCAGACGAAGTCTTACATGGACTTATCATCAAAGTAACGCTACACCGGTTCCTTTTCTTTCAGAAGAAGTCTTACACAGACTTATCATCAAAGCAACCCTACACCGGTTCCTTTTCTTTCAGAAGAAGTCTTACACGGAGTTATCATTAAAGTAAACCTACACCGGTTCCTTTTCTTTCAGAAGAAGTCTTACACGGACTTATCATCAAAGTAACCCTACACCGGTTCCTTTTCTTTCAGACGAAGTCTTACACGGACTTATCATCAAAGTAACCCTACACCGGTTCCTTTTCTTCCAGAAGAAGTCTTACACGGACTTACCTCAAGATAACCTTACCCCGGTTCCTCCAGAAGTCTTACACGGACTTATCTCAAGGTAACCTTACCCCGGTTCCTCCAGAAGTCTTACACGGACTTATCTCAAGATGACCTTTCCCCGGTTCATCAAGAAGTCTTACATAGACTTATCCCGAAGTAACCTTACCCCGGTTCCTCCAGAAGTCTTACACGGACTTATCTCAAGATGACCTTACCCCGGTTCATCCAGAAGTTTTACACGAACTTATCCTGCAGTAACCTTACCCCGGTTCCTCCAGAAGTCTTACACGGACTTATCTCAAGATGACCTTACCCCGGTTCATCCAGAAGTTTTACACGAACTTATCCTGCAGTAACCTTACTCCGGTTCCTCCAAAAGTCTTACACGGACTTATCTCAAGATGACCTTACCCGGTTCATCCAGAAGTTTTACACGAACTTATCATGCAGTAACCTTACCCCGGTTCCTCCAAAAGTCTTACACGGACTTATCTCAAGATGACCTTACCCCGGTTCATCCAGAAGTTTTACACGAACTTATCCTGCAGTAACCTTACCCCGGTTCCTCCAGAAGTCTTACACGGACTTATCATAAGATAACCTTACCCCGGTTCATCAAGAAGTTTTACACGAACTTACCCTGCAGTAACCTTACCCCGGTTCCTCCAGAAGTCTTACACGGACTTATCTTAAGATAACCTTACCCCGGTTCATCCAGAAGTTTTACACGAACTTACCCCGAAGAAACCCCACACAGGTTCTCTCTTTCCAAATATGCGGTTTTACACGGACTCGTCATCAGAAACCCTACCCAGGTTTTACTTCTTCCAGGATGCAGTTTTACACGGACTCATCATCGAAGTAACCCCATACAGGTTCCCTTCTCAAACTCCAGACATAGTTTTACACGGACTCGTCATCAGTAAACCCTACACAGGTTCCCTTCCCAAACTCCAGACGTAGTTTTACACTGACTCGTTATCAGTAAACCCTACACAGGTTTCCTTCTCAGCTCTAGATGCGGTTTTACACGGACTCGTCATCAAAGTAACCCCACACGGTTTCCTTCTCCCTTTCAGATGCAGTTTTACACGAGCTCATCATCAGTCAACCCTACACAGGTGTCCTTCTTTCCAAGATGCAGCTTTACACGAGCTCAACATCAGGAAACCCTACACAGGTTCCCTCTTTCAACTTACAAAAATTACACCTCCAGATGGCATCTATAAGCCCATCCACCTGTCAACAGTCTCCAGATGGCATCTATAAGCCCATCTCCATAACTATCCATCACCTTTCCAAATGGCATCTATAAGCCCATTCCCGACAAGGTTCTGTCACATCTCCAAATGGCATCTATAAGCCCATCCTCCTATCCACCATCTCTCCAAATGGCATCTGTAAGCCCATTCCCGACATCACATTGTTGATACCTCACTATGTGAGTGCAAATTTCTGGGCACTCTAGTGTTCAATCATCTTCCACCTTCGGATCACGAAAGGCACACAAGCCAATCTACATCCTCAGGTCTAAGAAGATTGAATAGGGGCAACTGTTGTACCCCAAAATTTTCCCTCCCATATTCTTCAAAGTTTTGACAAACATCATCTCAAGTTGCTCAAGTCTACTCAAGGGTTGCACAGTCAAACCATCCTCCTAAGCCAGTCAAAATTAGGGTTTTGGTTCTTGCAAGGAAGTTGAGGTTTTCAAGGGCTCAATCAAGTCCCATGTGCCTATAAACATTGTCAAGCATCTACATGCCAAGTTTCAAGACTCACAGCATCAAGTTACACAGTCAAAAACCCTAATTGCTTCACAGTCAATTACAGGGGCAAAATGGTCATTTGGCAGTCAAAAGTCAAAATTTTTGGTCAACATCTTATTTTGAGGCCACAATTATCATTTGATCAAATCTTGACCATGATTTCACAAGAATGGCTCAAAAATCATCAAGATGTAAAAGTTTTTATTTTTGGACAGTTGAAAAGTCAACTGTAACTTGACCAAGGCATAAATTTTTCATGGTTCATCAGAAAAATCCCATCCAATGCTCATTTTGAAGGGGAGGAAATTTCCTATAACTCATACTCACATTCCAAGTCCAAGAAATGCTCTCACAAAAAGTTATCAATTTCAACATTATAGGTCATTTTCAAAAGTCAACAAAAAGGCATTTTAAGTCAAAGACCATAACTTGAGATTGGTAAATCAAAATGACATGGGACCAAAGGCATTGGTTAGAGGACTTCAAGACCTTTCCAAAATGTCCAAGAACACGTTCATATGATCAAAATTGAGCAAGATATGCATTGGAGAAGTTGGGAAATTTTTGTGAAATGACAAAAGTCAACTATCCTTGAAACTTCAATTTTTGACAAAAGGGCCCACTTTCTTCCACTTGATTCAGCCTTGTCATGCCATACACGTGTCCCATGATCAATTTCAAGATTAAACATTAATTTTTCTATTTTTATTTAATTTTATTTGATTTAATTCATTTTAAATCCATAAAATTCAAATAAAATCAAAAAAAATTAATTCAATAACATCTTTGGATTTAAATGGCTTTCATGTGTCATAATACACCTACCAATTTCGTGCTAGGGCCATTTTAAGCATGAAAATTCAAATTTGAACAAAATAGGAAAATGCTTTAATGGTGGTTATGAATCAAATCCAAAAGCTTAATGGCACAAGGTTAAGGCTCTTAATGTGACTTATTCTCATTCATTACTACATATGCAAGCCTTCCCAACCTCATTCAAAAAACAAAAAAGTGCACAAACGGCCAGAGCAAAGTTCAAAATTTGTCAAAAAAGTGTGAGATCAAAAGGAGTTTTGCAAGCATTTTCAGGCCAAAAGGAGAACGTGACTCTCTTCTTTGCCATACCCTGAAGCTAAAGCAACCCTTGTCACGTCCTAAGGTCCATTATCAAGCACTGTAAGTATTCCCAGGTCCCCCATAATTTCCATGCATTTTTTCTATGTATTTATGTGTAGGTTCACAAGAAAGGTGCATCATACACCTCACACCCAAACACGCCATGTGTCCTTAAGCATGCATCCAAAGGCCATGAACTGATCCCCACCATGTACCCTGGTCAACCTTGTGCATAGGCAAGAAAATAAGTCAACGTGGCTTGAAGGCAAATGGGCCACAACAATGCTAAACAAACTCCCAATTCTGGCCCAAACCCCCCTTGGGTTTGCTCTTTTTTATTTTGTCATTTTATTATTTGCCTTATTTTATTTATTATTCTTTTTTTGATTAACTATTAACATAATTAATATTTTCATAAAAAAACCAAAAAAGAACTAATATTAGTATTATTATTAATTTCATGTTATTTTGTAAATAAATACTAATAAATTGAATTAGTTTTAATTAGGCAACTTTAACCTTTTTTCTTAATAACTAAAATAAATTTAGAATTAGGTTTTTATTAACTTTTAATTTTATTTCCTTTTATTTTATTTCATTAAAAACATAAAAATACAAAAACATTTTTTCTTTTAATAAATTAAGTAATTAGTTTTAATTCCATTTCATTACAAAAAAGGACAAAAAAAATTCAATTCTTTTCTTAAAAGGGTCAAAACCCTTAGGACGTTCCCGATTAAATTTCTTCTCGCGCACATTTATTTATTTCGATTATTTATGTAACTGTCTCCAGATATGTAATAGTTAAATAGGTTTTTACCGCTTTATTTAATTTCTCGTACTTATTTACCAAAACGGGTTTTTGTCTTTGGCGATGTATAGACCCGCGCCTTGTAATAGTTAGAATTTACATTTCTGCAATTTATTTTCCGCACCCCTAACTGTTAAATGCATGAAAGAATGTATGTAAATAAAATCAATCTGTAGCTCACAGATAAAATGTACAAAGACATTAACTGAAAAACAACACACAAAACATATGCCACTTCTAGGGTACGCCTCACTGGTTGCCTCGACGTGGTCATCAAGTATAGGGTGTCTTAGAGGTCGCCCTTCTGTCCAAAATATCCAGTTTCCTCGAAACGGTTGCCTCGGATACAAAGGATCTAGGACATTAGGGTTACTTCTAAGGCGTCCTACCGTTGCTTCGGTGACCACACTGTCCCTTAATCGAATTGACCCGAACACCTCCAACGATGGTGCTACGTACCTCTCAATGGTGGGATAGCACTATCTAAAGGACTCTTACACAGCCTAATTCCTTAGAGTAGGTAGATTCTCTTAAGTACTTGCTCTTTTCAAAACAAACAAAAACTACTTTTCGCACCCCACACTTTCAAAAGTTTTCAAACAAATTTTTCATACACTCTTGAGGACAGATACAAGAGTTACTTAGAAATTTTTCAAACGAAACTTTTTCAAAACCCACACACATTTAAAAAGCAAACATTTTTGAAAACATAAGAGCAAGTACCTAAGAGCCCATGGATAACCATGGATAGAAAGGGTGCTAACACCTTCCCTTTCTATAAATCTACCTCCCGAACCGAGAAACATTCTCGAATAAGGAATTTTGCTGTGCTTTTGTCCTTTCCATGTTGGAGAACATAAAAGACGGTGGAGACTCTTGCTTACCGCGACATTTCACGAAACCAGCTTAAAAAACAGTCAGTTCTATTCCCACCGATCATAGTTAGCACCCTTTCTATCCGTGGTTATCCACAGGCTCTTAGGTACTTGCTCAATTGTTTTCAAAATTGTTTTCTTTGTGCTTGTGGGTTTGAAAAAAAGTTTTTGTTTGAAACTTCGATTTAACTCTTGCTTCTGTCCTCAAGAATGTAATGAAGTGTTTGGAAAACTTTGTTCGAAAAGGAGTGTAAGTGTGAAAAAGGTTTTGTTTTTTTGAAAGAGCAAGTATCTAAGAACCATCTACCTACTCGAAAAAAAGAATCGTTCTATGCTAATGTCCTTTAGGCAATGCTATCACACTATTGATGAGTAGGTAGCACCGTCGTCGGAGTTTAAGGGTCAATTCGAATGAGGGACTTACGGTCACCAGAGCAATGTTAGGATGCCCTAGCGATAACCCTAATGTCTTAGATCATTTATTTGAGGCAACAATATCTGAGGCAACCGTTTCGAGGCGACTATGATCTTTTAGATAGGAGGGCGACCTCTAAGACGACCTATACTCAATGACCGTGTACGACGGCAACCAAGTGGGTGTACCCTAAGAGTCCGCATGTGCGAGTGTGTCGTTTTCAGTTTATTTTTATCTTTGTACTTGTGAAGGGTGATCTAATTTCATTTTAAGATTAACATTCAGTCTTGTCATGCAACCCTATTATCAAACATCTAATAGTTATAATTTGTAGAAATTAAAATGCGGAATTTAAATTACAAGGCGTCGGGTATTTACATCGCCAAAGACAAACCCTTTGAAAAATAAAATAAAGCGAATAAAAATAATTAAATGTCCTATTTAACTATTACAATCCGGAAGCAGGTACATTAATATGGTAAAAATAAATAAAGCGCGCGAGAAATTAAATCGAGTGTGAGATTAGGGTTTTGACCCTTTTTGATTAAAAAAATATCTTTTTTGGTTTTTGTTTTTTATTTTTATTTTAAGAAAGAAATTAAATCCTAAATTAATTACTAAATTAAATTAAATAAATTAATTAATAAAAATGAATTATTTTTGGAGTATTTAATTTTTTAAGAAAGAAAATAAAATAATTAATTAGTGGTTAAAACCTAATTAAGTCTAATCAATTTTAATTATTTACAAAAATAAGTTAGAGTTTTCTAAAATTAAAAACCTAATTAATTAATAAATTTATTAAGAAAAATAAAAGATTAAAATTTGATTTGAAATAAAAATATTTTTTGTGGTTTTATTTAATAAAAAGGAAATTTTGTGATTGGTTAGAAATAAAAAATAATAATAAAATAATTAATAAAACAAAATAAGTGAAATAGAAGAGAGAGAGGGGTTTGGGCCTGTTTTGTGGTGCTGGAAGCAGTTTTGGTTGGCCCATTAGAAGCTGGCCCCTTTGACTTTTGGATCTTGTGTACATGTATTGACTGAGTCCATGGTGCTCCTTTAATATTTGATCACCAGATCTGGCCACCTGTGCATCTGGCACGTTGAGGAGTGAGGGAGTATGATAGTCATCATATGGGCGTGTGGATTAGATTTCCTGAAAAATAACAAGAAAATGCAAATTGCTGGAGGCAGGATCGAACCCCTGACCTCCAGCCTTGAGATGCCTTAAGCGCTGAGGTGTCTACCACTGGGCTGCGTTGTTTCATTTGTTATAATAATAATAACATAATGTAATATATGAAAACAAAATCAATTGCCAGAAATACAAAAAAAAGAGTGCGCGTCATTTGAATGGTCCAATGATGGCGTGACACGCCTTCATCTCCTTCATTGAACCGTTGCTAAAAGTTCCAGGGCCTATACCTACGGACAGAGGTCCATCACTACAAACCAGGCATCTCTAAAATCCTGTACGCTATGGAAATGTATTCTAAAACCATGGTTGAGTTCGTCTCAACCAGCTGGTCACAACCATAGCCATTATTATGGCCAATTGTATCTGAAAATAAAAGCCCCAAAAACAAGGACGAAACCCTAGCAATGGTGGATCTTCATATTGGTCAGATAAATGAAATTGGTTAATGTCAAAAGCTTGCAAATGGCATGGTGATTACAAATATGCAATTATTTCATTATAACAATGCCTAATTTCTGAGATACAAAATCAAGTACAAGGCTGCCTCGCGTGAGACTTACAGTGCTATGGGAAGCTAGAAAACACGTGGTTCAGATTGGTTTCGCTTCTGGAGATGGCCAGGAAGAGATTGAGACAAGTCTCAAGTCTTGAAAACGCTTCTAGACCTGATTTCGATCTCCCACTTTTTTTGTGTTTTTGCCAATTTTTGCTCTACCTCTCTCAGCCCTTTCCAACCCTTATTTTCGTCCCTTATGCTTGCTTATGTATTGTGTAGTGTATTAGGGTAACAAATATGGACTAAATCTTCCCATATCAATGCATATGAGTTTGATTTGATCTTCACTTTAAACCTTTCCAAATTTGATTCCATTCAATCTTTTTGCACATGATTTGCTTTGGTACGAGTTTGGAGATATGCTAGCTGTCCATTGAAGCCTATAATCAATAAAAAATCTTTGGTTATCAATTTTTTTGATTTTATGTGATTTAATTTGATTTAAAATGAATAAATTCAAACAAAAATCAAATTAAATAATAAAAAAGATATATGGAGACATGGCTGAATCTAGGGAACGTGAACAATTATGCAAACTCAAATCAAGTGGAAAAGAATGGGCCCATTTGACAAAATTTGAAGTTTTGGGGGTAGTTGACTTTTGGCAATTTTGCAAAAAAGTCCAACTTCAACAATGCATAACTTCTTCAATTTTGAACTTTTGGAAGTGTTCTTGGACTTTTTAGAAATATTGAGATGTCCTATAACCAACCCTTTTTGTCTCATCTCATGTTGATATTCCATGCTCAAGTTATAAGCTTTGTCATAAAAGGTGTTTTTGTTGACTTTCAAAAATGACCTATAATGTCCAAATTCATAACTCCTTGTGAGTGAATTTTTTGATCTTGGGGTATGAAGATGGATTGTTGGAAATTGCATCCTCTTCAAAATGAGCTTTGGATGGGTCATTTCTCATAAAGTATGAGAAAGTTATGCTTGGTCAAAGTTGAGTTGACTTTTCCTACAAAACCCTAATTTAGCAACTTTTGAGTCTTGATGAATTTTGAGCAATTCTTGATGAATCATGATCAACCCTTGATCAAATGATTAAATATCCTTCAAAATGAGAATGTTGACAAAAAATCTTAAAGTTTGACTGTATGTAGGTCACAGTTGACTTTTGCCCTAGCACAAACGATTTTTGGACCTTTGAGCAATTGACTGAGCAAAATTCCTCTGCAAGGCTTGAAACTTGACATGGATGATCTTGAAAACATATTAGGATATTGGGGAGAATTTGAGGTCATTTGGACTCAAGGATCTTGATGCAACACAAAACCCTAATTTAGGGTAGACTGCCTTAGGAGATAACTTGTCTGACCAATTCTTGAGCAACCTTGAGCAATTTGAAGATTTTTCTTGTAATGTTTTGTGGAATATGAGAGGGAAAATTTTGGGGTATAACACTCCGATACTCATGCCGCCAGTGGAAGGAAGGCCACTAATCATGTACCTAACTGTGTTGGAGAGCTCAATGTTGCATCCTCGGTCAGCATGACGAGACGGGGAAGAAGGAGCAGGCTATTTACTACTTGAGTAAGAAAGTTTACGGAATGTGAATCAAGATACTCATTGTTGGAAAAGACTTGTTGTGCGCTTTCTTGGGCCGCCAAACGTTTGAGGCAATACATGTTAACTCACACCACCTACTTGATATCCAAAATGGATCCAATCAAGTACATTTTTGAGAAGCCAACTCTTACAGGCAAGGTAGCCCGTTGGCAGATGATACTCACCGAATATGATATCCAATACACTACTCAAAAAGCAATTAAGGGTAGTGTACTGGTCGACCAACTTGCTCATCAATCCATGAACTATTATGAACCGATGAAGTTTGATTTTCTAGACGAGGAAATTGTGTATATTCGGGATTGTAACATACCAGGCCTAGACGAAGGACCCGAGCCAGGATCACGTTGAATGCTTGTTTTTGATGGTGCCTCTAATGCCACGGCTAACGTTGTCGGAGCTATTATCACTTCCCCTGAAGGATACCATATTCCTTTCACGGCTCGCATTTGTTTCGATTGCACTAACAACATGGCCGAATATGAGGCTTGCATTTATGGCATTGAAGCAGCGATCGACCTGCGCATCAAATTTTTGAAAGTTTACGGGGATTCCAATCTTGTTATCATCCAGATTAATGGAGATTGGGAGACTCGCCATCAGAACCTAATTCCCTATCGTGAGCATGTTATGAAGCTGATTCTGTACTTCGAAGAGATCACATTTGAACACATTCCCAAAGAAGACAACAATCTAGCTGATGCACTGGAAACTTTGTCCTCCATGTTCAAGGTTAAGTGGGCTAATGAGGCACCTTCCATTACTATCAGAAGTTTGAGTGAGCCAGCTTTCTGTTTTGAGGCCAGTTTGGAACCAGATGGTAACCCTTGGTTTTATGATGTTAAGCAATATCTAGAAACACAAGAGTACCCGGAAGAGGCATCCATCACAAATAAGAAGTTCTTGAGGAGATTTTCAGCCAAGTTCTTTCTCAGTGGTGGTGTGTTGTACATAAGGCATCATGACGGTTTACTGCTCAGATGCGTTGACAAGAAAGAAGCAGCTAGAATCATTGAGGAGATACATGAAGGTGACTTTGGGACCTATTCCAACGGGCATACCATGGCTAAAAAGATTTTGAGAGCAGGTTATTATTGGTCCACATGGAGACTGACTGTCACAATCATGCGCGGGTTTGCCACAAATGTCAAGTTTATGCTGACAAGGTGAATGTGCCGCCAGTACCTTTGAATGTCTTGACTTCCCCTTGGTCGTTTGCAATCTGGGGAATTGATATGATCGGCAAAATTGAACTGACTGCGTCAAACGGGCACCGTTTCATTCTGGTCGCCATCGATTATTTTACGAAATGGGTCGAAGCTGCATCCTATGCCAATGTCACCAAACAAGTGATAACTCGGTTCATTAAGCATAATATTATCTGTCGTTACGGGGTGCCCGAGAAGATCATTACCGATAATGGGTCTAATTTGAACAACAAGATGATGAAGGAGCTTTGTGAGTCTTTCAAAATCAAGCATCATAACTCTTCTCCATATAGACCAAATATGAACTGTGCTGTCGAAGCGGCCAATAAGAATATCAAGAAAATTATGCAGAAAATGGTGGTAACCTATAAGGATTGGCATGAGATGTTGCCTTTTGCTTTGCATGGTTATCGCACCACTGTGCGTACTTCGACTGGGGCAACCCCATTTTCATTGGTCTACAACATGGAAGCAGTACTGCCGGTAGAGGTTGAGATTCCTTCTCTTAGGGTCATGAGAGATGTTGAGCTGGATTAAAGTGAATGGGTACATAATCGGCTAGATCAGTTGGAACTTATTGATGAGAAGAGGTTGACGGTTATATGTCACGGTCAGGTATATCAGCAAAGGATGAGGAAATCTTTTGACAAGAGGGTGGGGCCTCAGTGTTACAAACCAGACGACCTTGTGCTCAAGAGGATAATTCTTCCCCAGGGAGATCCCAGGGGCAAGTGGGTTCTAACTTATGAAGGTCCTTTCATGGTCAGAAAAGTTTTCTCTGGAGGAGCGATGATGCTTACGACTATGGATGGAGAGTACTTCCCTCTCCCTGTGAATGCTGACGTAGTTAAAAAATACTTTGCATAAAAATTAAAAAAAAATAATGAAAACCCGCTAAACTGAAAACCCGAAAGGGCGGTTTAGGAAAAAAGAGGGTGTCCTGGTGAATCGAAAACCAAAAAGGGCGATTCAGGCAAAAGTTAGGAACTTAAAGCAAATGACTACATTCAGCATGAGATCCTTTTTTGCTTTCCTTCGTTCCGTCACCTGACATAAGCTCGAAGCTAATCCAAGAATGATTTGTCTGAAAGCAGGAAGATGAGAGTCATCAGAGTCATAGCAGAGTCGGGACTTGATGGATATTCACATTCACATTGCCATCTGTAAACACTTGTTTGTTTTAATTTTGCAATTTCTTGTTTCCCAATGTAAATGCCTTTTTCGCAGGCAGATTTCTCAAAATCAATAGAATATCTTCTTTCAAGTATATGTATGCTTTTCTTTTCTTTTTTATTTTGTTTGCAAAAACGTCCAATATTTTTGATAAGCATGTGCATATAAACTTCGCGGACCTTACACGAAAATGGTAATACAAGTTATGGTTGGTCGATCGCTTGAAATGCGGATAACAAACACAACTTCCGTTGTGCAAGGGGCACGTTTGTTTCTCTGTTTGGTGGACTTCTCTTTCACTCTTTTAGGCATTTTTGCCTTGCGGTTTTGTTTCACAGCTCCGGGCCATTGTTAACAATCATGGGTCAGGGTAATGTCGAGGTTACGACAGGTCAGTGGGACCGGTGAACCTGGTTGGAGATACTTCTTCCCCATAATGGCTTTTATTACGTTTCTTTACCATGATTTCATGTGTCATCTTGATTGATTGTTTTAAGCGTTGTCTGCATATAGGATTTTGTTTATAGCTGAATGTCAATCTTGATGCGTTGAATTTTTTTTCTTTTCCTAAAAAGTTCTTTTTACAAAATCACTCTTTAATTGTTTTCCTGGAATTTTGATACCAGTTGTGCCAATTCTTTTGCATGACCCAGAATTTGGAGGAGGAAGTTTAGCTGAAAACCGATGACTGTAGTGGTATGCTTTTGAGTAGAACCCTGTTGACGATGTACATGCATTATTTCAATCCCCAAACACTGGAGATATAAGGGAGTTAGACCCTCGTTAACCCCTCTGAGCCTTCGAAGTAGGAGTTTTCTTTCTGTTCGAAAACCTTCTTTTTCAACCAGGGGCAGGGTAGATGTTCATTTGATTTGCTCAAGCATTCAAAATTCAGAAGGAATGTCCCCTCTGAGGATCACTGCATTTTATCTTTCCAAACCATGATTTTTAGTTCCTCACAAAATCCTGAGGTCAATCGATACAATAATGGCTATCCTTCGCCGACCGAGGAATGAGGCATTTGTTTTCTTCAAAAAAAAGAGAAAGAATAAAAAAGTTCAAAGACCTAAAGTCACATTGACTTGTTCAAAGCAGAATGCATGAATAAGAAAGAAACAAAAAGCCCCGCTAAGTCGAAACTTGAAAACAAGTCGCTTAGGCACAAGTTAGGGCATCCCGCTGGACTCCCAAAATGGAGATTCAAAAGATTTTGTCCAGGCAAAAGTTAGGGAAAAGAGAGCCTAAAAGGCCGAAAAATATATATTCAATAAAACATTCATCAAAAAGAAGAGGAACAATAATATCAACAACAAAAGAAGCAGAAGTTGAGCGACAATCACGTTGGAGGATTTGTCGTGATCACTCAGCCATTATAAATCCTTTTGAAAGGTGAACGCTTGTGAAAGTCAACTGAAGTTAGGATAGGAGAATATCACGAAGGGGGTGGGCACCAAATAACTTGAGCCTTGAAAAACCTTTTTTTCAAAAGAACCTCGAACCAGGCCACATTACAACCTTTAATAGTCCTAACTGAAACATGGGTTTAACTCGAAAGCATACTACAATAGGATAACATTTCCTAAACTCCCCAAATATGTATTGCATAGCTGTGTTGGTATCTTATCGCTCGCATTTTAACTCGTTTTTCAAAAAGGGGAAAGAAAAGTTTCAAAACCTTTTTGCACTATAGCCAATGATTCATTCACAACAGAGAGATGCGATACTTTGTTAAGTTCTTCAAGGTTTAAATAATCATCGCATCAGGTCTATCATTCTCAATAAACATTTTTCTGTATGCAAAACAGCTGTTTGACATCAACAAAAAAAGTTTACACGTTGAATACCTGTAAAGAGCTTAATGATGGTCAAAATGGAAAGTTCGGCTTTCTTCTTCTGTTTATCCCCTGTGAAGTTTCGCTTCCCCAGTGAAATTTCCTTTCCCCGGTAAAGTTTCTTTTCAGCAGCAAAGTTTTATTACTCCAGGGATTTTCTTTCAGAAAGTTTTGTCCTAAGACTTCAAGGTTGGGATATGTTGCTTATCCCCAGTAAAGTCGTTAAGCAAGAACCCACATTCTGAAGAAGTTTCAACTCCCCTTTCAGATTTGCCAGCCGGGATCCCTCGCTTTGATCTCTCAGTTCTCAGCCGACCTGTTGACCCGGGCATCCTTTGTTAAGGATCTCCTTTTGTTTCCCAGTAGAGTTTTAATACCGTGTGACTATCTGCAGGATTCACCCTTTGGTTGCATTCCAAGAGAATATCTCTCCAGAAAGTTAATTTTCAGCAGAGTTCCATCTCTCCAGTGAAGTCCCACCTCTTCAGCAGAGTTTTGTTCCCCCAACAAAAGGGTTTTCGTCCTTTTCCGGAAGTTGCAGCGTCGACCTAATCTTCCGTAGGAATTCACAATTTATATTTGCAGCTCCTCTCTTTGTTTGTGGCCCGTTTCTGCTGGTTGCTTGTTTGTTTCTCCGCGAAGCTCTATCCCTTCGAGGGTCCCTCTCTAGCGGTCCCCCGCATTTTCTCCTCTCCTTTGGATTTTGCAATTTATTTTTTGCAAGTCATGTCAGATTCAGACTTCTTGGTTTTTGGCTTCTCAATTGGCCATTCTCCAGTGAGACTTTTTAAACATGCATCATTACATTGCATCTACCAAAACGCGTAGCATTTCCATTATATGGAGTATTGCGCTATAAAAAAGAATTCCAACATGCATCAGAACATAAGCCATTATTATTTCTGTCATCCCCAGTGATTTGCTAACACTTCGGATTTAATCCCCAGCGAGGTCTTCGTCCTCATAATCTCAGTTTCCTCCCTATACCAATATCCTTTTGACGTCAGTCATTTGTTGTTTGAGTGTCTACTTTTGACTATAGCTGCTCAGTTTCACCCTGATGTGGTCTTCTCGGGTTTAGTCTTTACTACTCTCTCTGGTTCGTTCCAATAGCTACTGGTGCACCTTTTCGAATACCAGTTTTGCCCTGATATTCGCTTTCGGCAGGTTTTTAGGTGTACGCCCTAATCTCCTCGCTTTAGGTCGAGTTTCGCCTCGTCGCCTGTGTATGAAATCCAGTTTCGTCCTGGTACTCATCTAGTTTAGTTTCGTCTAACTAGTTGTTGAGTCGAGCTTCGTCTCGTTTTTGCTTTCCTACCATGGACTCTTTGACGGTGTTCGTTTACCGAGTGTAGTGTTCGTACTGCGTCCTTGGTTTGAAATCAGTCTCCTTTGTTCCTTGGATTCTCCTATCAGTTTTTTCACTATTTATCCATTGATTTGAGACCAGCAGGTGCTCTGAGAAACATGCACTCTCATCACTTCGCTTTGGGTCGAGTTTCGCCTCATTACCCGTGCGTGAAATCCAGTTTCGTCCTGGTACTCACGGAGTTTAGTTTCGTCTAACTGGTCTTTGAGTCGAGTTTCGTCTCGCTTTTGTTCCTCATTTCTGAGATTCTTTCAGTTCCTTCATACTGTCTATCTTAGTTGAGATTAGCAAGTGTTCCTAGAATCACGCACTCTAGCCACTTTGCCTTGGGTCGAGCTCCGAGTTTCGTCTCCTCACCCGCGTACATTTTCTATTACAGAGCTTAGTCTTGTCTACACTCTGTCGGTTGAGTTCTGCCTCACCCCTCCCTTTTGAAGCCCAGTTTTGCCCTGGCACGTTTGTCTGGAAGTTTAATTGCGCCTACTCTTCTTTTGTTTTTGTTCTGTTTTAACCCGCGTTATAGCTTCATTCTGACGCATGTCTTGGGAGTTTTGTCTCCATTTCTTTCAAGAGTGTAAATTTTCGAGTTCTTTCGTATTCAAACATCATCAACCCTGAACGCTCAAAAGTTATCACTTTTCTCACTTATCATGTTGAAGATATTTGAATAGGGGCAGCTGTTGCACCCCAAAATTTACCCTCTTGATTCAGGCTTATGTTTCATCATGAACATCATAGTGCATTGCATTCATAAATTGTGATAGGATCAAAGTTATTTGGTTACCAAGTCTTCCTCAGGCCTTGAAGGTTATTTTGCATAGACAAGTTGCTCAAGAAATATCCTACCATCCAAATCTCTGGATCATTTGAGCTTAAAGGTTGTGGCATATCTCAAGATGTTTACCCATCTCTTTGGATTCATCAGCCAAATTAGGGTCTGCTTGAGAAAGATTGTTGGCCAATGTACAAGTCTTGATTTTGGGAGCTACAACATTTCTTTGATATTTGAAAGGTCTTTGTACAAGAAATTGGTCAAGATGCCCAGAGGATTTGAAGTTTTGAAGATGATTCATCAGTCTCCTAATGTGTTGACCAAAATTAGGGTTTGGGATTTGATTAAGATTTCTTGAGAATTTTGAAGTGAAACTTTGCACATGTCCTTTATATGTTTGTAAGATCATATGTTTGAAGTTTTTATCATCAATTTTGAAGAGAAGTGGATCAATTGATTCAGAGGGGCAAAATGGTCATTTTCGCCCAAATCAATCAAAATCAAGGTTGACCCAGTGAATTCTTGGCCAACTATCAATCCAAGTATTTACTTTTCATATTTCAAGTCCATTTTGGTCATTGGATTAAAGAGATTGAAGTTTGGATTGAAACTTGTTCTTGAAGAAACTCTAAAAGTTTCTAATTTTGGAAAATAAGGACTTAATTTCAAAAAATCATATTTTATTCATCCTTGATCAAGAAGATGCAAATGAAATATTCTTGGAAAGCTAAGAGAATGATATTTCACCTCCTTTTGGTCTCATGTCCATATTGATAAGGAATCGAGAGTTATGGCCTTTTAAAGTTACAAGATTATAGGTCATTTTTGAAATTTGGTGAATTTCAAGCCAAATTTTGAAAACCTTAATGGATTAGTTTGCAAAAACTATAAACTAAGGGTTTGTAGATCTTTTCAATACCTTTCTAAATTGTGTTCATTTGTGCCAAAATTCACAAGTATGAGCAAGTTATGGGTTTTGGAAATTTGAGGCATTTCATTGAAATTTGGCAAATGTGCAAAATGGCCATTTCTTGCAAACTCAAGTTTTAGCCATTCTTCTTGCTTCTAATCAAGCCCATTGGTAATTTGTGACATGCTGAAGCCCATCATGCTCACTATTTCGTGCCCCATATGGTATTGCACATGTTGGAATCAAAAAATGCAAAACTTGCTCAAAATGGCCAAATCACCAACACTCTCTCATTTCAAATGATCATGGGCTGGCCTTTTTAGCATGCGTTACTGACTTCATTTGGCTCACAAAAAGCATAAAAGGCAGAAGAATGCGCGAGCAAAAGGGATGATTCACTATGCACCTCATTTTTGGCCAAAATTCCCAATCCTACCCTCCAACGGAATTAAGGACAAACTTCCACTTCTAACCTTCTCTACAAGCTCTATATAAGTGAAAGCAAGCAAAGAGAGAGGAAGGGAACACGCCATTTGCAAGAAGTCCAGATCTGAATTTTTTCTTCCTCTTATGCAATCTTGTTCGATTCTCTCATTTCCTTGGTGCTTTCTTCAAAATTCTTGTGGATTCTGCTTCAGCAAAGCAAGTAGATCAAGCTAGCACCCTTGGATTGCAACTGGAGTGAAGGAGACAGTAGATCCATTTTTTCTCAAAGGTTTGAATTCTTAACTTTGAATTCTGATTTCTAGCCATGCTTCGTGTGATTTAAGTTCATAATCATGTTGTTTGAAGTCTATGGAATGATTCTGAAGCTTTACACCGTTTAAATCGATGAATTATGCATGTTTGAATGTTCTGAAACTCACGATTCAGAAGGTTTTTGTTCATGTTCATGACTTGATTGTGGATAATGTGGTTGATGATTTGATTTGATTTGAATTGCTATGAGTTCCTTGCCATGCCAGCTTTAATTTGCTTTTGATTTCATGAAAAATGATGCAAAATTGAGCGAGTTACATTGATCTGAAAGTGAGCCCTAAGCCTGAGAAGATGCGCGCGTTTTTGGATGTCTAGAGGTTGAAGATGATGTGGTGGCACATCCTGATTGGTCTATTTGAATCTTTGGATTATTTGAATTTTTATTTTATATATTGATTTCTATGATTTATTTTCTTGCTCAAAAATGCTTGGAAAATTCTGGAAAAATTATCATAAATTCAAAATAATATTTATGACTTTGTGTATTTTTTTGATATTTTTTTGGAATTATTTAATTGGTTGGAAAAATTGTTAGGTTTGATTAATTAATTGATCAAAGATAATTTTTATTTTAATAGTTCCTTTGACCTAAAAAATCCACAAAAATTATTTGAGACTCCTAAAATAATGTGAAAATTGATTCTGACTTTGGTTCATCATATTTCTTATTTTTGATTAAAAATTTAATTTCAAAAGATATTTGTAATATTTGTTTGTTCTTTTTTATTTTTAATACTTCTATTAATTCAAAAATTCCAAAAAAAAAATCATGTAGTCTTGTTTTTAATCATAGAATCTGATCATATTTTTGTTTTGCCTTTTTTGTGATTTTTGGTTATGATTTGTATTTTCTTGCCTTTAAATAATAATTTCATTATTAATTGTTTGTCTTTTTTGTTTTTTAATATTTTCCTTTTATCCAAAAAATCACAAAAATTCAGGGATGTATGTTTTTATCCCTAATATTTGAATATAATTTTGTTTGGCCATTTTTCTGACTTTTTGATTTAAATATTATTTTAATATGTGAATATTTGTTAATTACATACATATTTGAATATTAATTTCTTTCTTGACCTTTTCTTAATTCAAAAAATATGAAAAAATGTATATTCTGACATTTAGGGGTTCTTGATATTTTGCATGACTTTGGTTTGATTTGTTTTGGTTTTGATCTTATTTAATCAATATTTGAGATAAAAAGTCAAAAATTAGGGTTTTGTTGCTTATGATGCAAGTTTATTTTCAAAATTCATTTTGCCTTGGTTTTTCTTGGGATGCAGGTCTTGATCATGGTTCATGAATGTATTGGAAATTTAAAAATCATTTTTCTTGAATTTTTTGACTTGGTTTTGGCATTTTTCCACAAATAATTTTGAAAACTTGTCTAGTTTGGTGTTTTTGCTAACTAGTCTTAAGCTTTGCACTTCATTTGGCCTCTTCCTCAAACATTCATGAACTTAGGGCTTGCATTCTGACTTCTAAACACTTCCAAGATGTTGAGATATTTTTGGTTTGAATTATGGATCCTTGTTTCTTTTTTTGGTGTAATTTTAAAGTGAAGGTACCCAATCATGTTTGTATGACTTGTTGCAATTTGTTTGTTGGCCAATGAACTTGAGTGAGGCCTATAATTGGGAACCTAATGATCATGTTGGTTCTGACTCGTCCATGTTAGCTCAGGCCATTCCACTTAGAAGCCTCATGTTTGAATATTTTGAACCATCTAATGCATTATGTAGGTTTCATTTCCTATTGTATTCATGAAGTTGTGATGGAATTAATTATGCATAATTGAAATATGTTTGCTACTGACCTCCATGGTTCTTGTTCATATTATTTTCAAGCTCTTATGATCCTTGATTGACACTCAATTGTCAATTCAACATGGTGATAGGAAAGAGCAACATTCCTTTGATTCTTGTTGACCTAATTTGTGCATATGCTTGTTTCTTCTTGTTCATCATGTCTAAAGCCATCCTGTTTGTTCTCAATTTTCCCCCTTATGGAATACTAACTTGGTTGCTGAATGTGCGAGGTACTCTAAGAAAGTTGCCATTTCTAGCTTGAGGCTTCTTGTGTTTCACTTTATTTGTGAAATACAATCTATTATACTGGCATTGTTTTTTTGTGCTTGGCATGCTTGATGGTTTATGCAGGATACACATACCTATGATTGTGAATGCCATACATTGCCCTTGGGACTTGTTCATATCTGATAAATTCCTGACTCAATTTGTTTACTGATGCCAGCTTGCTTGAAGTTTCTCTGGGTTTCTTTTATTCCTGCTTGATTGCTATAAATAGTTATCTGTTTGGTATTGTACTACCTCCTTTCTCCCATTTTCATTTTGCATAATTCTCTGATTGCATGATGGGATCTCTGTTGCTGATATATGTCAGGAGACCCTCTGGTTTTTTTATCTAATGCATGTGTTGTGATTGTTGATCGATGAGTCACTCAATTTAGACATTGAGATCACGACTTCGCTCTCATTACATGTTACCTATAGGATGTTTATTGCTTTTCATCTTTATTTGTTGATCGATGAGTCACTCAATTTAGACATTGAGATCACGACTTCGCTCTCATTGCATATTCCCTGTAGGATGTTTATTGCTTTTCATCTTTATTTGTTGATCGATGAGTCACTCAATTTATACATTGAGATCACGACTTCGCTCTCATTGCATGTTCCCTATAGGATAGTTTTGTTAAGCTTTCTTTGACATGCTGTTTAAGATAGGAATCCATGTATGCTAACATAGGGTAGGATTTTCCTTTATCCTCAACCTTAGGGTCAACCATTGTATGATAACACTAGGGATAGTGCTAGGCTAGTTTCCCTTAGTTGTTTTCTTTCTTTCTTTGCATCCTGCATCTTAAAACAAAAACTTGTTTCTTGGCAAATCATAAGACATTTCTAATGAACTTAAATTCTTCTTCAAAGTAAAAGATACAAACCAATCTTACTTTATTTGTGTTACCTTGAAGCCGATGTTTCGCCATCGCGCATGTTTGATTATCTAGCTTTGATCCTTAATATCATTGTTAGGTGCGATGTTTTGTCATCTGTCTTATTGATGTTTTGCCATCTCTACCATGATATCTTTGTTATCTCTTTGTCAATGTTTCGTCATCGCACATTTGCTTGAAGCCGATGTTTCGCCATCACACATGTTTGTTATCCTACTTTGATTCACAATATCATTGTTAGGTGTGATGTTTTGTCATCCGTTTTATTGATGTCTCGCCATCTTTGCTATGACTTTGTTATCTTTTAGCCGATGTTTCACCATCGCACATTTGTTTGAAGCTGATGTTTCGCCATCGCGCATGTTTGATTATCTAGCTTTGATCCTCAATATCACTGTTAGGTGTGCTATTTTACCATTTGATGTTTCACCATCTTTGACATGTCACCATGTTATTATTTAGTCGATGTCTGACCACCTCTTTTGTTTGTTGTTTCTTTCGATGTTTTACCATCTTGATTGTTTTCGTTTGCCTTAATTAAAAAACACAAACCAACCAAAACACATAAGCCGAACTACGGCTGCTCTAATTCCTTAAAAGGGATACGTAGGCATTGGGGTAGGGCCCAACCGAGCATAACTTTTATTTTCCCTACATTATTTTCTTTTTCTTTTGCATGCATTCCCTTTTCAGTATTAAGCCATAGACATAGGATTTGACCACACCCATTTAGATTAGACAACAAGAGTGGATATCATAGAGTACTACGGGCGCGTGGGGTTCTAACATCTTCCCCTCGCGTAACAGACTCCCTTACTTGATCTCTCGGTCGAAAGATCGTGATTTCTCCCTTTTCAGGTTTTCTCGATGTTTACCTTTCCCTCTCGATGGGATAAAAGACGTTCGGTGGCGACTTCATTGTTCGATGATTTTCAGCCGGGTGGTTTCAGTGGGGTGGACAATAGTACAAGGGAGATTTTGAAGGGGATCATTGCTTTTGAGGAGAGTCAACTTCCTTTTAAGTACCTTGGTGTACCTTTAACAAGCAAGAAGCTCACTATTTACCACTACACACCTCTTGTTGACAGGATTATGGGGAGAACTAAGAATTGGACCACAAAGATGCTTAGTTATGCTGGGAGAATCTAGCTAGTCAAAAGCATTTGTTTTTCCATGGTTGAGTATTGGATGCAATGCTCCACAATACCTAAGCATACGATAAAGAAAATAGATGATATTTGCAGGTCTTTTATCTGGACAGGTGGGCATGAGATTAGCAGGAAAAGTCATGTTTCCTGGAAAAAAGTTTACAGCCCAAAAAGACAAGGTGGCCTCGATATAATTGATTTGGAGACCTGGAACACAATGACAATGATGAAGTGCCTGTGGAACTTTATGCAGGAAATCTGATAACATGTGGTTTAAATGGATCCACACCTATTATCTAAAAGGTGGAAATGTGATGGATACTAAAACTAACAACAATATATCTTGGATCATCAAGAACATATTGAAGTAAAGGGAAAACATAGTCCAGGTTTAACATATGTGGGGCAACTTATTGAGTAAGCAAAGATTTAGTATAAAAGATGTTTATGTAGAGCTGATTTATAATAATATGAGAGTTCCTTGGAGGAACTTACTCAAGTGCAATAGAGTTAGTCCAAGAGCCATAATGAATCTTTGGCTAGCTTGTCATGGAAAGCTTGCTACAAAGAATAGACCGCTTCGGTTTGGTATACTGTAGGACAATAGATGCAGTCTTCATTTGCATATGGAGGAAACGATCAATCATTTATTTTTTGGTTGTAGGAACTCTATAGGCATATGGAAGGAAACTCTCCATTAGATGGATGTTATTTGTAACACCCCAGTTTCAATTATTTGATTTATTTAAATTTGGGAAAATTATTTTATTAGAATTAATAAAATAAAAAGGAATTATTTATTTTGAAATATGGAGGAAAATAAAAGAAATAAGAAAATGCTGAGTTTTTAAGTTATTGGGCTTGGATGTTGTTAGTAAAGAGTGGGGGTGCAAAAGAAATAAAGTTATGTTTTGGAACTTAAGCTATTTTCTCATTATTCACGATAACACAGAATTTGGGATTTTGGGAAGTAGAGCTCTGAAGGTACGAAGAACGAAGAACATCGCTCAAAAAGTTCAAAGCTGCTAATTGATAAGGTAAGGGGGGCTATTACTCGATTTACTTTTGCTTATGGGTTTAGGTACGGTTAATTTGGGTAATCGTAGGGAAAAACCCCAATTGTTAGATGTTATTAGGGATCGATACCCTTAGGATTGAACTTTGTTAAAGGAGGTTTAGGTTCCCAATTTTATGAAATCAATTAACGATTTTAGGTTCCTAATGGTGGATTGGAAGTATATCTGCATGATCGTGAATTTACCTTAGAAGTTATAGGGATAACCTCAATGTTAGTAGATTTCCCCAAAAAAGACGATTAATCTCGATTAAGGTGACTATGATGATTGTTGGTAATTAGGAAATTGATGTTTTGTTTTGAGTTATACAAACTCGATGTCGTTAGGTACCGAAATGCGCGTTTTGGCTGGCATTTTCCCGCGTTTTGGCTGCTGTTTCTGAGCTGCTGCAGGTACAGGAAAACTCTGTACGCGCTCAGCAACACGGGCCGTGTTGCACAACACGGGCCGTGTTGCACAACACGGGCACCCGTGTTGCTCTTCTGTGTTGGTAAAAGTAATGTGTTTTTTGGACACATTACAACACGGGCCGTGTTGCACAACACGGGCACCCGTGTTGATCCCCCTGTATTGATAAGGATAATGTGTTTTTTTTCTGGATATGTTACAACACGGGCCGTGTTGCACAACACGGGCACCCGTGTTGATGCTGCTGTGTTGATTTTCTGAATTTTGTTTTCTGTGCTTTATTGTGGATTTTATTGTCATGCTTTTGGATGATGTTATCAAGCATGAATTATGATATGACTTGATATGATTGATGTTTAAATAGTATGCTGAGTGATTACATGCTATCCATATCCTGTTGTGATTGATGTTGTAGATTGTTGCATGATATGTCGATTGATGTTAATAGTATGCTGAGTGTTACATACTTTACATATCATGTTGCATTTGTTAATTCCCATTGTGTGGAATTAACATGGTGGCCAATATACGTGTCCGCGATTTAATGGAACGTTGAGGTGGTAGCCGTGTCCGCGATATAATGGAACGTTGAGGTGGTAGCCGTGTCCGCGATATAATGGAACGGTGAGTTATCCGTGACCCGAGATTTAATGGGGCGGTAAAGTGGTACCACATGCATGGGTGTGTTGCATTACCTTGAATATAACATGAATGGATGATTTTTCCAATGTTGTAATTGATTGTTTGTATGCACGTATGGTTGCTAAACTGTTGACGATGTTTGATGTTAATTGCAAATATGAAAAGTAATATATTATGGGTATATGAATTGTAAAGGTTTTTGTAAACTATGAAATGTGCTAATTGTTGGGTGATGCTTATGGTTTCCTGAATTGATTGTTATGAACGTATAATCAAATGTAGAATTGAGATGCTCACCCTTACTGTTGAATATTTCAGATTGAGGAGCTTCGTTCAGGTGCTTGGCGAAGGCTTGTCGTTTCTAGTTTATTTTCGTTTTAGTATTGTCCGGGTCATGCTCTGATAGTTGTAACTCCGGGAACGTCTGTTTTGTCGAGCTGTTTTAGTCAGACTCGTTTAATTCTTTATGTTTTGTTATAATATGATGTTGACATTTTCCAGGTGTTAATCCCTGATGATTTTGGAAATATTATAACATTGATTTTATTAATTAAATTATTCCGCTGTGTGAACATGTATGAGTTACTACTACGTTATGCATGACAAGAATTTGTTTTATTAAAAGAGAATTCTAGCATCCTCGATTATACATGTACTCTGAAATTATGATTTTAATATTTGCGAAAATTTGTTCGGGGTTTTAGAGGGTGTTACATTATTCATGAACCTAAAGAGTGGGATGATGAAATCATGTGGATAACCCGTCATACTAGAGGAAAAGGATGGAACGCTTCAATCATAAGACTTGCCATAACTGAGACTATATATGGAGTGTGACAACATAGGAATGATATGATTTTTGATAGGAATGTAAATAACACAAATATAGCTAGAAAATTATAGATAATATTGTTTATATAGGGTGGAATAATGCTAAGTTTAGAGTCCATATAGCAAAAATGGTGTTGTATTTGGGATTTGTTAGCTCTAAGTCTTTTTAGTGGATTGGATTCGTGTGATATCCTTGTATCTCTTGGTTTTTTGAATTAATATAATTGTCTTTTGATTTTTTTTTTAAAAACAAGATAGACCAATAGCTAATTAAAATAACACTGTTTGGACAAATTTCACATATGTTAAATGGCCAAAATAACAATAAAAAAGTCTACAAAGTTATGGCAATAGCAATTCAGCATATGCCTTATGGAAAAAATCAACAATAAAAAAATCGAAGAATAAAGATAATGACTAATATTTACTTGTTGAAATTTGAGTGTCTACCGCATCTTTGTCTTTCTTCTTCCTTCCCCTTTGTGTTGCAGTAGCTCCTGGATGCTTAAGATATTTGTGTGACTACATAAAAAAATAAACAAATAATTATCATAATGGTAGTTATAACAATTATTACAACAATAGCCATAAAGATGTTTAACACATAACGTATACTAGACACTTGGATCAACTTTCTTCAAAGTATCAATCAATCCCTGATGGAAATATTAAAAATATCAAAAATTTAAAAATATAAAACATAATGGACCATGAATCATGATCAACTACTTTTTATAGGCCTGATATGAAAGATCGCCTTTTATATTGGATGTTGTTGAGGTCTTCCAAAAGTAATTGCACACACTAATTACTATCTTCCTCAAGAAAATCTGGATCAATATCTTTACTATTTTCACCCTCATCTACTTCATATAAACTCTCACTTGCATTTGAATAAGGATAATATGGTTCAGTACTTTCCACATATATAACAACAAATTCATGAGACTGCGAAGATTTATGAAAGTAATAACATCTTTGTTAATTTGCAATTTCCTAAGACCACTAGAAATGACATCTAACCTAATTATTTTATGACTTCATCCAATTCTATTCTTGAAATTTCATCTATGTCAAAACTATCCTTAACCTCAAAAAGTTTGCCTCTCACATATGATGGTTCACTGTCTGACGCAAAATATCATTTTTTGTGTAACCTAATCTTTAACATGTGGTTCTTAGTTGGCCTAAATGAAAGAAGACAAACAATTAACAACAAACAGAAAATATTATATAATAGAAATAACACATGTGATAATAGAAAATAAAAATATATATAAAACACAGTGGATTGAAATTCCAACACAATGTTCTAATAGAGGGACCACTTTGAACATAAAAAAATATAAAAAGTTATACAAAATTTTTAATCTTTTTTAAACGAATAACATAACTTTTTTGAAGGAAAAAGACTGATTGAAACCTTAACAATGGTGAAATCCCTAAAGACAATGGAAAAACTTACTTTGATATATATTTGAGAGAATTCTTTGTTGACCGACCACTTTCCATTGCCATAGGAGACTCACCATTGTTCTACCGTTTAATCGACGTCCCTTATTCTTAATTATTTATCGTTTCTGTTCTCACAAAATGAAATCCAATTTCTAATGAAGTGGCAACGCAACATTTCAATTCATGTTCACAAGGTTTTTTTTTCTTTCTTTTGGTAATCAAATATTATAAAAATCATTACTATTTTTTATTTCTTTAATTTCTTTAATAATGGGAGGGTTTAATTTTTGAACGCCACTTAAATAAAATTTAGTCTACATATTATTAAGAGATTATCAAATAGAAAAGTGGGCAAATTTGAGATGACAAAGTCAAACAATTAAATTTGAGGAGACAAAATCAAGTAATTGAGAAATTTAGAGTCAAAATTGAATTGAATCCAAAACTAAAAGACAATAACTAATTTAGGTCTTAAAATTATATGATTGTGTCCATTTTTTTAATTCGCAATATCAATTTTTAAAAATGATTTTTAAAATTACAAATTATTAATTAGGGTTTTCCTTCGTGAAAAGGGTGAGATAAATTTTAATTCAAGTATTTTCTTTGAGACAGAGAGCCCAAACCAATGAGTGGTGGAATAATGGCCCAACTGGCAAACCAAGAAACATGTGAACATCAAACTTAAACTCAAGACTCTTTTAATGAAAAAAGCATGTGTCCTCTTTATGAACAAAGCATAAGAGAGGGTTATAATACTCATTTATTGATATTGTGTTGTTAAGATGCCTAAACTCCTTTATTTCATTCATACAAGCATGTTTCAAAATGTTTGTACCTTGATAAAGACTTCTGGGGGCTATTCTTAGATTTTTAATTTTTAATGTAAGTGAGTTTGCGAGCAATTGACATCTCATTGGTGATATATTTTATTCTTAATTGGTTACTTTAATTGTCCTTTCCTATACCGATTTATTTACACTTACGTATAAAGAAAATATCAAATTTAAGTTAACTATTTTAATCTTCTAATTTACTATTTAGTAAACAATTTTACTTGTAAGAAAATTAATCGAGGGAACAAACCTTATTAATTCATGTGTTTGAAATGAAAGGAAATCATGGTGGACTCTAGTAAGAATTACTTTAGTTCATGAGATTAACTGCAAAAACTCTAACACACAAGTTAATAATAACCATGAGAGTAAAGTTTTGAGATTAAAACTATTTATACCTAAGATTAATATGTAGTCTTCCTTTAATAGTGAGATTCTACTATTTTTAAGAACCTAGAACCTTATCATTGTTACAATTTTCTTAGAATCCAAGTGTTATAAAATCTTTAGAATTATGATCTAACGGTCTCTAGCGTCCTGACAATTCTAAGCAAGTGTACCATTAAGGTGGATCCATATTAAAATTTTATGATATCCGAATCTTTTTGTGGATACTTGACCCAGAGATGTGATACTGGTAAAGTAGTGTTAGTGGACATTGCTTCTCAGACGGTCTCTAGCGTCCTTGAAAGCTTAAGTATCCACAACTTAATACAATATTAGGTCAAGATTATTTTGTGGATCTTAGAACTTTTGGGTCATTTCTAAGGAATCTATCTTTTAGGATATCTTCTTTGACCGTTATATGGATCTGAAAACTCATTTATCTGGTCTTAGGAGTATTCCAAGATGATGGAACAAAAAGGTTTGGGCCCTAGTCCTAAAGTGGAACAATAACCCTCAAGTGAGGACCAGAAAAAGATAAAGAGTATTCATTTATCTTATCTATCCTTTTGACATTATAAAAAAAAGAGTAAAATCCAAAGGAGTATAATGATATAAGATAAATGATACATAAAGATACTTATATTCTCCATAAATATTTGATGTCAATGTTGAAACGAAGTCATCTTTAATCAAATGAAAGTTTTTGAACTACCATATCATATGCTCTTGTATCTTTAAAGATCAATCTTGAATTGGCAATACTAACATATGACATTCAAGTACCTATAAAATAATTAATAGTAATTTCTAGGTACACATTATTCTTTGGGTCCTCTTGAGTTAGCTCATTCTCTCACTGATACATACTCACCACAAGGAATACCATAATTTCTTACGTAGCAAGCAATAGAAGTATGGCCTTTTGCATTACAATAATAACAAGTAAGTCTAAAAGCATTATTCCTTTTATAGACATAAAAGTTATATCTATCATAAGGCATTTTAAGATGGTTTACAACATGTACTTTATTTGATTCCTTATTGTTGAATTTGTTAGTAGCCTTTACAAACATAGTTTGACTTGTACTAGATTTACCAAAATTAGAAAAGTCGAGTCTATATTTATTACTTGAATATCTTTGAATACTTAACACATTTTCTAAACCAATTTGACATTTTTTATATATCTCGATCACTTGGTTTAGTTCAAAATTTTGAATCCATGATCTTAACATTTATTGCATATAGAATTTTTGACTTTTTCTAATTCCACTTTTGTGTCATAAGTCACACTTTCTAGATTCAAAATAGTTTTGTTTTGAGCATTGTCTAGAAAGTTCAAAAAATTCTTCATATAATTCAAGAAAAGCATTTTGTAATTCATTATATGAAGGTTTATCATCAATTTCAAAATCACTAGCCTCATGTTCCTCATCACTTGTATGATGTGATTCCATCAATGCCTTATTTGCACGATCTTCATCTGAAAATGAATTTATTTCATTATCATCTCATGCTGCATATGCTTTTTTTGGTCTCTTGTCCTTCTTGATCTTGAATTTATTCTTGTTTTGGAGTGTAGGGAATTCACTTTTGACATGTCCTCTTTTTTCACACTCAAATAAAATAACCTTCCTTCTTGGTGCTTCTCTCTAACTCATTTCTTCTGTCATTTCCTTCTTTAAGAACTTTTCAAATTTCTTGACTAGAGAATCATCTTCATCAATAGTGGATTTAGATTCATCATCTTGATTACTATCATAGATTTTGATTTTAGTCTTTCGAGCAATAGTTTTGGAGTTATTTTCACTCTCTCCATGCTTCTCCAGTATTTCGAGTTCTATCTTATTTTCTTGTAATTTTTGAACAATGTTGTAGAAGACATTTTAGAAAGACTTTTTTTCTAATATTGTCGTCACCTTATATTTCCATGTCTTTGTTAAAGATCTAAGGACATTGAGATTCAATTCATCATTTGTAAATGATTTTTCACGATCCATAAAATGATTTGTTAAGTGAGTGAATCTCTTTTGTAAATCAAGAATTGATTCATAGGGTTGCATTCTAAACATTTCATATTCTTGTTATAAAGTTTTTAGTTTAGATCTTTTTACTTCTACCGTGCCTTCATGTATCACTTCTAGTATTCCAAATCTCTTTTTTGTTTTGTTTTACAATGAGATATACGAAAGAATTTATCCATACTTAGGACTGATTGAAGCATGTTCTTTACCTTTTTCTCAAATAGACTTTCTTCTTGTCATCTTTATTCCAAAAGCCTTTTACTTTTTCTTAAGAACGTATGGACCATTTTCAACGCATTCCATATTTCTTCTGTTTGTGCTTCTAGATACACTTGCATACGAATCTTCCAAAAATCATAGTATTCATCCAGAAACATGGAGGTTTGTTGTTATTGCCACCATCTCTAAAAATAGAATTAACGGAAGCTATAATTTCCGGATAGAAATTCCCATTATGTCTTCTTTCTTTGACTGAAGGATGGCCCACTCAACGAATTGAGCTTACTTCACATTAAAGAAATCTTTCTACCGTCCTTGAATCACCTTCCATTTAGTGGGTGATATGTGGCTCGTCCAGTAAATTTTCCTTGTTTTGCAAGTGGTTACTTATTTCGTGCATGTATTAATCGTGCCTTATTCACCCAAAGAATTTTACATGAATCTTGGTCTCCTATGCACTTCAAGCTTGCTTCCTTTGTTCCATCTTGTATGGTGTTTTGATAATTTTACATTTACTTTATACTCGTCATAGTTATCATACTCAAATGATAAATGATGATAAATTAGATTCAATTCATAATTGTAGGGTACTATTCATTATATGCATAAATTATGGTTTTAATTATTACTTTATGTGCATGTAAGTGAATAGATATGTGAAATTAATAGTGATATATTCAACTAAATTACACATTTATCAAGATTTGAGGTTGTACGTAGGTTTTTGAGGGATATTTTAAATAGGTTGTACAGGTTGGAAATCGAAAGTTATGCTACATTAGGAAAAATGTTTAGTTTGGACGGGAATGAATGTGCATACGACTCGGTCTGGAGGATGAGGTTATTTCAATGGAAAAAAGAATTTAGTGAATAGTTATATTTCATTGTTATCAAAAGTTTCAGTGCAAACTAACAAAAAAATACATGGATTTAAAATTATGTTACAAATTATGAGTACCCAGTCAAAGAGGCGTATAAAGTCTCGATGAAGTACTTTGAAGGAGATTTATCACCTTAAACTTAGTTTGTTTGAAGCAAATTGGTCTCTTTGAAAGTTGCATTGTTTGCATGGAGATTGTACCTTAGTATGTTACCAACTAATGTGAAGCGTGTCATTTTTTATCTAATGGTAAAATGTGTCCAAGCAAATGAGAAGTTATGAAAAATGTTCACACTACTATAGAAAACACATATAACATTGGTTGTTAAAGACCTATAATAAATTGTTCAAGTTGAAGAACTGTTGTTAGATAAGGTGTGGTTGTAAGGGAGTTATTTACAATCACGGTCTATTTCCCGTTATAGTAAACCAGATAACGCACTACATACAATCAGGTAGTATTAAACAACCATTGTTTTATGTTTTTTAATTAAGAAAAAAAATATAGTGGTAGAACAAGAATAACAAGACACTATGCTAAATAAGCTATTTAATAACGTTTTATATTTTGTTTTTGATAGCACTTAAAAGAAATGTTAACCGCACTGCTATTGTAAACAATTTTTGTTTAATAGCACTTTAAAAGTGTTATTAAAGTACCAGTTTTTAATAGCGCTTTTCCTTAAGTGTTACTGAAGTGGGCATTTTGCGCATTTTTTATTTGATTCTGATAGCATTTTCAAACTAAGCGCTTTTATAGGGTGCATGTTTGATAGCACTTTCAAACAAAGCGCTAATATATGGCACATGTTTGATAGCACTTTAAAAAAAAGCGTTAATATATGACACATGTTTAATAACGCTTTCTCTTAAAAGTGATATTATAGGATGTTTCATTAATATCACTCTTTACAAAATGCTATTGTAGTACCTTTTTTTCTTTCTTTTCTATACACAAAATCATTATTTTGGTGTGCAAATATCAAAAAGCTACATTCAACTCAATACCAAATAATGCTATAAGTTACTCATTGTATACATATTATAATCCATCAATGCCAAATAACATTTTAAACCAAATCCACTTGTTTACAAATATCATAACATATATAGAGGGCATTTAGTGTACTAAAAAAAGAAGGTGTTTTCATAGCCAAATTTGTAGATGCATGCATTCCAACTAAGAGTACTTCAATCCCAATCACAAAACAAACAATAATATTCTCTAAACAAAACACCTAAAAAAACAAGAAAAGACAATAAAATAACACCAAGTAGTAACCGCACTTCACGAACCAAAAACATTGAATCCACAAATAGAATCACTTAGCTAGGTAAAATAACTGCTTCTTGTTTTCCTGTATCATAGAAGGAATATTCATTATGTATTGTACAATAAAAATCAATTCAAAATATATAAAGCAATCAAACATTCACTACAACCAAACCAAAAAAGGAAAACAATGTATAGAAATAGATCAATATCTATGTGTCCATATAAGAAATTGTGCAGGTACTTAACTAAATAGAACTACAACAACATAAATTTCATTAATAAGAAATAATCATAGAGGATAATGTGAGTTTTCAATTTTTACAAAAATGTGATAGCAATCCTTAGAAAATATTTAAAGTGGAACTAAGAGGAAGCCCATAAAATAAGGAATGGTTGTTATAAACTAATAACAATAAACTAATATAACTAATGCAATAATTGAACTAATTCCAATATAAACTACTAGCAATTTACTTTTCTATCACCATATGTTGATAGGTATGGCAAATAAACCCGTTCCCGTCGGGCCCCGGTCGCCCCCGCCAACTAAATTAAATTTATTTAATTTATTTTTTAATAGTTTTATTACTCATTTACACTTTTTAATGTTATAATATCATGTTTATTAGAATTATTATTATTATTTTTTTGAAAATACAATTTAAATAAAAATATCAAACATAAAAATGCTTTTAAAATAATTAACTATTTAGTTTAATTATTGATTTTTATTTTTATTGAAAAAAATATAAATTTTTAAAAATTAATATTTTATTCAGGCGGGTGCGGAGAAACCCGTTTCTTATTGGAGACGGGGGTGGGGGAACAAATATTAGCCCCGACCAAATTTGAGGGCGGGGGCGGATCTGGATTTTAGTGGAGGGTACGAGTCTGAGTGTGCTTAAACCCGCCCCAACCCGTCCCGTTGCCATCCCTATTTGCCGGTTCATTTATATATCGAATGCATATACACACATGTTGATTAAAAGAATATTTGGTTAACAATGTCAATGTACACAATCATGATTAATACCACTAACCAAACTCAATAAGAAAACATCAACCACTATTTTGAACTAGGTGTCACATATGTTATATATGTTCTAAACATTGTTTTTATTCCTTTTCTATATCACTATCATCAAATTTTTCTTTGATAGTGACAACAGTTTGTATTTTGAAACTAAAATCTTCAAAAACCAATCTCCAATTGTCTATCATTCATCTTAAGTCTCCAATATTATTTGTTCCCTCTATGGAGATGATTAATCTCATAGTTTTACCAATAGTTTTGGCACTTTTTACACTAACATTTGTATAACAACATTCTAAGCACAGGCATATGATATGATTTTACTAGTGTCTTCAGCATGAGCTAATGCATTAGCTTTTACACCTCCCCCCACTGGCTATTTAATCAATGTCAGCACTCCCTAGTAGTCAGTTTCAGAATCTGTTTAGATTGAATTATTTGAGTTAAGCATACACACTTGTAAATCGGTTTGAAAGAGCTTACGAAAACAACTTTTGACATGTTCATAAGCTATTTTTAGTTTGTTACAATGCTATACAATAAGCTTATACATAAGGGTGGATTTTGTTCCTCTTTCCGGTGGTGAAACGATGGTGAATCGATGGCTGACGAATGGATTTTGTTCGTTCTTTCTTTCCGGTGAAATTATGGTGAATCGATGAAACGAAGGAAGGGCTGATGAGGAAGAATCGATGAAACGAAGGAAGTGAATCGGTTGGGAGAATCTGTGAGGATCATATTTTTGTTTTTGGCGGTGAGTGGCTAAAATATGTGTGCGAAAATGAAGAGTTTCTCACTAAAGTGCATTGGTTTTTATTTTATTTTATTATATTATTAATTATATATTAATATAGGTAGTCAAATAAGAATATTAATAGCGTTTCATAAAAAAAAATTATATTAATAGCTTTTTTATTTATTAATAATATATTAATATAGGTAGTCAAATAAGAATATTAATTATATATTAATATAGGTAGTCAAATAATAGCGTTTTATATCTTAAAGAAGAATATTAATAACGTTTTGGAGAAAGCGATATCTCAGTGAAGTTTTATAATAGCGTTTCGTCAAATGTGTTATCAAAATCACATTGTCGATATTCTATAATAGCGCCTGATCATAAAGTGTTATTATAGATATGTTTTTTTTCTTTTTAATAGCACTTTCTTTAAAAATGCTATTAAATTAGGTGATACAAAAAATCAATTTTGATATAGTGAGAACAACAACAAAAACAATAAAAATAAGAAGAATAACAACAATAACAATAACACCACCAACAATAAGAACAACAACATCAATAACAACAACTAGAACAATAATAATAACAACAACAATAACAAAAAAACAAGAACAAGAACAACAACTAACATTGCTAACTTGAATGCATAATTTCCTTGTCTCATTCAAGTTGGTGAATAGATGGTGGAATTTTGAAAAGTTTTAATGAAAGATATGATGTTTTCGAGTTTTGTTTATGGAAGAAATGATATTTAAAAGCTTGGTTTAGTTGAGAAATAGTGTTTCATAAATGAAAGATGAAGTTTGAAGGTGGAAGATGAAGTTCGTCTAAATCGGAAATTCGCCTAAGTTTTAGGTTTCACACGGATCACTAATGATAGTGTCTTGAGCGTTGATAATCACTAAATGGATGACCAAGATTTGTGTAAGGACGGTGAAGAAACTCATAAACACGCTACATACAATAACTATTATATTAAACAACCGTTGTTATAGGTATGTTAATAAAATATAAAAATGTGGTAGTAAAACAACAACAACTGCAAGATTCAAACTCATGACCATGCACTACATACAACAACAGTTGTATTAAAAACTTTTATTGTGTGTATTTTAATAAAATATAAAAAAATGCAGCACTAGAACAACAACAACAACAAGATTCAAACTCATGACCATGTGATACTTTTCACCACGGTAGGAAGTTTCAACAGTGATTAAAAGTGGACTTAAAAATGAAAATAAAAGGAAAGCGCCTAATGGAATAGATTCTACCACGGTGAATTCTTTTACCGTGGAAAAATAAAATTCAGTAGCGTTACGAAAAATACTTTTGTAGTAGTGTCATTTATTTTAATGCATAATTTTCAGTAAGTTTTGCTATTACTATTGTAAATTAGAATTTATATTGTTATGACTACATCGATGTGGGATCATGAGTGGTAGTTTGAAGGGTTGTGTGTTTCTCAGAAGTAAGAGAGGGTTTAATTTAATTTAATTGGTCTAAAATGTGTATGGTCAATTGACCAATGGTGTTTTTACCATTTTTGGTAGTGTGCTTTTATCGTATTTCTTAAGCTTTTTAATTTGTTTTGTTCATTTTTACTCCCATATCTCTGTTTTATCTGTGTTTTAGGTATTTTCAAGGAACGAAGCCTATGGCCAATGATTAGGATTGCAAAACCAAGAAAAAAAGCACCATGGGAAATTACGGGCAATCCGTAATGCCCATTACAACCGTATTTTCCCATCTAATTGAAGGCCAAGATTTTGCACACCAGAGAATATTCACTCTGGGAGTAATCAAAATTATGGTCAACTGGGATTATTACAGTGAGTCCATAATTCCCATTATGGTCGTAATAATCCCACTAGCAGGATAGCTTTTCATTTTATATTGTTTTCCTTTGGTGACCTTAGAGTTTCCATTCATTTTTCTTCCTGATATATATATATATATATATATATATATATATATATATATATATATATATATATATATATATATATATATATATATATATATATATATATATATATATATATATATATATATATATATATATATATATATATATATATATATATATATATATATATATATATATATATATATATATATATATATATATATATATATATATATATATATATATTGTTAGAATTAATTTATATTTTAGGAATTAATTTAGAAATATTTTTTAGATATTAATTTATATTTTAGGAATATCTTTTTTAGAACTTTTTATATCTTTGTTAGAGGATATTTAGGATTTTATTTTGTGTATAAATAGCATAGTGAGGTAGGTCAATGTAATTCATTGTAAATCATTATTCCTTATTTTTGTAGCCGTCATTAAATATATTCCTTTTGCCTTTCATCTCTTCTTTGTGCACCAACAATTGGTATCTAGAGCTCCAGTTAGAAATCCACGAGAAACACGAGAGAACAGTGAGTTGTTGTGATAATCGTTGTTTCTGATTCTGGGGATTTAGGAAACACAGTTTTATTGAGTTTCTGCGTAAATTTGCACAAGGTAGAAGATGAACGGAAAAGGTAGCGATATCCATTCCAAGTTACCAATATTTGATGGCAAAAACTGAAATCGTTGGAAGATCCAGATGCGCGTGTTATTTGGTTCTCAAGATGTGTTAGATCTTGTCACCGATGGCTATGATCTATTAGAAGCAGATGCAACAGAGACACAGTAGATAACATAGAGGGCACTAAGGAAGAAAGACTAGAAGGTGTTGTTCTATATCCATCAATATGTGGATATGAACGTGTTTGAGAAGATTTATGACTATGAAACAACGAAGGTTGCATGGGACACACTAGTCAGATGTTACAGTGGTGATGCACTAGTGAAGAAGGTGAAGCTTCAGTCTCTCAGAAAGCAATATGATAATCTCAATATGAAGGATAACGAGAAGGTTTCTGAGTACATCTCTGGAGTGATTCTGATCACTAATGAGATGAAATCTTATGGAGAAACTCTTTCTGAACAAGTAATCATTGAGAAGATCTTGAGATCTTTAACTTCTCAGTTTGATTACATTGTGGTAGCAATTGAACATTTCAAAGATCTGAGAACCATGAGAGTTGAAGAGCTGCAAAGTAGTCTAGAGGCGCATGGGTTGTGTATGACTGCGAGAAATTATGAGAGGGAAGTAGAGAAGCAGGCTCTGAAAGTAACTTCTGGTAAAAAGTATCAGAAGCAGACTTGGTTAGAAGCCAGGAAGAAAACTAATGGTGGTTAAAGGTCAGAAGCTCCAAACTCTGATAGGCAGAAAAATGTCTAGAAGGGAAAGGAGAAGTCTGACAAGAAGAATGTTCAGTGTTATTGTTGCAAGAACTTTAGTCACTATGCCAAAGATTGCTGGTCAAACAAAGAAAGGAAGTCAGAAGAAGCAAATATAGCCAGAGAAGAGTCTGATGATGAACCTATGCTATTGTTGGCTTCTGAATCTAATAATATGAATTCATCAAAATGGTGGTATGGACACAGGATGTTCAAACCATCTTACTGGAAACAATAAATGGTTGGTTGATTTTGACTCTAGGAAGAGTACAAAGATCAGATGTGTTGATGATAAATACCTCAATGCAGAAGGTATGGGAAATGTCAGAGTCATTCTAAATAATGGGAAAGCAGCAGTCATCTAGAATGTGTGGTATGTACCTAGCATGAAAAGCAATTTGATGAGTGTGTGACAACTGATTGAGAAAGGTTTTTCAGTTAGCATGAAGGACAACCTTCTGAAATTGTATGACCATAATCAGAAGCTGATTATGGAGTTAGAACGGGGAAAGAACAAAACATTCAAGGTGAATGTTAGAACTTCAAACTTTGAATGTCTTAGTGCAACAAGTGTTGTCAAGGAGAGTGAGTTGTGGCACAAAAGATTTGGTCATCTAAATTTCAGAAGCTTAAGGCATCTGAAATCAAAGAAGCTGGTACATGGAATTCCTACAATCAAGAAGCCTGAGAAGTTATGCAAGGTGTGCATGGAAGGGAAGCAACAGAGATTACCATTTGTATCATAAGTAGCTCAAAGAGCAAATCATGCCTTGGGAGTAGTGCATTCTGATGTGTGCGGTCCATTTCCAGTAGCATCAACTGGAAGGAATAAATACTTTGTTTCATTCGTTAAAGAGTTAACCATAATGACATGGGTATCTCTCATAAAGTTCAAACACGAGGTGTTTGCTGAATTCAAGAAGTTCAGACTGAAGGTTGAGAATCAGATTGGCCAGACTCTGAAGATTCTTAGAACTGATGGTGGTGGTGAATATAACTCCACAGAATTTAGAAGGTTCTATGAGGAGAATGGACTTGAGCATGAGGTTACTGCTCCCTATAATACTCAACACAATGGTCTTGCTGAAAGATGAAATTGTACTTTGCTTGATATGGTGAGAAGCATGCTGAAAGAGAAGAAGCTTCCTCATACTCTGTGGGGAGAAGTTGTTGCCACTACATGTTATGTACTCAATAGATGTCCAACAAAGAAATTAAAGGAAATAGTTCCTATTCAGAAGTGGACTGGAGATAAGCAAAGTGTTAGTCATCTGAAGGTGTTTGGTTCTGTATCTTACAAACATGTCCCAGAAGCTAGAAGACAAAAGTTGGACGATAGAAGTAAAGTAATGTTACTGGTGGGGTACCACAATACAGGTTCGTACAAACTTTATTATCCAGAAACTAACAAAGTTGAGTTCAACAGAGATGTCATTATCAAAGAATTAGAAGTTTGGAATTGGGAAAGGTCTCGTCCTGACTCTGATGAGAGAGCTCCTGAAGAAAAGTCAGAAACACATGTCTCTAAAGCTGATAAAGACTCTGACTCTGAAGAAGATTCAGAAGGAGAAGATGATTCTGACTCTGACTCAAATAGTGATCCAGACTCTGAAGACAATCAAGGTTCAGGAGAAAATCCAATTTCTGAAGCAAGCGCTTCTGAAGGGTAAAGTTCTGGTGTCCAAGGTTATGAAGGTCTAGTTTAGAGGCAACAAAGAGTCAGAAGCATCCCAAGAAGATTTGCAGAGTTTGACATGTTGCAATACACTTAAGTAGATTCTGAAGGAGAAGTTATTCAGTGTGCAATGTTAGTAGACTTTGAACCCGTGAGTATGGAAGAGGCTCTTAAGAAGCAAGTTTGGTTACAGGCCATGAAAGAAGAACTTGATGCTATAGAGAGAAACAAGACTTGGAAGCTGACGGAACTTCCAAAAGGCAAGAAAGCCATCAGCGTTAGATGGGTTTTCAAACAGAAGCTAAATCCAGATGGATCAATTGGAAAACACAAAGCAAGATTAGCAGAAAGAGGCTTTCTACAGAAGCCTGGGCTGAATTACTTTGAAGTATTTGCACCTATAGTGAGACATGAAACAATCAGACTAGTGATTGCAATAGCTGCTAATAGGAATTGGCCTCTGATGCACTTAGATGTAAAATCTGCATTTCTGAATGGTCCATTATAAGAAGAGGTATACGTATCACAACCTCCTGGATTTGAGAAAAAGAATCAGGAAGGGATGGTGTTCAAATTACACAAATCCTTGTATGGATTGAAGCAAACGCCCAAAGCTTGGAATTTGAAGATTGATTCGTTTTTCAAGGAACAAGGGTTTCATAAGTGTGATATGGAGTATGGTGTTTATGTTCAGCATACTTCAGAAGGTAATATGATTCTGGTATGTTTGTATGTTGATGACATATTGCTAACAGGAAGTTCTGAACAAGAGATAGTTGAGTTCAAGAAAGTTCTGATGAATGCCTTTGAGATGACATATCTTGGAAAAATGAGTTTCTTTCTAGGGATGGGTTTATATATTCTGAGAAAGGAATCATTTTACATCAGATGAAATATGAACTTGAGCTTCTGAAGAGATTTGAGATAGATAATTGCACAGTTTCTATCACACCTGCTGATACGAATTAGAAGTTGAACTCTGATTCTGATGGAGAGGATGTGGGTGCCACAACCTTCAAACAGTTGGTTGGTTCTCTAAGGTATTTGTATAATACCAGACCCAATATTTGCTATGCACTTGGAATGGTTAGTAGATTTATGAGTAAACCAAAGTGGTCTCATTACCAAGCTGCTGTCAGGATTCTGAGGTATGTGAAGGGAACTCTGAAGTATGAAGTGTTATTTCCGTGTGGAAGAAAGATCGAATAAGAACTTAAGAACTTCTGAGTTATTCATACTCTGATTGGTGTGGAGATAGAATTGACAGAAGAAGTACTTCGGGGTACTTATTCAAATTTCTGGGAGGTCCTATTTCTTGGTGTTCCAAGAAGCAACCTGTTGTTGCACTGTCAACCTGTGAAGCTGAATATATTGCAGGCGCTCTGACTGCATGCCAAGCTGTGTGGATTCTGAACTTGCTGCAAGATCTGAAGATTGACAAACCTCTGAAGCTGATGATTGATAACAAGTCTGCAATCAATCTTGCCAAGAACCCAATGCTGCATGGGAGAAGCAAGCATATTGAGACCAAGTATCACTTTTTGAGGAATCAGGTTCAGAATGGAATATTAGAAGTTGTGCACTGTAGCATCCAGAAGCAGCTGACAGATGTTCTAACAAAGGCTATTAAGACTGATCAATTTCTTCGTTTGAGGGATGAAATTGGTGTTGTCAGTTTTGTGTAAATATAAATTAAGGGATGGTGTTAGAATTAATTTATATTTTAGGAATTAATTTAGAAATATCCTTTAGATATTAATTTATATTTTAGGAATATCTTTTTAGAACTTTTTATATCTTTGTTAGAGGATATTTAAGATTTTATTTTGTGTATAAATAACCTAGTGAGGTAGGTCAATGAAATTCATTGTAAATCATTATTCTTTATTTTTGTAGCTGTCATTAAATATATTCCTTTTGCCTTTCATCTCTTCTTTATGCACCAACACACACACACACACACGCACACACACACACACACACACACACACACACACACACACACACACACACACACACACACACACACACACACACACACACACACACACACACACACACACACACACACACACACACACACACACACACACACACACACACACACACACACACACACACACACACACACACACACACACACACACACACACACACACACACACACACACACACACACACACACACACACACACACACACACACACACACACACACACACACACACACACACACATATATATATATATATATATATATATACCAAGCTTTACATGATTTATATTTTCTCTATTTTTGAATTTTTAGTATTTTATTTTTAGCAAAGCTTTTGTTCCTGTTGTTGTTGAAAGTTTCTACAGAGCAGTTTGTAACGAATTATTCACTACAATACATGTTATTTATCTGTTTTTATATATTGTTTCATCCTTATCTTTTTGTTTAAAATCATGTATGTTTTCACTATTTTCTATGAGTGAGTAATCTTACTTAGACTTTGGGTCATGAGGACCATCGAAAAGACAAACCTTATGTAGAATAAAAGCTTCGAAAAAGTATTTGTTTTAATAATCTTTAATTTTATTCAATCTGTTTTTTATGCGCCAAATGAATAATTATTTGAAAGTAAAGATAACTCCAAACATCAAATGATAAACCGAAAGGTGAAGGTTGATGTTCGAACCTAAAAGTCAAATGAATAAGCTAACACACAAAAGTAGCTTTGGCCTATTCGAGAAAATGCAGTCTAATTGCAAATAGGCAAACTTAAAGGGTCCTGTTGCTGAAACAATTAATTAAAATAGTAGGCTTTAAAGACTTAAGATACAATTGTATGCTTCGAAAGAAGATACAGTCTAAATTTTTCTATCATTTCTTTAACAAATAAAATGTGTTAATACAGAGGAATATAAAAGCTTTAATTTTTACCTGGTTTGTCTGATGGGATGCATGACCCTAAGCTTAGTTCTTAAATATATCAATTTTAATTTAACAAAATTTTATAAATCAAAATTATCAATCGTCTTAGATAAACATAGGAGTATTGGAATTTGGTAATTGAACTGGTCTTAAGGACGATACTTTTTACTACTTTGATATAGATGTACGCTTACACCATGTCAAGTTTTTAGCGTCGTTGTCAGGACCAATTTTGGTATTGATGTTATATTATTCCACCGTCTAGACTAAAACAACCTTTTATCGTTTTTCAATTTTTCTATAAATTTTCTTGGTTTTGGATGTATGTGAAAAACCTGAAGATATCTTGATGACTGAGTTAGTTTTATCGGGCCCTATTAGACTCCAATTATCCTTGCCAAAAGTACAATAGAGTGAGGTTGTTGCTTAAAAGTATGGTTGCACAAGGGTTTAAGTTTGTTGAATATGTAAAAAGTGAATGATCCCCTAACCTTAAGGATTATCATATTTATAGACATTGATCTGTGGGCAAGTTATAAGTGAAAGACTGTTCCTAAAATCCAATTGTCTAACTAGAGAGTAGGCTTGGTGATACTCATTCTTCCTCATAGATAGGGTGATTGATTTCTTTATTGTAGAGTTGGCCAAAACGACATTTTTGTAGATACCCCACCTATCACATGATGATGTAATTAATGCTAAACATATATGGAATCGGGTCGGGCGATTCAAAGTTTAAGGTTGGTCGATTAGGCAACCCATGACTTATGTTGTACCCTAAAATTTGCCCTCTCATTTCTCAAGGATTCTCTCACAAGATTTTCCATGACATCAAGTTGGCAGAACTGATACATCAATTTAGGTTTGGAATTGGCACAAGGGCAAAATTGTCAATTGCATACTGAAAAGTCAAACTTTGACTTTTAGATCAAAATTAAGTTTCAAGAATCATATTTCATCAAGATATGTTAAAATATGAAGTTTGTTTCATCAAGAAAGTCAAAAGTCAAAATTCTAAATACTTAGAAATTTTTCTGTGTTTAGGAAAGATAATAAATTCAGAACTTCTGGCCAGATTTTCACCATGATGCAAGTTGTTTATGGAAGAACTTCTGACACAAGAGTTATAGATTTCAATGAGATCTAAAACATTGCAGAACAGAACTTCTCATGGATATGCTGGAATTTCAAGTTATAAATCTTCAAAGACACGTCCATGAAACTGCAACACTCAGTAAATTCTGGGCATTTTCAAGACAGAATTTGGTTAGAACTTCTGGGACAGTTTTCATGTAGGTTCAATTAGAATTTGCAAGAGTAATTCAAAGAAGATCTGCAAAGCGTGTTACAAGCTTTCTGGAAAGTCTGAGAACTCCTTCAGAACATGCTGGAGCAGGGAGATTCAAAGATCAGTAGTTGGATATTTGTTCTAAGTTACGCTGATGCTGAACTTCTGATCCAGATCCAAACTATGATGTATAATCTCATATTGCATGTTTCTGTTTTGATAAATCTCATCATCATTTAATGCTCACACCCACTTTTGAGTCTTTATCCAAAGGATTTCCCCACGGGTGACATAGAAGTACCATTACTGTCCTTGAAAAGCAAACTTTTGTACAAAGTTTATGCTGGGCCCATGCTCTACTTTTGCTTATGAGGTTACTTTTCCATAATTCATGCTTACAAATTCAGATTAGGCACGACTAAAAGCTGCTAACCACCCTACTTTGTGCCTTGAACCATACTTGTTTGAACTTGCTTCAAGAACAAGTCAGCGCCGTAGTGTATGATGGTTGTACTTTTGGCTTTTCCAAGCTCCTAAATCCTTGCCTATAAATTGAACTTCGTTTTCAACTGTAAAGAGGTCGAGAATTTGAAAATTAGCCTTGAAACCTTGCCGAAATTTCAAAGAATTTGAAACTAAAAACATAAACACAAAAACCTGCTAAGCTTCTGTTTCTTTTTACGCCCAAACTCTAGTTTTCTTGCACATCTCTTGGCCAAATAACCCACTCAGTTTCTAACATACATTTAGAAACAATCCCAACTTCTGTTTACAGACTACAATTCAATCTCCACCAACTTTCATTTTAAAAATCAGAACATTGCTTCTTGGATGCTCCAGAACATTACAGCCATTCATAACTCAAGTGGAGGTTTGTTTCAGCTTTTTGGGAACGTGAGAAAGCTAACCAGAACATCACAGCAGTCAGAACCAGGCTCTAACTCACAGAACATTTTCCAGCTGCAAGGTAAGCTTCTGCTGACTTTTATCATATTACTTAGGCATTGTTAGACTTGCATTTTCAAGAAAAAAATACAATGTAGACATCCTGACTCTGATTTTGTACATATTCATAGATTCCATGTATTTTTGCCTAAGTAGAGAGAATTTCAGTTTAGAACTTCTTTAGGAAATTATGATTTAGAATTAGGATCAGCAAAATTCTTGCTTGCTTCTGATTTATAGTCCTAATATTTTATGTTTCTGAAACCATGATGAAACCTGCCATAATTGTTATGTTTGCATTCTTCATTTTTGTTGAGGAATAACTAAGTTGCAGATGCTCTGGTTGGCATGGAGAAGGAGATGAAGCTCATCATCAGAACTTACTTTGTGTTATATGTTTATGTTTTTTCTTCTAATACATGATGTATAGTCACCCCAGTGGTAGAGAGTGAACGCTTATGACGTTAGTGTTAAGGGTCCTGAGTTTTAGCCCCAGAAACACCCTTTTTATGTTTATTTCCTGACATTTTTACCCCATTAGTCGGATCAGAACTTCTAGATCAATATCCTTTAAATCGCTTGCCAAAACAATGATCCTAGACCAGAACCTCTAGACATTCCCATCCAACAACATTGACACCTCACATACCCATTATCAAAACTTCTAGCTTGCCAGTGACACTAGAACTTCGAGGTTTCCAGCTACATCAAAATTTCCAGACTCTCTCAACAACCAGAACTTCTAACCTTCCAGTAACATTAGAACTTCTAACCTTCCAGTAACATTAGAACTTCTAGGCTTCCAGTTGCATCATAACTTCTATGATTTCCCTTGTTCCCAGCAACCCCATAACTTTAGTGTACCCGGACCAAAAACTTCTGGCCTTCCCCTTTTCTGCTAACATTTTCTTTCATGCAACATATCAGAGTTAGAGTTTCTGCCCCTTACTTATGTTCTCTCTTATTTCAGTAATGCGCTGATTCTGATTCTTTTCTCTTTTATTTTTTTTAATACCACTTCTATTTTCACTAGTCAAAAAACACCAAAAATATTTTTATATTCACATACTTTATTTTATTTCTTTTGAAACAAAAAGACTAAAAATATTTTCTTTAGCTAATTCATTTCTTCTCTTAACAAAAACAAAACAAGTCCATTTTAAATTTCTTGTACATTATTTCAATATGGTTGTAATAGATAATTAGGACTTTAATCTCTTGCAATCCCCATTTGTAAATTTGTACACCCCATCCCCCTAATGATTGTAATAGCATAGAGTATTCACCTTCCTCAATTTATCGCTTTCATATAAATGCTAGTAAAGTAGGATTTGTATGGGAAGATAAAATCAACAAGTAGACAACCCTTAATCAAATACTAAATGCATGCAAATCAAAAACACTATTCACACATGCACCCCTAGGGTAATTTCACTTGTTGCCTTATAAAAAATGGTCATGTTATGCATGCGAGATGTTTTTATCAAAAACAATCAAAATACAAGATCATAGTCCCTCGATGACGCTTCGAATGTTGCCTGACAAATGATCTTAGTCCCTCAAGAGAAATGCAAAGATATCTCACAACATTGCTATCATGACTATACAATAACCCACGCCCGTCCCGTTACATCCAAAGATAAAACTTCTTATCAATCAATGGTAAGATAGTAGCATTTAGGGGAGGAGGAGAAGAACAAAGACTTTTGAGTAGGTAGAAACCTTCTTAGTTGCTTGCTCATTTTCAAAACAACATCCTTTCAAACACACACCAAAAACTTTCAAAACATGATATATTTTCAAAAATCCAACACTTTGTATACATTCTTATAAAGACAAGAATCATTACAAAGTTTGCCTAGACGAAGGCGCTTTAAAAAAAACTTTCAAAAACCATCACAAAACACATTTTCAAACAAAAAGCAAATGATCTAGAAAGCAACTAAGAGCCCATAGATAACTATGGATGAAAAGGATGCTAGCACCTTCCCTTTTCATAATCTACCCCCCGAACTCAAGAAAATAATATCAAAGGTCTTTCCTGTTCTTTTCACCCTTTCCTTTATTTGGATAAAATAAAAGTCGGTGGCGACTCTTGCCAACCGCAACAATTGCGATCAAATGCAAAACATCCCAAGTCAGTTCTCCCACCGTATTATAGAATTGGCGACTCTGCTGGGGACAATAAAAAGTGGGGTTTGTAGCAGTAGAAATGTTTAAGACTAAGTCATTGGATTGACTAGACTTATACAAATCAAAATAAAAATCACCACTGTGCTTTATTGTTTCCAAAGGAATGAGAAAAGAGAGAGTAACCCAAAAAGAGGGGGAAATATTCTAGGTAAGGAGCTTGGTTATGAAAATGGAAGGTATTAGAACCCTAAACATCTGTGGTATTATGCAGGAACCTCTTTGAAAAATCTGTATATTTTGGCTATAAAATGTTGTATAAAAAATAGATGGTGGAGGTGAGAAAAGAAGTATTTTTTAATGATTTTTGAACCCACCGCGGTTGTGAACCTTTAGTGCCTACATACCATCTTTCGTGCAATAGGGGATCAGGGTACACATAGTTCCTCTTTAAAAAAATTTAAAACACAAGCGTGTTGGTTAATTTTATGAGATAAGACATCATCGTCATTGTCCGTGTGGAAAACATACTTACTACCCACAATCATGAGAAAGGAGAGTTTGCATCATCTCAAAGTGGAGGATATGGATTGGATTTTAAAATCAATAATTCCTCACTCAACACCCAAGTGAAAAATATCTCTCTTCACTACATATTATAGAAGTATAGTTGTTTGCATCACTACAAGGATTAACAAGAGTCTAATATTTTGAGAAAGGTTTTAAGATAGAAAGCCAAAGTGGCAAAAATGGTCTGAAATGAGATTGATTGACTTTTAGTCTTCTCATAAATGTCAAGGTATTATTAAGTTGATTCGAATTTGTTTATGAAAAAAGTTTTGAAAATGCATGGACATAAGTCCAAGTTTATTATGAAAGTGGTTCAAGTTTTAAAATAAGAAGAGTTTTTAAAAGGAGGAAAAAGATTTTTGAAATTAAAGAAGATGGGAGGAGAAGAAGAGACTATCCTAAAGCATAAGGTAAAAAGCTAAGGGTAAGAACCATCTAACCAACAAGAAGCCAATACTTGACATTATGAGTCAAGATAGAATTCCTATATCTTGGATTGAAACCAAACAAGCAAAGATACTAGACCTCTTTACAGAATCAAACTTCAAGTGTAATAAGTCTTCACAAAAATTGGGCAGAGTAACGACTGTATACGGGTGAATTCCAGATTACAAACAAAGAATGTAATCACAATAACATGTATACAAAATAAACAAACAACCCAATATTCTGAGGTAAACCTCAAGAACTCCAGACGAAATAACAATTAAGGTCACAAGGTCTCCAACATAGGTCAAGGCCTCTAATCCTAAGTCCAAGAAGTCCAATACTCCACAATACCAAGGATAGTAACCAAATAGTCCAAGTATCATTAAAGCATTTTATGGTCCATGTTGATTATTAGGTGTCTTAAGAGAGAAAAGAAAAGCTCAAGTGAGAAAAATAAAAATAACAAGAGTATAAATGCTCAAGTGAGCAAAATAAAAATGGCATGAAATGTAATGCTTAAAGTAAATAGTACGTAAAGCATACAAATAAAAGCATCAAGTAAAAACAATTTAATAATTAGTGGTTAGTTGGATGACCATCTTGAAACTTGCATTTAGAACTCATTAGAGGATTGGTAGAACCAAAGCCTCCACACAACAAGTTGCATTTGCTTTTTGTCAAATATATCATCTATTTGGAATCCTCAAAAGTACCTTTTAATGATCAACGATGTTTAAGTGATCCGTGTTGACCAAAAGTGTTGTAGACCCATTAGAGGATTGGTAGAACCAAAGCCTTCACACAATGAATCTCAAGGTTATTGAATAAAAGAGATCAAATTAATATGCTTGGGCTTGTAAACATAGGTTTGGGCCACGAATGATCATTTATTCGAATTGGGACAAAATTTAGCGCTATGTTAAGCAATCGTAAGTGGACTTATATAGAAGTTGCAGCTATTTTGAGGTCGGTCAATAACAATCTATGCACCATTTGTTTTGAGACATGATATAGAGATCATGCTCCAATAACACTTAGTGCAATAAGAAAGGGACAAGATGAAGAGGGGTGAGAAAGAATATATGCCACATTTGAACTAAAATTTAATCAAACTATTATTAAAATCATTCATCCATTTTTATGGAGTTAGACTCAACACCATAGATCCAATGATGTTAATAAAATTCATGATCAAAAATTCAACCCAAGATCAGCCAGAAAATAATCACAAAATAATATTGCATTTAATATATACATTAAAAAAAGTTTTTAAAAAGTTTTAAAATAGAAAAATACCATAGGAAAATTAGAAATGAACTCAAGTGTTTTTATAAAAATTTTGGTAATTTTTTAAAGTGAGAAACTATTTTTAAAATTAAAAGAAATGAGTAAAATAACCCAAAAATGATTTAAAAAATACCAAAGTCAGAAATAAAAAATAAATGAGGTTACCAATATTTGTCACATTATCATTGGATCATTCCATATTTTTTTCTTCAGAATTTAAAAATGCATAAAAGTATTTTTAAACATTTAAAACAATTCAAATAAAGTGAAAATTTATAAAAAAATATCAAAACACAAAATAAAATTGTGAAAAAATAAATATCAGAAAGAGAAAGATCAAAAATATTTTTCATAAATTTTTCAGATTATTTGGACTAAAAATTAATTTTCTATGATTTTTTGAAGTTTAAAGCAATTAAATATAAAAATCAGAAATAAAAAAATAAAGTAAAAAATATGTGGACCATTGGATGAGAGTCAAAACGCGTTAGTAATCAAATCCAAGGGATCTGGCACACTGTGCATATCATGGTCATTACTGAATAAAGCATATAATCAAATATAAATCAGAAATTCAAAAAATACAAATGGCACGCCATCATTGGTTGGAAGATGACACGTTGTTCATCTTCAACCTCCAGCCAGTCCCAAAACCAGATTGCTCAATCTATAAAATTAGAGCACGAGACCTATGCCATTCGCTCCGTCTCTTCAAGACAAAGACAACCACACCTTCGCGACAAATTTATATAAATAGTAGCTCAAGCAATTTAGAAGAGAAGTTTTGAAAAGGGATTTGAAATTTCATGGTCAAAACGTGTTTCCAGATAAAAGCAAGTATTACGACTAGAACCAGGGCAATGAGAGCTTCACAATGATATCAAAGTTTGGAAGAATTGATGGAGAAATCTACCTATTGATGTTGAGTTGCAGAGCTCTGAAACTGGACTTCTATGGATCAATATAGGTCACGATTCTTGAAGGTAATTGTATGGTTAGCTTCAGGGAAGATCAAGGAAGGTGAATTGATAGGAAAATTGGATTGAAAAAGGCTTGAACACTGATTTTGAAGTTGTAGAAAAATGAGTTTTGGAGCAAGTTTGGCAGGGTAATTTGGCTGTTCAAGCTTGAATAAATGAATGAGGGATAACCCTCTATTTATAGGGAATCAAATGGAATGTTCAAGCGTGTGAAATGATGAAGTTTGGAGGGAAATCGTGTGAAGTTGCAAACAAGAAAAGTGCGACTTCAACTTTGATCAAAACTCGTCACAAACACGCGTTTTGCTATGCTAATCACTTCTGGAAGTTCAATAAACATGTTTATACGCAAAAACGCGTATAAACAATGTGTTTAGAAGCTAAATCAATGATTTCAAATTCTGACTTTTGAAGAAACTTTAGTTTCAAGTTACCAAGTTCAAATCAATGGAATTATCAGCTCAAGGGGTCTTAGGGCATGATTCTTGATTCTTTAGAAAGATGAGGTTACAAGCTTTGCAATGGGAAAAGAATGGAATCAAATGGATGTTTAAGCTGAAAGTTGCAATGAGTCAAAGTTGTGAAAAAAGGTTGACTTTCCATACTTAGAAATATTTCAAGTTTTTTTCTTCAAAAGTGACCTATAATGTTTTGCATCCAAACATGGCCTTCCTCTTGGAATTTGCTCTTGAAAAAAAAATATTGCATGAAATAGACCTCTTGAATGACATTTTGAAACTTGAACCATTCAAAATCTCCAAAAATTGAGAGAGTTATGAATTGTTGAAGTTGGCAAAAAATCATGAAATGACCTATAATATTTTGTATCTTTAGGGAATCTTCCATCCATTTCTCACTTTGCATATAAAATAAGGAATAAAGTTCACATCCTCAAGATCATTTTGGAAAAAGAGTGGGCTCAAGGTGATAAAAATTGACCAAGTTATGATCATTTGAAGTCACACATGGGAAATTGGGGGTTCATCCGGAGGACTTGTAATCTTTCTTCAACATTAAGTTTCTTCCACATGAAAACTCCTTGTAAATTTTGAAGTGATTTGTTAATAACCCTTCTAAGAGAAGGATGTTTTTGGAATCACCCAAAAATACCAAAAGATGAGCAAGATATACTTCTTTGAAGTTTAAAACCCTAACTCCTAGATCAAGAAAATGCTTTGAGGAACTTTGACAATTTTAAACAACCTTCTTATACCAACACTCTTGCTTTGTAGTTAGAATTTGTTGAGGATGGTAATGAGAATGCATAGCAACCAAAACCAATTCCATATCTTGAGAATTGAGAGAAATATGCACTTGTGACCAATGGGAACCAGGCCTTGTCCAACCATGACAACTTCTTCAATCAACCCCCTTGTACTTTTGAATCAATTTTGATAACATTGAAATATGGTGAACCAAAATAAAGCTTGCCATTCCATTTCTTCCAAAACAACTTCAATGGTGAGGTTTGGATTTCTCAAGCTTTATTGACCAGGGCATGGAAATAAACTCACGAACCCATGGATCAACTTGCTAAGCCACATTACCTTTACCTACATTATTAAAAAGTGAGGAAAACCAATCATTGAATTTTATTAATTAAAAGGAAAGTAAAAATAAAACATGAATGATCACAAAAGAAAAACAAGTCAAGGTGCTTTGTGATTCCTCAAAGAGCAAAGCTAAAGATAGGGAGGAGAACCAAAAAACCTTTAATGTGATCTTGTTGTGATTGAATCAATATGGTATGATGAAGGGATCTTAGGGGAAAAAATTGGGGTACAACAATGTTACCTTAAGGCTAGATCACCTTTACTTGCTTTTCTTTGTTTGACTTGTTTGCTTTACATTTTGGTTCCTTGTTTGGGCTTGTTTTTTATCCTCTACCCGGATTTAGGACACCTTTATAGGTAAGTAGCAATATATTATAGAGACTGTACGGTGTAGACCGATATAGTTGAAGCAATGGCTACTTCAGTGTGACGTTTTGTTGGTACCGGTATCCCTTATGTTGAATCGAGGAGAATACAGAGCCGCTGAGTGGCGTCATGAAGCACTAACTTACCTTAGAACCTTAATTGAACAACTTGGCCATTAGGACATAGTGAGATAACCGGTTTTGGTGGAAAGCTGAAAATTGATTGATACTCGATACTACACTTATTGAGATTGGACTTTTGGGATATCTCGACCGCAAGAAATGATTGATTATGCTGAGACAATGCCTAAAGGAAAGGTCAGTGATTTTGAGATCCTTTAGAATCCGATTACTATTACTAGGACAGGTTGAGCCAACTAAACTTTAAAAGGGTACTTACCTATCAACTCCATGAAAGCCTAAACCTAAGGACTTGTCTGCTTTGTGTGTACATAAACAACTTGCTTACTTGTACATAACATCATAAGCATCATACATCATAAGAATTCTCACTAACCATTTCAAGGATTTATGAATTTATCTTTGTTTTGTTTTGTAGGCCATGAATTTCGTCCGAAGAAATACCATTAGAATCAACTTCGTGAAAGCACACCCTCAAATCCAAGAGTTAGCATCAAGAGTGCCTAAAGACTCTCCTTTCACCAAGAAATATGGCTGACTCCTCAGTTTGGCTACCTCCAATTTCCAAGAAGAGATGATGTGTGTGCTCTTCCAATTCTTTGATCCCATGTATCATTGTTTCACTTTCCCTGACTATCAGTTGGTGCCAACACTAGAAGAGTTATCTCTACTATTAGGAGTTCTCGTGCTTGATCAAGCACCGTTCACCGGTTTAGAAGGGATTCCGAAACCTGAAGTCATGGCCGAAGCCTTGCATCTGAAGAGAGCCGACGTTATAGAAAATTGGGAGACAAGAAGCACAGTTAAAGGGTTCCTAGTCAAGTTCTTATTGGAGAAGGCTCGTTAATTTTGGGAAGATATGGATTTTCAAGCCTTTGAAGACGTCATGGCCCTTCTCATCTATGGTTTGGTTCTATTTCCCAACTCGGACCAATTCATAGATATGAATTCCATCAAAGTCTTTCTCTCTCGTAATCTTATACCTACCTTGCTGGGAGACATCTTACATTGTTTCCATACCCACACCATGAAGAAAAGAGGTACTCTCTTGTGTTGTATTCCCCTACTTTCCAAGTGTTTTACTTCGCATTTACCTCGATCAACATTGAATAACGAGCAGACATTGACATGGTCTCAAAGGATGATGTCTCTTACCCACTCTGATATTCATTGGTGTTCGAGATCCTTGGAGATACTTCTATCATCGACCGTTGTGGGGAATTCCCTAATGTCCCTCTGCTTGGCTTTAGGGGAGGTATCACTTACAATCCTTGCTTAGCTTTACAAAAGTTTGGGTATGCCCGAAGAGATGGTCCTCACGATACGCTCATCCAAGGAGTGGTGTTCGATTACGAGAGCGACAATCAAGGCTCCCATCAGAGGTTTGTACGAGCTTGGATGATGGTAAATAAAGTAGATAGTGAGACACTAGGACGCAAGAATTATATTCCCCTTAAGCCTTAACTTAGGTGGGTACAAGCTCGTGCTCAAAATCTTGTAATGACTTACCCCTCCATCCTACCAGTTATCATGGAGCCTGTGGCTGAAGAAGATGTCTCGTACACTGTCCTTTATCCTGACATGCCTACTTCTCTTGAAGACTTGCAAAAGGGTTGGATTCAATTGAAGGAAGAACGAGATACCTTTGAAGCTCAGTTCTACGCAAGTGAGAAAAGGGTTTTAGAACTTACAAAGCAACTTCATGAAGAACAAAGCTTGAACGCCTACCTTGCGTCGAAGAGGATGCGTTCGACCTTTTTGTCTTAAAAATCTATTTTTTAAGCCCAAGAGGCACGTTGTGACTATTTTGATCTAATTAATGAAATCTGATGTTTGTTCTTTCTTTGTCTATACAAATTTAAATTTCATAAATCCTTGAAATCATTTGCACGCACATCTTCCATGCATCATAATATAACATGTTTTTCCATGACAGGTTTCCTTATCTCTCTGCTATTTATTTCAGTAAGATGGATATCGAGAAAACAATAAAGGACCTACAAGCACAAAACTCCCAGTTTCAAGAGACTCTGCTGACCCTGGCCAAGGGGCAACAAGAGTTGATAAGGTTGCTAGCATCCAAAAAGAAACCAAAAAGGAAAGCTTTAGTTAAAATGGGTAGAAGATTCAGAGAGTTGATATGTAAGATACCGGTAGTGGAAGACTCGTCTGAGGAAGGCTAAAATCAAATTGGAGAAGCAAGGAGTATCCAGGCTGGGTGTATCAATGATCAAGCATTCGATGATGAAGATTATTTTGACGAGCAGTATCCTTCTGCCGATGTTAAGTACAAGAAGCTAGAGGATAGATTGAAGGCCGTTGAGATTCAAGCCATCCCTGGTTTGGATTTTGACGATTTGGGTTTAATATCAGGGGTTGTCATTCACCACAAATTCAAGATACTAATCTTCGTTAAATATGATGGGGTTTCCTGCCCAAAGCTTCACCTAAAGTCTTATGTGCGCAAAATACAACTGCACACTGCTGACTAGAAACTCTGGGTTCACTTCTTTCAAGAAATCTTGGCTGGGACTCAACTTGAGTGGTTTTACCAGTTGGAGGGTTCTCGTATCCATACATGGGAAGACTTGGCCGCCACTTTCTATCACCAATATCAGTACAATGCCGACCTAGCTCCGACTAGGTTCAATTACAAGACATGACGATGGGTAAAAATGAAGGGTTCAAAGAGTACACCCAAAAGTGGAGGGATCTTGCCAGTAGGGTTCAACCACCATTAACTGATAGGGAGCACATTGATATGTTTATGGGCACTTTATTTGGTCCATTTTTCAACTTATTGGTTGGTTGTTCTTCATCCGGTTTCACCGAACTGATCTTAACCGGTGAAAGATTTGAAAGCGGTATCAAAAGCGGGAAGATTCCCATAGCATTTGATTCCACCTCCAATCCCGTAAAGAAACCCTTCACCGAGAAGAAAGAAACGAATTTTGTGTATGGGGCAAGGGCCCATACCAAGTAGGACGACCATCCGTCTGTTAATGTTGTTCAAATTTCCAACCCAACTCCTGTTCAAAGACAATCTTCCAATCATCAACGATTTGAGACTCCGCGAAGACAATACACAAGGATAGGCATGTCGCTATCCCAAGCCTTACAACACCTGTTAAAGGCTAATTTGGTGACACTGCATGATCCTCCGGCCAATCCAGATACTTCCTCACCTAAATACAATCCAAATACCAAGTGCGGATATCACTCGAATAGTCCCGGGCATGAGACCGACCAATGCTGGGAACTAAAGAATAAAATTCAAGACTTAATAGACAACAAGACCATCGAATTTTTTCCGCCTCCAATTCCCAATGTGATAACGACACTAATTCCAAACCATAGCAATGGTGTCAATGATGTTGAAGACACCATTTTTGTTTCCTCCATCGAAGACTTGACTACCCCGTTAACCATTATAAAAAAGAATCTGCTGAAAGCCGGGATTTTCCATGGATGTTTGAAGGACTGTGATTTCTGCACCAAAAAACTCAATGGATGCAAATGGCTGAAGGAAGGCATTCAACGCCTGATGAATAGCCATGAGATCCTAATTGAGAAGACTCCGTCCGCCAAAAGTTTGACCAATAAGATTGAAGACCTCTATATCATAACGATTTCAAACAAACCTCTTATGATCTCCTCCAAGGGTCCTATTAGGATTTCCAACGAACTGACTGTCGCTCCTCTGATAATTACCGCCCCTGGACCAATTCCGTACTCTTCCAACAAAGCCGTGCCATTGAACTATGGTGTTGAGGTGTTTTACCATGGAATAAAGCAAGATGCTTGGATTGAAGAAAGCAAGGCTGATGACATTGGTGACATTACTGGCTCTAGTAAGGTGACCAGAATTGGGAGAATCTTTTCACCCAATATCTCACCACCAACTGCTACAAAGGCGCCTGTCCGCATCACCACTGCTAAGCCTAGTGCTAAGACAAGGGGAAAAGGGAAAGTAGTTGAGCTTGTTGAGACAGAAATACCCGCAAAAGACATTGCTGCTGAGGAACCTTCCGCTTGAGAAATGGATGAGATCTTGAAAATTATAAAGAGGAGTGATTTCAAGATAGTGGAGCAGTTGGGGCAAACCCCTTCCAAGATTTCCATGTTATCTTTGTTACTTTGTTCTGATGCTCATGCTCAGGCGTTAATCAAATTCTTGAAGAAGGCTCGTGTCCCTCATGAGACCACAACTGACCAGTTTGAAAACTGTGTGGTAAGTTTGACGGCCGATAATGATTTGGGGTTCTCTTATGCTGATCTAACACCACTTGGAAAGAACCATAACAAAGATCTTCATTTTTCTATTGAATGTAAGGGGACTACCCTAGCACATGTTCTGGTTGACACTGGCTCTTCCTTAAACGTACTACCCAAAGGTGCTTTGGACCGATTATACTGCGAAGGACTAGTGTTGAAGCCGAGTGATATTATTGTGAGGGCTTTCGACGGGTCCAAAAGGACGGTTCATGGAAAGGTGGATCTCCCGATCAAGCTGGGCTCATAGATTTTCAACTCTACTTTATACGTCATGTATATCTATCCTGCTTACTCCTGTTTGTTGGGTTTCCCTTGGATCCACTGAGAAGGGGAAGTAACGTCAACTCTTCATCAAAAGCTCAAGTACCCAGTCAAGGGAAGGATCGTCATTGTTTATGGTGAGGAGGAGTTCATGGTAAGCCAACTCAATTCTTTCAAATATGTGGAGATGGATGACGAATTTATAGAATCCCCATGTCAGGCTTTTGAATTTGTTCCGCCTAAGATTTCTACTGCCAAAATCTCCTCCGACCATCCCAAAGCTGATAGACTGATGCCAAGGATGGTTTCATTTAAAGATGCTCGTGCCGCAATCGAAGAAGGAACCTGTGATACTTCGAGGAAACTCCCCGAGATCCCATTCAAATCAGACAAATATGGTTTGGGTTTCACTATCAAGGATCAGAAAGAAGTGAGACGCACTTGTGCAGGGAAGCCCGCTCTCCGTATTGGAAGTCATAAAGTAAACATTATGGAGGATTCCGATGATGGATGTGAATTTAAAGAATACATATACCCTACTACAACAGAGCTCAACAATTGGCATGCAAAGGACTTCGTTCCCATCTCCTTCATTGAGTAGTAATTACTTTTTTATTGCTTTCTATCAATTCAAGAACCTTTTGTTTGTAATATTAAACAATGACTTTTAAGCCATATGCCTGGCCCGGGGCACTTTGGTCCATTTGTTAAGGGTTTTATTTATGTTCATGTTGTCATATGATCATTCAATACAAACCATTGGACTTTTTGCATTCGAACTTTTGTGCTCATTATCTTTTTCTTCAATGAATTTTTCAAAATAGACATGTATCTTACATGCACACGCGCACACACACACACACACACACACACACACACACACACACACACACACACACACACACACACATACACACACACACACACACACACACACACTTGCAGGTCCTCATCCACTCGGGATCTCATTGCCAATGATTCTACTATTGCCAACTACGACTCAGAACGTCCAGTTAACCAAGCCGAAGACGAAGGCGAGGAAGATTGTGAAATACCGGGAGAGCTATCTAGACTTCTATTGAAAGAAGAAAAAGCTATTTAGCCGCATGAAGAGTCAGTTGAAGTCGTCAACCTAGGCATAGAGACAAACAAGAAAGAGGTCAAGATTGGCGCCAACCTAGGATGCAGTGTCAAAAGCATACTGGTTCAGATGTTGCATGACTATGTGGATGTGTTTGCTTGGTCGTATGAAGATATGCCCAAGTTGGATACCGACATTGTAGTTCATCGTCTGCCAACAAAGGAAGATTGTCCTCCTATCAAGAAAAAAGTTCATCGCATGCGGCCTGACATGTCTGAAAAGATAAAAGCTGAAGTAATGAAACAATTTGATGCAGGATTCCTAGCTGTGACATCTTATCCCTAATGGATTGCGAATAGGGTTCCAGTGCCGAAGAAAGACGGAAAAGTTCGCATATGCATAGATTACAAGGATCTGAATAGGGCAAGCCCCAAGGATAACTTCCCTCTGCCTCATATTGACGTCTTGGTCGATAACACTGCTCATCATAAAGTCTTCTCTTTCATGGATGGCTTCTCCGGTTATAATCAAATTAAGATGGCTCCCAAAGACATGGAGAAGACCACCTTTGTTACGCAATGGGGCACCTTTTTTTACAAGGTCATGCCATTTGGGCTGAAGAATGCAAGGGAAACATATCAAAGGGCTATGGTAGCTTTGTTTCATGATATGATCCATCATGAAATAGAGGTCTATGTGGATGATATGATTGCAAGGTCACAAACTGAAGAGGAGCATCTCAATCACCTACACAAGCTATTCGAGAGGCTGAAGAAGTATAAGTTGAGGTTGAACCCTAATAAGTGCACATTCGGAGTACGATCTGGAAAGCTTCTAGGTTTTGTTTTCAGTGGTAAAGGCATCGAAGTCGATCCTGCCAAGGTAAAGGCCATCCAAGAAATTCCAGTCCCCCACTCAGAAAAGGAAGTTAGAGGATTCTTGGGTCGTCTTAACTATATCGCCCACTTCATATCTCACTTAACAACTACTTGTGAGCCAATCTTCAAACTCTTGAAGAAGGATCAAGTAGTCAGATGGAATGATGAATACCAAGCGGCCTTCGACAAAATCAAAGAATATTTGCAAGAATCTCCTATTCTCATGCCTCCAGTTGAAGGAAGACCCTTGATTATGTACTTGACGGTGCTAGAGAATTCTATGGGGTGTGTGTTGGGCCAACATGACGAGTCTGGCTGAAAAGAGCATGCTATTTACTACCTGAGCAAAAAGTTTACCGACTGTGAAACCAGATATTCACTGCTCGAGAAAACTTGCTATGCTCTGGCATGGGCTGCTCACCAGCTAAGATAATATATGTTGACTCATACCACTCTACTGATTTCTAAGATGGACCCTATCAAGTACATCTTCGAGAAACCCGCTCTTTCTGGACGGATAGCTAGATGGCAAATAATATTGATTGAATATGATATTTAATACACAATGCAAAAGGCCATTAAAGGAAGTGTATTAGCATATCATTTGGCCCATCAAGCTGTTGATGATTATCAGTCTATGAACTTTGACTTCCCAGATGAGAACATCATGCTAGTGACCGACTGCGCGAAACCTGGACCGCATGATGGACCTGAACAAGGATCCCGATAGACTATGGTCTTCGATGGGGCTTCTAACGCTTTGGGGTAACGGAATTGGTGATGTATTAATCTCTCTTGAAGGTTGCCACACTCCTTTCACTGCCAGACTGTGCTTCGATTGTACGAACAACATGGCTGAGTACGAAGCATGCATTTTAGGTCTGAAGGTTGCCATTGATTTGAGGATCAAGCATTTGAATATGTTCGGGGATTCTGCTCTAGTGATTAGCCAAGTAAAAGGAGATTGGGACACCAAGCACCCTAATCTCATTCCTTACAAGGACCTTGTACTATCTCTGATTCCTTACTTCGAAGAGATCACCTTTGAACACTTCCCTAGGGAAGAAAATCAGTTAGCCGGTGCTTTGGCCATGATGTCTTCTATGTTCAAGGTCAAATGGGAGAAAAAAGCTCCTATGATTACAATTGAGAGATTCGACGAACCTGCGCACTTCTATGAGCTTGAAATTGACGTCGAGAAGCCATGGTACCATGAGGTGAAGAGATACCTTGAAGCACAAGAGTATCCTGAGGGAGCATCCATCAATGATAAAAAGTTCTTACGAAGATTCTCAACCAAATTCTTCCTAAGTAACTGAATCCTGTACAAACACAACCATGATTATACTCTACTCCGATGTGTGGACAAGAAGGAGGCATAGGAAATTATGTAAGACATGCATGATGGTCTCTTTGGGACTCACTCCAGCTGACATGCTATGGCCAAGAAAATCCTGAGAGCTGGTTACTATTGGTCAATGATGGAGAATGATTGCCATCAACACTCAAGGACTTGCCACAAGTGCCAAATCTATGCTGACAAGGTCCATGTGCCTCTTATTCCTCTGAACTTCGTGACCGCTCCATGGCCGTTTTCAATGTGGGGCATTGACATGATTGGAGAGATTAAACCTACTGCTTCCAATGGACATCACTTCATTCTATTCGCTATCGATTATTTCACCAAATGGATCAAAGCCGCCTCATTTGCCTCAGTCATCAAGAACATGGTAGCCAGATTCATCAAACATAACCTCATATGCCGCTATGGTATCCCCGAAAGGATAATCACCGACAATAGGACTGACCTCAACAATGCTATGATTACAGAACTTTGCACTCAGTTCAAAATCAAGCATCACAATTATTCTCCTTATAGACCTAAAATGAATGGCGCAGTGGAAGCGGCCTACAAAAACATTAAGAAGATTATGCAGAAGATGGTAGTGACCTACAAGGACTGGCATGAGATCTTACCGTTTTCTCTTCATGGCTATCGTACTTCAGCTCAGACATCAATTGGGGAAACTCCTTTTTCTTTAGTCTATGGCATGGAAGCTTTCCTGCCAATGGAAGTTCATATTCCCTCACTAAGGATTATGAATGAAGCAGGCTTAGGCGAAGACGAATGGATTCAGACAAGATTGGATCAGTTGAACTTGATTGATGAAAAACGACTGTCTGCTATTTGTCTTGGTCAGATGTACCAAAAACGTATGATCAAGGATTTCAATAAAAAGATCAGGCCTCGAGTATATCAAGCTGGTGACTTGGTGATAAAGCGCATCATTCTTTCGCAAGGCGACCCCAGGGGCAAATGGACTCCTACCTACGAAGGGCCATTTGTTGTCAAGATAGTTTTCTCTGGTGGTGCCATGATGCTGACCACCATGGACGGTAAAGACTTCCTACATCATGTGAACGCAGACATAGTTAAAAAATACTATGCATAAGAGACCCGCTAGGTTGACACACCTAGACAAGATAAGGGCATCCCAGCAAACCAAAAGGTTTGGACAAAAATTAGGGATATGTGCAAAAGATTGTACACCCGACAAGTTGAAAACCCGAAAGGGCGACTTGGGCAAAAATGGGTATCCGGGTGGGCTGAAAACTCGAAAGGGCAGTCCAGACAAAAATTAAGGATTGAAAGCATATGACTATGTCCCGTGGAATCACCACATTCAACTTTATTATCAAGGTCCGAGTTCAAATGGTCCAAGATCAGTCCAATCAATTTCTGTCAATGACAAGGGACGTTTGAAGACATTGGTGCAATAGTAGAGCTGGAATGCAATGAGATCACTTCCATATGGCTATTATATTTTTTTTCAATTTTGTTTTCCTTTCGACGATTTCCTCTTGCTAGGATCTCCGTCTCTTTGTACAAAAAATTCCTATTTACGGGCAAAATATCAATACAAATATACGTTGAAGTGAAAACTTTCTGTTTTAAATGCAAAGATGTCCAATGACTACAATTGAATGAACATATGCATATGAACATAATTAAAACCATTTAGCACATGTGTCCTGCCAAGCCGCAACAAGCATATGTTTAATGCAATTGGGATATCCCCACAGAGTTATCTCATTAGCATTATCCCCGCAGGGCTGACTACAATAAACCTTTCCCCAATAGAGTTGCCCACAAAGTCCCTTTGCATAGGTTGGTACCCAGCCAGAGTCTCAATCTCTTGACAGCCTTCTCCCCATCCGAGTTAGTCCTAAAAGAAGAAGCCTTGTGGATCTCTTCCTAAAAGAACTCACCTTGTCAGCAGTTTGTCAAGTATTGCCCAACAGGGTTTATTTCCCCAACTGAGTCTGTTTTCCCCGGCTGAGTCCATCCTCTCCAGCTTGAGTTTGCCTCTCAGACTATTACAAATCAGAGGACCAAAACCCTTGATCCCCATTGAAGTCGCCAACAAAGTCATCGCTATCTCCGGAAGCATATGTGAAGCCTGGACGCGACCAGATAGCAATTTATCTCCAAAAGTTGTTGTAAAGCCTGGATCCAACCAGATAACAACCAACTTCATCCTTCCAGACAAGTTACTATGAAGCCTGGACCCAACCAGATAATAGTTAACTTTTCAAATACTATGAAGCCTGGACCCGACCATATAATAGTTAACTTCTCAAGACACTATAAATCCTGGACCCAACCAGATAGTAGTATCACTTCAAGTTACTATGAAGCCTGGACCCGACCAGGTAACAGTACAACTTTCAGTCACTATAAAGTCTGGGCCCGACTAGATAATAGTTCGATTTCTTAAAATACTATGAAGCCTAGACCCGACCAGATAATATTTAACTTTTCAAATACTATGAAGCCTGGACCCGACCAGATAATAGTTAACTTCTCAAGACACTATGAAGCCTTGACCCGACCAGATAGTAGTATCACTTCAAGTTACTATGAAGCCTGGACCCGACCAGATAATAGTACAACTTTCAGTCACTATGAAGCTTGGGCCCGACCAAGTAATAGTTTAATTTCTCAAAATACTATAAAGCCTGGACCCGACCAGATAATGGTTTAACTCTTCGAGATATTGAAAAAAACCTGGACTCAACCAGACGAGGGTTTAACTTCTTTTCCCCAGTAGGGTCTGCCTCTACCCCAACAAGTGACTGTGAAGCCTGGACCCGAGCAGATATCAATTCAACTTTACCTTTTCAAGCAAGTTATTGTAAAGCCTGGAGTTCGACCATATAACAATTAACTTCACCCACCTCAGAAATATGAAAAGCCTGGGATCCAACCAGATAGAAGTTTAATGTCAATAAGTTACTGTAAAGCCTAGAATCCGACCAAATTATAGTTAATTTATTCTTCCCTAGTAAGTCACTGTGAAGCCTAGAATCCTACCAGATAACAGTTTAACTTCAAGCAATTTTCTGCGAAGCCTGGATTCCGACCAGATAATAGTTAATTAAGATCTTACCCTGCAACTCACTACGAAGCCTAGAATTTGACCAGATAGCAGTCAACTTCAATATCCCCAACAAATTGCTGCCAAGCCTGGATTTCGACCAGATAACAGTCAGTTTTCGATGCTCTCCGATCAGGAATAATTCCCCAGTAGAGCATTGAACAATCAAAACTCCTAAACTCTTTTCCCAAGAAGAGATCAGCACTCTCCATAGAGTCTTATTAAACAAGCCAGTATTCCCCAGCGGATTTTCTCCTCAAACAACAGAGCATGGATTCCCAGCAGAAACATCCTAAAACAAGAGGAGCATACTCTTCATCCCCAGAGCAGTCTGGGAGCTCATTTCCCAAGGCTCACTAGCATGTTGTCAAGGATTTATTTTACTAGACAAGTACACACTGCAAGGAACACATGACATTCATAAACCATAACGCATACATGACAAATGCATACAACATAATCTCATTTATTTTGAGAACATCATTACACCATGCATACATCTGCATGCAACTAATGTTTTTCCTTGCAGAAAAATATATAGACAAAAACATCTACCACTCCAGTTTAAATCAACCAAAAGATTTATCCTGATACTTTACCCAGTCACTCTGAATGGAATCTCTAAGCCTATTACCTACACAGTCAACTAACACATCATCGAGTGCAAAATTTCTGGGCACTCTAGTGTTCAATCATCTTCCACGTTCAAGTCACGAATGGCGGACTCGCCAATCTAACTCTTCAGGTTTAAGAAGATTAAACAGGGGCAGCTGTTGTACCCCAAAGTTTGCCCTCTCATTTCTCAAGGATTCTCTCACAAGATTTTCCATGACACCAAGTTGGCAGCACTGATACATCAATTTAGGTTTGGAAATGGCACAAGGGCAAAATGGTCAATTGCATACTGAAAAGTCAAACTTTGAATTTTGGATCAAAATCAAGTTTCAAGAATCATATTTCATCAAGATATGTTAAAATATGAAGTTTGTTTCATCAAGAAAGTCAAAACTCAAAATTCTAAATACTTAGAAATTTTTCTAGGTGTTTAGGAAAGATGATAAGTTCAGAACTTCTGGCCAGATTTTCACCATGATGCAAGTTGTTTCTGAAAGAACTTCTGACACAAGAGTTATAGATTTCAATGAGATCTAAAAAATTTCAGAATAGAACTTCTCCTGGAAATGCTGGAATTTCATGTTATAAATCTTCAAAGACACGTCCATGAAACTGCAGCACTCAGTAAATTCTGGGCATTTCCAAGACAAGATTTGGTTAGAACTTCTGGGCCAGTTTTCATGTAGGTTCAATCATAATTTTCAAGAGTAATTCGAAGAAGATATTCAAAGTGTTTTATAAGCTTTCTGGAAAGTCTGAGAACTCCTTTAGAACATGCTGGCAGGGAGATTCAAAGATCAGAAGTTGGATATTTGTTCTAAGTTACGCTCATGCTGAACTTCTGATCCAGATCCAAGCTATGATGTATAATCTCATATTGCACGTTTCTGTTTTGACAAATCTCATCATCATTTAATGCTTACACCCACTTTTGAGTCTTTATACAAAGGATTTCCCCACGTGTGACATAGAAGTACCATTGTTGTCCATGAAAAGAAAACTTTTGTACAAAGTTTATTCTGGGCCCATACTCTACTTTTGCTTCTGAGATTACTTTTCCATAATTCATGCTTACAAATTCACATTAGGCACGACTAAAAGCTGCTAACCACCCTACTTTGTGCCTTGAACCATACTTGTTTGAACTTGCTTCAAGAACAAGTCAGCATCCTAGTGTATGATGGTTGTACTCTTGGCTTATCTAAGCTCCTAAATCCGTGCCTATAAATTGAACTTTATTTGCAACTATAAATAGGTCGAGAATCTGAAAATTAGCCTTGAAACCTTGCTGAAATTTTCAAAGAATTTGAAACTAAAAACATAAACACAAAAACTTGCTAAGCTTCTGTTTCTTTTTACACCCAAACTCTAATTTTCTTGCACATCTCTTGGCCAAATCACCCACTCAGTTTCTAACATACATTTAGAAACAATCCTAACTTCTGTTTACAGACTACAATTCAATCTACACCAACTTCCATTTCAAAAATCAAAACATTGCTTCTTGGCTGCTCCACAACATTACAACCATTCATAACTCAAGTGCAGGTTTGTTTCAGCTTTCTGGGAACGTGAGAAAGCTAACCAGAACATCACAGCAGTCAGAACCAGGCTCTAACTCACAGAACATTTTCCAGCTGCAAGGTAAGCTTCTGCTTACTTTTATCATATTACTTAGGCATTATTAGACTTGCATTTTCAAAAAAATACAATGTAGACATCCTGACTCTAATTATGTACATATTCATAGATTCCATGTATTTTTGCCTAAGTAGAGAGAATTTCAGTTCAAAACTTCTTGAGAAAATTAGGATTTAGAATTAGGATCAGCAAAATTCATGCTTGCTTCTGATTTACAGACTTGATATTTTATGTTTCTGAAACCATGATGAAACCTGCCATAATTGTTATGTTTGCATTCTTCATTTTTGTTGAGGAATAACTAAGTTGCAGATGCTCTGGTTGACACGGAGAAGGAGATGAAGCTCATCATTAGAACTTACTTTGTGTTATATGTTTATGTTTTTGCTTCTAATATCAGATGTATAGCCACCCAGTGGTGGAGAGTGAATGCTTAAGACGTTAGTGTTAAGGGTCCTGAGTTCTAGCCCCAAAAACACCATTTTTATGTTTATTTCCTGACATTTTTACCCCATTAGTTGGATCAGAACTTCTAGATTAATCCCCTTTAAATTGCTTTCCAAAATAGTGATCCTGGACCATAACTTCTAGACATTCCCATCCAACAGCATTGACACCTCACATACCCATTATTAGAACTTCTAGCTTTCCAGTGACACTAGAACTTCTAGGTTTCCAGTTACATCAAAATTTCCAAGCTCTCTCAACAACCAGAACTTCTGACCTTCCAGTAACATTAGAACTTCTGACCTTCCAGTAACATTATAACTTCTGGGCTTCCAGTTGCATCAGAACTTCTAGTATTTCCCTTGTTCCCAACAACCTCAGAACTTTAGTGTATCCGGACCCAGAACTTCTGGCCTTCCCCTTTTCTGCTAACATTTTCTTTCACGCAGCATAATAGAGTCAGAGTTTCTTCCCCTTACTTCTATTCTCTCTTATTTCAGCAATGCGCTGATTCTGATTCTTTTCCCTTTTATACTTTTTAATATCACTTCTATTTTCATTAGTCAAAAAACACCAAAAATATTTTTATATTCATATACTTTATTTAATTTCTTTTGAAACAAAAAGACTAAAAATATTTTCTTAAGCTAATTCATTTCTTCTCTTAACAAAAACAAAACAAGTCCATTTTACATTTCTTGTACATTATTTCAATATGGTTGTAATAGATAATTAGGACTTTAATCTCTTGCAATCCCCATTTTTAAATTTATACACCCCATCCCCCTAATGATTGTAATAACGTAGAATATTTATCTTCCGCAATGTATCACTTTCATATAAATTCTAGTAAAGTAGGATTTTTATGGGAAGATAAAATCAACAAGTAGACAACCCTTAATCAAAGACTAAATGCATGCAAATCAAACACAATATTCACATATGCACCCCTAGGGTAATTCCACTTGTTGCCTTATAAAAATGGTCATGTTATGCATGTGAGATATTTTAGCAAAAACAATCAAAATACAAGATCATAGTCCCTCAATGATGCTTCGAATGTTGCCTGACAAATGATCTTAGTCCCTCGAGATAAATGCTAAGATATCTCACAACATTTCTATCATGACTATACGATGACCCACACCCGTCCCGTTACATCCAAAGATAAAACTTCTTATCAATCAATGGTAAGATAGTAGCATCTAGGGGAGGAGGAGAAGAACAAATACTTTTGAGTAGGTAGAAATGTTCTTAGTTGCTTGCTCATTTTCAAAACAAACATCCTTTCAAACACACACCAAACACTTTCAAAACATGAAATATTTTCAAAAGTCCAACACTTTGTATACATTCTTATAAAGACAAGAATCATTACAAAGTTTTCCTAAACGAAGGCGCTTTAAAAAAAATTACTTTCAAAAACCCTCACAAAACACATTTTCAAACAAAAAGCAAATGATCAAGCAAGCAACTAAGAGCCCATAGATAACTATGGATGAAAAGGGTGCTAACACCTTCCCTTTTCATAATCTACCCACCGAACTCAAGAAAATAATCTCAAAGGCCTTTCCTGTTCTTTTCACCCTTTCTTTTATTTGGATAAAAGAAAAGTCGATTGCAACTCTTGCTAACCGCAACAATTGCGATCAAATGCAAAACATTCCAAGTCAGTTCTCCCATCGTATTACAACTTATCTGATATTACCTCCGCCCCAAATTATAAGACGCTTTGGAGAAAAAATTGTCCCAAATTATAATACTCCCTCAGTCCAAAAATAATTATTGCATTTGATAAAATTATTTGTCCCAAAATAATTGCCACTTTTAGTTTCCAATGCAACTCTAATTTTTATTTTCCAATTCTACCTTCTAATTAATACTCACAATTTTATTATTCTCTCACTTTGCATTTATGATAATTTGAATATACCAATATTAAAGAAGGATAGTTTGGTAAAATATTATTATCTCTCTTTCATTTATAACATTTTTTTAATCTGTGTGAAATGACCAACTATGACAATTATTTTGGACGGAGGGAGTAGCATGTTATCTTTTGAAAGACCCAGAATCAATTCTAGAAGTGTAGAATTGATTCTAGATGATTTTGAGGTGTTTTGTTTTATCAAAAGTAAAATTGATTCTGTCTCCAGAATTGATTTTACTTGAAGCTAGAATTTGCAGCTTCTACCTCCAGAATTTATTCTAGATGATTTTTACATTAAAATTCATTCTTCAATTCACTTTTACATAAATGTATCCAAACATAAATCAATCATGCTAAACTCAATTTTGTTAAAATCAATTCTACTAAACTCAATTATGCTAGAATCAATTTTGTTCACTGTCAATCTAAACACACCTTAAGTCACTTTACAATTTCAATGCAACATTAATATAATTTTTCCCAATATACCCTCTATTATTCAGTACTTTTTCTTTTCCATATTATTTTAATTTCACTTTCCAATGTAATTATTGAAGAGAATTTTTGTAAAGTTATACATCATTTCACTTTCCCATAAAGTAGTAATTACATTTCTTAATTCGTGTGAAATGCCCAAAAGGTTTTATAATTAGAGATGAGTGTAGTATATCTCAGGGATATTTTGTGAAATCTTTGGCCGATTAAGTTGTGTTGTTGTCTTCCAATGTCGAGTCGAAATCATCTCAACTACATATCATTATAAATATATAAAAGCTAAAGTATCTGGAAACCATGTATACCCTTCTGACTTTAAATTATAACTATCTAATTCCAGGATTAAAATTGTCTAATTACAACCTTGCTTTAATTATATTCATTTTAAAATTAATGTGTCTGATGTATCATGCTTGGAGTCCATTTTCACGTACAAAGAAGTTGTAAAGTCATATTTTAATTTTCAAATTTATCTCTTTGTTGATTCTCCATAATTGATTTATTTTATCTCAATGGACCTTTCACTTTCTTCAATGCATTGAGTAGTGAAAGGTCACATTGAGAGTTGGATTGAGAAATTTGTAATCTTTAAAACTGATTCTTCCCACACAATTCAAACAACATCAACGCTCTTCTATTTTTGTTATTCCTCTTCTTCGAGGGTTTTCTTTTTCTTTTTCAATCTCTTTAATGGGAAAGTACATGAAGAAACCCAAACCTAAAACTGATTCTTCATCATTTCCCAATATTCCCAAATGTAAACGTTATACAGATCTACTCATTTTATCTCTTTCTTCATTCCGATTTCTTCATTCCGATTTCTTCAATCTGAATCACAATTTACGATTTGATCTTTCCTTTTCTCAATTCGTTGCTACAATCTTCATATTGTGATTTTGATTTTTCTTTTCATTTCATTTTTAGAATTGCATTGACATTATGGAAAATTTATTTTCATTTGTTAATTTTCAATCTTACTCTTTTCACATATATGTGTATGATGTTGGAATCATATAATGGAAATGGAACAGAAGGATGAAATTAAGCTCAACGGTGGAACTAATCAATGGAAAACACAATCACTAGCTGTTGATTTTAAGAAACAAGTTCAAAAGGGACATTGCTTTTTCTTTTTGTTGTTATTTTTGTATGATATCAATTGACTTGTGTGATCGGTGGAAATAGAACTGACTGTTTGAAATGCTGGTTCGCGAAATGTCGCGGTAAGCAAGAGTCGCCACCGTCTTTTATTTTCTCCAACAAGGAAAGGACAAAAGCACAACAAAATTCCTTTTCGAGATTTTTCTCGGTTCGGGAGGTAGATTATAGAAAGGGAAGGTGCTAGCACCCTTTCTATCCGTGGTTATCCACGGGCTCTTAGATACTTGCTCACTATGTTTTCAAAATATTTTGCTTTTCTTTTGTTTTTGGGTTTTGAAAAGAGTTTTGTTTGAAAACTTCAACTTGACTCTTGTATCTGTCCTCAAGAGTGTATGAAGTGTTTGTTTGAAAACTTTTTGTCAGAAAAGTGTAGGTGCGAAAAGTATTTTTCGTTTTGAAAGAGCAAGTATCTAAGAACTTCTACCTACTCAAAAGAAATTAAGCTGTGTAAATGTCCTTTAGACAGTACTATCCCACTATTGAGAAGTAGGTAGCACCATCGTTGGAGTTTTTTGGGTCAATTCGATTATAGGGACATGTGGTCACCAAAGCAATAGTAGGATGCCTTAGCGGTAACCCTAATGTCCTAGATCCTTTTTTATCCGAGGCAACCGTTTCGAGGTAACTTGATCTTTAGACAAGAGGCAACCTCTAAAACACCCTATACTCAATGACCACGTCGAGGCAACCAAGTGAGGCGTACCCTAGGAGTGGCATGTGCGAGTGTGTCAGGTTTCATGTTAAGTTATCTTTGTACATGTTATGGTGAGCTACGAGTTGATTTTAATTTCAGAGATAAGTCTTGTCATGCATAGCCTAGTTAACATACATCTAACAGTTAATAGTTTGCGGAAAGTAAATCTACGCTATTACAAGGCGTCGGGTATTTACATCGCCAAAAACAAACCCTTTGAAAAATAAATTGAGGAAAATAAAAGAAAGCGATAAAAAGTCCTAATTAAAGCTATTACATCCTCGGAGCAGTTACATAAATATGATCAAAAATATGAATAAAAAATAAACATGCGCGCGAAAAAAATGAATCGGAGAAGTTCTAGGGTTTTGACCCTTTTTTGAGAAAGAAAGAAATTTTTTATTATTTTGCAATTAGTTAAATTAACCCTAAAACTAATTAATTAATTAAAAGAAATATTTTTGGTTTTTTATGTTTTAATGAAATAAATAAAAAATAGTCAAAAGTTAGTAAAAACCCTAATTCTAATTTATTTTATTTATTGCAAAAAATATTGCAATTAACCTAATTAAAAAAGACTAAATTAATTTGTTAGTATTTATTTACAAAAATAATAAATTAAAGGTGAAATTAATAAATAATAATAATAATAAAAAATATTATATTTTAGTTTTCTGATTTTTATTATGAAAATAATTAATTATGTTAATTAGATAATAATAATAATAATTAATAAAAGAAATAAAAAAGAAAGAAAAAAAAGAAAAGAAATAAACTTGTGGGGGTGATGACCCAAATCAGGAGGTGTGTTAGAAATTTTGAAGCCCAATTGCTCAAGCCTGTTTGACTTTCTGGCTCCTCCATGCGCATGGTTGACTGGGAGTATGATGATCATCATCTCATGGCCATTAGATTTGTGCCTGTAGACATTTGGCGCCTGGGATGTGAGGTGCATAGTGGATCACGTGTTGGAGACCTGTATGTGATTATGCAAAGAAAAATAGAAACAAATATTTTGGGGGACCTGGGATTCGAACCCAGGTCCCAACGTTTCCAAGCCAATGCCTTAACCACTCCACCAACCTGCTTTAGTCATTAGTGAAATAACAAATAATCATTATATTAAGAAATTAATCCATATGCTGTAAAAAACAAAAGACACGCGCGCTTATTCAAATCAGCCAATCACACGTTAACACCTCATCATCTTCTTCATTGTTCCTGCAAAAAACACAAACAGATAACGGGGTTTTTTAACCCCCACAATAGGCCATGAGGAAAAATAGCGATTAAAGCTATGGTTTATATAAATATTTCGCGATGGTTTGGTTTTGTTCGTCTTGTTCTGACGAATTCAGTCATGGGTCTCACACGTCTCAATTTTTCCTGGTTTAGGAATCCCCAATTTCAAAGCTTATGAACCTTAAAACTTGTTCATGGCATCTTTGGATTTATGGCATTTCAGTTCAATTAAGCTATACCATTAGCTTCGTACGGTCCCTATTAACACAAAACAATCAAGAAAATATGTTATATGTGCATGAATTAGGAGTTACGATTCTGAAAAAAAGTGGCAAACCGTGGTTCTGTGCGTGATGATTCCTTGAGTTTTAGCACGTGAATTCAATTGCAAATTATCCATGGGACCTCCTGCAATGTGTTAGAATCAATAAAAACCTTTGAATCGCTCTAGAATGCCAAAGTCAGTTTTGAGTTTTCTTAGAAATTTTTCAATATGCTATATGCTTTTCTGCAGCTTTCTTACACGTCCATGAGTTAGGGTTTACTTGCATATATATAGAGGAATGGAATTAGGTCAAATCTTGAACAAAAATCCATTGAATTGATGATTTGATCTTTGACTGAAAATCAAATCTTTTTGCATTTTCATGATTGGAAAAAGTTGCTAATTTTGGATGTTTTATATCTTTGACTTTGAGCACGAAATTGCCAGCATATCTTGACCATATTTGCTTCACAAATTGATTGAAAAAATCAAATCTTGTATTTTCCTACAATTTAAATTGATTAAATGAATTAATATTAATTAAAAATCCAATTAATTAATAAAAATAAGAAAATAAATTCAATTAAGCTTGATGGGTCGTGCATAGGCCATGGATGAAGTTTCAAGAAGAGATTTGAGGCCCATTAGCAAAAATAAGGTGTTTTGAGCAAAGTTGACTTTTGCAAATTCATGAAAATTTCCCAACTTCTCCAATGCATATCTTGCTCAATTTTGATCATATGAACATGTTCTTGGACATTTTGGAAAGCTCTTGAAGTCCTCTAACCAATTCCTTTGGTCCCATGTCATTTGGATTTACCAATCTCAAGTTATGGTCTTTGACTTAAAGTGCACTTTTGTTGACTTTTGAATTTGACCTATAATGTCAAAATTGATAACTTTTTGTGGGAGCATTTCTTGGACTTGGAGTGTGAATATGGATTGTAGGAAATGTCATCCCCTTAAAAATGAGCATTGGATGGAATTTTTCTTATGAACCATGAAAAAGTTATGTCCTGGTCAAGATACAGTTGACTTTTCTGCTGTCCAAAAATAGTAACTTTTTGCATCTTGATGATTTTTGAGCTATCCTTGTGGAATCATGATCAAGACTTGATCAAATGATGATTGTGAACTCAAAATAAGATGTTGACCAAAAATTCTGATTTTTGACTGCAAAATGACCATTTTGCCCCTGTAGTTGACTGTGGATCAAATAGGGCTTTTGATTGTGCAAATTGGCACTGTGAGTCTTGAAACTTGGCATGTAGATGCTTGAGAATGTATATAGGCCTATGAGACTTGATTGAACCATTGAAAACCTCAAATTCCTTGAAAGAAACAAAACCCTAATTTCAGCTGGCTTAGGAGGTATTTGGACTGTGCACCCTTTGAGCAATCTTGACCAATTTGAAGATCATTCTTGACAAATCTTGAAGAATATGGGAGGGAAAATTTTGGGGTACAACAGTTGCCCCTGTTCAATTTTCTTAAGCCTGAGGATATAGATTGGCGTTCGAGTCTTTCGTGATCCGAAGGTGGAAGATAATTGAACACTAGAGTGCCCAGAAATTTGCACTCGCATAGTGTAGTATCAGCAATGTGATGTCGGGAATGGGCTTACAGATGCCATTTGGAGATTGTTTATTGAATTGTAATTTTGTAAGTTGAAAGAAGGAACCTGTGTAGGGTTGCCTGATGATGAGTCCGTATTAAACTGCATTTTGGAAGGAAGGAAACCTGTGTAGGGTTGACTGATGATGAGTCCGTGTGAAACTGCATCTTGGAAGGAAGGAACCTGTGTAGGGTTGACTGATGATGAGTCCGTGTGAAACTGCATCTTGGAAGGAAGGAACCTGTGTAGGGTTGACTGATGATGAGTCCGTGTGAAACTGCATGGAACTGGGAAGAAACCTAGGTAAGGTTGCTTTGCAAGGAGTTTGGGTAAAACTACGTCGGGAAATTGTAAGGAGGAACCTGGGTAAGGTTACTTCGGGATAAGTTTGTGTAAAACCTCTGGAGGAATCTGGGTAAAGTTACTTTGTGATAAGTTCGTGTGAAACTTCTGGAGGAACTTGAGTAAGGTTACTTTGATGATGAGCTCGTGTAAAACTTCTGGAGGAGAAGGAACCGGTGTAGGGTTGCCTGATGATGAGTCCGTGTGAAACTTCATCTGAAAGAGAAGGAACCGGTGTAGGGTTGCCTGATGATGAGTCTGGGTAAAACTACATCGAGAAATTGTAAGGAGGAACCTGTGTAGGATTTCCTGATGACGAGTCCGTGTAAAACTTCATCTGAAAGAGAAGGAACCAGTGTAGGGTTGCCTGATGATGAGTCCGTGTAAAACTTCATCTGAAAGAGAGAAGGAAACGGTGTAGGGTTGCTTCATGGTGGGTTGTCTTCATTGACGGGTTGTCTCTATTGACGGGTTGTCTTCATTGACGGGTTGTCTCTATTGACGGGTTAGCATCAGAAAAATCTTTAGGAATCGATTTAACTGGATTTGTCTTCTTTGAGTGGATTAGCATCAGAAAAATCTTTAGGAATCGATTTAACTGGATTTGTCTTTGACTGGATTAGCGTCAGAAAAATCTTTAGGAATCGATTTAACTGGATTTGTCTTCTTTGACTGGCTTGCCTCAGAAAAATCTTTAGGAATCGATTTTAACTGATTTTGTCTCCATTGACTGGCTTCAGAAAAATATTTAGGAATCGATTTAACTGATTTTGTCTCCATTGACATAATTTGAGAATCTAACTGCATCTTTCCTGAAAGGTAAAGGTCAGTCATATGCAATGCATGATATGGATCGAGCAATGATGTTCTCAACATAAATGAGATTGTATGATATGATGCGTATATGCATGTATCATGATGTACGAAAATGTGATGTTTTAGTTGGGGAAAATAAATCCCGGATAGCTGCTGGAGAATGATGTTGAATTCTTTGCTCCCACTGGGGATAATGAACGAAGATGATGATGAGAATAAACCTGCAGGAGAAAAGAACTCCGTTGGGGAATAACCTTGATGAAGAGAATACTCTGAGGGGAAATACTCTGTGGGGGAGAGATGTTCTGCTGAGATTTTAACGATAACTCCGTTGGGGATTCCGTTGATAAGCTCTGTTAGGGATTTTGATGATGAACTCCGCTAGGGATAGAAAGAACTTCGCTGGGGATGATCTTTCAGTTGCAACTTGCTGAGGATAACCCAGTTAGACCCTTGTGGGGATAACCTCTGAATTTGTCTGAGGAGATGCATTTGTATTCCGCAGGAGACAAGCTTCCAGAATCTACTGGGTAAGATGATTCAATTCTCTATTGGGGAAGCCCTTTTTTAGACTGCGCTGGGGAAATGGCTCCACTGGGGGTATCTTGTATTCCGCCGGGGAACATTCTTATATTTTGTTGAGGAATATTAAGACCGTCGGGGATGCCCCTACGCTTGCTGGAGAATATCTTTATACTCCGTTGGGGAATTTTAAGACCTTCTGGGGATATCCGACCTTTTTTGGACTGACGGTAGACTAACTCTGCTTGGGGGAGAGTATTGCTGATTCGTCCATGGTTGCAGGTCTCAGTGGGGAGAGCTTCCATTACTGTCTTACTCTGCGGGGAGTGAAGGTATCTTAGCCATATTCTTCAACTGAATCTACCTTGGTACCTGGTGGACAGAGCGACTATACAGTTCGGACAATTCTTATTGCCCCAGTTTCTGCGGGAGAAGAAGGCCTATGAGGTGCTTGATAACTGCCGATTGACAAATCTTCTTCTGGTAGGAAAGTGACGAGATGACGGGACATAGTCGTACGCTTTGATCCCTAATTTTTGCCTGGACCGCCCTTTCGGGTTTTCAGTCCATCGGGATACCCCTTTTTGCCCAAGCCGCCTTTTCAGGTTTTCGACTTGCCGGGTGTACAGATTTTTTCATTTTCATCCCTCATTTTGCCCGAACCCTTTTGGTTCGTCGGGAAGCCCTTATTTTTGCCTAGGCCAGTCGACCTAGCGGGTCTTTGATTATGCGCAGTACCTTTTTTTTTTACTATGTCCACGTTCTCAGAACGCAGAGAGTTGTCACTGTCAGTAGTCTTGTGTCTCCATACTACCCGAAGATGCTTGATCGTGCAAGATTCGTTGTTGGAATCCATGTTCAATGCCCCAAGTGACTCAGGCGGAGATTTTCCCCTGGCTATTTTGCATTTTGAGAGATTCCTTGAATCTTGACTCGACTGCCCTAGATTAAGGACAATGATCATGTCATACCCCTTGATTGGAAGTGCTTTTGTTCCCTAGATATTCGTCGTGCGAATTTCTCTACTGTTGAACAAATAGTCATATGCAAACAATGTTATTTTAAGAATGCAAAGCTTATGTCTGTCTTGAAGTTTTTGAAAATGCAATTTTTAATAAAGCAAGTGATGTCAACTCAGGATTTTACAGCAAGCCCTACAGGAGTCAGGATACCTTTTGTAACAGTATGCTTTCGAACTAACCCATGCTTCATCTAGGACTTTTTAAGGGTTATAACATGGCCTGGTTCACGGTTTAAGAAACAAAGGATAAAGGCTCAAATTTTATTTGTACCCACCCGCTCTTCGTGATGTTCTTCGAACCTAAACTCAGCTAATCGTGCATTAGACCTTGTTTGAGTCTTTGCTCTGATATTCCAGTGATGGTTCGGATACTGATAGTTTATTTTGAATAGGCAGTCTTTTTTTTTTTGTCGAGGGTTAGTAGGACCTCTTTCTTTTTTGATTTTGTTATCCCTGTTTTTTTTTGCCTGAACTGTTTCTTTTGTGATTACAGTCAGCGGGATGCCCCAGTTTTTGTAAGTCTCCTTCATAGGTTTTGACTTATTGGGCTTTTATTTTGAAAGATAATGACTGCCTGTCTTGACGATTATAGGTAACCATCACTATCTTTTGTTTTGGAAGGACTTCCTTGATGTCATCCATTGTGCACCTGGATCAACTGAGAGAACTACCCTGCCCCAGGTTATGATTAAGGGTTTTAATTTTTGCGTGAAAAGAAAAACTCCAACTTCTTTGGCTCAAAGGGGTTGACGAGGGATTATCTTCCTTATAACTCCACTGTTTAGGGTTTGAAACAATGCCTGTACCTCATCAGCAGGGTATGTTCAAAAGCATACTGTAAAGATCGTGGTATCGTTTTCATCATCCTCCCTCAAATGGTTTAGAATTTTTTTAATTGAGAGTTGAACATCACACAAAAAAATGAAAGCAATTTGAATATAGTGAATACGAATGGATTGATTCAAAACAGACATATGCAATGCATTGATAAAGTAACAAAGTTTGACATGAATAAATGTTTGAACAATCAAAAGAAAATTACAAATTGAAAATTCTAATGCACAAAAGACATTCTCAATGATTTGGTGTAGGATCAGTGATCAAACTTAATCTCCTTGGCATCAATCAAGTCTTGGATCTTGTTCTTCAAACTCCAACAGTCGTCGGTGTCATGTCCAGGACTGTCAGAATGGTAGGCACATCTCACACTCGGGTTATACTTGGAAGAGGAAGTATCAGGATTTTGAGGAGGATCCTTTAGTGTGATCAGTTTCACCTTCAGCAATTGTTGTAACGCTTGAGACAAAGGCATGTTAATGTCAGTATACTGCCTTTTTTGATATCTTACCCTACGCCTATTGCTCCATCCTTTTTGAACAGGCGTGGGGTCGGAGATCTGGGTTGCCCCTACATGTTGATCACGACGACTCTTTTTACCATACACAACATTGGACTCTTTTTTTCCATTGTGGGGCTTTTTCTGAGCATCAGAAGGTGTAGCTTCTTGAATCTTCCCACTTTTGATGCCAGCTTCAATCCTCTCACCAGTCAAGATAAGGTCTGTAAACCCGGCTGAAGAGCTTCCAATCAGATGGTTAAAGAATGGATCAGACAGGGTCCCCAGAAACATATCGACAAGTTCACGATCAGCCAAATGTGGTTGCACCCTTCCAGCAAGGTCTCTCCATTTTTGAGCATATTCTTTAAATCCTTCACCCGTCCCTATTGACATACCCTGGAGTTGGGTACGCGTAGGAGCGAGGTCGGAGTTATACTGGTATTGCATATAGAACGCAGTAGCCAAATCCTCCCAGCTGCGGATACTGGCTCCATCCAACTGATAGAACCACTCAAGCTGAGTCCCTGAAAGACTGTCTTGAAAGAAATGGATCCACAAGTTCTTATCAGCAGTGTAAGGTTGGATCCTCCTCACATATGACCGGAGGTGCAGCTTTGGACAGGAAGCTCCGTCATACTTGGCAAAGTCAGGCGCCTTCAATTTATGGGGAATCACCACCCCAGATGATAGACCCAGGTCTCCGAAGTCCAGACCGGGAACTTTGTGTATCTCCATAGCGCTCAAACGGTCTTCCAACTGTTTGTACTTATCTTCAACAGGAGGATACTGTTCCTCATCATAGTCCGTCTCGTTGTCGGAGACTATAGGGCTAGGAGCCTTCCTTTCTTGTGGGGTGTCTTTCCCTCCAGATGAGGTGGTCAGATCAACTTCATTTTGCAGCCTGTTTCCAAACATTCGTCCGGTGTTGAACAGGACGGTCCTCTTCTTCTTCTTCTTCTTCCTCTCTTTCAGAATCAGGGTCTTCAAGTCCTGCTGACCCTTAGCTAGGCTCATGACCAACTCTTGAAACTGGGCGTTCTGGGCCTGGAGGGCCTTGATAGCTTGCTCAGTGGAAGGTTCAGTAGACATGATGATTGCTGAAATACACAGCGAAGAAGATAAGAGATCTGTAATGGTACCTGTAATGCAATGATATGTATGATATATGTATGCAATGTTTTCAAGGATCTCGTGGGGTAAACAAAGAAACTTGTTAGAATTTGAATTTAGCAGCTTGATTGAAGGAACTTCATGTTGCTGAGAGTCCTTCTTCAAGAGTCAGGCTCACCATATCGAGTGGGTCATAGCCCCTGACCCAACTTATCATGTTTTGATCTCCACACAACCTTGGCTAGAGGAAAATAAATCCCCTTTGCCCCTTGCTAGACATTTGGTTCATCGTGACCTGCATCACAAACCCTTGAGATCCTTGAAATGGTTAAGGAAATGCTATGGTATGATGTTATGATGTGTATGCTATGCGTTTAAGCAAAAGTGTGAGGTGATGTAAGTAAGCCCTGCAATAAATCCAAATTGTTGGATAAGGACTGTAAACAAAACCTGCAAGGAACTCATGCTGTCAGATAACAAGAATGTACAAGTAGTTCAAAGTTTGAAGGCACACAAGTCACACAAAGAGCCTTAAGTTTAGGCTGGCATGGGGTTCGTAGGTAAGTACCCTCTTGAAGTTAGTTGGCTCAAAACCTGTCCTATAAATAGTAACCGGGTTCTAAGGAGCTCAATATCATTGGATTGTTTTCTATGTTCATTGTTTTGATTTAGCCACTTAACTGGCGACCAAAATATTCCAAGAAAACAACCCTCAATGAGTGTAGTATCGAGTATCTACCAACTTCGGACTGCACCAAAGTCGGTCATCTCACTACCCCTAAAAAGGCCAGGATGGTCGAGTAAGGTTCTAAGGTCAGTTGATGCTTCGTGACACCACGCGGCGGCCCCGTACTCTCCTTGACTTGACTCAAGGGTTACCGGTACTCACCAAAGTGCCACATCAACGTAGCTACTGCTTCAACCATGTCGGTATACCCCACACAGTTCCCTTACAGTTTGTTGCTACTTCTAAAGGGTATCCCCAGATCCGGGTTAGGATCTATAGAACTCCGATACAAACCCACAAGATTTAAAGCATACAAAGCATACAATTGAAAACACAAGTGATCTAATCCTAAGGTACACCTCACTTATTTAGAATATCCCCAGCAGAGTCGCCAGTTTTGTGATCGGTGGAAATAGAACTGACTGTTTGAAATGCTGGTTCGCGAAATGTCGCGGTAAGCAAGAGTCGCCACCATCTTTTATTTTCTCCAACAAGGAAAGGACAAAAGCACAGCAAAATTCCTTTTCGAGATGTTTCTCGGTTCGGGAGGTAGATTATAGAAAGGGAAGTGCTAGCACCCTTTCTATCCGTGGTTATCCACGGGCTCTTAGATACTTGCTCACTATGTTTTCAAAATATTTTTCTTTTCTTGTGTTTGTGGGTTTTGAAAAGAGTTTTGTTTGAAAACTTCAACTTGACTCTTGTATCTGTCCTCAAGAGTGTATGAAGTGTTTGTTTGAAAACTTTTTGTCAGAAAAGTGTAGGTGCGAAAAGTATTTTTCGTTTTGAAAGAGCAAGTATCTAAGAACCTATACCTACTCAAAAGAAATTAAGCTGTGTAAATGTCCTTTAGACAGTACTATCCCACTATTGAGAAGTAGTTAGCACCGTTGTTGGAGTTTTTCGGGTCAATTCGATTATAGGGACATGTGGTCACCAAAGCAATAGTAGGACGCCTTAGCGGTAACCCTAATGTCCTAGATCCTTTTTTATCCGAGGCAACCGTTTCGAGGCAACTTGATCTTTAGACAGGAGAGCGACCTCTAAAACACCCTATACTCAATGACCACGTCGAGGCAACCAAGTGAGGCGTACCCTAGGAGTGGCATGTGCGAGTGTGTCAGGTTTCATGTTAAGTTATCTTTGTACATGTTATGGTGAGCTACGGGTTGATTTTAATTTCAGAGATAAGTCTTGTCATGCATAGCCTAGTTAACATACATCTAACAGTTAATAGTTTGCGGAAACTAAATCTACGCTATTACAAGGCGTCGGGTATTTACATCGCCAAAAACAAACCCTTTGAAAAATAAATTGCGGAAAATAAAAGAAAGCGATAAAAAGTCCTAATTAAAGCTATTACATCCTCGGAGCAGTTACATAAATATGATCAAAAATATGAATCAAAAATAAACATGCGCGCGAAAAAAATGAATCGGAGAAGTTCTAGGGTTTTGACCCTTTTTTGAGAAAGAAAGAAATTTGTTATTATTTTGCAATTAGTTAAATTAACCCTAAAACTAATTAATTAATTAAAAGAAATATTTTTGGTTTTTTATGTTTTAATGAAATAAATAAAAAATAGTCAAAAGTTAGTAAAAACCCTAATTCTAATTTATTTTATTTATTGCAAAAAATATTGAAATTAACCTAATTAAAAAAGACTAAATTAATTTGTTAGTATTTATTTACAAAAATAATAAATTAAAGGTGAAATTAATAAATAATAATAATAATAAAAAATATTATATTTTAGTTTTCTGATTTTTATTATGAAAATAATTAATTATGTTAATTAGATAATAATAATAATAATTAATAAAAGAAATAAAAAAGAAAGAAAAAAAAGAAAAGAAATAAACTTGTGGGGGTGATGAACCAAATCAGGAGGTGTGTTAGAAATTTTGAAGCCCAATTGTTCAAGCCTGTTTGACTTTCAGGCTCCTCCATGCGCATGGTTGACTGGGAGTATGATGATCATCATCTCATGGCCATTAGATTTGTGCCTGTAGACATCTGGCGCCTGGGATGTGAGATGCATAGTGGATCACGTGTTGGAGACCTGTATGTGATTATGCAAAGAAAAATAGAAACAAATATTTTGGGGGACCTGGGATTCGAACCCAGATCCCAATGCTTCCAAGCCAATGCCTTACCACTCAACCACGCTGCTTTTTATTGTTATTGAAACAAGTGACAATTATTATATTAAGAAATTGGTCAATATGCTGAAAAAGAAAAATAACGCGCGTGTTTTTGAATAAACCAATGGAGTGTCAACATGTCCTTGTCTTCTTCGTTGTACCTGCAAAAAACACAAACAAATAGCGGGGTTTTTTAACCCCCACAATAGGCCATGAGGAAAAATAGCGATTAGAGCTATGGTTTATATAAATATTTCGTGATGGTTCGGTTTTGTTCGTCTTGTTTTGACGAATTCAGTCATGGGTCTCACACGTCTCAATTTTCCTGGTTTAGGAATCCCCAATTTCAAAGCTTATGAACCCTAAAACTTGTTCATGGCATCTTTGGATTTATGGCATTTCAGTTCAATTAAGCTATACCATTAGCTTCGTACGGTCCCTATTAACACAAAACAATCAAGAAAATATGTTATATGTGCATGAATTAGGAGTTACGATTCTGAAAAAAAGTGGCAAACCGTGGTTCTGTGCGTGATGATTCCTTGAGTTTTAGCACGTGAATTCAATTGCAAATTATCCATGGGACCTCCTGCAATGTGTTAGAATCAATAAAAACCTTTGAATTGCTCTAGAATGCCAAAGTCAGTTTTGAGTTTTCTTAGAAATTTTTCAATATGATATATGCTTTTCTACAGCTTTCTTGCACGTCCATGAGTTAGGGTTTACTTGCATATATATAGAGGAATGGAATTAGGTCAAATCTTGAACAAAAATCCATTGAATTGATGATTTGATCTTTGATTAAAAATCAAATCTTTTTGCATTTTCATGATTGGAAAAAGTTGCTAATTTTGGATGTTTTGTATCTTTGACTTTGAGCACGAAATTGCCAGCATATCTTGACCATATTTGCTTCACAAATTGATTGGAAAAAAATCAAATCTTGTATTTTCCTACAATTTAAATTGATTAAATGAATTAATATTAATTAAAAATCCAATTAATTAATAAAAATAAGAAAATAAATTCAATTAAGCTTGATGGGTCGTGCATAGTCCATGGATGAAGTTTCAAGAAGAGATTTGAGGCCCATTAGCAAAAATAAGGTGTTTTGAGCAAAGTTGACTTTTGCAAATTCATGAAAATTTCCCAACTTCTCCAATGCATATATTGCTCAATTTTAATCATGTGAACATGTTCTTGGACATTTTGGAAATATATTTAAGTCCTCTAACCAATGCCTTTGGTCCCATGTCATTTGGATTTACCAATCTCAAGTTATGGTCTTTGACTTAAACTGCACTTTTGTTGACTTTTGAATTTGACCTATAATGTCAAAATTGACAACTTTTTGTGGGAGCATTTCTTGGACTTGGAGTGTGAAGATGGATTGTAGGAAATGTCATCCCCTTAAAAATGAGAATTGGATGGAATTTTTCTTATGAACCATGAAAAAGTTATGCCCTGGTCAAGATACAATTGACTTTTCTACTGACCAAAAATAGTAACTTTTTGCATCTTGATGATTTTTGAGCTATCCTTGTGGAATCATGATCAAGACTTGATAAAATGATGATTGTGAACTCAAAATAATATGTTGACCAAAAATTCTGATTTTTGACTACAAAATGACCATTTTGCCCCTGCAGTTGACTGTGGATCAAATAGGGCTTTTGACTGTGCAAATTGGCACTGTGAGTCTTGAAACTTGGCATGTAGATGCTTGAGAATGTATATAGGCCTATGAGACTTGATTGAACCATTGAAAACCTCAAATTCCTTGAAAGAACCAAAACCCTAATTTCAGTTGGCTTAGGAGGTATTTGGACTGTGCACCCTTTGAGCAATCTTGACCAATTTGAAGATCATTCTTGACAAATCTTGAAGAATATGGGAGGGAAAATTTTGGGGTACAACAACTTGATATTAGTTATAAATATCTATATGATAATACTTTTGATGGATAATCCTTCATATTTTACATCTAAACTTTTCACACTATCAATTTATGCGAATCAATTTCAAAACTACACGAATAGATAATTTAATGGATAAATAAGATTTTCTTAAATATCTTAGATTCAAAGCTTTGAAGTGTGTTTTAGTCTTTCCGTTTGTAATTTTACATCTATATGTAGATGTTGTTCCTAAAAAATTATGGAATTGATGAATTTTGCCGGTATCATATGTGATTGTGATGGTGATGAATCAGGGTGCTGGAAAATCTGCTACATTGAAAAACCTCATTGCTCAGACATGGAACAAGAATGGATTTGACATTGAGACTATGTTAGGATTGATGGAATAGTATGTAATGGAGTGGAATGGAACATAATAAAGTTATGTTCCATCATTTAGATCGATTAAAAAAGGATGGAATGGAGCGGTATCGAATGGAATGCATTCCATCCCATTCCATCACTTTCCATCATTTTTTGTACCTTCCAATTTGAGTGTGCAATACAGTGGGAGAACAAACTTTATTTTTTGTGTTTTATCACAAATGTTGCGGATAGCAAGAGTCGCCACCGACTTTTCTTTTATCCAATAAAGGAAAGGGTGAAAAGAACAGGAAAGACCTTTTGAGATTTTTTTTGAGTTCGGGGGGTAGGTTATGAAAAGGGAAGGTGTTAGCATTCTTTTCATCCGTAGTTATCTACGGGCTCTTAATTGGTTGATCACTTTGACAAATGTTTTGTGCTTATGTATGTTTGCAAATATTTTGAAAATGCCTAAGTACGGAAATTTTGCAATGATTCTCGTATCGTTGAGAATGTATACAAAATGTTTGTTTTGAAAATATTTGAAGTGTTTGGAAAGATGTTTGAAAATGCCAATGTAATGCAATTTTATAATGATTATCGTATCGTTGAGAATGTATACAAAATGTTTGTTTTTTTAAAAGTGTTTTGAAAATAGTTGTTTTGAAAGTATGAGGTGTAAAGATGGTTTTGTGAGCAAGCAATTACGAGCAATCTACCTACTCAAAAAGTATTTGTTATTTTCCTCCTCCTTTAGATAGTGATTGCCTACTATTGGTTAGTAGGAAGCCATATTATTGGATGTGAGGGACATGTGTGGGTCATCGTACAGTCATAAAAGGCAACTTGTAAGATACTTTAGCAATTTGTCGTAAGGGACTAAGATCATTTATCAAAGGTAACATCGAAGGGTCATCGAGGGACTACGACCTTTTAATCGAGGGTCTTTGTAAAGCATCCGACATTCGAGGGACATGACTGTTTTTATCCGAGGCAATAAGTGAGGTCAACCCTAGAGGGGCATGTATGCAAAGTGTGTTGGATTTATCTTGGATTAGGGTTTGGCTATGGTTGGTTTTAATCTTGTCATGCAAACCTAATTATAACAATAATAAGGAAAGTGATAAGTTGTGGAATTTAAATGTCCTACGCTATTACAATACTTTGGGAATGGGGGGTACAAGTTTGTGAATGAGGGGAGGAAAGCAATAAAGCCTAATTATCTATTACAAACCATGTACATAAATGATAATGCAAAATAATAAAATGCATAAGAATGTAAAGTAGAGAAAAAGAAATTGTTTTGATGATTTTTGATGGAAAAAGGTTTGATGGTTAATTAATTGATTGGCTTTAAAAGAATTTAGTAAACCTAATTAAAATAAGATAAAAAACTAATTTTATTAATCAAAAGGAAAATAATTAAAATATAAGAAACCTAAATCTAAATTAAATCAAAAGAAAAATTAATTGTTAGATTAATACTTTTGTGGTTTTATTTGTTTGGAAAAAATAAATGTAGTAAAAATGATAATAAAAACGATTGAATTAAGATATTTTTAATCTAATTATTAAAGAAAATACTTTTTTTTTGGTTAAATAAAAATAAATAAAATAAAGAAAAAATATAAAAAATATAAGGCCTGGGTGTTGAAAAGTAAAAGGGGTGTGAAATATAACAAAAAAAATGTTAGGCCCAAATATATGTTTTTGTTTGAATCAGAAAAAAAAGGAGAAATGGGCCTGGTTGTTATGAGAAATTTGTGGTTGAGAAAATAGTAAAAATAAAAATAAAGAGTCCCAAATCAGGGAACCCCAACGCATGTTTATGATTTAGCGTTGCTGGCTTTTAAGAGTGCATCATGGTCACATGCTTAGGGGCGTTGAATATGATTGCTTGCAGTTCTGATTGTGTTGATGTAAGGCTCATGATAGGCGCACTAAGCTTGCTTGCGCTAAATTTGTGAGAAATAAATATGAAAACAAAAATGTCACACGCCTGGCTCGAATCCGTGACCAGGCATAGGAATGACTTATACGCGCGCGCTCTGCCATTGGGGTGGCTGTTACATCCGGTGATAAAACAACAATTAATAAATATATTATAAACTCAACCCTGGATATGACTTCATCTTCTTCCTCACGTCAGCAACTTCATCAGCATTTTTTAATTTTCAAACTTGCTCATTTCTCAACCATTTTCAAAAGTGTAAACATGAAACTTGCTTATTTTTTCACCACAAATCCAACCACGTAAACAAATTTAGCTAACTCTAAAATATAAACATGAATTTCTATTGGTACCAAAATAAACCCTAATTTTTCAAAAAGTTCAACTTCAAAATTCGCATCACTAAGGCAATATAAATGAAAACTGAAGGCATGGTTAGCTTCAAGGAAATGATGTTTACATTTTTCATTCACAAAGTAACCATTAATGATGCTTGTATAGGAAGTTCAAAGTTGAGAAAACTTACCTCAAAACTGGAAATCGTGTTTGAAGTTGGAGCACTCCTGGAGGTGTTGTGATGATCTGGATAGCTTCACTGAACTCCTAGGGAGATATTGTAATGCTTAGTTTGGATTGAGAGTGGTTGGATTCTTCTGGAGAAGTCAAGTTGCAGGTTGCTGTTTTTGGAAATGGAGGATGATGAAGATGGTGTTACAATTGTGTAGAAAGTGTTTAGATAGCCTATATATGAGTTATAGAAGCTTTGTGATTGATTAAAAGTGAAAACACACGAATAGATTTGGTGTTTGATATGCAAGGTCACAAATCACATGTAATGGAGTTTTTAATGCAAGTTCTAATTTGATTGAGTTTGAGGGGGTTAGAGGGCTTGTAAACTCATGTCTTAGCTTGTAAATACTTCCTTTAGTTATAGAGGGAAGATTTTAGAGGCTGGAATGGCTTGGTTACAAAGTCACATGTTGCGGTCTAGTTACTTAGATTTGAAGCAACTTTGAAATAACATTGTTCCAATGCATAGTACCAAAGGCTCTGAGATGGATAGAGGCTCTAGACATGTTACTTATGTATTTAACATTGTGTATGTTCAGAAGAAACAATTGCAAGGCTCGAGGAGAGTGGACTTTGTGATTAAAGTGACTTTTCCAAAATGGAAGTATGAACTTTGTTCCAAAAATAAAATGATCACTTAGACAATGGCTCAAGCACTTGGATAATGGCTCAATTGGTTGTGTAAACATTTAATTGTAGAGTGATTTACAAGTTAGAAGCCTGAAAAGAAAGATTTATGAAGCATGGCTTGAGATTTGATCATGTGTTCTTCATGAAAGTGACCTATAATTCAAGAATAGATGCCTAACTTCTTCTCTTCGAATCTCTTAGCTCAAGCATGATAAAAATGAGTTCTTGGACATTTTGGAAAGCTTGAAACATTGTATATAAACTTCATGTTTACCACTTTAGCTAAATCAACTTGGAACTTGGTGAAAATTTTCCAAGAAGTTGGGACAAAATTCTGACCAAACTTCATGTCATGACTTTATGGGCCTATATCTCCTAATCCAAGCATTTTTTGGACATCATCCCTCAATGAAAAAGTTGTAGAATTCATCAAGATCTACAACTTTCATGTTGAAAGTTTTCCTTGAATCATCTTGCATCTTAGGGAAAAATAATCATGAAGTAGTGAATTTATCAAGGTTAAAAACACTTAGAATTTTTCTAAGTATTGGAAATCTTGACTTTTTGTTGACTTTTATTGATTTTCTTTATTCTTGATGATCAAGTTTGATATTTTTGAATGTATTTATGATTCTTTATCTTTGAAATTCAATGTTGACCATAAAAGTCAAAGTTTGACTTTTTGTGTGACTGTTGACTTTTTATCAGTTGATTTAAATTTTAACTATCAATCCCTTGATATTTAGAAATTATTTGAGCTATGAAATTAGATCAAGATATTGGGTTTGAGTCCTTAAGATCATGCTCCAACTTATTTGGTCATGTACTATGTCTAAAGTCAATGATCAATCATTCTCCATCAAAACCCTAATTTTAACAACTTTGCCCCTTTGATGATTTGAGTGTTTTTCTTGAGGACTTATGATCAACCCTTGATAAAATGATGAATATAACTTCAAAATGTTGATTTTGGACAAAAAAATTGAAGTTTGGCTGTATGTTGACCAAAGTTGACTTTTTTACCCAATACAACTGATTTTCAATCATCTGAGCAATTGATTGAGCAAATTTGTGAGGCAAGACTTGAAACTTGGTATGAGAATTATTGGAGACCTATAATGAAGCATGAAAGTCACTTGGGGAATTATAAGTCCAATTTTATTTGATAAAACCAACTCTTGATCTTCCATAAGCATTTGAGAACCTTTGTGAGAAATGTCTTGAATAAATGGGAGGGAAAATTTTGGGGTACAACATCTTTCCATGTTCAATCTTTTTAAACATGAAGAGTTAGATTGGCATGTCCGCCATTCGTGACTTGAAGGTGGAAGAGGATTGAACACATAAGTGCCCAGAAATTTACACTCGCTTGTGCATGAAGTAATGTTATTGGTTGATTATGCTGGGAATGGGCTTAAAGATGACATTTGCAGAGGCAATGAAGAGTTGTCGGAGATGGGCTTATAGATGCTATCCAAAGTAATTGTTGATAGAGAAATTAGACTAAGTCTACGCTGGACTTTAACTGGGAGAAGTATCAGAATAAATCTTTGGTCGATTTAATCTGAGCCAGAAAATGTCTACTGGAAGGAGTATTAGAATAAATATTTAGTCGACTTAACCCGAGCCATAAAATGTCTACTGGAAGAAGTATCAAAAGAAATCTTTGGTCGATTTAATTTGAACCAGAAGATATCCACGTTCCTCTTTAACTGGGAGAAGTATCAGAATAAATCTTTGGTAGATTTAATCTAAGCCACAAAATATCTACTATAAAAATTATTAGAATAAATCTTTGGTTGATTTAATCTGAGCCAGAAGATATCTACGCCCGTCTTTAGCTGGGAGAAGTATCAGAATAAATCTTTGGTCGATTTAATCTGAGCCAATAGAGGTTTTAAATCTTTAATTGGGAGAAGTATCAGAATAAATCTTTGGTCGATTTAATCTGAGACATAAAAGGTCTATTGAGAGAAGTATCAGAATAAATCTTTGGTCGATTTAATTTGAGCCAATAGAGGTATTTAAATCATTAACTGGGAGAAGTATCAGAATAAATCTTTGGTCGATTTAATCTGAGCCAGTAGATGTTTGAAGGGAGTTTCCACCATGTAGATATTTGCCCTGTCTTATTTCAGGGAATGACCTATAATCTATTTTGAGGATTTGTTGATGATATCGGTCTGTCGATTGATTCTTCTTGAAAAGGTAAAGAGTTAATTGTATGCAATGTCATGATGTATGAAATGCATTGCGTAATGATGTTCTCAAAATAAATGAGATTGTTCTAGATGCGTTTCATATGCATATGTTATGACATATGAATGTGTTGTGAATTGTATTAGTAAGCCCGTGTTGTATTTTGTCTGGGAAAATAAATCCCTGACTATTGTCGGGAATGAAGAGTACGTGTATCTTCAATCTTGTCTAGAATGTTTTCGCTGTGGATTCTTGTTTACTTGTTTGAGGAAAATCTGCAAGGTATGTTGACTTCCTACTTGGGGAGTAGAGTTTAGGAACATTGGTTGTTCATTTCTCTACTGGGGAATTTAATTCTTAGATACCCTGACTGGGGATAAAAGAGATAGATAACCTTCTGACTCGTCTGGGGAGAATAATTCAGATATACTCTGACTGAGGATAAAAGAGATGGATAATATTCCGACTCGTCTGGGGAGGATAAAGTTAACTGGTATTCGGTCTGGTTCCAGGTTCCGTAGAAACTCTTCAGGGATAGTGGTGACTTTACTGGGGAGAGTAATTTTGCTGGTGATTCATAGCAATCTGAGAAACATATTCAAGTTGGGGAGATTGTAATTTGTTGGGGAAATAAACCCTGTTGACGGAGAAATATTCTATTGAGGAAACAAACTCTCCTGGGGAAATTGAATTTACAGTTTCCAAACTCAGCCGGGGAAGAAAATTTGTGAAGATTACTTTGTGGGGATAATCTCATAGGAGTGACTTATGGACAGCTTGAACGTCATCCTAACTCCTAGAATCTTGAGTAAATGCTCATTCCTGTTCTTATGCATATATTTGTTAACAATTAATCATGTCCATATGCATATATTCATTCAATTTAGTCATTGGACGTTTTTGCGAGCAAAATAGAAAAACAAAACTTTCAACTTTAAGGTGTATCTGTATTGATAATTTGCCTAAAACAAGCATTTTTGTACAAAGAAACATAAATCCTAGTAAGAGGAAATCGTCTTGAAATGAAAAGAGTACAAAGTGAAAACAAATATATATAGCCATGTGGAAATAATCTCATTGGGTTCCAACTCCGCTATTGCCCTTATGCCTTTGAACATCTTAACCCTTGCTGTCGGAAGAAGTTGATTGAACTGGTTTGTACCATTTGAACTTTTGAATTTGGTAATAAAGCTGGCTGTAAGTGATCCAACGGGACATAGTTGTACGCTTCAATCCCTAATTTTTTCCTGGACCGCCCTTTTGGGTTTTCAGTCCACCAGGATACCCTTTTTTGTCCAAGCCTCCCTTTCAGGTTTTCGACTTGCCGGGTGTACAATCTTTTGTATATATCCCTAATTTTTGCCCGAACTTTTTTTTGTTTCATCGGGATGCCCTTATTTTTGCCTAGGCCAGTCAACCAAGCGAGTCGTTTTTATGCGTAGTATTTTTTTACTACGTCCGCATTTACAGGGTGCGGGAAGTCGTCACCGTCCATGGTGATTAGCATCATAGCACCGCCTAAAAATACTTTCTTGACAACAAATGGCCCTTCGTAGGTGTGAGTCCATTTTCCCATGGGATCACATTATGGTAGAATGATGCGCTTTATTACCAAGTCACTGACCTGATATACCTAATGCTTGATCTTCTTGTTGAAAGCCTTGATCATACGTTTCTGATACATCTGACCATGACAGACAGCCGCAAGACTATTTTCATCAATAAAATTCAACTGATCTAACCTAGTATGAATCCACTCGTATTCGCCTAAGTATGCATATTTCATAATCCTCAGAGAAGGAATCTGAACTTCGACAGGCAGGACAACTTCCATGCCATAGACCAAAGAAAAGGGGGTTGCCTCAGTTGATGTTCACGTTGAAGTACGATAGCTATTAAAAGCAAATGGTAATATCTCATGCCAGTTTGTAGGTTACAAACATCTTTTGCACAATCTTCTTTATATTCTTGTTGGTGGCTTCCACTACGTCATTCATCTTCGGATGATACGGAGAAGAGTTGTGATGCTTGATCTTGAACTGCATGCAAATTTCAGTGATCGTGACATTGTTGAGGTTGGTACCATTGTCAGTGATGATCCTCTTAGGGATGCCATATCGATAGATAAGGTTATGCTTGATGAATCGAGCCACCACATTCTTGGTAACTAAGGCAAATGAAGATGCTTTGACCCACTTTGTAAAGTAGTCAATGGCGACAAGAATGAAACGATGTCCATTAGAGGCAGTAGGCTTGATTTCTCTGATCATGTCAATGCCCCACATTGTAAATGGCCAAGGAGAAGTCATGACATTCAAAGGAACTAGAGGTACATAAATTTTATCAGCATAGATCTGGCACTTATGGCAAGTCCTCGAGTGGTGATGACAATCGGTTTCCGTGGTCGACCAATAGTAAACAGCTCTCAGAATCTTCTTGGCCATAGTATGTCCACTGGAGTGAGTACCAAAGATTCCTTTATGCATATACTCCATAATTTTCTTTGCTTCCTTCTTGTCCATACAATGAAGCGAGGTTAAATCATAGTTATGCTTGTACAAAATCCCATTGCTCAGGAAGAACCTAGCTGAGAACCTCTGCAGGAATTTATTGTCATTGATTGATGCCCCTTCAGGATAATTTTAAGCTTTGAGATATCTTTTCACTTCATGAAACCAAGGCTTCTCCTCTACTCCATCAGTGTCAATCTCATAGAAGTGTGCCAGTTCGTCAAATCTTTCGATAGTAATTCTGGGAGCTTCATTGTCCCATTTGATCTTGAACATGGATGACATGGTAGCTAAGGCATCTGCCAACTGGTTCTCTCCCCTTGGAATATGTTCAAAGGTAATCTCTTCAAAGTATGGGATCAAGGTTAGCACGAGTTCTCGGTAAGGGATAAGATTTGGATGTTTTGTATCCCATTATACCTTGACTTGACTGATTACCAAGGCTGCACCCCCGTATACGCTCAGGAATTTGATCCTTAAGTCAATAGCAGCTTTAAGACCCAAGATGTACGCTTTGTACTCAACCATGTTGTTGGTACAATCAAAGAAAAGTCTGATAGTGAAAGGCGTATGGTAACCTTTGGGGGAAATGATTACAACACCAATTCTGTTACCCAGTGTGTTGGAAGCTCCATAAAAAACCATAGTCCATCGGGATCCTTGCTCAGGTCCTTTATACAGTCCAGGCATTTCACAATCTATAATCAGCATGATATTCTCATCCAGGAATTCAAAGTGTATAGACTGATAGTCATCTACAGCTTGGTGCGCCAAATGATCTGCCAGTACACTTCCTTTGATTGCTTTTATATGGTGTACTGGATCACATATTCAGTTAAAATCATTTGCCATCGAGCTATTCTTCTGGAGAGGGTAGGCTTTCAAATATGTACTTGATGGGATCCATTTGAGAAATCAATAGAGTAGTATGGGTCATCATATACTGTCTTAGTCGGCGAGCAGCCCATGCCAAAGTGAATCAAGTTTTCTCGAGCAGTGAATATCTTATTTCACAGTCGATAAATTTTTTGCTAAGGTAGTATATTGCATGCTCTTTTCGACCAGACTCGTCATGCTGCCCCATCACACACCCCATTGAATTCTCTAACACAGTTAAATACATGATCGGAGGTCTTCCTTCAAATGGTGGCATCAGGATTTGAGGTTCTTGTAAGTAATCCTGGATTTTATCAAAAGCCATTTGACAGTTATCATTCCATCTGACTACTTGATCTTTCTTCAGCAGCATGAAGATTGGCTCACAAGTAGCGGTCAAATGAGAGATAAATTGAGAAATGTAGTTTAGTCGTCCTAAGAAACCTCTGGCCTCCTTCTCAGTACAGGGAGTCGACATTTTTTAAATAGCTTTAACTTTTGAAGGATCGACTTTGATACATTTACCACTGACGATGAAACCTAGGATTTTTCCAGACCTTATCCCAAAGGTGTATTTGTCTGGATTCAGCCTTAGTTTATACTTTTCAGCCTTTCAAATAACTTGTGCAGATGGTCAAGGTGTTCTTCCTCAGTTTGCAATATGGCTATCATGTCATCAACGTAGACTTCTATCTCATGATGAATTATGTCATGAAATAAATCCACCATAGCCTGTTGATAAGTTGCGTTTGCATTCTTCAGCCCAAAAGGCATGACCTTATAACAGAAGGTGCCCCATTGTGTGACAAAGGTAGTTTCCTCCATTTCAGGTGCCATTTTGATTTGGTTGTACCCTGAGAAGCCATCCATGAAGGAGGATACCTTGTGTTGAGCAGTGTTGTCAACCAAGACATCAATATGTGGTAGTGGGAAGTCATCTTTGGGGCTCGCCCTATTTAAATCCGTGTAATCTACACACATATGGACCTTACCATATTTCTTTGGCACTGGAGCAACATTTGCAACCCATTGGGGATACAACGTCACTGCCAAGAAACTTGCATTAAACTGTTTCATTACCTCAGCCTTGATTTTATCTGCCATATCAGGACGCATGCAACGAACCTTTTGTTTGATCGGAGAACAACCATCTTTCATTGGCAGATGATGAACCACGATATCATTATCGATCCCTGACATGTGTTTATGTGTGAATTTGGTAAACAAGCTCTAGTCCTCCAAACTAAATACTTTGGTAACTTGCAGGATCGACAAGATTGATCCTAGGACATGTGTCTAAGTTTCTAAGATTAAACTTGTAATGGGATTCATGTTTAACATTATTTTGTTGATAATAATATGAATATTAGAATTATAATTTAAAGTAAGTTCGAATAAAAGTTTTTTGAATGAGTAATGTAAAGGTTTCGACTGGAAATGTAAAGAAACGTAAAGGAAATGCATAATAAATGTAAATGACTTGAAAAAGTAAAAGGTTTGACTAAAAAGTAAAGGAAATACTGGAAATGTTAAAAGACTTGATATTGATAAAGTAAAATGATTCTAAAAGAACAATAATGGTGTCTATACGTACATTTTCTATAACTCTTTTCTCTAACACTTGGTACTCCGAGTATATTGAGTAATTTGTACAAAATGAACACCCCATGAATCCTAACATTAAAATCCCTATTTATATTAATTTGACCCTAACGGTCTTTCTATAGTATAGTCCCACGTTCGAAGATTGCATGTCCTTCGAACCCATCAGACTTCCATGCATCTTCTATGACTCAAACATTCGATTTCAAATTCAAATTCCTCTCTTCTGTTGGCGCCAAGTTTTTGACGTATATATCCAAAAACTTTCTATTCCAAAATATACTTAACGAATATTTGTTATATTCGTTTTGTCTGTCCATCGAATCTGTTGTACCCCAAAATTTTCCCTCCCATAGTTCTCAAAACATTTCAAGAAAGATCCCCAAGTTGCTCAAGGTAGTCCAAGAGTTGGTCAGACAAGCTCTCTCCTAAGGCAGTCTACCCCAAACTAAGGGTTTCATGTTGAATCAATATCCTTGAGTGCAAGTGACCCCAAGTGCTCACCAATGTCCTAATATGTTCTCAAGATCATCCATGTCAAGTTTCAAGCCTTGCAGAGGAAGTTTGCTCAGTCAATTGCTCAAAAGGCCCAAAAATCGACTCTGTTAGGGCAAAAGTCAACTGTGACCCACATACAGTCAAACTTCAAGATTTTTGTTCAACATCCTCATTTTGAAGTATATTTCATCATTTTATCAAGAGTTGATCATGATTCATCAAGGATTGCTCATAATTCATCAAGATTCAAAAGTTGCTAATTTAGGGTTCTGCAGGAAAAGTCAACTCAACTTTGACCAAGCATAACTTTCTCATACTTTATGAGAAACGACCCATACAAAGCTCATTTTGAGAGGATACAATTCCCTACAATCCATCTTCATCTCCCAAGTTCAAAATATGCACTCACAAGAAGTTATGAATTTGGACATTATAGGTCATTTTGAAAAGTCAACAAAAACACCTTTTTTTGTCAAAGCTTCATACATGAGCATGGAATATCAAATTGAGATGAGACAAAAATGGTTTCTTATAGGACATCTCAATATTTCTAAAAAGTCCAAGAAAACCTCCAAAGAGTCAAAATTGAGGAAGTTATGCATTGGTGAAGTTGACCTTTTTTTGCAAAATTGCCAAAAGTCAATTATCCCCAAAACATCAAATTTTGCCAAATGGGCCCAATCTTTTTTCACTTGTTTTGAGTTGGCAACATATCCCACGTGCTCAAACCTTGGCCACTTGTCCATATTTTATTTTTATTATTTATTTTGGTTTTTATTTGAATTAATTCAATTTAAATCAAAATAAATCAAATAAAATCCAAAAACATTGAAACCAAGGATTTTTTGATGATTTTAGGTCTCAAATTACAAATTGCAAGCATTCAAATTCGTGCAAATGCATGGAGTGGACAAAAAGATTGAAAAATCCATGTTTGGGAAGATTTTAAAGAGGAGTCAAATCAAATATCAAAAGCATTGAAAGAAGAAGATTTCGATGCAATTTGCAACCCTAATCCTTTCACTAATACATAAGGACTGCGTGCAGACTAAAAGAGAGGTTGGAAAGAGAGGCGCTAGAACAAGAACCAGTTTTGAAAAAAGAGAAAAAAAGTGTGAGATCGAATTGATAGTTAGAGGCATCCTCAAGGCTCGAGACCTTTCCCAATCGCTTCCCGGCACTCTAAGCGACCTAAAGCTATCAAGAATAAGTCAGTTTCGGTCCCTAAACGCGTTGTTAGTCGTTCACGTTACACCCCTGTTCTTGAATTTGCATCTTGTAATTCAGGCATTGTTAGCATGAATTGATGATATATTCTTAATCTATAGAGTATTTGCAAGCTTCCTGCATTACTCAATTTCATTTATATGGTCTGTAATGAAATTCGTCATTGTTAGGGTTTCAGACTTTGTTTTAGGGGTTTTGATTACAGGGATAATTGACCTTGATAAGAGATACCATTGTGTTCAGAAGAAGGAGACGGTTCTAACCATGGCCTTGGTGGTCGTTTATATTATTGGTACGTGATTTTGAGGATTGGTATGGTTATAGTGACGGACGTTGTCCGTGGGTATAGGTCCCAAAACTTTTAGCCACGGTGCAGGGAAGAAGAAGCAGACGTGGCCAGCTTCCATTGGCTTATTTGAATTTGCGCGCAAAAATCTCCACTAACGCTTGTTTTCATATATTATTATTATTATATATTTTATGTACATGAAAACAAAATAGCCCAGTGGTACTCAGGCATATGCTTAAGGCGTTGGAATGCATGAGGTCAGGGGTTCGACCCCTGCCTCCAACGTTTGTTGTTTTTTCTTGATTTATTTCAGGTTACCATGTGCATGTGCAATACTCAGAACCATGGTACACCCTCATCATCCACGCGCCAGATGGCCAGATGGCCAGATCTGGTGGTCACCACTGAAGGAACACCATGAGCCAGGGTCAGCGTAATACACAAGATCAAGAAAGTCAAATGGACTCCAGCATTAATGGGCCCAGAAATTGCTATTGGCACACCACTTTCTCAGGCCCAATCTCTATCTCTTTATACTTTATTTTATTTCAATTAGTTATTTTATTTATTTTACTAACCATTAAATAATTTCCTTTTTTTTTATCAAAAAATCACAAAAAAAAAACATTTTTTATCCAATTAAAATCAGAATTTTTATTTTTCATCAATATTAATTAAATTAATAAGGTTAATTTTTTAGATAACTTTAATTTATTTTGTAAATATTTAAAATTAATTAGAATCAATAGGTTTTTATTACTAATTTAATCATTTTATTTTTTTTCCTAAAATAACAAAAACTCCAAAAATATGTCATTTAATTATTTTTCATTTATTAATTTAATTAACTAATTAATTTAGTATTTAATTTTAAGACTTAATTTCTTTTCTTAAAAAATATTAAAAAACATTTTCTTTTAATTAGGAGGGTCAAAACCCTAGTTTTCACATTCGATCTAATTTTCTCGCGCGCTTTATTTTTCTTTATCCAAATTATTGTATCTTCTCCCGGTTTGTAATAATTTAATTACGACATTTATTTATTTTTACCGCTTTTAAATTTCAAAGGGTTTATTTTTGGCTATATAAATACACGAAGCCTTGTAATAGTTAAGTTTAAATTCCGCACTTTAATTTCTGCAAATATTCAACTGTTAGATGTTTGATAATAGCGCTTGCATGACAAGAATGAATGTTTAATCTTAAAACAGTTAGATCACCCTAAACATGTGCAAAGATAAATAATCTGAAATCAACACACTCGCACTCCTAGGGTACATCCCACTTGGTTGCCTTCATAAACGGTCATTGAGTATAGGTTGTTTTAGAGGTCGTCCTCTTGTCTAAAAGATCATAGTTGCCTCGGAAAGGTTGCCTCCGATATCGTTGCCTCAGATAAATGATCTAAGACATTAGGGTTACCACTAAGACAATCTAACGTTGCTTTAGTGACTGTACGTCCCTTTCGAATTGACCCTCAAACTCCAACAACGGTGCTACCTATTAACTAATAGTGGGATAACATTGTCTAAAGGAAACACGCAAAGGACGATTCTTTTTTCGAGTAGGTAGATTAGTTCTTAGATACTTGCTCATCCAAAACAAACTTTTTTCACTTACACTCTTTGACAAACAAGTTTTCAAAAAACACTTCATTACACTCTTGAAGACAGAAGCAAGAGTTAAATCGAAGTTGAAACAAAAACTTTTCAAAACCCACAAAACACAAAGAAAACAATTTTGAAAATGATGAGCAAGTACCTAAGCGCCCGTAGATAATTATGGATAGAAAGGGTGCTAATACCTTCCCTTTCTATAAATCTACCCCCCGTACTCAGAAATATATCGAAAAAGGAATTTTTCTGTGCTTTTTTCCTTTCCTTGTTGGATAAAATAAAAGACGGTGGCGACTCTTGCTTACCACGACATTTTGCAAACACAAACGCAAAACGCAAACCATCATTTCTAAACAGTCGGTTCTTCCACCATATCACAGAACCATTTCAAATGCTTGGGATTTTACTCAATTCAATCCAAATGAAGCCCAAACACCAAAAAAAAAAATTAATGCGTTCAAACAACCATTGTAATCGAAATTCTAAACCAACAAATTGCCCCTCAGAAATGTGTATTTCGTTATGTAGAGAAATTGTAATTTTTAATAATAATCTTGAATTTCGATAAACCATATACTCATAATAACCTTTTACTATTGTGACATTATAAAAAGTAATCACCTTTTTCTAAACGTCTATTCAGACGTGCACATAGCAGTTCATCATTACCACTTATGAAAATAGTTCCCAAGAAAAATTAACTTAACCTCTTCCTCTTCTTATAACAGAAGAACAGGTGTCTCACTAAGTTGTTATAGTGTAAACTTCTCAACCAATATAAGTATTTATAAACACTTCATCTTCATCTTCACACTTCCGTTTCTGTAACTTTCAATCTTCCAAAAATTCAAACACAAAACCCATTTTTCATATTTCAATCCAACACTTATCTCGAAAATGTTGTCATCCAAGGAACGTCAATCATCCAAGAACACCAAAGGAACATGAACTTCAAAGAACGTTGCTCTTCAATCTGGGCTTGTTAGTGAACTTATGACCACTGGAAATCAAGAATTCATCTCTACTCCCAAATTTACTCCAGAACAAAAAGCTATTTATGCTTCCCGGGTACTCATTTCTTCCTCTCTCACTGATAAAAACCTATGTTTTATGGGACCTTTGATCTCTGTTGAAAATTTGGAAAAATTTGTAGTGTTTTTTTCTATTTTCCACAAGACTAAACCAATAGCTAATGGAGCCAAGCCTCCTAAGAAAAATGATGACGATTATGCTAAGAAACCTACAAAATCTTTCAAAGAAAAGACTTCCGAGGAGACCTCAATTTCTAAGAAAAAGAGACAAGTTTTTCAATTAGATTACATAACTGAAAACTTTAAACCCTTTCGATCATGCCCCTCATTAGATAAGCTATATCTGTCTTAGCTTTCCGAAATCGAAAAGAAAAAATCTCAAGACTGGAAAGATTTGGGTATCTTTGACTTAATTCAAATGTTAAAAATGGGATTCATTTATTGTAAATCTTTGCTATTAGCGTCTTTATATTTTTGGGATAGCACCTATAATACTTTTCATCTTCCTTATGGGATGATGACTCCCATTCTTTTTTACATAACTGCAATAACTGGACTTCTTCCAACTGGAGAAACCTTTTACCCTTACTTGCAATCAGACAACACCATTAACTTTCAAGTTAAAAGTGCTAGTTTCACCACTTATATGAATCTGTATCATACTGAGGGGGAGGAAGTCACATATATTGAGCACATAGCTTTCCTTGCCTTATGGTTTTCAAAGTACATTTTTTGCTGTAAATCACTACAAGTTGCTAGGATATTTTTTAGCATAGCCAACCAATTGCATTATGGTCGAAAGATATGTTTGAGTGAATTGCTCTTAGTTGGTCTTTATGAGAGCTTAGGGTCTGCTACTTCTAAATTAAAAAGCTATGAAACTGGTACCAACCTGCTCCTTGCTGGCCCATATTGGCTTCTTCCGCTGTGGCTAAATGCCACTTTTGAGCCATTACTTAACACCTTTAAGATCATAGATGAAGAGGATCTTGATATTTCCAATCGGACCATTGAAGGAATCATACTTATACAATTAACCCCAAACGAAGAGGCAGAAAATCTCCAAAAAAGTTTCACCAATTATATGATGATGTTTTGGAATTGTCATTATTTTGTCCCAACTATGGTTCCTTTTGCTTATCAAACCCATGGTCATGTGTGGTTTACCTCATCCATCAAATATGCTTTAAAGAATGTTGATTCAGAAATCGAAGACATATGGAATGCATTCCTTTTACCAAGGCTTCTAATCTCCAGGATCATGCCAGTGAAGATCCATGTTTGTTTATTGGCCTAAAAACCCAATTTTGTATCCCTCCAGTTTGGGTTATGTCAAATTTTTCCTGAACCTATCTTTAATCGAAAGAAAGAGATTTGTGTAGCAGGAGTGGATTATGTCTTTCAGGACATTGCAAAGTTCAGAACTATCATGCCAATTTTGCTGAATTTAAACTTACTTTGTTTCAACCATCTTTATACACAACTAAAAGTTTTTACTCTTGGTGGACTGGTGTTGTACCCCAAAATTTGCCCTCCCATATTCTTCAAGAATTGCAAAGAGCATGCTTCAAAATCTCCCCAAGGGTTGCAAAGTTCAAGGGCCTCCTAACAGTCAAAAATTAGGGTTTTGGTTCTGACAAAGAAAATGAAGTTTCCAAGGGTCCAATCAAGTCCCACATGCCTACAAACATGGTCAAGTATCCTCATACCAAGTTTCAAGACTTGCAGCACAAAATTGCACAGTCAAAAACCCTAATTGCACTACAGTCAACTGCAGGGGCAAAATGGTCATTTGACAGTCAAAAGTCCAAATTTTTGGTCAACATATCATTTTGAAGCCACAAACATCATTTGATCAATGCTTGATCATGATTCTCAAAACTTGGCTCAAAAAGTCTCAAGATGCAAAAGTTTCCATATTTGGACAGTTGAAAAAGTCAACTGTAACTTGACCAAGGCATAACTTTCACATGGATTATCAGAAAAATTCCATCCAAAGCTTATTTTGAAGAGAAAGACATTTCCTAGAACTCCTCTTCATACTTCAAGTCCAAGAAATGCTCTCACAAAAAGTTATCAATTTCAACATTATAGGTCATTTTCAAAAGTCAACAAAAAGGGACTTTAAGTCAAAGGCCATAACTTGAGATTGGTAAACCAAAATGACATGGGACCAAAGAAGTTGGTTAGAGGACTCAAAGATCTTTCCAAAATGTCCAAGAACATGAGCAAAGCTTAAAAATTGAGCAAGTTATTCCTTGTGGAAGTTGGGAAATTTTTGGATATTTTGAAAAGTCAACATTGCTTCAAAAGTCTTAAAAATGCTAATGGGCCTCTTTTTCTTCCAAAATCCATCATCCAAGGCATGTGCACGACCATTGGGACCAAAGGGAAGTTTTTCATCATTTTTATTTATTTATTTGAATTTTTAATGACTAATAATTCATTTAATTAAAATAAATATGTGGAAAATACTAAACCTAACTTTTTAAATCTTTTTATGCATGGAACAAGCTCAAGATTTCGTGCATGATCAGATATGGAAGGAATTAAAGTGATTGGCCATGATTTGTACCAAATATGCATGAAGAAATATTGGAAAAGATTCTTGAAAATCAAATCTTGAAAATCATTCAAAGCAAGGCTATGGGCTTGGATTATTGATCAAATTCGTTCTCTATACATGTGCAAACCTAACCCTAATGCTCATAACCTCCCAGCTGCGCCAGAAATCCATAACAAAGTTTGAGTTTTTAACAAGAAATGCCAAAACTGAAAACACATTTGCAAGGCTTTTCAAGGCAAGAAACTCATTCCATCACCTTCCTAAGACATTACTGAGTCTGACTGGATAGCTTTCCACGTGCATAACACCTTGAATCGGTATACAAAACTCAGAATTTTTCATATAATATGCATATTCGTATTTCAATATTCAAGCATTTTCATTGCATTTCTTTTATGGATTCATACTAATGGATGGATTCTAAAGCTAACTGCATACTTTAATTGAGTTTTTGTGCACTATTGGAGATTTCACCATTGATGCCAACTAGGGTTCTTCAAGCTTCGAATTGGGTATTCTTATATACTGTAAAATTGGGACTTCCCAATACCATGATCAAAACCAGGACACTTGGACGAATCGATTGCCATGGTCGCGCCTAATTTCTGATCCAAGACGAGCTATTCGCTATTATTGAAAACTGTATGTTTTGAGGGGGTTTAAAACCCCCGCTAACCTTTTCATGTTTCAGAAAAAAAAAAACGAGGAAGAAGACGCTGATGTGTAAAGCAGTGATTGGGTTATTTGAATTTTCGCGCTAAAAGCCCCACTAACCATTGTTTTATCTTATATTATTTGTTTGTTATTATATAACCAAAACGCGCGTTTGGAGCAGTTGGCAAAGCATAATGCTGGTAATCCCTGGGACCTGGGTTCGAGCCCCAGGTCCCCCACATTCTTTCAATAGTTTTTCCTAACGTGATTCCATGCAGCCCTTTGTTTGAAGACCTATCCTATAGCTTCAAATCCAGCTTGCCACTTGGCCAATGAAGACAATCTGAAGGTCTAGATCTGGTGAATACCATGGGCATGAGTCAAAGAAGTGACACGCTGGCAAGAAAAGTCAAATAAGGCCTTAAAACCTTGGGCCAACAATACTAAAGTATACCTCCAATTGGGGACAGAACCCCCCAAGGTATTGTATTTCCTTTCTTTTCTTTATTTTATTCTTTTCAATTATTTCCTTTTTATTCCTTAAATTAATTATTTTCATAAAAATATAAAAATAACAAAAAAATTAGAAAAGTCATAAAAGATCAAAAAAAATATATTTTATGTTAATATTTTTTAATAAATATCATTAATTAATTTAGCTTTGTAAATTTAGGTTTAAATCTTAATATTTTTTCTAATAACCTTAAAATTTGTAGAATTAGGTTTTAATTACTTTTATTCTTTTTTTCTCTTTTTCACCATAATTAATTATTGAATATTATTTTTTGTAATTAAATTACCATGTAAATAATTAGATTAATTTTAGGTTTAACTTTAACATGTTTTTCTTAATAAACAAAAATTGTAGAATTAGGGTTAATTAATTAATATTTTAATTTCATTTAATTCACATAAAAAACCATAAATACAAAAATCTCAAAAAATAATTTCTTCTTTTCTTTAATTTAACTAATTTAATAATCATACTTTAATTTCATTAAAAAGGGTCCAACGCCCTCGCTTGCGATTTTTTATTCTCTTTGCACATTTTATTTATTTCCTTCTTTTAAATATTAATGTAACTCTCCCAAAGCCTTGTAAACTCGGACATTTTATTTCTCACACTTTACTTCTTTATTTTCTGTCAAATCGGGTCCTGGATTTTAATTTGGCGATGTGGACCCGCGCCTTTGTAATAGTTTAGAACTTTTTATTTCTCGCAACTTTCTTTAACTGTTAATAATGGCATGCAAGAATGAATGACAAAATAAAAACAAACGCATAGATCACCCCTGACATGACAAGACAAAAATAAATGAACTTGACACACAAATCACACACCACCCCTAGGGTACGCCTCACTATTGCCTTGCCTCGAAAGGTGATCGTCGAGTAGAGGATGTCTTAGTAAGTCCTCATGATCCGAGAACCTGGCATGAGGGTAGCTTCTAAGGTGTCTTCCCATTGCTCTGGTGATCACCACGTCCCGAACCTTCGAATTGACCCGAACACCTCCAACGGTGGTGCTACCTACCTCTCAATGGTGGGATGGCACTACTTTAAAGGACATCTACACAGACGAATTCCTTAGGGTAGGTAGACGAATCTAGATACTTGCTCTAAATTCAAAAACAAATCAAAAATACTTTTCACACCGACACCTTTTCAAAAAGCTTTCGAAAGCAATTTTTCAAACACTCTTGAGGACCGATACAAGAGTCGAACTGGAATTTTCAAAGAAACTTTTTAAAACCCACAGTCGAAAAGCAAACAAACCATTTTTGAAAACACAAGTGAGCAAGTATCTAAGAGCCCATGGATAACCATGGATAGAAAGGGTGCTAACACCTTCCCTTTCTATAACCTACCTCCCGAACCGAGAGCAATCTCTTTAAGGAATTTTTCTGTGCTTTTGTCCTTTCCATTTGGAGAAAATAAAAGACGGTGGCGACTCTTGCTTCCGCGACATTTCGCGAAACCAGCGTTAAACAGTCAGTTCCAGATCCACCGATCACAGAACTGGCGACTCTGTTGGGGAACTTAAACTTAAAGTGAGGTGTACCTTAGGGTTAGTTCATAACTGTGTTTTCAATTGCTTTCTTTGCTTGCTTTAAATTGTGGGTTGCTTGGGAGTTCTATAGATCCTAACCCGGATCTGGGGAATACCTTCTTAGAAAGTAGCAACAAGGCTGTGAGGGAACTGTGCGGGGTATACCGACATGGTTGAAACAGTCTGCTACGTTGATGTGGCACTTTGGTGTGTACCGGTAACCCTTGAGTTCAGTCAAGGAGAGTACGGGGCCTCCGCGTGGTGTCATGAAGCATCAACAGACCTTAGGAACCTTAATTGAACTATCTTGGCTTCTTTAGGGTAGTGAGATAACTGACTTTGGTGCAGTCCGAGGTTGGTTGATACTCGATACTACACTCAATTGAGGGTTGCTTTCCTGGAATATTTCGGTCGCCAGTTCAGTGGCTAAATCGAAACGATGAACAATGAAAGCAATCCCGTGATATTGGGACCCTTAGAACCCGGTTACTTCTAATAGGACAGGTTGAGCCCACCAACTTCAAGAGGGTACTACCCAGACCCCATGCTGGCCTTAAACCCTAAGGGCTTCTCTTGTGTGACTTGTGTGCCTTCGTACTTGACTAATTGCATGCGTGTTATCTGACACATAAGCTACTTGCAAGTTTTGTTTATAGTCCTTAACTGGGACTCTTAACAGGGTTTACTAGGTCTCTTGCAGGTTTTGTTTATAGTCCTTAATTGGGACTCATAACAAAGTATACTGAATTTCTTGCAGGGTTTGTTTATAGTCCTTGATGGGGACTCATAACAGGGTTTACTCACATTACCCCATGCATCATGACATCATACCATTGCATACATCCTAACCCATTTCAAGGATCTCAAGGGCTTGTGATGCAGGTCATGGTGAATCAACTATCCCAGCAAGGGGCAAAGAGGATTTATTTTCCTCTAGACAAAGTTGTCAGGGGCTATGACCCACTTGATATGGTGAGCTCTGACTCTTGAAGAAGGTTCCCCTAACCAAGGTTGTTTGGAAATCAAAACCAGACATGATGACAAAAGTCAGGGGCTATGACCCACTCGATATGGTGAGCCTTGACTCTTGAAGAAGGACTCTCAACAACAGGAAGTTCTTTCAATCAAGCCACTGAATTCAAATTCTAATGGTTTTCTTGTTTACCCCGCGAGATCCTTGAAAACATTGCATGCATACCATACATATCATTGCATTACAGGTACCCTTTTGACAGGTTGCTTACCTTCTTCGCTGATTGTTTCAGCCGATCGCCATGAATCCTGAATCGTCTACTGAGCAATCCATCAAGGCTCTCCAGGCTCAGAATGCCCAGTTCCAAGAGCTGATCATGAATTTAGCCCAGGGTCAAAAGGAATTGAAAACTCTGATTCAGAAGAAGAAGAAGAGGACTGTTTTGTTCAGCCCTAGACGCAGATCTGGAAACACACTGCAGAATGAAACTGAGAGGACTACTCCATCTGTTGGGGAAGGCAGTCATCAGGAGGAAAGGGTTCCCAGTCCAGTGGTCTCCGACAACGAGACAGATTTCAACGACGAACAATACCCTCCTGCTGAAGACAAGTACAAGCAGTTGGAAGACCGCCTGAATGCAATGGAAATTCAACAAGTGCCTGGTTTGGATTTCGGAGACTTGGGTCTAACTTCTGGTGTGGTGATCCCACACAAATTCAAAGCACCCTCTTTTGCTAAGTACGATGGGGCATCCTGTCCCAGGCTGCACCTCAGGTCTTATGTGCGGAAGATTCAACCGTATACTATGGACAAGAACTTGTGGATCCACTTCTTCCAGGAAAGTATTTCAGGGACTCATCTCGAATGGTTCTATCAGCTGGATGGAACCAAGGTTCGTAACTGGGAGGAGTTGGCTACTGCTTTTTACAAGCAGTATCAGTATAATGCCGACCTCGCTCCTACGCGTACCCAACTCCAGGGTATGTCGCTAGGATCGGGAGAAGGTTTTAAAGAGTATGCGCAGAAATGGAGAGACCTGGCCGGTAGGGTACAACCACCGCTGACTGACCGTGAACTTGTGGACATGTTCTTGGGGACCCTGTCTGGTCCATTCTACAACCACCTGATTGGGAATTCGTCTGCTGGATTCACAGATCTTATCTTGACTGGAGAGCGAATAGAAACTGGCATCAGGTCTGGGAAGATTCAAGAGGCTGCACCTTCTGATAAAAAGCCTCATCATGGAAAAAAAGAGTCCAATGCCGTGCACGGTAGAAAGAGCCGTCATGAGGTAGGGGCAACCCAGATCTCCAATCCTAGACTTGCTCAACAAGGACAGGGGCAGCAGCGCAAGGAGAGCGCACCTAAACGACAGTTCACCAAGATCAACATGTCGCTGGATCAAGCACTACAACAAATGTTGAAGGCAGGGCTGATCACCTTAAGGGCTCCTCTTCGGAATCCGAACACTTCTGCTCCTAACTATCATCCCAACGATAGGTGCGCATACCATTCTGATAGCCCGGGGCATACTACGGACAACTGCTGGCCTCTCAAGAACAAGATTCAAGACATGATCGATGCCGGAGAGATTCAATTTGAAGTACCTGAGACTCCGAACATAATCACTGCTCCGTTGCCCAATCATTGAAGACCTTTTGTTTATTTGAATTTCTGAGTTGTATTTTTCTTTGCTTATACAAACAATTAATGTCATAGCAAACTCTTTTATTCTATTAAAGCATCGCATGTGTCTGTTTTGGAATTAATACAATTGTTTTCATTATATTCAAAATTGCTTTCATTTTTCTGTGATGATCAACTCTCGGTTAATAATCTCTAAGCCTCTTGAGGGAGGATGACGAAAACGATACCACGATCTTTACAGTATGCTTTTGAACAGACCCTGCTGATGAGGTACAGGCATTGTTTCAATTCCTAAACACTGGAGTTATAAGGAAGATAATCCCTCGTCAACCCCTTTGAGCGAAAGAAGTAGGAGTTTTCCTTTTCGAAAATTAAAACCCTTAATCATAACCTGGGGCAGGGTAGTTCTCTCAGCTGATCCAAGTGCATAACAAATGGCACCAAAAAGGTCCTTACAAAAAAAAAAGAAAGACAGTGATGGTTCCGAACAATCATAAAGACAGACAGTCATTACTTCTCAAAATAAAAAAAACCCAATAAGTCAAAAAACCTATGAAGGAGACTTACGAAGCTGGGGCATCCTGCTGACTGTAATTCCAAAAAAGGAAACAGTTCAGGCAAAAAATAGGGATAGCAAAAATCAAAAAAGAAAGAGGTCTTACAAACCCTCGACAAAAATGACTGCCTATTCAGAATAAATAATCAATATCTGAACCATCATTGGAACATCAGGACAAAGATTCAAATAAGGTCTAACGTATGATCAACTGAGTTTAGGTTTGAAGAACATCATGAAGAGCGGGTGGGTACAAATAATTTGGGCCTTTATCCTTTGTTTCTTAAACCGTGAACCAGGTCACGCTACAACCCTTAAAAGTCCTAGCTGAAGCATGGGTTAGTTCGAAAGCATACTGTTACCAAAGGTATCCTGACTCCTTAAGGCTTGCTATAAAATATTGAGTTGACATCACGTTTTACAAACATTCACTTGTTTTACGAAAAAAAAAATGCATTTTCAAAATCTTCAAGACAGACATAAGCTTTGCATTTTTAACATAACTTTGTTTGCATATGACTTTTTGTTTGAACAGTAGGGAAATTCGCACGATGAATACCTAGTGAACAAAAGCACTTCCAATTAAGGGGCATGGCATGATCATGGTCCGTCATCTGGGGCAGTTCAGTCAAGATTCAGAGAATCTCTCAAAGGCCAAATAGCCTGGGGCAAATCTCCGCCTGAGTCACTTGGGGCATTCCAACAACGAATCTTGCCTGATCAAACACCTTCCGGTGGCATGACAAAACACTTCTAACAGGGGCAACTCCCTACATTCTGAGAGCATGGATATAGTCGAAAAAGAGTACTACGCACAATCAAAGACCCGCTAGGTTGACACACCTAGGAAAAAATAAGGGCTTCCCGGCGAACCAAAAGGGTTCGGGCAAAATGAAGGGATGAAATGAAAAAAAATCTGTACACCCGGCAAGTCGAAAACCTGAAAAGGCAGCTTGGGCAAAAATAGGTATCCCGTTGGACTGAAAACCCGAAAGGGCGGTCCAGGCAAAAGTTAGGGATCAAAGCGTACGACTATGTCCTATCATCTTGTCACCTGCCTACCAGAAGAAGGTTTGTCCATCAACAACTATCAACACATCACAAGTCTTCCTCTCCCACATTAGAAACAAGGGCAATAAAGAGTTGTCCAAGCAATCTGATTGTTCTGTCCTCCAAGGTACCAAGGTAGGTTCAGCCAAAGAACATGACCAGTATATCCTAATTCCCCAGAGAGTGAGCCAGCAAGTCAGTACACTCTCCTCCAGTAAAGTTACTATCAAACTTAAGGAAAGTTGGGTACCCTCCAGCAGGTCTCAACACTCCCCAGCAGTACATGTATTCTTAACAAGCATCCCCAGCAGTCTTGGTCTAAAGATTGTTCCCCGGCGGTATATCAAACATTCAGGGGGGTCACTTCCCCGACACAGTTCATAACTTCCCCCAGGAGAGTCCAATCCAGTTTCCCCAGGAAAAGTTGGAATCCATCTCCCCAAGCAGTAAGCTTATCCCCAGTAGATTCTGGAAGCTTATACTCGCAGAATACGAACGCGTCTCCCGGCTTTATTCAAAGAGTTATTTCCTTACCCGGATATAACTGGGTTATCCTCAGCCAAAAGCAAGAAAAGATCGTCCTCGACGAAGTCTTCTTATCCCCAGCGAAGTCTATTAACACTTCCAACACAACAAGGGTACCCCCAACAAGTTATTATCAACAACTCAACAAAATACCTCTCTCCCCACAGAGTATTGCCTCCCGGCAAGATCGCTATAGTAATCTCCCCCGCAGAGTAATCTCCAAACATATTCCTCAATGGAGTTATCTTCTCCTACCGGTATTCTTGCAATTATCATCCAGCGGAAGCAAAATCTGTTCTTCAACATCAGCCCAGGAGTGACTTCCCGGCACCCTTCAAGGATTTATCTTCCTAAAGACGAAAACATACATTCATGAACATTACATCTTCATACATTATAGCATGCATATGCATCATACTACACGAATCTCATCAATTTTGAGGACATCCTGAAATCATGCAGTTCATGCACCATGATCTTGCATACAACTGATGTTTTACCTTTTCAGGAAAGGTCAATACAAAGATGATTACTATCAACTATCGCAACTTTTTCTAGAGATAGTTCAGATGTGAACCAGATATGGCGACGTTCTGATATTTCTTCCAGACTTTTTCTAGATATAGTTCAGATGTGAACCAGATATGGCGACGTTCTGATACTTCTTCCAGATTTCCTTCTAGATATAGTTCAGATGTGAACCAGATATGGCAACGTTCTGATACTTCTTCCAGATTTCTTTCTAGATATGGTTCAGATGTGACCCAGATATGGCGATGTTCTGATACTTCTTCCAGATTTCCTTCTAGATATAGTTCAGATGTGAACCAGATATGGCAACGTTCTGATACTTCTTCCAGATTTCTTTCTAGATATGGTTCAGATGTGACCCAGATATGGCGATGTTCTGATACTTCTCCCAGATTTCCTTCTAGATATAGTTCAGATGTGACCCAGATATGGCGACGTTCTGATACTTCTTCCAGATTTCCTTCCAGATATAGTTCAGATGTGACCCAGATATGGCAACATTCTGATACTTCTTCCAGATTTCCTTCTAGATATAGTTCAGATGTGACCCAGATATGGCAACGTTCTGATACTGCTTCCAGATCTCTTTCCAGATATAGTTCAGATGTGAACCAGATATGGCAACGTTCTGATACTTCTTCCAGATTTCTTTCTAGATATAGTTCAGATGTGACCCAGATATGGCAACGTTCTGATACTTCTTCCATATTTCTTTCTAGATATGGTTCAGATGTGACCCAGGCATGGCGACGTTCTGATACTTCTTCCAGATTTCCTTCTAGATATAGTTCAGATGTGAACCGGATATGGCGACGTTCTGATACTTCTTCCAGATTTCCTTCTAGATATAGTTCAGATGTGAACCAGATATGGCGACGTTCTGATACTTCTTCCAGATTTCCTTCCAGATATGGTTCGGATGTGACCCAGGCATGGCGATGTTCTGATACTTATTCCAGACCCCCCCTCGGATAACTTAGAGATGCTCCGGACCTGGAAGCTGTTCTATTGTTTATTCAGAGATCACCTTTATAGAGATGGTTCAGATGTGACCCGGATATGGCTACCTTCTGATACTTGTCCCAAGATTCTCTCAGCGTTACTGTTGAGGTTGAAGTCACCCAAGATTCTCTCAATGATACTGTTGAGGTTGAAGTCGCCCAAGATTCTCTCAATGATTACTGTTGAGGTTGAAGTCGTCCAAGATTCTCTCAATGATACTGTTGAGGTTGTAGTCGCCTATGGTTCTCTCCCTGTTACTGCGGAGGTAGTAATCGCCCCAAGATTCTCTCAGCGTTACTGTTGAGGTAGTAATCATCCAAGGTTCTCTCACCGTTCCTGTTGAGGTAGTAACCATCCCTGGTTCATTCATCACCTTTTGAAGATCCAGATTCAGCTCCTGTAACCAGTCAGGACCGCATATATACAAAGAGTTTGAAGACATCTCCTGTAACAGGTCAGGTAATCATTTTTCTCTTTTGCAGGTACGCAAGTTCTCGCTAAGGAATCTCTTACGCGATCAACATCCAGATGGCATCTATAAGCCCATCCACCTTCCATCATCTCTTAGCATGGCATCTATAAGCCCATCATCCTATCCATCAATCTCCAAATGGCATCTATAAGCCCATTCCCCACATCACTGCTACTATGTGAGCGCAAATTTCTGGGCACTCTAGTGTTCAATCATCTTCTACCTTCGGATTACGAAAGGCACGTCAGCCAATCTGCATCCTCAGGTCTAAGAAGATTGAACAGGGGCAACTGTTGTACCCCAAAATTTGCCCTCCCATATTCTTCAAGAATTGCAAAGAGCATGCTTCAAAATCTCCCCAAGGGTTGCACAGTTCAAGGGCCTCCTAACAGTAAAAAATTAGGGTTTTGGTTCTCACAAAGAAAATGAAGTTTCCAAGGGTCCAATCAAGTCCCACATGCCTACAAACATGGTCAAGTATCCTCATACCAAGTTTCAAGACTTGCAGCACAAAATTGCACAGTCAAAAACCCTAATTGCACTACAATCAACTGTAGGGGCAAAATGGTCATTTGACAGTCAAAAGTCCAAATTTTTGGTCAACATCTCATTTTGAAGCCACAAACATCATTTGATCAATGCTTGATCATGATTCTCAAAACTTGGCTCAAAAAGTCTCAAGATGCAAAAGTTTCCATATTTGGACAGTTGAAAAAGTCAACTGTAACTTGACCAAGGCATAACTTTCACATGGATTATCAGAAAAATCCCATCCAAAGCTCATTTTGAAGAGAAAGACATTTCCTACAACTCCTCTTCATACTTCAAGTCCAATAAATGCTCTCACAAAAAGTTATCAATTTCAACATTATAGGTCATTTTCAAAAGTCAACAAAAAGGGACTTTAAGTCAAAGGCCATAACTTGATATTGGTAAACCAAAATGACATGGGACCAAAGAAATTGGTTAGAGGACTCAAAGATCTTTCCAAAATGTCCAAGAACATGAGCAAAGCTTAAAAATTAAGCAAGTTATTCCTTGTGGAAGTTGGGAAATTTTTGGATATTTTGAAAAGTCAACATTGCTTCAAAAGTCTTAAAAATGCTAATGGGCCTCTTTTTCTTCCAAAATCCATCATCCAAGGCATGTGCACGACCATTGGGACCAAAGGGAAGTTTTTCATCATTTTTATTTATTTATTTGAATTTTTAATGACTAATAATTCATTTAATTAAAATAAATATGTGGAAAATACTAAACCTAACTTTTTAAATCTTTTTATGCATGGAACAAGCTCAAGATTTCGTGCATGATCAGATATGGAAGGAATTAAAGTGATTGGCCATGATTTGTACCAAATATGCATGAAGAAATATTGGAAAAGATTCTTGAAAATCAAATCTTGAAAATCATTCAAAGCAAGGCTATGGGCTTGGATTATTGATCAAATTCGTTCTCTATACATGTGCAAACCTAACCCTAATGCTCATAACCTCCCAGCTGCGCCAGAAATCCATAACAAAGTTTGAGTTTTTAACAAGAAATGCCAAAACTGAAAACACATTTGCAAGGCTTTTCAAGGCAAGAAACTCATTCCATCACCTTCCTAAGACATTACTGAGTCTGACTGGATAGCTTTCCACGTGCATAGCACCTTGAATCGGTATACAGAACTCAGAATTTTTCATATAATATGCATATTCGTATTTCAATATTCAAGCATTTTCATTGCATTTCTTTTATGGATTCATACTAATGGATGGATTCTAAAGCTAACTGCATACTTTAATTGAGTTTTTATGCACTATTGGAGATTTCACCATTGATGCCAACTAGGGTTCTTCAAGCTTCGAATTGGGTATTCTTATATACTGTAAAATTGGGACTTCCCAATACCATGATCAAAACCAGGACACTTGGTCGAATCGATTGCCATGGTCGCGCCTAATTTCTGATCCAAGACGAGCTATTCGCTATTATTGAAAACTGTATGTTTTGAGGGGGTTTAAAACCCCCGCTAACCTTTTCATGTTTCAGAAAAAAAAAAACGAGGAAGAAGACGCTGATGTGTAAAGCAGTGATTGGGTTATTTGAATTTTCGCGCTAAAAACCCCACTAACCATTGTTTTATCTTATATTATTTGTTTGTTATTATATAACCAAAACGCGCGTTTGGAGCAGTTGGCAAAGCATAATGCTGGTAATCCCTGGGACATGGGTTCGAGCCCAAGGTCCCCCACATTCTTTCAATAATTTTTCCTAACGTGATTCCATGCAGCCCTTTGTTTGAAGACCTATCCTATAGCTTCAAATCCAGCTTGCCACTTGGCCAATGAAGACAATCTGAAGGTCTAGATCTGGTGAATACCATGGGCATGAGTCAAAGAAGTGACACGCTGGCAAGAAAAGTCAAATAAGGCCTTAAAACCTTGGGCCAACAATACTAAAGTATACCTCCAATTGGGGACAGAACCCCCCAAGGTATTGTATTTCCTTTCTTTTCTTTATTTTATTCTTTTCAATTATTTCCTTTTTATTCCTTAAATTAATTATTTTCATAAAAATATAAAAATAACAAAAAAATCAGAAAAGTCATAAAAGATCAAAAAAAATATATTTTATGTTAATATTTTTTAATAAATATCATTAATTAATTTAGCTTTGTAAATTTAGGTTTAAATCTTAATATTTTTTCTAATAACCTTAAAATTTGTAGAATTAGGTTTTAATTACTTTTATTCTTTTTTTCTCTTTTTCACCATAATTAATTATTGAATATTATTTTTTGTAATTAAATTACCATGTAAATAATTAGATTAATTTTAGGTTTAACTTTAACATGTTTTTCTTAATAAACAAAAATTGTAGAATTAGGGTTTATTAATTAATATTTTAATTTCATTTAATTCACATAAAAAACCATAAATACAAAAATCTCAAAAAATAATTTCTTCTTTTCTTTAATTTAACTAATTTAATAATCATACTTTAATTTCATTAAAAAGGGTCCAACGCCCTCGCTTGCGATTTTTTATTCTCTTTGCACATTTTATTTATTTCCTTCTTTTAAATATTAATGTAACTCTCCCAAAGCCTTGTAAACTCGGACATTTTATTTCTCACACTTTACTTCTTTATTTTCTGTCAAATCGGGTCCTGGATTTTAATTTGGCGATGTGGACCCGCGCCTTTGTAATAGTTTAGAACTTTTTATTTCTCGCAACTTTCTTTAACTGTTAATAATGGCATGCAAGAATGAATGACAAAATAAAAACAAACGCATAGATCACCCCTGACATGACAAGACAAAAATAAATGAACTTGACACACAAATCACACACCACCCCTAGGGTACGCCTCACTATTGCCTTGCCTCGAAAGGTGATCGTCGAGTAGAGGATGTCTTAGTAAGTCCTCATGATCCGGGAACCTGGCATGAGGGTAGCTTCTAAGGTGTCTTCCCATTGATCTGGTGATCACCACGTCCCAAACCTTCGAATTGACCCGAACACCTCCAACGGTGGTGCTACCTACCTCTCAATGGTGGGATGGCACTACTTTAAAGGACATCTACACAGACGAATTCCTTAGGGTAGGTAGACGAATCTAGATACTTGCTCTAAATTCAAAAACAAATCAAAAATACTTTTCACACCGACACCTTTTCAAAAAGCTTTCGAAAGCAATTTTTCAAACACTCTTGAGGACCGATACAAGAGTCGAACTGGAATTTTCAAAGAAACTTTTTAAAACCCACAGTCGAAAAGCAAACAAACCATTTTTGAAAACACAAGTGAGCAAGTATCTAAGAGCCCATGGATAACCATGGATAGAAAGGGTGCTAACACCTTCCCTTTCTATAACCTACCTCCCGAACCGAGAGCAATCTCTTTAAGGAATTTTTCTGTGCTTTTGTCCTTTCCATTTGGAGAAAATAAAAGACGGTGGCGACTCTTGCTTCCGCGACATTTCGCGAAACCAGCGTTAAACAGTCAGTTCCAGATCCACCGATCACAGAACTGGCGACTCTGCTGGGGAACTTAAACTTAAAGTGAGGTGTACCTTAGAGTTAGTTCATAACTGTGTTTTCAATTGCTTTCTTTGCTTGCTTTAAATTGTGGGTTGCTTGGGAGTTCTATAGATCCTAACCCGGATCTGGGGAATACCTTCTTAGAAAGTAGCAACAAGGCTGTGAGGGAACTATGCGGGGTATACCGACATGGTTGAAACAGTCTGCTACGTTGATGTGGCACTTTGGTGTGTACCGGTAACCCTTGAGTTCAGTCAAGGAGAGTACGGGGCCTCCTCGTGGTGTCATGAAGCATCAACAGACCTTAGGAACCTTAATTGAACTATCTTGGCCTCTTTAGGGTAGTGAGATAACTGACTTTGGTAAACGTTTAACGAAAGCTTTTTTGTTCGTGTAGGAAAATATTCAAAAAGGTAAGTTCACACACATCAAAGAAATCTAGGCGTTCCAGAGATACTTTGAAACTGTCTATGATCTAGGCAAACAAGAGATTCATTCTCTCGATGACAATGTTTTTAAGGAATCTCAAAGAGTTGGCAAGAGGAAACAAGATCCAAACGAAGATAGCCCTAGAGATTCCTCCCCAAAAAGGGCCGAATTTTCTGAAGACTTTCTTGATAATGAGGAACACTTTTCAGAAGATGTCACCCATCATTTTCGGACTGAAGGCGAAGGTGAAGTGGAGCAAAAAAAAGACCAAGAAAATAAGAACAATCAAGAGACAATTCCTATAGTTGCTGAGATATAAACTTCTGCTCAACCACAAATTCAAACAACTTCAATTCAACTTCCAATGTCTCTTACCGAAGAAGAGAAAGAAACTTTGAAGAAAAATGATCCTTTTGGATATGTAAGGATGATGATGGAAAAGAGAGGATCCTCTTTTGAAAAGGGTCAATCTGATGTTTCCACCCATTCCAGTGAAGGTACAATTAAGGCTTCTTATGATGAACTTCTTTGACAGGTGAAAGCAACTATTTTGAAGTCGATTTGTTTGATGTATTGAAAAAAGACATCACTTCTTGCTATTGAATGAAGAAATTGATAGGCCAAATGAATATCACTACTTTCCCCTCAAACATAGGCGAGGCTCTGATTGATAATCATCATCCGATTGACCAGATTAGTGCTGAGCAGAGCAGGGAAAGGGATATTATATTAAAGATCCAAAATAGGCAGCAAACTCAAGCAAATGAATTTGACGATGCTCTCAAGAATTCGCAGGAAGTTGAGCAATTAGAGGCTTCGTATCAGGCAGTGAAAATAGTGTATGATGCATATACCAAATCAATTTATCTTTTGGAGGCTCAAATTAAGGAATTAAATGAAAAAAATTGTTGAAGCCAAAACCAAGCAAGCTTCTATCAAAGGCCTGGATAGAGCTAGAATCAAAGAGTTGGCGACAAAGACTATGGATCATGTTGAGAAAGCCACTTCTATGACTAATGAAATTTCTGCTCTTGAAAGTCTCAAATCAACTGTTGATTATAAGCTGAATTTGGCCAAGATCAAATATGATGGGTTAAAGAACAAACTACCATTTTGATTTGTCATGTAATATTGAACTTGTTTTTTGTGGTGCTTCATCTAAATTTTGTAACTCCTTGGAACAAAAGCCATTTTGGCAACTTTACTTTTATTGGTACCCTTTGGATTAAGCTAAAGCACTTCACATTATTTTGTTAAAATTCTAACTTCTTGAAGACGTGGTCTATACTTCTTTAAGTATTTACCGTTTACTTTTAGGCTCCTCCGATCCTCTCCTAATTCTTCGATCTCATAAGCTTTGTTTGAAAATGCTTGTAAGATTCGAAAATGTCCTTCACAATTTGGAGACCATTTACCTAATGACTTATTCTTTCGATCCATAGGAAAAATTACTTTCCATACTAAATCATTGGTTACAAACGTTTTACCTTTAACTCTTTTGTTATATGCTCTGGTTATTCTTTATTTTTGTCTTTTAAAAGTTTCCAACACATGAACCCTTTCTTCATCTAGATCCACTAATTCATTCATCATCATTTCCCAATAATGCTCAGAAGGAATTTCTTCTTGCCTCTGAATTCTTACTGACTGTAAGTGGATTTTGACTGGAAAAATTGCATCATGTCCAAACGTGAGTTAATATGGTGTAGTATTAGTTGGTTCCTTAGGAGACGTTCGACAAGCCCGTAGAGCTTGGTCTAAAGTTTTATGCCAATTCTTTGGTTTTCTCCCCACATGTTTCTTTATTAGACAAATTATCACCTTCTTGGCTGCTTCTACTTGACCATTTGCTTGAGCATAGTATGGTGTTGAGGTCAGCAATTTGAAACCCATTTCCTTAGCAAACTCTTGCATTTTTTGACCAGTGAAAACTGATACTTGATTTATTGTAATACTTTCTGGGATTCCAAACCTATAAATTATATTCCTTTGCATGAATTCGATAATAACCTCTTGATATACATTCACCAAAGGTATTGCTTCATCCCATTTTGTAAAATAGTCTATTCCTACCAAAATGTATCTTTGGCCTTTGGATGAAGCATGATAAATTTCCCCAATTAAGTCTAAGCCCAACCGTTAAAACGCCATGGCTTAACAATTGAGTGAAGTTCGCTTGAAGGGGCATGTTGAATACCTGCATGTATTTGACATTCCTGGTATCCCTTGGCAAACTCTATGCAATCTTTGAGCATTATGGGCCAATACATTCCATATCGAAATAGAAACCATTTCATTTTATGGCCTGCTTGATGCGCTTCACATGCCCCACTGTGCACACTAGACAAAGCTAAGTATGCTTCACTTTCTCCTAAACATTTAAGCAAGACTCCTTCTGGGGTTTTCTTGAACAATTCATTTCCCATCAGGATATAGGATAATGCTCTATAATTGATCTTCCTTTCTTCATCTATCAAAGGATCTTTAAAATAATTTATGATTGGGCTACGCCAATCTACATCTGTTAGAGTATTAATATCTAATACTTCGAATTCTTCTTCGTTAGCATATCCTAATTTTGAACTCTCTAAATCAGATGGGGATAACCTGGAAGCCATTGCTTTTCCTCTTACTTCGATAAGATCTTCTAAACTTTTTGTTGATACTTTATATCCTGAAGCTATCTGTGCCAAGTCATTTGCTTCCTGATTTTTAACCCTGGGAATGTGTTTAATACCCATGTACTTTAATCTTTTGAGCAATCTATTAGCAATAACAAAGTATATGATCAAATTTTCTTTTATACATTTGTATTTATTTGTTAATTGGTTGGTCACTAATTCAAAGTCTCCTTTGATTTAAACTCATGTTTACTCCAATTCCAACAAGGCTTCCAGTCCAGCAATTAACGCTTCATATTCTGCCTCATTGTTTGAACAAAGATGGCCTTCGATCTTATACTTGAGTCTTGTTGGAATTCCTTCAGGGGAAATGATCAAGATTCCAACTCCACTACTTTCTTTATGGGTAGAACCATCGAAAAATAGTTTCCAAGGTTTTAACTCAACACAGTGTTGAGGGTTTTCGACCACTGCATGGTCCACAATAAAATATGAGACCACTTGACCCTTCATTGCTTTTAAAGGCAGGAAAGCCAAGGAATACTCAGTAAGGGCTAAAGCCCATTTTCCAATTCGACTGTGCAGGATTGGCTTTGATAGCATGTGTTTAATAACATCAAAATATGATGAAACATAAACATCAATAGGTTTTATATAATATTTTAGTTTGGTACAAGAGAAATATAAACAAAGGCATAATTTTTCTATTGCATTGTATCTAGTCTCAACATCATTTAGCACCCTACTTAAGTAATAAATGGCTCTTTTGACACCTTTATCATCTTCTTGGGCTAACATGCTTCCTATAGTTAGTTCTGAGGCTGATATATATAGCCTCATGGGCTTCTTTACACAAGGAGGTGTGAGGATAGAAGGATGCATCAAATATTTCTTGATATTATTAAACGCTTGTTGATGTTCTTTTTTCCATTCAAAGTTTCCTTGTTTGAGGCGTAAGAGAGGGGAGAAGGCTTTAGTTCGACCACTCAGATTATAAATAAATCTTCTTAAGAAGTTTATTTTTCCTAGAAGTGATTGCAACTCCTTTTTTCGATGATGGAGCTTTCGCTTCCATGATTACCTTCATTTTATTATGGTTTATCTCTATCCCTTTCTTGTGGACTACAAATCCTAAGAAATCACCTGCCTGCATGAAGAAAGCACACTTGAGGGGATTCATCTTCAAACCATGTTTCCTCATTCTTTCAAATGACTGTCAAAGATGATCCAAATGGAACTCATGGTACACAAATTTGATGACAATGTCATCAATATAGACCTGCATAAAGGTCTCTATGAAATCATGAAAGATGGATTTCATTGCCCTTTGTTAAGTTGCCCCAACGTTTTTTAGTCCAAAAGGAATCAGTATCCATTCACAGGTGCCTAATGCCCCAAGGCATCAAAAGGATGTTTTGGGCACATCTTCATTCGCATGAAAATTTGGTTATATCATGAATATCTGTCAAGCATACTCAAGTACTCGAAACTTGCTGCAGAATCAATTAAAATTTCTTCTATAGGCATTGGATATTCATCCTTGGGGGTTGCGGCATTTAAATCACGAAAGTCTATGCAAACCCTAAGGAATCCATTCTTTTTAATAACAGGAACAATATTTACAATCCATTTTATATACTTGGTTTCTCTGATGAAGTTGCATCAAAGGAGTCTTTCGATTTCCTCCTTTATTTTTGATAGTATCTCTGGTGCAACCTTCTGGGAGTCTTCTTGATAGGCTTCTTTCCATCTTTTATTGGCAGCTTCAGTTTGACCAGATCTCTGCTTAACCCAGGCATTTCATCTTAGTCCCAAGTAAAACAGTCTTTATATTCTTTCAACATCTGGATTGCTTCGTTCTTTACCTCTGAATCAAGCTTTGCGTTGATATAAGTGGGTCTTTTTTCACTTCCTTCTCCTAAATTTACTTCTTCAAGGGGATCTTGTGCCAGCATTTTTGCTCTTGGGGCCACTGGATCCCTTTCAAATCCCAAAGGTCCATCATCATAGATAGCTTCAAGCCTTTGGTTATTTTTTTCTATGGGTACTTGTTCAACAGGGGGTTTTGGAATAAAATGCACTCCAGGACATTCTGTATTTGCTGATTCTTCTTTGGCTTGGACAACTATGTATTTTTCTCCGGCTTCCAAAGCCGTTTTTATTTTATTTTCGACCACGTAGGCCGAAATCTTTTCGAAGAAGGATGTCTCAAACATCATTATTGTCTTCATCGAACCAGCTTGTTGGTTGTACTCCAGGTAACCCTTCGATGTCATCCTCTTTATCCATTATTTCCCTGTCTCATTGAAACCCATGGGTTGGGTGTAAGGTTAGGTAGTACATATCATTTTTGTTGGGGGAATATGCTCCTTCTGCTGGACTATATGGTCTTATATTTGCCAGATTTCTGTCGAAATTCCTTCTATCCATCTGGTTGACATCGGCCAAGAAATAACTTTGGTCAGCCTCTATGTTTTCCATGATACCATCTTCTCTCCAAATAGAAACACGCTAGTGAATTAATGAAGGGACTGCACCAATGTCGTTGATCCATTCACGACCCAAAAGTAGATTGTAGTTGGATTTGGCAGCAATGACCATGAACATTGTTGGCCTAGTGATTGATCTCACAGTTAGGTGCACTTGCACTACGCCTAAGGTATTACCAATTTTCTCCTCATAATTTGAGAGTACCATGTTGTGAGGTTTAATATCTGTATCGAACATGCCTATCCACTTCAGCATAAATTGAGGCATAAGGTTAACTGTAGTGCCTCCATCTACTAGCACTTTGTTTATTCTCACGCTTTCCACTTTGGATCTAATGGATAGTGGCTTTAGATGATTCTTCATGCTCTGATCTGGCCTTTCAAAAAAGGTGTTTTTCTCTTCCACCACGCCATTATTGAGGACGTAATAGCACACGGGCTTATGCATGGCCATTTCTGCTGCCTCTGCTTCCTCAGATTCTTCCACTTCTATGATTTGGTCATATTCATGGGATAAGACTGACAGTATATAGCAATTTATGTTTAGTGTTGAATTTCCATATGATTTGAAATCACTGGTCATCACATCTTCATCATTTTCTTGTTTTTCTGGACTTTTCTTAGCAACATCTTTCCCTTTGGGTGAGAACAACTTTCTTCCAATTAGGGGTTTATCTGTAACCATCCCGTTTGATGAAAAATGACTATTACTTGATTCACCTATCCCCGTCGTTGCTAGTTCCCTTTCAGCCTTCTTTATCCTCTGATGTCTTCGCCATTGGGATCTAGACATTGGATTCTCGGTCCTATAAGCTTCCCTCTTTGATGCTTCGAATTATTTCCTATAAGCCATTGCAGTCCTGCCTCCCTCATTGAAACTTCTCCACTTATTCCTTACTTCACTTGAATTAAACCATCGATATGTTGGTATATTAGCAAGAAGTTTGAAAGTTACCCTTCGATTGACTTTTGGGTGAGGATTGTCTTGTCTCCTTGGGATTCCCATCTTATCGAAGGTGAAGCTGGACTTGAACTTGCTTTGATTTCCCTAGACTTGGGTATAGGGAAATCTTATGAACATCTCAGCAGCTTTCTTGTCATACACAACGCCACATTTGGGGCACATCAAGCATATAGAGTTAGCTTTTTGACATGTCACAAGGAAACCTAGCAAACTTTCCCCTGGTTTGCGGTAAGGAGTCAGTATTTGGTTTGGAATTCTCCAGTTCCCTGCAGTCTCCACCTTCTGGATCCTCTCGTATGTTGTTGCAATCCTTTGATCATGGACTATACTGCATCTAGGGCACATAAGCATATCAGCATCCTGCACATGGCAGCGGAACAAGTAATCACACTGACTTTCGTTGCTTTTGGCATATCTGCCTCTCCTTTCATCATTTTCCAATTTCAATTTTCTTTCTATTTCCTCCATTTCTAGGGTAGGTTGATTCAAATCTATCATGTTGATCTCAAGATTTTGACCTTCAGCAGTCTCAATCTTTCCATAGGCAGATTTTGAGTCCTTAGCAATCTTCATCTCTTCGAATTTCACTCTACGGCCTTCAGTAGCCTTAGCATTTTCAACTTCTGGTGTTGTGTCATCAGCAATGTTGCCATTTATATCCTGATTTTCTGGAACTTCATCATTCTTTGGAACAGAGTCATCAGCAATTCCATCGAAAGAGTCTTCAGACTTGAAGCCTTCAGTAGCCTCACTTTGTTCCTCCTTCACCTGTTGGCTAGAATCTGCATCAGATACTTCCACCATGTTGATGTCCAGTGGCCCAGCATAATTTGTTTCAGCCATATTGAGGGGGTCAATGTCTATCTTCATCTGACTTTTTACTTTCTCTCAAAACTTGAGCCTTCCATCCTTGATGGCCTTCTGAATCAGATCCCTGAAAAGAAAGCATTGTGATGTTTTATGGCCTAAGAAGTTATGATATTTGTAGAAGCCCATTTTCTTCCATTGTTCCAATGGAGGAATCTTAGAATTTGGGGGCACTATCATCTGGTCATCTTTCACTAATAAGTCAAATATCTCATCACCTTTCGTTACATCGAATGTGTAAGTTTTCTTAGGATGTTTGTCATTTTTTTTCTATTTTGATGGGGCAAGAACTTTGCAAGAGTATGGGGGTTCTTGTTTCAGTTCTTCCAAATCTATTTCAAACTCTTAGAAGCCAAAAGGATCATTTAGAATTTCTTGTTCCTCTTCTTCGGCTTCGATATAAGCAACCCTCTCTTTCTTATAATTTTTATTTGCCCTAATCTTTTCAGCTTTTAAATGTTCGACTTGTCGAACCCTATCTGCTAACTGGGCCATGTCTCTTAGATATTGGGTATCTAATTTCTTTCGAATGGAATAGTCTAAACCTCCTGCGGCCATTTCGACTAGTTCATGTTCAGGAACCATTGTAAAGCATCTAGACTTCAGTAAACGAAATCTATTCAGATAATCATCTATTGGCTCAGTGAATTTCCTCTTGATACTAGCCAATTATTTGAGACTTATCTTTGATTTCCCTATGTAGAATTGTTCGTGGAATAATCTTTCCAAGTGTTGCCAAGAATTTATAGAACCCGGGGAAAGAGTAGTAAACCAAGTGAAAGAATTTTTTGTTAACGAACTTGGAAAGTATTTTATTGTTAGGTTCTAACTATTTGCCAAATCCCCTGCTTCAGTCAAAAACTTGGCTATGTGCTCCACAGTGGATTCATTAGTATCTCCTGAAAATTTTGTAAACTTAGGGACTTTGCAACCCCTTGGTAATTTTGTTCGTAATATATATTCAGATAAAGGGGATGAATAATTTGGTCTCCTAAGTCTGGTATTTAGACCATTTTGCACTATGATTCTCTCGATCATGGTGGTCAAGTTATTTTCCTTGTTATCTTGTCTAACTCTATGGACCACTTCATCAAGATTTTGATCCCTATTAACCATCATTACCCTCATATGTTGTTCCTCTTGGATATCATTTCGAATCCTTTGTTGATCTACCCTTGGTTCTATGATTCTTTCGACAACCTCCTGTCTAGGTAATCACACTTGGTTAATGGTTAGTTCTTCCTCCTGAAGAACTGGGGCCTTGTTTTTCCTACATCGAACAGGCGCTTCAGGGGCACCAAAGAAACCTGCTATGCGTGCCATATGCGCTGATATTTGCTGATAAGTGTGGGTATTTTCTTGATTGGTTCTATTAATGTTTTGGATCAAAGGAGTGAAAATGGTACTCATCTCTATAGCTAGAATCCCTACCATATCATAGTTACTATCATCCATTTGTTTCCTGAATGCTTCCTGATTTCTCGTTATCAGTATAGGAATTTGGGTAAAAGACCCTTGATTATGGGTATTTCGACCCATGTTATTCATACCAGAACCAGACCCTTGTACCGGGGATTGGGATGTTGTTGTACTATTATGAAGTCCTGCCATGAAATAAGTTGGCATTCCATATGGTGGTGGTTCCCTAAGTGGCCTAAATGTTTCAAATCCTGGAGGCCTAGGGGTTGAAAATTGGGCTTGGTTCCCAACATGTGTAAAAACCGAACCATTTTGGGCATTCAAAGGAATGACCGCTACACTCAAAGAAAGAGGCATGGATGTAGAATTATTTATGGCCACCAAACCCATAGATGTAGGTATGACCAGTGTGTGAGGAATTGTGCTTGATGTATCCATCGAACTTGCAACAACCGTGCCTGATCCCTGTGGGGGATTTTGTTCCCTGTCATGGCTAGTTGTGTTAACCATCTTTCTTGTATATTTTCTTTTGGGTTTTGGTTGGCTACCGTTGGCCATTTTTCCATTTCTAAGTTTCTTACAACAATAACGAAAGACAGACTCAAAATATGAATGACGAAAGGTAGACGCTCATAGAAAAATACAAGTTTTCAAAAACTTCGACACTGTCTCAACGGGCATGCCAATTTGTTTACGCGTGAATTTGGTAAACAACTGCTAGTCCTCCAAACTAAATACTTTGGTAACTTGCAGGATCAACTAGATTGATCCTAGAACATGTGTCTAAGTTTCTAAGATTAAACTTATAATGGGATTCATGTTTAACATTATTTTGTTGATAATAATATGAAGATTAGAATTATAATTTAAATTAAGTTCGAATAAAAAGGTTTTGAATGAGTAATGTAAAGGTTTCGACTAGAAACGTAAAGAAACGTAAAGGAAATGCAGAATAAATGTAAATGACTTGAAAAAGTAAATTTTTTGACTAAAATGTAAAGGAAATACTGGAAATGTTAAAAGAATTGATATTGATAAAGTAAAATGATTCAAAAAGAACAATAATGGTGTTTATACATACATTTTTTGCAACTCTTTTCTCTAACACTTGGTACTTCAAGTATATTAAGTTATTTTTACAAAATGAACACCTCCTGAATCCTAACCTTAAGATCCCTATTCATATTAATTTGACCCTAACGGTCTTTCTATAATAGAGTGCCACGTTCAAAGATTGCATGTCCTTCGAACCCATCAGACTTCCACGCGTCTTCTATGACTCAAACATTCGATATCAAATTCAAATTCCTCTCTTCTGTTGGCGCCAATTTTTCGACGTATATATCCAAAAACATTCGATTTCAAAATATACTTAAAGAATATGTATTATATTCATTTTGTCTGTCCATCGAACCATTTCAAACGCTTGGGCTTTTACTCAATTTAATCCAAACGAATCCCAAACATCAAAAATAATATTAATGCATTCAAACAACATTGTAATCGAAATTCCAAGACAACACCATGTCTTTGTATGACCAAGTGAATACCTCAACATAGTCGTTCAACATCTGAAATAATATGCTCTTGACACTGTCTTCCAAGTTGGCGCCAATCTTGACTTCTTTCTTATCTGCCTCGATACCTAAATTTATCACCTCAATCGGCTCTTCATGGAGTTGGATAGCCTTTTCCTCTTGTATCAGGAGTCTGGAAATTTCTCCAGGTATCTCACAGTCATATTCACCTTCGTCTTCAGCTTGATAGATTGAATTTTCGAAGTCATAAATGGTAATAGCATAATTATTGTCAATGAGATCTGAAGTGGATGTGGATCTGCAAATGTGTGTGTGCGTGTAAGGTCAAATGATCATTTGAAAATGCAGTGAAGTAAAAGAAAGACAAAGAGCGCAAAATTTGAATGCAAAATCGTCCAATGTTTTCATTAAATGAGCATGTGATATATGAAATGACAACCCTTAGCAAATGGACCTTTGCGCCCCGGGCAAGGCAAAAGGTTTAAAGTCATTGTTTTAAAAGATTATACAGACAAACTTCTTAAAGCAAAAAAAATAGGAAATAACAATTACTCATGGCTGAAGGAAATTAATAAAAATTCTTTAGCCTTCTAGTTATTGAGTCCACCATCAACAGTAGGGAATATCCAGTCGTCTAAGTCACCATCATTATCAGTGTCTTCCAGAGCATTGACTTCATTGTTACTAATACGGAAAGGTGGTCCTCCAGCACGAACACGTCGAACCTATTTCTGAGTCTTTGAAGTGAAACTCAATCCAAATTTGTTGGATTTATAGGGGATATCAAGAAGCTTCCCCCAGATGGTGTAACTGCCTTCTTCTACCACAACTCTAGCATCCTTCAAGGAAGCCATTCTTGGTGGGTTTTTAGAGAACTCAATAATAGTAGCTTTAGCAACAGCAATCATCGGAGGGATTGCCTCAAATGTCTGAAAGGGGGTTCCAATGAATTCACCATCCATTTCAACATATTTGAAAGAGTTCAAATGGCTGGCCATATATTCTTCCTCTCTGCAGACTGTGACGATCTTCCATGTCGTTGGATACTTAAACTTTTGATGCAGAGTAGCGGTAATTGTGCCTGCCCCATGAGTCCAGGGGCGTCCGAGCAAGAAGGAATATGCCAGACGGATATCCATTACATAAAAAATGGAGTTGAAAACTTGAGATCCCACCTTGATCGGAATATCAACCTCTCAGTGTACCATCCTTTTTGATCCATCAAAGGCTCTTACCATAATGTCGCTGGGTTTCAGCACCAGCCCTTCACAGTCTAATCTATCCAGAGCACCTTTGGGGTAAGACATTCAGGGAGGAACTTGTATCAACTAACACATGCGCCAAATTAATGCCTTTGCACTCAATAGAAATATGTAGTGCCTTGTTATGATTCTTTCCTGCCGGAGTCAAATCTGCATCAGAAAAGCCTAAACCATTATCAGTAGTTAGGCTTGCAATACAATTCTCAAATTGATCAACAATGGTCTCTTGTGGTACATGAGTGTTCTTCATAAATTTCAACAAAGCCTTGGCATTTGCTTCGAAGCATAATAACAAGGACATCTTGGATATTTTTGAGGGTGTCTTCCCCAACTGTTCAACTATTCTGTAGTCACTTTTAAGTATGATCTTCATAATTTCTTCCATCTCTTGTCTAGAAGGGTCTTCAATTGTAACATCTTTTGAGGGTGCCTCCATCTGGGCAGTCTCAGTCACTTTCTCTTTTCCTCGAGCATCAGCCGTTGACCCAGCAGCAGGAATATGAACCGATGTTGTAGTACTTATTAGAGGATAGATCTATGGAGAGAAGATCCTTCCTGTCCTAGTGACCTACTAGTTCCGACAATGTTTGTAATTTCAGGATCTTCATTTTCAATAATCCATGGCTCTTGCTTAACACCATGATAATAAACTTATGCTCCATAATTTTAGGGAACAACTTTGTCAGAGGAATAAGGGACTGGCCCCGGTGTAGTAATGATCAGAGGATCCACTCTTGGCTCAGCAGGAATCCTTATAGGTCCTCTAGAGGTGATCCTTATAGAAGTGTTGGAAATTGTGATTATAGAAACATCTTCAAGTCTCGGCTCTTGGCATATATTTTCATGCAAACTCTTCATGGATGGAGTTTTCTCGAACAAAATTTCATGGCTATAAATCAGGCGTTGAATACCCTTCTTCAGCCATATACAGCCATTAGTTTGGGAAGCATAATGGTAATAATTTTCAGGACAACCCGGAAATAAACCAGCTCTTAACAGATTCTTCTTAACGGTCACAAACAGAGTGGTCAAGTCACTTCTGGTGGAGACATAGGAAACATGGTTAGTAGAATTAATACCTTTACCATGACTGGGCATGGGCGCGGTAATCACATTAGGGGTTTCCGGAGGGTCAAACTCAATCACTTTGTTTTCAATCAAATCTTGGATTTTTATTTTTAGGGCCCAACAATCATTGGTGTCGTGCCCAGGACTATTGGAATGGTACGCACACCTTACATTTGGGTTATACTTCGAAGATGATGTGTTGGGATTTTGAGGAGGATCCCGCAGTTTTATCAATTATGCTTTCAACAGATGTTGTAATGCTTGAGCCAATGGCATATTAATCCTGGTGAATTGTCTCCTCGGAGCGTCTGACCTATGTTGATTGCCTGGTTATTGTGGTCGTTAAACTGGGGTCCGGTTAGAAATTAATACTGCTCCTTACGATTGATAACGATCATTCTTAATACGGCTCCTCTGGCCATAAAAAAAATTAGTTTCCTTCTTACCAATAAATGGTTTCTTCACAGTACTAAAGGATGCAGCCATTTGAATCTTCCCGATTTTGATTCCACTTTCAACTTGTTCGCCAGTCAAAATCAACTCAGTAAACCCTGACAAAGAACTCCTAATCAGAAAATTAAAGAATGGACCCGTCAGAGTGCCCATGAACATGTCCACAATTCTCGGTCAGTCAAAGGGGGTTGCACCTTCCATCCAGGTCCTTCCGTTTTTGGGCATACTCCTTAAAGCCTTCGTTCGAGCCCATAGTAATACTTTATAATTGCATGCAAGTTGGTGCAAGGTCAGCATTGTATTGGTATTGTCTATAGAAGCCAACACCAAATCCTCCCATGTGTGGATATTAGTCCCTTCTAGTTGATAGAACCACTCCAATTGTGTCCCAGATAAGCTCTCTTGGAAGAAATGTACCTATAACTTCCTATCGGCGGTGTGCGGTTGAATCTTGTGGACATATAACCTTAAATGGAGTTTCAACAAGAGATTCCATCATATTTGGCAAAGACAGGGACCTTGAATTTATGAGGAATGACCACCCCAGGGACCAAACCTAAGTCTCCAAAGTCCAAACCATACACTTTTTGAATTTCCACAGCCTTGAGTCGATCTTCCAGCTTGTTGTACCCCAAAATTTGCCCTCCCATATTCCTCAAGGTTTGTCAAGAATGACCCTCAAATTGCTCAAAATGGCTCAAGGGTTGTATAGTCAAATCACCTCCTAAGACAGCTGAAATTAGGGTTTTGGTTCTTTCAAGGAATTTGGGGTCCTCAATGGTTCAATCAAGTCTCATGGGCCTATATACATTCTCAATCACCTACATGTCAAGTTTCAAGACTCACGGTGCCAGTTTGCACAGTCAAAAGCTCCATTTGATCTACAGTCAACTGCAGGGGCAAAATGGTCATTTTGCAGTCAAAAGTCAGAATTCTTGGTCAACATCTTATTTTGAGTTCACAATCATCATATGATCAAGTCTTGATCATGATCTCACAAGAATAGCTCAAAAATCATCAAGATTCAAAAGTTACTATTTTTGGACAGCAGAAAAGTCAACTGTACTTTGACTAGGGCATAACTCTTTCATGGTTTATCAGAAAAATCCCATCCAAAGCTCATTTCGAAGAGGATACAATTTCCTACAATCCATCTTCACACTCCAAGATCTAGAAATGCTCTCACAAAAAGTTACAAATTTTTACATTATAGGTCAATTTCAAAAGTCAACAAAAGTACACTTTAAGTCAAAGGCCATAACTTGAGATTGGTAAATCCAAATGACATGGGACCAAAATCATTGGTTAGAGGACTTCAAGGGCTTTCCAAAATGTCCAAGAACATGGTCATATGATCAAAATTAAGCAAGTTGTGCCCTGGAGAAGTTGGGAAATTTTCATGAATTTGCAAAAGTCAACTTTGCTCAAAACACCTTCTTTTTTGCTAATAGGCCTCAAATCTCTTCTTGAAACTTCACCCATGACCTATGCACGACCCACCAAGCTTAATTGGATTTATTTTCTTTAATTTATTGATTAAATGGATTTTTAATATATATTAATTCATTTAATTAATTTAAATCATAAGAAAATACAAGATTTGATTTTTTAAATCAGTTTGTGAACCAAATATGCTCCAAATATGCTGACTAATTCGTGCACAATCAAAAAGATGCAAAATATCCAATTTTGGCAACTTTGTTCAATCATGAAAATCAAGAATACTTGATTTATCAATCAAAGATTTAAACTTGAATGCACATGGATATTGGCCCGGCTCTTGACCTAATTTGATTCTCATATATGTATGCAAGCAAACGATGACCTAATACGCGATTGAAAGGCTGCAGAAACAACCATAAAATTTCAAGAAATTTCAAGAAAACTCAAAACCTATTCTTGCAATCTAGGCCAATTCAAGACGTTTTGTCCATCCAAACACATTGCAGGAGGTACTAGGATTGATTTACAATCAAATTCAAGCATCAAAGCTCAAGGAATCTCTACATACCATCTCACGGTTTGCACTTTCTATTCAAAACTGTATCTCTTAATTCATGCGTATTTAACATGTTTTTGTGACTGATTTGCGTTGCTAGAGACCATACAAAGCTAATGGAATGGTTGAATTGAACCATAGTGCCCAGAATCGAAAGATGCCATGATTGAATTTCTAGGGTTTTCAAGCTTTCAAATAGGGCTTTTCAATCCAGGAAAAATTAGGACCAATGGGATACATGGTTGAAATCGTGAGGCCAAGACAATTGAAATCCATACCTCGCGAAATATTTATGTTCACTGTGCTTCTATTCGCTATTTTCCTTGCAGGAGGTAGTGGAGGTTGAAAACCCCCGCTATTTGATTCTGTTTACACAGAACCAAGGTTGAAGATGATGATGTGTTAACGTCTGGTTGGCCTATTTGAAAAGCGCGTGTTTTGTTTTTTTATTTACAGCATGTTGATTTGTTTGCATATATAATAATTGCTTATTATCCAAATAATAAAAAGGTGCAGATGGTTGAGTGGATGGGACGCTGGCCAATAAGCATTGGGACCTGGGTTCGAATCCCAGGTCCCCCAAATATTTGTTACAATTTTTTCTTATGTATTCATGTGCAGCACCCCACGCGTGGTATACCATATAGCGTTGCTGGATCTCGTGCCAGATGGCCTCCTGGCCAAATCTGAAAGTCATGGATGAAGGACCACCATACTCCCTGGTCAACATACGCGTGGACAACTTGAAAAGTCAAAGAGGCTAATGCATAGTGGGCCTTCAGAATTTCCAATTACACCACATAATCAGGCCCAACACCCCCCTTCATAAGTTTATTTCTTTTCCTTTCTTTTTTATTTCTTTCATTTAATTATTTTTTATAATTATTATTTATATTACTAAAAAATTAATATTTTCATAATAAAATCAGAAAACTAAAAAATATAATATTTTTATTTATTAAATTTAATTAGTTTATTTTTGTAAATAAATAAATAATTAATTTGTTTAGTTTTAATTAGGCATAATAATAATATTTCCACAATAAATAAAATTAATATAGAATTAGGGTTTTTTAATAATTTTTAATCATTTTTATTTTTCCTTAATCATTCAAAAAAAACCAATAAATACTTCTTTTTTATTAATTAATTAGTTTAGGTTTAATTTAATTCGTAAATAATAAAAATCTCCTTCTTTCTCAAAAAAGGGTCAAAACCCTAAAACTCTCCGATTCAATTTTTCTCGCGCATATTATTTTTTATCCATATAATTGTATTTGCTCCGAGGATGTAATAGCTTTAATTTAGGACCCTTTATCGCTTTCATTTACTTTTCCGCAATTTACTTTTTCAAGGGTTTGTTTTTGGCGATGTAAATACCCGACGCCTTGTAATAGCTTAGTTTTATTTTCCGCAACCATTAACTGCTAGATGTATGCTAATAGGCTATGCATGACAAGACTTATCTTAAACTTAAAATCAATCGTAGCTCACCATAACATGTACAAAGATAATATAACTGAAACCTGACACACTCGCACATGCCACTCTTAGGGTACGCCTCACTTGGTTGCCTCGACGTGGTCATTGAGTATAGGAAGTTTTAGAGGTCGCCCTCCTGTATAAAGATCAAAGTTGCCTCGAAACGGTTGCCTCGATAAAAAACGATCTAAGAAATTAGGGTTACCACTAAGGCGTCCTACCATTGCTTTAGTGACCACATGTCCCAAAATCGAATTGACCCGAAAACTCCAACGACGGTGCTACCTACTTCTCAATAGTGGGATAGCACTGTCTAAAGGACATTTACACAACTTAATTTCTTTTGAGTAGGTAGAGGTTCTTAGGTACTTGCTCTTTCAAAACAAAACCACTTTTTCGCACTTACACTTTTGAACAAAGTTTTTCAACAAACACTTCATACACTCTTGAGGACAGATACAAGAGTTAAATCGAAGTTTTCAAACAAAACTCTTTTCAAAACCCACGAACACAAGACAAGCAAAACTTTTTGAAAATATAGTGAGCAAGTACCTAAGAGCCCGTGGATAACCACGGATAGAAAGGGTGCTAACACCTTCCCTTTCTATAATCTACCTCCCGAATCCGAGAAACATCTCGAAAAGGAATTTTGCTGTGCTTTTGTCCTTTCCTTGTTGGATTAAATAAAAGACGGTGGCGACTCTTGCTTACCGCGACATTTTGCGAAACACAAACGCGAACCAGCATTAAAAAATAGTCAGTTCTATTTCCACCGATCACACAACTGTTTGTATGTGTCATCCGCCGGTGGGTACTGCTCGTCGGAGTAGTCTTCATCCTCAGAAATCTGGTTATTTCCACCCCCAACCCTGGTGTTTCTAACATCCTCTTCTTGATTGTCGTCCTCCTCAGAGGAATCATCTTCTACTTGAGCAAGTCGGGTAGGACCTTTGAACCTTCTTCCTATTTTAAGGATAACAACCCGCTTCTTTGTCTTCCTTTTTGTGACGAGGAGTGCCATCATCTCTTGTTGTCCTTTGGCTAAATTGAGGAGAGTTTCTTGAAACTGTGCGTGTTAAGTTTGCAGATCTTTAACGGTTTGCTCGAGAGCCATCTTATACTCAAATAAACATTAAATAGATGAGGAAACATGTATCGGAAAACCTGCCTATAATATGATGCATGATATGCGGATGCAATGTTTTCAAGGACCTCAGGAGATTTAAATTTGCTAGAAAAAAAGGAAACATAAACAACAATTGCATTAATAAGTTCAATTATTTACAATTTCCCCTTGGGCTTACAATGAAAAAACAAAAAGGTCTCAAAGAGACACCAAAATAAAAACTCCTAAGACCTAAGACTCAAGTCTCCCACGAACGCTTCCTCTTTGTGTCGATGTATGCATTCAGGCTTTGCTCCTCATGAATTTGCTTCGTGAGTTCCAACACTTTCTTCTCACTTGCATAGAATCTAGCTTCAAATGTATCTCGTTCTCCCTTGAGTTAAATTTACGACTTCTGCAATTCTTCGAGGTCAGTAGGCATGTCAGGATGGAGAATGGTATAAGGAATGTATCCTTCCGTAATGGGTTCCATAATCAATGGTAGGATGGATGGATATGGCATCACGAGGTTTTAAGCGCGAGCTCGTACCAACTTGAGATAAGGATCCAAAGGGATATAATTCTTATGTCCCAAAGTCTTGCTATCAACCTTATTTACCATGCCCCAAGCTCGTACAAACTTTTGACGATAACTTTTAACATTGTTCTCGTAGTCGAATACAATACCCTGGATAAGCGTGTCATGAAGACCATCTCTTTGAGCATAACCAAATTGTCAAAGAGCCAGATAAGGGTTCTAAGTAATACCTCCCTTAATGCCAAGGAGCGGAACATTAGGGAATTCCCCATAGCGGTTAACGATAGTAACATCTGTTAGACGGTGTGGCAAGTGATCGAGAGGGGGGTGAATAGATCACTTCTTACTTTTTAAAGGATTTAAAATTATTTTTATCAAAGCGAGTTGAAAGCAGCGGAAAATCAATGTTCTGAATCAATTACGTCTACTTTGAACCGACTACTAGAAAACTTGACATGTGAAAAACTTGCTGGATTTTTATTAAATGAAATAGATGAATATACAACTCAGATATCTTAACGTTTCAATGCACTTATCATTAAAGCAGTATTTCCAATGAATTAAGAAATTTGTTAGGAATTTTGTCAAACACTTGGCATATGCTTGTATAATGATTTAGTAGTGGTGGTTTGATGAAAATGTTTGAACCACTATGTTTATCAATAGACAGAAAAACTTAGCAAGCCAATTGAATTACAAAATTATGGATTATGAAAAAAGATAAAGAGAAAGAAAGAAAGAATGATACGCAGACAGTTTGGTAAGGAAGTTCCCCACTGTCGTCCTCGCGTGTGGGTACGTCTCCCTCTCAATTTCACAATTGAAACTGAGAAATTTTATAACAATTTGTTGAATGTTTGATAACAAGGTTACACTACATAGAAAGATAGAAATCACTATGATCTTCTTCTTCTTGTAAGAACCACCACTTGATATGAGTTGTATCAAGATTTCCTGCAAGGTCCACAAACGATCCTCCGCTTCCACGACCTGTTTGCGAAAATCCTTATGATTTCCAAACTCCTCACTATGGCTGAATCCGACTCGTGCGACCGTGGCTAACAAAACCCTCAAGAACACACCTGTTCTTGAAGGACAAACCCTTTAGCTTATATCTTGAAGCCTCCCCTTCAACCTTCAACTCAGCTGAGATTCTTTTAATACACAGATGAACATTATCTCTGACCGCTTGATTCACTTCAACAAGTATGTTTAATTTTCTTCGTTGTTGTTGAATGAAGATGGTTGAGAAGATGATGAAGATGAAGTTTCTTTAGGCTTCTAGTTGCTCACAATTGTTTGCACACAATTCTAATATGTTGCAATTGCCTTATGCTGAGAAAAATACTTGCTTATATATGTAACAGAAAACGGTTAGCCAAAAAGAAAGTATTATGATTCGATGCATGTTGGTCATGTGTCGACTCGTGTTAGTTATGAGTGACAGGATCGGTCGACACATTGTGTTTTGAGTCGATGCAAAATCATATTATAACATTTTACAGAACCAATAATTTTATATTCGTCGACACATAACACGTATGTGTCGATACATATTGATTGTAATTTTAATTTTTGAACATAAAACATGGTATGAGTCGACACATGATATTATGTATCGATGCATATAAATTCAAAAATGTTTTCCAGGGGCATAAGAATGTTTGTATTACAGGGGCGTCAAACTGTTATGTGTTGATGCATGAGATTTTGTATCAATGCATGCAGGTTTAAGTTTGCATTACAGGGGCCTCAAAATGTTATGTGTCGATGCATAAGATTTTGTATCGATGCATGCAAGTTTAAGTTTGCATTATAGGGGCATCAAAGAGTTATGTGTCGATGCATAAGCTTTTGTATCGATGCATAATAGTTTTGAAATAGTATTCCAGGGACTTCAGTAAGTTATGTATCGATACAAAACCTGTTATGTCGACTCATAATGATGCATTATGAGTAAAATACATTTTTAGCTTATTTTAAACATGTCATATTACATTTTTATAGTGCACACATGTATTTAGTATTTCACACATATTTGCAATCATTCAAAAATCAATTATGAAGGGGTTGCTCACAAACTCTCCCTTTTTGATGATGGCAAATATATGATGATGTATGGTGGTATAGTGTAAATGAATAAGCTTGCTCCCCCTGAGTTTGTGCATCTTATTTATAACACAAACACAATCTTCACTAACACACTCTTCTTCTCCCCCTTTGACCACATCAAAAAGAGAATAAGCAATATTTTCAGCAATCTTAGCACATAAGAAAATTGATATATAATTTCAGCAAATAATTGTCTTGGCATTCACACAGAATGTCTTGGCATAATGTTATCTATAATTGAGAAAATAATAGAGTAAACAAAAAGTAATCAAGTTAAAAGTAATTAATTGCAGATAAAAGTTAGATTACATAAGCAAAATAGATTGTTTGAAGGAGACATTAATACAACTACTTGAAAGAAAAAAAAAGGCATGAGTTAATGGTATGCAATGTATGACATGAAGATATAGACTAGGGATTGTGACCATCACATGATTTATCATAGTTGTAGGGTGGAGGAGGTGGTGGAGGTGTATTGATGTCAGGATTCTGAGTCATGAACTGATATCGTCGAAACCTATTATGGATATCGACATTTCTGAAATTTTCCATGATTCTAGGATTTTGACTACAGTCATCCATGAAGCTTGTCATCTCATTGTAAAACACCTAGTGCCATTTGACCAAATCTAAGTGCCATGAATGTTGATTTTGGTACATCCGTGTGTGCTCATCATGCCATTGCTCATGCTCTTTGTGCCATTCATTTTGCTGGTTGTGCCACTGTCTCGCTTCTTCATGGAGAGACTCATTTGTAACCTGCGTTTGCTGAAACATGGCAGTGAGATAAGCAGGAGCTTCCGAGGAAGAGCCTGCTGCAGTAGTGGGAGCACCATGAGGTTGTGCGGTTTGATCAAATTGATAATTTGTTCGAGACCAACGGTTTGGCACCCACTCACCCCAACCGATTCCAGCCTGATTTGCTTCAGGTTGGACATTTTCATTGATCCCTGGCATGTCAGCATCAATAGGGTCCTCATCCTCATAGATATGTTCAAAGGGAATGTCAAAGTTATATACCCTTACATTTGACCCTTTCTCCTTAAAATAAAGGCATTGACGGTTTTTGTCCCATTTGTATCCCATATGAGATAAAGTAGCCTTATTAAACTCTTGGGAAGTAGTAGGAGAGATGAGAGGAACAGGTGGGATAACAAGGTTCCAAAACTTGATAATTCTCATAATTTGAGCCGAATATCCAAGTGCAGTGTTCTTCTGGCTGTTTCGCATAAGAAACATGCGTTTGACAAAGTAGTTTGGCCAGTTTAGGGGAACCCTATCTAGCAAAATGTGCAGAAGATGGATATCTGACTTGTCTAGCCTAGAATGGCCACCACTTTACCACTTGATCTTTCTTTAGAAGCTTAAAGATCGGCTCACAAGTAGCAGTCAGATGTGAAATGGATCGGGCAATGTAATTTAGGCGTCCCAAGAAAGCTCTAACTTCCTTCTCAGTACGGGGAGCCGGCATCTCTTGTATGGCCTTCACCTTTGCAGGGTCTACTTGAATACCTTTGTCACTGACAATGAATCCCAGAAGCTTACCAGACCTTACCCCGAAGGTGAACTTGTTCGGATTTAACCTCAGCTTGTATGTCTTCAACCTATCAAACAGCTTTGGTAGATGATCCAGATGTTCTTCCTTAGTTTGAGACCTGGCTATCATGTCATCGACGTAAACCTCTATCTCATGGTGAATCATGTCATGGAACAGAGCTACCATAGCTCACTGATAATTTTCCCCAACATTCTTCAACCCGAACGACATCACCTTGTAGCAGAAAGTGCCCCACTGTGTAACAAAGGTTGTCTTCTCCATGTCTTCAGGTGCCATCTTGATCTGATTGTAGCCAGAGAAACCGTTCATGAAGGAAAAGACTTTGTGTTGTGTTGTCAACCAGAACATCGATGTGGGGAAGCGGGAAGTCGTCCTTGGGGCTTGCCCTCTTCAGGTCTCTGTAGTCTACACGTATTCGCACTTTACCATCTTTTTTAGGTAATGGAACCACATTAGTAACCCAATGCAGATAAGAGGTGACAACTAAGAACCCTGCATTGAACTGCTTCATAACCTCTGCTTTAATCTTCTCTGACATCTTGGGGCGCATACAAAGGACCTTTTGCTTTACCGGAGGGCAGTCTTCTTTAGTCGACAGACGATGAACCACTATATCTTTGTCTAGTCCCGGTATGTCTTCATATGACCAGGCGAAGATTTCAACATACTCATGCAACATCAGTACCAACTACTATTTGATACTAAGTTCCAGATTTGCACCTATCTTAACTTCTTTTCTGTCTTCCTCTGTACCCAAGTTCACTGTCTCAAACGGCTCTTCATGAGGTTGTATGGCCCTTTCTTCCTGTTGTAATAGTCTAGCAAGTTCTCCGGGTACCTCACAATCTTCCTCACCTTCGTCCTCGGCCTGGTTGATCGGATTTTCAAAGTCATAATGAGCAGTAGCAGAACTGTTATCAATGGGATTCAGAGTGGATATGGATCTGCATTTGGATACGTGAGTGTGTGTAAGAGCATAGCCGTATAGATAGAATAAAAGAAAATAAACACAAAGAGCGCAAAATTTGTATGCAAACATCCAATGCTTTATTAATGTCATATGAAAATGAAACATGATAACCCTCACAAATAGAACCATTTTTCCCCGGGTAAGACACATGGCTATAGAGTTTAAATTGTTTTTAAATTACATATCCGAAAAAATCAAAAAGAAAATTACTCCTGAACAAAAGTAATCGGTACAAAGTCCTTGGTAGTCCAGTTACTGAGTCCACCGTTGGTAGTCGGGAAGATCCAGCTTTCAATGTCGGAATCACCATCATTGTCAAAAAGTGTATTAACACCAGAATTGTTGATGCGTATGGGAGGTTCTCCAGCCCGAGCACGATGAACAGCCCTTTGAGCACCTTCTTCAACCACTGCTCGTGCATCCTTGAGAGAAGCCATCTTCAAGGGAGGTTTAGTGACCTTCGGAGGACTGTTGGTAGTTTCTGTTGTAGCCATAATTTGTGGTACCTCTTCAAAGTTCTGGCAAGGAGTCTCGATGAACTCACCATCCATCTCTACGTTCCTGAAGGAGTTCAAGTGACTGATCATGTACTCCTCTTCCCCATGCACAGTGACAATCTTTCCTCTTACTGGGTGCTTCAAAATTTGGTGGAGGGTAGAAGTAACAACCCCAGCCCCATGTATCCAAGGGCGTCCCAACAAGCAAGAATATGATGGTTTGATATCCATTACATAGAAAGTGGAGTCGAAGGTCTGGGAACCAACTTTGATAGGGACATCCACTTCCCCATGTACCATCCTCTTTGAACCATCGAAAGCTCTCACTACTATATTGCTAGGCTTCAAGATTAAGCCTTCGCAGTCCAATCTGTCTAGAGCTTTTTTAGGTAGCACATTCAACGAGGAGCCAGTATCTACCAAAACATGGTCCAGATTTGTGCCCCTGCATTCAATGGAAACATGAAGAGCATCATTATGCTTCCTCCCTTTTGGTGTCAGATCCGCGTCAGAAAAACCCAAACCATTATCAGCAGTTAAACTAGCCACACAATCTTCAAACTGATCAGCAGATGTCTCGTGTGGCACATGAGCCGTTTTCAGAAACTTAACCAAAGCCTTCGCATGGGCCTCAGAACACAACAACAAAGCCAGCATAGAAATTTTGGATGGGGTCTGCCCCAGCTACTCGACCACATTGTAGTCTTGGAAGCTTTTGGTATGGTTACTGAATTAGCCCTTGTCAGGACATGCTCAATTAGTATGTCTTTGCCTCGAGTCTCAGCCGACTCGGTGATGGGAGGGTCAACAGGAGTGGTTACTGGAATTGCAGTAGTAGTCTTAGGTGGAACCACAGCAGGAATGATCTCAGGTTCGGTAGCAGTCTTTGGAGGAGAAATCTCAGGGGAGAACACTCTTCCACTTCTTGTTATTTTACTGGCTCCGGCAATATTGACGTTGTCAGAATCAGCATTTTCAGCAATCTTGTCTGCAGTGGCTAGCATGTCCTGCTTTACACCGTAGTAATAGACGTTGTCCCCATAGTTCCAAGGAACAGCTTTGTTCGAGGAGTATGGGATTGGCCCAGGCATGGTTATGATCAACGGAGTCACCTTCGGAATTGATGTAATCCTGACGGGTCTCTTAGCGGAGGCCCTGGGAGGATTAGCGGAAATGGTTATGATAGCAATGTCTTCGTAGGAAATAGTTGGAGCGGGAGTCTTCTCAAATAGAATCTCTCTGTCATCCATCAGGCACTGAACACCTGCCTTCAACAAAGGGCAACCAGTCGGTAGGAATGAACAAAAGTGGCAACCTTCACCATAACCCGGAAATAAACTGGCCTTTAACAAACTCTCTTTGATAGTCATGAGTGGGGTCACCAATTCTTCCACAGAGGTCACAAACACATCTTTTTAAACGGCATTAACACCTGGACCATGTTTCGGCATAGGAGCGTGATAACGTTGGGAGTCTCTAGGGGATCAAATTCAATTTCCTTAGCATCAATCAAATCCTGTACTTTGTTCTTCAAAGCCCAACATTCATTGGTATCATGGCCTGAACTTTCTAAATGGTAATCACATCGAGCATTCGGTTTATAGTAGGGAGAGATGGTGTTCGGATTCTTTGGAGCTTCTCTCAGAGTAACCATATTGGTCTTCAGCAACTAAGGTAAAATTTGAGACACCGTTATATTGATTCGAGTGAAATGTCTAGCTGGCATTTCTTCTCTCGGCTGATTATTTCTTTGCTGAGCAGGTGCAGGGTTAGGAATCATAACAGCCTCTACCACCGGACAACGCTCGGTTTGATTCTGATTCTTTTGGTTATAGACAACACTGACTTCCTTTTTACCTGCAAACGGCTTCCTTGCAGCACTAGAAGAGAAATCCTTCTGAATTTTTCCACTTAGGATTCCAGCTTCCACTCTTTCTCCCGTTAAGATCAGTTCAGTAAAACCCTCCGACGAACTTCCAATCAGATGGTTGAAGAACGGCCCAGTCAAAGTCCCCAAAAACATATCCACGAGCTCCCTGTCAGCTAAGGGAGGTTGAACTCTTCCAGCCAAATCTCTCCATTTCTGCGCATAATCCTTGAAACCCTCGTTCGAACCCATAGACAATTTTTGGAGTTGTGTACGGGTGGGAGCGAGGTCTGCATTATACTGATATTGCTTATAAAATGCAGAAGCAAGGTCTTCCCAGTTACGAACATTGGCTCTTTCCAGCTGATAGAACCAATCCAGTTGTGTTCCAGACAGATTGTCTTGGAAGAAGTGAACCCATAAGTCTTTGTCAGCAGTATGAGGATGTATCTTCCTCACATAAGAACAGAGATGCATTTTGGGACAAGAGACCCCATCATACTTGGAAATTACCGGTGTCTTGAATTTTGGGGGGATGATAACCCCGGAGACCAGACCCAACTCTTCAAAATCCAGCCCAGGAACCTTCTGGATTTCCATAGCGCTCAGACGCTCTTCTAACTGCTTATACCTTTCATCAGCCAGAGGGTACTACTCCTCATTGTAATCAGTTGCATTGTCAGACTCTTTAGGACTAGGGTCCTCTTCTCTGGCTTTGACTTCTTGATTCTCTCCCTCTTTAGATGAAGAAGCTAAATCAACAACCCGTCTTGGCGGACCTCTGAACCTTCTGCTCATATGTGACACACCGACTGTCCTCTTGGTTTTCTTGTTCTTCTTAGTAATCAAAGCCTTCAGTTCTTCCTGTCCTTTGGCCAGAGCCACAATCATCTATTGGAACAGCGTGTTCTGAGTCTGAAGATCTTTCACTGTTTGTTCAAGAGCCATTGTTGAAATAAACAGCGGAGGTGATGAGAAATCTGTTATGAATCCTGTTATGCAATGATATGTATGATATGTATGCAATGTTTTCAAAGAATTTGGGAAATTTAACTTTGCGAACCAAAATGAAACAAAACTTTTATTAATAAAATTCAAAGTTCAAATGCCTTTTAGGCGTTACAATTAAAACAAATCTAAAAACTAGAAAGATCAAAAATCCCATGGATGCTTCCTCTTTGAGCCGAGATAGCCATTAAGTCTTCTTTCCTCCTGGAGCTACTTTGTGAGCTCTAAAACCTTTCTCTCCTGGGCATAAAACTGATCCCTGTAAGTATCCCGCTATTTCTTCAACTGGATCCAAGATCTCTGTAATTCTCCAAGATCAGTGGGCATATCAGGATAGAGAACCGTGTAAGGAATACCCCCTTCAGTAGTGGGTTCCATAATCACTAGTAGAACGACCATATAGGGCATCATAAGTTTCTGGGCGCGAGCTCGTACCCATTGGAGATAGGGATCCATAGGAATGGAAGCCTTTAGCCCCAAAGCCTTGGCGCCAGATCTGTTTACCATGCCCTAAGCTCGTATGAACCTCCGGTGATACTATTGAACATCATCCTCATAGTTGAATACAATGCCCTCGATAAGTAACTCATGGGGACCATCCCTTCGAGTGTAACTAAATTGTCGCAGAGCTAAACAAGGATTGTAGGTTATACCCCCTCTGATGCCTAGTAATGGGACATTAGGGTACTCCCGATAATGGTCAATAATAGCAGTGTTTTCCATAGCTCGGGAACACCATAGAATATCCATGTGAGCGAGTGACATTATCCTTTGTGACCAACCCAAACCTTCTTCGTTCTCCAGTACGGACTTAGGGAGGTGAGAAATAAACCACCTCGATAGCAATGGCATGTAGCACATAAGAACCCCTCTTCTCTTCATGGTACGAGTATGGAGAGCGTGCAAAATATCTCCGAGCAAGGTAGGCACGGGGTTGCGAGAGAGGAAGATCTTGATAGAATTCACATCTATGAATGAGTATGGATTAAGGAATAGTACTAACCCATAGATTAGAAGGGCCAAGACCTCCTCAAAATCCTGAAAATCCATATCATCCCAAAACAGTTGGGCCCTGTCCATCAGGAACTTGGCTAGAAAACCCTGGACTCCGCTTCTTATTTCCCAATTGGATACCACGTCGTCCTATTTCAGATGCAAGGCTGAGGCAATGACTTATGGCTTAGGAACTTCTTCCAGACCTGTGAAAGGAAATTGTTCAAGAATGGGTATATCCAACAGCTGAGAGAATTCCTCCATGGTAGGCACCAACTGATAGTCTGGAAAGGTGAAGCAGTGGTACATGGGATCAAAGAACTGAAAGAGTAAACTCATAATCTTTTCATCAAAGTTTGAAGTATCCAGGTTGAGAAGTAGACCATGTCTCTTAGTGAACGCAGAAGTTTTGGAAACCTTTGATACTATCTCCTTGAGTTGGGAAGGTACTTTCATAAAGATGATTCAGATAGTATTTCTACGGCCAGAAGCCATGCTCTACAAAACCAAACAAAGATAAATTTCCCTGGTCCTTGAAATGGTTAGTGCAATAAGAATGGATGCTATGTTATGATGCATGATGTCATGATAAATCACAGTATAGCAAACACAGACAAATCACGCCAAGTCCCTAGGTTTAAAGGCTTGCATGAGGTTAAAGTTAAGTACCCTCTTGAAGTTTAGTTGGTTTCAACCTGTCTTAGAAAAGTAATCGGGTTCTAAAGATTCTCAATATCATTGACCATCCTTTATCGGGCATTGTTTTAGCTCAAGCAATATTTTCTTGTGGCTGAAATATCCCGAAAGTCTGATCTCAATGAGCGTAGCATCGAGTATCAACCAATCCTCACCTTTATACCGAGGCCGGCTATCTCACTACTTTCTAATGGCCAAGTTGGTTCAACTAAAGGTTCTTAGGTCCGTTAGTGCTTCGCGACACCACGCGGTGGCCCCGTATTCTCCTCGTTTCCCCATGAAGGATACCAGTACCAACCAAAGTTTCACACCAACACAACCATCACTTAAACCATATCGGTCTATGTCATACAATCTCCACGATCTATTGTTGTTTACCTAAAGAGTGTCCCCAGATTCAGGTGTAGGATCTTCAATAATGCCCAAGCAAAACCCTTTTTAAGAATAAAGCATACAAAACAAACAAGAAGGCAATTTAAAAAAAGACCTAGATCCTAAGGTATACCCCATTTATTAATCCCCAACAGAGTCGCCAATTCTATGATACGGTGGCAGAACCGACTGTTAATACTGGTTTATATTTTTTGTTCTCAAATGTCGCGGTAAGTAAGAGTCGTCACCGACTTTTATTTTATCCAACAAAGGAAAAGGAAAAAGAACAGAAAAAACCTTTTTCGAGATATTTCTGAGTATGGGGGGGTAGATTATAGAAAGGGAAGGTGTTAGCACCCTTTCTATCCATGTTTTTCCATGGGCTCTTAGGTACTTGATCATTTTGAAATTGCTTGTGTGTGATTGCTTTGAAAAGTTTTGTTTTACTTAGTTTTAACCCTTGTTTCTGTCCTCAAGAGTGTTACGAAGTGGTTTTTGAAAACTTTGTTTGAAAAGTGTTTGTGTGAAAAAAAGATTTGTTTGTTTGTTTGAGAAAGTACCTAGGAACTAAACTACCAACTCGAAAAAGGTCTGTTCGTTTTCCTTTTAGACAATGTTATCCCATTATTGAGAAATAGGTAGCATTGTCGTTGGAGTTTTAAAGGGATGTTCGAAGGGATGAAATGGTCACTGAAGTCAACAAGTAAGGATACCCTAGCGTTTCGAAGGGACTATCGTCATAAGATCAATTGGTAGGCAACTCGAGGGACAGGTAGGGACTGTGATCTTTATGACGACTTTGAATTGCGGGTCTTTGCTAAGATATCCATACGTTCGAGGGACACAACCGTTATTTCCGAGGCAACCAAGTGAGGCAAACCCTAGGAGTGCAAGTATGCAAAAGTGTTTGATTTCAGTTATTTATCTTGTAATTTAGTGATCTATTTAATTGATTAAGCATACCAACCTAGATTGCTAACAATTAGACACAAGCATTCAAAATATAAAAGCGAGAAGGTAAAGATCCTACGCTATTACAGGGATTTTGCAGATACATAATTGTCTTGACTGAAAATAAAAATGCGGAAGTTTAAACCCTAATTACTATTACAACCTCGAAACAGTTACAATAATAATAAAAGGAATTAAAAAGCGCGTGGTGATTTAAAATGCAAGAATTAAAGAAAACCTAAAAGTTTAATTGAAAAATATTTTTGTTATTTTTATTGGAGAAAATATTGAATTATGTACAAATTAAAAACCTAATTTCTAATTAATTTAAATTATAAAAAAGGAATTAAATTTTCCCTAATTTTAATTAAACTAATTAATTAGGGAAAATAAAATATTTTATAAAAAAAATATTTTTATGTTTTTGGTGATTTTGAGTTAATAAAAAAACATGACTTTGTGTTATTTTGTAAAAAAGAAGATGATTTAGAAAATAACTAAAAGAAATAAAAATAGAAAAGATAGAAATTGGGTCTGTTTCAGCAATTGGGGGGGGGGGGGTGCCATGAGGAATTTGTCTTTAGGCCCAAAGGGATGAGCCCAGGCAGCGTGCTTGATTCTGTGTTGGCCAAGTTTGGAAGGTATACCATAGTCTTTCATTGATGGGAGTTAGTTCTGGATTGATGATGAATCCAGTGGTTGAGATCCTGGGTTGCATAGTGGATGTTTGGAGGCATGATGCACATGATCTGCTGAAACAAAGTTAGAAAATAAAATTGTTGGGACCTGAGATCGAACTCAGGCCCTCCCACTTTCAAGTGTGCGCCTTTTCCATATGATCTGTGTGGATTAGTTGTTAACATATCAATAACAATATATAAAATATGAAAAGCAAGTGGATAATTGAATAAAAGAAAACGTGCGCCAGCCATTCAAATGGTCCAATGATAGTCAGACACGTTAGCTTCTTCTTCCTTGTCCGTCGTATTAGGTCTGTAACATTTACCTATGGCCAAGCTTCCATGGTTGTAACCCTGTGCCTTTCAAACATAATGTACAAACAATATAAATAAGATTCAAGACCATGGATTGATTGGGTTTGACCCCCTGATCACAATGGTATCCTTCTTTAGGGCCAATTGTTCCTGCATTTAAAAGCCCTAAAACAATGAGGCAAACCCTAGCTATGGCAAATATTCATACAGGCGTTAAAACTTCAATTAAAGGGTCTAGACACGTTGTAAATATTACAACAAACACGAATATACCATTAAAACATGTTCATGATGCAAGAATCATAGTAAACGGATTTTGAAAAATAAGAAAATTGTGATGATCATATGTCCTGTTTCTGGGCTTGGGAGGACTGGCAAATGATTGGAACGTGTTTTGGAGATGCCCAGGAATCGATTGGTGGCTTTGAAAGTCTTTGAATCGGCCTCTAAACTGGAAATCAGTCTACCACTTTTTGACAATTTTCAGATCTTTCTTGCAGCTTTTTACGACCTCTAATCCTCTTTTTTATGCACTGGTTGTGTTTTATATATGTAATAGAACGAATTAGGCCAACAAAAATAGTTGGTATCTTTTTCATTCATGGAGATTTGATTTGGTTTTTATCTTGTATGATATGTTTCCACAATAAACCTAATCATGCCAATTTTGATTCAATTTGTTTTGCACATTTTGGATATGATTTGTCAGCCTAATTGGATTTGATTCCACCAAAAATCTGATCACAAAACAAATCTTTGATATATTTTGCTATTTATTTGATTTAACTTGACTTTTAAATGATAAAAATCAAAATAAAATAAATAAATAAAGCAAATAATGTGTGGGTGCTTATTTGGGTCGTGGACCATGTCACAATCATGATTCAATCATGAAAAACTAGGCCCATTTGACTAAAAATGCATTTTTGAGCACATTTGACTTTTAGCAATTTTGCAAAAATGGTCAAGTTTGACAATGCATTTCTCCTCCAATTTTAACTAGAGATGTGTTCTTAGACTTTTTAGAAATATTAGGATGTCCACTAAATAACCCTTTTGGTCTCATCTCAATTGGGTCTTCCAGGTTCATGTAAGAAGCTTTGACCTAAAAGGTGTTTTTGTTGACTTTTCAAAAGGACCTATAATGTAGAAACTCATATCTTTTGATGAGTGAATATGTCGAACTTGTGGGCTGAAGATGAATTGTAGGTAATTGAATCCTATTCAAAATGAGCCTTGGATGGGAAATTTCTAATAAAGTATGAAGAATTTATGCTTGGTCAAAGTTTGGTTGACTTTTCCTAAGAAACCCTAATTTAGCAACTTTTGGGTTTTGATGAATTTTGGGCATTCCTTGGGGAATCATGATCAACCCTTGATCAAATGATGAATATACCTTCAAAATGTTTATGTTGACTAAAAACCTTGAAGTTTGACTGTACGTGGGCCACAATTGACTTTTGACCTAGTACAGTTAATTTTCAGGCATCTGGACAATTGACTGAGCAAACTTCTTGTGCAAGGCATGAAACTTTGGACCTTTGGAGCTCGCACACCCTAATGAAAATGGAAACCCTAATTGAGGTACATTGCCTTAGAAGAGAGCTTGTCTGGTCAACTCTTGGGCATCCTTGAGCAAGTTGGTAACCTTAATGGGCATGTGTTGAGTAAAATGAGAGGGAAAATTTTGGGGAACAACAACCTCAATGACTGCTTCGAATTACAATTATTTTCAATTCCATTCTGTTTTGAGATAGTTTTGAAAAACTCTTAAAAGCAGAAAAAGTTTCATTTTTGCTATGAAGGAATATAGTCCAAGTAAATCTAGAGTAGTCGTCAACAATCACAAAACCATAATAATTTGCTCCTATACTTTTTAATCTAGAGGGTCCAAAGAGGTCCATGTGGAGAAGCTCAAGGGGTCGAGAAGTGGAAATCATATTTTTATATTTGAAAGAGACACTTGTTTGCTTTCCCATTTGGCACGCATCACATAGGTGATCCTTTGTAAATTTTATCTTTGGAAGACCTACTACTAGATCCTTGGATACAACCTTATTAAGCAAATCAAAGTTAACATGCACTAGATGTCTATGCCAAAGCCAAGAATCATCGTTCAAGGTGACTAGACACTTAGTGCTTGTTAAGGATACATCAAAAAGGTCAAGCATATAGACATTGTTTACTCTAATGCCCTTAAACACAATATCCTTTTCAATATTTTCAATTATGCAGAAAGTGTTTGTGAAGGTAACTTTATAACCCTTGTACCATAATTGACTAATACTCAGCAAATTATGTCTAAGCCCCTCTACTAAATGGACATCAGAAATAGTAGTGGTAAAGGGATTACCTACACTACCTTTACCGGGTATAGCTCCTTTGTTACTGTCTCCATAAGTAACAAATCCTTTCTTCTTTGCTTTGAAGTCAATGAAGAGCGATATGTCACCGGTCATATGCCCTGAACACCCGCTGTCTAGAAACCATCTTCTATCCATGGATGTAAGACACTTTTCCTGCAATATCAAAAGAGAGAGGTAGGTACCCAATTTTTATTGGGTCCATGTGGGTAAGTGGTAACATGGCTGCCTTTAGGCCTCCATTGGTAAATGCCTTTAGGAACAAGAAACCTTCTAAACTTGCATTTTTCAATGGTATGACCAAAACGACAACAATAATGGCATAAACCATGATGATGATGTATTGTTTTAGTTCTTCTCATTGAATCCTTTGGTATTTTTTTAACAAAATAGTATTTTGAATATGGTGGATTCAACGTTTTCTTAAAAATTCTAGGATCGACTGCAAAAGTAACCTTGGGTTGTAAAGCTTTTCTAATTTGGCATTATGAGTTCTAACCTCTTGTTGCCAAATATGGAAAACTTCACATTCCCTTCTGGGAATACATCCTGTAACATTCTTATCTTTTGAACTTTCTGCAATACTAGCTTTAATACTTTTTAAGTCTTTTTCAGCTTTATAGACTTTACTCTCCAAAAATGAAAATATTTGTTTATCGGAGGATAATCTCTTAAAAGCATCTTCGGATTTGTATTGTAGTTTTTCAAAAGCTATATTTAGTTCAGAAAAGTTCATAGAAGAAAAGTTGTTAGTATATGCTTGTCTTACTTGCTTGTTGTTGTTGTCTTTCTTGTGGTAGGATTGATTTTTGGTATGTGCCATCAGACATAAATTTGCACTTTCATCACTACCACTTGAACTGTCATCGTCTGATGAATCACTATCGCTTTCCCACGCAATGTAATCTCTTCTTTGTTTGTTGAACTTCTTTGGTGGAGCTTTTCCCTTATCCTTTTTCATCTTTGGACAGTCTGGTTTGTAGTGTCCAACTTTACCACAATTGTAACAAGGTCCTTTGCCTCTTTGCTTTTTATTTTCTTCTTGCATTGGCTCTTTGGATTATTTTCGAAAGCTTATGAGATTCTAATCGGAGTTCTTGATTCTATTATTTTGAATAAATCTATTGTATCTCCGAACAAAAATTCCCATTTCGTCATCTTCAGAATTTTCATCACTAGTTGAGTCATTATCATCTTGCTCTTTAGTTGAGGACTTAGAGCTAGAAGCCATTAGAGCTATTGACTTCTTCTCACCCTCCTTGTCTTTGTTCCTCTCCTTCTTACTCTTATTTTCATATTTTTCAAGACTTTGCAATTCTTGTTGATGTTCTTCCAGCTTTCCAAACAAAGTTGTAATGGTAAGCGTAGTGAGGTCATTTGCTTCCTTGATAGCTATTACTTTAGGTTGTCATTCCCTGCTAAGACATCTCAGAATTTTATTAGTAGCAATTTCATTGGAAATAGGTTTTCCAAGTGCATTTAAACGGCTCACAAGATGAATGAATCTCTTCTGCATGTAAGAGACAAATTCTCCTTGTTTCATGCGAAAGAGCTCGAACTCTTGATTGAGTGTATTGATGCGGGACTGTTTAACTTCAGTAGTGCCTTCATGGGCAATTTCTAAATCATCCCATATTTCTTTAGTGGACATGCAATGAGACACCCTATAATACTCATCAACACCAAGTGCTGAGATTATCATATTTCTGCCTCTCCAATCGCACGACCATTTCTTTTCATCCATTTCATTCCATTGATCCTCAGGTTTAGGTACTATTGCACCTGCATCATTCCTCATGGTGATTTGAAAGCGACCATTTTTAATGGAAGTCCATACGTTCTTGTCAATGGAATTTATATTTTCTCGCATGAAGTCTTTCCAGTAGCCATAGTTTTCACCATTGAAAACAGGAGCTCTATTATACGCCCCCTTTGGTTCAAAGGCCATAGTGTTACTAGTAGTTACAAAGCACTAGCTAACCGGTGCTCTGATACCACTTGTTAGACGGTGTGGCAAGTGATCGAGAGGGGGGTGAATAGACCACCTCTTACTTTTTCAAGGATTTAAAATTATTTTATCAAAGCGAGTTGAAAGCAGCGGAAAATCAATGTCCTGAATCAATTACGTCTACTTTGAACCGACTACTAGAAAACTTGACATGTGAAAAACTTGCTGGATTTTTATTAAATGAAATAGATGAATATACAACTCAGATATCTTAACGTTTCAACACACTTATCATTAAAGCAGTATTTCCAATGAATTAATAAATTTGTTAGGAATTTTGTCAAACACTTGGCATATGCTTGTATAATGATTTAGTAGTGGTGGTTTGATGAAAATGTTTGAACCACTATGTTTATCATTAAACAGAGAAACTTAGCAAGCCAATTGAATTACAAAATTATGGAATATGAAAAAATATAAAGATAAATAAAGAAAGAACGATACGCAAGCAGTTTGGTAAGGAAGTTCCCCATTGTCGTCCTCGCGTGTGGGTACGTCTCCCTCTCAATTTCACAATTGAAACTGAAAACTTTTATAACAATTTGCTGAATGTTTGATAACAAGGTTACACTACACAGAAAGATAGAAATAACTATGATCTTCTTCTTCTTGTAAGAACCACCACTTGATATGAGTTGTATCAAGATTTCCTGCAAGGTCCATAAACGATCCTCCGCTTCCACGACCTGTTTGCGAAAATCCTTCTGATTTCCAAACCCCTCGCTACGGTTGAATCTGACTCGTGCGATCGTGGCTAACAAAACCCTCAAGAACACACCCGTTCTTGAAGGACAAACCCTTTGGTTTATTTCTTGAAGCCTCCTCTTCAACATTCAACTCAGCTGAGATTCTTTCAATACACAGATGAACGTTATCTCTGACCGCTTGATTCACTTCAACAAGGATGTTTGATTTTCTTTGTTGTTGTTGAATGAAGATGGTTGAGAAGATGATGAAGATGAAGTTTCTTTAGGCTTCTGGTTGCTCACAATTGTTTTCACACAATTCTAATATGTTGCAATTGCCTTCTGCTGAGAAAAATACTTGCTTATATATGTAACAGAAAACGGTTAGCCAAAAAGAAAGTATTATGAGTCGATGCATGTTGGTCATGTGTCGACTCATGTTAGTTAAGAGTGACACGATGGGTCGACACATTATGTTTTGAGTCGATGCAAAATCATATTATAACATTTTACAGAACCAACAATTTTATATCCAACGACGCATAACACATATGTGCCGATACATACTGATTGTAATTTTAATTTTTGAACATAAAACATGGTATGATTCGACACATGATATTATGTATAGGTGCATATAAATTAAAAAAAAATTCCAGGGGAATCAGAATGTTTGTATTACAGGGGCATCAAACTGTTATGTGTCGATGCATGAGATTTTATATCGATGCATGCAGGTTTAAGTTTGCATTACAGGGGCATCAAAATTTTATGTGTCGATGCATAAGATTTTGTATCGATGCATGCAAGTTTAAGTTTGCATTACAAGGGCATCAAAGAGTTCTGTGTCGATGCATAAGCTTTTATATCGATGCATAATAGTTTTGAAATAGTATTCCAGGGACTTCAGTAAGTTATGTATCGATACAAAACCTGTTGTGTAGACTCATAATGATATATTATGAGTAAAATACATTTTTAGCTTATTTTAAACATGTTATATTATATTTTTGTAGTGCACACATGTATTTAATATTTCACACATGTTTGCAATCATTCAAAAATAAATTATGAAGGGGTTGCTCACAACATCCTCCAGATATCGGGAACACCAATAAATATCCGAATGAGAGAGCGATATCATCCTTTGAGACCACCTTATACCTTGTTCATTCTTCAATACTAACCGGGGAAGTTGCAAAGTAAACCACCTAGATAGCAATGGTATGCAAAACATAAGAGCCCCTCTCCTCCTCATAGTACGAGTGTGAAGAGAATGCAAAATGTCTCCGAGAAAAGTAGGCACAGGGTTACGAGAAAGGAAGATTTTGACAGCATTCACATCTATGAATTGGTCCGGATTAGGGAACAATACCAAACCATAGATTAAAAGAGCCAATACTTCTTCAAAAGCTTGCAAATACAAAGCATCCAAGAATAGTCGAGCCTTCTCTAACAGAAATTTAACTTGAAAACCCTTGACTCCACTCCTTGTTTCCCAATTAGCTATAATGTCAGACCGCTTCAAATGTAAGGCTGATGCAATCTCTTCAGGTTATGGATCTTTCTCTAAACCAGTGAAGGGAATTTAATCAAGAACGGGTACTCCCAATAGTTGAGAGAACTCTTCCAATATGGGCACCAATTGATAGTCGGGAAAGGTGAAACAATTATGTATAGGGTCAATGAACTGAAAGAGAACACACATCATGTCTTCTTCAAAGCTTGAGGTAACCAAATTGAGAAGTTGACCATATATTCTGGTGAATGGAGAATTTTCAGGAACTGTTGATGCTAACTCTTTGAGTTGAGGAGGCACCTTTACGAAGCTGATTCAGATGGTATTTCTGCGAGCGGAAGCCATAACCTACAAAACAGAACAAAGATAAATCTCTAGGTCCTTGAAATGGTTAGTGACAATGCTATGGCATGATGTTATAATGTCATGAAAAAATAATCATACACAAACAAAACACACAAGGCCTTAGGTTTTAGGCTTGTATGGGGCTTATAGGTAAGTACCCTCTTGAAGTTTTAGTTGGTTCAACCTATCCTAAAAGAAGTAACTGGGTTCTAAGGAATCTCAATATCATTAATATTTCTCCATCGGGCATTGTTTCAGCACAAGCATCAAACTGCGACCGAAATATCCTGAAAGGTCGATCTCAATGAGTGTAGTATCGAGTATTAACCAACTTAAGTCTACACCAAAGCCAGCTATCTCACTACTTCTAATGGCCAATTTTTTCAACTAAGGTTCTATGGTCAGTCAGTGCTTTATGACACCACACAATGGCCTTGTATTCTCCTTGATTCAACTCAAGGGACATGTACCCAAAAATGTGTCACACTCGCTTCAATCATATCGGTCTATGCCCTACAGTTTCCACGACCTATTGCTACTTACCTAAAATGCACCAGATCTGGGTATAGGATCTATACAAGAAATAAACAAGGAAAACAATTAAAGCAATAAAGGTGATCTAGCTCTTAAAGTAACCCCACTTTTAGTTTCTCCCCAACAGAGTCGCCAGTTCTGTAATACGGTGGGAGAACTGACTTGGTGTTTTGCAATTTATCGTAAATGTTGTGGATCGCAAGAGTTGCCACCGACTTTTCTTTTATCCAATAAAGGAAAGGGTGAAAAGAACAGGAAAGACCTTTGAGAATTTTCTTGAGTTCGAGGGGTATGTTATGAAAAGGGAAGGTGTTAGCACCCTTTTCATCCGTAGTTATCTACAGGCTCTTAATTTCTTGATAACTTTGAAAAATGCTTTGTGCTTGTGTATGTTTGCAAATATTTTGAAAATGCCTAAGTACGGAAATTTTGCAATGATTCTCGTATCGTTGAGAATGTATACAAAATGTTTGCTTTGAAAATATTTGGAGTGTTTGGAAAGATGTTTGAAAATGCCAATGTAAGGCAATTTTGTAATGATTCTCGTATCATTGAGAATGTATACAAAATGTTTTTTTTTGAAAAGTGTTTTAAAAATAGTTGTTTTGAAAGTGTGAGGTGTAAAGATGGTTTTGTGAGCAAGCAATTACGAGAAATCTACCTACTCAAAAATTCTTTGTTCTTTTCCTCCTCCTTTAGATGGTGCTTGCCTACTATTGGTTAGTAGGAAGCCATATCATTGGATGTGAGGGACAGGTGTGGGTCATCGTACAGTCATAAAAGGTAACTTATAAGATACTTTAGCAATTTGTCGTAAGGGACTAAGATCGTTTATTGAAGGCAACATTAAAGGGTCATTAAGGGAACTCGATATTTTAATCAAGGGTCTTTGCTAAAGCATCCCACGTTCGAGGGACATGACTGTTTTTATTCGAGGCAACAAGTAAGGTCAACCCTAGAGGTGCATGTGTGCAAAGTGTGTTGGATTCATCTTTGTAATACGATGGCAGAACCGACTGTTATACTGGTTTTGCGTTTCTATTCGCAAATGTTGCGGTAAGAAAGAGTTGCCACCGACTTTTCTTTTATCCAACAAAGGAAAGGGTGAAAAGAACATAAAAAGACCTTTATTTATGAGTAAGGGGGTAGATTATGGAAAGGGAAGGTGTTAGCACCCTTTCCATCTGTAGTTATCTTCGGGCTCTTAGGTGCTTAGCTCATTTTGAAATACCTTGTGCTTTATGTGTTTTGAAAAGTATTTTTGAAAGCGCCTTAGTGCGGCGAACTTTGTAATGTTTCTCGGAATGGTAGGGAACGTATACAAAGTTTTTGAAAAAGTTTTTGAAAGAAGTTTTGTGTAAGTGTAAAAATTGTTTGAGCAACCATCTGACATCTATCTACTTTACTCGAAAGGTTGTTCTTTTCCTATTTTCCTTTAGACAGTGCTATCCTACTATTAGTGAGTAGGTAACCCCATCGTTGGATGTTTGAGGGACATTAGAAGGGACGTTTATACAGTCACAAAGGTAACTGGGCAAGAAACTTTAGTAACTACCCTAGGGTTTTTAAGATCATACCGAGGCAACATCGAGAGGGTCATCGAGGGACTTATGATCTTTAAACCGGAGGGTAGCCACTAAAATCTCTCGCGTTTCGAGAGATGTGACTGTTTTTCTGAAGGAAACCAAAGTGGGATACTCTAGAGGTGTATATGTGCAATTGTGTTTGTATTCAGTTATTTGTCTTGCGTTAGGTTTGCTAGTGTTTTGTTTTATTCTTTTCAAACAATGCTATTAGTCATGCATCTAAACAGCTAATAATTTGCAGTAATTAAAAGTGCGGAAATATAAAATCTAACTATTACAAGGCTTCGGGGAGGGAGATTATTACATATCCAAACTTTGGGGGAAAATAAAGAAAACAATAAAGTAAAAGTCCTAATTATAGTCTATTACATCCAGTAGGCAGTTACAAAAATATGAAAATAAAATGCGAAAAATAATAACGTGCTCGAATTGAAAGTACGTCTAAAAATCCTAAGGTATAAAAAAAATATTTTTGTTTTTTTTTTAATTTTATTTAAGAAAATGTTTAAATAAAAATTAGATTAATTAACCTAAATCTAGATTTAAATAAAAATAGAAATAATTTAAAAAAATGAAACTAATTAAAGGAAATTAATTCTATGTTTTTTTTTTTATTATGAAAAGAAAGAAATTAAAATTAATTAAATCCTAGGTCTAATTAATTTTAATTAAGAAAATAAGTTAAAATAATTAATAATTAATTTACAAAATTAATTCAATTTAAAAAAACTAAAGCTATATTTTTTGTGATTTTTATCTATTTTTGCTGATTAAAAAAATTAAAACAAATTAAGAAAAGAAATAAAAGATAGAATAAAAATATAAATGGGCCTGAGTAGTAAAACAAAAACTGGGGGGTGCGAGTTTAAAAAATGCTTGGCCTAAGTCTGAGGAGCCCAAGTCTTCTTTGTGATTCAGTGAGGGCAGCTTTGGAAGGCGCATGGTGGTCTGCGCGTTTGGATACATTGGATCTGGATCAGCTATGATCTGATGGCTTAGATTGGTGGTTCATGATGCACGCGTGGGACATGCCAACACTGGATCAAAATGGTGATGACTTAGATCTGGTGATCTAGGATGTTTCAAGCCTTGAGAATGGTTGGATCTGGTCCGCACTAGTTTGAATTGAGGGCGCCTGCAAAACGTGTTTCGATTTTGGCAACTTTTGTTGAAATTTTGGAATTTTGTGGAGCTCTTGTGGGGCAATGTATGTGTTTCCAATGCTTGCAAGAGTGTTACATATTTATAGGAGATTGAGGAGGTAAGGCAACATGGAAAGAAATCATGCCATAACCATTGTTTTTAAAACATGTTTCCCTTTTGAAAATTTGCCAAAAATATGAGATTTCATGCCATTTCCATTCTTGAATGAATCTGTACATATTTTTCATGAAAAATTGGCCTCAAGGCTGACCCAAAACACTAGCCCACATGTCCAAAATATTAACCTATTATTTTATGCATTTATTTTGTATTTATTTAATTTTAAATTAAATAAAAATCAAAATAAATGCAAATAAAATCAAAGGGATGTAAAAATGTATTTAGAGGTCCTTCATAAGGTCATGAGAGTGTTTGAACCTCAAAAAGTTAGGTCATTGACCTAAAAGTTCAAATTTGCTCAATGCATAATCTTTGAATTTTCTCAAATTTTCCCAACTTGGGTAATCCATAACTTGCTCAATTTTTATCTAATGATGATGATCTGGGACTTGTTGGAAAGCCCAAGATGTCTATTTCAGTCCCTCTTTTTATCAATTTTGCATTTGAAGAATTTACCTTGATATAAACGGTCTTGGCAAAAAGTGTCTTTTGTTGACTTTTTAAAAATGACTTATAATGTATGAGCTTATATCTTTCAAATGGTGAATTTCTTGTAATTGAGGGAAAAAGATAAGTTGTAGGGAATTGGATTCTATTCAAAATGAGCTTTGGTTGGTGGAAAATGGATGAAGTATGAGAAAGTTATGCCTGGTCAAAGTTCAGTTGACTTTTCCTATAGAAACCCTAATTTAGCAATTCTTGACTTTTGATAAATTAAGAGCATTCCTTGAGGAATCATGAACAACCCTTGATAAAATGATGGATATCACTTCAAAATGTTGATGTTAACTAAAAATCTTGAAGTTTGACTGTATATAGGCCATAGTTGATCTTTGACCTAGTATAGTTAACTTTCAAACATTTGAGCAATTGATTGAGCAAACTTTGTAGTGTAAGGCATGAAATTTGCTGGACAATCTTGAAGACATATTAGGACCATGGAAAACACTTGATACCTTTGGATCTCACACATCTTGGTGAAAAGTGAAACCCTAATTAGAGGTTCATTGCTTAGGAGGGGAAGTTGTCTGATCAATTCTTGGTCAACCTTGAGCAATTTAAGACCTCAATGAGAATGTCTTGAGTAAAATGGGAGGGGAAATTTTGGGGTACAACATCTACCCCTATTAAATCTTCTTAAACCTGAGGTTTTAGATTGTCTCATCTGTCTTTCATAATCTGAAGGTGGAAGATAATTGAACAATAGAGTGCCCAGATATTTGCACTCGCATATACATGAAGTAACACTGTGGGTTGATGATATTTGGAATAGGCTTACAGATACCATTTGGAGAAGATGATTGAGAGTTGTCAGAGATTGGCTTAAAGATGCCATCCAAAGTAGATGCTAACTTTATAACAGATCTCTTTATGGGGATTCCTGTTCATGTTGTTTGAGGAGGACTTCGTTGGGGATGTTGGTTTCTGTTCTTTTGCTTGGCAAAAATTATGTGGGGAATAGAGTCAGGGAGATTTAGTTGTCCATTTTTATACTTGGGAATTATCTCTTGACTGGAGGGGTGAAAGTTAGCTATTATCTGGTCAAAAACCATGCTTCACAGTAACTTACTGAAGATAATAAAGTTGTATGTTATTTGGTCATATTCTAGGCTTTACAGCGACTTATTGGGGAATATGAAATTAACTGTTATCTGGTCTATCTCCAGGCTTCGCAATAATTTGCTTAACATTAACTTGTTATCTGGTCGTATTCAGGCTTCAGTGAGTTGAATTGTTATCTGGTTGTATCCAGGATTTAGTGATTTGAAGAAATTAAGTTGTTATCTGGTCGGATCCAGACTTCAAATTGAATTTGAAGTATGTTGTCATCTTGTCGGGTCTATGATTTATAGAAATTGATAGAATAAACTACTATCTGGTCGGACTCCAGGCTTCGCATCAATTTTGACAGAGTAAACTTCTATCAGGTCATATTCCAGGCTTCACAATAACTTATATTGTTATCTGGTCGGGTCTAGGTTTCAGTGTCTTAAATTGTATATTGACTGTTATTCGGTCGGATTCCGGGCTTCAACAATGATGATGACTGCTATCCGGTCAGATCCAGGCCTCACAGTGTTGTAAACTACTATCTAGTCAGCGTCCAGGCTTCACAATGTTGTAAACTGTTATCTGGTCGGATTCCAGGCTTCATAGTGTTTGTACTTGATGTTAACTGCTATATGGTCGGGTCCAGGTTTCACAATAATTGAGGAGATTTAATTGCTATCTGGTCAGACTCTAGGCTTTGCAATAATTGTAAGATGATATCTGGTCAGATTCTAGGCTTCATAGTGACTTGATGAGCTGTTAATTCAGATGGTTTCCATGTCTTGTTTTTGGAATTAATTTGGAACTTTTGAAAACTGATGATGATATTTGTTTGTTGATCTTTCCTGAAAAGGTAAAGAATTAATTGTATGCAATGTCATGATGATTGGAAATTCTTACCCTACAAGGGATATCGGAATCTTTGTCATCATTAGGCTATATGCTGAAGATATGGTAATGACTTCAGAGTAGGACGTCTCTATTTCTGTACTTGCTGGAGAAAGTATCTGCGGGGACTTGCAGTTGGCTTTTTTGATGTTGTCCTATTTCTTAAAGTCATTAGTAAATGTCTTTTTGTTTTTTATGCCGGTATTTGTAAACGGCAATCACATTCAAATACATATGTTCAAAAATAATCACTAGACACTTTTGCAAACAAAGCATAAAAATAAAAAACAAGTAGTTTTGAACTTCAAAAAGGAATATTTTTGTATTGATTTGAAGAAGTTTGCCTATAACAGACTTCTTTATACAAAGAGACAGACATCCTAGTAAGAGAATGTCGTCGTAAGAATGAAAACTTTACAAAGTAGTATACAAAGAAAAATAGCTATGTGAAATGATCCCATTGAGTTCCCATTCTCCTATTACTTTTATATCTTTGAGCGTCTCATCACTTTGCTGCTTGGCCGAAGTTGACTGGATTGATTAGTACCATTTGAACTTGACACTTGTTACCGAAGTTTGTCTATGAGGTGATCCAATGGGACATAGTTGTACGCTTTTAATCCCTAACTTTTTCCTGGATCACCCTTTCGGTTTTTCAATCCACCGGGATACCCTTTTTTGCCCAAGCCGCCTTTTCAGGTTTTCGACTTGCCAGGTATATGGGTTTTTCATATATCCCTAACTTTTGCCAGAACCCTTTTGGTTCTCAAAGATGCCCTTATTTTTGCTTAGGCCGGTCAACCTAGCGGGTCTTTATTCATGCATAGTATCTTTTAACTATGTCTGCATTTACATGGTGCAGAAGGTCGTCACCATCCATAGCGGTTAAGATCATGACTCCGCCAGAAAATATATTCTTTATCACAAATGGCCCTTTGTACGTGGGAGTCCATTTTCCCCTTGGATCACCTTGTGGCAGGATAATGCGCTTGATTACTAGGTCGTCAACTTGATATATCTGACGTTTGACCTTCTTCTTAAAAGCTTTAATCATACGCTTCTGGTACATCTGACCATGACAAATAGCCGCGAGACTTTTCTCGTCAATCGAGTTCAATTGGTCAAGTCGAGTCTGAACCCATTCGTCTTCATTCAAACATGCGTCCTTCATGATTCTCAAGGAAGGGATCTGGACTTCAATGAGTAGGATAACTTACATACTGTATACCAGAGAGAAAGGAGTTATCCCTGTTGATGTGCATGCTGAGGTACGGTAACCATGGAGAGCATATGGTAACATCTCGTGCCAGTCTTTGTATGTCACCTTCATCTTCTGTATGATCTTTTTTATGTTCTTATTGACAGCCTCTACATCACTATTCATCTTCGGCTGGTAAGGGAAAGAGTTATGATGCTGAATCTTGAATTGCATGCAGAGCTCGGTGATCATAGTATTATTGAGATTGGTACCATTATCCGTAATGATTCTTTTTGGAATATCGTACCGACAGATAATATTATGCCTGATGAATCATGCCACGATGTTCTTGGTAACAGAAGCAAATGAGATTGCCTCTCCCCACTTTGTGAAGTAATCAATGGAAACCCGAACGAAGTGGTCCCCATTAGAATTGGTAGGTCTAATCTCTCCGATCTTATCAATTCCCCACATTGAGAATGGCCAGGGAGTAGTCAATACATTCAAGGGGACCGAAGGCACATGTACTTTATCAGCATATATCTGACACTTGTGATAAGTTCGAGAATGTTGATAACAGTCTGCTTCCATAGTGGACCAATAGTACCATGCCCTCAAAATCTTCTTAGCCATTGTGTGCCCATTAGAACGGGTGCCAAAGGTACCTTCGGGCATATCTGCCATAATCTTCTCTACTTCACGCTTGTCTACACATCGAAGCAGAGTAAAATCGTGGTTGCGCTTGTAGAGGATTTTGTTACTCAGGAAAAACTTGGTAGATAATCTTCTTAGGAACTTATTGGCATTTACTGAAGCTCCCTCGGAATACTCTTGGGCTTCGAGGTATCTTTTCACTTCATGGAACCAAGGTTTGTCCACTACTTCTTCAGTATCAACCTTATAACAGTATGCTGGTTCGTCCAATCTCTCAATAGTGATCTGTGGAGCTTCATCATCCCACCTGACCTTGAACATTGATGACATAGTAGCTAGCACGTCTGCTAACTGATATTCCTCTCATGGAAAATTCTCAAAGGTAACTTCTTCAAAGTGTGGAACCAGTGTCAACACATGCTCCTGGTAAGGGATGAGATTGGGATGCTTCGTGTCCCATTCTCCTTTGATTTGACTGATTACCAGGGTCGAGTCTCCAAATACACTCAAGAATTTGATTCTCAAGTCTATAACAACTTTGAGACCAATAATGCATGCTTCGTATTCAGCCATATTGTTGGTACAGTTGAAACATAACCTAGCGATGAAGGGAGTATAATAGCCTTCGGGAGATATGATCATAGTATCGATGCCATTGCCAAGTGCGTTGGAAGCTCTGTCAAAAACCATAGTCCATCGGGATCCTTTTTCAGGTCCTTCATCTGGTCCAAGTTCTTCACAATCAGTCACTAGCATGTTATTCTCGTCCGGGAACTAAAAATTCATGGATTAGTAGTCATCCATAGCCTGATGAGCCAAATGATCAGCTAACACACTTCCCTTGATTTCTTTCCGGGTTGTGTACTGAATATCATATTCGGTCAAGACCATTTTCCATCTTGCTATTCTTCTAGAGAGAGTGGGCTTCTCAAAGATGTATTTGATATGATCCATTTTAGATATCAACAAGGTAGTGTGAGTCAACATATACTGTCTCAGTCGGCGAGCAGCCCATGCCAAAGCACATCAAGTTTTCTCGAGCAGTGAGTATCTTGTTTCATAGTCGATAAACTTTTTGCTAAGGTAGTATATTGCATGCTCTTTTCGACCAGACTCGTCATGCTGCCCCATCACACACCCCATTGAATTGTCCAACACTGTTAAATACATGATCAGAGGTCTTCTTTCAACCAGAGGCATCAAAATTGGAGGCTCTTGAAGATATTCCTTGATTTTGTCAAAGGCAGTCTGACAGACGTCATACCACTTCACCACTTGATCTTTCTTTAGCGATTTTGAAGATTGGCTCACAAGTAGCGGTTAGATGGTAAATGAATTTGGAAATATAGTTTAGACGTCCCAAGAATCCCCTAACCTCCTTCTCAGTGCGGGGAGTTGGAATTTATTGTATAGCTTTAACCTTCATAGAGTCTACTTCAATACCTTTTCCACTAACAACGAAGCCTAAGAGTTTACCAGATCTTACTCTGAAGCTGCACTTGTTCGGGTTCAGTCTCAGCTTGTACTTCTTTAGTCTTTCAAACATCTTTTGCAGGTGATCAAAGTGCTCTTCTTCAGTCTGAGACTTAGCTATCATATCATCGATTTAGACCTCTATCTCGTGATGGATCATATCGTGAAATAAAGCTACCATAGCATACTGATAGGTTTCCCTAACGTTCTTCAACACAAATGGCATAACCTTGCAACAGAAAGTGCCCCACTGTGAGATGAAGGTTGTTTTCTCCATATCCACTGTGAGAAAGTGCCTCATTTTTGGATATATTGGATCTGGATCAAATATGATCTGATGGTTTAGATTGATGGTTCATGATGCATGTGTGGGACATGCCAACACTGGATCAAAACAGTGATGACTTGGATCTAGTGATCTAGGACGTTTCAAGCCTTGAGAATAGTTGGCACATGTCCCTGGGAACCTCGGGAGTGATGTATGATCACTAGTTTGAATTGAGGGCGCCTGCAAAACGTGTTTTGATTTTGGAAACTTTTGTTGAAATTTTGGAATTTTATGGAGCTCTTGTGGGGAAATGTATGCATGTCCAATGCTTGCAAGATTGTTACATATTTATAGGATATTGAGGAGGCAAGGCAATATGGAAAGGAATAATTCCATAACCATTGTTTTTAAAACATGATTCCCTTTTGAAAATTTGCCAAAAATGTGAGATTTCATGCCATTTCCATCCTTGAATGTATCTGGACATATTTTTCATGAAAAATGGGCCTCAAGGCTGACCCAAAACACTATCCCACATGTCCAAAACATTAACCTATTATTTTATGCATTTATTTTGCATTTATTTAATTTTAAATTAAACAAAAATCAAAATAAATGCAAATAAAATCAAAGGCATGAAAAAATGGATTTAGAGGTCCTTCATAAGGTCATGAGAGTGTTTGAACCTCAAATAGTTAGGTCATTGACCTAAAAGTTCAAATTTGCTCAATGCACAATCTTTGAATTTTCTCAAATTTTCCCAACTTGGGCAATCCATAACTTGATCAATTTTTATCTCATGATGAGGAATTTAGACTTTTTGGAAATCCTAAGATGTCTACTTCAATCCCTCTTTTGATAAATTTTGCATTTGAAGACTTTATCTTGATATAAATGGTCTTGGAAAAAAGTGTCTTTTGTTGACTTTCTGAAAATGACCTATAATGTATGAGCTTGTATCTTTCAAATGGTGCATTTCTTGGACTTGAGGGTAAAAGAGAAGATGTAGGGAATTGGATTCTATTAAAAATGAGATTTTGTTGGGGGAAATGGATTAATTATGATAAATTTATGCCTGGTCAAAGTTCAGTTGACTTTTCCTATAAAAACCCTAATTTAGCAATTCTTAATTTTTTATAAATTAAGAGCATTCCTTGAGGAATCATGATCAACCCTTGATCAAATGATGGATATCACTTCAAAATGTTGATGTTGACCAAAACTCTTGAAGTTTGACTGTATATAGGCCATAGTTGACCTTTGACCTAGTATAGTTGATTTTCAAACATTTGAGCAATTGACTGAGCAAACTTTGTAGTGTAAAGCATGAAATTTGTCATGGACAATATTGAAGACATATTAGTACCATGGAAGAAATTTGAGACCTTTAGAGCTCACACATCTTGGTGAAAAGTGAAACCTTAATTAGAGGTTCATTTCTTATGAGGGGAATTTGTCTGATCAATTCTTGGTCAACCTTGAGCAATTTAAGACCTCAATGAGCATGTCTTGAGTAAAATGGGAGGGAAAATTTTGGGGTACAAAAATCTTGAGTTAGGGTTTGGCTATGGTTGGTTTTAATCTTGTCATGCAAGTCCTAACTACTAATAATAATAAGGAAAGCGATAAATTGCGGAATTTAAATGTCATACGTTATTACAACGCTTTAGGAATGGGGGTACAAGTTTGTGAATGAGGGGAGGACAACAATAAAGCCTAATTATCTATTACAAACCATATACATAAATGATAATGCGAAATAATAAAATGCACAACAATGTAAAATAGAGAAAAAAGAAATTGTTTTGATGATTTTTGATGGAAAAAGGTTTGATGGTTAATTAATTGATTGGCTTTAATTGATTGGCTTTAAAAGAACTTAGTAAACCTAATTAAATTAAGATAAAAAAATAATTTTATTTATAAAAAGGAAAACAATTAAAATATAAGAAACCTAAATCTAAATTAAATCAAAAGAAAAATTAATTGTTAGACAAATACTTTTGAGGTTTTATTTGTTTGGAAAAAATAAATGTAGTAAAAATGAAAATAAAAACGATTGGATTAAGATATTCTTAATCTAATTAATCAAGAAAATCCATTTTTTGAATTTTTGGTTAAATAAAAATAAATAAATAAATAAATAAGTAAAATAAAGAAAATATATAAAAAATATTGGGCCTAGGTGTTGAAAAGTAAAAGGGGTGTGAAATATAACAAAAAAATATTAGGTCCAAATATATGTTTTTGTTTGAATCAAAAGAGAAGAAAAAAAAGAGAAATGGGCCTTGTTGTTATGAGAAATTTGGGGGTGAGAAAATAGTAAAAAAAAAATGAGGCCCAAATCAGGGAGGCCCAACGCATGTTTATGATTCAGTGTTGCTGGCTTTTGAGAGTGCATCATGGTCACATGCTTTGGGACGTTGGATCTGATTGCTTGTAGATCTGATGGTGTTGATGTGAGGCTCATGAAAGTGTTGCCTGGAAATTTCGACTAAGGGAAAGTTGAGCTGAGTCAATGGTCTGAAAATACTTAGAGAAATTATTTGGCTATTTTATTTTTTTGAAAACCATGAAGATTCGAATTCGAAATTGATTGATAGTTTATGAAATTCGAATTGAGAAATAAGGTATTATTCGAAGACATGGATTAAAACGTCATACTTCGATCGTGGCCATATTTCATTGGTTTTGGCGCTCAAGACGGATAGTGAAGAGTTTTTGAATTCGAATGTTCATTCTTATCCAGAAAGACGCGTGGAATCTCCTAGATTGTCGAAGACATGCCAGCGGAAATGTGGCATTAGTTTGTTAGAAGACCGTTAGGATCGAAATTCTATAAATTGTAGCTTTTGTGTTTCAATTGGAGTGTTCACATCTTTGTACAAAATACTCAAAGTACCAATGTTCGAGAAAAGAGTTAATGAGAATGTATGTATGATGCACCATATTTTGTATTCAATGTCGTTTACATTCAATGAGATTTCCTTACGTTATTTACATTCTTTAGAATTCCTAGTCTAGACTAGTTTACATTTCATTACTTTACTTTCATAAAGAAGTTTCACTTCGACATACGAAGTGATTCCTTTTGTTTAAAAAATATTATCATCGGAACATACTTTCTAAATAATATAACACAATAGTCCTGAGATCAATCTGATCGATCTCGTGAGTAACTTAACCTGTTAAAGGATTTGGAGGATCAGCGGTTGTTTACCAAATTCTAGGGTAAACAAATTGGCACGCCCAGTGGGACTCTGTGTCTAGTATTTAGTTTTTTTTCTTTTCGATAGTCTGTGTTTCCTAACTTGTTTGTTGCACGAGATTAAGTGAAAAATTAGCCAACACCATAGATCCTAGACCAAAAAGGAAATAAAATAGGAAAATGGCTAACCCACCCGTTAGTGATGCACAACAAGTTCCTCCTCCCACTGGAGGAAATACGAGCACTTCAAATACAACTGAATCCATGGCACCAAGTCAAGGGAGTGTGATTATCCCTTTGACTAAAAATGCTATAGTCATACCCCCAAACATAAATTCTTCATCCATATTATCAAACACACAAAATGAACCTTTTATGATGTCTGTGGCCAGTCAAATTCCACCCATAACCCCCAGACCTTCAGCAGGCGGTGTCTCTAGAACATATGCACCAAGACTCACAATCCCAACATCAGATCCAGTATATGGCTTGCCAACTTCGTTCATAGCAGGACTGCAAAATAACAATTTAACATATACACGTCCTTTAACATCTGTGTTTTAGCTATTGCTAGGATCAGGTTTAGGGGTAAACCATATGGCACAAAATAATTCGCAGCCAGGATATATTGCTCAATTGCCTCTTATTACCACAAATATGCAGGCAGTCTTGAGGCAACAGATGGATGATAGTAACCATGAAATGGTGGGAGTACTCGCCCAATAAATGAGTACAATTTTTAACCCTTTAATCCAAAGCACCACACAGACGAACTTGCAGAATGCCCAAGCAAACCAAAAAATGGTTGCACAAATTAGGCGCCTTGCATATTTCATTGGTGCACCCAGAGAACCAATTCGACAACCACAACCTACATGGATAAGGGATAATCAAGGCATCGTGTTTTAAGAAGAACCAACCATTAACCAGGCCAAACCAGTGATACACCCAGAAGTCAAAATTCAAAAGCCAGTTCGAAGGGAAGAACCACTCAGATTTAAACAGGCTATTCCAGTGAGGAACCACGAAGGAGGGTAGTCTTGGTGAATCGAAACCAAGATGCTGACGAAGTCCTCCAAGGATGTCGGCAATATGATATGGTAGGAAATAAAAATCTAGAAGCCATAGTCGAAAGAATCATGGCACGAAATGGAGTAAATATTGGCATGCGAAGGCCAAATTATACATCCTATTTGTCTCAATACATTCAGCAAACTGAGTTTCCTAGGGGATGGAAAGTGCCAAAATTCACAATGTTTTCTGGTGACACCAGTGAGCCAACCATAGAACATGTTTCTAGATATCTTACAGAAGCAGGTGATATAGCAAACAATAAGAATCTAAGGATTAAGTATTTCCCTAGTTCACTAACCAAAAATGCTTTTACTTGGTTTACTACACTTGCAGAAAACTCCATCCATGATTGGACTCGCTTAGAGAGATTATTTCATGAACAATTTTATGTAGGTCAGTCCAAAATCAACCTGAGCGAATTGGTAAATGTTAAGCGCAAATTCAGAGAGCCTATAGACAATTATCTTAACATGTTCCGTTTGTTGAAGGCTAGATGCTTCATACAAGTGCCTGAACACGAGTTGGTCAAAATGGCAGCAAGAGGATTGGACTTCTCTATAAGGAAGAAGTTAGATCCCCAGTATCTGAGAGATATGGCACGACTGGCTAACAGGGTTCGACAGGTGGAGCGTTTGAAGATCGAAAAATCAAGGGCTAACAAAAACCATAAGAAAGAAAGAGTGGCTTATATCGAAGCTTTCTCTGATGAAAGATATGTCGAAGATGATTTTTCAGAGGTTTAAGAACACGAGATAGATCTTGCAGGGTTAAAGCAAGGACCACCATATCCTTGCAAAGTGCTAACGCTTGCGAACGAGAAAAATCATGTCGAACCAGAAAGGAATGACAAATTCTCAAAGAAAACCTATACTTTCGACATCACCAAGTGTGATGAAATCTTTGATTTGTTAGTAAAAGATGGCCAGATGATAGTGCCAGCTGGTGCTAAAATTCCTCCATTAGAACAACGGAAGAAAAGAGGACTTTGTAAGTATCATAATTGTTTAGGACACAAAACCTCACAATGCTATCTTTTCAAGGATTTGATACAGAGTGCTATCAAGGAAGGAAGGCTAAAGTTCGGAGAGAAGCCCAAAAACCTGATAAAGGTCGACACGGATCCTCTTCAAATTGCTGAGACAAATTTTGAAGAGCTTGTAGATATCAACATGGTTGATGTTGTCGAAATCGAAGGAGGTCAACTCGATACAGACAAGGTATCTGAAGATACTTAGGGGCTAAAGACTGTTGAGGGTCTCATGGGCCAGAAAGAAGGCAATGTTGCTGATGGCAATGCCAAAGTTATTGGCGAGGTTAGGACTGTTGAGGGTCTCATGGGCCAGGAAGAAGGTAATGTTGTTGATGGTAATGCCAAAGTTGCTAGCAAAGTTAAGACTGCTGAGGGTCTCATGGGACAGGAAGAAGGCAATGTTGCTGATGGAAATGCCAAAGTTGTTGGCGAAGCTAAGACTACTGAGGGTCTTAGAGTCAGATTCGAAGAACTTGAGATTGCTGAAGGTCCCAAGTTCGAAGTAAACATGGTGGATCTAAACCAGTTATCCCCAAAAATGGAGGAGATCGAAAGACGCTTGAAGATGGAGAATGACAGGATGTGAACTGGGCACCAAAAAGTAATCCTGGTCGAGTATCTTTTTCATTGCCATATGAAGAATCCTGAGGGACTAGTGTGCCCTAGGTGCAGCATAATGAATGATTGAGGAGCTGCGGTAACCTACCAGAAAGTGTACCAAGAGAGGGCTGGAAACGACTGGAGGAATGATAAGGAGTTGCTGCCATACCCAAAAATGGGAGAAATACTGATGGGTTTTCTGGTTTGCTGTCATAAGATGGGATCAGAAGTCTTAATGTGTCCATGGTGTAGCACTATTTATGATAGAAAGGCAGCTGAAGCATTTGAGAAAATTTTGTATGCTCAATGCTGGAACAATCAAAGGAGTAGCAGGGGGGGTATGTAACCATTATAAAAGGAATTCCAAAAAGGGAAGATAGCCCACACCCCAAAGTAAATCGAAAAGTCACCTTCAAGCCACCAGCCAATATCCCAATAGAAAAGTGGTTGAATTTTAGTCAAAGCAAGGGGGAAGGAAAAGGCAATGGGAAATGGAAGAGTTTTGAGGAAGGTGGCAGATCAGCGTGGGCATATGGAAGGCAGTTCCACTCAACAAAGCAACGAGCCTATGTGTCTGAGAACTATAGGGGAAAAAACCTAATGACAAGGTCTCAATGGCGAAGATTCCAGAGGACTAAGAAGGCTCAAAGAGAACTCACAGGCAACGAAGTAGGGAAATCAAGTACGAATCAGACTTCGTTTGCTGCACCCATCGAAGAAAAGTCCCCAACACAAAGGAGGATTTTTTCCCCCAAGAGGATGGAGGTGCCCGTCGAAAGGAATGCAAGGGTACCAACTTTCGAAGAACCAAGCAATGACGAGGACATGCTTACGGATAACTTCGACTCAAATGGGGAGTCCTCTTTGAACATCAAATGCAATGTAGTTTCTGTACTACCACATGAATATGACATAGGGACGGAGGTAGAAGATTATGAAGAAGCATATGAATTAGAATGGCGAAGCACAAGCCTATGTTCTATTATGTTATGAATAACAGAGAAATCAAAGATTAGAATGCATTTTTTGAAAGACTAGACCAAGGTATGAAGAATCACATGAAGCCTCTATTTATTAGAGGAAAGATTGGACAAGTAGGGATCAACAAAATGATGATAGACGGGGGTACTACTATCAACCTAATGCCCCAGTTCTTGCTGAAAATGATAGGCATGTATGATACAGATATAAAACCCCACAATATGGTATTATCTAACTACGAAGGGAAGATTGGTCATACTTTTGGCGTGGTTCAAATTGATCTCACTGTAGGAACTATTACAAGGCCAACTACGTTCATGGTCATATCGGCCAAGACAAATTACAACTTACTTTTGGGCCGTGAATGGATCCATGGAATAGGCACAGTTCCCTCCTTAATGCACCAGCGTGTGGCAATCTGGAGAGAAGATGGAATTGTAGAAAACATTGAAGCTGACCAAATTTGTTATATTGTGGAGGTGAATCAAGTTGATCGAAGGAATTTTGATCGAAATTTGGCCAAAATAGGGCTTTGCAGTGTTGAAGATGGCGCATATGTGCCAAACAACAATGCTATATATTTTCTGACCCTACATCCAAGGCATGGATTTTGATGGGATAGGGAGGTTCTGGGCCAAGAATATGATGCACTTGGACTCCCAGGAATACGGCCTACATGCTGGGATGACGAAGGTGGTGATCATGTCTGATTCCTCTTTCTTCGAAAAGATTTTGGCCTATTAGGTTGAAAACAAATTAAAATCGGCTTTGGAAGCCGAAGTAAAAATTAGGGCTATGGAGGCCAATGAAGAAGCAAATCATACAAAAGGACCTGGGGTGTTCTTCAAACCAAAACCCCCCAACAAAGAGAAGTCCGTCAAAGAAAAAGACTAAAGGTTGGACGCTATATACGATGATGGGCCTTTAGGATTCGAGAAGGATCCAGTGGCATCAAACGTGAAGATGCTAACATATGACCCTCTTGAAGAAGTGGATCTAGGAAGTGGGACTGTAAAAATACCCACGTATATCAGTTCGAAGCTTAGTCCAGGGATAAAAGCAGAAGTGATCCAGTTGCTTAAGGAGTACAAAGATTGTTTCTCCTGGGACTATGACGAATTGCTTGGTTTGAGTAGGGACCTGGTCGAATTGAAGTTGCCCATAAAGTATGGAAAGAAGCCCATCAAGCAGACGCTAAGAAGATTCGCACCAGAGATTCTCTTGAAGATAAAGGAATAAGTCGAAAGACTTATGCGCTGCAAGTTTATCCGGACCACGAGGTATGTCGAATGGATTGCAAATATAGTACCAGTAATTAAGAAAAATGGATCTCTTAGAGTATGCATAGACTTTCGTGATTTAAATTCTTCAACTCCTAAAGATGAATATCCAATTCCCATGGCTGAAATGTTAGTAGATTTTGTTGCCGGTTTCAAATATCTTAGTATGTTTGACAGATATTTGGGATACAAACAGATTTTTATTGCAGAAGAGGATGTGCCAAAGATAGCATTTCGATGCCCTGGGGTAATAAGCACCTATGAATGGGTGGTTATGCCATTTGGTTTAAAAAATGTTGGGGCAACTTATCAAAGAGCAATGAACTTTATATTCCATGATTTCATTGAGACTTTCATACAGGTCTATATTGATGATATAGTAGTAAAATCTACATCAGGGTCTAGTCATTTGGATCACCTTCGCCAGTCATTTGAAAGAATGAGAAAACATGGCCTGGAAATGAATCCCCTTAAATATGCATTCTTTGTGCAGGATGGTGATTTTCTAGGCTTTGTGGTCCATAAGTAAGGCATAGAAATCAACCAAAACAAAATAAAAGCAATAATGGAAGCGAATTCACCATCGACTAAGAAAGTGTTGCAATCGTTGTTGGGAAAGATAAACTTCTTGCAAAGATTTATATCAAACCTAAGTGGTCGAACTCAAGCCTTCTCTCCACTCATGCGGCTGAAGCAAGGAGACTTCTCTTGGAATGCAGAACATCAAGAGGCGTTCGATAAAATTAAACAGTACATGGTGCACCCACCTATTTTGTCGCCTCCTCGAAGAGACAAGTGCATGAGGTTATACATATCTGTGTCAGATAAAACTATAGGAAGCATGCTGGCTCAAGAAGATGAAAATGGCGTCGAAAGTGCCATTTACTACTTAAGTAGAGTACTGAATGACACAAAGATTAGATATACTACAATACAAAAACTATGTCTTTGCTTGTACTTCTCATGTACCAAATTGAAATATTATATAAAGCCAGTAAATGTTTATGTTTATTCATATTTTGATGTTATTAAGCATATGTTGTCGAAACCAATTTTACATAGTCGAATTGGTAAATGGGCATTGGCTCTAACAGAGTACTCTTTGACGTCCATGCCTCTAAAAGCAATAAAGGGGCAAGTAGTCTCTAATTTCATTGTTGACCATGCATTGGTCAAAGCATCCCAGAATCTTGTGGAGTTAGAACCATGGAAATTGTTCTTTGATGGTTCTACACATAAGGAAGGAAGTGGAATTGGAATTCTGATTATTTCTCCAGATAAAATTCCAAGAAAACTTAAGTACAAAATAGAAGGCCCTCTTGTTCGAACAATGAGGCATAATATGAAGCATTGATAGCAGGACTTGAAGTTTATTGGAATATGTGGCAACTAGAGTCGAAATAATGGGTGACTCTAAATTAGTAATCAAACAGATTACTAAAGAATACAAGTGCATAAAAGAAAACTTGATATTTTACTTCGTAATAGCAAATGGGTTGCTTTGAAAGTTTGAGTATGTAGATGTCAAACACATCCCCAGGTTGAAGAATCAAAAAGCAAATTAATTCGCTCAGATCGCTTCAGGATATAAAGTATCAAAATAAAGATTGGAAGATTTGATTGAAGTACTGGCGAGGTACTAACTACTAAACTTTCTCCAGAAGATTTAAAAAATTCAAGTCTAGGTTATGCAAACGAGGTACATTTTGAAATATTAGCCATAGATAGCCTAGTAGATATAGATTGGAGAAGTCCAATAATAAATTATTTGAAAGATCCAACAGCAAATACTGAAAGAAAAGTAAAATGTCGTGCCTTAAGTTATGTGCTAGTAGGTAATGAATTATTTAAGAAAACTCCATAAGGAGTTTTGTTGAAATGCTTAGGAGAAAGTGAAGCTTATTTAGCACTAGCAAACGTGCATAGTGGGGCATGTGGAGCACATCAAGCAGGATACAAGATAAAGTGGCTTTTGTTTCGATATGGCATGTATTGGCCCATAATTTTAAAAGATTGTATAGATTTTTCCAAAGGATGCCAAGAGTTCCAGATTCATGCAGGGATTCAGCACGCTCCTGCAAGTGAACTACATTCAATTGTCAAGCCATGGCCTTTTAGAGGTTGGGCATTGGATTTGATTTGAGAAATTAGACCATCATCTTCAAAGAATCATAAATACATTTTAGTGGGAATTGATCATTTCACAAAATGGATAGAGGCGATACCTTTGGTGAATGTTGATCAAGAAAGCATCATCGAATTCATCCAGAGGAATATTGTTTATAGATTTGGAATCCCGAAAACCATTACAATAGATCAGGATCTGTATTTACTTGTCGAAAGTTGCAAGAGTTCGCTAAAGATACCGGCTTGAAATTACTAACATCTACGCCTTATTATGCACAAGCAAATGGACAATTTGAAGTAGCTAATAAGGTAATCATTGGGCTAATCAAGAGACATGTGGGCAGAAAGCCAAAGAATTGGCACAAAACCCTAGATCAAGTCTTGTGGGCTTGTCGAACATTCCCCAAAGAGGCAGAGAACACAACTCTATTTCGTCTAACGTTTGGACATGATGCAGTTTTACCAGTGGAAATTTACTTACAATCATTCAAAATCCAAAGGAAAAATGAAATACCCACATATATCTATTGGGAGATGATGATGAATGAATTGGTGGATTTGGATGAAGAAAGGTTACATGCTCTGGAAATTCTAAGAAGACAAAAGGAAAGAGTAGCCAGAGCATATAATAAGAAAGTTAAGGGAAAAGTCTTCTCAAATGATGATTTGGTTTGGAAGGTGATTTTTCCAACGGACCGAAAGAATAAGTTATTAGGAAAATGGTCTCGATATTGGGAAGGCCCCTTTTGAATCATTCAAACATTCACTAACAATGCCTATGAAATCGAAGAACTGGAAGAAGATCGAAGAGTCTTGAAAATTAATGGTAAGTATTTGAAAAAATACAAACCTTTTCTTTAAGATTTAAAAATTACGACAGAGTAGTGAGGTAGTAAAATAACGAGCCAACATGGTATAAAATAAAAGGGTGCCAAAATGGCTCTGTCAAAATATTACAAAAAAGGCTTTGTGAAAAAGCTAAGGCATAATGGAGAAATACATTTTCAAATACAAATTTCAGAAAGGCAAGTTATCCTTCATCTTGTCATACTTTGCCTTCAAGAACACTAGCCTGCAGTCAATCGAAGCTTTGGTTGTGCGAAGAATAGTGATCTCATCTTCTAAGCCTCTAGCTTCATCAATTAATTGAACGCTTTGAGTCAGCTCTTCATTGGCTTCATCATTGTTCATGGCTTCGAGAACTTTCTGACAGTCCTCTGTTTGAGAAATTTGTTTCTGCAACTCTTAGATTTGTTGCTTCCAGAGCATGATAGATTTAGCATTCTTGTCATGTTCCTCTTGGGCAAGCTTGAGAGTCTCTTCGTGTTTTTCAGCTTTCTCTGATGATTTGAAGGCCTTGCACCACTTAGTCTCTCAAAGGGTTTGTTTTTCTTTGATTTTCGAATCAACATTCTTATCCCTGAGAAAGTCTACTTCTAGATTGTTGATGAGAGTAGTCATGTCGATCAAAAACTCAACTTTTGTAGGAGGGAAGTTAACCAGATCAACCCTGTTAATAAGCCTCCTCAAAGAGACGCCAACAGTAACATTTGCCTTCACAAGTGCGAACAAGTCGACCCCAAAGACTTTTTCCTTAGTTTTTTGGAGGAGTGCTTCATTCGTTTCACTAGACGAAGTGCCACTTGAAGTAGTGGTTAGACTGGGGCAAATACTATGTGTAAGTGACTATTTTCGAGCTTTGAAAATTTTGATGTACTCCATAGTTTTAGTCTTTTTTATAAGCTCCGTGTCTTCGATTGAAGGAAGTGTATCTGCATTAACCATAGGGATGGACATTTGAGCCTGGGCCACTTCAGGATTGTCGATTTGATGTGGATTTTGTTGGGTTTGATCATAGTTGTCATCATTGCCTTGCTTTTGTGTATCATCTTTTGGTGAATCCTCCTTCTCAGCAAAAGTTTCATTGTCTTCACTCATCGAATCCTCATCTTCATCGGAAAACCATCTATTTACTTTTGGGGAAGAATCAGCAAAATGATTTTCTTCTGAGCTTGTGTTATTAGATTCCTCTTGGTCAGTAGTGTCTCCCTGATCATCATCAAACTCCTTTGTCTTTGACTTTTGGGAGGAATGAGGTGAAATTGGGACTTCTTCCTGAAGTTCTTGCATGTGAGTGTCAGTAGTGGAACCCTTATTGGAATCCTTCGCTGAGGAAGGATGGATTGATGGAGTGTTGCTGCTACGAAGTACTTCGTAACGAATTGGAGATTTAGTAACTTGAATTGGTTGATCCTGCGAAGTGAAGTGTTAGTCACCAAAGATAAGATTTAAAGGAAATTTAAGGTTTCCTTTGGTGGAAGATTATTACCTTTGTTCCCTCCGCCCAGGGCTCGAATTGTCACTTTCTATTTGCTCCAAGATATGGACCACATTCAAGGCCAAACTTTATTTCTTTTTCTTTGGTCTAGGAGGAAGGTTTTCGACTATACAAGTTCCCTGCGAAAGGGAATCTGCACTAGAAGGCTTCGAATCCTTTTTCTTCTTAAGTTTCTTTGCAGTGTCTTTGGAAGAGGTTGCATCAGCCTTTTCTGTAGCAGTGGTCGAATCATCAGTAGTATGCTTTCTTTTCTTGGGAGTGAGAGGCGGCTTCTTGATATCCTGCAACAAAGTAAAATGTAAACAAGTAAGTTACATAATTAGAAAGATAAAATAGGTAAAAGAGTAACAAAATTTACCTGGTTTACTTTGAGTGTTTCTTTAGCTTCCTCAGAGGCATTGGTTGTCGTAGGTTGAGGTTGTGGGTTTGCTTTCACAGACCCAGTAGATGTGGTAGGCTTCACCGTCTTGGTATGTTTTCTTTCGACGGCTGCAAGATAAGTGTTTAGTTAAGAATCATTTCGATAGGAGATAAATGTATTTGGAGTAGCCAATGGGTCCTTGGTTTCCACACCTTCACTTTCTGGAGTGTCCATTCTGACATATTTTAAATCCAAGTGAAGGAAGCCTTTGAAACTGTAAAAAGTGTGCTTGGTTGCAACCACGCATTTTTTGAGTTTTAGAGCATCTTATTTCATGACTTTAAAATCCCCCTTCACGCTTAACCAGTTAGGATAAGGTGGATACCAAGCCAAATCTAAGTTAGCTGTAGGAAATCTGGGGAATTTTGGAGGCTCTAATTGAAAAGCCAAGTCATATCAGTCCTAAGGTTTGACACACGAAGGTATTTTAAAACGTGGGAGTTTTACTGTAAACTTTTCCTTTAAAATCAAAGATGCATCTCGAATGGTTCTACCAAGATCAGTGGGATTGTAGACAGTTTCAAAGTACTTTTGGAATGCCTGGATCTCTTTGATGTGTCGATGCATACCTTTTTTCGTCTTGTCCTGCACAGAGGTAAAAGCTTTGGTTATATGATTATTGAAGTCAGTAACACCAAACATATTGGAGACATAATGTTCTCGTCACCAGCTTTCAAAGTCTTGAGTACAGAAAGTTGAGGTTTTGAATGGGACAATATTAAGGTGGAGGAATCCTATGAACTTGCTTATAATTTTCTTCGCCTCGACAGTTGTGAAATTCATTCCTCTATGACAGATGTCACTTTTGTGGTGGTACAATGGTTCAGGAAGGATTTGGCAGAGTCCAAATTATCTTGCGACAAAATTGGGTTGGTAAGTAAGTAAAATATTTTGAGTTTTCTTGGGCATAATTATGGTAACAATAAGTCTAGGGATCAGGAAAGCTTTCCAAATCTGGAGGGATTCTATATGTTGTTCAGTCGAAAGGCCAGTAAGAGGTCTTGTGAACCATTCTTGGCCATGTGTTCTTTTAGTAAATGGTGCCATTGAAGGAGTAAATTTATGCCTCTTCGCAAACATCATCAGGTGCTTGGAGAAGCACTCTTGCAGGTTTTTCCCTCTATCATCCGGAGTTAAACGAACTAGTCTAGTCCCTTCGACAGTCCTATTCAGGATTTCAGGGTCAGATTCGTCAATTGGGTTTGTATTTGAAAGGGAAGGTTCGAAGGTGGAATTGAGTCATAACTAAAGTAGCCAGTATGAACCAGCCAGTAAAATATTGGTTTTGGGTTTAAAATTATTTAATCTTGTGGAAGCCTCCCCAAGACTCTCATACAGTCGAGCAAGAATTAGTTCGCTCAAGCAAACATCTCGACCAGCATGGAGTTGGTTGGCAAGGGTCAAAAATCTTCTGGAAACTTATAGAGATTTGCAGCAGAAGACACATCAAGAAAGCCATAAAGCAAGAAAAGCTATGTGTTCTTGATCACTAACTTCGTCTGTTGATCCCAAGTAGTGGTCAATGTAATTGTTGTAAGTGGGAGAAGCATTGATGAAGTTAATGGAGTCATCAGCGTCCAAGGTAGGATCAAAAGTCTCTCTTGTGGGTCGAAGTCTCGTGATTGCAACAACATCAAAGAGTGTTGGAGTTAACATTCCACAGGGTAGGTGAAAGGTGTTATAAGTACTATCCCAGAAGTACAGGGAAGCTGTTAACATTAGCTGACAGTATTCAAGACCAAACTTTGATAATGAAACAAGTCCAAGATTCCCAGGTTTTTCCATGTTTTTGATTTTGCTTTCTCTATCCTAGCTAACCATCCAAGGTACTTCTTGTCCTCTGTGATATGGTGGGAGAACTGACTTGAGGTTTTGCATTTTATCGCAAATGTCGCGGTTAGTAAGAGTCGCCACCAACTTTTCTTTTATCCAAAAGGAAAGGTGAAAAAGCACAGGAAAGACCTTTGAGATGTTTTCTTGAGTTTGGGGGGTAGATTATGAAAAGGTAAGGTGCTAGCACCCTTTTCATCCATGGTTTTCCATGGGATCTTAGTTACTTGCTTAGATCACTTGCTTTGGTTTGTTTGAAATGGTGTTTAGTGTGGTTTTGAAAGTATTTTGTAAAAGAGACCATTCGTTTAGGCAATCTTTGTAATGATTCTCGTTCGTAAGAATGTATAAAAAGATGTTTGTCTTTTGAAAATGTTTTCAATGTTTGTAAGATGTTTTTTTGAAATGTGTGTGTGTTTGTTTTGAAAATATCAAGGATTTTGTTTGAAATGGAGCAAGTAACTAGAAGCTATCTACCTACTCAAATGTCTTTCTTATGTATTTTCTATTCCTTTGACATTGTTAGCTTACCATTAATTTGGTAAGAAACCCTGTCTTTGGATGTAAACGGGACGGGCGTGGGTCATCGTATAACCATGATTATCAATGTTTGCAAAGTATCTTAGCATTTTTTAGGGACCAAGATCATTTTGTAAGGCAACTTTTGAACAGCGTCATCAAGGGACTATGATCTTAAATTTGTTTTGTTTTGCCAAGATACTTTGCATACGTAACATGGCCATTTTTGTTTTAGGCAACCAAGTGGGAGAAACCCTAAGGGTGCTTGTGTGCAAAGTGTATCATTTTCATGCTTTGATTTTGTCTTGTATTTAGGGTGTTCTATTTTGTTTTGTTTTGTTCTTGTCATACAAACCCTAATTATTAATCATGGAATATAAAGTGATAAATTGCGTAATATAAATATTTCTAAGCTATTACAACAATTTATGAGAAGGGGGAATACAAATTTGAATGGGGGTTTGCACAAATATAAAGCTAAATACATTATTACAACCAAATCGAATTTGCGCGAATTAAGATAAATATAATACAATATTTAAAATGTAATGCAATGTACATGTAAAGAAAAGATTTTTTTTCGATGTCTTATTTTCATGTAAAAGAATATTTTAATCTAAACCTAAAATATAAGGAAAAAGAATTAATTTTTGAAAGAGATTTAACCCTAATTTTTATTTAAAAGAAAATAAAGTTTTTATATGTATTATTTTGTGCATTTTTCTTGTATAAAATAATAAATAATATTGTATATAAATATTAAAATTAAATATATGCAAAAATAAGTATTCATAAGTATGAAATGAAAAATAAATTGAAATAAATATGTTTAATTATTTTTACAAGTTTATTAAGAAAATAAGTGATATCCTATTTAAAATAAAATATATTTTATGTGAAAAATAAATAAAAAAATAAAATAAAAGTTTAATATTATTAATTTATATTTTTTGGAGTTTTATATATTAGGGAAAATATTTAATATGCAAAATATAAACATAAAACAAAATAAAAATAAAAATAGGAAAGTTAGTAAAGGGAGTATGTGGTGATGATATTAGCAAAAAAAAGCTTTGGCCCAAAAACAAGCTCAACCGGCAAAAAGGGTTAAAAAACTGAAAAGAAAAAAATGTCAAAAAACAAAAGTAGCGCGCAGGTTCGAACCCAGGATATGGGTCTGACCAGCGCGCTGCTTTGCCATTGGGGTGGCCATACATCCATTGTCTTTACTGAAACGAAAATAACATATTACAAAATGCGTTCTTGCCCTGTTTCATCTTCTTCCTCAAGCCTTGACCGGATCACCTGTAACTCCCTCATACTTCCATGAAAATAAAAACTTATAACATGAAAAATGTAGAGCTTGATCTCACGATTCCAACCATGTAAGCTATGTAATCTAACTATCAAAGATTAAAGAGAATTTAAACAGCCCTAAATCTTGACCTAATATTTCCAGAAATTTCATGTTTCAAATTCTCTTAGCACAAGTAAAATTAATGCAAGATAATGGTATGTACAGCTTCGTTATGATGAGGACTACATTTTTTATTCACAGATCGTGGCTTATGGTGGCCTGTACAAAGAGATAGAGTTTTAAAATTTACCTTCTTCAACTGGAATCGTGTATGGAAATGGAGTGACTTTAATGGAGGCATGATGCTTGCTTGAGCTTCCTTGAGCTTCCCTGAATCTATTCCAATATTTTCCTTGCTCTGAAAGTGGTTGGAACTCCTTGGCCAAGTCAAGTTGCAAGCTTTGAAGTCAACAATGGCAGATGGTGGAGGAGTGATTACAGAATAGTGATGATGGTCTGGATTGACTAGGTATCAAGTATGTGATGTGTTTGAATGATCCAAACTCAAAACGCACTAACAAAATGGAAAATGGGTGAGCTTGTGCAGAATCTGCAATTTTGGACAGGTTTTGGGTGTTTTTCATCTTGAGAGAGTTTCAGGTCTTGGCTAAGCATGTATTGTGTTGCATAATATTGGTATATTAGTCTTGAAATGGTTTTAGGTCAGCTCTCTATCAGCTGTGCAAACCCTAGCCTTTTTGCCAACTTTCTTGTACTTGAAGCAAAGTGACAAGACCAAAGCTTCACATGCTTGTACCAGCTTGCTTAGGGTTGGTATGAGTTTTTACAACTTGCTTGAGACCTGTGTGATTTGTATGCATCAAAGGGACAGGTTCAAAGCTCAAAATTGTAAAGTTTGCAAAAGTGGTTCTTTTTCAAAATGGCAATGGAACCTTTTTGCCATAAATGGAATTACAAGTTGGATAAAGATTCAAAAGTATGGATAGAGGCTTTTTCGAATGAGTAAGCATTTAATTAAGGAGTGTGTAGTAAGTTTAGGACCTGTACAGCATGAAATAGCCAGCATAGGATTGATTTGCAACTTGGTTCTTCATGAAATGGCTTGAACAAAAAGTGAGAAAATGACAACTTCCTCTCTTCGATTCTCCCTACTCAAAAATGATCTTGGAGAGTTCTTAGATATTTTGAAAAGCTCACAATGTTCTCTATAATCCATATTTGAAATGAATTTTGAGATACCTCTTTTAATTAGGTGAAAAATTGCCATGAAGTTGGGTTCAAAACCTGCCTAAATTATGGATAAATTTCACTAAGTTAAGAAGTTCATGACCATGTATTCACAAATTTATAAATTGAGGTCCAAGCATATTTAGGGAAAAGTTTGTGAATTAAAGTTTTAGGTTTCATGGAGTTCTACAACTTTCATGTTGGTAACTTTCCTTGAATCAATATGCATCATGGTGAAAAAGTGGTGTAAAGTTGAGAAAAAATAAGAAAATTTTTATACTTCGAAAATTTCTAAGTTAGGAAAATTTTCAAATTCAAACCCTAATTTTCAATTTTGGTTTTCTTGGTGAACAAGTTTCACATTTTGACATGTCTTGATGAATTATTACTCTTGGTACTTGATTTTGACCAAAAAGTCAAAGTTTGACTTTTCAGTATACAGTTGACTTTTGATCAGTTGATTGCAAATTTCATTTGTCAATCCAATGAATTTGAGATGTTTTGAACCATGTAATTAAGTCAATATTATGCCATTGAATCCTTGAACTCAATTGGTCATTGGCTAGGTTAAAAATCAGAAATTGCCCTTTCTCAGTCAAAACCCTAATTTTGACCATTTTGCCCTTTTGATGATTTGATCAAAATTCTTGAGGAGTTGTAATCCAAACTTGATCAAATGGTACATATGAGTCTAAAATGTTGATGTGGATCAAAAATTATGAATTTTGACTGTAAATTGGGCATGGTTGACTTCTTCCCCAATACAGCTAATTTTTAGGTCAACTGTCCAATTGACTGATAAAAAATGTGGTTCAAGGCTTGAAACTTATCATGAGAAATCTTAGGGGTCCAAAATGATGTATGAAAGTCATATGAAGCATTGATGGTCCAAAAATCCTTGTGCAAACTCAAACCCTAATTTTGGGTTATCAGTGCAAGATGAGATGTCTTGAGCTGACCAAACCCTAATCTTGTCTTGAGTCAAAGAAGTCTTGTGAGAAAAGTCTTGATAAATGAGAGGAAAATTTTTTGGGTACAACAGCTGCCCATGTTCAATCTTCTTGAACCTGAAGAGTTATATTGGTGAGCTTTGTCGTTCGTGACTCGAAGGTAAAAGATGATTGGACACTAGAGTGCCCATAAATTTGCACTCGACAAAGTGTAGTTGAGGGAATGGGCTTAAAGATGCCATTTGGAGAGGTGATAGAATCTTATTGGAGATGGGCTTGTAGATGCCATCCAAGAATGTTTGTTGAATTGTAAGTTTTAAGTCAAAAGAATAAGTATCAGAATGGTGTCTGTATCTGGAACGTATCTGAGCTGTATCTGGAGACTAAATTTGTATGAGCATTAGAATGGCTTCCGTGTCTAGAGTGTATCCGTATTGTATCTGATGTCTGGATCTGAATAAGTATCAGAATGGCATCCGTGTCTAGAGCGTATATGTACTGTATCTGAAGTCTAGATCTGAATAAGTATCAGAATGACATTCGTGTCTGGAGCGTATCTGTACTGTATCTGGATTTGAATCTGAATGAGTAACAGAATGGCTTCCATGTCTGGACGTATCTGAACTTGAATCTAAATGAGTAACAGAATGGCTTCCGTGTCTGGAACGTATATGGACTGTATCATGAACTTGAAATCTGAAAAGTGTCAGAATGGCATTCGTGTCTGGAGCATATCTGAATTGTATCTGAATGTTGAAATCTAAATGAGTAACAGAATGGCAACCATGTATGGAGCGTATCTGGACTTTATCTTGATTGCATATTGTTTAATAGTAGTTGTTAATCTTATCATGAAAAGGGTAAAATGTTAGCTGGAACATAAAATTATGTTGCATGAAATGTATGATGCAATATATGTATTTTATCAATGTTTATGATATGTGGATGTAATGTATGCGCATGTAAGTTGATTCATTGTATTGCTGTTTTGACTGAGGAAAAAAATCCTTGACTGTTGCTGAGGATATGTGGATTCTTCACGTCTTGAAATTGGGGTATTGACAAAAATTCTGTCGTGAGAGTAATGTCGTGTACTGCTTGAGGAATCTTCTTGGGGAATCCAGAGAATTTTGATGACTTCTACTGGGGATTTAATAATGGGAATCTTCGTTCTGTTGGGGAGAAATGAAAACTCTGTGGGGAACAAGCTTATTCCTGTTTGGGAAAAAGTTCAGGAGTTTCGGTCGTCTGTCACCCTACCGGGGCATTATCCTAGGTTGGGGAGAAACAAAAGTTAGCTGTTGTCCGGTTGGTTTTCAGGCTTCAAGATAACTTGATGGGGAACTTGGAGAAACTGGATGGTTTCCACCGGGGATTAATAATTTGAAGTTTCAGCTTCACTGGGGATCTAAATGACGTACTGTAGGGATTTCTCATGGAATAGCCTAAAGACGTTTTCCTATTCTTTCAACCTGTCAGTAATTGTTCTTTTTCATTTTGTTTATTTGTAAACAGTAATTATGTTCAAATGCATATGTTCATTAATGAATCATTGGACGTTTTTGCAAATAAAACACAAATATAAAAAGACAAATAGTTTTCTGTAATTTAAAGAGATATCTTTCTATTTACTTTGAATAAGTATTTTGTACAAAGGAGACAAACATCCTAGTAAGAGGATGGTGTCATGAAAATAAGAAAAATTTATACAAAGAAAGATAGCTATGTGTGATAACCCCATGGGGTTCCCATTCTGCTATAGCCTCCGTATCTCCGAATATCTTGTATATTTGTTGCTTCATCCAAAGATGATTGAATTGATCAGAAGCTCCGAGTTTGTCAGTGAAGAGATTGTCCTCGAAGTGATCCGACGGGACATAGTCATATGCTTTAATTCCCTAACTTTTGCTTGGACCGCCCTTTCGGGTTTTCAATCCACTGGGAAACCCTTTTTTGCCCAAGTTGCCCTTTCGGGTTTTCAACTTGCCGGGTGTACAAATGTTTTTATTTTATCCCTAATTTTTGCCCGAACCTTTTGGTTCGCCGGGATGCCCTTGTTTTTCCTAGGTGTGTCAACCTAGCGGGTCTCTTATGCGTAATATCTTTTGACTATGCCTGCGTTCGCAGGGTGTGACAGGTCGTCACCGTCCATGGTAGTTAAGATCATTTCCCCACCGAAGAAGATGTTATTGATTACAAATGGTCCTTCATAGGTAGGAGTCCATTTTCCCATGGGATCACCTTGTGGAAAGATGATACGCTTGATCACTAGATCTCCAACTTGATATTCTTAGCGTCTGACTTTCTTGTTGAAAGCCTTGATCATCCGTTTTTGATACATCTAACCATGGAAAACAGCAGTAAGTCTCTTCTCATCAATTAAGTTTAGTTGATCAAGTCAGGTTTGGATCCAATTGTCCTCACTCAAACCTGCATCTTTCATAATTCTCAAAGAGGGGATCTGAACATCAATAGGCAAGACAGCCTCCAAGCCATAAACCAAAGAATAGGGTGTTGCCCCAGTTGATGTGCGAGCCGTGGTATGGTACACGTGGAGAGAAAACGGTAGCATTTCATGCCAGTCCTTGTAGGTGACTGTCATTTTCTGTATGATCTTTTTAATGTTTTTATTAGCAGCTTCGACTGCACCATTCATCTTTGGCCGATAGGGGGATGAATTGTGATGTTGAATCTTGAACTGCTCGCACAAGGCGGTGATTATAATATTGTTAAGGTTCGTACCATTATTAGTGATGATCCTTTCTGGGATACCGTACCGACAAATAAGATTCTGCTTGATGAAGCGGTCAATAACATTCTTAGTAACGGATGCGAAGGAGGCTACTTTGAACCACTTTTTGAAATAGTCAATGGCCACTAGAATGAAGCGGTGTCCATTGGAGGCTGTAGGCTTGATCTCCCCAATCATATTGATTCCCCACATAGCGAAGGGCCAAGGAGCTGTTAAGACATTTAGAGGAACCGTAGGCACGTGCACCTTGTCTGCATAGATTTGACACTTATGACAGGTCTGGGAGTGTTGATAGCAGTCTGCTTCCATGGTAGACCAATAATAGCCTGCCCATAGGATTTTCTTCGCAATCGTATGCCCACTAGAGTGAGTGCCAAAGGTACCTTCATGTAATTTAGCCATGATCTTTTTAGCTTCAATCTTATCCACACAACGGAGCAGAATAGAATCATGATTATGTTTGTACAGGATGCCATTACTTAGGAAGAACTCAGCGGAAAATCTCCTTAGGAACTTTTTATCATTGATTGAAGCTCCTTCTGGATATTCTTGAGCGTCGAGATACCTTTTGACTTCATGAAACCAAGGCTGGTCCACTACTTCTTCAATATTAATCTCGTGACAGTGTGTTGGTTCGTCCATTCGTTTAATGGTGATCTAGGGAGCCTCGTTATCCCAATTAAACATAGATGACATTGTGGCTAGAGCATCTACTAGCTGATTTTCTTCTCGCGGGAAATGCTCAAAGGTAATCTGCTCGAAATGTGGTAACAATGTCAAAACATGTTCTTTGTAAGGGATAAGGTTTGGATGCTTAGTGTCTTATTCTCCTTTGATCTGACTGATGACCAAAGCTGAATCTCCAAATACAACTAAAGATTTGATTCCCAAGTCTATGGCAGCCTTGAGACCAAAGATGCACGCTTCGTATTCCGCCATGTTGTTCGTACAGTTGAAGCAAAGTCTGGCAGTAAAAGGAGTATGGCATCCTTCCAGAGATATGAGTACAACGCCGATACCATTACCAAGTGCATTGGATTCCCCATCAAAGAACAGGGTCCATCGGGATCCTTGTCCAGGTCCGTCATATGGTCCTTCACAATTTTCTAATGTCATGATGTCTTCGTCTGGGAATTCAAACTTCATGGACTGATAATCTTCTACATCTTGATGAGCAATATGATCAGCTAGCACGTTGCCCTTTATATCTTTTTGGGTAGTGTACCGTATGTCATATTCTGTTAGGATCATCTTCCATCTAGCTATCCTTCCAGACAGAGCAGGCTTCTCAAAGATGTACTTTATCGGATCCATCTTAGATATCAGCAAAGTGGTATGAGTCAACATATACTGTCTTAGCCGCCGAGCAGCCCATACCAGAGCACAGCAAGTTTTCTCGAGCAGTGAATATCTGGTTTCACAGTTGGTAAACTTTTTGCTCAGGTAGTAAATAGCGTGCTCTTTTCGGCCAGACTCGTCATGCTGCCCCAATACACACCCCATTGAGTTCTCTAAAACAGTCAGATACATGATTAGTGGTCTTCCCTCGACTGGTGGCATCAAGACAGGACGCTCTTGTAAATACTCTTTGATTTTGTCAAAATCAATCTAACATTCATCATTCCATCTGACTACTTGATCTTTCTTCAACAGTTTGAAGATTAGTTCACAAGTAGATGTTAGGTGAGAAATGAATCTGGCAATATAGTTCAGGCATTCGAAGAATCCTCTGACTTCCTTCTCAGTATGAGGAGCAGGCATTTCTTGTATCGCTTTAACCTTGGCAGGATCAACCTTGATGCCTTTGTTGCTGACAATGAAGCCTAAGAGTTTACCGGACCGGACTTCGAATGTGCACTTGTTTGGGTTCAACCTTAGTTTGTACTCCTTCAATCTTACAAATAACTTTTGCAAGTGATCAAGGTGCTCCTCTTCAGTTTGTGATCGGGCTATCATGTCATCTACATAGACCTCTATCTCATGATGTATCATATCATGAAACAAAGCTACCATGACGCGTTGATAGGTTGCCCCGACATTCTTCAGTCCGAATGGCATCACTTTGTAGCAAAATGTGCCCCACTGCGTGACAAATGTAGTTTTCTCCATGTCCTCAGGTGCCATTTTGATCTGGTTATAGCCTGAGAATCCGTCCATGAAGGAAAATACTTTATGCTAGGTCGTATTATCAACCAGGATGTCGATGTGGGGAAGTGGAAAATCATCTTTAGGGCTGGCCCTGTTTAAATCTCTATAATCCACGTACATCCGTACTTTACCGTCCTTTTTAGGCACGGGAACAATGTTGGCAACCCATTGAGGATAGGAAGTAACAGCCAAAAATCCAGCATTGAACTGTTTCATGACTTCCGCTTTGATCTTCTCTGACATGTCAGGTCTCATGCGGCGGACTTTTTGTTTCACTGATGGACAGTCTTCTCTTGTGGGTAGACGATGTACCACGATGTCTATATCAAGTCCTGGCATGTCTTCTTATGACCAGGCAAAGATCTCAACATAATCATGCAATAGCTGAATTAGGCGCTCCTTAACACTCGGCTCTAAATTGGCACCCACTTTGATTTCCTTTTTATCTTCCTCGGTACCCAAGTTGATTGTATCCAACAGCTCCTCATAAGGATGAATAGCTCTTTCCTCTTGTTGTAGTAGTCTGGCCAATTCCCCTGGCATTTCACAATCTTCCTCACCTTCGTATTCGGCTTGATAGATTGGATCTTCAGAGTCACTAAAGGCCATAGCAGTATTGTTACCCATGGGATCCGGAATGGAAGGGTACCTGCATTTGTGAGTTTTGGTGTGTGTAAGGGTATAGCCATCTTTAAACAATAAAAATGTAAAAGAAAGACAATGAGCATAAAATATTTGTATGTGAAAAAGCGTCCATGATTCATTGAATGTCATATGAAGATGAAATAAAAACCCTTACAAATGGATCATTGTGCCTCGGGTAAGACACAAGATTTTTAAAGTGTGAATTGTTCGTGAATATTACAAGTCCAACAGGAATGTAAAAGATAAATTACTGAGAGATGAAAGTTATTGGGACAAAGTCTCTGGCTTCCCAGTTGCGAAGTCCTCCGTCGATAGTAGGAAATATCCAATCTTCCAAGTTGCCATCCTCTTCATTGTCTTCTACTGCATTGTCCCCTTGGTTGCTAATCTTCAAAGGTGGCCCTCCGGCACGGGCACGACGCACAGCCTTCTGAGCAGTTGAAGTAAACCCCAAGCCAAATTTTTCTGATTTATATGGAATGTCTGGAAGCTTCCCCCAGATGGTGCATCCACCCTCCTCTATCACTTCCTTTGCGTCCTTTAGACATGACATCCGAAGTGGAGGTCTTGTGATCTTGGGAATCGAGGATACTGCCTTGGTTGCTGCTACTTCTTGAGAGACCTCTTCGAAATGTTGAAAAGGAGTTTCAATGAACTCGCCATCCAAATCCACATATCGGAAAGAATTCATATGACTAATCATGTACTCCTCCTCCCCGTGGACAGTTATGATATTTCCTTGGACCGGGTAATTCAGCATCTGGTGTAGCGTGGAAGTGACAACACCGACATTATGGATCTAGGGCCGTCCTAACAGACAAGAGTAAGAAGGGCGGATGTCCATGACATAGAAGGTTGAGTTGAAAGTCTGAGTTCCCACCTTTATCGGGATGTCCACTTCCCCGTGGACCATCCTCTTCGAGCCATCAAATGTTCTCACAATTATGTTACTGAGTTTCAATGTCATCCCTTCGCAATCCAATCTGTCAAGAGCTTTCTTTGGTAAGACGTTCAAAGATGAACCTGTGTCTACCAAGACATGGGCCAGAGTTATTCCTCTACACTCTACAGAGACATGCAACGCCTCGTTGTGCTTTCTCCCTTTGGGTGTCAACTCAGCATCAGAGAAGCCCAGGCCGTTATCAGTTGTCAAATTGGCCACACAATCTTGGAATTGGTCAGCAGACGTCTCTTGTGGCACATGAGTTGTCTTCAGAAATTTTACCAGAGCTTTCGGATGTGCCTCAGAGCACAGCAGCAATGCTAGCATGGAGATCTCGGAGGGGGTTTGCCCCAACTGTTCAACCACATCATAGTCACTCTTCTTTATTATCCTCAGGATCTTTTCCATTTCCTTCTTGGATGTTTCGGGGATAGCTAGTGATTGAGCCTTCGTCTGGACAGGCTCTTCTAGAATGCTTTTCCCTCTATTATCAACAGTAGAAGTATTGGTAGGGACAAGAATTGTGTCGTCTTTGTCAGTAGGTACGCTTGCAGGTATAATCACTGGTGCAGAGGTAATCTTCGGAATGGCCACGGGTCCAAAAACTGCCTTTGGAGGGGCAATCTCTAGAGAGAAGATTCTACCACTACGGGTAATCTTGCTAGTTCCAGCAACATTTCTAATGTCGGAGTTTTCTTCTTCGGAGCTCTCTTCTTCGGCAGTCAGTTCGTATTGTTTGATACCATGGTAGTAGATTTCTCCACCATAATTCCATGGTACTATTTTATCTGACTCATACGGGACCGGCCCGAGCATTGTGATCTTAAGTGGAGTAGTTTTTGAAGCAGGTGTAATCTTAACGGGCCTTTTAGGGACCCTGGAAGGATTGGCGGAGATGGTTATGATTGAAATTTCTTTAACAGGAATGGGTAAAACGGGAGCATTCTCAAACAGAATCTCTTGGTTATCAATCAGGCGTTGGATACTTGTCTTCAACAGAGGGCAATCAGCGGGTGAGGATAAGCAATGATGGCAGTATTCCTTACAACCTGGGAATACACCAGCTTTCAACAAGTTCATTTTAATAATCGGGAGCGGAGTCAACAGTTCATCCATTGTGGCAACAAATAAATCTTCCTCGACAGCATTGGCATTGTGACCATGCCTAGGAATAGGAGCGGAAATGACATTCGGTTTCTCAGGTGCATCAAACTCAACTTCCTTTGCATCTATAAGGTCTTGAATTTTGTTCTTCAGATCCCAACAGTTGTTAGTATCGTGCCCTGGACTTTCAGAATGGTATGTGCATCTGGCATTTGGGTGATAATGAGGGGACGCAATATTGGGATTCTTTGGGGCCTCTTTTAAAGTTGCCAGATTCAATTTCAGAAGATGTGGTAGAACCTGGGCTAGAGTCATATTAATCCTGGTGATTCGCCGGACTGGACTTTCCACCTTTGGCTGGTTATTTCTTGGCTAGTCAGACGTAGGCTTCGGGATTATAACGCCCCCCACCATTGGTCGGCGTTCAGTTCTTCCTTGATTCCTTTGTGAATAAACAGCAGATACTTCCTTCTTCCCAGTGAAAGGTTTTCTCATAGTTGTAGAGGCAGACGCGTCCTTCTGAATTTTTCCACTTTTTATACCAGCTTCCACCCTTTCCCCGGTTAAAATTAACTCAGTAAACCCAGCAGATGAGCTCCTAATTAAATGGTTGAAGAAAGGGCCTGATAGAGTGTCCAAGAACATATCCACCAACTCCCTTTCAGACAGAGGGGGTTTCACTCTTCCAGCTAGATCTCTCCACTTATGCGCGTAATCTTTGAAACCCTCATTTGAAGCCATGGCCATACTCTGAAGTTGAGTACGGGTAGGCGCCAAATCTGCATTATACTGGTACTGTTTATAGAAAGCTGCGGCAAGTTCTTCCAAATTATGGACGTCGGCCCTTTCCAATTGGTAAAACCAATCGAGTTGTGTTCCGGATAAACTATCTTGGAAGAAATGGACCCACAAGTCTTTGTCGGTGGAGTGAGGTTGAATCTTCCTGACATATGATCGGAGGTGCATTTTAGGACAAGACACCCCATCATATTTCGCAAATAATGGCACTTTAAACTTTGGCGGGATTACAATTCCTAACACTAACCCCAATTCTTCAAAATCAAGACCTGGTACTCTCTGTATTTCCATAGCGGTTAAACGCTCTTCCAGGTGTCTATACTTATCATCAGCCGAAGGGTACTGTTCTTCAGAGTAGTCTTCTTCTTCCTCCTCTTCTTCAGAGTCTGATGGAACTGCCATTTCTTTTCCTTTTCTTTCCCCTTCATCAGATGTTGCTGGAAAATCTAAGGTCCTTCTAGCTTGTCCCTGAAACCTTCTTCCCATGATTACCACACCAGTTGGTTTCTTCTCTTTCTTCTTTTTCTCTTTCTCTTTTGCCAGCAGAGTCTTCAGCTCCTCTTGCCCCTTGGCTAGGGTCATGAGTAACTGTTGAAATTGTGTGTTTTGAGCTTGAAGATCTTTGACCGTCTGCTCGAGATCCATCTTACTGAAATAAACAGTAGAGAGATGAGAAAACTTGTTGTAAAGACCTGTTTATGTTTATGATGAATGATATGTATACATGCAATGCTTTCAAGGATTTAAAAATTCAAATTTGTTTTAAACAAAAAGAAACACACGTTATATTAATAAGATATAATTTGAGTACATCAATGCCCCTTGGGAAAAATAATACAAAATTCTAAGATAAAAAGATATTGTGCATCCTCTTGGTGCAATGTAGGTATTTAGAGTCTACTCCTCATGAAGTAGCCGAGTAAGTTCCAAAACCTTCTTCTTGCTTGCGTCGAATTGGGCTTCGAAAGTATCTCGCACTCCTTTGAGTTGTATTCAATCCCTTTGTAGATCCTCGAGTGATGTGGGCATGTCAGGATGTAAGATAGTGTATGGAACTTCTCCTTCCTTAACAGGCTCAATAATCACTGGGAGAATGAAAGGATAAGGCATCATAAGACTTTGAGCGCGGGTTCGTACCCACTTGAGGTAAGGCTCAAGAGGGATGGAATTCTTGTGTCCCAAAGTCTTGCTATCCACCTTGTTTATCATCCTCCAAGCTCGGACGAATCTCTGGCGAAGTCCTTGATCGTCGTTGTCATAGTCGAAAACCAAGCCTTGAATCAGCATATCATGTGGGCCATCCCTTCAGGCATAACCAAACTGTTTTAGAGCTAAGCACGGGTTGTAGGTGATGCCTCCCCTAATGCCAAGTAGAGGGACATTAGGGAATTCCCCATAACGGTCAATAATGATAACATTCTCTTTGGATCGAGAGCACCAATGAATATCTGAATGTTTAAGCGTCATTAACCTTTGTGACCACCTCAAACCTTGCTCATTCTTTAAGACTGATTGGGGAAGATGAGAAATAAACCATCTTGCCAGGAGAGGAGTGCAACACATAAGAACACCTCTTTTCCTCATTGTACGAGTGTGAAAAGAGTGTAAGATATCCCCAAGCAATGTAGGCACTAGGTTGCGTGGCATAAAGATTTTGACAGTGCTCACATCTATGAGTTGGTCAGGATTGGGAAACAAGACCATCCCATAGATAAGAATAGCCAAAATCTCCTCAAAAGCTTGCAAGTCTAGGGAACTCCAACAACTTTGGGCTTTCTCAAACAAAAACTTTGCCAAAAAGCCTTTGACACCACTTCTAGTTTCCCAATGAGTTGTGACATCAGATGAGTGCAAGTGCAGGGCTTGAGCAATCTCTTCTAGCTTTGGATCTCTTTCCGTACCGTTGAAAGGTAGTTGATTGAGAATAGGAATCCTCAAAAGTTGAGAGAATTCTTCCAAAGTGGGCACAAGTTGATAGTCAGGAAATGTGAAGCAATGATGCAAAGAGTCAAAGAACTGGAAGAGAACCTTCATCATATCCTCCTCTGTGTTGGATGTGACCAAGTTGAGTAGACGACCATGCCTTTCGGTTAATGGAGAGTTTTAAGGGATCCTTGAAGCTAGCTCCTTGAGTTGTGGAGGAATTCTTACAAGGTTGATTTGGATAGTTTTCCTGCGGAGTGAATCCATAACCTACAAAACAAGAACAAAGATGAATCTCCAAAATCCTTGAAATGGTTAGTGAATGCATATGATATTCATGATGTCCATGATGTTATGTACAAGTATGCATATACAAACAAATCAAGAAAGTTCTTAGTTTAGGCTTGCATGGGGTTTTATAGGTAAGTACCCTCTTGAAGTTTAGTTGGCTCAACCTGTCCTAACAATAGTAACCGGGTTCTAAGGAGCTCAATATCACTGGATTGTTTCCTTGGTCATTGTTTCAGCTCAAGCCTCTTTAATGGCGACCGAAATATCCCAAGAAACCAACCCTCAATGAGTGTAGTATCGAGTATCTACCAACTTCGGATTGCACCGAAGCCGGTCATCTCACTACATCCTAAAGGCCAAGTTGGTCAAGTAAAGGGTTCTAGAACTTCATTAGCGCTTCATGACATCACTCAGCGGCCCCGTATTCTCTTTGATTAACTCAAAGGCTAACGGTACCCACAAATATGTTACACTAACATAGATATTGCTTAGACCATGTCGGTATACCCTGCACAGTTTCCACAACGTATTGTTATTTACCTATAATGTTTTCCAAATCCGGGTGGAGGATTCAAACCCAAACAAAGAACCAAAATGTAAAGCAAACAAGTCAAACAATGTAAGCAAATAAATGTGATATAAACCCTAAGGTAACCCCACTTTTATAATTCTTCCCCAGCAGAGTCGCCAGTTCTGTGATATGGTGGGAGAACTTACTTGAGGTTTTGCATTTTATCGCAAATGTCGCGATTAGCAAGAGTCGCAACCGACTTTTCTTTTATCCAAAAGGAAAGGTGAAAAAGCACAGGAAAGACCTTTGAGATGTTTTCTTGAGTTCGGGGGTTAGATTATGAAAAGGGAAGGTGCTAGCACCCTTTTCATCCAAGGTTTTCCATGGACTCTTAGTTACTTGCTTAGATCACTTGCTTTGGTTTGTTTGAAATGGTGTTTGGTGTGGTTTTGAAAGTATTTTGTAAAAGAGGTCATTCGTTTAGGCAATATTTGTAATGATTCTCGTTCGTAAGAATGTATACAAAGATGTTTGTCTTTTGAAAATGTTTTCAATGTTTGTAAGATGTTTTTTTGAAATGTGTGTGTGTTTGTTTTGAAAATATCAAGGATTTTGTTTGAAATGGAGCAAGTAACTAGAAGCTATCTACCTACTCAAATGTATTTCTTATGTATTTTCTATTCCTTTGACATTGTTGGCTTACCATTTATTTGGTAAGTAACCCTATCTTTGGATGTAAACGGGACGGGCGTGGGTCATCGTATATCCATGATTAGCAATGTTTGCAAAGTATCTTAGTAATTTTGAGGGACCAAGATCATTTTGTAAGAAAACTTTTGAATAGCGTCATCGAGGGACTATGATCTTAAATTTGTTTTGTTTTTCCAAGATACTTCGCATACGTAACATGGCCATTTTTGTTTTAGGCAACCAAGTGGGAGAAACCCTAAGGGTGCTTGTGTGCAAAGTGTATCATTTTCATGCTTTGTTTTTGTCTTGTATTTAGGGTGTTCTATTTTGTTTTGTTTTGTTCTTGTCATACAAACCCTAATTATTAATCATGGCATATAAAGCGATAAATTGCGTAATGTAAATATTTCTAAGCTATTACAATAATTTATGGGAAGGGGGAATACAAGTTTGAATGGGGGTTTGCATAAATATAAAGCTAAATACATTATTACAACCAAATCGAATTTGCGCGAATTAAGATAAATATAATACAATATTTAAAATGTAATGCAATGTACATGTAAAGAAAAGATTTTTTTTTATGTCTTATTTTCATGTAAAAGAATATTTTAATCTAAACCTAAAATATAAGGAAAAAGAATTAATTTTTGAAAGGGATTTAACCCTAATTTTTATTTAAAAGAAAATAAAGTTTTTTATATGTATTATTTTGTGCATTTTTCTTGTATAAAATAATAAATAATATTGTATATAAATATTAAAATTAAATATATGCAAAAATAAGTATTCATAAGTATGAAATGAAAAATAAATTGAAATAAATATGTTTAATTATTTTTACAAGTTTATTAAGAAAATAAGTGATATCCTATTTAAAATAAAATATATTTTATGTGAAAAATAAATAAAAAAAATAAAATAAAAGTGTAATATTATTAATTTATATTTTTTGGATTTTTATATATTAGGGAAAATATTTAATATGCAAAATATAAACATAAAACAAAATAAAAATAAAAATAGGAAAGTTAGTAAAAGGGGGGGGGGGGGGGGGGGGGGGGGGGTTGATGAAGCAAGTCAGTGGTGATGATATTTGCAAAAAAAAGCTCTGGCCCAAAAACAAGCCAACCTGCAAAAAGGGTTAAAAAACTGAAAAGAAAAAAAATGTCAAAAAACAAAAGTAGCGCGCAGGTTCGTACCCAAGACATGGGTCTCACCAGCGTGCTGCTTTGCCACTGGGGTGGCCATACATCCATTGTCTTTACTGAAACGAAAATAACATATTACAAAACGTGTCCTTGCCCTGTTTCATCTTCTTCCTCAAGCCTTGGCCGGATCACCTGTAACTCCCTCATACTTCCATGAAAATAAAAACTTATAACATAAAAAATGTAGAGCTTGATCTCACGATTCCAACCATGTAAGCTATGTAATCTAACTATCAAAGATTAAAGATAATTTAAACAGCCCTAAATCTTGACCTAATATTTCCAAAAATTTCAACTTTCAAATTCTCTTAGCACAAGTAAAATTAATGCAAGATAATGGTATGTACAACTTCGCTATGATGAGGACTACATTTTTTATTCACAGATCGTGGCTTATGGTGGCCTGTACAAAGAGATAGAGTTTGAAAATTTACCTCCTTCAACTGGAATCGTGTATGGAAATGGAGTGACTTTAATGGAGGCCTGATGCTTGCTTGAGCTTCCCTGAATCTATTCCAATATTTTCCTTGCTCTGAAAGTGGCTGGAACTCCTTGGCCAAGTCAAGTTGCAAGCTTTGAAGTCAACAATGGAAGATGGTGGAGGAGTGATTACAAAATAGTGATGATGGTCTGGATTGACTAGGTATCAAGTATGTGATGTGTTTGAATGATCCAAACTCAAAACGCACGAGCAAAATGGAAGATGGGTGAGCTTGTGCAGAATCTGTAGTTTTGGATAGGTTTTGGGTGTTTTTCAGCTTGAGAGAGTTTCAGGTCTTGGCTAAGCGTGTATTGTGTTGCATAATGTTTGTATATTAGTATTGAAATGGTTTTAGGTCAGCTCTCTATCAGCTGTGCAAACCCTAGCCTTTTTGCCAACTTTCTTGTACTTGAAGCAAAGTGACAAGACCAAAGCTTCACATGCTTGTACCAGCTTGCTTAGGGCTGGTATGAGTTTTTACAACTTGCTTGAGACCTGTGTGGTTTTTATGCATCAAGGGGACAGGTTCAAAGCTCAAAATTGTAAAGTTTGTAAAAGTGGTTCTTTTTCAAAATGGCAATGGAACCTTTTTGCCATAAATGGAATTACAAGTTGGATAAAGGTTGAAAAGCATGGATAGAGGCTTTGTCAACTGAGTAAGCATTTAATTAAGGAGTGTGTAGCAAGTTTAGGACCTGTACATCATGAAATAGCCAGCATAGGATTGATTTGCAACTTGGTTCTTCATGAAATGGCTTGAACAAAAAGTGAGAAAATGCCAACTTCCTCTCTTCGATTCTCCCTACTCAAAAATGATCTTGGAGAGTTCTTGGACATTTTGGAAAGCTTGCAATGTTCTCTATAATCTATCTTTGAAATTAATTTTGAGATACCTCTTGGAATTAGGTGAAAAATGGCCATGAAGTTGGGTCCAAAACCTACCTAAATTAGGGCAAAATTTCACTAAGTTAAGAAGTTCATGACCATGTATTCACAAATTTATAAATTGAGGTCCAAGCATATTTAGGGAAAAGTTTGTGAATTAAATTTGTAGGTTTCATGGAGTTCTACAACTTTCATGTTGGTAACTTTCCTTGAATCAATATGCATCATGGTGAAAAAGTGGTGTAAAGTTGAGAAAAAATAAGAAAATTTTTATACTTAGAAAATTTCTAAGTTATGAAAATTTTCAAATTCAAACCCTAATTTTCAAATTTGGTTTTCTTGGTGAACAAGTTTCACATTTTGACATGTATTGATGAATTATGACTCTTGGTACTTGATTTTGACCAAAAAGTCAAAGTTTGACTTTTCAGTATACAATTGACTTTTGATCAGTTGATTACAAATTTCATCTGTCAATCCAATGAATTTGAGATGTTTTGAAACATGTAATTAAGTCAAGATGATTCCATTGAATCCTTGAAATCATGCTTGAACTCAATTGGTCATTGGCTAGGTTAAAAATCATAAATTTCCCTTTCTCAATCAAAACCCTAATTTTGACCATTTTGCCCTTTTGATGATTTGACAAATTTCTTGAGGAGTTGTAATCCAAACTTGATCAAATGGTACATATGAGTCTAAAATGTTGATATGGATAAAAAATTATGAAGTTTGACTGTAAATTGGCCATGGTTGACTTTTTCCCCAATATAGTTGATTTTTAGGTCAATTATCTAATTGACTAATAAAAATGTGGTTCAAGGCTTGAAACTTATCATGAGCAATCTTAGGGGTCCAAAATGATGTATGAAAGTCATATGAAGCATTGATGGTCCAAAAATCCTTGTGCAAACTCAAACCCTAATTTTGGGTTATCAGTGCAAGATGAGATGTCTTGAGCTGACTAAACCCTAATCTTGTCTTGAGTCAAAGAAGTCTTGTGTGAAAAGTCTTGATAAATGAGAGGGAAAATTTTGGGGTACAACATCCTCTTTCATTGGACCTGATCTAAAAGGTCTCAGAACTTCTGTGATGAATTCTAGCTTAAAGGAGAGTTCATTTTGTTCTTTACCCTCTTGAGGAGTATTTTCTAGGGAATTGTTTCGTCTTCTACCCTAGTGTTTTCAACAGACTTTTTACTAACCCTAGGTTTACTAGCTATGGGTCTATTCAAGTGGTAAGTAGGAAAAAATCTCTTGAGTTTTGATATATCTGATACATTGAGTATAGGACCCATGTATCCTAAGGTATCAGAAGCAAGAGTGAAGGGAATCATTACCTGAGAAGCGTAGATGCCTATTTGTTCATTCCTTAGAGATAGTGTGGGAACAAATTTTTTATTTCCAATCATGATGGGTGTTGTTATTTTGAGTAAAGGGTTGGAAGCAGCATCATCTTTGTTTTGTTTACTCTTTCCAGACTTTGATTTCTTCTGGGACGCCATCGATTGTGTTTTGATTTGAAAAAGTGCAGAAAAGAAAAAGATGAATGGTATTAACTTATATGAAGTGAGATTGAACCATTTTTGATGGAAAGCGGGAAGTTGGATTCTGTATAATGAGACACATGTAAGGTGATCCTTTGCTTGATGAACTGTTTTTGTAAGTTCCAAGGTTAAGACTATTCATCATAGATAATGATGAGATTTATAGATACCCAAACTGTGATTAGATGTTTGGAAATAAAAATTCATTATGATAATGACGTCATAATAGTTGAAGTGGTTGTTGAGTTGTTCAAAAGGTCGAAATTTGAAGAGATTACAAAATATGCATTTCTGGTTTCTAAATGAATATTTCTTGGGGGCAATTTGTTGGTTGGAAATTTCAACTAAGGGAAAGTTGAGTTGAGTCAATGGTCTGAAAATACTTAGAGAAATTATTTGGCTATTTGATTTGTTGAAAACCATGAAGATTCAAATTCGAAATTGATGGATAGTTTATGAAATTCGAATTTCAAAATAAGGTATTATTCGAAGACATGGCTTAAAATGTCATACTTCTACTGTGGCCACATTTCATTGGTTTTGGCGCTCAAGACGGATAGCGAATAGTTTTTGAATTCGAATTGTCATTCTTATCCAGAAAGACGCGTGGAATCTCCTGGATTGTCAAAGACATGCAAGCGGAAATGTGGCATTAGTTTGTTAGAAGAACGTTAGGGTCTAAATTCTATAAATTATAGCTTTTGTGTTTCAACTGGAGTGTTCACATCTTTGTACAAAATACTCAAAATACTCAAAGTACCAGTGTTCGAGAAAATAGTTAATGAGAATGTACGTAGGATGCACCATATTTTGTATTCAATGTCGTTTACATTCAATGAGATTTCCTTACGTTATTTACATTCTTTACAATTCCCAGTCTAGACTAGTTTACATTTCATTACTTTACTTTCATAAAGAAGTTTCACTTCGACATACGAAGTGATTCCTTTTGTTTAAAAACGATTATCATCGAAACATACTTTCTAAATAATAAAACACAATAGTCCTGAGATCAATCTGATCGATCTCGTGAGTAACTGAACATGTTAAAGGATTTAGAGGATCAACGATTGCTTACCAAATTCCAGGGTAAACAAATAGGCACACTAAGCTTGCTTGCATTGGATTTCTGAGAAACAAATATGAAAAGAAAAGTGTCTCACGCCTGGCTCGAACCCGTGACCAGGCATAGGAATGACTTATACGCGCGCGCTCTGCCACTTGGGTGGCTGTTACATCCGGTGATAAAACAACAATCAATAAATATATTATAAACTCAACCTTGGATATTGACTTCATCTTCTTCCTCGCGCCAGCAACTTCATCAACATTTTTGAATTTTCAAACTTGCTCATTTCTCAACAATTTTCAAAAGTGTAAACATGAAACTTGCTTGTTTTTTCACCACGAATCCAACCATGTAAACAATTTAAGCTAACTCTTAAAGATAAACATGAATTTATGTTGGTACGAAAATAAACCCTAATTTTTCATAAAGTTCAACTTCAAAATTCATATCACTCAGGCAATATAAATGAATACTAAATGCATGGTTAGTGTGATAGGGTGGTAGAACTGACTGTTAATACTGGTTTTCGTTTTTTGTTCGCAAATGTCGCGGTAAGCAAGAGTCGCCACTTAATTTTCTTTTATCCAACAAGGAAAGGGTGAAAAGAACAAAAAAAGACCTTTTTCGAGATTTCTGAGTAAGGGGGTAGATTATGGAAAGGGAATGTGTTAGCACCCTTTCCATCCATGTTTTTTCATGGGCTCTTAGGTACTTGCTCATTTTTGAAAAATTGCTTTCGTGTTTGTGTGGTTTGAAAAGCTTTGAAAAGGCCTTAGTGCGGCGATTCACTTTATGGTAACTCTTGTATTAGTCCTCAAGAGTGTGATAAAGCGTTTTGAAAACTTTGTTTGAAAAGTGTTTGAAAGTGTGGTGTGAAAATTTGTTTGAGCAAGTACCTAACAGTTATCTACCTACTCGAAAAAGACTATTCTTTTCCTCCTATCCTTTAGACCATGTTATCCTACTATTAGTGAGTAGGTAACCCTAGTTGTTGGATGTTGAGGGACTGTCGAAAGGGGATGTAATAGTCATTGAAGGCAACATGTAAGGATACCTTAGCATTTCGAAGGGACTATCATCATAAGATCATTTCTCGTAGGCGACTCGAGGGACAATTAGGCACTATGATCTTTATGATGACTTTAAAGTGAGGGTCTTTTCTAAGAGTATCCCTATGTTCGAGGGACATGACCATTGTTTCTGAGGCAACCAAGTGAGGTATACCCTAAGGGTGCATGTGTGAAATAGTGTGCTTTTTTCAGATATTTTATCTTGCAGTTTAGTGATCTACTGATTGATTGATTAATCATACATGTCTAGGTTGCTAGAAACTTATATACACGCATATAAAATATGAAAGCGAGAAATAAAGATCTTACGCTATTACAAGGCTTTGGTGTAGATACATAAATAATTACTGAAAAGTAAAGTGCGGAAATAAAACCCTAATTAAGCTATTACAAACCGGGCACAATTACATAATTAACAAAAGATGCTAAAGTAAATAAACGCGCGCATGAATTGAAATGCGTCTAAAATCCTAAGTGAAAGGAATTTTTTGTTTGTTTTTGTTATGAAAAGAAATTGAATTAAAAAAATTCTAAGTCTATTCAATTTTAGTTTTTTAAAAAAATATTAAAATAATTAATTAATTAATTGACAAAATTAATTTAATGTAAAAAACTAAGCCTATTGTTTTTTTTGGGGTTTTTTTCCTTGTTAATTAGAGCTTAGAAGGAGTAAGGACAAACAGCCAATCAAAAAGAAACACAATCGAAATACAAAAACAAGGAAACGAAAGGATGCATTCTGGGAAGCAAGGATTGGATCGAAGAGACTTGGGTCGCTCTTCAATCCAATGAGATGATCAAAGACCTCGTTCGAGGGTCGTCAGGAGTGTTAGATCTACACGCAAATTCGTTAGAAATTGAAAATGTAAGTCCTGGGATTCGAATCCTGGTCCATTCGATTGCACGAATTCCCTTTCACCACCTGAGCTGCTTGCTCATTCGAAATACATGACACCTGAATTTAGTCCTGCAAATTGGTTAATTTAAAACTAAACAACGCAGAAAAACGTCCCATTCGAAATCAATCCCTGAACTCGGATCTGGGCTGGTTTCGATTTGTCACAACCCGTATCATGGATTTCAAAAGTAGCCAGCTTCGAAAAACTCTATCCATGGGGTTCGAACGTATGAACACTGCAACTTGCATACACTTTGTTAAATCATTCACAAATAATAACAAAAACTATGAATATGCAATCATGAGTCTAATTCAATATTAAGTGGGATTGAACATTCTTACCACTAGAGGCGCCTGGATCTGCAGTCCGGGGTGTGAGATGGTTGGGGCACGAACGAGTGTACGCCTATGTGAACTCCAAGAACACAATCGAAGTGTCAACCTGGATAGAAGGTGCCTGCAATGGGGTTTTGAAAACTTTGAAACTTGATGCCATTTTATGGAATTTCGTGGGGTAGGCAGCATTTTCTTCTGAGGAAGCCTCCGTGCGTTTTTCCGTGTGTATCCCCCTGTATTCGTCGTCCTTTTCTCTGAGAGCACGAGGTTTATATAGACAAAGGAATTTAGGTCAATATTTGTGTATCAAATATTGGTTCATTATGATGAAGAGATTTGATTTGATTTTTTCATAAAGACTTGCTATATTTGATTCAATCACGTGCCAATCTATTTTTATGCGTTACTTCCAGCCTGTCATGAGTTGTTCGAGCCTCCAATGTGATGAGAATCGAAAGCTGACCTGCCCCTGCAGATCCACTTCCCTTAGAATTTACTCTCTTCGAAGGCTCTAAGCTCCAGTTCGAATTATTCAAGCTTTGATTGCATAGCCCCTTCGATTGAGCCTCCCTCTGCTTTGATTGCTTGATTCAAAAAGAATCATCCTGGTCGAATCAGCTCTTGTGGGGATGGGAGCAAACAAGTCAAGAATCTGGCCTTTAATTCAGGAATTGAGTCCACAATCAACATTGGATTCTTGCCATATTTGCAAGGAAAACATGCCATTTTGAACTTTGGGTGAACCTGGACAGGTTAGGATGTGTGTTTTTTCTTAGTCATGCCATCCTACTTCATTTCTTTGAATATGCCTTCTTTTCCAGCTTCAAAGTCCAATTCGAATCTATTCAGAACATTCCCTAATAGACAACTTCGTCCAACCCTTGTCCTTGTGATGAGTCTAAGTTCTGATTCGAAGTGTTCAGAACTTCCTTCATCAGAGCATCTTAGATTAAGACAAACTTTGCACTAAAATGCCATTCAAAGGTCATTTCGTTCTGATGTTCTTATTGAGGGAAACTCTAAAGTTCCAATTGAAGGGCACTCTGAAGTTCCAGTCCATGGACCTTTTGGAATGCCAATCGAAGGGCCTTTGTCCATACCAATCAAAGGACCTTTGTCCAGATACCAATCGAAGGGTACTTGTTAAAATGTCAATCGAAGGACAATGTTACAATGCTAATCGAAAGGTACTTGTTAAACTGCCAATCGAAGGACATTGTTACAATGTCAGTCGAAAGGTATTTGTTATAATTCCAATCGAAGGATCTTTATCCATGCCAATTGAAGGGTGCTAGGTAGATGTCAATCGAAAAGCATTTTGGAGATGCCAATCGAAAGGCATTTTGTAGATGCCAATCGAAATGCATTTTAGAGATGCCAATCGAAAGGCATTTTGGAGATGACAATAGAAGGAAACTTAAAAACATCACTCACAACTTTTCCTTTTCTTTAGGCAAAGGTTTGTGACCACCCATGTAGGACGAAAACTTGGAAAAACCTGAGAGGGCAAATTTTGGGGTACAACAGCTGCCCCTGTTCAATCTTCTTAAACTTGAGGATGTAGATTAGTTGGTCTGCCTTTCGTGATCGGAAGGTGGAAAATGATTGAACACTAGAGTGCCCAGAAATTTGCACTCGTATGAGATGATACTTGACTGTGTAGATAGTATTGGGAATGAGATTATAGATGCCATTTGGAAAAGATGATCGAAGATCATCGGAGATAGGCTTAAAGATGCCATCATAATGTGATGGAGAGTCATCAGAGATGGGCTTAAAGATGTCATCCAAAACAATGATGATTTCATGAGATATCCCTTTGTGGGAATTACTGCTCTTGCTGTTAGAGCGGACTCCGCTGGTGAATGTTGGTCTCTATCTTGGAACATAGAGTTTTAGGAGCTCCAGTTGTCAGTTACTCTACAAGGGGGTCATCACTTGATTGAAAAGACGGAAGTGAACTGCTATCTGGTCAGGATCCAGGCTTTAGAGTGGCTTGCTGAGGATAATAAGGCTAACTATTATCTGGTCGTGCTCCAGGCTTTATAGTGACTTACTGGGGAGATGAGATTAAACTGTTATCTGGTCAGGATCCTAGCTTCACAGTGTCTTGAATTATTGATTAACTATTATCCAGTCAGTTTCCGGGCTTCACAGCTTCTTTAACTGGAATAGAAATCTTAATATCGATTTGACTGAACCAGAGAAAGGTCTCGAGTTGTCTTCAATTGGGATAGAAATCTTAGTATCAATTTGACTGAACCAGGGGGAGGCCTCGAATTGTCTTCAACTGGGATAGAAATCTTAGTATCGATTTGACTGAACCAGGGGAAAGCCTTGAATTAACTTTGAATGGCATAGTAATCAGGAGAATCTTGGTATCGATTCAACTGACCCAGACGAAAGTCTTGGAATATCTTCAACTGGAATGGTAATCAGAGAGATCTTAGTGCCGACCTGGATGACCCAGGGAAAATCTTGGGTTAACTTTGACTGGCATAGTAATCAGGAGAATCTTAGTATCGATTCAACCGACCCAGAAGAAAGTCTTGGAACATCTTCAACTGGCATAGTAATCAGAGAGATCTTAGTGTCGACCTTCCTGACCCAGGGAAAATCTTGGGTTAACTTTGACTGGCATAGTAATTAGGAGAATCTTATCATCGATTCAACTGACCCAGATGAAAGTCTTGGAACTTTTTCCATTAGAATGGTAATCAGAGAGATCTTAGTGTCGGCCTGTCTGACCCAGGGAAAATCTTGGGTTAACTTGGACTGGCATAGTAATCAGGAGAATCTTAGTATCGATTCAACTGACCCAGATGAAAGTCTTGGAACTTCTTCCACTGGAATGGTAATCAGAGAGATCTTAGTGTCGACCTGTCTGACCCAGGGAAAACCTTGGGTTAACTTTGACTGGCATAGTAATCAGGAGAATCTTAGTAGCGATTCAACTGACCCAGATGAAAGTCTTGGAACTTATTCCACTATAATGGTAATCAGAGAGATCTTAGCGTCGACCTGTCTGACCCAAGGAAAATCTTGTGAGGACATCTTTCTGAGGAAAATCCTGGAATAGCCCTTTGTTAGACGTAGCTTGTTGATTTGATCTTTCCCTGAAAGGTAAAGAGTTAGTCGTATGCAATGTCATGATGTATGAAATGCATTGTGATGATGTTCTCAAAATAAATGAGATTGTGCCGTATGCAATATGTATGTGCATGCCATGATGTATGAATATGGGATGCTATTGCGGTGTTTCTTAGCCGGGGAAAATAAATCTCAGACTGCTGCTGAAGAGTATTGGGAAGCTGAATTCTTCATTTCCTCTAGGGATGGTGAATGACTATGCTGGGGATTTACTCCTTTCTGTTTATGAATGTTCTGCTGGGGAGAGATTCTGCCTGAGAATGACTCTGCGGGGGGAATAACTTTGTTTGAGATAGGAGGGCTTTGCTGGAAGATTTTTGCCGATTCGGAGAAATAAACTCTGCTGGGGGATGAACTTCCGTAGCTGTAGAAATAAACTCTGTTAGGGATTGAGCTTCAGAATTCATAGAGATAAACTCTGCTCGGGAGGAGGTTCTGCAGTCAGAGAAATAAACTCTGCTCAAGAGAAAGCTTTATAAACCGTTTGTGATTATAAAACTCAGCTGGGGAATATAGATATCAGCTCTCTGAAGGAAATTTGCTGGGGAAAGTAACTCCTATTTGGGGAAGCAGAGATCAAAACTTTTGGTTGCCTCTACTCTATGGGGGACATAGAAGTCACTGGGATGTATAGGTGACTTCACATCAAGATGTTTCTGCCCCTGTACCTGTTGGAGAAAGTATCTGCGGATGCTTTGTGGATGGATCTAGGTGTTGAAATGATTGTCAGGATGACATCTGGCTCTGGATCGTACCTGAACTATTGCTAGAAGATAGTCTAGAATACGTATTAGGAGGACATCCGTCTTTGGAACGTACCTAAATTGTTTCTAGAAGATGATCTGAATAAGTATCAAGATGATATCCGTCTCTGGATCATACCTGAATTGTTGCTAGATGAGAATCTGGAGTAAGTGTCAGGATGACATCCGTATTTGGGTCATACCTGAACCGTTTCTAGATGAGAATATAGAGTAGGTGTCAGGATGACATCCGTCTTTGGATCATACCTTAACCATTTCTAGATAAGAATCTGGAGTAAGTGTCAGAATGACATCCGTCTCTGGATCGTATCTGCACCGTTTCTAGATGAGAATCTGGAGTAAGTTTCATAATGACATTCGTCTCTGGATAGTATCTGCACCGTTTCTAGATGAGAATCTGGAGTAAGTGTTAGGATGACATTCATATTTGGATCGTACCTGAACCGTTTCTAGATGAGAATCTGGAGTAAGTGTCAAGATGAAATCCGTATTTTGATCGTACCTGAACTGTTTCTAGATGAGAATCTGCTTTATTCAGAATGTTTCCGTTGGGGAAGGTAAACTCTGTAATCCGCTTGGGGAATCCCGAGAAGCTTGGCGACTTCATTGGGGAATTTTTGTTGGAGCAGTAATTTATAGATTTTGCTCTGTCGAGGGTATGAGAACACCTGACATCAATAGGTTGCATGCTAATAACATGGTAGTGACCTTGTAGTAGAATGCCCATGTGTCAATACCTATTGTAGAAAATATCGACCGGGGATTTTGTAGATGGGTTGACTGTTATCCCAACTCTTGGAGTCTTTGGTGAATGCAGACCAGGGTAATAAACCTTTTACTGATTAGACAAGTGACGAGATGACGGGACATAGTCGTACGCTTTAATCCATGACTTTTGCCTGGACTGTCTTTTCATATTTTTAGTCCACCAGGATACCCTTTTTTGCTCAAGCCTCCTTTTCAGGTTTTCGACTTGCCGGGTGTACCGATTTTTTGTTTTTATCCCTAATTTTTGGCCGAACCCTTTTGGTTCATCGAGATGCCCTTATTTTTGCCTAGGCCAATCAACTTAGCGGGTCTTTGTTCATGCGTAGTATTTTCCGACTATGTCCATGTTTATCGGGTGCGGAGAATTGTCACTATCCATAGTAGTAAGTGTTGCCACACTGCCAGAAGATGCTTTTTTAATCGTACAAGATTCGTTGCTAGAATTCATGTCCAATGCCCCAAGTGATTCAGATGGAGATCTACCCCTGGCTATTTGGCATTTTTGAGAGATTCCTTGAATCTTGACTTGACTGCCCCAAATGATGGACAATGATCATGTCGTGCCTCTTGGTTGGAAGTGTCTTTCCACTTTAGGTGATCCTTTTCATTGAGAAAGTTTTTGTTCACTAGATATTCGTCATGCAAATTTCTCTGCTGTTGAAAAAATAGTTATATGCAAACAATGGTATTTTAAGAATGCAAAGCTTATGTCTGTCTTGAAGTTTGAAAATTAATTTTTTAGTAAAACAAACAAATTTTGTAAAAGCATGATGTCAGCTCAGGATTTATAGCGAACTCTACAGGAGTCAGGATACCTTTTGTAACAGTATGATTTCGAACTAACCCATGCTTCAGCTAAGACCTTTAAGGGTTATAACGTGGCCTAGTTCACGGTTTAAGAAACAAAGGATAAAGGCTCAAATTTTATTTTTACCCACCCGTTCTTCGTGATGTTCTTCAGTCTTATGCTCAGTTAATTATGCGTTTAGATCCCAATTGAGTCTGGCATCTTGTCCTTGATGTTCCGGTGATGGTTTAGATACTGGAAGTTTATTTTGAAGAGGCAGTCATTTTTGTAATATCTTTTTTTGTCGAGGATTTGTAGGACCTCTTTCTTTTTTATTTTACTATCCCTGTCTTTGCCTGAACTATTTCTTTTTGTGATTATAGTCAGCGGGATGCCCCAGTTTTTCTTAAGTCTCCTTCATAGGTTTTGACTTAGAGGGCTTTTATTTTGAGAGATAATGACTACTTGTCTTGACGATTATACGGAACCATCAACGTCTTTTGATTTGGAAGGACGTATTTGATTCCATTTATTATGTATGAAGTAGAATATTGAGATCGAATGCGCATCGGAATTAACTGAGAAACTACCATGCCCCAGGTTATGATTTAGGGTTTTAATTTGTGTGAAAAGAAAAACTCCTACTTCTTTGGCTCAAAGGGGTTGACTAGGGATTATCTTCCTTATAAATCCACTGTTTGGGATTTGAAACAGCGCCTGTACATCATCAGCAAGGTCTATTCAAAAGCAAATTGTATGGATTATGGTATCGTTTTCGTCATCCTCCCTCTAAAGGCTTAGAGATTTTGATCGAGAGTTGAATATCACAAAAAGGAAAGCAGTTTAAATATACTGAATACGAATGAATTGATTCAAAAAAGAAATATGCAATGCATTGATAAAGTAACAAAGTTTGACATGAATAAATGTTCGAACAATCAAAAGAAAATTACAAATTGAAAATTCTAATGAACGAAAAGCCTTCTTGTCAGAAATTGTCACTTCAAATGGTGGGCCTTGGAGGAATGATAGAAAAATTCCAATTGGCCATCTTGTGTGAATTCCAATGCTCCTTCATTAATCAGGTCTTGAATTTTGTATTTCAACGTCCAACAGCTATCAGTGTCATGCCCCAGACTGTTGGAGTGATATGCACATATTGCATCAGAATTGTAAAGTAGGAGCGGAAGTATTAGGATTCCGAGGAGGATCCTTCAATGTGACCAAATTCAACTTCAACACGTGTTGCAAGACTTGCGACATTGGTATGTTAAGTTTGGTATATTTCCTAGTAAGTGAATCTCGCTTACACCGATTACCCTGTCGTTGTTGAAGAGATTGTTGTTGGACCCGTGAGGTAGTAGCAATTTGGAAAGGTCCACTCATCACCAAACCAACCTCTTATCTTCTCGGAGGTTGATCAATGACTTGGTCCCTAGCCTCGACCGTTTGTTTCACACGGTTGCATCTGTCTTGAGGAGGTTTGCTGATAAGGGCTCTCAGCTCTTCTTGTCCCTGGGCTAGGCCTTGGATAAGAGCCATCTTCCCCAGCATCTGGGTTCTCATTGCTTCTACCTCAGCTTGCAGTTGTTCCAATTGTTCGTCCTTATTGTCTTCAGGACTTTTCTTGTCCAGGTCCCCAGCTAGGAGTGCTTTCAACTCTTCCTGGCCCTTGGATATGTTTAGGAACATTTCCATGAATTGGGCCTCTTGAATTTGGAGATATTTGTTGTCTTGTTTGAGAACCATTGCTGAAATAAATAGCGATGACATGAGAGACATGTACTGGAGACTACCTGTTATGCAATGACATGTATGCTATGCGAATGTTTTCAAGGATCTCGCGGGGTAAACAAGAAAAATGTTAGGCGTTGAACTTTACAGCTTTGATTGAAGCACTTCGTATTGTTGAAGGTCCTTCTACAAGAGTCAAGCTCACCATATCGAGTAGGCCATAGCCCCTGAATCAAGTTGTCGTGTTTTGGTATTTTGACGGCATTGGCTAGAGGAAAATAAATCCCCTTGCCCCTTGTTAGACGTCTGGTTCATCCTAACCTGCATCGCAGGCCCTTGAGATCCTTGAAATGGTTAAGGAAATGCTATGGTATAATGTTATGATGTGCATGCTATGCATCAAGTAAAAATGCAGGGTGGTGAAGACAAGTATGTCTTGCAAGAAAACCAGTTTTATTGGATAATGACTATAAACAAATCCTACAAGAGAAATCACGTCGTTAGATAAAAACCCAGCAAGTAGCTCAAGTTGAAAGCAAACAAATCACATAAGCAGCCTTAGGTTTAAGCTTGCATGAGGTTTGTAGGTAAGTACCCTCTTGAATGTTCAGTTGGCTCAACCTGTCCTATTACTAGTAACCAGGTTCTAAGGAGCCTCAATATCACTGACCTTCCCTTCAGAAATTATTTTAGCTCCGCACTGAAGTATTGCGGCCAAAAAATCCTGAAAGTCCAGCCTCAATGAGTGCAGTATCGAGTATCAACCAATCTTCGGTCGGAACCAAAGACGGTTATCTCACTACTTCCTAATGGCTAGGATGAGTCAATTAAAGGTTCTAAAGGTTACTTAGCACTTAGTGACACTATGAGGAAGCCTAATGTTATCCTTAACTTACTCAAGGAACATTATTACAATCCAAAGTATCGTGCTAACATGGTCACCACTTCGTCCGTATCGGTCTACACCATACAACCTCTGTGGTTTATTGCTACTTATCTAATAAGGTGCCCCCAGATCCGAGTGTAGGATCTTTTAGTAACAACCCAAGCTAACCCTTAAAGATAAAGCAAGCAAACACACAATAAAGCTTTTAAAATGATGAACTAAAACTCTACGATAAACCCCACTTTTCTTTGTCCCCAGCAGAGTCGCCAGTTCTGTGATACGGTGGCAGAACCGACTGTTAATACTGGTTTGCATTTTTTGTTTGCAAATATCGCAGTAAGCAAGAGTCGCCACTGACTTTTCTTTTATCCAACAAGGAAAGGGTGAAAAGAACAGAAAAAGACCTTTTTCAATATTTCTGAGTAAGGGGGTAGATTATGGAAAGGGAAGGTGTTAGCATCCTTTAAATCCATGGTTTTCCAAGGGCTCTTAGGTACTTGCTCATTTTTGAAAAATTGCTTTCGTGTTTGTGTGGTTTGAAAAGCTTTGAAAAGGCCTTAGTGCGGCGATTCACTTTATGGTAACTCTTGTATCAGTCCTCAAGAGTGTGATAAAGCGTTTTGAAAACTTTGTTTGAAAAGTGTTTGAAAGTGTGGTGTGAAAATTTATTTGAGCAAGTACCTAACAGTTATCTACCTACTAACAAAAGATTGTTCTTTTCCTCCTATCCTTTAGACCGTGTTATCCTACTATTAGTGAGTAGGTAACCCTAGTTGTTGGATGTTAAGGGACTATCGAAAGGGGACGTAATGGTCATTGAAGGCAACATGTAAGGATACCTTAGAATTTTGAAGGGACTATCATCATAAGATCATTTCTCGTAGGCGACTCGAGGGATATTTAGGGACTATGATCTTTATGATGACTTTAAACTGAGGGTCTTTGCTAAGAGTATCCCTACGTTCGAGGGACATGACCACTGTTTCCGAGGAAACCAAGTGAGGTATACCCTAAGGGTGCATGTGTGCAATAGTGTGCTTTTTTCAGATATTTTATCTTGCAGTTTAGTGATCTACTGATTGATTGATTAATCATACATGCCTAGGTTGCTAGCAACTTATATACAGGCATATAAATTATGAAAGCGAGAAATAAAGATCCTACGCTATTACAAGGATTTAGTGTAGATACATAAATAATTACTGAAAAATAAATTGCGGAAATAAAACTCTAATTAAGCTATTATAAATCGGGCACAGTTACATAATTAACAAAAGATGCTAAAGTAAATAAACGCGCGCATGAATTGATATGCGTCTAAAATCCTAAGTGAAAGGAATTTTTTGTTTGTTTTTGTTATGAAAAGAAATTGAATTAAAAAAATCCTAAGTCTATTCAATTTAAATTTTTTAAGAAAATATTAAAATAATTAATTAATTAATTGAAAATTTTAATTTAATGTAAAAAACTAAGCCTAATGTTTTTTTGGGGTTTTTTCCTTGTTAATTAGAGCTTAGAAGGAGTAAGGACATACATCCAGTAAAAAAGAAACACAATCGAAAGACCGAAAACAAGAAACGAAAGGATGCGTTCTTGTAAGCAAGGCCTGGATCGAAGAGATTTGGGTCGCTCTTCGATCCAATGAGTTGATCGAAGACCTCGTTCGAGGGTCGTAGGGAGTGCTAGATCTGCAAGAAAATTCGTTAGAAATTGAAAATGTAAGGCCTGGGATTCGAATCCTGGTCCCTTCGATTGCACGAATTCCCTTTCACCACCTGAGCTGCTTGCTCATTCGAAATACATGATACCTGCTTTTAGTCCTGCAAATTGGTTAATTCGAAACTAAACAACACAGAAAAACGTCCCATTCAAAATCAATCCCTGAACCCGGATCTGAGTAGGTTTCAATTTGTCACAACCAGTATCATGGATTTCAAAAGTAGCCAGCTTCGAAAAAATATATCCATGGGGTTCGAACGTATGAACATTGTAACTTGCATACACTTTGTTAAATCATTCACAAATAATAACAAAAACTATGAATATGCAATCATGAGTCTAATTCAAGATTAAGTGGGATCGAACATTCTTACCACTGGAGGCGCCTGGATCTGCAGTCCTGGGTGTGAGATGGCTGGGGCATGAACGAGTGTATGCTTGTGTAAACTCCAAGAACATAATCAGAGTGTCAACCTGGACGAAAGGTGCATGCAATGGGGTTTTGACAACTTTGGAACTTGAGGCTATTTTCTGGACTTTCGTGGGGTAGGCAGCGTTTTCTTCTAAGGCAGCCTCCGTGAGTTTTTCCATGTGTATCCCCCTGTATTCGTCCTCCTTTTCTCTGAGAGCATGAGGTTTATATAGACAAAGGAATTTAGGTCAATATTTGTGTATTAAATCTTGGTCCATTATGATGAAGAGATTTGATTTGATTTCTTCATAAAGATTTGCTATATTTGACTCAATCACGTGCCAATATATTTTCATGTGTTACTGCCAGCCTGTCATGAGTTATTCGGGCCTCCAATTTGATGAGAATCGAAAGCTGACCTGCCCCTGCAGATCCACTTCCATTCGAATTTGTTGTCTTTGAAGGCTCTAAGCTCCAGTTCGAATTACTCCAACTTCGATTGCATAGCCCCTTCGATTGAGCCTCCCTCTGCTTCGATTGCTTGATTCGAAAAGAATCACCCTGGTCGAATCAGCTCTTGTGGGGATGGGAGAAAACAAGGCAAGAATCTGGCCTTTAACTCATGAATCTTGCCAGCTTCAAAGTCCAATTCGAATATATTCAGAACATTCCCTATTAGACAACTTCGACCAGCCCTTGGCCTTGTGATGAGTCTAAGTTCTGATTCGAAGTGTTCATAACTTCCTTCATCAAAGCATCTTAGATTAAGACAAACTCTGCACCGAAATGCCACTCGAAGGTCATTTCGTTCTGATGTTCTTATTGAGGGAAACTCTGAAGTTCCAGTCAAAGGACACTCTGAAGTTCCAGTCCAAGGACCTTTTGGAATACCAATCGAAGGGCCTTTGTCAATACCAATCTAAGGACCTTTGTCCAGATACCAATCGAAGGGTACTTGTTAAACTGCCAATCGAAGGACACTGTTACAATGCCAATCAAAAGGTGCTTGTTAAACTGCCAATCGAAGGACACTGTTACAATGCCAGTCGAAAGGTACTTGTTATAATTCCAATCGAAAGGCCTTGTTAACAGGCCAATCGAAGGACATTTGTCCATGCCAATCGTAGGGCGCTGGGTAGATGTCAATCGAAAAGCATTTTGGAGATGTTAATCAAAAGGCATTTTGTAGATGCCAATCGAAAGGCATTTTGGAGATGCCAATCGAAAGGCATTTTGGAGATGCCAATCGAAGGAAACTTAAAAACATCACTCACAACTTTTCCTTTTCTTTAGGCAAAGGTTTGTGACCAACCATGTATGAGGAAATCTTGGAAAAACCTAAGAGGGAAAATTTTGGGGTACAACAGTTAGCTTCAGAGGAATGATGTCTATATTTTTCATTCACAAAGTAACCATTAATGATGCTTGTATAGGAAGTTCAAAGTTGAGAAAAATTATCTCAAAACTAGAAATCATGTTTGAAGTCGGATCACTCCTGTAGGTGTTGTGATGATCTGGATAGCTTCACTAAACTCCCAGGAAGCTATTGCAATGCTTACTTTGGATTGAGAGTGGCTGAATTATTCTGGATAAATCAAGTTACAGGTTGCTGTTTTTGGAAATAGAGTATGATGAAGATGGTGTTACATTTGTTTAACAAGTGTTTGGATAGCCTCTATATAAGTTATAGAAGCTTTGTGATTGATTAAAAGTGAAAACGCACGAAGGGATTTGGTGTTTGATATGCATGGTCAGAAATTACATGTAATGGAGTTTTTGGTGCAAGTTCTGATTTGAGGGAGTTTGAGGGGGTTAGAGGGATTGTAAACTCGTGTCTTAGCTTGCAAATACTTCCTTTATTTATAGAGAGAAGGCTTTAGAGGCTTAGATGGCTTAGTTTACAAAGTCACATGTTATGGTTTGGTTACTTAGATTTGAAGCAACTTTGAAATAACATTGTTCCAATGCATAGTACCAAAGGATCTGAGATGGCTAGAGGCTCTAAACATGTTGCTTATAGCTTTGACATTGTGTATGTTCAGAAGAAAAAATTGCATGTCTCAATGAGAGTGGACTTTGTGACTAAAGTCACTTTTCCAAAATGGAAGTATGAACTTTGTTCCAAAAATAGAATGATCACTTGGACAATGGCTCAAGCACTTGTATAATGGCTCAATCAGTTGTGTAAACATTTAATTATGGAGTGATTTTCATGTTAGAAGCATGTAAAGCAAGATTTATGCAGCATGGCTTGAGATTTGATCATGTGTTCTTCATGAAAATGACCTATAATTCAAGAATGGATGCCCAACTTCTTCTCTTCGAATCTCTTAGCTCAAGCATGATAAAAAAAATTTCTTGGACATTTTGGAAACCTTGAATCATTATCTACAACCTTCATGTTGACCAATTTGGCTAAATCAACTTGGAACTTGGTGAAAAATTGCCAAGAAGTTGGGACCAAAATTTGATCAAACTTGTTGAAAATTTCACTAAGTGTTTTGTTAAAATGTCATGACTTTATGGGCCTATATCTCCTAATCCAAACATTTTTTGGACATCAATACTCAAGGACAAAGTTGTAGAATTCATCAAGATCTACAACTTTCATGTTTAAAGTTTTCCTTGAGTCATCTTGCATCTTAGTGAAAAATGATCATGAAGTAGTGAATTTATCAAGGTTAAAAACACTTAGAATTTTTCTAAGTATTGGAAATCTTGACTTTTTGTTGACTTTTCTTGATTTTCTTGATTCTTGATGATCAAGTTTGATATTTTTGGATGTCTTTATGATTCTTGATCTTTGAAATTCAATGTTGACCAAAAAAGTCAAAGCTTGACTTTTTGTGTGACTGTTGACTTTTCATCAATAGATCCAAATTTCAACTATCAATCCTTTGATCTTTAGAAATGATTTGAGCCATGAAATTAGATAAAGATATTTTGTTTGAGTCCTTAATATCATTCTCCAAGTCATTAGGTCATGTACTAGGTCAAAAGTCAATAATCAGTCATTCTCAGTAAAAACCCTAATTTTGACAATTTTGCCCCTTTGATGATTTGATTGCTTTTCTTGAGGACTTATGATCAACCCTTGATCAAATGATGAATATAACTTCAAAATGTTGATGTTGGTCAAAAATATTGAAGTTTGACTGTATGTTGACCATAATTGACCCTTTTATCCAATACAATTGATTTTCAGTCATCTGAGCAATTGACTGGGCAATTTTGTGATGCACGACTTGAAACTTGGTATGAGAATTATTGGAGACCTATAATGAACCATGAAAGTCATTTGGGGCATTAGAAATATAATTTTCTTTGAGAAAACCAAAACCCTAATTGTGGGCTCAATGCTTAGGAGGTGAGCTTGTCTGATCAACTCTTGAGCATCCTTGAGCATTTGAGAACCTTTGTGAGAAATGTCTTGAAGAAAAGGGAAGGAAAATTTTGGGGTACAACAGAGTGGAATGACAAAATTAATCTGTTCCATCGTGACGTACCCAAAAAATAGAATGACATCTTTATTCTTTTCCGCTTCATTCCATCTCGCTCCACTCCATTCCGCTCTATTCTTTTTTACGTATCCAAACATAGCCTGAGCAATACTTAAAGTATTACCCTCTATTTTTTGTTTCTCTTAGTTTTCCTTTGCCAATAAATGGTGATCTATTGAAAGTTTAGTATTGAACTTGGTATCAATACATCCGGTGACAAGCTTTACAAACTATTTGCAAAAGAACTTAACAAACTATAAATCCATTGTGATAGAATTCATCATACTATGCTGCATGAATGTGAAGAGTGACATGGAGAATATTTGTTGAATGAAACAATGCAATATTCTATTTTATATATATATATATATATATATATATATATATATATATATATATATATATATATATATATATATATATATATATATATATAGCTCGTGTCTCTTTTGTTAGATCTTCTTGCCTTCGCCTGAGGAATGGACTTTGTAACTTTGGTTGACTATACTGAATTCATATGCTCATTAGTTGGTTTTATTTGCAAAAAGAAACACATGAAAAATCATGGATGCCATTGAGTAGTGTATTCTCTCTGTCACAAGAAAGAACTCAAGGAATCCTGAATAATATCATACTAGATTCAAGGTTTAGAGATGTAGTAAGTATGGTAGCCAAAGGGATCAAATTTTGGTTTTAAGTAGCCATCATTTCTAAATCCAATTAGACTGCAGCCATTCTGTTAGATAGTGGTAGTTCGTCCACCCAAGTTTTTGGTGCAACGCTTTCTAAGGTTCCACTTATTTCTGGGCAGCCATGTATGGCAGTAGAATATTAATTTTTTTGTAGGTTATATGGCTAATAATATGTTTGAGGTACAATCTTCACCTGTTGTTTTGAGTAACTGTGTCAAAGCAGTTGAATTTCCTAAATTAACAGCACATAACCTCCAAGACACGGTTTTGAATTTTGGTAAAGTTCAAGGACTGGATACAGGGAGCAGCTTCATGAACTCTAATGTGGGAGAGTTGTTCTATTTGAAACTTGAATGGTAAATCAAATTTTTTTCTTTTATTTCTTTTGAATATTTAATACAATAAATTTTTATGAGTTTGAACCTCGGCGCTTTCAACTATTTTATTCCTTTAACGTTAAGACGCGTATTTTTTATTTATTTTTAAATAAAAAATAAAAGGGATATCACTGTGGTTGTTTTATCCAATCGTTGTGATATATTTTGTTTTTTTTTTATTTAAAATTTTAAAAGGTTAAACCCTGACGCTTCTTTATGAAATTTCATTACGCAAATAATATATCATCACGGTTTATAGTACTTATCGTGGTGGTATCTTTATAAATATTTTACACTTCTAGTTAGTTGGTCTCTTCAGTATCCATTTTTCCAATGAAAAAACAAAATAAGACGAAACAACCTTAATGTTCAATATTGTGAAACCATACACGATTTCAACCCTAACACCATTATTTATTGTTTATCGTTCCTCGTTTTTCACTTTGTTCATTGTGTAATTGTCATTTTCGTCAACATTGTCGAGGAGGTTGACAACACCAACACGATCGTCGACGTCAAGGAGGAAGACTACACCAACACCTTTGTCATTATCGGAAAGGAAGACAACACTAACAATGTCAGCTTCATCGGGAAGAAAGACAACACCAACACCAACACCAACATAGTATTCTCATTTACTTAGTCATCACGTTTATGGTACGTAAAATATTTTTCACATGCATCTACAGTAAAGTTTATTTGCCATTGTTGTGGATGTTGTTGCTGTTATCAATGTGTGTGATTAATATTTTGTTGTTTTTATATGTGAAAATAATATTAGATGGTTATATTAGATAAAAGAGGTTGTGGTTGTTGTTTATGTTCTTGTTGAATTTGTTGTAGTTATTGACGAAGTTTAAGTTTATTGTTTATCTTGTTATTGTTTATCTTGTTATTGTTTATGTTAGTGTTGTTGTTGTTGTTGCTTTTGTTGTTGTTGTTGTTTATGGTGGTGTTATTTACGTTGTTGTTGTCGTTGTTGTTGTTATTTTTTAACATAGATGTCGATATTTTCGAATTCTTCATCACTAGCAAAGAGACTCATACAAGTGATACTCATACAAATGATATTTGTATGGATGATACTCAAATGAACATATCACAAAGATGTGTCACAATGATGCCCCAATTCACAAAAGTCCTCAACTCAGGTGACACAATTCCGACTGCGTTTGATTTGTTCTACAAAATAGTTAATTGTGAATATTACTCTACTTTTAAAAGTTATATTGTTTTACTTGCACGTAACAAAGTTAGTATATTGATATATGATTGGAAACAAGGGCCAGGTGAGATCAAAGATAGCATATGGACAGACGTTAAGGTAATAATTTTAATTTTCATCTATTCAATATCACTTTCTAGCTAGCTTCTAATACATACTTATTGATTTAAATGTAGTTGAGTTTTGAGTTTACCGATGACTTAAAGTTGAAAAAAAATGGATCACTTATGCCGGTATTTGTTGGAGGGGCTTTAAGTCACGGCTCACACTTGACTACATTAAGAAGCCTAAGATCGGTCTTGCTCGTGCATGAATAAGATATAGTTTTATATCGAAGAAACAATGAAAAAAGTTTGCGAGGGACCATCGTTCTGAGAAATTCAAGGTTAGTACTAGTCTTATTTATCCAATAATTCTATGCTAATGAGTTATAGATTCTAATTATATATATATATATATATATATATATATATATATATATATATATATTAAATGCATCAATAATTTAAAATTTTAACTTAATTATAAAGCAAAAATATACTATATTCACTATGTTAATAACAAGTTAAAAGCGACATAGGAATACAAAACAAGGCAAAAAAGCATGTACCCCCATAAATTGTCTCACCGGAGGTTACAAGAACCTTGAGAAAACAATCGTGCTTGAAAAAAACAAAAAAAAAGGAAGACGGTCGCATCCTATCTCCACCATCAAGACATGATAAGTGGAAGATGGCTCGATTAAGACCAAATGAAGAGTGCACTTCAGATGTGCTTTATCGAAAATGTGCGAAATATATTGTGCTTATTCTATTTTATGTTCTAATTGAATATTACGATGTAGAGAATAAGTGGAAACATCCAACAACGTACAAATGAAGATGATGATCATTATGATAATGGTGATGATGATTATTATTTTCCAAATATAAGTGATGTACGTCGTGCTAGCACCAAAAGAAGTAATTGTTCAGCCTCTTCCCCTCCAGATAACTACAATGAGTTATTTGATCCTTCCGCAAATGAAATAGTCACATTATACACGAGCATTGCGGAGATGGATGACCCTCAACCTCTTGAGCTAGAACATTCTCCAACCGTAGAACTCTTCTATTCTGATCCGGATTATGTAAGAGATTTTTTCATTGGGCATAAGTGGCTTGACATAGGGATATTACAAGTTTGATGCACGTAAGTATATAATTGAATATGCATGTCATTATAGTACACTATTATTTTTTGTATTTCCTTCCTTAGTTTTTTATTTTGTTTAACCATTTAGATACATTTAATGTGTTTGCATAGAGTTAAATAAATCGAATATTTATGGAATTTTGGATCCATTTAGTATTCGATGGACGGATAATGATCCAAAAATAATTCAAGATTATGCGACAAAACGGTTAAATGAGAGAGGAAAAGAATGTTACTTAGCATCATGTATCAACGCGTAAGTAATTTTGTAATTGTTGTTTATCTATTATATATTTAGTTTTGTTTAAGCAAATACTATATGTGTTTATTTAATGATCATTGACAATTGATCATCATATTGTTTAGGACGAATAGGATAACTACACTATGTTCCTTACATAATAAACTCGAAAGGATCATGAAAGAAATGATTAATTGACAAGTGTATGTTTATATGAAACTTTAATGTAATATTTCTTTGACTAGTTTAACCAGTAATATGTTTAATTCATTATCAACGCAATAATAGAAGAAAGCCCTCATGACTCTTTCCTAAGTTAAATTTGTAGACCAGGAAACACCTAGGGAGTTACGAGTGTGAGTATTATGTCATGAAACAAATGTTAAACATTGTGTGTGCCGACATTGTAGGAACAAGCACCTCATCCACATATCCAAAGGCTCTTGTGAGATACACATCACTTATCCACCTAAAATCTTAAAGTGATAAGTGGATGAGTTTTTCGATCTATATATGTTTAGGTGTCCACATTCCTATTTAATGTGACACTATTTTTTCACTTACTAACACTTGTTATATTATTCCAACCGTTTTTATGCATTGTTAACAAAAATACATATTAAAATATGGGAAAGTTTCTAAAAATAGATAATTATTTATATATTAAATACTGATCAGAATAATATAAATTCTAAAATGTAGTTGTTCAGAAATGTATATGAGATGTTTAAGTATATCACAATTGTTGAGTTATTTGTTTGTAGTATATATAGTCAGTGTTGCCAAGTAGCGTTTTAGTGCAACAAAATTTTAACAAATCGTCGAAATTCCGCAATATGCAACTTTGTTAAAAATGATGAGTTTCTTGACATTTTTGACAGTTTCCCCCATCGACATTCAAGCATGTTTCATACTCAATGAACGGTTATTCAAAGGGAATACACAAATGCATTTGTTGATTTGTTTTCACTTTTACTCCAAGGAGGATCTCCATAAAGGTCCGCTTTTCGAATGAATTGCTTTTGTTAAAAAGAAACAGCGAAAAATATAACTTGGCAAATGAAACTGAAAGGCAGCAGTTCGAAGAAGACAATATATTTCTTCTTACAGGACATCGTATACACAAAATATGTTGAATTGTTTTAATGCTTATGAAGTTTTGAAAACCAAATCTCTAATGCTTCGCTGAAAATAAAACAAATACCGAAAAATTCAACAAAAGAGTATGCTTCACATGATAACCTAAACAACAATCACTATTTTTCATTGTAATATTAAGTATTTATAATATAATGTTAAGTATTTAGTATTTGTAAAGTATAATTAATTTATTCAAGAGCATTTTGAATTCCGATGGTCTATTAATAACTAAAATTAAAATTTTATTTTATATTATAATTTTTTAATTTAATTATATTATAATACTTAATTTATATATATATTTATTTAATGTAGTAGTAATATCTTAAATAGTGATAAACAGAATGAGCAATGTATGGTTGGAAACAGAAAAAGAAAGAGCAGCAGTGAGTAGACAGTAGACAATAGACATAAGACATGATACGGTAAATAAAGCAGCAGACGCGCCGCAACGGAAGAGTGTCCGACAAGAGAAGGAAAACGCGTGAGAGAATGTGAAACAGACATGGCACAAACACCAACATATAGTAGACAGATTTAGAGAAGCGTTGAAGAACAAGTACCCGGAGAAAGAGAAAGAATATGTATCAACTTTGTTTGTTTTGAAGGGCTCGAGGTGACTTAACAAACAAACAAACAAACACCACTACCTAGATTTATTCATGTCTTGATAGGTGACTTCCACTCGGAAAAATATCATCTGCTGCGCTTTTTCTTCTGCCATCTCTCATGCCCTTCATTTAATGGTTCAGAATTCATTTGAGAAAAATAAAGTTGCTTTGGATACAAATATTTATACAGATGAATGGCTAGGATAGAAGCTGAATGTCTTGATGTTGTTGTTTCTTTCTCTCTCCCTCGTTTATCACATTCAACCTTTTGAGTAGTTCAATAAACATTCACCAAACTTTTTTAATTTACCTGTTCTTTCATATTCATAAGTGCTGCTGCTACTACTACTACTAAACTTACTAAACTGGTAGGAACGGTGGGAGTAACTTATAAACTTTATTTTTTCATTTTCATAAAAAGAATTTATTTGCTTTTAAATAATTACTTTAAAATATTATTTTAAAAAATACTCATTTCATTCTAAAATATAAGAGAATATATATATATTTTTATTGTTCTAAAAATATAAGAAAAAAAATTAATTTTTATTCTTCTCAAAATAAAATTAAATGTAAATTATATTTAATTTATCTTCTCTCTGATTTTTTCCATAACCAACAACTAATTAAAATTATTTTTATATTTTTCTATGCATTTTTTAAATAAAAACCATAAATTAAATCTTTTATATTTTTAGTTTTCTTAATAAATGTGTTTTTATTTTTTTTCTTATATTTTAGGGCGGAAGGAGTAGAGCTATCAAATGGATCGACCCGACCCAGCCTGCTTCGATCCGTTGGGTCAAAGTGTTTAAATTGGTTAGCTCGGCCCGATCCGATTGTTTAATGGATTATAGAAAATGAGCACGATCTATTTTCAAAGGTCTGTGAAGTCCGATGAGTCAGTCAAACCCGTATTTCAATATTATAGTTTTTATTTTATAAAAAAAAAGATGCAATAGATAAAAATTACATAAGATAAATAGAGAGTCGCCATAAACTTAGTTAAATGATGTGTGTGTGTGTAAAAGTATATAGTAATTTAATATTATCGTCAATACTTATCAAATTTTTTCTTCATCTCACAACCATTTCCTTCATGGCATCATCTTGAAAATATAATTTCATCCTCTTTAACTTTTTTTATCACTTATCTCAATCTTTTTCCCCTAAATTTACCAAAAATATTTTTTGAATAGACCAGTCGGAAGTCTGCTTAGTCTGGCCCAGTCTGGTCCATGAAAAACATACGTCTGATGGACTCGGCCAAAAAGATAGGGTCTAGTATTTTTAAATTATTTTACAGTCCAACCTACAATAAATTAAAGAGTTTATGGGTTGGCCCCATGAGCCGAGCCCATTTTAACAGCTCTAGGAGGGAATATGTTATACCTCAATTCTGCATCATCTTTTATTTATTATAGATTTCATCTAATAATAAATTGTTTAGTCATAACATTCATGTTCCTTTTATATTCATTTCTTCTGTATTTTTGTATTTTTGTTATCTGGGCAAAGACTTTTTTCTTTATCATTTGATAACTCTATTGCATTATTATTTTAGGTGTATTATTTTGCTTATTTATTGTGGTAAAGTCAATAACAATGACTTTTTCTTGATTATTTTGCATTATTGAAATTAATTAGCTATTTACATTCACATTTGAAAGTGGTTCGACATCAGAGGTAAAAGAAGCTACAACAATTTGATTGGTAGAGGAAATTAGCAGGAAGAAATTATGTCGAATAAAAAAAAACTCATATCAAAGCCACCAAAGAGGTGGTACTGCAGGTAGAGAAAAAGTGGTGGTCGAATGCCTGGCAAAAGTCACATTTAGTGCTTCAATTGTCAGAAGTATGGTCACTATTCTAGTGATTGTCTAGAAAAACAAAAGAATCAAGAAAGTGATGCAAAGTTTGCAAAACATGAAGAAGAAGAAGAAGAAGAAGAAGAGATGATGTTGATAGTCACAATAAACGATGAAGAAAGGTTCAAAGATCATTGATACTTTAACTCAGGATGCTCATCACACATGTCTGAAAGGAAAGATTGGTTTGTCAACATAAATCCCTCGATGAAGAACATGGTAAAATTTTCAAATGACAATACTCTAGCAGCTGAAGGTATTGGTGATTTATTATCATGAGGAAATATGTCAAAAGGTAAGTAATTTGCAATGTATTATATATACTAGCCATGAAAAGTAATTTGTTGAGTATAGGGCAGTTGGTCGAAAAGAACTACAAGGTGTCGATTAAAGACAAGTTGATGAGAGTTCTCGACTCAAGAGGAAAGTTAATCTTGAAGGCTCTTATGTCTCAGAATAGAACCTTCAAGGTTGAACTCAATGTGATGTAGCACAAGTGTCTTGCGACTGTAGCTAGTAGGGATGAATGGATATGGCACTATCGACTAGGTCATCTCAACTTCAAAGACATCAACTATTTGAAAAGAAGAAATATGGTTTCAGGGTTACCAGAAATCGACATTCCAAACAAGGTGTGAATAGAATGTATGCAGGCAAGGCAACACAAGAATAGTTTCAGCAAGGATGCAGGAAGCAAGTCAAAGGATATTCTTGAACTCCTATACTCTGATGTATGTAGACCAATCCAAGTGGACTCGATTGGAGGTAACATGTACTTTGTCAAAATCATAGATGATTTCAGTCGAAAATTGTGCACTTACTTGATTAAGAAGAAAAGTGAAGTGATCGAAGTATTTGCCAAGCTTAAGTCTATGGTCAAAAGACAAAGTGGTCGAAAGCTCAAGATTTTAAGGACCGGTGGTGGTGGAGAATATGTGTCGAAACACTTCAACATGTTATGTGAGAAAAAGGGATTTTGCATGAGGCGATGCCACCCTACACTCCACAACAAAATGAAACTACTTAAAGGAAGAATTGAACCATCATGAATATGGTGAGAAGTATGTTAAAAGGAAAGCATTTACCTAAAGAGTTTTGGGGTGAAGTTGTGTCGACTGCAACATACATTTTGAACAAATGTTCGAAAAATAAATTAGAAGGAATCACGCCAGAACAATGTTGGTTTGGTGACAAGCCTAGCTTGAGTCATCTGAAAGTGTTTGGATCTATACCACATAGACATTTGTCAGACCAATTGAGAAAAAAACTTGATGACAAGTCAAGTCAAATGATCCTAATAGGATATCATTCGAATAGAGGTTACAAGTTATTCGACCCAATGAATAAGAAAGTGGTGATCAACAGGGATGTGATCATAGATGAGCTTAAGGAATGAGATTGGATTGAAAATATAAACAAGGATTTAGTAAGAATATTTTGTGAAGAACCAGACACTAAAGTCAAAAGAGAAGAAGTTCAACATGAAGAAGTCATATGCGAAGCAGGCCCAAGCAAACCTCAAAGAACTAGACGTATGCCTGCAAGTTTGCAGGAATGTGTGATTACATCATATGATATGGTCGATAATGAAGGTGAGCTGATACGTTATGCTTTCTGTACAGATGTTGAACCTCAATGAAACTTAGGCATTGAAAGATTCGAAGTTGGTGAAATAAATGAATGAGAAATTGAAGTCATCGAAGTCAACAACACTTGGTCACTTGTCGAATTGCCTCAAGGCAAGAAGGAAATCAATGTGAAGTGGGTATATAAGGTGAAGTTGAATCCCAAAGGGGAAATAAGTCGACACAAGGCAAGACTTATGGTGAAAGGATTTCTTCAGAAAGAAGGAATCGACTTCGGTGAAGTTTTTGCACCTGTTGCTAGGATCGAAACAATTAGGTTGGTTATTGGTCTAGCAGAAATGAATAGTTGGCACATATGTCAAATGAACGTGAAATGTGAATTCCTAAATGGATCCTTAGATGAAGAAGTTTATGTTGCACAACCAATTGAGTTTGTGAAATAAGGCAAAGAGAGAAAGGTATACATAAAGCCCTGTATAGACTTAAACAAGCTCCAAGATCTTGGAATAAGAAGATTGATAGTTTTCTAAGGGAGAATGAATTTATGAAGTGCACAACTGAGCATGGAGTATATGTAAGAAGAAGTAAGAGTGAATTGCTTATATTATGTCTCTATGTCGATGAGTTGTTAATAACAGGTAGCTGCAAGAAAGAGATCAAAGACTTCAAAGGTGATCTTAGTAAGGAATTCAAAAAACTTTATATGGGTGACATTTTATATTTCCTTGGCATCAAATTCTACATGAGAAATAGAGGATTGATGATGTATCAAATAAGATATGCAAGTGAAATTCTCAAGATATTTGAGATGGAAGAATGTAACTCGACTTTGAGACCTGCTGAACCAAGACTGCAACTGGCAAAAGATTCAGATTCATATGATATCGACCCAACCTATTAAAGAAGATTGATTGGGTCATTAAGTTACATTTGTCATACAAGGCCTGAATTAGTATTGTTGTGTAGGTATGGTTAGTAGATTCATGCAAAAGCAAAATGTATCACATCTAGCAGCGACAAAGATGATACTAAAGTATCTGAAAGAAACTCTCGACTATAACATTATGTTTCCTGAAACTGATAAAGGAAAAGAATGCAAGTTAGTGGGATACACTGACTCATGTTGGTGTAGTGATGTTGAGGATAAAAATCAGTTATAGCTTTCACGTACGTATATACAGCAATACACATACATGACATACCACATACACATACATAAGTCACAGTTTTAGTCCATACAAGTTCACGCATTCCAAAAATTCAACAAACTTTGTGCAATTTTTCACTTCTAATTCAATCCAACAAGATGATAAATCCTCACCTCTTGTTTACACATTATCAAAGGTCCAAATCACTCTATAATGATAGCCACATATTCATCTAAACTTCCAACCCCAAAATCTTCAACAAACTTTCTATGTTTTCCATCCTAATCTCCCACCAAAAATATCACTCTCCTGTCCTATAAATAAATCCTACCAATCCCTCATTTTCAAAAAACATCAACCCAAAGAAACTCTACCAAATCCTTCATGCACCCTCAAATTAACCTCACCAAATATGCACTCACTCAACATGCAAAATCAGATTAACTCAACAACACAAACTGTAACAGCTCAACAAAAACAAGCCTATGGACCAAAGGCTAACGCACACCAATACACATAATAGAAGCAGGCATAGATTTCAAAAGAAGAAGAACAAAAGACGAAGTTCAAGAACGGAGTAAAAGCAGAGTTGAAAAAAAGTTAGAAGAATATATGGGTTTTCGTTTAGTTTGTTTTGTTGCTCGTTTTCATTTCCATTTTTTCCATTCATCATGTATATGTAATCATCTAAAATCATAATGAAAATGGGGATTAAAGTTTTTTGTATAGGATGAGGGTAAGGTAGATTTGATTCACGGTTGTGAGTGCAATTGCCCGTTAGATGTTTTACATGATGTCAAAACTAGGAAAAATTTAGAATTTATGTATTTTGGACGGAATCTTTAAGTCTTTATGTGCACCTTTGCATTAAGGTACTTAGAGTGCATTTACAATATGTTTGGAAAAGGTATCATGCATTAAAAATCAGTTTTTGTACGAAAAGCAGGTCAATGTATCGACACATACGAGGTATGAGTCAACATATGTGGGTAAATATTAAAGCTTGTAGCCTATGTTTCTATGTGCCGACACACACAGCCTCTCAGGTTGATACATACATAAAATTCTCATCTATGTGTCGACCCATACGATGTACAAGTCAACACACGTAACCCGTTTTTAAAGCATGTAGCTTCTGTTTCTATGTGTCGACACATGACCTTGAACAGGTCGACACATGTTATAAAATATGTCTACACATGACTTATATGTGTCGACACATGATGTATCTATTATGAAAAGTTGCATTATTTTCAAACTTCTAGGTTTCCCTTTTGTCTCCAACTTGCACACATATAATACTTCATACACACATCATTTCCAGCTTGATGAAACTATAAATACATACAAAAATTTCTCTTCATATTCAACCTTCCATCTATACATACACACAAACAAACTACACATAATCATTTTTTGTTTGGGCTCCATCAAGACAAGTGTTGATAACGTCCAATTTAGGTTGGTGTACCGGTATATTGGGTTTAGAATCTTTGGGGTTTTAATTGGGAAAAACATTAGGGTTTATCCTCCAAGATCATAGTGTTTATTTGGGGGTTTACATAATATTTCAAAAATATTGGATTCAATAGAGTGAAAGCTTCGAAGAACGGTGGGTTTTGTCGAAGGAGTATCATGAGATGGTGAATCGTTTGGAAATCTCGGGACACGATAATATGCAATTGGATTCAATGACTGAAAGTTTTGAAGAACGTGGCTTCTTAAAAATAAATAGTGTGAGATGGTGAATCAATTGGTGTTATTGGGATATTTGGTTAGGCTCAAGATCAATGGAAGGGAAAGGGTTAGGATCAACATCAAACATTGTGTTTGTAGGGTTGCATTACTACATTTCTCTTGCAATTAACTTTTTGTAAAGTAAGATTGATATCTCAATTCCATTTAGAATTAGGGGTAGTCATAGCCATAGTGAGGATGATTGGTGAACTTCCTAAACAAATCATTGTGTCCCCTCTTTCTCTCTCTTATTTACTTTATACAACAAATTGTTAAATTCATTGATTATGTAATCGATATGTATAGACAAATCCTTTGAGTGCTAAACAGGAAATTTCTTTGTTGATTATATTACAATGAATTAGATTGTAAGTGGTATTTCATATCAACACAGTCAAAAGGAAAATCTGAAAAATCTATTGCACACCAAATGCTTGATAATTGGTTGATTTCGTTTTTATCAATAATTTCATTTGAAATAGGTTAACGTTGTGATATTAGTAAAACAATTGATTGAGAAATTATTGTATTAGTTCTTATCAATGTCTAGTATTCTATGGTATATTACACACATCTGAGTTTCTAATAATCGGTTCGGTTTAAACGACTTGTTTGATCTAGACTAAAACTCCCGCTTGCCATAGTTTTTCAAACGCTTTTAAAACAATAATTTTTAAAATGTAATTTTACTTTGGGGATCTATTCACCCCCTATAGATAAGTTTTCGTTTTCTAACAATGGTTATGTTTGATCTTTTGTTGGAAATTTTGAGAATGGAAGCAGGGTTGAGGGAGCAATCGAGATTCCCATGGAAACAGGGAGAGTGGACTTGAGAGCGACACATAGTTTTTCTGAGGAAGGAAGGTTCACTTAGGTCCTTTTTAGAACCTCAGGGTTTGGGCCTCATGGACTGACCCAATTCACTTATGTCTGCACCACCCTATTGCTCTAAACACCCTATTTGCGCCTCATATTCACAAATGGGCCATACACCCTTTAGCCCAATTGCAATTTCACCACTTCACCACCTTTTTTTTTTAAATTTAATCCTCCACTTTATTTATTTTTAAAATTTATTAATTATGCTTTTGTTAATTAATCTTATTAATCAAACTTTAATTATCTTAATTAATTGATTAAATATATTTTAATTAATGATGTTAGTTGATTTTTATTTTTTTAATTAATTTGTTAAATATATTTTTATTAATTAAATAAATTTATAATAAAATCAACATTTTTCACATCAAAAACCTTGATAAAAAAGAATAGGCATCTTCAATACCATTCACTCAATAATCATTTTCACTTCTAATAAAATCATAGAACTTTCACAAATAAAAGCAATCGACGGTTCAAAGTCTTTTTCATGCAAAACTAATCAAGTCATTTTCAATCAATGTGAATAAAACTTTGTCAAAACCAAGTCTATTTTCAATCCTCAAATCAAACAAACCCATTGTTCACCCAACGTAGTCCCAGAATAATGTATGTCTTGAGTACCTCATTGTGTTGGACGATATGTAGGAGCGAGATCCAACGTCTCATTAGACAATCTTTTTTCCAAACACTCGTCTGTGTTGACCTAAATAACCTACAACCTACCTTTTTTTACCCTTTCTCCAACACTCGTCCGTGTTGGTCTAGACACTCATCCGTGTCGCCTCAAATCCTAGCATAGTTTAACCAAGACCTACGTAAGCTCTTACTTTCCCATTGCACTCGGGAATACGTAGGCACACGATTCTGAAATCTCGTCGAGCCCATTAATAAAAACCAAAAACACTTTCATTTATTTCTATCTTTCTCACATAATAAGTAGAAGATCACACATAAACATAAGATAACTCTCCTTCGAAAAATTAACTAAATGAGTCCCATTGAGTACAACATATGTGAGAGGTGCTAATAACTTACCCTTGCATAACCGACTCCCAAACCCTAATTTTGTTGTGATGACCATATCATCGTTTGTTTGTGGGTTTTATTGATATTTTTCCACTTATTTGGAATAAATAAAGTTCGGTGGTAAATCTGTTGTATTTTAAGCGTGTGGTGTTGATAAGTTCAAATTGTAGTTATTTTTGCATATACTTTTTGTTGCACTTATCAATTTTTTTTGGTAATATCATTGAATAAACTCAACTTTTGTGTAAATACATTTAGTTTGTGTTTATTTGTGTTTTTATGTACATAGTGTATCATTTGATGTTTTTTCATTCATTTTGTAGGTATTTGTTGCATTTGGAGCATTGAGAAATAAGGTGTCAAAGGCACGACTCTGGATGCACATTTTTGGAATAAAAGACCAGTTTTTGGACATTTTGTCTATGAGAGTCCGCTTAGCGCGCATAGGCCACTAAGCGCGAGTACCGCTTAACGCATTTTGTAGTGCGCTGCTTGCGTTTGATAATTTGGTAGAACCAATGTTTTGAAGAACGCTTAGCATGGATAATGCGCTTAGCGCGATTTAGGTTGGTTTGATGTGTAAAATAAGCAAGTCGCGCTTAGCGCGCCAGGCCTGCTTAGCGCGATCTGCTGAGATTTGTCTCATAACGTTCATTTCAACTCATTTTTAGGGATGGTTTTGGGGAATTTTTTGCTCCCAACTCCATTAACATGCAAATTTTGTTAGGATTGGCTTAAATAAAAACTATGGAGCTTGCATACGGATGATCCGGTGTGGATGGCTCTTCGACCGGTGCTGGCAAACCGGTAGATCTATGGCTCATTTCTCTTTTTCTTTGTGTATTCTCTATTGGTTAGGTTTGTATGTATATTTTCTTTGAACTTATGTATATTTGTCGACCTTGGTGTTATATTAAACTTGCTTTACGAATCTTTATGTATTATTGTCCTAGATTTTTGCTCTGTGCTAGGGATTTGAGTTGTTATAGACATATAATACTTAGATTCTTATCTAGGAGGATTATCTGTTAGTTTCTGAAATCTAGAGATAGATTTAGAGCTGACATCTACTTGGGTATTAGAGCTTAATGCCTATGTGTTGTTTGTGTCACTCTGAGAGATCGTCGATGCAGGTGAGCACGATTGACTTATGTGTTGTTGAGGTGGTTGAGAGATCGCTATCGAGGTGATGCAATCAGCCTCTCAATTTGGGTTAGAAATGACTTAGGTTGTGAGTGATATGTAGTGGCATTGATGAATATTGTAGGTTGAGTATAACAGGTTGATAGGTTTAAGTCTCTGAGAAGTAGTATATATGCATGCTTGATAAGTTATTCCTTTTTCCTTTTTATACATTTATTTTCTGTTAATACATTTTCTTTCAACCCATTTATCCCCAAACTCATTAACAAGAAAATTGTCGAATGGAGAATCAATAACCAATCTCTGTGGACACGATACGATATAACCTATATCACCCGGTAGAATTAATACTTTACTTTTTTTCTTGCTGCTCTACTGCAACAGTATATGTGCTCGAGTATTTTTCGCGACGCGACAATATTAAGACTCAATCTACTAGATTTTTAAAATAAAGTAGAATATGAGAGGGAGATTTCATAGAGGTGTAATAAATCAGGGGCAACTAAGTATTGCAATAATATATGTACTCCCGGATATTTATTTGAACTCGCCCCAAGTTTGACAAGGAAAATCTCTTTTGAGTGAGTTTTAATTAGGGTTTGGATTTTTTTCTGATTACAAATTATGGAGTAATGGAGTAACGAAAACACTAGTATTCATCTCAAACCCGCATCCATTTATATTGATTTTTATTTTATTATTTAGTTTTAAGAATTTGAAATATTCATTGTATGGTCGATATTTTGGATTGTACTTTCTATTTAAAATATTTGCAATATAATTTGATAATGGGGAAAAAGAATATTTCTATTTAAAAAATTGATTTTACTACATGGATGAGAGCTGGGAAGACATACTTAAAATCAATTGGGACAAGTTTAAGGTTTAGTTCTTAATCATCATCGAGGAACCCAGGGTTGGATATAGATTTATTAAAGAATCAAGTTTGGGTACAGGAAAGGTAAAAATTGCCCCTGACCCTCCCTGTTGTCATGCCTAGGGTCGACCATCCTCCAAGGATCTTCAAATGACATTTGCATCATTAGACACATCGATATTTCATCCATGATGGAATTGACTTAAAATGTTCTATGGCACATGAACCAAGAGATGGTCATTAAAGACTGACAAATGACAAAGTCTACGAAATGATCTGAAATGTATGATTCGAGACAATTAATCCAAAATAATATTTGATACAATCTAAATATTTCCATTCCACATCTGATGTTGAGCCCGTGACAGATGATTGGTCACCAATTCGACTTAGTTTCCGTCAGTTATTTGGTAATAATCCATCAAATCGGTAACAAGTTTGTGTGTTTTTTATCGTGTTTCTTTTAAGTATTTCATATTTTAAAATTTGTATTTTTGCATTGCATTAGTTGAATTTCCTGACAATGAAGGTGCATTTGATGTCTTGGTTAGGTAGTGTTGGTGTTTTCAGGTGCAGGAGAATTGTCCAAGGAACTGGTGTGATCGATAAAAGTTCGAAAGCATTCATACTCAAGGGCAGATGCTTGACACGGGTTCCCGTGTCACCTAAAATGACCCATGTCAAGAGTTGGATGGGAGCACGTGGAAAAAGAGCTTCAGTAGAGCTGACACAGGTGCCCGTGTTGGTTTACACGATCCGTATCAGTAGGTCTGGTACTTGGGATTTCTTGATAAAAGGACATATGGCCAACACGGGTGCATGTGTTACCTGACACGACCCGTGTTGGCAAGTGCAAAGATATTTTGTATTTTCTGATTTTAAGGAGTCTTAGATCATGAAGGGAATTTTAGACTTTTTGGAATTGCTAGAGGATGACCTGATACTATTTAGACCTGTTATTGAGAAGAAAAAAGGACTTTTTGGATGATTGAAGAATTGCACGCTAAAGGAGTAAGTTTCAAGAGTTTTGGAGATGGAGAATCTTTCATGCACGATAGCAATGGAAGATCTAAAAATCCAACTTTTTTGTAATGTCTAACTCTAGTATTATCATTGTTGTTCTTTTGAATTCTATGAGAGGCTAAACCCCCCAATGCTAGGGGGTGTCCCTGATTTGTCATTATAACGATATTAATCTCTTTGTTTTATCAACATATTAGTTCTTTTTCATCAATTTGATTGTTTTAGATTATAATATTTTTTTCCTATCGGACCAATATGGTTTACTTTTCTTAACACAGTAGAACTCGAGAGTCGTGTTAAGGTTTTCTTAAATAATTATATTGTAGAAGATTACACTAGGACTAGGGTAATCCTATAATAACCAGATAAATTCTTGATAATTAAATGCTTGACTTCTTCACTAATTTGAATAGACATTGAAATTAGGGCAGAAGGATAAAGGTTTTTCACTAAGGACTTAGGGAAAAATAATCAGAAGAATAGGTAGTTGAGGTTAATGAACTTGTTTAAAAGACCAAGAGTCAAAGTTATCAGTTGTTAAATCATACACTTATCCTTAGCATGTTACTCATTATTATAAAAAGTCATAATTTACTTTCTGCTCATTATTAACATTGTTAAAGTTTAAATCCCAAATCCAAACCCACCATATTGTTTTTGTTAATTAAACCACATATTCAACTTGGTAGTTATACGAAGTCCTCGAGATCGATATCTTGGGAAATTCCCACTATTACTAAATTGCGAAAATAGTACACTTGCTATTTTTCCAATCAAGTTTTTGGCGCTGTTGCCGAGGACTGCCAAAGTATAAAGTCTAATCTTTTATGCGAGATCAGGCTTCAGCTGAATTTCCTTTTGACGCAGAGATCAAAAGAACCTTTCACTCAAGGAAAAGACAAGCTAGATTAGCTAGAATGGCCTATGAGGAAGAACTTATTTCAGTGCATTCAGGTCCTGAGTCAGAACACCTTTTAACAGACTCGAGTTACAGTCGTAAAAAACCTCAGACCACGCGCACCATCGCCAACAAGGATGTGAGAAGATATTTAAAATAACAAGATGGATTAAAAGTTTTGTCTTCCTCTTATGAAGTTCTCGCTCAACCTCCTTGGGCAAGTATTCCTCCTCAAGAAGGAGATATCCCAAAGGTCGCGCCTATCTATCAAGAGATCGATAACCTCCTCAGATATCTTTTGTTGGCCTTCCAAAGACAACTAAAGTTCATTCAACTACAGAATGATCAGCTAGTCCATATCAAAGTGGGACGACACCCATATTAGTGACTTCCATTCGATCACAAGAGACAATATGTGGTGTCACAAACCAAGTTGAATATAGTAATTTTCAATTAAGAGACCATATGGTCCTATCCCCAATGCTTTTCATCCTTGAGATCTAGTTACTACATGCATCATCTAAAAGACTCATACATCCTTTAAAGCGAAGAGAGCGCAAGACAAAATACTCCAGTTTCCACTAGAGCAATAGGTACAAAATTGAGAAGTATGTTTAGTTGAAGGGTGCAATTAAGAAGACAAAAGAGCACAAGTCAAGGTAAAAATCCATTTCACTCACGAGGGGAGAAAAAAGTTCCCAAATAATTCAATAAAATAAGGCCTCAGAGGATGAAGAGTGGCAAGAAATTTCGGTGGTTTATGTCATCTCTAGAGAGTTGTTCACCCAATAGAAAGATTTCCCCTATTTAGGAACATTGGTAGAAAAAGCTTCAGTTTATGGGAAGTTATCCTCATTAACACAACCAAAAATGTCGAATCTTGAGGAAAGTGAATATTATTAAGGGTGACACACATAGTGTTGGGGGGATTCCTGAGCTCAAAATAAGCATCGTGTGATTCAATCAAAAGAAATTTAAGATAAATGATGACATTACCATAGAAACAAAGGCATATAAAAAGTTAGACAAAGTAGCCAGTATTGTCATTTTTTATGAAGAATCAATCAATGTAACTCACAGCCATAACACCCTTTAATTGGTGAGTGCCGTGGTGACATATTTTGATGTTCACCAAGTTTTTGTTAACCTAGAGACCTCTTTGACCTCATTTCACACAGTGGTTATAATATTCAATTTGTTAAAGGGTCAATGACCAAAATGTTGGCATGAGACTCCAAACACAAGAGCGTGTGTGTGTGTTTGGGGGGGGGGGGGGTTGAATTCTGTTGGTATGAAAAAAATATTTTCAAAACAAAAACTTTTTGAAAAATATAAGTTTAAAATTATTTTTCAAAATAAACAGAGTAAATGCATCAGAAATAAGAAAATGGAAATGAAACGGAAATAAATACCTGGAAAATAAAGAGTTAAGGGATGAGAGAAAAACAACATAAGTTTATAAAGGTTTGGTCTAATGAAGTAACCCACTTCTTTCCTCAATAATTCCTTCTTGAAATTTTCCACTATGATGATGAGAGCTTTTAGCATGCTTTGCCCTCAAATCTATTTTTATAAATATTGGAGTTTTACAATGGCTAACTTCTCAACCAACAATAGAGTTATAACTATGGAGACCTCCATAACCCATATAGAGATTTTAACAATAGGCTAAGATTACAGACCTATTGAGAGTTTTAACTACGAAGACCTCCCCAGAGTAAAGGTATTACTTGGCTTACCTCAACAACCAAACAAGAGATTTTAATATTGTTTAGCTCACAAAAAACAAGTTTTATCCTAATGGGAAATTACAATCATGACCTAACACTAGACCAGAACACCTCTCAGATATTGAGATTTCACTCTCAAAAGCACTAAGGGAAATGTGAGAAAATAAAGGGAAAGAGATAGAGATATAGATAGATAGATAGATAGATAAATAGATATATAGGTAGATAGATAGAGATATAGATAGATAGATAGATAGATAGATAGATAGATAGATAGATAGATAGATAGATAGATAGATAGATAGATAGATAGATAGAGAGAGGCATCTCAAATACATTATATGGTGTATGACAAATGATAAAGTAGCCCTATATTTATAGGACAAAAGTTGGCTATAGAAGGAAAACATCCATGTGCATTCTTAATGGTGATAATCGATTATATGTGTATCCAAGAATCGATCATCAAGTCTAAAAATGGAAGATTTTCAATAGGACAACAATTGTCTATGAAAGGAAAAGATCCATAGGAATTTTTAATATAGATAATTGATTATGTGTATCCAGTAATGATCATAAAGTCCAAAAATAGAAAGTTTTGAATAAATTTGCTTCATACTAGACTATTAAAACTGATAATTGATTTTGAGGCTCCACAAAAAGTAATAATCGATTATACAGTGTAAAAAGACTTCACGAAGAACTTTTTGAGTCCTTAGCCAATTATCTAGGCATAAAAACATTTTTTAACGATTTTTCATAATATGAGAGAGGATTTTCAAAGGGTTGAAGGTATGTGTGTGTGTGTGCCTGTATGTGATTTTCCTAAGTAAATTCGAGTGTTAGTCTTACACCTTTATAGACAGTGATAACTCGACATAGACTTTGCGAGCTTTCACACTTCCTCTCTTTCACATATCTAAAGATTTTGGTTCCTTTTCACATTTAGCACTTAATTTAGAACCTTGAATCTTATTTTGATAAGACATGAGATAAATCTTCGTGATAACCATCATCATCAGATAAATCTATTGACTAGATATCTTTGTTGACTTCATTGAACGTCGCTTGACATAAGGTGTTATCCTCTAGAGATAGGCATAAATAATATTGAGCTCTAAGAAACAACTAAGCTTGATCTTCGAGGTTACATCAACTAGATCACTTCATTAGATGGCCTTCAGGCACTTCAACCGCAACTAATTATCACAACTTGATCATCTTCATTCTTCAAGCTCCATCACATCTTGATCAACTCTACATATGACACTTTGATATTCTAGCACCATCTCTTGATCTAACTTACAATAACTTGATCACCATATGAAGCACTATCAATTGATCAACATATTAAATGATATCATATGAACCAACAATCCTTGAACAACAAGACTGATGAAGACTTCTCTTAAGAATGTTGTCAGCATCAAAACCAAAAATATTGTTGCATACATCATACCTAAAAGCACATAGATCCATACAAACCATAGGTTTATGTCAAACAGTTAGGGACATTCGAGAAGAAAATTGACAATAAAATAATTAAAACACAATTCCTAAGGATCTATTGTAAGTACATATACAACTATATCATATGATGTATCACCCTAGTAAGGTTTGGTTCATATCATCGACAACTCATTTGAAGATGAAGTATCATAGAAACAAAAATGAAGTCTGCACTAGTACAATTGCAAACTCCCATAAGAGGCGATACAAAAATACTCTCAGGATATGTGATGCAACATGTCGCCCTTGTAAACTTTCAGGTTGCACATATATTGGGATGTGAACCCATTATTTAGTTATGGTTCCCAATTTCTATATCACTTGCCTACTTATGGAAACATGGGGAATGATGTGTTCTTACCTATTAACGGTGAATTAAACATAGTCATGGAAGAAAGACATGTTCTCTATTATAATGGAAATAACTACCCATTCCCACCCTCCTCAAAGAGAAAGAGGTTGTTACTGCTTATGTGGCTTCAAAAACCCATGCACAAGAGGTTTATATCAATAACTCAACTCTAAGGTTGAGGGGTAGGTTCAATTCACTCATAAAACACCAATATATAGAGCTTCTCATCATACTTGCATAAGCTTTACCTACCACCATAACAACCCTATAATCTAAAGAGAGTCCACACAACTAGGGGTTATCACTCGTTGTACTTTTAACAATTACAGTTGGCATCCCACTGTGGGGCTCTAGAAAAATGATATGGGTTACACTGTTGATAAGCGATTTTTGACCAGGGAAGTAAGCCCTCAAGCTGTAAGGTATCTTTGGCTAGAAATGCATGTTTCCATAAAGAACAATGTGATGCATCAACCAAGGCAACCAAGAAGGTTAGTCGATGAAAGCACCCGTTTTAAAGGCAGGTTCGACAAATACAAATGTCGAAAGGTAAGGATAAGTGGTGGCAAGAGCAGTTATCAACTCACAAGCTAACAAGAACGTGGGGATGTTTCTAAGCAGTTTATGGAAGTTGTCCATGAATCCCAACATGGGAATAGTACCCATTGATGATTACACTTTTAATTTCTATTTAAGTAAACATTTGTATTTGTATTAAAGGTCACATTTCTTCACATTTGGAGCGTTACACTCAAAGTACCCGCATCTAAGAGAGAAACGAGTTCAGGCTTGATAATGTATGAATGCTTCCACATTTTGATTCAAAGAAATTTCCAGTTTTCACTTTAAATTACAAATCTTGTTATTTGTTTTCTTTACTTTGCAATTGTCCTTTACTTTTTCCCTTTTATACCTATGAATCTCAGTTCTAAACCAAAACACTCAAACACTAAGTCTAGGATTATTGTATCCGATCCTGCAAGTAACCTTTAATAAGAGGCTAGAGATTATTCACAAGAAAAAAACTAGCACACCCGGTGGGACTCGTTGTGTTTGAGTCTTTCTCATTTCATGTATGAAATTGAGAAGTGGGAGAAAATGGTAGGTTCTAGAACTCGTGAAAGGGATAAAGTTTTGTGGTTGTATCTTTGACTGCCCCAAACATAGTTACCACAACTCATCCAATAAAGGCAAGATTGATAAGTACAAAATAGTCGTTATATTTGTGTATATTTTAGTGGCACTTATCAACTCATTTTGTTGTAATTCTTTAAATATACCTCAACTTGTGTGTGTATTTGTACATGTTGAGTATAATCATGTTTTTGTATAAATATTATATCATTTGATAGTTTTCACCTCTTTTATAGGTATTCATTCATAATGTGAGAATTGAGTAATAAACACCAAAGGCCAAGCTTCAAGAATGCAATTTTTAGCAATTCACCAAATAATAAGGCTCAAATCAAAGATGAGAAAAATCATCAATTTGGTAGATATTTAGTCATTATTAGATAGGGAATTGAATAAGCTTTCCAACTCTTTAAACCATGCGTACAAAGTTACGGTTTTCAAGTTATGACAAAAACAAGTGCTGAATTTTTTCGACACAACAAGTTTGGCTCTAAGCACCCTCTGTGCGTCCTTAGCGCCCTGCGACTTCAAAACTCATTATTATAGGTGAAAAACACATTTTTAGGTTATGGGTTGGGTATTTTTGAGTCCCAACACCATCAAAATCATTTTTGGTAGATTAGATTATAAAACAACAATAAAGCTTGCATACGGATGACCCGGGGTGGGTTTCTCATCGTTCAGTGTTGTCAAATCGAGAGATTTATGGTTCATTTCTCTTCTTCTTTGTGTATTATTCATTTATGGGGTTTTGTATATCTATTTACTTTGAACTCGTGTATATTTGTCGCCCATGGAATTATATAAAGCTTGTTTTACAAATCTCTATCGATTATTATCCTGGATTTTTGCTATGTGCTTTAGAATTTGGGTTACTATAGACATATACTGCTCGAATTCTTATCTAGGGTGATTATCTAATAGTTTCTAGATTTTAGAGATATATTTAGATATATTATTCACTTGGGTGTCTGTGCTTAATGCCTCTGTGTTAGTTGTGTTATGTTGAGAGATCGTCAACGCGAGTAGCATAATTGTCTTCTGTGTTGTTGAGGATGGTTGAGAGATTTCCTCCGAGATAATACAGTGGGTGTTGTGGTTGATACGTGATGACACTGATGAGTCTTGTATGGTGAGTAAGATTGGTCGATAGGTTTAAGTTTGTGAGGACTGAATTATATACATGCTTGATAAGTCTCTTCTCTAATGAATGGATTCTTTTTCTATTCATAACTTTTAATTCCCGCAGTTACCTTAAACCCATTCAAACCCAAACTCATAAACGCGAGAAATTGTCGAACGACAATTCAGTAGCACTAATCCCTATAGAGACGGTACGATATAACCTATATCACCCTATAAAAATACTTGCTTTTGCTTGCTGCTCTACCACTTCAGCAAAATGGTGTCTTTGTCGGGGATTGGTGTTTTTATTGGATCGTATTGCGATAGTTTCTTTGTTTTTGAGTTTTACACATAATGTCCATATTGTTTATAATGTGTAAATAGAATCTTTTTTATATTGATAGTTGTATCTATTTACATACTTGTGAGTTTTACATGTTTTGCATACTTGTGAATATAATGTATATATTTGTTGCTCTTCACGTTTGCAAAAGGTGTGATTAGATGTGTAGTTCCGGTTAGAGCTCAAAGAAATGAGAGCAAAGGCAGGAGTGAAAGAATTTGGCTCATTCAAAGCAACGTGTTAGATTGTAAATAACAGGCGTCGAGCTTACAACGTAAAACAAGCATGTTTTATTATTTTTCTTTGTGTTAGTTTACGTAGTTTGTTGATTTCCATTTAAACAAGTTGAAATTGAACTTGTTCTAAAATCTCAAATCTTCACTTTTCAACTTGTTTATCCACTTTCACCCGATTTTTTAGTATATAGTAGTACTTATTAATTCTTTTGTTAGTTGTTTGAACTTTAATTTTGGTCTGATATCTTGAGGAATTTTAAGGTGATTTTCCGAGTTTGATTGTTTCAACTTGTGGATGTATGGTAATGATATTGTTTTGAAGTTGGTACACGCCAGGTACTTTCTTATCGCTTTCTATAACATAACATGTTTATGAAAATTTTCATTCGTACAAATTCCATGCCATTCATTCTTTTACATTACTTGATTTTTGATTGAATCACTTTAGTTCCCTTTTTATCCCCCAAATATGATGAAGGTTTCCATTGTTCATATATGTTGGAGGCCACATTCTTATTTTAACTGGATTTTATTATGTTTAATCTTTTATTTGTGTTGATTGTATGAAAGCATGAAAAGGATCAAGGCATTTTTGTTTCATTTTAAGCATAACTACCCAAACCAAATAGTCAATTACCTTGTGAGTGAGTGAACATTTGTTAGCCCCTTTGAGCCTTTTTGTCAATATCCATGTTTCATTTGAACTTGATGTTTGCCTATGAGTGTTTAGTTTAATTTTTTAGTGGATTTTGATCTTTTTTTCTTGAACCCTCAACCATGATTTATTGTTTGAATTTTTACCTTACCTTAGAAAGTACAGCGTATTCACACTTTGATGTTGATTGAATTCAAGTTGGGGAGAGCAATGTTTGCTTGCTTATTGGTCGGTTGTTATGCGGTTAAGAGAAAGAAAAGAAGAAAAAAAATGTGAAAAAAGTTGAAAAGAAAAAGAAATAAAAGAAAAATAAATGAAAAAAAGATGAAAAAGTTTTGAAAAAGAAAAAAATGAATATCAAATAATGTTGTGTTAATAAGTTATGTGTTTTGGTGTAACACTTGGGATGAAAGAAGAAGTTTGATTGGAAATTTTCTGTTTGAATTTTTGTGAGTTGATTACTCCCTTAGGTTTAGGAAAGTTTTTTTTTTCCAATTATTTTTAGGAATTACCCCTTGTTTTTTAACCAAGCCACATTATAATCTTGAAAAGCTCTTGTGATTCTTGCCTTTGTATGTTCAATGTGAATTTTTAGATGAATGCATAATTTAGTCTTTTGTTTGTAAGATTGTTGGATGAGTGTCAAATCCTCATCTTTGTGTGTTTTTCATCCCTTGATGATTTTTTTCTAGGTGTGATTCATGATTACACATGTTTTGTTTTAGAATGTTTGGTATGATTTTTGTACTTAGGATTCGTTTCGATCTCATGTTGTCATTGTAGGATAGTGGTAAGTTTACTTTGCTTTAATGTTTTTGTTGAACCATACATTTGTTTTCCGTTTTCAAAACCTATTGATTCATGATTCTTTGATTGTTGCTTCTTTTCTCTTTAGGTTGTTTGACTTTGTTTGAGGATAAACAATGTTTTAAGTTGGGAAGAGTTTGATAAATGCAAAATAATTGTTATATTTGTTTTGTTGTAATCCTTTGAATAAACCTCAACTTGTGTGTGTATTTATATGTATTGAGTATAATCATGTTTTTGTATAAATATTGTATCTTTTGATAGTTTATCACCTGTTTTTTAGGTATTCATTCATAATTGGAGCATTGAGTAATAAAGGCCAAAGGCTAAGCTTCAAGAATGCAATTTTTAGCAATTCACCATAGAATAAGGCTCAAATAAAAGATGATAAAAATCATCAATTTGGTTGATATTTTGTTATTTTTAGATAGGGAATTGAATAAGCTTTCCAAAGCTTCAAACCATGCGTGAATTGGAGTTACAGTTCTCAAGTTATGACAAAAACAAGTGCTGGATTTTTTTGACACAGTAGGTTTGGCACTAAGCACCCTCTGTGCGCGCTTAGAGCGCCCTACGACTTTGAAACTCATTAATTAGGTGAAAAATACATTTTTAGGTTATGGGTTGGGTATTTTTGAGTCCCAACACCACCAAACTCATTTTTTGGTAGATTAGCTTAGAAAACAACAATAAAGCTTGCATACGGATGATCCAGGGTGAATTTCTCATCGATCGGTGTTGACAAATCTAGAGATTTGTGGTTCATTTCTCTTCTTCTTTGTGCATTATTCATTTTTTGGTTTTTGTATATGTATTTACTTTTAACTCATGTATATTTGTCTCCCATGGCGTTATATAAAGCTTATTTTTACAAATCTCTGTTGATTATTATCCTGGATTTTTGCTATGTGCTTTAGGGTTTGGGTTACTTAGACATATACTGCTCGAATTCTTATCTAGGGTGATTATCTAATAGTGTCTAGATTATAGAGATAGATTTATATCTATTATTCACTTGGATGTCTGTGCTTAATTCCTCTATGTTGGTTGTGTTATGTTGAGAGATCGTCAACGCGAGTAGCACGATTGTCTTCTGTGTTGTTGAGGATGGTTGAGAGATCGCCTCCGAGATGATACAGTGGGTGTTGTGGTTTATACGTGATGACACTGATGAGTCTTGTATGGTGAGTATGATTGGTCGATAGGTTTAAGTTTATGAGGATTGAATTATGTAATGCTTGATAAACTTTTCTCCAAAGAAATGATTCTTTTTCTATTCATAACTTTTAATTCCCGCAATTACTTTAAACCCATTCAAACTCAAACTCATAAACGTGAGAAATTGTCAAACATCAATTCAGTAGAACTAATACCTATAGATACGATATAACCTATATTACCCTATAAAAATACTTACTTTTGCTTGCTGCTTTATCGCTTCAGTAAAGATCAATAATGGTCACAACTCCTGGGCAGTATGCGCCTAGTTTCGCAAGGGAAACACACAGTGGCGTGATCCCAACCTCTATGTAGTATGTGCCTAGTTTTTCAAGAGATATGCATAATGTTTAACATGAATACAGAATGCCAACAAAGATGCTGGCAGGACTACATAGTAGTAGTTCGACATTTGGTGAAAACTATGCGTCCGTGTTTTCCCCGTATCATTCATCAGGGCCATTGGGAAATCAATTTGGTCGTTCGACTAGATTGAGATTTTCCTACCATATCTTGCCTACTTTCACCCCAAGTACTGTTGCCATCATGAGTCAAAAGATGGATGAAAGTAATCATGAGATTGTCAATATGCTTACTCAACAGATAAGTGTCAAATTAGGACCATTGATCGAGAATTCGGTGCAGAGTCATCATACTTTAGCAACGTAAATGACTCACATCAGTGATTTCCTTGGTGCCCCAAGAGCGCCAGTTAGACAGACTAAACCGCCTCCACGTGAGGAACAGGTGTTGTATAAAAAAGTGGTCAATGAAATAGTCAGGCGAGAACCACCTATTACCCATCATGTTAATCCGATGCATAGGGTGTTCCAACAACCCCAGTAGTAATAGCGAATCAAAACCATAATGTTGACCAAGTGGTCCGGCATGTCCAATGAGAGGTAGTGGTTGGGGAACAAAACATAGAAGCCATTATCTAAAGAATTGGTTAGGAATGGAATGAATATTGGCTGTCATAGGACTACGTATGTCTCCCCATTTCCAAATTTTGTTTTACAAACGGAGTTACCAAGAGGGTGGAAAATCCTAAAATTACTAAGTTCACAGAGAATGTCAAAGAATCCAATGTTGAACATGTTACCATGTACCAAACTGAGCTTGGCGACTTAGTAGTGCATGATTATTTGAGGATGAAGTATTTTCTCAATTCCCTTACAAAGAATGCGCTTACTTGGTTTACAACGCTTCCCCTAAAGTCGGTCCAAACATGGATTCAATTGGAGAAATTATTCCATGAACAATTTCACATGGGGAAATCCAAAATAAGCCTAACATAATTGTCTAGTATTAAACGAAAGAGCACTGAGTCGATAGACCAATACCTTAACAAGTTTAGACTTCAGAAATCATGATGCTTTACACAAGTCCCTAAATACAAGTTGGTCGAAATGGATGCAAATAGATTGGAGTATTCTATCATAAAGAAGTTGTTAGATACTCAGTCTCTGAAGGATATGGCTCAATTGGCTATCAAAGTTCAACTGATTGAACATTTGAAAGTTGAGAAAACCAAACCGAATAAGTACCACAAAAAGGGAAGGTTGCTTATGTACCAACTGACGAGTATTTTTCTGATGAAGAAGAGTCAGGGGAAGAAATAGAGGTTAATATGGTTGAATTCCATCCTGGACCTCCTCATCTGTGTAAGCTATTGAAATCTTTGAACGAGAAAAACCCTGTCAAAACCAAAAAGAATGGCAAAGACATCACCAAAACTTACACTTTTGACATAACTAAATGTGATGAAATATTTGATTTGTTAGTGGCTGATGGTCAAGTTTTATGGTCCCTCGGGGCCTGAAGAATCCCCCACTTAAACAAAAGAAGAAAAGGGGATTCTGAATTTTTTTATAATTTTCTTGGCCATAAAAATTCTCAATGTGTTCTTTTCAGGGATTTGGTGCAAAAAGATTTGAAAGAAGGCATGTGTTGTACCCCAAAATTTTCCCTCTCACTTATCAAGAATTTACTCACAAAATCTCCTTGGGCTCAAGACTGCACTAGGGTTTGATCAGCTCAAGAGACCTCCTCAAGCACTGATGACCAAAATTAGGGTTTGAGTTTGCACAAATAAACTTGAACTTCCAATGGCCCATATGACTTTCATGGATCATTATGGAACCCCAAGATTACTCATGTCAAGTTTCAAGCATTTGATCACATTTTTGCTCAGTCAATTGAGCAGTTGACCTAAAAATCAGTTGTATTGGGGAAAATTCAACTATGGCCAATTTACAGTCAAACTTATTAATTTTTGATCCATATCAACATTTTAAACTAATATGTGTCATTTGATCAAGTTTGGACCACAGGTCCTCAAGAAAATTGGTCAAATCTCCAAAAGGGCAAAATGGTCAAAATTAGGGTTTTGACTGAGAAATGGCAATTTCTGATTTTTGACCTAGAAAATGGTCAATTGGTTTAAGGCATGATCTCAAGAGTCCAATTGCATCATTTTGACCTAATGACATGGTTAAAAACATTGCAAGTTCATTGGATTGACAGATGAATTTTGCAGTCAACTGATCAAAAGTCAATTGTATATTAAAAAGTCAAACTTTGACTTTTTGGTCAAATTCAAGTGCCAAAGGTCACAATTCATAAAAACATGTCAAAATATGAAACTTATTCATCAAGAAATCAAAAAGTCAAGATTTCATTTTGAAAAGTCAAAATTTCTAAACTTAGAAATTTTTCTAAGTGTTGGAAACTTCATATTTTTTCATAACTTTGAGCCAAATTTTCACCATGATGAAAGATGATTCAAGAGAAACTTCCAACATGAAAGTTGTAGATCTCCATGAAATATACAAATTTATTTTACACAACTCCTTCCAAAAATTCTTGGATCTCAAGTTATAATTTTATGAACATGTGGTCATGAAACTAAACACTTAGTGAAATTTTGCCCTAATTTGGTCAGGATTTTGACCTAACTTCATGGCACTTTTTCATATAGTTCCAAGGGGAATATTCAAAAGAAATTCAAATATGGGTTGTAGAGAACATTGCAAGATTTCCAAAATGTCTAAGAACTCCTTGAGATCATTCTTGAGGAGGGAGAATCGAAGAGATGAAGTTAGGGTTTTGTCACTTGAATTACAAGTCATTTTTGATGAACACGTGAACCAAATCCATGCTGGGCTGCATAATATTTGCTTCGCAGGCCTCAAACTTGTTTGTCACTCCATAATTAAATGTTTACATAACTGTTAGGGCTTTGATCCAAGCAATTGAGCTATTGTCCAAGTTGCATTTCCATTTATGGCACAAAGTTAACAATGTCATTCTTGTAAAGCAAGCTTTTTGCATAAAGTTCACATTGAGCCTCTAACTTGTTCCCTATGATCACACTCCATCCACAAAGTCAGAAGCAAGCTTGTTTAAAGCATAACAACTCTATCTTAGCAAGTACACAAGGCATGGAAACTTGTTTTGTCAAAAAATCACATTTTTAACTTAAACATGTAAATTTGAATTCTGATCAACTAGAGCACTCCAAACTTGTTGCTTACAAATAGAGTCACTATTTGTGAGCTAGGACACGAGCTTGAACACTCTGAAATACACCAAAAACTCTCTCAAATCAGAAATTTCCCAAAAACTCCACTGTTGCACAGTTTCTGACCTTGAACATCAAACTCCCATTTCCCTCGTGCGTTTATTGGCCTTTTAGTTTCTAAAGCTTCCTTACATCAAATACAACTCATCTCTATCCTTATTCTAGAACTGTAACACCATTTACCATAAATTCCATAACTAAAAAACAGATTCTGCAACTTGAATTCTCCAAGTCATTTCAGCCACTCTCAACTTGAGCAAACCATTGCATTAGCTTCCTAGTCCCTCAAGGAAGCTAACCAGATCATCACCGTCACTTGAAACAAGCTCAAACTCCAAACACGATTTCAAGTTTTGAGGTAAGTTTTCTCAACTTGAAACTCTTCATACAGGCATCATCAATAGTTTATTTGTGAATAAAATATGTAGATATCATTTCCCTGAAGCTAACCATGTCCTTAGTTTCCATTAATTATTCTTGAGCTTAGAGAATTTTGAAACTGAAATTTATGAAATTTTTAGGGTTCAAATTAGGGCCATTAAAATTCTTTCTTATCTTTGATCTATAGTTTTAATACTTTACATTTCTGGAATCGTGAGAAAATTTGCTACAAGTTTCCTGTTTATAGTTTTCATTTTTGATGAGAAATGAGAAAGTTACAGATGGTCTGGCTGGAGGTTGAAGATGAAGTCTTCAGAACATATTTTGCCTTACATATTTATTGTTTCATTTGTATTAACGGATGTATAGCCACCCCAGTGGTAGAAGTGCGTGCCTGTAACCTATGAGACCTGGGTTCGAGCCCCAGTGGTACCCTTTTCAATTTTTTTCTTCATATTTTTACAATTCTGACTTTTTTGTTTGGCAGGCGCTGGGCCCTTTGGGCCTGGCTTATTTTTTGTGTTTGCTAGCTGACCTCCACATTGACTCTTGGCACCCCCTGGCCCAAGTTATTTATTTATTTATTTATTTATTTATTTATTTCATTTATCTTTTCTTAAATATATTTTTTTTTCCTAAATACAAAAAAAAAACATAAAATACA